>CM077349.1:70888847-72226347 GCA_039655645.1 Ammopiptanthus mongolicus | reverse complement strand
ATTATAGAGCTCTTAAGGTTTTAGTTGTGCTTGTTTTGTTCTTCTTCAACCTCATGAGTACACTAAACTTGAGCCTAATTGTTTCCTTGGGTATGGTACGTTGGTAATGAACACAAGGCTATCGCATTTGGATCCCATTTCTCAACGCTTTTGTATCTCCCATCATGTTGCCTTTTGGAAACACACCATGTTCTCCGCCCTCTCCCAGTTGAAGTCCATCCCTTCCACTTGAACAACTCTATTTACTAACTTTTGTGTTGATCTTTTTCCTTCTAATGTATGTCTTTCCAGTGAGCTCACAAAAACTTTTAAAGTTTTAATCATTTCTAATGAAGCAGTCCCAACCACTGATCCTGCTCTTGATAATGCTCCTCCTCCATCTTGAAAGTCCCACCCAAGTGATCTTAATCGGCAACAGGCTTTATAAGAGAAGTTATATACTTTGCAAAGGACATAAACTTAGGACCTTGTTGATCATCCTTGTGGTATGAAACTTCTGAGCTTTAAATTGGTTTTTTTCTCATTTTGTTTAAATTGTATTTTTGTCTTCAATACAAATTTTATTTTCCTAAAATGTATCCTAATTTTTTGCCCTAGTTCTTCTTAAAATAATCTATTCAACCTCTGATGAAAAGATATAAACTAATTTTGTAAAAGAAATACACAAATTAATTTTAGTGGATCTCTACAAGCATAATGATGTATTCATCTACACTCTACAATAAAAATTTTGCTTTTTATTTAAGAACTCTCCAAGTAAAAAGAAAAGGACATAAATTAGATTAACTTATTTTATATCTTTTTGGTATATATCATCTGGTATCTGCACATCATAAGAGGCACCGACTAATCCAAATTTGAGTCTGATAGGACCACAAGGGTAACAAAACTCTAACTAATTATTTTCTTACTAGTAATCCTTCCTAAATATATCAATATCTTCTATACTAATATTTGAAGAATTTGGTTTGCAAATTTTAAAATGCCCAAATTACCCTTATATATAACTACAAAAAAATGTAATAAAAACGATGGGAAAATAACACTATCAAATGGTGGCAAATTTTTGGAAATATCACTGTTTTGCTTTTTGTTTACCAAAATAGCACCATTTTCTAGTTATATACCAAACTACCACCATTTTTTTTTCCCTTTGAGAAGTCCCCCAGACTAAACCCGACTTCTAACTATAAGAAAGCAAAAAAAAAAAATTTACACCCAGTTGGGAAGTCGGGTTTGGCAATCACGACCTATCAACGTGGTTTTTTTTTGCTTTTCATTTAATTTTAATTGTTTTAATTATTTTAATTAATTATATTAATTTATTTTATTAATTACTTATATTAGTCCAATTAATTATGATAATTATATTAATTAAATAAACAAATTTTAAATTATTTAAATTATTAATTTAATTACATTTTTAATTAATTTAATAATATAATAATAATAACAAATAATACACTTATAGAAAATAGTTAAAATTAATTAAAAATAGAAACGGTATAACGATACGAATTTTCTATTATTGCGTAGACGGTCCGGCACGGTTGAGACATTTATTCCTGGTATGACCTCATTCCGATACAGACCACATCTCTTACGGCGACTCCCCCTCCCTCAGATTCATCTCCGTGCGAATGCAGGTAGATTGTGGACGACTCCGTGGATTTCTCTGCATCTCTTGATTGTGGCACACCCCTACTCTAGTATATGTTGGCCAATATGCTTCGTTTGGCACCACGTTGAACTCTTTGCGGTAAACGTTGAAGACATATTCCAACATGTACACGGGAGGCACATACTCTCAATAGTCGTCTGTAACTCTTAAACAGGTAGCGATGATATGTGAGCATGGAATGTGTATGGCCTGAAACTTTCCACAATCACACTACCTCGCATTCAAGTCTACCTTGAATTTCCCTGCAGGCCGCCCCTCTCATGGGTTGATCAACTCCTCCACCGTGAAAATTTTGTATTTCCGGTCAACACTGTGGACACGATGAGAGTTGGACTTTGCCCGTTCCTCCTCAATGGCCTTGGTGACAATTTTAGACCAGACATGACCAGAAAGGATCATTGCGCTTAGTTGCCTCCCACTGCCTGCGAAAGTTTCAGATAACCTATAATAGGTTGCCTAGACCAATGCAGTGATTGGAAGATGTCGCGTTCCCTTAAGTACCCTGTTAATGCACTCCGAAAGGTTCGTTGTCATGTGTCCCCAACGTCGCCCTTCATCATATGCTTGGGTCCATTTTTCCTTGGGGATCCCGTCAACCCATGCCGCGGCCTCTTCGTTCCAGTCGAGGAGCAAACCCCGATAATAACGCATGTTTGGCTGGTTCAGGGCGTATCCTGAATGGTTGGAATGTTAGAAATGTCTAAATTGACATGAATAGAATAGAAACAAGAAATAATTGCAATTTGTATGACTGCAATACTAACCCATATTGACGATCTTCTTTCTTATATCTGCATTCTTGAATCTCCGCATGAAGTTCTGTGCGATGTATCGAATGCAATACACATGCATTGAAGGAGGTTCGTGCCATCCACTGTCTGCTTGCCGGTATGCAGCTTTTATTGACTTGTACCTTTTCGAGACCAATGTTATGTTGGCTTAGGGTGACATTACGGGATACAGATCGAGGATTGATCATATGGAAAGTAACCAGTTTTTGTGGTTGCCTTACAGAGATCTTCAGAGTGTGATACCACGAGAAGCATACAGAGAATCCAGATTGTGGACTTCCAGTACCGCACTTATATGTTTCCAGAATGTAGAATGACATCAAACAGATAGGGTGAAGCTACAATTTTGTCTTTCGTAGGAAATACCGGGAGAACCTGCAAATATGGATTCCCTACATGACTTGGACATGCGAGGTAACCACACTAAAAACTGGAGAATAAAGCATGCAGAATGGATCCGGTGTTGGCAGGAAAGCCGAAATGGCATCATATCAGGGCAACCGATTTCGGGTTATGTGTGTCACATAGTTGAGTATCTGATATGGTTTAGGCAGAACTCAAGCCGTACTTATCTATTCGGCAACAGTTGCAAGACCCGCAGGGTGATGTTCAACATGATCTGGATGTTGGACCAAGTATGCCCACCCAACAGCGTCCACGGCGTAATGCACGTCACCAACCCAGCCCCCCAGTTCCCATGACAGATGATGACCCCCAATCGCCTCGCCATTTATTTGCCTACACCCCTATGCAACGAGACACGTCCCCACAATTTGACCAAGGTCGGCACTCTTTCGCTTCCAGTGATGGAGAATTTTATAGCAATCTGTTTAGCACAGACGTCGGAACGCCATAGTCGGCAGCCGCATACATGCAAAGTATGTACTCGTCTGGCATTCCATCATTCTCCTTCCAGGCCGACGTTAGTTCTTCAATGCCTTCCACAAATCTTAATCTCAACGAGGCTGTGCAGCAACCAATTTAACGCCCTTCGTTACATTAGTAACCTAAATTAATAATTTAAATAAAACCAGGAAAATAAATTTTTTCTTAAATAAATACTTAATATAATATTAATCCAAAATAATTGTTTACATTAATTCAAAGCTGAAATAACATAATCAGTTTAAAAACCTCAAAACAGGGCGTCTATAACATCTCGCATAAGAAAATAACTAAAAGATAATAAATGTTCTCCTGGCATATGCTATGCAATACTAACCAAGCTCTAAAACTAAAGAGATGGTCTTTAAAACGTCTGGCTGCTCAATATGATCGTCCTTAGGCTCTGAAAACAATACTACTAATGAGATATAAAATCCCAATGAACAGAAATACAGTTTAAAAGGTTTTCACAAAAGCATTGTTCTCAGCTGGTGCGGTAACCGGAAAAATTGTCCATGGTACCCGCTATTTTCAAAATAATGTATAGTAATAATAATAATAATAATAATAATAATAATAATAATAATAATAATAATAATAATAATAATAATAATAATAATAATAATAAAAATAATAATAAAAATTATTATTGGCAGCAAACAATCATCATTAACACATTATAAATCAAGTATGACAAGATCTCATATATCAAATAATCTCCCATTGCCTACCTTACTCATGAAGGTATCGATGTCACATTCTCTTCAGTGACATTACTCATTTCGATACCAACCATTATACACTGGTGGTATTACTCATTTCGACATCCTTACGTGTGGCGATGTTACTTTCGATACCCCATCATGGCGGTATTTCATATTTCGACACCCCAAATCATTGACAGTGTTGCTTTCGATACCCTTATCATAGGCGGTATTGCAGCAAACAACATCCAACATATTAACAGTTAATGAATCATGCCAATATCACAAATATCATCAAATAGTGCATATATAGCATGTCAATTCAACCAAATCACGTATCTAACATATATATCATAGTATCAATTTCAATAATAAACATTTAATTGACAGCAGAAACACCTTAGAAATAACACCCCCAAATTTGTAAAATCAGGATTTGACCAAACCAGGATTATTTTCCAAAACGTATTTTGAAATCATAACCCAAACCCCAAGACAATTTGTATCATGGAAATGGTGAGAAAGAGTATTTCTACTCACCTGTTGAAGACCTCCAAGAATCTCCAAGCGTACCCTATGGCGAATCCTAAATGTCGCTTTCTTCAGTCTTGAATCCCCATCTCCTTCTCCTTCTTCTTCATCTTCTTCTTCTACCTCTTGTTGTTGTTGTTGTTGTTGTTGTTGCTCTCCTTCCAAACTCATTGCTTGTTGCAACCCCATCTCCCAAGCATGAAGATGCTCCACAGCCGTTACTAAGGTGTTTTAGGTTGCAAATAGGGTTCCTAGCCGCACTAGGGTGTTATAATAGTGTATATATATATAGTGTTGCACTGTTCTCTGTTTAAAAATCCTATTTTTTAACGCATTTGACATAGAGCACGGGTGTGCTCTCGATTGGTACGGCGATGCCAATCAGAGTCAAAGTTTTGCGAGGTTCCTGACACAGGCGTGCTAACAGGTAGCACAGTGCGGCTCAGACCGTGCTCCCTTTTGGCATGGGCGTGCCAAACAGCGTCAAACTTGTTCATTTTCAGACACGGCCGTGTTAACAGGTAGCACGGCGCGGCTCAGACCGTGCTCTATTCGGCACGAGCGTGCCATATGTGAGGACAGGTGTGCCAACGCTATAGTGACAGATTTCCACGTAAAACTTGTCTCTTTTCTTCTTTTGGTCAACTTGCTACCTTTAAAGTTCAAAGTCAATTATTCTAGGCCTCCCTAACACTTTATTAATTTTATTTTCTAAGATTAAAGTCTCTTATATCTATATTTAATTCTTGAGATGTTACAACTAGAACAACTTGCTGCAGCGGATGACAAACAACCAGATCGACGCCGTCCACGCCGTAACCGACGACCTCCATGATGTGGAACTGGACACCATTTAGGAAATTAATGTTTGTGCACTTGTCATTATTGTATTTTTTTTAATTAATTAAATCTATAATTTATATTTTAGTTTAATAAATAAAATTTTTATTGATCTTATTAATAAAATTAATAACGTTAATATAATTATCATAATTAATTAGACTAATATAAGTAATTAATAAAATAAATTAATATAATTAATTAAAATTATTAAAACAATAAAAATTAAATGAAAAACAAAAAAAATAATACCCACGTCGAGAAGTCGTGGTTGAAGAACCCGACTTCCCAATTGGGTGTGAAAAAAAATTTTGCATTCTAATGGTAGGAAGCCGAGTTTAAGGAGGGGGACTTCTCAAAGGGAAAAAAAATGATGGTAGTTTGGTATATAATTAGAAAATGGTATTATTTTGGTAAATAAAAAAAAACATTGTTATTTCAAAAAATTTGCCTCAAACGTTTTATTAGCTATATATATCTATACTAATATATAAAGGGAAAGTTCAAATTTTGGTTTACACATTTTCTTTCCGAAAAAACCTTTATAATTAATTTCAAAAAAGGATAAAATTTTGGGCATAATTGTAATTGTGTGTAGCAGTTACCCTCAAATCAAAAACTAAGAAACCATGGCTAAGAAGCGTTTTATTAAGGTAACCGCGGCACTTTGTATTCAAAATTGCAGAACCTGAAACAGAGGAAGCGGGAGTCTATAAAAAAACGCAAATGGCAGAGAGAGAGAGAGAGAGAGAGAGAGAGAGAGAGAGAGAGAGAGAGAGAGAGATGTCAGAGAAGGAGACATAGAGGAACATAAGGGAGATGGGACCATCGCGGAGAGAATCCACAGTCTAAACATGAGAGCGGTGTAGGAGTTACGAAGATGGAGTGACGGCGGTGCAGTGAACACCGTTCATGGTGGCAGCTAGAGTGTTTACAAAGAGCAATGTGGCAGTTAGAGTGTTTACAAAGTTTCAACGATGTCTACTAATGTCATATTATAAGATGCTATAAGTTCTTTGATTGTAATTTTGCAGAATATCATGCAAATATCCTTTTTCTATCTATGTTAATGAAGGTTCTTTATTGGTTATCACTTATCACTACTGGTGGAGTTTGTGAAAGGATTTGGCGATATGGGCTTTATGGGATATACAACAAGTAAGCATATTTTTCTTTTCTTTTTTTAATATTTCTTACATACTTTTCTACCATAAGTATTTGTTCCTTAAATAATATTTTTTACATAACCATAAGTATTTGTTCCTTAAGTATTTTGGAAGCAAATATTGGTGTGTGCGCGCATGTTCCTGCCTAGGTGCTTGAATTCCATCCAATACTAATCAAATGGAATAATTTGATATGTTAAGGAGAGTATAATAAAAAAAGCCTTAAAAAAAAATTGAACTGCTGCTTTGCTCTGGCTACTTTTGTATTACAAGTCATCTTATTAGATATTGAATTGCAATTTATACCAATTACAGATACATTACTGCATAATGAACATTTCAATGGTAGATTTAAGTTTTTTTTTTTTTGTCTCTGTTTTGGTTTTTCATTTTCAGAAGAGGCTATAACATTATGTGAATATGAATGTTCAAATCCAAAGTGATAGATAAAAATTAATTGGTGCAATCTGATTGTAGATATTGAGAATTGTATAGACATGTGCTATGTATGCATATTATTTTCCCGCAGCTGTTAGTATGATTTTCTTCTCTAGAATATATCTACACTAATAGATAAAGACAATACTCAAATTTTGGTTTTCCTTTTTCAATTTACAAATCTGTCCCTGAAGGAAATGTATAGGTCAGGTACTTTGGTGTGGATGAAGAGAAATGTCATCCGGAACCTGCCAAAGAATGCCCAGTATTAGTCCCCTTTATCTCTTCCTGTTACTGCACTAATCTGTTTGAACTTAAGTGGTGCTTTCTAATAGTTTTGAAGGTCTAAAATTTTTTCCTGAAGCAATATTACATTTCCTGATAAAGTATCTGGGAATCACCCAAAGGCACCGTTTGTTTGTGTTTAATGGTATGACATGATATTTTCCAAGTGTTTTGTGTTGGGAAATTAACTTATTTCTTTCAAATTGATGCTATAATCAGCATCTGGGATGATGGATACAAATTGGGTTAATGCAATTATGGGGAAAAGAGTTGGGAATTACAATAATCTTAAGAGTTGGGAATTACAAGTCACAATAATCTTTTATGATGTTTTGGATCATGACTTTAATTTTCATAACTTATGTACAATATAATATTATTTTAATTTAAATTTATCTCTTCATTTGGTATAGTGAGCACACCTAAATGAACCATACTCTGCGTTCATTTTGGTATTCTCTCATGTACTAAAAAGAGCCGTGGAAATTTGCAACAAATATAATATGGGTGTTGTTAACCAGTGCCCTATAGGCAGTGATTAAGGATTCCAATAAAAATAAGTCTTTCTTGAAAAATTAAAGAAAACACTTCATCAAATATTGAATTCATCACTTCTCAATGATAAATTTCTGTTTTTATTCCTTAAAAGGAACTGGTTAGCATTCTCCATATAATATTTGGATACAATACTCAATCAAGAATACACAATTTATTTAGAACGTCAAAATAGCAACTACAATACCAAACAAAAATACATGCAATAAAAAAAAAAAAAGCAACGCACACAATTAAAACGTCAAAATAGTGATCAAGCATATACGATTACTCATAATGCCAAAACAACAAGTAAAATACCTAAACGAAAATGTACGCAACAAAAAAAAAAAACGACGCGGTAGTCCCTGTTTTGCTGCTAGTATATATATATATATATATATATATATATATATATGGATTTAATTGGTGTGTATTGACAGTGTAAAATTTTTTTACACTGTGAATCAATTGTAACTTGCCACACCAGCTAAAATCTTTGACTCTTATTCTAATTACTTTAAGAGTTTAATTGTTATGCACTGACAGTGTAAAGTTTTTTATACTGTCAATCAATCATGAATCATCGTATGATTGACTTTTAAGGTAGTTACGATAAGAATCAAATATTTTGAGTGATGTGACAAATTATGATTGGATGTATACGTAAAGGGCTTTTACACGGTCAGTGTATAACAATTAAACTCTTACTTTAAAAGTCACTCGTACTACCATTTCTAATTGGTTGACTCTTAAGCGTATACAATTAAACTCTATATATATATCATAAAAAACTCACTGACATTAACAAATTCAAAAACCGATTACATAAAAAGAGAAAACTGACGCAGGATAAAAGTTAGGGTCCGTTTGATTTGCATTAATTTAAGGGACAACACAACACAAAGCCTTTTGTTCTCTGTTTGGTTTTGCAAAGGGTTGTAGAACAAGACAAAAAAAGGGTTACAGGACAGAAAAAAAATGCTGAAATTTGTTATCCACTTAACCAAGGGACAAGTTTTTTTCCCAAGCACAATGTAAATGAAATGTCAAAAATATCCCTCCCTTTCCTTCTCTTTCTCACACACGTCTTCCATTCCCTCTCTCTCTCTCGCGCACTGTCAAGCTCACGTTGGTGAAGGTCCTTCAAATGTGGAATTTTCCATTTGTTCTTTTCAAAACCCTCTCCTTGCTCTCTCATTTCCTCTCTGAGACCACCAAGCAGAACTCACATTCTCTCTTTTCCCCCTTATCTCTATTCATCGTCAGTTCTCCCTCATCTCTGCCGTTCGTCACCGCTCGCGGCAAGCACTCTCCCTCATCTCCGCCGTTTGCCACCACTCGCGACTTTCTCTCTCCCTCATCACCGCCGTTCGCCACGGCTAGCGACTTTCTCTCTCCCTCACTTCTGTCAGTCACGAGACGCATAGTGCAGGCGTGGAGGAATCTCTTGGAGGTATGGAAAACTCTCTTTCTCCTCTCCCCAATAGTCAGATCGAGATTATGCCTCTGAGATATTATGATTTATGATTTTGATTGGTTTATGACTTTGATTCTTACTATTTGTTGTGGTTGTGGATCAAAGCTAGACCTGATAATGCCTCTAAGATATTATGAATGGTGATACAACCCAAGTTGTTGTTTATCCTTCTACTGTGCTACATGTTTTGTGGCTGATGTTGCGGCATTTATTTGGATTTTGCTCTTCTGGGATCTTACAGGAATTTCTACAGGAAATATGTTTGTTCTTTGGCTGGAATTTTTTACAGGGAATATGTTTGTCCTTTGGTTTTTTGTAATTTATCCAAGTTTATAATATGTGTTTGGTGGCTGGGTTTAATGCTACACACCCATGGCTTTCTGAATCTTGCATGATGTTCCTCTTGTATTTGGGATGGGATTTTATTTTTTATTTTGTGGTTTGCTGTGACTATCCCTATCTTGTTGTGGGTGTTGGAATATTTGAACGTTTTTGTGTGAGAATACTCAACATATTTTGTGCTTCATATTGACTTCTCTATCTGCTTAGTTGTTAGCTATTGGTAGATTTTGTAATGGTTTACTTACCTTTTTTTTTACTATTTTTTTCTATATAGTTGCAATGGTTGATGAACACATTTTTTATTGCCTTCTTGCATGGAGGATGTATGCCAACATTTTGGCAATGTATGCTGCTGGGTTTTTTTTTCTTAGACTTCATCTTAAGGAACACTTATGAAAGGAAAACCTTGAATGAAAGAGTTTTAGCTAGGTATGAGTCACGAATGGATGTTTTGGATTCGATCATTAGTACAAGTGACTTCTATTGTATATGGGAATTGAGAATGTGTAAAAATACTTCTGTACATCTTTGTGAGATTTTAAGGGTACGAGGAGGATTAGCGCAACTTAGACAAGTAACTGTTGAGGAGCAACTTGCAATTTTTATGAATATACTCGCACATCACACAGAGAATAGGAGTATCCAAGTTAGATTCTCAAGAACAGGACAGACAACTAGTAGGTATTTTCATAGAGTGTTGGCTGCCGTTTTGAGGTTGCAAAGTGACTTCATTGCTAAACCAGAACCAGTTCCACAAAATTGCACAAATGAACGATGGAAATGGTTTAAGGTAATGCAGTTTTCAATAAAAATAAAACAAGTTTGTAGTCACACCAATATACTATTGTAGACAACTTCTCTGATTATGCTTGAACCTTTTGTTGAACTTTTAGGGATGCTTAGGTGCTTTAGATGGGACTTACATAGCAGTCACACCAAGTGCTTCTGATATGCCTAGATACCGAACAAGGAAAGGTGGGCTTGCAACAAATGTCTTGGGTGTTTGTACCAGAGATATGAAATTTACATATGTACTAGCAGGATGGGAAGGATTGGCTTCAGACTCTAGGATATTACGTGATGCGATAATCAGGCAAAATGGATTGGTTGTTCCAATTGGTATGAAAATTATAAAAATTTGATGTTTTGTGTTAATGTGATTATGAACAATGAAAGTAAATATGCAATTCCACATTTTAAATTTAGGTTCATACTATCTTGTCGATGGTGGTTACACTAATGGGGCAGGCTTTCTTGACCCATATAGAGGTAAACGATATCATTTGCAAGAGTGGAGCACTAGTCGACGTGCACCTCAAGATCGCGAAGAGTTATTTAATTACAGGCATGCTCGGGCAAGAAACGTAATAGAGAGATGTTTTGGCCTCTTGAAGAAACGATGGGCTATATTAAGAAGCCCATCATTTTATCCCATTAGAACACAATGTCGAATGATCTTTGCTTGTTGTTATTGCACAACTTCATCCGCATGAACATGGCATTGGATCCTATTGAACTTGCTCCATTTGCAGAAGATGAGGTACCTATAGGTGAAGAGCCAATCAATGTAGTTGGAACTGTTGAGCCTAGCAATGAATGGACTCAAATGAGAGATGCACTTCCACAAGAAATGTTTATGGAGTGGAGGAATAGACGTAGGAATTAGAGAGCAAGTTATTTAATTACAATTTGTATATGTAATGAAGTTTAAATTGTACTTTTTTGGATTTTACCTTATTTATGCTATGAATGAAATATTGGGTTATTTATCACTGAATTTATTTCATTTATGTGTTGTATAAGTTTGTTGTACTTCAAAATGTTTATTGTTATAATATTTCAATGTTGTGGTCTTGAAGAGCATTGGAGGGTGTTTGGATTGTTTGGTTATGCTTGTTGTCATATTTTTTTAGGATTGCATATGGCTAAAGTCATTGTTACATGTTTCAAGCTACAGCTTAGCTTCTAAGGCAGAAAGAATTTATTGTATAAGTTGACCGCAGTTTAACTTCGAAGGTAGAAAGAATTGATTATTATTGAGTTGATTGTATATGTTAACTTCTGTGGCTGCATGTGCTGAATGCATATGTTGAATGAATTGATTGTATTTTCAAAAGGTAGAAAGAAGCAAAAGGGCTGATGTTGCCTTTTTTGGGATTGTGCAGTTTATGCAAGCTGTAATTTCATCAGTTTAAGCATGTAGATCTCTGTCACTAGTATTGCTATTCAGTATTTGATTGTCATCTGCTGGTAGAAAACAAAGATCTCTTTATTATAGGAGCAAATTGCATTACACTCATAAAGATGTCTTCTACTAATATGTTGAATGCTTGAATCATTACATTTCTTAAATTTTTTAAATCTCTTTAAAAACAGTAATGGAATATTGGGTTATTTACAATTGAATTTATTTCATTTATGTGTTGTATAAGGTTGTTGTACTTCTTCAAAATATTTATTGCTATAATCTTTCAATATTGTGGTCTGTAGTGATGGAAAATGAAGGTGTGAATAATAGTGAACAACCAATGAGTAACATAAGAGTCAGACGTAACTGGAATGAACTTGAAGAGGAAACTTTGCTCACTATTTTAGAGGAAATGGTGGTGGCTGGCAATAAAGGAGAGAACAGGACATTCAAGTTTGGCACTCATGAGGAAGTTTGTAAGAGGATGAAAAGTAAGATTCCTGGAATTGTTATAAACGTCAAGCATGTTGTTACCAAGATGAAAAGATGGTCAACAAAGCTTAATGATGTTGTTGACATGATGAATACTAGTGGGTTTGGTTGGGATGACATAAGAAAATGTGTTACTTGTGACAGCAGTCAAGTCTTATCTGAGTATCTAGAGGTATTTAACTTGTTAGTTCCTTCAAATCACCCTAGTTTGTTATTAATATTTGTATACATATGGTAAGTTTTTGTTTTTTTTATTTGACTTGCAGAAGCATCCCAAAGTTGGCAACCATGTCAATAAAGAGTTTAAAGAGTTTGAAAGGTTGCAAGGTATATTTGGGCAAGATCGTGGAAATGGTCATAGGGCTGAGAGTGCTGCAGATGCAGTGGAAAGTGAAATTGGTGAGAATCAAGTTGCTGAAGATGATAATCATTGGCTACATGATAATTCACCTCCTTCTGATGGAAATACTTCAATAAGGACTGAACATGCTTCTAGTGGGCCATCTCCTAAACGCCCACGCCTTGCTCAATTAGCCACTAGATTTCTTGAAAGTTTTGGTAAGAAAATGGATGTGGTGACAACTGATTTTGGAAAGATTGCAACCAAATTGCCAGATCCTCCAAAAGGAGATTTGGTTGAAGAGGTTAAGAAATTAGGACTAACTAAAGAAGAGGAAATTGACTTGGCTATAAAGTTTAATCATAACCAACAATATGAAAAATTCTTTTGGGAGTTTCAAGGTCCTGAAAGAATATCTTTTGTTAGGAAGATAATGAGTATGTGATAATGAAGGAGGATTATACACTGCAGGTTATCACTGTTGTTTTGGTTCTTCTAACTCTTTTTGTGGTGTATATTGATTTCGTATTACCTCTGATAATATTATATAGTCTCTTGCAATTGCAGGTGAAATCCCATTACGTTGTAAAGAAGCTCCTTTAGTGCTTATAATTGTTGCTGCAGCTGTTGTATCTATGCAAGCTCATGTGGTAGTATTGGTTTTGATTTGTTTATATTTGTTGCACATACTATTTGATGTTTAGGACTAATAGGCTGGATGTTTCTACTTTGGTGTTGTAATTTGTTTCGGTTGATTTGTACTGCCTTATTAGACTATTATGGACATATTATATTTTTGGAAAAGTACTTCTAGTACTTTGTTTTTTATGATATCTTTGCCTAATTTTGTTTAAAAAAAACAAACGGTTGCAATTTCTGTTTGGGATGCAAGACTAGTTTCAAACTGGTGCAAGAAAAAAGCTACCATAACTTTTGATAAATTTATTTTTGCTCAGGTTCATTTTGGATTACTTTCTAATATTAAATAGAAGACTAAAATTCTGTAGCAAAATAAGTTGAAGAAAAAAAAAAGATAGGTGGAAAAAGGAAGAAATAAATTATTTAAGGATTTCACTAATTTACCATAATTATTTTAATTTATAATATGGTAATTATAAAATAAAGATACAAATATATCAACCTTGACAAGAATTGAAAATTATTATTTTAAATTGATAAAAATAAAATCTATACTAATAGCAAAGCATGCTAATAAATCTCATATTAAATAATAAAAAAATTTAAAAAAAATGTAAAATCTTGTTCTGTACCTTTTCCTAGTGCAATCCAAACATTGTACAGTACAAAGGATATTATAGTAAAGTTTACATTATTCTATCCAGTACATAAGTATATCAAACAAGGGATAACACAAAATTGTTTTGTTATGCATCCACAACCAAACAACATATAATACAAAAAATTATCCTGTAACTTAGCTACTTGTTCAGTGTTATTGGGTCTGTCCTGTTTTGTTTAGCAAATCAAAGGGAGCCTTACTTTTACAAAGGGAAAAGGAGAAATTTTGTTACGAATGGATGGTATTATAGTTGCTGGATAAAAAGAGAAAACTGACGCAGGACAAATTCAAATTATGCTTATCAACATGAATAAAACTGACTCACTAATTTTAAATTTTAAATTGAAATAGTTGCTGGATATAAGTTAGGTATTATCAGATAACTACATGATTAGATAGATGATAAGAGAAAACTGACTCAGGAAACCGTTTTTATCTATCAGCAATCCCCCTCTCCCTATAATAACTACATATTCCCAAATCTAATCAATAACTGCAACAACTCACGTAGTTGAGAGAAATAAATTATTCTTTGCACTCTCTAACCCTCAATCAAAAACTCAGTTCTTAACATTCTGAATTCAACACTCTCGAAACCCAAACATTATACGAAGCCAATCCAAAATATCTTCATCATACCCATCACCTTTATCGGCGAGACAGCAACATTGAAAGGAACGGTAATTCAACAATCAGACACAGTAGAAGAAAAATCAACCCTTCAACCTTAAACCAAACCGTTTGAACAGGTCACCATACTGTAAGCACTCTCCTCCCCTTTTATTCCTTTACCAACCTATCTGAAAAAAAAACAAAACATTTTTATTTTGAAAAAGTGTTAATATTATTTTGTTATTGATTGACATAGCTAATACTTACATTTCGGATCTGGTTTTTCAGAGGTAAGCAGAAGTCCAGAAACGTTTAATCCTTCTACAAAGCACCACCGCGAATCCATAATAGCCAGTACCGCCGTTCCATCACTCCACCATCGTCATACACGGGGTTCCTTTAGCTCTAGGTTGGTTGCACCGATACAAGAACGATACCTGGTATGGATACAACATTTTTCAATAAAATTAAGGTAGGAGTATGTCGATATAAATTTTAAAATATATATTATAATTTATAATCCGTAACAAAATTGTATAGAAGATTAAAAGAACATATTTATGCATCATGACAATAAAACATCTCATAATAAACTATGTGATTCATAAATTAAGCTTCTTAGTATGCCTGGAAATTAAAAAAAACGAAGAAAAAACCCTTAAATCTCAACCCAAAATAATGTTTTGGACCATACTCAACCCTACCCAATCCACGTATCAAAATAAAAAATAAGTTAGTATATACTCGGTAAGTAATTAGTACACAACTAATAAAAAAAAAAAAGTAACTAGTACACAACAAATACCGGTACCCAGTACGTACACCATTTTTGGAGTACCCATGTTTCAGAACACAACACTGTCGCGAGTCCAGGAGGAAGGAACACAGCACCACCACGTGGGGAACACAGTATTGCCGCAGCGTCACCGTTACAGTCCGCCATCAACAAACTCCTCACACCACCAACATCTTCAACTGCGAACCACCTCTCTGACATCGCAAAGATGAACTCGAACAACCACCAAAACCGAAGCAACAAACTCCCACCACCACCACCACCACCACCAACTGCCACGGCGTAGACAAAACCGACCAGCCACCAAATCCAGTGTGTGGCAATGTTGAAGGAGGTACACTTTAGCTGGTGTTCATCTATAACCCTTATTTCACTTTTATTTTATTTCAAAAAAAAAAATTGTATCAGATTTTTAGACAATGGCCAAAGTTTGTTGGCCCATGTTACCGAAACAACCCAAAAAATAACATTACCTGGAAAAGATAAGAAAAATAATGATTCATTTGTTTCTACTTTATCTTATAGATGTGCTTTATAGGTGTTTACTTTATTAAAGTAATGGTTATATATAAGTGAAGACTAAGGTGAAGCACCTTGTGGGTGTTGCATGGATATAACACTAAAATTACTTGCTATATAAGTCATGTTTACTGGCTAGGTAAAAATAAAATATTATTATTTAGTCCCTCAAAATTTTGGAATGTTCAGAATGGGAGATCTAGTGGAGAGGTTGGGATTTGAGGGTTTGGCTTCCTCCACCACCATCAAGGACATCGTCGCCAACAATTGCAGGTGGTGGTGGTTGTGCGCGAGTCTGCGACTTGCAGGGGATCTGGTGATACTCTGATTTCGGGAGGAGCTTGCGGCACGACAGAGACGACAACGACTGGAAGGAAGTGAACAACAGCGGTGCGATGGTCCAAGGCGGAGGAGCATGTTGTGGGTAGCGACCTACAAGCTTTGGTGATTGTGGTGAATCACGTAGCGGAATGGCGACGAGGTGGGGGGAAGCGCGACTTCAGGTGCGGTGCAAGGACTGGTCCGCGAAAGTGGGAGGCTTTGCATTGCAAGAAGCTGGACCGCACTTGGTTTGCGGTGCAGCTACAGTGCGCAGGGAGAACAATGGTGGTGGAACACCGTTTGATTTCTGCTTGTGTCTAGGAGAGGGGGTGTGCAAAAGAGAGTTTAACATAAGTGTGAGGGACTTATGGTATGTCTCTGGACGTTGGGTGATGGGTTAGTGGTGGTGTATGCCAAGGATGGTGGTGGGATCTGTTATGGTGGTTTGGTGGTTGCAACTCCAGAATCATAGTCAATCATGGTGGATGACGGAGGAGTGGAAGGGGAAGAGGGATAGGGATAAGGGTAAAAATTGGATTTCCAAAATAAGGACTAAAATGCAAATAACTAAATTACTGGAATCAACAGGTGACCGATCAAAAATCCTAACCACTCAATTAAATAATATTATATCCAACGACTCAAGATGTTGCTTCACCGGTGCACCACCCATGAGGTAGTTCACGTTAGCCTTCACCGTAATATATATTAGAAATATATCCACCACAAAAGTTGCACAGAAAAATAACACATAGACCTTTGCAAAAAAAAGTATATGATTTAATACACTTGGTGAAGGCAAGAAAATTATAAAAATTAAATGCAAAAAATGATCATGGAGCAAACATCATTCAAAAAAAATACAAATTTATTAGACATAATGAGATTGACATCCATGCGACATTTGACTCAATTATCAAATAATCAACAGTATAATACAGGTAACAAAATATTTTAGTTATATTAGTGACAATAATTTCCCAGTTATTAGTTTCATTTATAGCTTTATTTATGAGTACTTTGTGTTACTTTGGAGATTTAATTTAGATGTAATAACAACTCTGGCCTTACAAGGGGGTATGTCTTCTCCTAATCTAAACTTTTTTGTGCCCAAAAAAACAAATATATATCATTGTCTTAATAATATGTTGTAAATAAATGTAAAAATAAATAAAATAGATATTGTAATCCAAAATAAATGAAAGGTATAAAGTTAATATAGTTACAACTATTATTTGGTATTGACATTTATGATTCTGGCTTAATTGGGAAACCAAATAGTGATTGAATTTCGAGAGGTTTTTGCATAATTCTTTGCATTCCAATCAAAATAAATTTATTGTTAATCAAAATTAATTAATTTTTTTTGTTAAAAAAACAATACAATGTGCAAATGAAATAAAATAAAAATAACTTTGAATAGTTGTTTACCTTGCAAGGATTATTCTAAATTCTTTGTACATTTTATTATCTATAAATTCTTGGTGTTTGAAAAACTACAAATTAACTCACACAATATCATGTTAAAATATGCAATATTCATTATCATAATCAATCGTAACTAATATAAAGTGTTATTTAAGGAACAAATAACAACTTGAATTAAGCAGATATTTTTTTTCAACTGTAATGTGCTATCATGACATTTGTTCTTGATATTTCAATTTACAGTTTCCTAATAATTAAAAAAAAAAATAAGTTAGTATTGATAAAAATTGAGAAAATGTTACAACGTATTATATGGTAAATATGTATTTTGTCATAACTAATACAACTCTATATTAATTTATATCTCACAGATATAAATTTTAAAGGAATCTTAATACATTACCCGTTTATTTTTTGAGCCGATACTTCTCTTTTAACAATGTTTTAAAGTTGAGTCTTATCTGCTATTACTCTTGAACCCCACCCAACACTGTATATTTTTAGATGATGTACCTAAAATTAAAAGTTGTGAATATTAGTCTTTCAACAATGACATAATACGAAGAATTTAATATAAATTTTTTTTTTTGTACCTTATTATCAATTGGGCATATAGATGTGATTGCTTGCTCGTCCTTCCTTATTTTCCGTAGTTTTTAAAAGTCTCTCTCCTATAATGTTTTTGTTGAATTATTAAGAAGTTGATACCAAAAATTCAAAAATAATTTGTTAACTTATAACTTACATGTTTTTCAAAATACATGTCCAAATGCTTTGTCTTCATCTCTTGACATGACTGGAAGGCCTTTTTGAATTTTAGTTTGTCTATACATACAAAATATATAAGATGATATTTGGTTGTTGTATAATTTAATTAATGTAGTGTGATAAATGTATAGATACACTAAATAAATGTAAAAGAATAATACCCGAGTTTGAGATAACAAAATATCTTTGTAAACAATATTTTTTATGAAGTAGTTGTCTTCGCCTTCAATTTTTTCTTTTTTAATTAGTATTTTTGTGGCAAATTAAGATATAGCTCTCGATAATGCCACACATAATTGTCCATGGCTCAAAACATGTCATGGAAGATAAATCTTAATATTGGGAATAGTTTGTCCCTATGAAATATTTATTGTAACAGCAAAATTTAATTTCGCAGGAAACTGCTTCCTAATAAGCACAAAGGGGACTCTCGCACTCTCAACTATATTATGTTTAATTCTAGGTAAGAAAGCTCTCCTTCCAGCATGGTTGTCTGTTAGGATTTTCACATCCAACATATTCATTAATACACCATGACATAGTAACCGTGTCCCATTAGAGGTCAGATTTAGGGTCAATGTTTCGCAACAAGATCAAGGGTGCTCCTTTTTTAACCTTCAGTATACCCGGAGCAATGGAGTTTAAGTATTTCTGTTGATATAAGTTTTGTGTCCCCTTCAACCTCATCAAATGATAACAAATTTTGCTCTGTACCTGGAAAATATTCAACAATTATGTCATTTAGTGTTTGAGCATCCTCATTTTGCGGTGTAAGTATGGCTCTTTCTACCATATAAGATGCATCTCATCCATGGTCTTCTAATTGGGGGAATGTTTGTTGTATTAGAATTTGTATTGAACTTTCTCCTCCCATGGTATTGCAATTTGGTGGGGTACCCTCACCATATCAACATGTTTGGTAGGTTCCTCATCATCTCCAATGCATATAAGAAACTTCGCAAAATCCCGATCTGGTAATGAACGCATGTTTTGGCGCAAATGTAATACTTTCGTGTTAGCCTATAAATGAGATCTAACAATACGTGCAGGGACTAAGGCACAATTGATATCTGCATGTATTGTTAGAGCTCATTTATGAGTTAACACAGAGGTATTATATTTGCGCCAAAACATTCGATCATTACAAGATTGGGATTTTGCACGGTTTCTTATGCGCATTGGAGAGGATGAAGAACCTACCAAACATGATGATATGGTGAGGGTATCCCACCAGATTGTAATACCATGGAAGGATAAAGTTCAATACAAATTCTAATACAACAAACATTCCCCCAATTAGAAGACCATGGATGAGAGACATCTTATATGGTAATACTTACACCAAAAATTGAGGATGCTAAAAAACTAAATGACATAATTATCGAACATTTTCCAAGTGCAGAGCAAAATTTGTTATCATTTTATGAGGTTGGAGACATACTAACTTATATCAACAAGAATAATTAAACTCCATTACTCCAGGTGTACCAAAGGTTAAAAAAGGAACACCCTTGATGTTGTGAAACATTGACCCTAAATCTGGCCTCTGTAATGGGAAACGGTTACTATGTCGTGGTGTATTTATGAATATGTTGAATGTGGAAATACTAACGGGCAACAATTCTGGAAGGAGGGCTTTCTTTCCTAGAATTAAACATAAGATAGCTTATTAGGAAGCAGTTTCCTGTGAAATTAAGTTTTGCAATTACAATAAACAAGTAAAAGGGACAAACTATTCCCAGTGTTGGGATTTATTTTGCACGACATTTTTTCAGTCATGGGCAATTATATGTGGCATTATCAAGAGGTGTATCTCAAGCTGCCACAAAAATTCTAATTAAAGAAGAAAAAATTGAAGGGGAAGACGACTACTTTACAGAAAATGTTGTTTACAAAGATATTTTGTTATCTCAAACTTGGCTATTGTCCTTTTTCATTTATTTAGTGTATCTATACATTTTCCATACTACACTAATAAATTTTACAACAACCAAATATTATTTTATATGTTTTTATGTACAGGCTAACTAAAATCTAAAGAGACCTTCCTCTTATGTCAAGAGATGAGGATAAAGCATTTGGACATATACTTTGACAAGCATGTAAGTTATAAGTTACCAAATTATTTTTGACTTTGTTGTTATCAATTTCTCAATAATTCGACAAAAAAATTATTGGATGGAGACTTTGAAAAACTATGGAAAGACCATCAAGCAATCACATCTATATGCCCAATTGATAACAAGGTAAAATAGAATTTTATATTAAATTCTTCATATTATGTCATTGTCAAATGACTTTAATAGCATATAAGACTTAACTTTGGAACATGGTAAAAAGAGAACTGTTGGCTCAAAAGATAAATAGGTAACGTATTAAGATTCCTTTAAAATTTCTATCTGTGAGATATAAATTCATATAGAGTTGTACTTGTTATGGCAAATTACATATCTACCATATAATAAGTCGTACCATTTCCCCAATTTTTATCAATACTAACTTATTATTTAAAATTATTAGGAAACTTAAAGCTGAAATATCAAGCAACAAATGTCATGATAGCACATTACAATTGAATCAAAATATATGCTTACTTTAGGTTGCAATTTGTTCTTTAAATAATACTCTATATTAGTTATGATTGATTACGATAATCAATATTCCATATTTTAACATGGCATTATGTGAGTTAATTTGTAATTTTTCAAACGCTAATAATTTATTAATAATGAAATGTACAAAGAATTGAGAATAATCCTGGCAAGGTAAACAACTATTCAAAGTTATTTTTATTTTATTTCATTTGTAAGCTTTATTGCTTTTTAACAAAAAAAAATTAACAATATAAATTTATTTTGATTGTGATGGAGAAAAATAAAAAAAGCTCTTGAAATTTAATCACTATTTGGCCCCCTAATTAAGCCAGAATCCGAAATGTCAATATCAAATAATAGTTGTACCCAGATTAACTTTATACCTTGGATTTATTTTAGATTACAATTCAATCACTATTTGGTCTCTTAATTAAGTCAGAATTAGAAATGTCAATACCAAATAATAGTTGTACCAGATTAACTTTATACCTTGGATTTATTTTAGATTACAATACAATATGCACTTTTTTGGCTAATAAGATTACAATATGCATTTTATTTATGTTTATGTTTATATTTATTTACAACCCATGTTATTAACGTAATGATATATTTGTTTTTTTCATAAAAAAGTTTAGATTAGGGGAAGATACGCCCCCTTGGAAGGTCACGGAAGACCACCAAACTTAACGAGGATTTATAATGAATTTTACATTTCGTCCACTAACATGAAAAACCTTAGAATCGAATTCAAGACATAACCAATGTAGGCGGAAGGCTTGATCAGATCTGCAAACCCCTGTTGATAATGATATATATGTGTTTACATTAACCAATCAAGATATAAAATCGCAAAAAATTACCGATTAAATATACACATCTTACACCAGTGGAAAAAATACATCATATACCAACAATAAAATGCACACACTAAAAAGGCCAATAACACATAAATATCCAGACGAAAATGCACATGCAGGCAAGATAGGCACCCCGCTTGTACTTAAAGCCAGTTTGTTACAGATCATGAAAAATATGATTTTCATATAAAATAATTTAGAGATTGTACGAAAATCATTTTTTCATAATCTGTAATAAAGATATCTTCTCTCTCATTTATAGAATCAAATTTTAATGGGAAGCTAACGAGAATAACTTTTCATTTTAGCTATAATAATGATTTCCTAAAAATTTGAAACGAGGACATTAAAATCACTAAAAATATTTTTTAACTTAAAAAATTTATTTTTATTATCAAATAACCATAAACAAAAGGCATTCCTGATTAATTAGAAACAAAATTATGAGTGGGGCAGACAAAAATGGCAATTAATTATAGAATAAAGAAGAAATGGGAGACGACTTTTTTGGATTATCAACAACTGGAAACAGAAGTAGGACCACGACTGACCCGCCTCATTGTTCACCAACTCAATTATCATTCAATCTTTTATTTTGCTTCTGCATATGAAACAAACAAACAAACAAAGCGTAACTTAGAGAGGGAGGGAGAGGGAGAGAGAGAGATCAGAAGCAGAAGCAGATAAACAAGAAATGGGGTGCGGAAATTTGTTCTTCGCAATTCTGGTAACCTTCTCAGTAGCTCTCATCACATACAACATCATAATCTCAGCCAATGCCCCTCTCAAACAAGAATTCCCAGGCCCTTCTCGTCCTTCAATTTCTGTTTTTGACCCTGTGATCAAGATGCCACTCCACAAATCATCTTCCAAGAAGAGGCTGTTTCACACAGCCGTCACCGCTTCTGACTCGGTCTACAACACGTGGCAGTGCAGGATCATGTACTACTGGTTTAACAAATTTAAACATGCTCCCGAATCTAGCATGGGTGGTTTCACCCGGATCCTCCATTCAGGGAAACCCGACCGGTTCATGGATGAGATCCCCACCTTTATTGCTCAACCTTTACCTGCTGGAGTGGATCAGGTTTGTTTTTGTTCACAATTTTGTTTTGTTGGGTTAGGTTGTTTTATGTTTCTCTACTACTGTCACTGTGAATTTTCTTATAAATAATTCAAATGGGTGCTTTGTTTTCCAAATAATTTGTAGGGTACACAGTTTATTTATTACCTTTCCTCACTTTTTACATTATTAGTAGGGTTATATATGTTTTTTAGTCCCCATCAAATTAGTGAATTTTGGTTTTGGTTACTGTAAAAAAATTTATTTGGTTTTTTGTCCGTTAAATCTAAAATTACTATTTTTGATCCATACTGTTATATGATATCTATTAACAACTTATGTATCTAACAAAATGTCATATGGTCATCCCAAGTGACACCCAATGACCTCCGTAGCGTCACGTTAACATATGATTCCCCTATAAAATTGTCCTTGAACCCTAAAATAAATGCTAGGGATTAAACGGTGATATTAAATTTTAGAGGGATGAAAGCCAAAGAAAAAAAATTTACGGGGATCAAAACCAAAATTTGCTCATTTTATAGGGACCAAAATTAGTAATTTCATATTTTAGAGGGATGAAAATCAAAGAAATGTTTTATAGGGACTAAAATCAAAATTCACTCATTTTCTATAGACTAAAAACATATTTAACCCTTATTAGTATTACAAGACTTTCTTTAGGCTGAATTTGGTATGCGGTAGGTAAGGCTAACGAGCGAACCTAGTAACTATGATTTGTACAGATGCTATATAGCCTGCACTTATTCTTGGAGTAATTTGGTCATTGGAAACTTCCGCATTTTAATTCCTGATTTGAATTATGTAATGCTAGTTCCTACTAGAGATAGCTAAAGGAGTAAATGGTAACATAATTTAAATCAATGACTAAACCCCAAGTAGAGTAATGCTAGATAGCCAGAATTTTGACAGAATTCAAAAGTGGTTGATGGATAAAATAAAGTGACAGGGACCCCTCATTCATCTTAGAGTAAAAAAGGCATGCCATCGTATTCTGTCAGAAAGTTTTCACTTTCCAGCATTTTTGTTTTAAGGTACATATTAGGGATCAACATAGCTAGTTTACTCCATATTCTTGTGTAGTCTTACTCATCTCTGTTCCATGACAGGGTTACATAGTCCTTAACAGACCATGGGCATTTGTACAATGGCTTCAACAAGCAGATATCAAAGAAGAGTATGGGATGTTTAACTTTAAATTTCTATAATCAAAACTGGGAATCATTGTGTTTTTTTCTCCTTTCTTGATTTTGGTTGACATTTATTAGTGCCATTTGTGCTGTGTATCAGTTACATATTGATGGCAGAACCAGATCATATAATTGTCAAACCCATACCCAACTTAGCTAGAGATGGGTATGGAGCTGCATTCCCTTTCTTTTACATTGAGCCTAAGAAATATGAGACAGTGCTACGGAAGTACTTCCCTGAGGAGAATGGACCAATAACCAATATAGACCCAATTGGGAATTCACCTGTTATTGTCGGCAAGGTATCTGTCAATTTGTTTTCGGTGGTAATTATGGATAGCTCTTTTGATTTTGAGCAACTTTTTAATTTTATATGGAAGAATGTTAGGAACCTCTTAAGAAGATTGCTCCTACTTGGATGAATGTTTCCTTGGAGATGAAGAAGGACCCTAAAACTGATAAAGCTTTCGGATGGGTGCTTGAAATGTAATTTTTTTCTTCTCTATTCCATATTATCCTTTCTTAACCTTACAACAAGACTTTTTATGTTATTGTGTTTCATTCATATAGGTATGCTTATTCTGTTGCATCTGCTCTTCATGGTGTTCGTAACATATTATACAAGGACTTCATGATTCAGGTTCAATAAGGCTCCCTTGTTGTATTTTTTTTCTACTGTCCTGTATTGATAAAGTTCTCATATGGTAAGAGCTGATAGTGGATGAACCAATGAGGACCTCTATTTATATCCATCACTTTCTAGGCTTAGATATATAAGAATTATATGTGAGGAAGTCTAGTATCATAGCCATTTAGACGGCTGATTGTCTATAGCCTGCATAGGCCTGTCATGAATTTTTAGCAAGTCAAGTGTGGTGAGTGGTGACACTAGACTCACTATTTTTTATAACACTAAAGCCCTGTTTGGAAGCGCTTATTTTTAGCTTATTTGGGTTTATCTACTGTAATAAGTGTTTATGAAGTATTTTGGATTTTTAGGTCTTGTTTGGATGAGCTTATAAAAACTGCTTTTGATACCCACATAAGCTGTTTTGGGCTTATTTTCATTAACTAGAAATTAAATCTTAAGAAAATTAGCTGTTATTAAAGCTAAAAATAGCTTAGGCAGTAGCTATTTTTATAATAATCTCTGACTAAATTAACCTTCATGAATTGTCAGAAATTCCATTTCTATGTAAGCGCTTTTCGTATTATTCATCCAGATGTTGTTCAACTTATTTTAGATCGCACCTATGAATGTAGAGCTTATTTAACAAGCTCTACTTGAATAAGCACTTATTCATGTTGTTTATACATGCGGGAACTAAATCATATACAGCAACAACCAAGCCTTTCCCCCCTAGGTGGGGTTGGCTATAGGGATCAAACGACACTATAATGTTCTATCGTAAATCATGTATATAGACAAATCATTGATGTTTAAATCCTTCTTAACAATTTCGTTTATAGTTTTTCATGGCCTCCCTCTACCTCTAGTGATTTGGATATCATCCATCTGATCTACTCTCTTTACTAGGGAATCTACAGGTCTTCTCCACACATGCCCAAACCATCAAAGGCGAGTTTTTACCATCTTTTCTACAATATGTGCTACCCCGACTTTCTCTAATGCAATCATTCCTAATATGATCTTGTCTAGTATGTCCAATCCAACGCAACATTCTCATCTATGCTACATTGATTTTATTCTCTTGTTGACCTTTTACCAACCAACAATTAGTCCCAACAAACATCGCAGGTCTTATAGTTGTGCCATAGAATTTTCCCTTTAGTTTGAGTGGTACCTTTTTATCACATATAACACCTGAGGCCCTCCTCCATTTCGTCCACCCCACTTGAATCCTATGGTGTACACCTCCCCTATATTTCTCCGTCGTTTTGTATGATGGAACCAAGATATTTAAATCATGTGACTTGTGGCATGGTATGTCTGGGACTTTCATCTCTAAGTTAGGGCTGATGCACTCCTTGCTAAACTTATATTCCATATACTTTGTCTTACTTCTACTTAAACGAAAGTCGTGTGTTTCTGTTGGGAACCTTTCTTTGGGAAAGGTAGCAATCCCAACAATAGTAGCAAAATTGTAGAAAGAATAGAGAAAGAAAGAATAGACTTCTTGTATTAGAAAAGAAATAGAAATGAACAAAGTAACCAAGTACACAATGTGTACCCCAAAGGAGCACTCCTTTCATTCTAGAAATTCTCATAGTCAAATTCCATTATTAAATCCCTATCCCTCTTGCTCTTTTAGAGGGTTATTTATATCTTCTCCCACTAATTAACTAACTAACCCCCCTCTAACTACTAACTAACTATTATACTTATCCTCATTTCCTAATTGGGCTGGGCCCTAACAGTTTCCAAAGCTTGTCTCCACGTCTCTAGCCTTCCATTTATTTCCTCTCTCGACTCTCCAACTACGACTATATCATCTGTAAAAAGCATGCATCGCGGCACCGACTCTTGAATGTGCTTAGTAAGCACATCCAAGACCAAAGTAAAAAGATAGGGGCTCAAAGTTGACTCTTGGTGCAGTCCTACAGTTATAGGAAAATCTTCTAAGGCCCCACCTTGTGTTCTCACACTAGTCGTGACCCCTTCATACATATCCTTGATAGATCAGATATAAGGCAATACGAACTCTTTTCTTCTCTAGGGCTTTCACAAAACCTCTCTTGGCGTCCTATCATACTCCTTCTAAATCAATGTTTTGCATATGTTATCCCAAAAACAAAAGATCCATCATACGAAATGTTCTGCATGCTTTGTATTTGTTATGGTCTTTAACATACTATAGAAATTGTAGGAAGGACAAATCCAAATTCTGTGGGATTTAAATTAGTTATACTTATGGTGATTGGTTTTCTATTAATTCGCTGTAAATAATGTATATTGGCAGTTTAGATTAGCTGTTTAAATGAGCTTTATACTAGGGATCTTGATTTGTTCTCTCTCTCCTATATATTGTAATTTTTCCATTTAAGAAATAAGACGAGACATGTAGTTTCTTCTCCAAAACTGTCCAGAAATCACATAAAATATTGTGAGAACAATGATGTATTCATTTTCCTTTTTCAACCTGGATGTTTTCTTATTATTACAGTTTCAAGGCTTTTGATCAATACTTCATTCTTCTTTGCTTATCACTTTCTAAAATTATACTAAAAGAAATACCTACATAGCCTGTATACACTGAATTCGTCACAAGCATTCTATACCTCCTAATTTACTAGCATTTATTTGTTTATTATGTGTGCCAGCCTCCATGGGACAAAGAAATTGGCAAGACGTACATAATTCACTACACTTATGGGTGTGACTATACAATGAAGGTACAGTGTTGGTAATTGAGCTCCTACACATTTTTATTCTGATGTTCATTGAAGAAAGGAAACGACAAAAAGAAGGAAAACTGATCTATAATTCAATTATCACTCAAGAAACAGTACATCTGCATATCTTTTTTTTATTTTATTGCTTGGAGCTGTAACTCAATATATGATGTCAAATATTTAGGGTGAGCTGACCTATGGAAAGATTGGAGAATGGAGGTTTGATAAAAGATCTTATGATCATGTTGCTCCCCCAAAAAATCTGACATTGCCACCACCTGGTGTCCCAGAAAGTGTGGTATGTTTCATCTTCCTTTGTATTAGATAGTGTAGTTATTTTGCTGAGTTCCTTCTTTTATTTGGGGTGCGTTTTCTGGAAAAGTGGGGAACTCATCTGCTTGGTTTGGTTGATTTACTTGATTCTTTATGTATAGCAGGCCGAGAGTTTGTATAGGTGTGTACATTTGGTTGGGTTAACCCATCAGATCAAGGGATGATGTGTGGTTGGATTTTTTCAATTTTTTAGTACTAAACAATGTATATTGTGGTTTCATGCCCAACAAAATGTCATGTTCTAGTCCAACCCATCCCAAACTTCTAATTTTTTTTTTTTTTTTATTTGCCAACCAGCCAAATTAACCCCGAACCAAACCAACATAATAACTACTAATAACGTTCTATGTTTGGTTGGTCCAGGTACCTGATTTTTTAGGTACCGGTACCCTGCTTGAATTATTCAACATTTGTGGTTTGTTTTCAAAATATTTGGGTTCTGTTAAATAAAATCAACAAATAATAAATTTTCGATAACTAATCAAATTATCGGTACCAGGGTAATAAAGAAAATTACCTAATCAAATCAAGTAGTGAATGATTAACCAATTTTTTGACTTAAACACTTGATAGCTAGATCTCTTATCTTTGGATAAATATTTTGGCTTGGGTTGACTTGTAAAAAAAATCCAATTTTTTCATTTCGTAAGAGTAGATTTTATATTTCCAATTCTGTGGATGCACACCTTGAACAATCATTTCTTTCATTTGATTTCCTTTATTACGAATGATTTTATGGTAGTTTTAGAATTGAGAAGAGTCTGGAGAACTTTTAACAGTTCAGTTGATACTTTCTACAGGTGACTCTTGTAAAAATGGTAAATGAAGCTACAGAAAATATTCCAAATTGGTCATAGGTGGCTTTGAAGGTGGTTACAGTCTAATAATGCTTTGGACCTAGGGCCAGTTGGACACGGTCACACGGATTGGCATTGTAAACGTCACTCTTCTCTGTATTTCCGAAATTCTTCCTACATAGCTTCGGCCTGATTTACACGTTAGACAAACTCGATTTGTGTCACTAGTGTTTCATAATTCTTCATGCATAGCTTTGTATTGCATTCAGCTGCTGCTCTGTTATTGTGTTCTCAACTGAAACTTACTTCACCCTAATTTCTTTAATTCCCAGAGTTTTGAAGGCATAAAAAATTGTTGTAAGGAAAAACAACGGGGGCGGATAGCAGTAACTTGAAAACTTGGGATTATAGCATCGAACTTTCAAATGTTTGGTGTCTTGATTTACATCCCAGTAACTTGGGGTTAATCATCTCACAGATCATGTAATTTACAGTCACAAAAATTAGTTCAAATAGCGCCTGCAATTTTTTGACTTGCAGTAACAAGGAATCTTCTTTCCTTCATCTTCGTGGTTAAAGTGGTAATCGTATGTTATCTCTTCCCCAGGAAATATGTCCCTCTCTGCAAAGAAGACAACCTTCAAAACCAAAACCCACTTAGTTTTCTCCCCAGTGAGCGTTCAAAATATAAGATAAAAGTTGACGCCAAATTTGCTGTTAATTTCATGTCGGGGCATATGGCTCTAACTTTTCATTATGCCTTCTAATGACATGCAAAAGGTCAAAACGTCTATTTCCTACCAGAAGAAAACACTAGCCAACAAATCCCACATAAGTAGCCCTGTAATAAACATGAATGTAACAGCTCTACATTTATCATGGCAATCAATCGGTTCGATTTTTCTAATAATCAAAACCTATGTGTCAATAATTTAGTGAACTCAGTAAATTAATCATAATTGAACAGATTACCTTCTTCTCATGCCTTACAGTTATCACTTTTGCCACGCAATTTGGCTGGCCATGTAAATAAACATTAGTTAGAAAGCTGAATTGATTTCAAATGAATACAGCAACTATTGTTAAAACACACAAACACATTGATGGAGACCTCTAATAATGGTCATATTTATATTATCAAGGATAGATGAAAGAATCGCTTACAAGAGTCAGGAGGGCCAAAATCTTATGCAGAATGCAATGGCAAAAAGATCAATTATAATTAAGTTCCTGCTTGATTGGACAAAATCCCCATGGGGATGTCTGGAACATTTAAAATCCAAATATGTAACGGGGCTTATTTTTAGATAAATCTCGTTTGGTTATTACAAATTTTAAAAAACTAATTCACATCTGAACAGAATTCGAGATAAAACTGGTTTTTTCTAACCCAATTTTTTTAGACTCTATCAACCTTTTTGTTAGCTCTCATATTTTGTTTCTATCTCAACATTTAAATTTTAGGTTTGGTTATGATTTTAGTCAAGGCATATTTTAACCAAACTAAGAATACATTGGAGCTACTTATAAAATAACCTAAATTTATAAATAGTTTATATTGAACAGTTTGAACTAATTTTGAAGGCTGCCAAACTGCGCCCAAAACTCTTAACATAATTTGAGAATACTACCCCAAAATACATCACAACTAGCCATATATCTTATATCTTATACATCAACAATCATATGCATAAAGAAGGCATGAATGAATGACATCAAAGTTGAGACAAACTATACACAAACAGAGCAATATAAACACATGCAAAGTCAAACTATGAAGTAATATACCAGGCAAGAGTGGTTAACAAAACGAGCAATCCCCCCTTTCCTTGTGGCATCAATAATATGTTCTTTGTCTATCCTGAAGAAGTAGCAGGCACTCTTGTACTGAAGTTTTCTTCCAGATTGATATTCGTTTTCCCTTTTATCAGCCACACGTAGCCCCACAATTTCACCAACATACTCGACAACCTATGGAGGCATGAGAAACACATCATATATGTAATCATAGTGGAGGGGCAAATGCAACTGACTTTTTAAATAGTCATGTGACCCTTAAATAACTTTTAATCTTGACCATCCATATATAATTGTATGATCAAGATTTGTTCCGCTCACCTTTTTAGTATACACACTCCTCTCACATATATATATATATATATATATATATATATATATATATATATATATAGGGATCCGTTGACACCAATATTATAAGTTATTTTTCACTCATACACCATTGGATGAAAGATGTAAGTGAAAAATAACTTACACTGGTGTAAACGGATCTCTCCTCGTGTGTTTGTGTGTGTGTCTATATCTAGGCCAGTATCATACCATTTCACCCCGAGAAATAAACCGAGAAGTGTAAAGACCAAGGGCATGTATGCCAGATTTGTAAACAACGAGATGTTTCCAGCTCTTTGCTTGCTTGTACCGAGCATATTCCTTCTGCAGATAGTAGGACATTATCGGCCAAAGCTTACTCAAAGTACAAGGATACCAACTAAGTATACAAATAAAACTTTCCATTTAAAAATTACTTGTTTTCAAAGGCCTAGAAGTCTCAGTCCAGTTCAAGTAAAAAGTTCAAAATATGCATATACAATTTTTGCCTGACAACAAAAAGTTTGATCATCATGACTTCAAAATGGTGTTTTATGTTAGCCATACATATCACAGGAAAAGATACCATCTACAACATCAATCAGCTACTGTCCAGTAAACAAAATTTTGATGCTGTTATTTCATATTGTCAACAGAATAAATCTAATAACCATAGAAAATTAGGGGCTATATATACAACTTGAACATACCCGACAATCATGCTCAATATCTGATGCTGGAAATTTTGGGAGTCCCTGTGAACACGGTTTCTGCCCATTAATGTGAATCCAAGCATTTAACTGCTCCTCAGGAACAAGGCATCCACCCTTGGCTTTTGAGGCACTGTAACGATTATTCAGAAAACCATCCCGTCTACGGCCCTTGTAACCCTACAATGCTCGAAAAGAATTTAATATCACAGTCAATCACTGGAAAAATCAAAAGAACACTCACATGACCCTCCCCTTCTGATAGGAACAATTCCTATCTCAGATGCAGAAAATGAAATAGAAACACAGAGATGAAAGAAAGATTGGTTGAAACTAAAAGAGAAGTGCAGAAAATGGAGTGAAGACAGAAATACAAGAGCAAGATGCTCCCAGCAAGGAGAAAACCCCCTAGCCCCATGCTCAAAGCCCAAACCCAAAATACAATTCACATACCCTTCCCCAAATCATTTCCTCTATTTATCAAATATCAGATCTGATTTCTCTCTCTTCTAACTACTTTACCTCTTAGCAAGTGTTTGGGCCCAGCCTTCATAGCATTGGGCCCAATCTCCTATCAATACCGCCAATCTGAAAATCTGCCTTGTCCTCAAGGCAGAAGGAAGGAAGTTGGTTGCTAATGTTACTTTCTTCCCTCCAGGCTGAGGGTACAACAGTAGTATCACAGCAAAAAGTAACAGTAGATTTGTACTTCATGGTCTGTTGTCCCCTATGTAAATGGAATTGCAACTTGATCTTTGATTCCCTCACCATCTTCCTTAGTTCCTGCATCTGTTGGTATATCAGTTCTACAATTGGTGCTTCCATTGCAGCCCATGCCCAATTGAGGAAGATATATTTTGATATGCAGTAGATATGATTTGATTTAGTTTCCTAGTTTCCTTATTTTAGTTGCAAAAAATAGATGATAATTTCAATCGCTAAAATCAAGGGATTTGATATTGTATGTTGGTAAATCCCATTCTATAAATCCAGAGGGCTGAGAGGATTTCTCTCAAGCTATTCAAGCATAATAAGTTGGTATCTAGAGCTAGGGTTCCATTTGGTCAAGAACTTTTTCCGGCATTCGTTTTCGGGGACTGTCTCCGATCACCAAAGTAAGGTGATTGAACACCTCAGAAACGGCCGGCGAGTCTCTTCAGCGAAGACCCATCACCGTCCACCACCGCACGCTGTCTTTTGAAGCGCATGAGGTCCACACACCGCCCTCCACGTGCCTGTTCATTTTCCGGTCAGTTCTGTACTGTTTACTGGTGTTCTCTGCCCCTGTTCTGAGGCTCAAAAGCCTCTTCTGACCATTTATATCATCTCCCTCTCATTATGTCCACTATTTCGTCCACTACCACTTCTTCTCAATGTTCTGGGTCTTCCACAAAAGACCTCATCTCTTTGGCCTTCTCTGGCAGCCCCATTATTACATCCGAAAAGCTTAATGGTAAGAATTTTGTGGATTGGTATAATGTTGTTGAAGTTTGGTTTTAAGGTCAAGGGCTCCATGATCATCTCCGCAAGAAGGAATCAAATATTGATTCTAAGGAACATGATGAATGGAAAAGAGAATATTATCAGTTGCCAATTGGTATATCTGCTATGGCAGTCCATTGGTCCGAAGTTGTTGGTGCACTATCGCCCTTACAAGACTTGTTATGAAATATATGGCAGAAACCTCAAAATCTCTATTCTAATGAAATACGTCTCTATGCCTATATCCAAAATTTGGCCACACTTCAGATGACAGACCGTGATCTTCCTTCTTATCTAAATAAAGCACAATCAGTCATCCACGACATCAAACGCATCTTGTCAAGAGATGATCTTACAAAGGTATAGAGAAACTTGATAATGTGCATATGGTTTTCGTTCTTCATGGTTTGCATAAAGACTTTGAATCCATCCGAAATCAATCTCTAACAAATCCTAATATCCCCACGGTTGAGGAACTCGTCGATCGTTTACCACGAGTTCCGTCACCGGTGGAGGATGAGGTCGTGGACATGGCGGAAGAGGTGGTTGTGGTAGAGGTAATCGTCTTCAATGTTACTATTGTGAGCACTTGGGCATTACTCAAGAAAGTGTTACCCTCTGCATGGCTTCCTAGAAAAGACAGCCAATGTCACAAAATCTCAAGCTCTAATGTCTGCTGATAAGAAAATTAAGGTTGAGAGTGACAATCAGAACCTATTTTTAGTTGATGAATACAAGGAGCACCTTCAACTTAAGGCAGCCCAACATGCCTCATCTTCAGCAACTATAGCACATGCTGGTAATTCTCACTGTAGGTTATTTAATAAATCGTATGCCATCTTTTGTTATCAATAACTAGGTTCCTCACTCTCTTCTCTATCCTCAGGCACCTCTTTATATTGTCCCCCCTAGTGTTTATGGTTCCATTTGTTTTGTCCATGATGTTGCTTTAGGTCTCGATAAACTTGTTGCCCGTGCAATTAAGTGTGTCTTTTTTGGTTATTCTCAAGTTCAAAATGGGTATAGGTGTTATTCTCCATCCACCAATCATTCTTACATCTCCACGGATGTTACCTTTTTCGAGGATACACCTTATTTTACGTCACTGGTCATGCCAGAATATATTTATCAAGTATTACCTGTTCCTTTATTCAACTCTCTTGTGCCACAGATTCCAGCCAATCGACCATAGCATGCCCTTGTTGTTCCACCAACCGTCGGTTGTCGTTGGGTTTTTACTGTCAAGGCTGATCCCGATTGGACAGTGAATCATTTGAAGGCTCATCTTGTGGCCAAAGGGTACACTCAGATTTATGATCTTGATTATGGTGATACATTCTATCATATTGCCAAAATGGCCTCTGTTCGTCTCTTTTTATCCATGGCTGCTATATATGGTTGGCCTTTATATCAACTTATGTAGTCAATCCCGGATAACGGCGCGGAGCGGTCGACCTAAAAACTGCTAAAGCAAGATTGCGGATAGCTGGATGGCTGCTATTGCGAAAATTAGAAAATAGTATACATAATTTAATATTATACATATAAATGCTCAAAAGTAGAAAAATATATAAAATTAAAGACATTCATAATTATTAATCAAAATTTATTGCCACTAACAACAAATCCAATATAACTTAAATAATGAATGAATATATATATATATATATATATATATATATATATAAATTGTTAAAGAATATATAAATATGTAAGGTTTTAAAGTAATAAAAAGGACTTTGGTGCTTTTTAATATATACTTTTTCGATAAAAGCTCTTATATATTAATTATTAATGAATAATAATTTGTTATTATTGAATGATTGTTTAAAATTCTAAAATAAATTATTATGTTTTTTCATGTATCCAATTTATTATATTTTTTATCTAGACTATTACTATCAGGGCCATAAAGATAAGTTGTTTTTTCTTTCTTTGGCCCTATCCCCTTTGAAAGAGTGTTATTTCTTTCTCTTTTGGGCTTTTAGGGCTAGCCCGTTTTAGAAAAAAAGTATCACCATCATCCTGATGGAGAAAAACAGGGCACCGCCGGAGAGGAAGAGTCGATATACCATTGAAGTATTCGAACGGAGGCGGTGAGAGCTAGGTATGGTCGGAAATGCCTTATCTGAGGCAGTGTTATCAAAAAGCGGCCATGGCGGCGCCATGACCGCAATGGCGTTTTGAGGCGGCTTAAAATGGCAGGTTTTTGGCCCTTCGCTATGGTCCGCCATCCGCAATTGATAACACCGATTTGAGGTCGTCGTCATTGTAGTGGTCGCTACATGCGGCAATCGGCACAATTAGCGGCCGCGATCGTCGCACTAGAAAACCGCATCACCCCCGAGTTATGCGTAGCGTTAGGGACCACTTTCGCTCTGCTCCTCCGTGAATCGCCACAATAGCGACACTCTAGATGACATAGATATCAGTTGGACAATTAAAATGCCTTTTTACATGGCAATTTGGAGGAGATTTATCTGGAGCAACCACTAGAGTTTATTGATCAGGGGGAGTCAGGTCTTGTTTCCAAACTCAGGAAGTCGTTATATGGTTGAAACAGTTTCCTCGAGCTCGGTTTGGGAGATTTAGCAAAGCTATACAACAATTTGGTATGACTTGAAGTGAGGTTGACCACTGTGTTCCATAAACATTCATTGTCTAAGAAGGCCATTTATCTTGAGGTCTATGTGGACGATATTGTAAACACAAGTGAAGATCATAGAGGTTACAACATTTCCTTGGTATCCAGGTTGCTCAATCAAAAACAGGCATTTCCATTTGTCAAAGTTTGCACTTGATATTCTTGAAGAAACTGGGATGCTTGATTGTAAGCCAGTGGATAACTCCTATGGATCTGAATGTTAAGCTCGTGCCAAATCAGGGGATTCGTACTCAGACCCAGGCAGATATTGGAGGTCAGTGAGAAAATTGAATTATCTCACCATGACCAGACCAGATATATCCTTCAACGTCGATGTTGTTAGTCAGTTTCTTATCTACCCTTGTGATAGTCATTGGGATGCAGTAACCCGCATTTTAAGGTATATTAAGGGATCTCCTGAAAAGGGGCTAATCTATGAAAAGAAAGGTCACACAAACATTGTTGCCTATACAGATGCAGAGTGGGTAGGGTCTTGATAGGATTCAACTGGGGAACTAGAATTTAGATTGAACAAATTGGGGGAGCACACCCCAAGTAAATCTTATTGATGAACAAATCGGAAAGGTTACACAGGGAGGTGAATTCGAGAGCTCCTCCTTCTCTCCTAAGCTCAGTTCTGATTCAGTTACTAACCGATTCAGTTCAGGCCATCCTAGAGCTATTTATAAGCTGCCTATCTTATTACAAAAGACTAACTAACTTTCCCGCCTAAATTCTTGTTCAAACTTTTCACATAAACTCTCTTCACCGCTGGTACAGTTGGCCTGCTATCAATACTCCCCCCTAGGACTTTCACCTTGTCCTCAAGGGGATAATCAGGAAAAGTAGCTTGCAGCTTATCCACACTTTCCCATGAATTTTCACACTCTGGCAGCTGATACCACTTCACAAGAACCTCAACCTCACCCTCTTTGTTGTACCGCAAAGCTAACACTTCTTCTAGTTGTGGTTTGAACACCCACTTTGCTGTTAGTGCTGCCGGGAGTTGTTGAGCCTGATACTCGGATGGAACGGCCTTTTTCAGCTTACTAATGTGGAATACAGGGTGGATGGTACAAGTGTCAGGCAAAGCTAACTTGTAAGCCACTGGGCCAATCCGTTCCTTGACCTGAAAAGGGCCATAAAAGCGAGGACTCAGTTTCTCATTTCTGCGTCTAGCCAACGACTTCCATCTATAAGGGGTAGCTTTCAAATAAACCCAGTCATCCACCTCCAAAGTCACATCCCTTCTGTGCTTATCTGCATGTTTTTTCATCCTCTGTTGTGCCATAGTGAGATTATTGTGCAGCTGATCCAAAACGACATCCCTATCTTCCAACAAGTTAGTAACTGCTTCATTGGGTGATGGAAAGGTAGGTCCTTTGATTATTGGAGAAGGATCCCTCCCATAAAGAGCCTTGAAGGGAGTCATGCCAATGGAGACATTATAATTAGTATTGAACCACAGTTCTGCCCAACAAAGCCATTTAGGCCAAGAGCAAGGTTTTTCACCCACAAAACATCTCAAATAAGCCTCCAAACACCTATTTGTCACCTCAGTCTGACCATCGGTTTGTGGATGGAATGCTGAACTATATTTCAGCTGTGTCCCGGCCAACTTAAACAATTCCTTCCAAAATTGGCTAAGAAAAACTCGGTCCCGGTCCGACACAATGGTATTTGGGAAGCCATGGAGTCTTACTACCTCCATAATGAACACTTCAGCTACTTCTTGTGCTATAAAAGGGTGCCCCAGCAATAGGAAATGGGCATATTTTGTCAACCTGTCAACCACCACCATCACTGTGTCCCTGCCCTGCACCCGGGGTAACCCACTAATGAAGTCCATTGAAATATCTGACCATACCATTGAGGGAATAGGCAAAGGCTGTAAAAGTCCAGCAGGGGACAAGGTCTCATATTTATTCTGTTGACAAGTTCTACGGCTTGCAATGAATCGCTTAATGTCATGTTTCATTCCCTCCCAATAAAATACTCCAGCCACCCTTTTATAAGTCCTGAAGTAGCCTGAATGCCCTCCCTGGAGTGACGAATGAAACTCCGCTAAAATAACAGGGATTTTGGAGAATTGCCTGGGTAACACAAGGCTGCCTTGACAGAATAGAGCTCCTCTTTGGACAGAAAATTTCGGATAAGCTTGAGGATTCAGCAACACTTGCTGCAGCAGTTCAGTCAACTGTGCATCAGCTGCGACTTCATTCTCCCATTCCTCCCATTCAGCCAAGTGCACTCCTGACAATGATGCATATAACATTTGTCTTGAAAGAGCATCGGCACCTTATTTGAAGTCCCTGGTTTGTATTGAACCTCAAAGTCAAAACCCAGCAATTTGGAGGTCCACTTGAATTGCTCCTCCCCCAAAATTCTCTGGTCATTTAGAAATTTGAGACTTCTTTGATCTGATCTAATGATGAAGTGCTGCCCAAGTAAATAATGCCGCCACTCTTGAACTGCCATCACTACAGCCATAAGTTCTCTCTCATAGGCTGATTTTTGTTGCGCTCTTATGGACAATTTCTGGCTGAAATAGGACACAGGTCTCCCTTCTTGTAACAGCACTGCCCCCACCCCTTTACTTGAAGCATCTGTCTCTATCACGAATTGCTTGTGAAAATCTGGTACAGCCAACACAGGGAGGGTCATCATGGCCTGTTTCAGCTGGTGAAAGGCGGCTTCGGCATCTGCAGTCCAGTGAAACTTGTCCTTCTTCAACAAGTCAGTCAAAGGACGAGCAATTAGACCATATCCCTTTACAAAACGCCTATAATAACCTGTGAGTCCTAAGAAAGCTCTCACCCCTTTGACATCCTTTGGAATTGGCCAACTTGCCATAGCCTCGATTTTCTTAGGGTCAGCAGAGACCCCAACTACTGAAACAACATGCCCCAAGTATTCCACTGCTCCCACCCCAAAATCACATTTCTTCCTGTTGACCACCAATTTATTCTCCCTTAGCAGCTGAAAAACCCTTCTCAAATGCTCTATGTGGCTCTCTTCATCCTTGCTATAGATGAGGATATCATCAAAAAAACTAAAACAAACTTCCTCAAAAAAGGCTTGAGCACTTCATTCATGAGTGACTGAAATGTTGAAGGTGCATTGGTGAGCCCAAACGGCATCACCAAGTACTCATAGTGACCTTCATGGGTGCGGACAGCTGTTTTTGGAATATCTTCTTCTTTCATCAAAATTTGGTGATATCCGGACTTCAAATCAAGCTTGGAGTAGATAACGGCTCCAGCCAACTCATCCAGCAATTCGTCTATTATAGGAATAGGGAACTTATTAGGAATTATGACCTTGTTTAAGGCTCTATAGTCCACACAAAACCTCCAACTTCCATCTTTTTTCTTCACCAAAATAATCGGGCTTGAGTAAGGGCTGTTACTTGGCCTTACAATGCCAGTGTTCAGCATATCAGTAACTAGCCGTTCTATTTCATTTTTCTGGAAGTGAGGGTACCTGTAAGGCCTCAAATTTGGAATAGCAGCCCCTTCTTTAAGCACTATAGCATGATCTTGTCTCCTTGTGGGCGGTAATCCAGCACCTTCCTGAAAAATGTCATCAAATTCCTTCAGCAAAGGCAATATATTCTCAGGAATTTTATCCTTCTCAGCTAGAACAGAGTGCAACACCCTACATTCCACCAAAAATCTCTGTTCCTGGTCCTGTAGGTCTTGCATAATAGCTTTGGCAGACACCTCTCCTTTAGAACGAGTTGGATCTCCTCTTAAGGTATGTTTTACCCCATTTCTCTTAATCTGCAAGGTAAGCTCTTTAAAGTTTGCCCTTAAGTCCCCTAACCCTTCCAACCAGTCCATTCCCAAAACCAAATCCTCTCCTCCTAAGGTAAAAACGTAGAATTCAGCATAGAACACCACCCCTTGCAAGGACAACTGCAGTTTCCTACACACTCCACTGGTTTTTATCTTTTTTCCATCCCCGATCTTCACCCAATAAGGAACTGTTGGCTCAGTTTCCAGGTGCAATTTTCCCAAAAGTTGTGTGGAAATGAAGTTATGAGAAGCGCCACTATCAATCAACACCAAAACTGGTTCTTCCTTGATTTCTACTCTGATCATAAAAGACTTCTTGGATGTCAACCCCGCGAGGCTATATAGTTTCAGCTTCTTAAATTGCCCTTCCCACACAATCTCTTCCTCTCCCTCTTGTTCCCCCTCTTTCCCACCAACCTCCCTTCCTCTTCTATCAATAAAATTCTCAGGTGCTTGTTTCTACAAATATGAGTGGGAGACCATTTTTCTTCACATTTAAAACATATTCCTTTCTTTCTTTTCTCATTAAAAATGTCATCTGGCAGCAGTTTATATGTGTTAGTCTTACCTCCATTGTGCTCTCCCATTGCAGCTGTAGAGGTACTTGCTGGTGCAGATCCTGAGTGCTTGTTTCCATTATCATGCTTCCAAGACTTGAACGCAACAGTACTCTTAGAATTAGTATGCACCTTGTTCTGTCCACTATTGCCCTGTTTGCCATAAACTGCATTTCTTTCATCAACCAGCAACGCTATCTCCATCATTTCTTTGAGTGTTTTTGGCCTTTGCAACCTTACTTCAGCTCGTATTTCCTCCCTGAGGCCATTAGCAAAAATTCCACACATATATTCCGGCTGTGTGATCTTCAATGGACCCGCCAAGACCTCAAATTCTTCTCTATACTCTCTCACTGAACCTTCCTATTTCAATCCTAGTAGCACCTCAAACGAATTTTCAATCAAAGTTGGTTGAAATCTCTTCAGCAGTGCTTCCTTGAATTCCTCCCAATTAGGGTTAGCAGTACATGATTCCCACCATTGTAACCATGACAGAGCCCTACCTTCCACCGCTAGCATTACCGCTTCCATTTTATCGAAATCTTCCACGTTCTTGAATCGGAAATACCTTTCAATTTTCCCGATCCAACCTGGTGCATCATCCCCGCTAAACAGAGGTAGTTCGATCTTGCGAAATCTTTCTTCATCATCGCGATGAACACTTGTGTTTTTGCTATGATCGCCGCCACCTTCCTCCTCTGGACCACCACCGCCTCCATTACCTCCTCCGTCGTGATGAGTGCCATTGTTGAGAAAATCTTCGATCATCTCTCGCATTGCTGCTAGCATTTCTACTTTAACCGATTGCAGTCCTTCACGAAGTTCGCGTTCAACAGCTTCAACTCGCGCTTCCATCGCTGTCGTCTTCTTAACCATGAACGCACCACCGTGGATCGTAGAGCTTTGATACCAATTGATAGGATTCAACTGGGGAACTAGAATTTAGATTGAACAAATTGGGGGAGCACACCCCAAGTAAATCTTATTGATGAACAAATCGGAAAGGTTACACAGGAAGGTGAATTCGAGAGCTCCTCCTTCTCTCCTAAGCCCAGTTCTGATTCAGTTACTAACCGATTCAGTTCAAGCCATCCTAGAGCTATTTATAAGCTGCCTATCTTATTACAAAAGACTAACTAACTTTCCCGCCTAAATTCTTGTTCAAACCTTTCACATAAACTCTCTTCACCGCTGGTACAGTTGGCCTGCTATCAGGTCTCCTAGTGATAGGAGGTCAACTTCTAGATATTGTGTTTTCATTAGGGGCAATCTCGTTTCTTGGAAGAGTAAGAAGCAAGGTGTAATTGCAAGATCCAGTGTCGAAGCAGAATACCAAGCCATGGCTCTCACTACATGTGAACTTACATGGCTAAAACATTTATTTCAAGATTTAAAGTTTTGCGAATAGGTTCTATGCAACTGATTTGTGATAATCAAACAGCTTTGCACATTGACTCTAATCTCGTCTTTCATGAATGTACCAAACATATAGTGATTGATTGTCATTTTATTCGGGAGATTCTATCAAAGGAGATCCATACTTCATTTGTCAACTCTAATGATCAACTTGCAGTTGTTTTCACCAAATCTTTGTGGGGTTCACAGATGACATACATATATAAGAAGTTTGGTGCTTATGACATCTATGCAGCAGCTTGAGGGGGAGTGTTGGTATAATTTGATATGTTTTGATATGTTGTAGATATGATTTAATTCAATTTCCAAGTTTCCTTATTTTAGTTGTAAATAGATGATAGATGATATGGTCCATCCCTAAAATCAAGGGATTTGATATTGTATATTTGTAAAAGGGTTTCTCTCAAGCTATTCAAGCATAATAAGTGAAGCATCTCCACTGGCTTAAAAGAATGCTTAGTCACAATCAATTTGTCACAACCAAAGTGCATTATCTTTAAGAGATCCAACTATGTATATGCTATGGCAATTGTACATTTCAAACTTCCAGCACTCATGAATATGCAGTTGACATGGTTCTGTTTCAGACCACCAACAGTATGAGGAACTGAATACAAAATGTCAAGTTCAGGTGCGTGTTCATCACCCATGGATTGATATCGGTGTCATGCCTTCCTGCATCGACAGTCATCGGCACTATTCTTTGAGACGCTTGAGCACTGCGCTACTTGGAAGGATGGGATGGCGCAAGTCGGGTGGTTCGGGTGGTGGTGGAGGGATGGCAACTGCACAAAAGGTCAAATATGATAGTCTGGGTGTCAAATCTGTTTGACACATTGAATTCTGATATAAAAATAGTCTTCCAATGCACACTCCACAAATTCAGTCACATCATCCATTTGAGAACTAGGTACTTGATATTGGTTGATCTTACTTATACTCCAAACGATTGAAATTACCCGCAACAAATCTGTCATCACATGGAAATACACTCGATCTACAATTGTTGAGGAATTTTGTATCCTCCACCAATATCTTTTTCGTTGTTGAGAAATGCATCATGTCCATCATTTTGGCCCACTATTTCTACTATTGGCGAAATCTTGATGTGCTTGGTGTTGAGTTGATATTCCTTAGTAGTTATCATAGAAGCTTCGATCCAACAAGTCTGGGCACCTCTGCTTTGATCATCATTAATTCCGGACATATTGTAAAGATGATCATCGGAGTGAAGCGTTGTGGGACCTCCGGTAGGACTTAGACTCCCCTTTCTCAGCTTGTCATGGACCCCGGAAGTGGTAAACGACCCCAATGACCGTGGTTGGCACTAGAATCATGCCCATTCCTCGGCGTGCAATGCTATGAGGGCATTGGTGATGTCCCCGACGTTAGTCATCAAGGAGCTCAACTGAGTTGAATGCTCCTTCAACGTCGAGTCATGCGACCTCACCAATTGGTCTTGGATAAGCAGCAATGATTCTTGGTTTTTGAGAGTGAACTCGACAGCGGTTACACGAGCCTCCATGGCGTCCTGTCATTGCAAAGTCATCCTAATTCGCTCAAAATCTCTTAACGAAAGCACCATTTGATAGGAACAATTCCTATCTCAGATGCAGAAAACAAGGATTAAAGAAAGAGACTGTTTTATTGGTTGAAACTAAAAGGGAAGTGCAGAAAATGGAGAGTGAAGACAGAAATATAAGAGCAAGATGCTCCAATTAAGGAGAAAACCCCTAGCCCCAAGCTCAAAGCCGAAACCCAAAATATATCAGATCTGATTTCTCTCTCCTCTAACTAACTTTCCGTTAGTGTTTGGGCCCAGCCTCCATAACATTTGGGCCCAATCTCCTATCACCTTCCTTCTAGGTAAGTCCCAAAAATGTCAAACAAAAGGAAATACCTCTGTCCTGGCACAGGTGAATTCCTTTTCTTCTAAACTGCCCATCTCGTCAATAGGATCATATTTGGACTGACATCTAGGATTAATAGCATGAAGCACACAAGTTCCATAAAATCCAACCTTCTCATCATTAACACCTTCAGTCTCACTTTGCAACAGGTTCTGCAAAAGAAGTTTACAAGTAATTGTCATACTACAAAACCATTTGCACACTCAACAGATAGAAATTCAATCAAAATAACCTGCAACTCAGCAAAGCATTTGGAAAACACTTGCCAAATCAGGAAAAGCATCGAGATAATGGGCATGGGGCATAAAGTCACAGGATGTCCATTAATAACACTTCATTCAATTTGACATACTCAAATGCTTATATAAAATTAATATTTCACCACCAACCACATCATGATGAGGTTTCATTTTATGAAAGACACAGTTAAAAAGAGGATGACATTCATATGAGGACTGTTCATATTTCAAGCGCAGCCATTTATTTCGAATTCTCAATCAAATTCATAAATCCTCATTTTTTGAAGTGCCACAATCGAAGACTAACTCTCCTAAAAGTCTCAATATGTTAGATGAAGACACATGAATGGTTTTATATTTCTAGCATGCCCCCTCATGCAAGATCCCTTTGGGTTTAAGGGTGGACACACACCACTCTTGTCCTGAAAATCAAATTTACTTGGCACGATGGGGGCCGCAATGGTCGAACTTCTACCACTTGGTTAATATGATACTACTTGTTGGATCAAGCGCATACAACTAAGCCACAACTAGTATCAAACCCAAGGTCACAAGTTCAATTATCAAAATGGTATGAACCAGAAAGTGTTGGGAGAGAAACTTTTGCTTAAGGCTAACATCTTGCCCTAGCAAGGCCCAAATGGGGTTGAAGTCAGATCAAACTGTAGGTTTGATTCCTATAAAGGCACTGACTGCTGGAGGCAAGTGCTTGGAGGGAGATTGTTGGCTGCAGCCCAAGATCCTACCTTCACAAGACCCAGGTGGGGAAGTCAAATTGAACTTGGGCACTCTGATAGACTTCATGATAGACTTCAGTAGAAAAGGTGGCACCAGACTAACAGCTATAGCTTTTTGACTAATGGTAAATGTTTGATCCAACTAGTGGTTTATTAAGGAAGAAAGCGAAAGAGAGTGACAGCTAACAATAGAAACATTGAATATTGATAGATAGTCGTGATACAATAGCCCTAACCTAGTACTCCTATTTATTTATACTAATAATCAGGTCAAGTAGTCCCACTAACACTCCCACTCAATCTAAAAGCTTGCTCTTGCAACTAGTACTCCCCCCAAATAATGAAACCTGGGCAAAATCCTTGGTAGATACCTCCTAGAAGTCTTTAACCTTTCTCTTCATTTGCCCTTTGACCTTCTTCTAGTTTCCCCTGGGCACACATCCCAAGCAAACAACACAGGAAGTCTCTGATATGAGAAAATTCTCATCAGAAAACCTCAAAACCACAAAGGGCCATTAGAACTTGCAAGAATCACTTCCAGTCAACACAGAATCCAAAAACACAAAGAAACAAATTGAAAACAAAACGGAAGAAAAACACTGTCTGGAACAGGAAAGTCACCGGAACATTGGTCACCTCACAGATGGTATGCACAAAAACAGCCACCGCAGCCGACCACTATCGGCCTTCCAATCCTGGCGATCACCTGCGTCAGATGAAAAAGTGAACAGCAGCCACGAGTGAGACTGCCCTATTCTTTCATGTGAATGTAGGTCATAACCAGGGAAGTCAATAGCACGCTATAGTGGTGTATCGGTGCAGAGCGGCGGCTGGCCGCTATGACGGCGGCGTAGCGGAGCGTTTTTATGGGGCAGTTGTCACGGGCACAATCGCATCTGGAATTGTGGCAAATTGCTGTGCAATGCGGGCATGATATTAGGTGGTCCGAAACGGCCATTTTGCCCTCAAATATTTCTGTTGGGTGCCAAATTTTTCGAGAGTATTTTCAGGTTCTAAGTTCTCGGTGCTCTCAGTTTGTACACTTTCTCAGTTCTCAATTTCTACACGTTGAGTTCTCATTTACCTAGTTTCTACACTTTAAAACTTCTCACTCCCAGTTTCTACACTTTGTGAGTACTCACTTTCTCAGTTATACACCTTCTCAGTTCTCAGTTTTTGCATCATTTCTACAAGTTCCTTGACTTCTGTTGTTATTAACCAGTATGATTTGCTTAGAACCTATGACTATTTATTATGATTATGAATATGTCATGAAGCTTGAGTATTTTTAATTGTTTGAGCATGTATATGTATATAGTATGAAATAGCAGCCATCCACTATTCGCTATACCGTTATAGCATTTTTGGGGTCGGCAGCTACGCGCTGCTATCCGGGATTGATAACTCTAGTCACAACTAGCAGACATTCTTCGTGACCTACAACAGAGGATGCTAAATTTCGCTGCCAAATCAGACATTGCCAGAGGATCTGACGTAAAAACAAGACAAGAAAGAATTGGAATTTAGGGAAAGGGAGGACACACACACAGAGTTCTGTGGAACCCAACACAGTGGAAGGGACAGACGATCTCAAGGATGGATGGTACCCCTCTAGTACCATGTCAAAGACCAATTCTCCTAAAAGCTTAATATGTGAGGTGGAGGCTCATGAATGGCTTTATATCTCTAAGAGCTACATAAAAATTTATTGTCACAGGAGAAATTTTCTAGAGGCAATCCACATAGCTAACTGGCCCAGTTGCTTGAATGAAAAATCAACATCAGTTGAGCCGAATGCAATGTGAAAATTACTTGCAGAGAGCTACTTAAGCTTTTTGTTACAAATCAAAAAAATTATTACAAGCCAAAATTGTTAAATCATACTCATTCTATGAACGGGGAGGTAGGTGGGTATTGCAATTTATATTTCTATTACAAGAAAACACAAAAGTTACGACAAGGTAAAGCATGTCTCTTGCATTTCACGCTTTGGAATATCAGTGTTGTCAATGACAGTGACGAATGATGCTAATGCTTCATCTGTTCAATATATAATCTCTAAGGGACAACGTTTTCATTGCAAAATTTTACTTATCATATCTTTCATGTAAGTGACTATCATTCAATGAACAGCCTGCTTTGCACTCACCACAACATTTTTTTTGGTAGAAGTTTGCTTGCTAGCATGTAAAACTTAGTTTACATAGGTCAATTCTATCAACTTAAGCTTGTTAATATGACATAACATAACATGAAATTATAGTGTAGAAGCTAAATAACTGCGCCGGAGGTACACATAGTAAATAGAATCAACAGTAGAAGCACTGACTTCAAATCCAGAACCAGGCACAGATCTGAATTATTTTTTCTGCATGGTATGCTTTGGTAATAGTGATATATTCACATTTTTTTTCCTTAGAACTGACATCATCAGAGAAACAGCTTTAGAAATAAAAATTAGAGTTTTCAAAGTAGTTTAATCAAAGCTACCACACCAAAGTCAGAAAGTTGTATGATTGTCAAATCTCAAAATATTAAATATCAAATAAAAGTACCTTCTGATGAGCACACCAAGGATGAAACTTGACAGAACAATCAACAATCCTGCACTCAATACAACAACCTCCCCATCGATTGCAAATGGAACAAACCTGGAGAAGTAATAATAGTGAACACTTGGGCAAATATAAAATGTCACAAAATAATATGATAAATAACTGTAAAATAAATTGTCCTTACATGGATTTACTAAGTCAGATATTGAAGACATCATAAATTTCACCATCCTCGCAGTTTATAACCGATATAACACTGTTTATTTTATTTTGACTCTATATATTATATGGTATATGGGTGATACGAGGATTTGAAGTCATGGGCTAATCCTTAAAGGACCAAGATTTTCTACTAAATACTAGGTCCATTTCTAAGATCCAACAAACAACCTAAGGGCTTACCAGATACCAAATAAAAAGGCACAAATTTGTGAACTTTTCAGGAAGGGGGATGCTTAACTTTATTAATCACTGTCTGTAATGTAAGTGTAACAACTAAGACAAGGGAAGAAATAAAGAAGTCTCAGGTGATTATCTGTTTTTAAGAAGTTGAGCAATATAAAATTTCACCTCAAGTATTTCTGATAGGTACTCACCACATCCGCTCTTGGCCGTGAAACATCAGATACATCAAAAGCACTCATGGTGTCCACATTGGGGCATCTTGTTCCAGGAGTCCAAAGCCCACAAACAATGTGAACCCACTGCTTAACATTTGTATCAAGAACTCCTGCTGTAATGCTGTTATGTACCTTAAAATTACTAACAGAATACTGGGTGTGTTGCATTTGATTTGTAGGCATCTCAAATTTCAATGGCCCTGCTATTGATGTCTCAATATTTTCAAGCCCTAAAACACATTTTTTGCCAACTTCTAGTCCCGATTTAAAGGAATGATATTCATCTATTCCCTTTTCAAAAACTTCATGTGAAGTTGTATGGTTAGAAATGCCATCTTTTTCAATATTCCACACTTGTAAGAGACTTTTCACATTTGTTCGGCTCCGGATTGCTCGAGTCATGGCTCCATCTCCATAACCACATAAGACACAAGCCTTGGTGTAGGACCCGCAAAAAACAAAAAAAAAAAAAAAAAGATTAGAAAAAAGTTAAATTAATTCCTAAATAAAGAACATAACATGTCATATCGAAATTCATATTTCACAATGGCTATAAACACATTAGTAGAGTAAAAACAGTAATAAAATCTACATGGGCATAAATGATCGAAGAGAAAGGCCAAGAAAAAATCAATATATAGAAATTATAATTTGAAAGAATTAAGACTGAATGGCTTCATGTATGATAAACCAAAGCACAAAAGCAACCTAAGATCAGGACAGAGAAATTGAATGGGAATATGAAAATGCTTATTGGACTAAATATAAATAAATGTACAATATCTTTTGAGTTTGTTCGGCAGGGTCTGCAACACCAGTGGCCTTTTTTAGGTAATGTGGAAATTCCATAGCAAGCCTGATGCACCTGATACACAAGATAATGGGACAGTATCAGACTCCTATTTCATCGAAAAATATGAACAGTTCAATAACTGAATATTATTTTAATATCTACATACTCTAATTAGACATCGACTACACTTCAACAAAGAGTTAATTTTATCATTGCTTGAGCTTCGACACACACAGCAGAAAGCATCTGAATTTATGTTGAAGATGTTAGTGTGTTGTTGAATAGAGCTGCAAGAACATTGTGATACGTACAGTAAGAATAACAATATCCAAACCCAAGATAAATCCCAGGCACTTAAAAGGAACACTCCTAAGTTCTAACATTGAATAAGCAACGATTTGCTCACTTTCTACTTTTTCTGTAACTCGAATCGTGCTCCCTATCTTCAGCATACTCCAAAATATCCTTCACTTTGGTTACTGGCATGTATTTCAAAACCTTTGTGAGGGGACATTTCCAAGAAAAATAATTCTCTACACATATCAAAATAACTATAATATTAAACAAATAGTGTGCATAAGAGACAGGTAATATTGCAAATGATGAAGATGAAATGCATGCAAATATATATATATATAGATATATATATACCGGTTTGCAACAGAATGATTACCAATGGTAAAATAAACCATCACTGTTATGACATCACACTCTACTTGATTCCTAATGAAGATGAAGTCACTCAACACAAGCAACAAGGTTCAGTAAAACAATGACAGCCTATTAAAGGAATGCACATTAAACTAAACTACTCCAAATATGTGTTTCTCAATAATGTGTATCTCCTTGCTCTTTCTAAGTTCTTTTTTAATAATTATCTTCTTTCTTTTTTTCTCTTTTTTTTGTGTGTGTGGGGAAGGGGGGGCACACTTAACCATCTCAAATAAATGGGTTAAGAAAAAAGCAAAATCAAGCCAATCAAATACTCCTTATCAGTAACAAAAAAATAAAGTCAGTGATATCAATTTTTTGCTGATTTTCCCTTTACTGGCTTTGTCATGAACGAGGGCAGAAGGGACAATGCTAATATATGCATTTATCATCTTGGAACTGATGTTAGGCTTCAAATGATCAAAGAATATTGCCAACCCATGAATGGACACGAACCTATATATGGTTCAAAGTGAAGTATCAACCACTGGTGTTTTGTTGCAATTCTAGATTGTCATCAGTTCATTGTTTTTCCCTTTCTTACACAGGCATTCTCGAGGATATGACGGTAGGAGGGGGAGTTTTAATAAATGCATGTTTCATCCTACAAATGATCAATGGCTTCAAATGATCAAAATGTTTTTCCCCATTGAATGGATGCAAACCTACATGTGGCTACAAAGTGAAAATCAACTAACACTGGTATTATTTGTTCAAATTCTGGATTATCATCAATGAATAACTCAATAATTTCAGCACGTCTTTTACTTACCATTAGCAGTGAGTTCATAAATGCTGCGCTGCTTCCGAATTTCTTTGTTCTTCAGCTTCGATGGAGCATCAGCTCCGCTTACAATACTATCATGCTGCTTAGCTGCAGTATCTCTCTTCCCTTTGTAAATAACATGTGACTTGTTGCCTCTCTCCAAATCTTCAATAGATACCTCAAAATTTGTTTCATTACAAATTACTGTATTTTGAGTTTCATTATCTTCCTCAGTTTTTAAACCAGGTTTCCCACTACAGAGACGACTATTTGCTCCAAAGCTCAATCTCTTCCGTTTCCTTTTTGAAGTTATTCTAGGTTTGCCATTTGAAGGGACTATACATCTTTTGCAAGTCTTAAGAACCTCACTAAGAGAAACAATTTTCGCTGGTTTTGGCACTTCTCCAGCCAATTTTCCACTACATATTTCACCATATTTTCCACACACCAGTGGCTTTGTGATTCTATGAGTGTTTGCCTTCCTGCTATAGAATAACCTTAGCTTAGCATTTTCTGGTTCCTCACAAGCTGGTTCTTGCATTTTAAAGTTCCCAAAACAATCAGAACTGAGATCCTTTCTTAATTTCTTTCTTCCAAAAACTTCAGGTAATGTGTGAAACTCAGCATCAGAATTTGATTCTGACTCATAGCTATCTTCTTTGTCCCAGTGATGCTTGACCAGATGATTCTTACAAGAGAGAAATTTGGACAATGAAGCAGAGTTTCTTTGTTTGGTACTAGGTTGAACAAAAGAAGCCTTAGTTGATGATTTTTGCTGGCTAGATGATAAGCACATTTGCATTTCTTTGGACAAACTGGAAGGGGAATTAAAAACTTCAGTACTTTCACCATTCTTGTTATGCAACAAGAAAGGGATTCCAGAAGACAACGAAGCATCTAGAATCCTCACTTCATTTCTCTTTTGCTTTTTTCCTTTCAAGCCCTTAACTTTTTGAGATTGATTGGCCTTGCAATTAACAGAAAGCAAAATATGATTTTGATCCCAGCCTTTCTTCCATGTCAAAGAATCTATCAGTTTAAGCTCATCAAGAAGACTGCAACATGGTTGATCATTTAAGACTCTCAGATAACCTTTTTTCAAGTAACTCTTACAAGTAGAGTCTATAAACTCAGCACTTCTTCCACTTTCAACAGCATCAGATGACCAGCCCTTATCGATTCCATACCCCTCATCAACTGCAAAGTTGTTGACATAATCTGTGTATCCAGCATCAACACTACAAGAATCTACTTTGTTGAGCTCCACATATGCCTGAGTAACCACAGGAGCAGAACATCCAGAAGAAACATTAGAATTTTCTTGTTCTTTTAATAAGTTTTCCATATCAATAGTTCTTTTTAAGCGTTTAGCAGAAATGTTTCCAAGTTGAACATCGTCTTGTCCTTCCCACTCCAAAACGGTGGCTGGCTGATCTAAAGATGTTGCATCACAAACTGTGTTCCCAACCTTACTAGGCACATCTCTCCATTGAGGTGTATGAGAGCCAATTTTGATTGAGTCTTGCCCATCTAACATAAAACCTTGTTCAAAGTGGACATTTACATCCTTTGAAGCATTCTGATCTCTACTAGGCTTTGAAGCCATCTTCAAAGAAGTTTCACCAATGGCATTTGCAAATTGCTGTTTAAAGGTATAACGAGAGGCTCCAATTCCTGAGAAACAATTGCTTCCTGAATAGTTTAGGTGAGCAGCACCTTGCAAATGTAAATCTGATGGTTGCTCAGTGAATTTTGCACATGCACTTGATCTGTTATTGTCTTTGTTTATTCCAAGGCTGAAACATCAAATTTGGGGAGAAAGAGAAAAAGGAAAATAAATGATCAGACGTGTGGCTCCCAGTGGAAGGAAAAGTTTGCAGACAATAGTACAAATGGAACCCAGGTTTTTTATCTGAAAACAGAATAAAGAGTGGAAAAAGAATGATGTATGTGAATCTAAAGCCCAACTGGCATGCACAACACAGAAACCCAAGCAGCCAATTTTGTAAACAGGTACCACTTTCAGGTTTTATCCCAGCATATAGAGAAAAGAGCAATACCCATTTACTATTTATTTTCTTGGAATAGAATTAAATGTTCAAGCTCCTTCTACTTCACTTATCTTCCCCTCCATGGATGACTTCACCTGTATATATCTATCAATGTGTTTGGAAACATAATTCGACATTCACTTCACATGTCAAACTTTCACAGCCAACTCTAACTGGACACATTTGAAATCAGTTAATAAAAGCTTCTGAGGTGAAAATTACTCATTTAAAATGCTTGAATTTTTTTATAAAAAATGCAGTTTACCAAATAATAGGCAAAAAGACATCAATTCAATGAAGACAAAATGGATCAGAAAGTAATAAAGACAAACTATCCTTGACTTATGGATATAGAACAGATGAACTGATAAAATACGACACCGATATTCTCATCAGCATGAACTGAACCTGCCCCAAAAAACACATGATCTGATACCATGCATCACTACAAACTCCCATAGTTATTTCAATTTTGTCCAGGTCTATTTATTGTCCAAAAATCGAAATATGCACATCAACATTTTTATAGCATTGAACTCAACCAAGTAAACTAGGTCTCTCAGTATTGAGTAGCTACAACTTTGCACCAACCTTTTTAACAACAATACCTTGATTAAGCCATCAGCTGATGTTTATTACCTCAGAAAATTTAAAATGCCATGTACTCATTTATTTTTGTCCTTCTAAAAGGTCTTCGAATTAATCACACCCACCCCCAAATTATCATATTTAACTCAATAGGGTTTAAATTATTTGCCAATAGGAAAAGGTTTAATTTGATGAGAACTTTGCTTTATAACAGGAATCTTCTCACTTCGATTGACTTATTTCTGTCTCTCCAATTTGTATCCGGCATCTTCTTAAGTGCCCTTCTTGAGCCAAATAAACAACAATAACCCTTAGCCTAAACCTAAAGAAGGAATTAGAAAAATGAAGAGAAACGAAAATACTCCTAAATATGCCATAAAAATAAGCTAATAGAACAAACTGCCGGATTTAAAATCGAAGTCACCAAACAATTACTTTCCAGTAAGATGCAGCACAGATTATCCTAATGACATAACATAATAGTTGTCTGCACTCACCTTAAAGATGGCTCTGCATTTCGAAGATCGTTGGAACGTTTACAGTGTGATTCTTTTTCTTTAGAATGTAAAGGTATTGCTGCCAAGGCTGAGAGAGGACAATATCTGTTCAAACCTATATGAAAGATAACCACCATTAAACATGCATACTACCCCCCCCCCCAAAAAAAAAAGAAAAAATGCATTGTGCTTGCCTGTAAGGGAAGCTGATTTCTCTGAATCATCAGTAAGCACAGGATTCCGACAAATCCCTCTATTTTGGGGCAATTTTAATGTAGCACCAGAGGTGCCCTGCTCAGATGTTAAAGCATCGTATATATAGTGCTGAACTTTTGAAATATTGCTGGATATCCCTTGCTTTTGAAACATTTCATGAGAATACAATGCATGCTGTTGCTTAGATAAATCCAATATCTGTGTCAATGCAAGTAACCTCATATTTTCATCAAGTAAATAAGTGTCCATATTATTGCCCTGTTGCTGCAAAAAAGTAGGAGCCTGATTTGACGTAGAGCTTGGAACAGGGAAGGGAAAGCCCTTCAAAATTCCCTCAAATGGAATGGCTGTCCCTGAAATCACGTGATTGTCTTGTCCAAGAGAAGACACCCTTTTAGAATTTTGCAAAAAATTTGGGCGAACAGATGTATCTAATGGCAAGCTTGACTGGGGTTGCGATTCATAGATCTTTCCATTAACAGCTGAAATACAGCTATCACTGCCACCAATAGCTCTCATGGTGGAGCTTGGATATTCCATTAACTGACTAATTCCAAATGCAGAATTTATTTTTGCACAAGATTCTTTAGTAAAGTTCACACCTCTATCATTGTCCAAAATTTTATTGGAGCATGGTGGAGAATTATTTGATTGCCTTCCAAAGTGACCACTAATATTCCAGAGAACATTAGTAGAACCAAATTGCATGGGACTAAATTCAGAATGCAGTTTCTTCGGCATGATAGGCCCACTGTCATTCACCAAATTTTCACTACATTTTGCCTTTCCCTTGGGTTGAGGATTAAATTGTGAAAATGGTGAAAAAGATAAACCCTTGGCCATATTGTCGATTTCTGATCTCGTTCTATCAGCACCTAAAGAATTACTAACACCAGACAAATAGTTTCCGAGTTCAAGCTGAGGTTGTTCTTCAACCATTTTGAATGAACCAGCAGCATAGCTAAAATTTTTCTCCAAGTCTTCCTCTCTGATAACTTCTGCATCTAATATACAGAATCAATTGTTAAGAGGTTTTCTTCAAAATGAGAAACAACTGAAAAAACAATAGAAACAATATAACACCATAACAATCATCTAAGAGAAAACATTGATTCAACGCACTATTAATCATTTGCTTCAGAGGTTGCAATTTAGGAGGACTGACAAGGGCATTAAACAGCGGAGGTTCTATAAATGATGAAACTGGATTTCCTGTTTGAGTAGGTTGACCAAGCCTCAGCTCAATATTAGAGGAAGCTGCAATTCTGCCTACAAGACCATCCTTTGCATTCTTGTTTTTGATGAACTCATGGTGTTTCAGAAAGCTTGTTGGAGTTTGTGAAGGAGAGTGGGCCATTAAATTTTCGTTCCTTTTTAGAGAATTAAGGAAAGGAGGTATGGGCTGAGGCTGACAACCATCATCCGCTCGAGTTCCAACAAATTTTGGTGCAGTTGAATACGTAGCCAGATTAGATTCCACTAACTGGCTTTTCTCCTGGTCATACAAGTTGTTTTGTGAAATACCGATAAAACCTTTTAGTGGAATGTTGTAACCATTCTGGATTGTTGTCGGTTGTTTTCTGGACAATGCATCAATAAATAAATTGTGATCGAAATGAGCATTCTTTGGAAACATAGCATCGTCAGAAGGGTGTCCAGATCTTAATATGACTGCTGCAGATGAACTCAAAATATGAGATCTATCAGTCTTGGACGTACTGAACACAGATGCATTGGATTTCATCGGACTGCCTGTTGTTGATAATACTTCTGGCCAGTCCCATTCACTCTCATTTCCTGGAGACCTAATCTAAAGCATCATAAAAGTATCACCATCCAGTGTTCTCGTTGCTTCAAACACATGCAAATAAGAAATACAATTCTCAATGCCAAGAATGAAGGAAAGACACAGATTAAAAACATCATTCTCATTCTCTTCTAATATGCTAGCTAAAGCTCTGACAAATAACTGCCATTGTCTGCATGGCCATGCAGAGATGGAAACTACCCACTTTTTTTACAAATCTACACGAACTAATCAAGTCATTTAAATCTATAATAACTATAATGACAAAAAAAAAAAAATGTTCTAAGACAATATTACGTACTTAAAATGCCATACTGAATGGATAACTATCACTTATAATGAGGATATTTATGAAATAAGGATATTTGGGCAGTTTAAACTCTAATGTTACTATTGTTTTGGTCTTGTTGCTACTCACTAAGACAATACAACAGACCTAAGCACATCAATAAATTACGTGAGCATATTACTACACCCAAAAGAAGAACTGGATTTCACAGAAATGCATTTTTTAGGGTGTAAGAGTAATACTTTCTTTGAACTTTAAATCTAATTTGTATATGAAAATTTTAATAAATATTTTAAACTTGAAGCTTTTATTTTAAAAAATGTTATTTTGCTAATTCATGTTTACATTTTATTCAAATAAATTAAGATGTCCTGAATATTTATTTCTTTTTTCAAGTATTTCACTTTCACGCTATTCAAATTCATTAGTAAATTTTGAGTGCAAAATATAAGGGCTTGTTTGCTTTGTTTCCAGTTTCCTGATTTCATTTCTTATTTTATTAATAATTACAAAAATGTCATCTTGTTTTCATTTTGTTTCCTTATTTCAAAAATTTGTACAAGAAACAGTAAAAATAACAATCGTTACTAAATCGCCTAACATCAACATCTTACCCCAAACTTCGAGAAATACAGCTTCTGCCATTTTGCAATGGTTTCACCGCTTTCCATGCGAACAGCATCCCCTGGGTTGACACCGTATAATCCTGAATGCTGCAATATCAGAACCGAGGAACCATTAAGCATGAAATGTGTACAACGAAGTGTGAAGTTCATTGTTCAAGAAGGAAACTAAATGGATCGCTACATGGTAGCAGACTAGCAGCAGTTTTAACTGAACTTGCCTCACAAAACTTAAGGACAGACATGTGGCGACAATGGCATGAGCAAACAATACCAAGAAGCCCTGTATTGCTGAGAAGAAGATAGCCACCTTTGAAATTGACAGTAGAAATGTTAGTTGTCATTATATGTACTAAGGAAATCCCTTAACCAATAGGAAAATATGCGCCTATAGCACTCACTTTTTCCCATGCAGAACACACGAGGGCACTCACTCATAAAAGGAATTGCCTGTCTAGAAGAGCTTTGTTCTAAAGCCATATTTGTGGTAGTTTGAATATCTGAGCAGCAAACATTTAGAGTAGATGCAGGGCTTGTACCACAGCATTGTCCCCTAGAAGAAAAAGGCTCCCTTGCCTTCTCATAACCAAGAAATGTAGGCTGGGAAGCAGTATTAGTACTATGAATGTCATGAAATACAGAATTACTACAACTACTCAGACCAACCATTGCCCTGGAAGAAACATCAGGAAAGGTATCTGCCCAGCTATGCAGGTTATGATTATTTAAATTTTCTGTTATCAGCCCCCCACTGGATGGTTGGAAGCCACCACTTTCTCTAGAATCAACAACAAAACTCCCACTAGCAGCAGTACAATTACCATACGAAGTGCAAAGCTTTCTATCAGACAACTCCTGAAAATCAGTATCACATTGTAACAATGATGGAGGACCATGAAGGAGAGCCAAATATGAACTTCCAGCATCGCTATGGCCTGATCCATGGTTGGTTGAACAAAGAAAGCTGGAGTCAACAGGGTCTTGCATCCATCCCGTAAATTTTGATCTTAATCCGGGAGCAACTCGTGGATAAAGACAATGGCCTGCATTCATCTCCATCTATTTAAAAAAGCAAGGGGAGGGAGTTATTCTAAAAGATGAAGTGATATATAAAAAATGTAGAAATCACATACGCAAAAAGTCGCAGATGCTGAAGAGAATGATAATCCCAAAGACCAAATTTATAAAAATATTACTCATAATGCTAAAAAGTGTCTTGAAGCTACTATTTCCTTATTACCAACTGATTACTAGTCAATCAGCCTACACACAAAAATAGATTAAAATTGTAGGCTGCAATAATCATATAGAATATTGTGGTAAAGGAGCAGTATAAGACTCCCCAAAAAATATTCAATTTAATCACAAAATGTTCATACGTTGGATAAAAACCTATTGCTCTGAAAGTTTGTACAAACTACAAATTTCTAAATTTAAACCCCTTCTACTCATCAGTGAATAACCAATGTGGTAGAGTTTTTGTCAAAATAGATCCATATATTATTTCTCAATTGTCTTAGGTATGACCAGGGGTAGAGTCGAAAATTTGATATGAGAGGGGTCAAGACCAAATATATACAACATGAAATAATAATAATAATAAAAAAATAAGCAACATATAAAAGCAAACTATATGAAATAAATTTGATATACGATTAAAAACTTAATATAATATAAAGAGTAAATTACACTCAGCAACCTTTAAATTTATCAACATAACATCAAACCTCAAATTTGACTATAAATTACACTCCACCCTATTTTTTAGTGTTGACTAACTATTGACTTAGCATTGTTATGTTACTAAAAAAATGTTTGTAATAAGTTATGAGTTAATTGTTATGCACTGTCAGTGCAAAGTTTTTTACACTATCAACCAATCAGAAATCATGATATGGGTGACTTTTAAGGATGTTAGGATAAGAGTCAAACATTTTAGCTAATGTGGCAATTTATGATTGACAGTGTAAAAAATCTTTATAGTGACAGTGCATATCAATTAAATCCATAAGTTACTTGATATTTATATACTAAAAAGGTTTTTAAAATTAATCTTATGCTTTATCGTATACAAAATAAAATTGATTTTTAATTTGAAAAATGAAATATACAATTAGAAAATCCTATAAAAATGAGTATAATTCATGTAAGTATTTATTTTTTACAGTCCATTTTTTTCTTATCAAACACATTATTTTAGTATATACTCTAAGTAATGTTTTTAAGAACCGAACCGGAGATCGAACAGGCGAGATCTTCGGGTCATGGTTCAATTGGTTCAACCGGTTGAACCAACGGTTAAACTGGATAACTAATAAATAAATAACCAATTATATAATAAAAATATATTGTATAAAAATATGTGTATAGAAATAGGTACGTCTGTTTACTTATTTTTTTTTCCACTAATTGAATAGGATACAAGGTGAAGCCTAAGTGGAAATGAGCTGTAAACCACTACCGTGACTATCCAACTATCTTCAGTAATTAAAGAGGTAAAATTAATAATAAAAATAGACGAAAAGAAGACCAATAGTTTTGAATAAATCCCCAATTTGGTCCCTGAAATTGTAAGGTCGTATCAACTTAATCCTGACATTTTCGTAATTCCAAAAATATCCCTGAAGTTTTCAAATGTTAGTCAATTCGGTCCCTCCGTCAGGGACCAAGTTGATACGAACCTTATAATTTCAGGGATTAAATTGACCACAAGAACCAAATTGATACGACCTTACAATTTCAGGGACCAAACTAAGAATTTACTCCAATAGTTTCATTCCATCCCTAAAATCATCTCTCTCGCTCAGCCTCCGGACCTCTCTCATCTTCCATCTCTCCTACACTCAGCCGCCTATCTGTCATCTCTCCCTCACTCAGCCGGACCACCACCGCACCAAATCCTCCCTGCATCGCCTGCTCCGTCTGCCCAGTGCCACCATCGCTCTTCTCGCTGGCCGCTGTGCATCACTCTTTCTCCCCTCCTTTGGAAGAACCCGCACTACTAAAGTAGCTGGACACATGCTCTGAGTGTTTTGGGTTGCAAACCAGATCTAAAACACTTCATTCCCTCTAACCCTGATTTCTTTTCTTCTCTCTACTTTTTTTTCTTTCAAAAAGAAAGTTCCAGTAACTAAACCAAACCAAAAACTTTGCTTTGGGAATTTCGTAACCGGCCAGTTTTCAAAACCCTGATCCAATTCGCCGGTTCATCCGGTTTTCGTCCGGATCAAGCGGTTAATCCGGTTTTAGTCCGGCTCTTTAGGATCACCGGTTTTATACACGAACCGAACTGTAGACATAGCCGGTTCCCGGTTGAACCGGCCGGTCCGGTTCGATTTTCAAACCATTACCAAAATGTGGATATAAAACATGTATCTATTATGTGACAAACGAATTTTTCTTTATATTCTTGTATTTTTAGTCATTTAACTCAACATTTCTAAATAAATATCATGCTTTCAATTATTGTTTACATAGAAGATATGAATTATTATAATTTTTGTTGATAAATATGACAAAAATATCGTTTAGGCAAGCATATTTGTGTATCAGAATGAATATAAGTTTTTGTCAAATTATGACATACAAAGTAAATGATGTGATAATTGTTTAGAAATTGTTGAGCTAAATGACTCAAAAAGAAACAAAAATATAATAAAAAATTATTTTTCATATAATAGATACATATTTAATATCCATTATTTCTTAGAGTGTTTATCAAAAAAATATTTATTTGAGCAAAGTAAATATATATAATAGATTAAAAAAATAGTTATAAGTAGCATTACCTTGTTAAGAGTATGTAGATCCTTTAATAGCAAATGATACCATTGCACCAATGATGCTATTTAATAGTATGTAATTTTACGGGGGTCAATAATAACTATATATATATATAATCACTCGTGCTGAGGGGGCCGTGAGATCCAAAGGCCCCCTCTACCTGCATCTCTGGATATGACCGTATGAGTACAGAGGTATTATTCATTATTTCTCAATTTAATCATGAAATTTTCTTTCATTAAAAAAATTATCTTCTACAAGATTCCAAATATGTTATTTCCTTCTCAAAAAATTTAAACCAAACAATCTGCAGAGCAGAACATTAGCTGATACATATTTTTCAAGGAAGGGATGCTTCACCAATTGCAAAGGGCTTTCCTTGTATAAGAGTTTACATTAAAATTAGAGAATTAGTCTACCCAGATGCAAATGCAGCAATATTTCAACTTAAATTTCATTGCAAAAGACAGCAAATAATAAATCAACATTACATGCAGGGGCAGTGCTTAGATATATGATGAGGTAGCTATGACTATCTCAAAAAATTTAAAAGTCAGGTTTTTTACATGTATTTTTTTGGAAAAAAATTATAAATTCTTTCAGTTGGCACCTTCTCAATGAAAATCTTCTATTCGGCCTCTGATTACACGCCATATTAGTATATTACTAATTACTGATTTAAACTATATACATGCATGCATGATTAGATGCATTCCAATTGGACCACCGGAGTTTCACACAGGACTCGACACATAAATATGAACAAAAGGATGTATCACTTGACGCAATATATAAATAAGGTTTCTTATCCAAAAATAACAAGTTTTTATATATTGTCATCGCCGTTGAACCTTGCAATAGTACATTGCATTAGAACAACGCAAACTGAGAGATGATTTTACATAAGAACATTCAAGAAAATTAAATAAAGACGTCCGAATTCGCATTATTGGATGAAAGTGAAACAAACAAGCAAAGAAAATTCAAAAGAAGAGCGCATTCGAGTTACCTGGCACCGAGGCTCCTGCGATGGTGCAGAAGAAACCGTCGCAGATGTCAATGGCTGAAATGGCGAATCAGATTGCACCTTACACGAGTTTTCCATCTCTTGAAACCCTAAAATTCCTCAGAAAAATGTAAAACTCGCCGAAGAATCACCACACTAGCACCGATCAGAGTGCCGAACAAACCACTCCGGAGAACTGCAAATAGTGGTAGAGGTGATAGAACGGAAAAAATGGAGAAAAGTGAAAGGTGAAAACCCTGGAATAGAGGAAGAGACGAGGGAGTTGCAGAGGATTGGGGAGAGAGAGAGAGTGAGTGGAAGCAGCATCTGATCAGGACTGAGGGGGTGAGTAAAAGGAAAATGTTTCTTTTATTTCAGTATATCGAATTTGACGAAAATGCGTCCTCAGGTGCCTTTTCCGTTAAAAGAGAGATAAATATAAGGTGCACTTTTTTTTTTCCAAACTTATTTTAAATTTTTTTTATTATTATCCTTAAATTTATTTCATATTAAATAATTTTCATAAGTTAAGTTCATATGATAAAATGTGATTTTTTTTTTTTTATCATTCTTGCAAAATTTGTCTTCTTCTCTTCCATTTGTCACTCTCGAACCTACCTCATGCAGCTGACTTAACAATTAATATAATAAAATAATAATTTAAAAAACTAACAGATAAATAAATAAAATTTACCTTTTTTATTATGATTTTAATTGCTATACACTGACAGTATAAAACATTTTTATACATACATCCAATCATAAGTTGCCACATCAGTAAAAAAATTAACTCTCATCCTAACTACCTTAAAAGTCATTCATACCATAATTGGTGATTGGTTATCTGTGTAAAAATGTTTTATGCTGTCAGTATATAGCAATTAAACTCTCATATTATTCTCTCAATTTTCTCCCATCTTGAAAAAGAATTTTGCACATGAAGGAAGCATCTTCTTCCACGACTACCGTCCCAAAATAGTGGTGTTCATGGGTCCGAGTCAACTCGATAACCCAACTCAACCTAATGTATTTAGGTCGGGTTTTTCCTTCTTCAGGTCCGGTTCAGCTCGACCAAACCCGATGTGGTTTGATTCGGGTAACGAGTTTATCAGTTGCCAACCCTTGACCCGATGATCCAACCCTAGATCCGTAGACATATATTATTTAATTTTAATAATAATAAAAATGACTTTAAGTTTAAATTTTATTAATTTTAATTTTTTAATTGTTATAAACGTACAATTTATAACCCGATTGACCCGACCCGAATCAACACGCCTTTGATTGGGTTAGTTTCGATCGGGTTCATAAAAAATGTGCACTAACCCATCCCAGCCAATCCATGAAGACTTATTAGTTCGGAAAATGGGTTTGGTCAAACCCAACCCAGGTACACCCTTACCCAAAAATGTCTCAACTCATTGGTTCCTACTTAGCCATCAAAGCAAACATCAACCGCCACATCCAGCGGCTATCCAATGTTGTCCTCATCTCACCTGTTGCAACCCTCACCCTTCACCGTCTCTTAGGCCAATGATCAATCATCATTGCCAACCCCACCACCTCCCAACACATCCTCAAGACCCATTTCTCCAATTACCAAAAAGGTGGAACCTTCGTTCCTACCCTCTATGATTTCCTTGGCACCAAAATCTTCAACACCGACGGCGATAACTGGAAGTTTCAATGCCAAGTTACCGGCCACAAATTCAATACCAAGTCTCTTCGAAAGTTCATCGAACATGCCGTGGATTTTGAACTCAACCACCGTCTCCAACAATTCGCGTTTGACAACATCTGAAACCCAAGCCCACAGTGCGTTGTACAAGAGCATGAGGCTTTACCCGTCGATTCCGATGGATAGCAAGGAGGTTGTTAACGACGACATTCTATCGGATGGGACGATTGTGAAGAAGGGTATGATGGTGGCGTATCACGTTTACGCGAGGGGGAGGAATGAAAACATATGGGGTGGTGATTGGATGGAGTTCCGGCCTAAGAGGTGGTTGGAGAGGGGAGTATCTTGGAAGTGGAGTTTCATGGGAGGGATTTGTTTAACTTGCCATTTTTTCAAGCGGGTCCTAGGATTTGTTTGGGGAAGGAAATGGCTTGTTTTCTGATGAAGAGGGTGGTTGCTGGCATACTCGAGCAGTTTAGGGTGGTTCCGGCGGTGGCGGAATGGGTGGCGCCAGAATTCATTGCCTAAATGGCATCCCGAATGAAAGGTGGGTTCCCAGTAAAGTTACAGAAGATGGGAGAGAATAATAAAAAAGAAAAAAGAAAATAAATTTTATTTATTTATTATCTTTTTCTTTTTTTAAAAAATTATTATGTTATTATATTAATTGTCAGGTCAGCAATGCCATCTAGATTCGAGAGTGACACATAATAGAGAAAATGAACGTTTTAGCAGGAATGGTAAAAAAAATCACACTTTGCCCCGAACTTAACTTATGGGATAAAATAAGTTATATTATAATTTTTATTATTATCTTTATTACATACTTCGATAATCATCGTTGTTAAAGTCAACCAAGTCGTCTGCAGCATTTTTCAACCATCATAATATCAGTCAGTGTCATCGCCACCATCATTAGTGTCATTGCCACCAATACTATCATCACCATTATATGGAATAGAATTAAGAATTATAAATGTAAAAAAAAAAAAAAAACAAATTTAAAATTATAATTTTAGGACCTAATTCTTTGCCTAACCTAATCAATTTGAATTCTAATAAAATGAGAAGTGAAATCAAAATTATAAACTACAAAATAAAGATAAAAAAATTCAATGGATTTCAAATTTATGCAAAATGCTTAGTTATTTCTAAAATGCCCGATTTATGTTTTACATCTTCTATGTGAAACATTATGTCCTTGTAACGCGAATATAAAAGAATTTGGAATTATATTCTTTTATATGTTTTTACATATAAGTGATAAGTGTGATAATAGATATAAATAACAATGTTATGAAATAAATTTTATAAATTTGGATTACATTTATTAGTAATTATGTCTTTATATTTATTTTTCTCTTTATATAACTATGTGGTAAAAAACACATGAAAAAATTTATTTTTATTTGATAAATGACCTCAAGATTTTATAAAAAAAAATTGCAATGTTTATGATTATTTTTTTATTTATATGATCATGATTAAAAAATAATCCATAATAAATACATTTTGAGTTTAAAAATGATGAAACATTTTATATATTGATCTAATAAAATTATATATATATATATATATATATATATATATATATATATATATATATATATATATATATATATATATATATATATAAAGTATGAATAAATTATGTAAATGAAATGCCTTTTAAATATTGATTTGATTTTGGATCTTTAAATGAGGGTGAGTAATTCGAGGCAAGAAGACTGACAGCAAACTGACTTGAAATTGGTGTTAGGCGATTGTGGACCGTTGATTGCATTCTCCTTTTGCTAGGAGGGGTCATGGGTCGTTGATTGTGAATGCAGTTGTTTTTTAAGTTTGGGAAAATTCCTGGCCTGTGTGGTCAAAGTTGTGACTTGTTGCATCAGAATTCACAAGGCAATCAGTGCCAAGCACAGCCTCTAAGTGGATGGAGGGTCGACTGTCGAGGGCTCCTATTTGGATTTCACCAATGAGTCGATGTTATTTTAAATTTTATAGAATTCCTTTTTTTGGGGAAAGATAAAGATTGTGTGGGCTTGGAGTATCGTTGCAAATGTACTTTTAGCCCCAAAAGCACACGTTTAGGAAGCAAACAATTGGTTGTAAACTGTAACTCAAATATAGACTAAGGGGCGTGTTTGATGATCCTTTGCAAAACTTGTTTTTGATTAATTGAATTTACAAATTGGATTTTGATGAGAAGTGACTTTATAGTAATTGATCTATGTTTAGATATTTTATTTGTTAAAAGTAGTTTTGATAGAATGAATGTTATTTGGATTGGATCATCCAAATTGATTTTTAAATGTATAGTTACCAAATTGTCCTTCAACTTTTAGATGGGTATGAAAAGTGATTATATTTTACGGGTACTACGATAAAAGTAATACTTAAAAACTCAAACTGAGTTTTGACAAACAAAAAAACAATAAATTTTTGCTTCTACCTAAATCCAAATTTGGCCCCAAGAACAATTATTCCAGCTAACTTTAAAGTTAAACCAAACATCATAAAAAAATTGCAAAAGCAAGTTTGAGTTTCGCAACCTACATTTGGAGTGTGTAAACTGAAATCCAAACACACACTAAATCTCAAGTGAACAACAACTTGTATTTTAAAAAAATGTTTTTTGGGTTTATTTTAATATGTTTGCCAAACCTGATTGTTAGTGAAGGTAGAACTTTGAATCTTATTTAAAAAGTTGTTACATTATTTTGAAATCAATAATATTTTTCTCATTTCACTGATGCAAAACTAACTACCAAAACTAAAAAGCCCAGTGTAAGGCCAACTCGAACTTTCGTTGAGTAACGTGGAAATTTACCTCAGTGGAGGACTAAATTGAACAACGAATCTGCCTTAGTGTAAGGCTAACTCGAACTTGAAAATTGCCCCAGTTGAGCAACACGAAAATTTGCCCCAGTGTAAGGCTAACTCAAACTTTTGTTGAGCAACCCGAAAATTTTTCCCAGGGGAATTTCCCCCCGTGTAGGGTTGAATTGAATTACACAAGAATTTTCCTCTGCATAAGGCCAAATTAAACAGTCTGAAAATTTGCCCCAGTTCAGGCCACATTTAACCAAAGTTTTTCCCTAGCACATGGTTGGGAAGCGAGTTGTCCTTGCGTAAACCCCTCTTATTTTTCTTTATTTATTTTTGTTTACCTTAACTTTTGCTTCTGTGAGGCTAGACGGGATGAGCATCTAAAATCATGACACTCTTAGCTAATACAACACTTAAGGACAGTGTGATTCCACACGTCTAAGGTCTTGACCATCATTTGTTTGTGGTTCGTGCGATGTTGCTGGCCAACATTGACAACACCTTTAAGATAAGTTTAGTGAGTAAGAATTGTTATTTCTCGCTCTATTTCTGCGCTAAGGTGCATGATGACCTGACTTTCCACAAACAAAACAAGTACCTTTCTTTTTGAAATTGGGGTTAGAAACTTTAGGCAAGTGATTAGGTTTATTATTATACCTCCTTTTGTGAGTCTTGGTTTGGACCAAATTTGCCTGGGAAGCTAAAGCCTTTGCCTTTGCAGCCTTCAACTCTTTTCTATTGGAGTCTTTAATGATGATGTTCGTGATCAATTCTTGAAGTTATAGTTGCTTATGGTTATGTTTGAGTCGGTTCTTCTAGTCCTTCCAAGTTTCAGGCAATTTTTCAATGAGGAGACCAACTACATGATGGGCTTTCCTTCTAATAGCAAATAGAAAGAAGGAAGGTGCGGAGAACTTGAAGGAAATGAATGAAAGAGAGAAGGAGAAAAATTTTCCTTATATTATAGGCATTCATTTGTTACCGTAAGTTGGCTATAAAAGCCAAGCTTTGTTTCATTTCTAATGATCTGAGAAAAACCAAAACAACAGAGAGTTTTGAGAGAAAGAAAAGATATACTCACTTGTCTGTGAGAGAAAGCCTTTTGAGATAAAATCCAAAAGAGAGTTTAGCTACCAATATTTTTGGTGAGATTATTATTATTACTTTTGTAATCCCATTAATTTATAATGGAAGATATTTTTGTTCTCTCATTGTGATTATACAAATTGTGGGAAAAGGTCTGATCCTGGGATAATCAATTATCCATTGGCCTTGTATTAGGCAACTATATTTGGTATCTTTCCCAGCAAGTGGTATCTAGAGCTTCGGTTCATACATAGTTTAACTTGTGTTATGCACAATGGACGAGTCAACCTCCACGGCATCTACAACAATGATTAAGTTAACCTCTTCAAACTACTCCATTTGGAAGCCCAGAATGGAGGACATCCTCTACCGCAAAGATTTGTACCAGCCTTGCAAAATAAAAGGACGATGCCAGACAGCAAGTCTGATGATGACCAGAATTTGATGAACAGGAAAACTGTCGGACAAATTCGGCAATGGCTAGATCAAAGTGTCTTTCATCACGTGGCGCAAGAAACAGTTGCGTACACGTTATGGACGAAACTAGAAACCTTGTATGAGAGAAAAACGGCCCAGAATAAAGCGCTGCTATTCAACGATTGGTGAACCTCAAGTATAGAGAGAACTAGAGTGTTTCTGAACACTTGAGTGATTTTCAAGGATTGGTGAATCAACTCACCAATATGAAGATGGTGCTTGATGACGAATTGCAAGCATTGTTACTACTAAGTTCCTTGCCAAACAATTGGGACACACTTGTGGTTTCATTGAGTAACTCAGCACCACAAGGTGTTCTAACATTGGACATAGTAAAAGATAGCATATTCAATGAAGAATCAAAAAGGAAGGAGCAAGGAATGCCGACAGAGTCTGAGGCGCTTGTCACGAAGTACCGTGGTAGAAGCATCCATAAGAAGTTCAATACTAGAGACAAGTCAAGGGGAAAGTCAAGAGATAAGTTCAGAGGAATGTCAAGGACAAGAAGAGATGTAGAATGTTACTACTGTCACGAGAAAGGCACATGAAGAGAGAATGCAGGAAGCTCAAAAGATAGCAGCAAGGAAATGGTGATGCGAGTAACGTAGCCGCTACCATTTTTCATGGAGATAAGGTAATCTTTGTTTGCGATGATGGTCATGTTAATTTGACATCACAAGATACATGTTAGGTTGTGGATTCTGGTGCATCATTTCATATAACCTCACGAAGGGATTTCTTTTCTTCCTATACAGGCAGTGATTTTAGTCATGTGAGGATGGGGAATGATAATAGATCCAAGATTGTGGGCAAAGGAGATGTTTGCCTAGAAACAAACACTTGTTGTCACTTAACATTGAAAGATGTGAGACATGCGTCTCAATCTAATATCCACAGGCCTATTAGACGAAGAAGGCTATACTAGTGTGTTTGGGGATAAAAATGGAAGCTAACACAAAGTTCCCTAGTGATAGCCTGAGGCAAGAAAGTAAGCACTCTTTATGTGATAGAAGCCAAAGTCAATAATGGGTGCGTTAATGCACTCAAAGAAGACTCCTTAGTCGAGCTATGGCATAAACGGCTCGGACATATGAGTGAAAAGGGACTTCAAATTCTAGCCAAAAGAGATACATTGGCAGGTGTGAAAGGATTGAAAATGTCTCTTAAGCCATGTACACATTGGTTGGCTGGAAAGCAACATAGAGCTTCATTTCACTACAAGGCCCCAAATAGAAGACCAAATGTTTTAGATTTGGTACATTCTGATGTTTGTGGTCCAATGACCACTAGTACTCATAAAGGTGCAAGGTATTTTGTTAACTTTATTGATGACCACTCCAGGAAGGTTTGGGCGTATGCCCTCAAAACAAAAGACCAGGTGTTTGTGGTATTCAAATAGTTTCGTGCTTGTGTTGAGCGAGAAACTAGTAAAAAGTTAAAGTGTGTTCGCACTAACAACCGAGGATAATTTATGGGAGCTTTCAGACATTACTGCGTGAGTAATGGAATATAGCATGAAAGATCTGTTCCAAAGACGCTTCAACACAATGGAGTGGCTGAGAAGATGAACAGGACTATTGTTGAATGAGTGAGAACGATGTTATCTCATGCCAAGTTACCCAAGAGTTTTTGGGGTGAAGCTCTGTGACTGCAGTTGACTTAATCAACTTATCCCCTTCAGCTTCGTTGCACGGTGATGTTCCAAACAAGTTTTGGACAGGTAAAGATGTATCCTACAGCCATTTGAAGGTGTTCGGTTGTAGAGCGTTTGTTCATGTTCTAAAAGATGAAAGATCAAAACTTGACTCCAAGCCGAAGGAATGCATCTTCTTGGGATATGGAAATGAAGAATTCGGGTACAGGCTATGGGATGCTATTGAGGAAAAGATTACTAGAAGCAGAGATGTTGTCTTCTTTGAAGACCAGAATATTGAAGATATTCAGAAGGGAGTTAAGCCTGTTAGTTCTAGAGAACATCCAATCAACTTGGATTTAGTTCCTCTTCCAGAGCATTACGGGGGAGATGCAACAGAAGATGTTGGAGATGCAGAAAATGAACCTACAATTGATAACGATCCAACTGAAGAAGTAGCAGATGGTAATGGAAGCGGTGGTAATGATGATGATATGGCTGAAGACTACGAGGATGAAGACCAAGATATTCAAGAGCCACAATTAAGAAGGTCGGTCAGGATGCCTAAACCACAAACCAAATATCTTGCAATGTAATATGTGCTACTCATTGATGGGGGAGAACCAGAGTCTTATGAAGAAGCTATAATAGATGACCACAAGGGAGAGTGGTTGAAAGCCATGCAAGAAGAAATGCAATCCTTGCATGAGAACCAAACCGATGAGTTGGTACAATTACCGAAAGGTAAAAAAAGCACTAAAAAACAAATGGGTTTACAAGTTGAAGACTGAGGAGAATAGCTCATGACCCACAAACAAGGCGAGATTACTCATGAAAGGCTTCAATCAGAAGAAAAGCATTGACTTTGAAGAGATTTTTTCACTCGCGGTAAAGATGTCATCAATTTGGGTAGTAGTTGGTTTGGCTGCAAGTTTGAATCTAGATGTGGAACAGCTAGAGGTGAAGACTGCATTTCTTCATGGCGATTTGGAAGACGAAATTTACATGGAGCAGCCACAGGGATTCAAAGGCAAAGGCAAAGAAGACTAGTATGTCAGCTGAAGAAGAGTTTATATGGACTTAAGCAGGCACCGCGTCAATGGTACAAGAAGTTCGATTCCTTCATGATTGAGCATGGATACCGAAGGACTACTTCTGATTATTGTGTGTTTGTGAAGAGATTTGTTGATGGTGAGTTCATCATACTACTTTTGTATGTTGACGATATATTGATCGGAGTGTTAGAACCAAAACAGGAATGTTTAGAACCCCTCAAAGTTTTAATGATTAACAAAATTATTGTATGCTTATGAAAATAATTAAAGATCAGTTGCTACTAATTCATAAGGTCAAAAGACATTTTCTTTGTCTCTGACTTCAAATATATTCTCACAAGAGCACTAAGCTTCAACGTCCAAAGTTACATCTAGCTCATACTGGACAATAAGCTCAAAAGCATTCTCTGCGTCCAATGATATAAGTTGGTGGTTTGTCCAATCGGTACTTGGGCCTTATTCTTAAAGGAAAAGTGTCTTACGTCCAGATATCACAAAGTATATTATGCGTCCAATCTTTTATATTACTTGTGTGTCCACTAACTTTGGTTTGCAGATGACATGGCACAATTATCAAAAGTCTTAACTGGATTTCAAAAGAAAAATATATTTTCATAAAGACAAAATAAGGTACAACGTTGTACACGTCGAGCCACATAAAGCAAAAAGCATGACGACCAAAAAGCAAAGGGCAGTCTGCTATGATTCAACCTGCTGCAAGCTGCTATCATTGCTATTTTATCAAAAGCAAAGTTGCCTCCCTGCTCTCACAAGGAAAGGACAACTATGAACAGAAAACAACTAGCAAATGGACATGTGTCTAACGGATATTTCACTGAGTCTAAACGGACAAGTTTTATACCGTTTGAAATTCGGAAGATAGTCAAGGCTTTTAAAAGACCATTATTTGAAGAAACAAGCAGAGATACATACAAGAGAGAAAATTCATTCGCAACAAAAAGCTTTCAAGAAAACACTACTCTCTAGTCAAAAGATCTGTAAACTTTCATATTCTTTCTTTGTAAAGTTACAAACAGATTCAAAGAGATATATCGTGTAATACTCTCATACTTAGTGAGTTTGTAAAAAGCTCAAAACCCCTCTCAAAATCTTAGGATTGGTTAGCCTGAAGAGGCTTGTCTGTAAAAGAATACTTTGAGCCTGGAGAGGTGTAGAATACTTGGAGTTGTAAAGTCTCGAGTGATTAGGAAACAACTTGTGAAAAATGCTACGTATTTTAGTGGAAAAACCTTCTGGAGGAAGGGACTGGATGTAGCTCTTCGATTTGAAAGAGTGAACCAGGATACATCTCTGTGTGAATCTCTCTATCTCTATCTTGTCAAGTTTATTTATTTACTAACTTGGGGATTGAAAACAAGGTTTCTTAACGTTTGTCAAAAACTTGTTTTCGTTTTGATTTGTTTATACATCCTGCTTGCTTAAAATGCCTTTTAGAAAAGGTTTTCGACAAAGTTTTAAAAAGCATAATTCAACCCCCTTCTTGTGTTTCCCTGTTTCACTTTCAGTTGGTATCAGAGCTCAGCCTCTGGGTTGAGCATTTAGTTGTGCTTGAGGAAAAGATCCACTCAAAGCTTGATGGCAGGACAAGGGATGCCTAGCGGGAGTCAACCTGTTCTTGAAGTTTCCTCCTTGACTAGACCACCATTCTTTAATGGTACTCACTATCTCTACTGGAAAGAAAGATTCAAAGGATTCATCTTGAGCACCAGCTCTGCTCTTTGGCCATTAATCATGAATGGTCCTCATATCGTCAACAATCCTGATGGCACTGAGAAAGATCAAACTCAATGGACAGATGATGAACGAAGTAAGATGGAGCAAAACTATAAAGCGAGATACACTCTGATGTGCACTCTTAGTCCAGATGAGTTTCAAAAGATTCATGCGTGTGACTCAACAAAACAAATCTGGGATACTCTATCTAATGTTCATGAAGGGACATCTAAAGTGAAAGACTAAAAGATCATAATACTCATGAGTCAATACGAAATGTTTATAATGGAGAATGGAGAAATCATTGTTGATATGAATGGGTCGTTTCCAAACTATCGTAGACAATCTCAAGTCACTTGGGAAGGTTTACGCAGCAAAAGAAAATGTTACAAAGATCCTCAGGAGTCTACCTAAGGAATGGAGACCTCTCATCACTACAATCACTCATGCCAAGGATCTGTCAACCTTGACCTTGGATGATCTTGTGGGAACTCTTAAAGTCCATGAGCAGGAGCTTAATAAGGACAACCCTACCAAGAAAGGCAAGACCATTGCCTTAAAAGTTCAGAAAACCAGCAGCTCAAAAGCTCTCAAAGCAAATGAGTCCAGTGATGGAAATGATCAAGATGAAGAAGAAGAATCTGATGATGATGAACTGTCTCTCATATCAAAGAAACTTGAACGCATTCTGAAAATGAAAAACATAAGAAAAAGGCCCTTTTGCAAAGAAAAATTTCAAAGATCATGGTGAAACCAAGGACAAAAATCCAATGGTTTGCTATGAGTACAAGAAACCTGGTCACTTCAAGGCTGAGTGCGCTCAGCTGAAAGATAGGAAAAAGTTCTTCAAAAAGAAAAACAAGAATCTCATGGCAACATGGGAAGACCTTGACTCTTCTAAAGAAGAAGAAAATGAAGAAGAGGCAAACTTATGTCTCTGGTTTGAACATTATCCTTCTGAAGAATCATCTGAAGAAGTGGAACAATCTACCTCCTCAATCACACTGATGACAATAGTTCATATATGATGACCAAGTCCTTACCTAATGACAAGTATGAGTTTTGCAGAAGAGCGGCTGGATTGCTGGAGCCCTCCACCTAAATCGGAAGGGGGAGATTGATGGGCTTTCCTCTTTAGAAGGAGAGAGAAAGAAGGAGAGATAAAAGAAAAGAAATAGCAAATAGAAAGAAGGAAGGTGCGGAGAACTTGAAGGAAATGAATGAAAGAGAGAAGGAAATAATTTCTCCTTAAATTATGGCCATTTATTTGTTATCGTAAGTTGGCTATAAAAGTCATTCTTTGTTTCATTTCTAATGATATGAGAAAAACCAAAACAACAGAGAGTTTTGAGAGAAAGAAAAGACATCCTCGCTTGTGTGAGAAAGAAAGCCTTTTGAGAGAAAATCCAAAAGAGAGTTGAGCCACCAATATTCTTGGTGAGATTATTATTATTACTTTTGTCATCCCATTAATTTATAATGGAAGATATTTTTGTTGTCTCATTGTGATTATACAAAGTGTGGGAAAAAGTCTGATCTTGGGATAATCAATTATCCAGTGGCCTTGTATTAGGCAATTATATTTGGTATCTTTCTCAACACTACAAACACGTCTTGCAGGTTGATGTCGTCAGCCTTAAGATCTTCCAACAGCTTATGATACTTGTTGATTTGAACCTTAATATCTTTGTCATCTGTCATCTCCCACCTATAAAAATTTCCAATCACGAACTAATTCTGTTTACCAGCGTCCACGACAATGTACTTGATGATCAGGGACTCCCATATGTCCTTGGCATCTCTTGTTAGCATAGGTTCAATTGTCCATCTTTTTTGGATCAATAGAGGACGAAGGTTTAGGATAGGTTAGGGCCCATGCAACTCCATGCATGTCAAGAATTGAATTGACTTGTTTCTGCTATGTGCGAAAGTTTTGGCCACCAAAAAACTTCAATCTTCAAAAGGTCAGGGAGGGGCTTTGCATAGGCGACTGATGGAGGGACAACAACTGGGACGACAGAAGGTACACCATTGTCCGGAGGAGCTGAGGAGGAACGTCATTTGCAGCGTTGTTGGCCATCTAAATCCTTGAGATTGTTGTCGTACTGTAGGCAAGGAACGCATCAAGTCACGAACCTGTGTAAAAGAGCAGCAACTCAAAAGCCTAAGAAGTGTGGAATTACACTGTCCTCAATGATTTATTCGTTAAGGATGAAAGCCCTCAGGTCCGTCCCGGTTGGAACCGAGGTATCAAAACAACGAAAGAACATGCATCAATATGTTTTAACCCAAGAAGAATATATATATTTTAAAAAAGAGGGTAGAAGAGAGAATTCAATTGGTAGCTTTATAAAAGTTGAAGCCACCGTTAGAGAGAAAAAGCGGTTGTCACAAAACAAGAATAGATTCTTTAAGGTTTTCCTCTGCGTAACTGTGGAGACCAATCATACGAAAAGTACGGGAGGACATTGAAGGGTTGACATCTTCCAATCAGGTTTTCTTCGTATACAAGAGTTAGAGATTGAACCTCTTACCCCTTGTTTAAGGGATCTGTCATAACTGAGACCAACAACATATTTGGTGAATTGATTTAAATATTTTAAAACATTTGAATATAATAATAATCCAAGGTGAAAACATGGACTTTTAAAGTCCGTGTACGTTTTCCCTTCAAATGCGGTAATAGCATCTGAATCCCGATACGTTTTCCTTCCAAATGCTTAATTGGTTCGCTATATGCTTTCAAACACATTTAAAACTAGAACGTTAAATATTATTCAAAAAGGATAATGGACTCAAAAATGTAAATTGCACCATTCATTCCCATTTAAAATGCACAGAAACATCGAGGAATGGTTGGTCGAGTGGTAAGCATTTCGACCCTATAAGGAGGAGAATCTAAATTTAAATCTTGGTGTCCGACACTCTAGTTAGGAGGTTACGAAAATCAGAGATTAATTTCCTACTTTAAGCAATCAATCAAGGATTAGTCTCATAATCGATCCAAATGATTGAAAATTGTGAAGATATCCGAGATATCATTAGGAAGCTAAAGATCGTAATTAGGGTTGTGGATAAAAAAAATGCAAAGAAACATTTGCAAAGCTAATTCAAAATGTAGCATTGAATCTGCAACTGACAACATATTAGAAGGGATCCCATTTATTAACTTTAAAACCAAACCGGCCAGACGTTCAGCAAATAATTTGATTTCAATCAAATTAAATTGTACAATTGAACAATGAAATGTGCATATGTTGAAAATATTTGTTTTCAAATTAAATGTGTAATTAAATGTATAAATGAGTTTTAAAGGAAATATTGGAGGAAATCAATCATAATAAAAGGAGAAGTTAACCAAGAAGGCGTAAAGCAATTAATAAATAATTGAGTTCCTTAAATATGTTATGGATGTTCGATTCCTATCGTGTGTATGAAAAAAACTTTGTTAAAGAGTTAAAACTTATTTCAGTAATCTCTACGACTTGAAAGAGATTATTCTCCGGCAATCAGCTGGTATATCCTTATACATACACACAACAAAATTAAACATTTAATTTTAAATTCAAAATTTAAATATAAGGGAGGAGAAAGAGAGAGATGGAGGGAGGGGGAGAAAGAAATGTGAAGGCATAAGGTGAAGAGAAATAAGGATTGAGAATCCTGAGAAATCTCATGTGTTAGGGTGAGACTTTTTGTTACTAAAAAATAACTAAAAAGTCACACAAAGTCCCACGAAATCCATCTTCGAAAACAATCCATCGAAATCAGGAAGTTTTTGAATACCACCAGACTTTTTGTTACTTATAAAAAGTCTTGATTAAATAACACTAGATTTAGATTACCTCTTTCAAAAATCCTAATAATCTTGATTGAATACAACAAGATTTATTTGGATTATTTAAATTCTTGATTAAATACCACAAAATATTTTTATCATAAAAAAATCTTTTAAAATCTTTTAAAATTTCATTCCAATATATTTCACTTATATTGTTCTCATTTCGTACAAATGTCATCATATTTTTTCTGTCCAGGAGAAATTTAGGTTTTTATTCTAAAATTAAATATACAACATTTCTTATGTCTGCGAGATTTTGTCGTACAAAGAGTGAGGGATTAGGGGGTGAGAGTAAACACACAAACTCTCAGTGCAGTAAGGTTCTACTTGGTAAACTTTCATCCTCTCTACTGCCAATTTTGTACTTAGAATTGGAAATCAATGTATTATGTGGTCTACTCATATGATGTCCCTTATTTATTTTTTTTGGTATTTCGTAATCTTCAGTTTAGTGCTTATTTTTGCTGCACATAAAATATATGATTAAATGCCTGAGCTATATGTTCTCTAATTTAGTCCTTGTCTCTGTTTTATCTAACTTGTGTTCTCTTTTTAATTTCATTCTTGTCTCTGCTATGCCTAGGATGTAGTTGTTTTTGGGTGGAATGAGCATGATTTGTACACAAAGAGGTCTACATGAATTTCTTGCTTCCCAATATGGTCTTTGATCGAGTTGTGATGTGCATTTAATCTGTTTTGTCTGTTTGCAATTGTTGTTTGGGCTTTGGGAGTTGCCATGAGTTTGAGGTCATGCTGCTTTCCTTAATATATCGGGAAGTGCATCTAAGTGGTTAGTACTTCTGTGCTTTGTGCTGTTAGTAAAACCTGCAAATCATGTTCTTTAGATATGTATAAAATATTGTTATTATGTTTGTATCCATGACTTTGAGTTGTTGGACTGTTTTTATCTAATAACAACAGGAATTTCTGGTTCAAGAAAAATAAACCTCGTTCTCTCACTAATTACCATCTCACGCTCACTGATTCAGTTACCCACTTTATCGATTTACTCGGATTTTTTTTCTACCACACTCACCGACTCACATTATACACTCTCACACATGAGAAATGGGATTCCTTGGGTTTGCATAGAAATTACTGCTTGGTATTGTCTTGTGCTGCGTTTTAAGGATCAGTGCATGTTACATGTTCGAGTAAATGTTTGAGTTGATATGAAATTGATTTGATTTTTGGGTCATAGTAATTCAAAGGTTGAATCAGTTACTCATATTGTTTTGGGTCGTGATATACTTGCTTTGGTTGATTAAGTGTGCAACCATGAATGGAACTAGAAGATTTTTATTGAGGAAGTTAAAAACAAATACTTTATTTTAGAACCAACATAAAGAATTTATAGGTTTTTTTTAAAAAAAAATTCCATATGAAAAAGTTGCGATAACCCCTTTGTGCTACTGAACTGTAATGTTTGCTCTATTCAACTCTGACTTCTCTTGTGCCCTGCCATTCGATGTTAACTCATTTTTGTTTTTCCTGAGGATTTTCAGGTTCCTATGTTTCTCTTTCTTGATTGATGCGAGCAAGCTGTTCCCGGCAGCTAAGATCTGTGGACGATTTCAAGTTATTGGGTGCGTTCAGATTGTAGTTAGTTGCATGCATGGTTTTAAATTGTGGTTGAAACTTGCAACTGCAATTGCAGTTAAGTTGCATGCGATTGTGGGAAATTGCGGCTTGATGTGGTCACACTTGTGGTCACAATGTGGTTGTAGAGACTACCAAGCTGCAATTGCGGTTGGGGACCATAATTTAAAACCTTTGATGTATTTCATATGTATTTGATTTAGTTTTGACGAGCTTTGATGATTGTGATTGTTGTTTTTTGGTTCTCTCATGTTAGCCTAACTCACTTCTCAGGTAACATGTCTGAGAATCCACTACAGGCCCTCTGTCATAACTTTGAGCAAGTCTCAAATTTTGTTCAACACCATCTCTCTAATTTTATAGGCCTTAATCTCCAGTCATCAGGACCCTCTGGGAGAGCCCCTCCTTTATCAATCTCATCCTCCAGCAAAGCCCCACTTGCAAAAACTTCTTCTGTACATCCTGGTGATACTGCCCTCAAGGTATCCACCTTAAATATCAAAGCTTTTATCTTGAATTTTGTGAGTGTGGGTGTGGCTTGGTGATTGGTTAGTTTCTATGTTCCAATGGAATTTGGATAAAATTTTCCTTTTTATTTAAATGTATATTGTAATTCATGCTTTGCTGAACTGCGATAAAGCTGAGATTTTGCTTTATTGTTATTATTATGATATGTTGATTATGTGTTAGAACTCCTTGTATCCTTTTCCGTAATTCCGTAATGGGGCAGGAAAAAATTCTAATAGCATAGTGAGTAATAAGAATTGGCTTCTTGTTAGAACTCATTAAGGGCTTTATTTTCTTAATGAAGAAGTTTATTTTGCAACTACGCAAGATTTATGTTAATATACTCTCTTGCAATGCCTGTCTGACTTAATGGATCCTAAATGCTTTCTTTTGCTAGTTAGATGATGATTTGGTCTTTTTTCTCGCTTTCTTTTGGGGGAGGGAGGGGGGAGGTGAAGCAGAACTTCAAACTTATGATTACTTTTTGGAGTTGATATAGTAAGTTTAAATAACCCCTGTTGGCTATTTACCTTGGTATGGTATGCTGTTTTCTACCTCTAATTTGGTTTCTTTGTACAAAAAACCGAAGAATACATTAGCCTTTTATTTATATTGCTTTTATGTTTGATTTTTATTTACTTGTAATATAAATGTTGCTTAATCTGAATTGTCATGAATAAAAGTTTCTCTTGTGAAGGATATCTGGACAGTTTTAGTGGAGGAAAAGACATTGCAGTAGTGCATATTCTACAGTTACAAATTGTATAGATGTTTTCAAGTTTATGTGCATTTACTATATTTATCGGAAAATATGTAAACTTGGTGATTATTTGTAATCTCATGAGAGCATTTGTGTACTAAAATTATTAAGAAATAAGTTATTCATCAAGGAGTCAAATGTGCACTGTATCTTTTATGTATACGAGATGTTGTGGTTGATATATTTTTCATCATTTTTTCTACAGGGAAAGACTGCTACTCCTGTGACTAAAGAAGAGCTTGGAAGGGCTACTTGGACTTTTCTTCACACTCTTGCTGCTCAGGTTTTGTAAATGCAATTGTACTGATTATATTGATTCCACCGTTTCTTTCAATCATTTAGTTTTTTCATTTGCACTAAATTCTTGTTGCCTGTGGCATAAGTATCAAATTGTTTTCTCTGAGAAGGAGACAAATGTACTAGCAACATTTTTCTACCCTTTTTCTTATTGCTTCACATGGGATGTTATTTTAACAAATTTTGCTTCTTCTCTTAAGATTTTGCACATATTTAATAACTAAAGGATGGTTGTGGTGTAGCCATTGTAGCATATCTTTCAATCAAAGACAGAACCCCCACAATAACCTCAAACAGACCTAGAAACCCTGAGCCTCAAGTCGACCTCAGTCCGCAACCTATCTCGACCATTCTCAGCAAACCAGCCAGCCAAATCCCAACCACCATGAAACCCATGGCCAGCCACCAACCCGGGACAGAACCCCCATATCCTCCACCACACAACCATGTGAACTCACAACCTCTACTAATGAAACCCATAACCACTTTGTCAATGCTAGAAACTCCACTAAACCCAAAAGAGAACCCCTCTGCCATTTGCATCAACCCCCTGCTAGTGAAACCAATCACATTCCTTTCCTTTGCACTTGTTGTGTTTGTTAGGTCCCAATTGAGTCACATGTTGGATATTGTTAATGGGTAATGGATATTGTTCTCGATCGCTCCTAGAGGCCCAGACCAGTGGGCCGACCAGGTCCAGCCCAACCCGCATCTCAGGAGTCAACCAGACATGATACTATAGACAACACCTGCCACCCCAGCCAACAGACCTGCCTGCGCCACCCTTCACCCCCTAACACGGTCTAACACGGTGAAAAGCGGCCTGCGCCTGGCTTCTACCCAATCTGCACGCGATTTGCACCCTCACGTTACCGGCCTGCCTCCCTAGGAATGATCGCATGCTCCTCATAGGTCTATGTAGACAGCCACACTATTCATTGGAATATAATAGTTATTGTTCATTACCCTCTTTATTCTTACCTACTTGCTTCCTCCCTCAAACACTTATGCGTCAGAGTGTCTTGAAGTTTCCACCCCAACCACACTCCGCCGCTGGAAGAGTGGGACTTGGAGCACAAGACCACCATACCGTGCAAGCCGAGCTGTCACCCAACCATCCGCCTTCAGCCCGGTTGGTCAATTGGCGTCGTCTGTGTGAATCAAATAAACTTGTGCTCGCACCCACCTTCCCTTTGCCAGCCACCATGGTTCAAATACGAAGAAATGGAACCCAACAAGATCCTAGACATGAAGAACTTGAAGGGGTAGAGACCTCGGTCACACCTGGAGGCTCCCTCCACCCTAGGAGGGTCCTGCCTCAGCAGAACCATTCCCCCTCCAACCAAGGGAGTAAAAATACGTTCAATGATCCGAATTCCCCTGAAGTCTAACAAGATCGTGAAAACTACCACCACCACCACCGAAGGGAAGGCTCTAACCGCCAAGTACCCACCAACCACATGCTGATGAAGTACATCAGGCAACGAGACCGTCGTCTCCGAGAGCAAGCACACATCAAATCTTTGAACTGCAAAAAACGGTCTCTGTTGAGCACATAGGAGAATCCACTCACAACTCCATGACGTACTCCACGCGAAGTGAGTGGCACTCTAGAACTCGAGAAGACCGCTACTATGGACGATTGGCTTATTCCGCGCAATCGAGCAGGGCTAACCGAGAGCGTCGAGCTCCATCCCCCTCTCGCACATTGAATGAGCGAGTTCCTGTCCCAGGAGCCCTTCGATTCAAGTCTACAACACCATTCTTGGAGGAGATCATGCTGGTCAGGGCATCAAAGGGGCTAAGGCAACTGTCCAACCTCGAGCTGTACGAAGGTACCACTAACCCTCAAGCACATTTGGAAGCATTCCTGGCCTCCATGCTATATCAGGGTATGTCCCCCTTATGTGTCGAGCCTTTCCAACCACCCTTAAAAAGGCTGCAGTAAGGTGGTTCACAACCCTCCCGCCCAGATCAATCACTTGCTGAAATGATCTAGCAGACAAATTTTTCCTACTCTTCACAGCCAGCAAGGAGCAACCTTGCTCAACTCACAACTTGTCGCAAGTCAAGCAGTACATGGGTGAGCCCTTGTGCGTAGGGGTGGACATAGGTCGGGTTGGGTGGGTTTTGGTGCATTTAAAGACCCAACCCAATCAAATAAATATGGGTTGGGTTGGATCGGTTTCTTCGAAAATTTTCATGTAACCCAACCCAACCCAACCCAACCTCATATGGGTTGGTTTGGGTCGGGTGACCGGATTTGGTAGTAAATTATTTTGTTTTTATCAAAAGCAAATAATGGAAAAAAATAGGGAAGAAAAATACTACCAATGCATTAATTTGAACTTCCAAATATAAAAATGAAGCATACAACTTCAATTTGGAGCACAATATCCATCAAAATTAAACAAACAAGTGAAATCAAAAAAATAATAATGTCTTCAAACAATTCCTAAACAATTTCACTGACTATGTCTTCAAGCTATTTCTGCATGTCTTCAAACTATTTTTGCTCATGTAACCAAAAAATAGTCACTCCAATTTAGGCGGCTGAGTATTAAAGAAGAGTCATCAAATACAAGATAGAAGAGTCACTCCACGCTCCAGTAGCTGGGCTTATAATATTCCTCTCAATATGTGGGTTGGGTTGGGTTGAGTGGGTTTACAATCTTTGGACCCAGCACCCCAACCCATAAGCTATGGGTATACTTATTTAGAAACCAACCCAACCCAATGACCCGAACCAACCCAGTATTTATGGGTTGGGTTGGATTGGGTACACCGGGTTCGCGGGTCGACCCGTACCCATGCCCACCCCTACTTGTGCGACTACCTGGAAAGGTTAAACTGGGAAGCGCTTCAAGTGCATAGTCTGGAGTCCCAAAGGTCGCCCTACACCTTCTAGTGGAAGGCCTCCAGTCTGGACCCTTCACCAAATCTCTAGCCAAAAGGGCACCGGAGAACATGGACAACTTGTCGTACGGGGCAGTACTGATATTTCTGGAAATATTTCAGGTCGATTATCTGAACCATGATTCCAAGGGAATGCAAGCAATGAAAATGAAAATGAATTCCAAGAAATGAAAATAGAAAATATTTCCTGAAACCAAACAGCCCCTTGGTTTTCATGTTTTGCATTTTTGTACTTGTGGATGTTCAGAAACTTAAAGTTACTTGATATTTTCTAAATTATGTGGTAAAAAAGTTTGATTTTGATGTCTTATCACCAAACCAAAAAAACAAAATGAAAAACTTTGATCATTTCAAATATATAAAGTTATGAATGACCTAGTTTCTCTTTTCAGTATCCAGATAATCCTACAAGACAACAAAAGAAGGATGTGAAGGAACTGGTATTTTATCTCCCTCCTTTATCCCTTGTAATAGAATTTCATCTAAGTCAGGAATCAGAACATGCTATTTCCTTATTTGAGTCTTTGTTGTAATTGATAGGACAAATACTTGCAATTAAATTAATACTGTGTTCTGATTTAATGTTTGGTGAGACTAAATATTATGCTGCCAATAAGTGTATGAGAGAAATGTGCAAGTTTTTTTTCTTTTTCTTTTTTCCTGCCCTTAAAGTAAGACTTTGGTTCATTTTTGTCAAATATGAATGGAGCTCTAAATATAGCTGGTCCAAAATGCATATAACATTGAGCCATGTACTCATGTTCTAAACTTCTGATCTGGAGGACTCTAAGTCTCTAACCATAGATGACTAAAAAGTATATAATATACTCTGTCAAAATTTCCATCGATATGGTAGTAGGGACATCATGTTATCCTTGTATACTATAAAGAACTTGTAAGTTGAAACATGATGTATTTGGAATGCAGGTACATATCTTATCTCGAATATACCCTTGCAAGGATTGTGCGGATCACTTTAAAGAAGTTATTAGGTATATTATTTTTCTTACTCTTTATCCAGCAGTTGATCATCTGTTATTAGAATTGTTTGTCCAAGCTTGGTTTTGCTCCCCTTCTCTTTTATTCATTTAAATATTCATATTTTGTTCAGATTGTCATACTATTACTTTTGGAAAATTAGATTTTAGTATGAACATGGACAAAGAAATTAATTTGGTTGAAATTGTAAAGTCATGATGGATGTTAGTAAATCTAACCATTGGCAGTTATTCACGGGTGTTAACCAAAGTGTGTTTTCTCTTACAGACTGCATTTTTTGCTTGCCAACATTGTATGTAGACTTCTTGTCTGTAATTCACCTTTTCAAGCTGGGTTATTGCCTTGAGCTAACAGAACAAAGTTTAGCAAGCAGAATAGATGACCCATAAAATTGATCTTATTTCATCCTCACTTTCCTAAATTTTTCAAAAGTAACAATTTAGTCTCTGCAAAATTTTTTTCCTAACAAGGTCTTATTGGAACGATACAAAATCGTAAGATGGACGGTCGAGGGACTTCCATTTAGCTTATGCAATTCCATCCCTTAGTTACAAGAGGATAGCCCCATATTTTGTTCATCTGAAACTATCTCCAAATGCCCCACATATTCGCTCTATTCACAAACATTAAGGAGCTTTCTTAACTATACTGCAATACATAAATATGATTTGAGCTGGTATCTCAACTGTTCCACTAGCCTGTTTTGACCTTAAACGTCTCCAACTCTCCAATACAGTATGGCTCTGATGGATCTTGATATAGTAGCATGTTTAAAAGACACAATACTTAATGAATTATTTTATCTGTTAATGGATCTTCCAAAATTTCTGTTCTGCATGACATCTGTTACTTCAGTGTTCCTTTTACATGTTTGGCAGAGCAAATCCTGTACAGGCTGGGTCACATGCTGAGTTTTCTCAGTGGTTATGTCATGTGCATAATGTTGTTAATAGAAGGTAAGTTCTGTCTGTTGTGTTTTTTGAGATGTTATTTTAGACTATAATTTTTGAGATGTTATTTTAGACTATAATCACTGCATTTAACAAATATCTCAAACCATCCTTGTTAAAACTTGAGGTCTGATTGTGTCGTTTATATTTTTTGACAAATATCTGTCTCAAAAGGGGAAATCTGGAGTTCACAAATGTTCCAACTTTTTATTCCAATAAATGTTGTGTGGTGTACAACAGTTTGCTAGTGGTTAAGATGTTCTAGTTCATATCTGAACTGAATTTGAGGTAAAACTGGTTGGTTCTTGAAATCCAATTCAAAGTTGGTTTTTTTTTTTCCTGATAGTTTTTTAGGTTCTGTTCTTTTTTTTTCTCTCCCTTGTTTTGTTTCTAATTCAATAGTTAAATTTTAATTTCGGGTATTATTTTAATATTGTTTAAGACAAATTTTAAGCATAAAAAGAATAAATTAGAACTAGTTACAAAACAATAACCTCAAGTCATATGACTCGTTGATTTTAAACAATTCTGAACTAGTCTTGAGGATATTTAAACCTCTTAGCCTTAGCAAACTAGCTAGTGTAAGAGCCATTATTCCTGATTCACATGACACTTGATATTCTTTTAATTCTACAGCCTCGGCAAACCAGTATTCCCCTGTGAACGAGTTGATGCAAGGTGGGGCAAACTGGAGTGCGAGCAGAAAGCATGTGAAATTATTGGAAGTACAACAATTTTTGGGGAAATATAGTAGAAATTTATTTTAAAATGTAGCTACGTATACCATGTGAGGTATTTGTGGAATTTGGACCTTCTGAAAATTGTTTAAGATCTAAAGGGTTATCTAGTGGCTCTGCACCGGAGCATGTGAGTAAATTGTATGCGCAGTATGCGTTACTCAATTTATTTTGATAGATGAAATTTTGAGCGTGGGTTCTGTTATATTTTGGTCCATCTAGGGAAGAGATGTAGTTGCCAGAGCTTGTCAAATCTTACTTTACATGAATTATTCTCATTTTTTGTGTAATGAATCAAACTGATTTTGTTATTATATTCTTGATAATTTCAGTGAATTGGCTAGTTTCTTTCATTTGTTTTACCTTTACACTCTGTTTGATATCATTGAAAACAGAAGGAAAGAAAAGGGATGAAAGGAAAAGGGGGAGAAAAAGCTTTAATCCCCCGTTTGGTTATGAGTTGGAAAGGGGAGGAAGGAAAAAATTTCATGGGGCCCACGTCCAAAAATTTTCTGCCCAGGATGGGAAGAAAACATGAGGGAAACCATCAGTTTTGGGCAAAACGACTTAGATACCCACTCTATTATGGCTTTTTAACCAAATTGACCCTGTTTTAGAAACGATTTATCAAAATAACCTCATTTTAAAACTATTTATCAAAGTAATCTTGTTTTTGGCAGTGTGACATTTTTTAATATTTTTTTTTCTGACATCAAAGACGTTACATTGACTAGCGTCTTTGGAAAACACTAGTCAGAGTAGCATTTTTACCAAATATATCAGTGACATTATTTGGTTGATCCAAAAATAAATAAAAAACTTTTCTTACAAGGGAACAGCCACTGCTCAAGGTGTCAGAGCGCGTCACGTGGCGGCCTAGGCAGTGGCTGTCTCCCCCACGCCAACCCCAATAAATCCCTTCATCCACACACACTCATAAACTCTCACATCCTTTCACTTCATATACTAAAACCCAATCGTTTCCCCAATCCTAAACCCTACCCTCATCCTAAACACTAAACCATTTACCCACACGGGATGATCCAAGTTGTGCCACCCCCAAGAAATCGGCTTGCTCAAGATAGATTTTGATGGCCTCCAGAACGTTTCCAACTCGATCATGAAACTGTGTTGCTCACCTCACCTTCAATAACCGATCAGCTTCGCCATTCCCTACATGCTGGGAAACAAAAATTTCTTGCATCCCTAACAACGAATCTTCCTTCGGACCAGGATTAATCACATGTGGCTGGTGTGAAGATAAACTTGTCGTCATTTTACCTAACATAGTGAAAAAAATAGATGATTAATAAGACTAATTATATTATTGATAATGAAAACAATAATAATAATAATAATAATAATAATAATAATAATAATAATAATAATAATAATAAAATAATAATAACATTGACAACAACACTAACAACACTAATATTAACAATAATAAAATAATAACATTAACAACAACAATAACAACACTAATGCTAATAAAGTGTTAGAAAATAAATAATCAAGACAATGATAAATGATTAATAAGACTAATTATATTAGTCACAAGGAAAATTATAACATTTTAGTAATTAATTAATAAAGTGTTAGAAAAATTATAACCATTAATAACACTAGTTATATTATTCAAAAGGAAAAATAACAATATTAATAATACTAATAATAAAATAATAATAACATTAACAAAAATAACAACACTAATATTAATAATAATAAAATAATAACATTAGCAACATTAATAACAGTAATATTAATAAAGTGTTAGAAAAATTATAATCACTAATAAAACTAATTATATTATTCATAAGGAAAAAAAATATAAATAATACTAATAATAAAATGATAACATTAACAACAATATTAATAACACTAATAAAATTAAAATTAAGAATATACCTTCAAGAGCAAATGATAAGAGTGTGTGAGAAAAGATAGAGAAAGAGAGAAAGAGAAGTGTAGAGTCTGTGAGAAAAAGGGATGAGAAACATGTTATATATAGGGGTGGGATGAGATTATAGCCGTTGGGTTTATAGCCGTTGGCATGGGGGAGACAACCACTGTCCAGACCGCCACGTGACGCGCGCTATTTGCAGTAGTGCCTTTGTCCAGAGCGCGTCACGTGGCGTCTCGGGCAATGATTGTCCCCTGGTAAGAAAAGGTTTTTATTTTTTATTTTTGGGCCAACCAGATAATGTCACGTGGCATATCTGGTAAAGACGCTACCCTGATAGTCAAAGTAGTGTCTTTGGTGTCAGAAAAAAAATATTAAAAAATGTCACGCTGACAAAAACTGGGTTACTTTGATAAATAGTTTCAAAATGAGGTTATTTTGATAAATATAGTTTCTAAAATAGGGTCAGTTTGGTCAAAAAGCCCTCTATTCTCTTCTTCCACCGACCTAATTCTTTTGAAACCCATTTGTAACTTTCTCTTCTTCTCTTCACTCATGTATAGGGCCGTCTTAAATATTTTGGGAGCCCTGTTCTAATCTTAAACCTTGGATCCCTAATAAAAAAAAAAGGTAATTTTAATAATTAAATATTATTTCAAAAAAAAGACAATCTTAAATATTATTTCAAAAAGGACAATTATTCTAATTTTAAACACCCACTTCAGGACAATAAATGCAAAAAGATTATTAAAATCCTATCAATACAACTTCAAGCTAATATCTTAAACATCTCTTTTTTTTTTTGGTCGAAATAAATTTTGGGAGCCCCAAATTTTGATCCAAATTTGAGGCCCTGTACTGTTGCACTGCTTGCACATATTAATAGCCGGCCCTGCTCATGTGAAACTTTCTTCTTTGGTATCACTCAGTTGCTTTAAGATGAACAATAATGCAAAAATAAGACGAGCTTGCTGAAATACAATGTTGCAAGATAGACATAAACGGTGTTGTATGGTGGACAATAATGCAAAAATAATAGCCAAGTCCATGTCTTTTTTGTTGCCTGACGTTAAAGCAATAAAAAAAGACTAAGGGTGTGTTTGGGAAAGCTGGAAAAAAAAGATTATGCTGATAATCAATTTATGAATAATCGATTATTGTGATAATCGATTATAATCAGAATCTATTTTTGTTTGGGTCTGTTTGCTGAAAAGCGATTTCAAGATAATCTTTTTCGTTTGGATGGTCTAAAAAAATCGCTTTTTACATAGTAAATTATGAAAAAGGGTATGAAGTTATTTGTATAATTTAATAATATTTATTTGGAAGTTAGTTTTGTAGGAGTAAATAGGGAAGAGAGTTTTGAGAATAAGAAATAATCAAATCATAACAATCTTAAGCTAAAACAAATTAGATGACATAAAACAGCTTTTTTCCCCCCAAAAAAAGCTTTTTTATAAATTTAAGCTAATTGCCAAACATGATAGATTATGTATGAAACAACTTTTTAGCCAAAAAAGCTGAAATGAAAAAAATCCAGCATTCCCAAACAAGCACTAGATTGAGATTGCTGGATTATAAATTTTTTATTCATGTGTTCAAAACTTGCTGTAAATTTTGCTCTAATCTTGCAATTAGATCATTAAGTGCCTGTTTGGATCAGTTGTGAAAAGCTGATTATTAAGATGGGAATTTGGATTTTAGGGAGAAATCCGGTAAAATCCAGTCTCAAGAGCAGGAACTCCAATGGTTAGAATGGAATCCGAAGCAAAAAAGAAAATATGTGTAGAGAGAATTTGAGTTTTAGAGAGAAGATAGTATTTCTGAAAAATGATGGATAATCCATTCATTGGATACCTGGGTCATAATATAAGCATCAGCAATTAGAACCATTAGCAAGAGGAATATTCTAACAACTTACCCCACTACACACTTGCCAACTCAGCAAATGCCAAAACAGAAAAACTAAATGGAAAATGGAAAACTAAAAGGAGATACTAAATGGAAAAAATACTAACAGTATGTAAATACTGTAACATTTCAATAATCGATTATATGGATAATCGATTATTATTATAATCGATTATAATAGAATGAGTTTTATGTTTGGATATGTTTGCTGAAAAACGATTAGAAGATAATTTACTTCGTTTGGATTGTGTAAAAAAATCACTTATATATATAGTAAATTACTGAAAAGGGTATGAAGTTATTTTTATAATTTAATAATATTTGTTTGATAGTAAATTTTGTAGGGGTGAAATAGGAAGAATGTTATTGGTTTCAAAATAATCTAACAACTTTTCAAATAAGCTTCAAACTTCTAGCTTCTCTAAAAATATTTTTTTCTCATAAAAACAGCTGTTTTGAAATTTAATCAGTCTATCCAAACATACCAGCTTCTACTAAAAAACAGTTTTTACCATCAAAAATAGTTGTTTGGGTAAGAATTAATCTTACCCAAACACCCATTAACAATGAATAAATTCAATCGTTCATTTCGCTTGAATCCAAACTTTTAATTGCATTTTTTATTTTTAAATTTTCTTTAAAAAAGAAAATAAAAACAAAGCCTTCAGGCTTGTAGGCTTCTATTCTCATCTTCTCCCCCTTCATTTCTCTTCTACTCCACCAAACGCGAGTAGCTGCCACCAAGTTGCGGCCAACAGCTGCACACCCAACCTCATCGTTGTTCTAGCTCGCATTATCTCGCCATCCTCCTTTCAGAATCAACCATCGTTTGTAGATTGTGAACCGCACGAGCCACCATCAGATTTGCACACCACTAGTCGAACGCCTCCTAGGAGAGAAGAATAGAAGAAACAATTGAGAGAAGCAGTGAGGAAGAACGAAGGGGGAGAAAATAATAGAAGCATACAAGCCTCAAGAGTTAACAAAACGATTGGATTTATTCACTCTTAGTGATCTAATTGAGAATTAACAGAGGGATTGATTTTACTAATAGTAAGAGTTTTGAGGACTAATTAGGCCAAAAAATAGTTGAAGGATTGATTTTACTGATAGTAGGAGTTTAAGGACTAATTGAGAAGAAGAAATAGTTAAATGTGTCTATTTGCAAATGAGCTAAAGTTTAGGGAGTATATATGCTTCCATAAAAATATTAAAGAGAATGAGAGTGTTCGTTTATACAAGTATGAAAAACAATGCTTAAATATGAGTAGTTCTATAATTTAAAAAATAATATTATATGTATATAGTAGGTCGGTTTGGATTGAATTGGATTGGTTTTCACTAGAAGATCCGAAATCCGATCCAATCCAATGAAAAAAAAAGCGGTTTTTTTCGGTTTTTTCGGTTTTTTCGGTTTTCGATTTTTGCCGTTTGAATTGGTTTGAAATTCCAAAACTTATGGAATCAACTTGATAGAAGTTGGTATAATGGTTGGTAAGGGTTTTGTCTCTTTGTCATTATTATTGTTTTCACCACCCTAACTATCAAGAAAGTGTGTGAAAGAAAGAAAGAGCAAAAGAGAGATAGGGTCTCAAGGTGATTTTCCTTCTGCAAATTCATTCATGGATTAAAGTTAGTATCTATGTTTTATATTTAAAGGTTGTTGAAATCAAAGTAGTTATGATCCATAACTCCAAAAAAATTTGATGTTAACAAAGGATAAAATTAGGTGAGCAAAGACTTGCTATGGACTAATGCTGTTAATCTAAGTATGCAGATTTCCTATGTCCAAAGACCTTTGAGACGCACGATCATACAGTCTATCGTTTTGCTACAAACGATTAACGGACTAAGTCCTCCTTGGACTATGATCTCCTTATCAGAAGTAAGCGTGAGTCCAAAGACTCAAAACAGAGTAATATTTTTGCCTTTTGACCAAACGTCCAATGTATTATTTATTTATTCCTTACTAGACTAAGTTCAAGCGAGAAAATATGTAAAAAGCAGTTGTCTTTCATGTAAAATGGTAATATTCTTTGAACAAATATCCTCTGTAACATAGTACCCTCGAACACTCAAATGGCCACTTTGCTCCTAGCATAAGCAGTTGACTCTACTTGAGAAGGAAAGACAAAAGGCAACTTTCGGGTACAAGGAAAAACTGTTAATTCCTATTTGAGATCTCTCTGATAACCTACTCTGCTTTTCAGAAGCCATCTTTCAAGTCATCAAGACTCAACAGGTTTATGCATTTAATGCTCCATCAGAACGGGTTTAACAATGACAGTTGTGTACCATAGTCAGTCGCTAGGTATGGATAAGGAGGCATAGAATACATATGGTGAGCTACAACAATGGTCAAAGAGCCTAACATAGCTAGGTTAATAGATAATTGAGCATGCCATGACGTTGTTAGGATCTCATATAAACCTTGGCCATAATTTACAAGAACATTCGGTAATCTTAGTAAGAGGGGGGAGGGTTAAGGATTTACCCGGTGTGAGATATCACATTGTTCGAGGAACCCTAGATGCTGTCGGAGTTTTTGCCAACCGTTAAAGATCAAACTTGCTCGAGTCTGGAAGCCTATATATACCGAAGTTTTTGAAGAATCATGCGACGAACAACTAACGAACTTCAAGTAACTTGAATCTCAAAAGCTCAAAGCAATCAAAGCAAACAAAAATATTATCTCTAATCTAAATCTTTCATATCAGTCTCAGCGTAGAGCTGTTTTTCAGAACTTTTTTCTTAAGTTTCAAATCCTTACAGATAGTGATTCAGATTTATCTTAAACTCTTTTCACATCAAAACTTGGTTGAGCCTGGAGAGACTTGTCTGAAAAAGAATACTTGACGTTTACCTGAAGAGGTGGTAGAATACTTGTGCCCGAAGAAGTGTTGAATACTTGTAAGTGTTTTTGTTATAGTGGATAAAGCTCTCAAGTAGAGTTATAGAAAGAAAGAATTTGGGTTGAAAGAAAGTGCTGAAAAAAAAAAGAATGAATATCAAGAGTTGTTTTATATTAGAGAAACATAAAAGAAAATGAAAAGAAAGAAAATTCATGGGGACACGTAGTGTCATATAATTGGTGGCAAAGAAAGGTTTTACAGCTTTTCTACATCTTTTCTGTCGAGTTCGAAGCATGTGTGAGAGATGAAAGTTACGACCGTTTCTTTTCATTTTCTTTCCACTTTTGTAAACAAAAGATATAAGTGGGTTCCACTGACCTTTTTCTTAACATTTTCTCTCCATGTTTATAACGTTCCGACTACTTTTCGAATTGATGATTGTTTCCACAAACCGACACGAGTCTTTTCAGTATGTTTTATCCTCACTCATACGTTTCCTATAAAAACTTCCCAAGAAATGGTCTTGTGAAAGAAAGAGAGAAACATAATTTATTTTGAATTTTGAATACAACTAGTGAGTCTTATAACTAAATCATATTAGGTCATGATAAAATTTGCGCTATCTCTATCTAACATAATTGTCATATTACATAAGATAATCCAAACTCATAAAAATATAGATTTTATAAAATCATTATTTTCAAAAATCCTCAAAATAAAGACATGCCACAGGCCTAGCGAGAACATTCTATACCAAAATTATAAAGGTTGTTTGAGATTACCAATTGAGTCAAGTAATCAAATATCTATGTATCATGAACAATACTTTTTCCCTGATAAATATTTTCTATACATCTTTTATATGATGATAATCACTCCTCGAAATAGTAAAAGCGAAGAGTAATAATTTAAAAAAAAAATCAATATGTGAAAAATCAGTAATTTAACACATGTGGAACAAATTACATTTCTTCATAAAAATAAAGGTGACAAAATCCAAGTGAATTTATACGAAATAAATGGTAAAATCAACTCTAATTATATAGCAAAATCACACAAATATGAGAAAATGCGTATATTAATGAAGATTTATAATCTATTATTAGTGTAAAGATTTTTTATACCGTCAATTAATTATATATTGATAAATCATAAAAAAATATTTGACTCTTATAGTAATTACCTTTAAAGTCACACATGAGGATGTGTGATTGGTTGATAGTGTAAAAAACTTTACACTAACAATGCATTAATATTATATGAAGAATTTTTGTTGTATTCAACTGTGATGCATTGTTAGTGTAAAGATTTTTTACACTATCAATCAATTACGCATTATCATGTCAATATTTTTTTTTTAGTTTTATAATAACTACATCAAAAATCATATATGTGATGATATATGATTGATTGACATCCTAAAAAACTTTAGACTCATGTATCAAAATTATACTTTTATTTTTTGTAAAAATTATGTGAAGAAAATTTTATTCCATGTGTGATCCACTAACATCTCCAATGGCAAGTTTCTAAGGAACCAACTTGGGGTTTCATAGCCACTACTAAGTGGCCCCCATTATTTAACATCATAGTTAAGGAACTCATACACATTTTGCTTCAATGGTGAAATTTTGAAGAAATCCTTAAATAACCCCCATTTTTATAATTTTTTATTTGCACTCAATTTTGTTTCAAATAAAAAAATTAATTCATTTATTTTGGTAAATAAAAAGTAAATGTCATAGCTCAAACGGTAGTAAATTGATAAATTGAATGCCTAGAAGCTAGAAGCTTCCTTTGCCTTGCTCTCTCAGCCACAAACTAAAATAATACAAGGGTAAAAAATTAAATGGTTAGAAGCTAGAAGCTTCCTTTGCCCAGTGACCATTTTCCCCCTTGGCCCCTCTCAATTTCTCCCTCAACCATTTCCTTCCCAGCGACCTTTCTTCCCTCTCTCAATTTCCCATTTTCTTCCCAGCGACCATTCTCTTCTCTTCTCCCTGGTTCTCTTCCCTTCTTCTCTTCTCTCAAAGCTGACCCACTCAGATCTCTCTCAAAGCTAGTCATCTTCTCTTCTCTTCTCTCAAACTCACTCGCTCTACTCTGCTGGCGGTGCATGCACGGAGAACGGAGACGCAGAAGCTGGTTCTGATCGGCACGACAACGGAGTTTGATGGGTTTGCTGGGTTGCAGATCTCCCTTTCTTCCCGGGTCGACGACGCAAGGAAGAGCCACCATGCTACCGACGGTGCATGAACGGAGAAGCAAGGCTGGTTTCCGGCGGATCTACTATTTTTGAATCTGCTAGGTTTAGGATCTCCTAATTTTGCTTCTTCAACATTTTTGTATATGCTACGTTATTTTTTTTGATATTGTGTTCTTCTGGTATTGTGTTCTGATATTGGTATTGTATTCTTCTTCCATTTCTAACTGTGAATCAGTTTTGTTCCCTCGGTTTTTGGATGAGTTGGTTGGTACAACAAATTAATTCTTTATGCTATGGAACCGTTCCGTCCCTTAAGGAACGTTCCTTAAATTTATGGAACTTCAGATGCCAACTAGATGTGTTCCTTAGCTTGAGGAACCCAATAAAACGAGTTGAGATCCTCTCCATTTCACAAAAGAAATGGAAGGCTATTATAGTGTTGGATGTATAAAGCACATAAAAATCTAATAAATGTCATCCATTTTAGATATATATATATATATATACTTTCAAAACTATAGTAATGGAACCATCCATTTTTTTTGAGGAATGGAGAGGATCTTTACTCTAAGTGGGTGTTTGAAATAAAATTTTCCCTTCAAAACATATTTTATTTTGAAAAAAAAGTTGTTCTGGGTTTAATAGATGCTTGAAAAACTCGATTAAATTACAAAAAATCTTATTTATGAGAAAAAAGTTATTTTTAGATAAACTAGAAAGTTGAAGCTTATTTAAAAGGCTGTTAGATTATTTTGAAACCAATAACAATTTTCCTATTGCACATTTTTAAAATTAACTATCAAACAAATATTATTAAATTAAACAAATAATTCATACATTTTGTTATTTACGATATAAAAGTGTTTTTTATATATATCCAGACGAAATAAATTATTTTAATATCATTTTTCAATAAATATATACAAACATAAAATTAATTTTATTTAATTAATTATAACAATAATTGATTATATATATAATTTATTATTGAAATAAATTTTTTCACCATTAATACATTTTATGGTTATATTTTTTTGTTAAACTAATACCTTGATTCCTATATGTAGCACTGATTTTAAATTTGACCCTTATACGTTAATATTTTTTAAAATGGACCATATATATACGATTATTTTTAATTTGGTCTTCGCCATTTATTGATGTTATAAGTCGTCACATGATAGGGACCAAATTTAAAATGATTGTTATATGTAGGGACCAAATTGAAAATAATTATCAAATGTACGGAATTTAATCCTTACACTTTAACTCCAACAATTAGAGTTATACCCCCAATAAATAATAAGGACCAAATTATAAATAATTGTACATCCATGAATTGATTTCAAAATCTTTTATCGATCGAGATTAAATTCAAAATGAGTGTTATATATAATTTCAAATGATTAGTTTAACTCTTTTTTTTTTTGGTAAAGAAGCTAAAACCCTCTTCGATCTGTGTCAAACTCAAAGTTCAGACACCGAGAGATCTGCTTCTAAATCTTAAACTTAGGCTATGAGAAGGGCATCCCCTCTCGTCTCCTCCGTTCTCTGCACAGCCTTCGCCACCTCATTCGCCGTCCCTAAAACCCCAAACTGTTTTCTCTTTCCCGCTCTCTACGGAAGCAGTACGGGCGGCTCGTCCAGTCACCAACGGTGGTTCTCCTCCCTCCTCGGCCCTTTCAACGCGGCGTTGCCGGATCTCTGATCACCCGTGCAACGACAATGTCAATGTCTTGGTATGCTCGTTTTATCCCAAAGTTCCCTTCTTCTTTACTTCCATATTCAAACCCTACTTCCCTTCTCAACGCATCGTGGAGGCTATTCTCTCATTCTCTCCCCCCAAACCATCTGAATGTCGATGATGCCGTTGACTCTTTCAACCGCATGCTCTGTATGCGTCATACACCACCCATCATTGAATTTGGCAAGATCTTAGGATCCATTGTGAAGATGAAGCATTACTCCATTGCTGTTTCCCTTTCTAAACAAATGGAACTTAGAGGAGTTACGCCAACCAATGTTACTTTGAACATTTTGATCAATTGTTACTGTCACCTGGGTCAAATGCCTTTTGCTTTCTCTGTATTGGCCAAGATTCTCAAGATATAACCTTGACAACGCTAATCAAAGGTCTCTGTCTTAATGGTCAGGTTAAGAAAGCACTCAATTTTCATGACAGTGTGGTAGCACATGGATATGAGTTAAATGAAGTTAGTTATGGCACCTTCATCAATGGGCTGTGTAAAATAGGACAAACAAGGGCTGCCATGCAAGTGCTGAGAAAGATTGAAGGGAAAGGGGTTTAATCCTAACTTGGTAATGTACAACACAATCATTGATAGCCTTTGTAAAGATGAGCTTGTACTTGTACATGAGGCGCATGATTTATATTCTGAAATGGTTGGTAGGGGAATTTCTCTTGATGTTGTTACTTACACTACTCTAATATATGGTTTGGGTGTTGTGGGTCGATTGAAGGAAGCAACTGATTTGTTAAATGACATGGTATTGAAAAACATCAATCAAAATCTTTATACCTTCAACACATTGGTTGATGCATTTTTTAAGGAAGGGAGGGTCAAAGAAGCTAAGAATGTGTTAGCTGTGATGATAAAAGGTGGCGTGAAACCTAATGTCGTTACTTATAATTCTTTAATGGATGGGTATTTCTTAGTTAATGATGTGAGCAATGCAAAATTTGTGTTCAACACTATGAGCCGAAGGGAGGTGGCTCCAAATGTTCGGAACTATAATATCATGATTAGTGGATTTTGTAAGATTAAAATGGTAGATGAAGTCATGAATCTCTTTAAAGAAATGCATCACAAAAATATGATCCCAGATACTGTGACTTATAATTCTCTTCTTAATGGTTTGTGCAAATCAGGGAGAATCTCTTATGTTTGGGATCTTGTTGATGAGATGCATGACAGAGGCCAGCCTGCTGATGTAATCACTTATAATTCCTTGTTGGACACTTTATGCAAGTTGACAGGGCTATTGCATTATTCACAAAAATTAAAGACCAGGGAATTCAGCCAGATGTATACACATACACCGTACTTATCAGTGGACTATGCAAAGGTGGAAAACTTGAAAATGGCCTAGTGGTTTTTCGTGACCTTTTGATTAAAGGCTGTCATCTTGATGTGAAGACGTACACGGTCATGATCAATGGGCTTTGTAATGAGGGCTTGTTTGATGAAGCATTGGCCTTGCTTTCAAAAATGGAAGAGAATGATTGCATCCCTAAGCTGAAAAGGCTATTGTTTATTTTTGTCATAGTTTAGGAATATATGTTCTAGTGATCATTTAAAATTTACCACTTGAAAAGAATGATCAAAAGAGATATAAGAATGGGGATTCCTGGAGGTCATTCTTTTGATATCAGCAACTATTGGTGGAGTTACTTGTTACATGAGATTTTCATATCAGTTGAGTGTTGACCTAAGAAATGCAAAATCAAGCTGTGAACTTTTTTCTTTTTGGCTCTAAAAGTATCTATGAACTAAAGCCCTTTTTCATGATTTCATATCTTGCTTTTGCCAACTTGACTGTTGGAACTTGTTGTGAGTCCCACATCGGGTGGTTAACGAGTCTGGCCGTTACTTATATAGTTAGGTAGACCACCCCCTTATAAGCCGGTTTTTGAAGGGACCATTCGGATGCCTGAATTCTTAACATGGTATCAGAGCCACGTTCGGCTCGGTGGTGTGGATAGTGCCGCTAGTCCTCGCTTGTGGTGACGAGCCCAGGCTCGAGGGGGCGTGTTGCGAGTCCCACATCGGGTGGTTAACGAGCCTGGCCATTGCTTATATAGCTGAGTAGACAACCCCCTCATAAGCCGGTTTTTGAGAGGACCTTTCGGATGCCTGAATTCTTAACAGAACTTTTAACCACCAAATACCAATTTAGAGTCAAAAACTTGACACAACTGCCTCCTTGATGCTGTAACATCCATCATCCCCAAGGAGGTGGAACGGCTTTTGGAATTAGAGCTTGCTAATTTGGATATCTAATAGGAATCCAAGGTTGAATTATCCTTACATCGTCTGTTTTTCAATCTCTGAGATTGTCAGTGTCACACAGTTTGAGTCATAAAATGCCGCAATTTGTGTTGAGTTGGGTGAGGAACCACTTATCAACGAAGCATTGCTGGTTACATGCTTGGAAACTCAAGCCTTACAAGTTGTTGGTCGCAGAAACTTTGAGGGTTTTACAAGATTGAGGTTAAAGCAATTGATGATTGTTGACCACCAACAGTTTATCAACTTTCATAGTTGCATGCTCCTCAATTGTAAGTTTTGGATTTTTCAGTTACTTAAAATCTGTACATTATTAAATCAAAGAAATACTTCTTTGGATACCGTTTTCTCTGTTTATGCATCTTTAAATTTTCCCATTACTTCTTATAACTACTTAGAGGTTGTTGCATTGTCTTGTTTTAAAAGCATGTCCTCTGTGTGTGGCTTGGTTTGCATCTCCCTCTCTGCCTCTTCTTCTGTCTCTGTGATCGCCTCTCAGATAATAGCACCTTGGAGTTGGTCATTATGATTGAATGACTGAATTCTTGAGTTAGGGTGTAACTCTGTCATGGCTGATACAGAATTTGAAAGCTTGAATTATTGGTTAATTATTTCTAGCTTTTTTGTTAGGTGGAACCGTGATTACCTTCCTGAAAATTCTGAACCCCCTGGTATTTGTAATTGTAGGTCTGTTATTCATGAGATGTGGACAAAATGTAACGAGTGTACCATGAAAACTACAGAACAGTGCGTCCACCTTGTACTGTGAGACTAAAAGATTGTGAGATTTCCCCTAATGCTGTTGTGCCATATATATATATATATATATATATATATATATATATATATATATATATATATATATATATATATAAAAGCATTTGAATGGCCGATATTTGATTGATATGTTAAATGTCTGTGAACTTGTAATATTCATTCAAATTATGTATATATTAGATCAAGATTTGGTAATACTGAACTTAAAATAAAACGTGTAGTTGTTCCTCATTAGTCTTGATTCAAATAGTTGTTCCTCGTTAGTTCCTCATATATACGCGAAGTTCTATTGCTGACCATTGCTCGTATGATGATTGTATGAAAATTCTACTCAACTCAAAACAAAATATCTGAACTTTTTACACGGTTTTGGATCACTTGCACTTCCTAAATCCTCTATACACGGGATTATGTACAATGACTAAAGTGCTACCAAAGAAAATACTTCATTATATTTTGTTGTCTTTACGAATAGTTATGCGCCATATCCTTGTTCTGATTAAAATAACTAATTTTTTATGTGGTAGAGATCGTTTGTTCTGTATTTAGACTAGCGTATATACCCGTGAGACGCAAGGGATGTATATACTGAATCAAGTTAGTTATTTTTTAATAAATAAATAAATAATGAAAATTAAAAGCAAAAAATATATTAATTTGTACAGATAAATCTTAATATCAAGTAAGAGAAAACTTAATATCAAATCTATATTAAAAGCATGTGTGAAAACTTGTTGCATTTAAACATTTCTCATAGTAGTAGTAATTTATATATATTTATAATATAATATTAGAATTATTCTAATCCAGTATATATTAAAATATATATACATATCAAATGAAACAAATATATTTACAAGTTTATGTAAGTTGTTATAATGAGTATATTCTAGTTCTAGTAGATATATAGTTAAAGAAACATAACTAATGTAATATCAATATCAATAACAAATATTTAAAACAAACCAGAGAAAAGAAGTTCATAAATTTTAAAAACTATTTGCTTTTCGAGAAAAAAAAAAAGGATCAATATTCTTATGTTAAATATAAACATAATTCATATAAAAAAAGTTAAAAAATGTAATAGTGATAATGATTGTTAACAACTTATAAATATATTTTTAAGTAGATACTTCAAACCCAATGTTATATTAATATAAAAAAAGATAAGTATTATGTCATTCAATCCATAAGGAATTCCATGAAGGTGCCCTTCAATGAAAGCCAAGGAGATTGTGAGAGAATTGTATTATGCACATAAAGATGTTATGATAAGGAAACAAATTGATGAGAAAAACTTAAGATATATAAACACATAAATCATATTTTGATTGTAACTATACTGCAAGTTGTATAAAACTGATGGTTCGTTTAGATAGCTAAGTTGCATGAGGTCATCCACTCCATCAAGAATATCAGGATTTGCTGGTACCAAACTTTCATCTATTAAGCTTATCACCAAATAGAAATAGAGAAATGACATATATAATAGGAAGTACAAACCGCAGCACGCATTTGATTCAAGCCCCAGTTGTAGGGAAACTCTTAGAAAACCATCACTAGCTGGTATAATTTCCTGTAAGGTTTCAAGTCATACGGCTTTAGCATTTACCAAAGTGGATAAGCCATGGTGTATTGGCCATCCAAAACCAGCTTGTGCCACAACACTATGCTACGATAGCATAGAATTCCAGTATATTGTGAAGCAATATGCATGCAGCGACAGATAAACAACAGTATTATGAAAAACAATATAATGTTCAGGCACAAATAATAAAGAAAAAACAAAACAAAACAAAACCAAATGAAAAGTGAAAACCAACCAAGCGATATGTAAATTCAGTCAACTTCATGGCTGACATGCTAGAGGCCTGTGAGGCTTTCGAGCTGAAAAGATTTTTAAAAAAAAAAAAACATAAGACTCGAATTGGAAAAGATAAAATAGTAATACTCACGTACATTACATTTTGGAAGTGAGAATCATTACCTGCCAAACGCCATAGGTTACAATAGTTAAAACAAACTTAAAGTAACTTACCATTGAGATTTCCTTGTTCATGGAATGTTCTGAGGAGGAGGAGGACAACTTATGATGCCATTATACCTCCAGCGCATTTGAAACCTTTTCCGGGTGGAACTTCACTATTAATTATTAATTAAAAGAAGAAAAAGAATTAGCTATTTACATACATTAGTAGATGTAGTATAAAGATATAAGGACATCAACAAAACATCCACTCAAAATAACATGAGATTTAACCACATGTATTATATAAGGGTAAGATATTCCATCTCGATGAGACAACAAAAAAGCAAATATATTCCAACAAAGCAAAATTTGAAGTTAAACATAAAAATAATAGCAGTAAATGACTTGCACACAACAACAAGAATATATTTGAGTAAGATTCTATACAGAAAGACAGTGATTGACTTTCGAATTTTGGATGCTTTGGAAACATAATTTTTATTGACAGTGATAAGTTGCATGAAATCCATGTTTTGGAAACATTATTTAACGATCACTTACAATATCTCTTTGAATTAACTTTCTCAGCATCTAACTCACAAGACAAGTTTGTTCCTGCTTTCCCATTAAATCAAACACCTGCAAAACAACTCCAAAAAATATGAGAAAACTGCAATTTGTGACATTAAAAATCACTGCCCTGTCAATCTGTGATCAAAATATCCAGAAATTTTATTTAAAAAATTTGTGGTATCAAAATTGTCATCTCTCACGCATTTTTGCATCTGAAATGAAGGCATGTGACAAAAAATTAACCAAATGTTTGTGTCCTCTTTCTTTTGTTCTCTGTGAAATTAAAAAAAGGCAGATAGAAATCCATTTATAAAAAGACCTCTTTGGCATTCGGGGAACTATTGATTTCAAGGAGAGCTTTGGCAACTCTTTCCAACGATTCCATTTTCAAAAGAAATGCTAATCAATTTAATCAAATTCCTTACCAGAGTTTTCACGTCAATTGTCCCTAAGGTTTTAAATTGCGATTGCGGTCGCGGATACGGTTGCAGTTGTGACTGCTATAATTGCGACCATTACAGCCGCTGCGATGCGAAATGCGATCACTGCGACGTGAAATAATTTTATATTTGCACAAAATGTAAAAAAATAGTATAATTATTGAAATTCTTTATATATCCTTTATTGATGGTGTTGTATAAATTTCAATTCATTTTTAAGACATTGCATTATCTTTGTGAATAATTTAAATTTCATTGTAGTGACACTAATATTATTATGAATAAACCTTTTAAACACATATATAAGTACTGAATTAATAAAGAAGTAAGAAAGTGACAAACTTAGAAGTGTACAAATATATACAAATCACAAATAAAAAGAAACTAGTCTAACATAGAATAATACACCCAACTGTAATTTTGACTCTGAAAAACAACGCCACATTATCACCATTTAGAAATAGGTATTCGGTCGTCACTAAAAAAAAAAAAACATGATAAATACAAGCAAATTAATAAATTCAAAATAATAATAATAATTATAATTAACAAATATATGAATTAAAGGTAATATAGATAGAACTTACATGATACCTTCTACCACATGGTGGAATGACATGGAGGGTCATAACCTCTGTTTTTCACTTTGGCTATCATCTTGTGTAACTCCTTGCCCAAAGACATAATAAAAAAATCCACCACTTGATTGTTGATAATAAGGATCTTGATAATTCATTGATGGTTGGTGGTATGAGGGAGCTTGATCACTTGCATATGGATTATATGTGTTGAAATAAGGATATTGATAAGAATGTGGATAAGATTGTTGACTACTCTGAGAAGAATCATCAATACCAAAGTCACTAAAACTTTGTGCAGTACTAGAAGAGGAAGAATCTTCAAGTGGAATATTTTGTTTTCTTTTTCCTCTCCTAGAATGTGACCCACCTTTACCGCTATCAGGTAATGAACTACTAGAAGGAGCCACATCAGTCAAGCTCCTATAACGCCTATTATATGGTGAATCCTAATATTGATCATTTTGAAATTGCTCATCATCATCATCATTATCACCAACATCACCACCACCTTGTTCAGCTTCTACATTACCACCCCCTTCACCACTATTATTACTTGGTGGAGTTAAACCGCCACTATTTTGATTAGAATCATCATTATCATCAACAACTTCCACATCTTCATCATCCGTATCCATTATAGGCAAACATTCTGCAATTTGTACACCATCTAATAGTGGATTTTATCTCTCTTCAATCCATGGAGATAATGCATCATCTTCTTAAAATATATAATCAAGATTAATAGGATTAAAACTTGCTTCAATTTCATCTTGACTTTTTCTCATTTCATGCCTCATTTTCAATTTCATGTTGTAATGGGTGAAGACAAACTTCTGTAACTTTTTATACTTCAGTCTGTTCCTTATCTTCGTGTGGATATAACTAAATGTGCTCCAATTCCTCTCACAATTTGTGGCTGAAGTTGTTTGACGGAGAACTTTTATAGCCACACGTTGAAGTTCAGGAGCACATGAACCAAAAATCAACCACCATTCAGCTTTATAAAGGAGCAACAAAAATTAAACAAATTATTAGTTATATAATAAAAACAAAGGTAAAGTTGATTGATTTATAAAAAATAAAAATTAATATTTTACCTGGATTCATCTTAGACCAAGCTTTTTGAGCTTGAGGCGTACCAAATGTTTCACTCATTTATCTAAAAAGCATTAACTGTATAATATAACATAATATGTCAATATGTAAATATATATTGATAAAAAATGATTTATAAGATTAAAAATATAAATATTCACCACTAACCTGATTTAGAGCTTTAGTTTGATCATCCATGTCCCTTTCTAATTTGGTGATGACCCTACTCGTTCCTTCAAATGTTTCTTTATAGACATCATCTCCATGTTCAACTCCATATTGAAATTGCGGATTCAGAAAATAACCTAAAAAAGGATAATAAATTATTGTGGATGAAATTATTATAAATATAAAATTACATGATAAAATTAAATTTATAAGTTTTATTGACATACCAGTAGAATGAAGATCAGAATGCATGAAACTCCAGTGCTTGTCTATTATATCATTGTACTTGGAATGATAACGAGAAGCTTATTGAATTGCTTGTTTAGCTCGATCAATGGCTTCATATATAAAACTCATTGTTGGTTTCTCATCACCATCAACAAGTTTCTAAACTTTTACTATAGGCTCAAACACCTTCAATATGTCATTGGCCTTACTCCAGAATTCACTATCTTGAACAGTTTTCCTTGCTTCAAATGTTGGTCCAGTTTTCTCGATCCCTACCAAATTTAGATCTTCTAAACTCTTCAGAGCTGAACATGTATCTTAGACCTTGCTTTTGCTTCACAATTGCTTGAAGTTGTAGAAATTGTGTTGCAAATCGGGTAACACCAGGACGAATAATTTCTCTACCTCCAGCATATTTTTTCATGAGATTTACAGTCCATATATGGTTATAGATAAAATTGTCACTATCTTCGCATCATTCAAGGACTTTTGTACATTTTTATTTTTCCCTATATCCTCCAAGCAAAGATCTAAACAATGAGCCGCACAAGCAGACCAATACAAATGTGGCCTTTTCTTCATTAGTTGTTGAACAACTGCTTTTAATGTTGTTTCATTATCTGTAATCATCTGAACTACAAACTCTTCTCCCACAACTTTATCTAATATCTGAAAGTAGTATTCGGTATTTCTACTATCAACACTAGAAGCATCAATAGATTTCAAGAAAATCGTTCCCTTACTACAATATACCAAAAAATTCATAATATGAGTATGGTTTATGTTGTCTGTCCAACCATCACACATTATTGTTACTCCTTTTTTTTCCATGTACTCTTCAACTTATTCAACCACGTACACATGTTCTTATATTCATTCTCTAAATATACATCTGAGATTTCATAAGGAGTCGGACATTTAACCCCTTGACCTACCTCGGCAGCTACTACGATCAAATTATGCAACCAAGGAGAGTTAGGTAAATTCATAGGTAAACGCTCATAAATTATGAAATTGCTTACAACCTCTCCAAGCTTCTTCCTCAATGTCTTCATGAAACCCCTACTGATTTTTGGTTGCTTCATGCTTTTGCTCCTATCAAGGTCAATATTTGTAGATCTCAACTCAAAAAAGACATCTTGAGGAATGGAAGAGCCACCTACACTTGCATGAGAGCTTCCACCTTGTTCATATATATTTTCATGCCCTCCTGTTTGTTGCCTGAATCGTTGCCTATCTTCTCATTCCTGTTGTGATCTAAGGCTTTCTTGTGTAGCAAACCTCATTTGCTCATCATTAAGGTAATGCACATCTTCTTCTTCATCATCTCCTCTCAAAAGTGCTTCAAATTCGTCTTTTCTTTTCTTAGAGTCATTTTTCTTTGCTTTTCCATCAAGGAGAAGTTTCATCATATCTTCTCTAACCATTGTGTTCACTCTAGCACAACCAGCCACTTGTCCTTTCATATGTGCTATATGTTGCTTCAATCTTGTAATGTCACCTTTTATTGTTTTGTGACAAAGTTTGCATTCGATGTTATTCCGACTTTCAGCTATTTGTTTTCCAAAATGCCATCCAATATCTTCACTTGGAGCACCCTCTGATCTTGAAGTGGGAAATTCTTCTCTTGGTGGCATTGTGTATATTTTATACTACCTATTCAATATTTATAAAATAAATATCAAATTGCTTGAAAAAAAATAAATATCAGACAATAATTGAATCAAGCTTACAACTTTAATATAAACTAGTAATTAGTTAAATACAAATAATCTAATTACTTACCTGTAATGTAAATAAATAACAATTTAACATAAAATATAAGGTACTAATTGGCTAAATACAATAGATCAAGTTAATATATTGCTGGAAAAAAAAAATAGATCAAGTTAATATGTAATGTATAATACAGATATACGTCAAATAAGCTCACCAGAAAAACGGTGTCTTCTCTGGTATCCCCAATAATTTTGGTATAAAAGTTATCCGACCCAACTAGAATGCATCACCTCAATTAAATTTGTCATATTAATGGTCAAGTCAAATGGTTCTCATCATTTGATTGGGCCACCTAGATAAAGTAAATTTACACTTAAGGTACCAAAGAATTCATCAAAAAAAGTTTACTAAATAAAAATTGTTAACCGAAAAAAAAATTTACTGATAAAAAAAATTGCTTCCCTTTACCCGTTGAATCTCACTACCTTCAGGAATGTTCCATTTCCCTCATTAATTACCTAATCAAGTCTGAGACTCTTAACTCGTAAGTCTCTCGACTCTCTCCCTTTCAACCCCTTTCATCACTTTATTTGCCTCAAGCCCTCAACTCTCTGTTTCTGTGTCTCAAGAAATCCGAATCCCTCAAGCCGTCGCATGCCAAAATAGCCGCCCACCACCTTCTGGCGTCACCCACCACTGTCATGGACTCACGGCGTCACCGACTTACCCTCCCACCACCGTCACCCAGTCCCTAAGTCCCAAGATCAAACAAGAGATGAGAAAGCAGAGGACAACCTCACCAGATTATGGCAGATCGATCAGATTCAGACCGAGGCAGCAAAGGAGAACCAACATAGGCACACAGATTTGGACGGCGTGACGGCGTGAGGCAGTAGAGGACAATCGCCGATGGAAGATTTTTTCACTCTTCAGATAGATCGAGGGTGAGGCAGAGTGTTGAGGCAGAGCAGAGTGTTGAGGCAGATCTTGATGGAGATGAGAGAGTCCAGAGAAAAGAGATGAAGCATAAAGTAAATGAATGGTACAATCTTATCATAAATGCATATGAGATCTGAATTTTTTTCGTTTTGAAAATATCATTGAACGAAATGGGGTGATGCGGGGTAATGAGCTCCGTTACGGATCTGAGGTGGCCTCGTTGCGGGCAAAATGCTGTTACGTTGCGGCCGTTATAGGAGATTTTGAATTTCAACGCAATTGCGGCCCGATGCCGTTGCGGCCACCGCCGCATCCGCAATATTGCGGCCGCAATATGTATTGCGGATCGCATTTTAGAACATTGATTGTCCCTTTCAAAAAGATGGTTTCCTTTTCTTTGTCAATAGACATGTCCTGCACTCAGATCAAAATCAATAGCAAATTATGACAATAACAAATCACATAGAATTTGGAATTTATACAAAGAGGCCAGAGGAACATCATATAAGCTCAAAAGAATCAAGCAATGGAGAGAAGGCCAAAGGAACAGACAATTGCTCATTAAAGAGAAAATAAATTCCACTGTGATGGACAATCAGTAGTTTCTTAGTAGCTAATACATAAACAATGCAGACAATTAATACCATCTTCATCTTAAATAAAAAAACAGAAGTGAATTCAAAGATATAATATAATCAAATAGGTAACTTGTGATGGCATAAACAGTGGTCATATATTACTAATGATGGAACTTTCTTTACTTGCTTCCACCCTTCTAGTCCTTGGTAGAAGGACCATCAACAATTTTTTGAGTAGTTAATTCATAAAAAATGCAGACAAATAAAGAAACTTCATTAAAAACAACTTTAAAGAAAAAACAAGATAAGACCAAGCTCAAAAGAGCTATCGGATACATGACACGAAGCAGATTCCCGAATTGCGACACCTCCCTCACAACCCTTGTTCAGAATATCTTCTAAAATACCAGGATAACACAAATAGCATGAAGATGTAGCAAGCAATAGAAAAGAAATTACCTATATTAGGTCAAATTTTAATGAATGGAAAAAGGGAACAAATGATTGTTCCTGACACTGTTGATTGTAGAGCCCAGACAGTGTATGATTTTAGCTAATCTCCCTTCCAAATTCTGCTTCAGTTAGTGCTTGAGCATCAGATAACTCCAAAATGCTTTATCTCAGAGAAAAATGAAAAAAGAGAAGAGAACATTATCACCAATACAATACCAGCGACCGAAAAAAGCGAAAACGCAACACCAAAATGAAAAAAAGAATACCTGCAAAGCCCACAAACCCAGAAATAGGTTACCACACACTCTCTTGGAAAATGTAAAACCCCGATTTTCACTGCTTTTAATATCGGTAATTTATATAAATGAGTTTATATTTTATCCGAGGTTTTAGAAAATGAATTTAAATAAAACAAGACCATAGTTATACTCTACATTATCGTAGAGAGATACAATTAAATTTTGGGTTGAAAATTCAGACGGAACCCGGTCTGCGTTTTCACTAACAATAAGATATTACTGATTAGAAAACCTAATTTTGACTCGTGAATGAAACAGTTAGGTTTCAAATCGAATTTCCAACAACTTTGGTAATTTTGATTTTTTTCACTAAAAAGTGAAATAATATAAGTTATTCGGGCGAAATCTTAAATCAAGTAATTAACGGAGCTGAATATGAATTTACCAGGATCTGCTAACGGATAAACTTGAAGTCACATCTGGTCAACTCACCTAGGAAGGCATGCCCGTGACTCACCCAAGTCATGATGAAAACGAAAATATTTGAAACGTGTTCACACTGAGAAAAGACCAAAATGCCCTTGACTTTTCACTAAATGACATTTTTGTTCCTAAGTGAAATGACTCTTTTGCCCCTTAAGTAAACAATTTTGGACACCCTTGTCCCCTCCCATTCCCCACGCCAAAACATCCTCATGAAGCCATTCTTCCATTGATTTCTCACAACTCCATAACTTCTCAAAATTTTCTCATATTTCAAGTGAAGCCTTAGCCAACATTTGTGAAGAAAAGTGTTGAATCTTTGGCCATTTTCAGCATCCAAGAGGTATGACTACTCTCTTTGATCCATGAGCTTCATGTTATTCACTCATCTCTTGTTTTCAAGCCATGATCAACATGTTTAAAGTTTCTAAGTTCTATGTTTAAAAATCTCTAAAAAATCAAAGAAAAATCATTTTAATGTGAAATCAATTTTTGTGATCTAGTCTCATCATCCTCTATCACTATCCAAGAGCATGCAATCAAATAACATGCCTAGCTATATTTTCAAGGAGGTGGCCGAACCTTAGCTTGTGGGAAACCATGAGTTTTGCTTCAAGTTTTTGTATAATGAAACTTGCTTTAGTGTTATGTATGCTTAAGGATCATTCATCCAAGAGTTAGAAATTTTTAGACACCTCTAGCCTATCTTTCTAAAAAGGGCCGAACCCTAACCTTGATTGGTTGGATGGACTTTGGTTCAAATATTTGGTAAATGGTTATGTCTCTATCGTGCTTAAGGATCATTGATCCAAGTGTTAGTAAAATTTTAACATCTCTAGCCTAATTAGCTAGTGAAGGCTGAACCATAGTTCATATGAACTAGATGAGTTTTGTTGGATTATATTAATTTCTGGTTGTGATTTGTTGTGAAGGATCAGACGGTGTTTGATTATTCTAAAGCATGTACGGTTGTCAGTTGCGGAGCCGCATTCAGAGTTGCACGGGAAAGCACGCAGGAAACTGTTCAGGTGGAGGAAAGAACCCCAATATCTTCGGGGAGGCAAGAATAAAATAATTTATATTGATATGCGTAGGACGACCTAAACCTTACTAGTGGTCGAGTGATCGATATGTTGATTTTATGATATCGAGGTTGTATGCTGTGTGTTAGTATGCGTAATATGATATAGGCAATATGTATGTTGTGCCTAGTAACATGCTTAGGATTACTTGAATATTTACCTATGAGTTGATGAGTTGATATGCTTACATGAGTAGTTATGATAAACATGATTATTGAATATGATTATAGTTGCTTATGATATGATGTTGGGATTACTGTTGTATGAGTAGAGATAAGCAGTAATTTCTGATAAATTGGGAGATGAACATGTGGTGAGGAATTTGAGGATATATATGTTGTAGTGCTCAACCTAGAGATCCTGTTGATATATTTATGTTGAGATATAAAGTTGATACCCGGTTATGCCGGAGAAAGTTGGTTGCAGTTGTGTACAAGTCGTGGTTGAAACACTAAGTTGTTGATCCCGAGATGAGTCGGTGAGGTTCATGTTGCATCGTTATTGTTCATCATTGTGTTGGCGTACGACCGATCGATCTTGCCTGTGGGGAGGTGATCGTACCTATCAGTTGTTGACGGGCGAATCTCCAGATCTAGCCTGCGTGCAGGGGGATATGTCGTTGCCGACGGGCGAATATTCTGACCTGGCCTGCGGGCGGGGGAATATGCCGTACCCATGAGTTGAGTTGAGCCTGAGGGCTATTGGTCGAATCCTCCATTACGGAGGGTGACATAGTGATGAACGGGACATCTTGATCTGTTGGGGATGTCGCATCGTGATCGCGTCCATATAGTCGTTAGTTGCATGAGTGTGAGAGACAGTAGTTAAGAGAGAAGAACTTGGGAGATGATTGCTTGACACTTTGTGCTGCTGAGTGTTGCTATCTATATAACTTATTTTATAGTTGTTTTCCCTATTTATGATGTATTGTTGTTTTTTATCTCCCGTATTCTTCTATGTTGTATTTTATTCTTGATCGCACGAGAAGATCCTGTTAAGGAGTTGCCAGAGGAGATTAATGGTACATCTGTTGAACCTGATGCTGGCGGGAGAGCCCCGGATCCCAGCGTTGGGAGACTTTGAGCTGCTCTATGCAGAGGATGATCATTCCTGGGAGATCGACTACTCTCAGCGAAGAGTGGTGTATACAGGCCCGACTACCGTATACTTTAGAGCTTGGGGGTTCTCGTTACCCTCGTTAGAGTCGTGGTTGGGTAGACAGTCTTAGTTTTGTTATGGCCAGTACATGAGTTTGAGAGAAATGTATTTTTGGGGCTAGGAGAGGAAGTCTTATTTATTTTATTTTGTTGTCATGCTTTCAGTTTATATGTGTTGCATACTCCGAGGGTTTGTACTTGGTATCAATGGTTGTAGGCTCTACTGATGGAGCCAGTACTTTTATATGTATGTCATATATGGTCGTGGTATCAGTGTTGATTGTTTTAATATTTTCGCATTTCTATATAATCGCGCTACGCTGTAATGTTAAGAATATGAGTTCGAGTTACTAAAAGGGACCTCCGAGGAGGGGTTGTATCAAAAAACCCAAAAATACATGATGATGATGATGATTGGATATTGGCGGTAGATAGAGAGAGAAAAGTTACCTATTAGAACAGGAATATGAAGGTTAGATGGCGATTGGTGGTGTTTCTCCGGTGAGATTTGCCGTAATAGGTCCTAATGCAAAGAGTGTGAGGGTGAAAAAACACCGATGGGAGAGGGAGAAGATTGAAGACGACCAGAGGAATTCGTCATATCGCAAGGCGGTGATGCTCTCGCAAGGCGGCGATGGTGGTCTCGCGAGGCGGCGGTGGCGGTTTGGAAGACGCGCAGAGAAGAGAAAGAGTGAGGTGAAGATGTGAGTAAAATGCAGAGAAAAGAGAAAGATGAAGATGAAATAATGGAACGATAGATCACTGAATCAGAATTTCGTGAGTGAGTTTGTATTGGAATTCTAGCTTGCATGGGAAATTGATATAAATTTAAAATTCGAATTTTGAAAATGGTTTATTTGGACGACCTTATTGTTGGGGTTTCAGGAGGGATAACTTTTAAAAACAATTTTCAAAAACCTTTTGAGCGGAAAAATCGCTTAACTAAGGACTACGTATTGCACATGAATCACAAGGATATTGTGTTTACTTCTTGAAGCGTACCTTTACCACGAATATTGTGAGCATGTCATCAGCACTGGTAAATCACGAACACTGCTACGGTGTGAATGACAACTTGATCTACACAGCTACAATGCAGCAGATCCGAGGAACACTGCTGCTATCACCACAAAGGGAGAGGTTCTTCTATCAACAGGATTGCAAGGTAACGATACCTCTACTCAGTCCATGCGAGCAAACCAACGTCAGAGATAGCGTAGTGCTAGCTATCAGGATTAGAAGAAGCGCGACATACAGAGAGAGAAAAGAGGGCACGCCTGTCAAGGATGTACAATGACCGTTATGAGTGCTCTGTGTTGTGTATCACTTAAGTGATGTGCACAGCTTATTAATAGTTGTCACTCACTTAACCTAACTCACTTGGGCTACTGTACTCTACAGGCCGATCGTTTAGTTATTAATTAAATCATATTTAATTAATCAATTAAACTTATCCTCATTTAATTATTAATTAAATCATATTTAATTAATTAAACTAATTCTCTGAACATTTGACCCTATAGGTTCTCAATTAATTAGCAATAATGTTAATTATTATTAATCATATTAATAATCAAGTAATATTATAAACAATGAGCGACATCTAGCAATATATCATTGCTACCAAATTAATTAGAATATTGGTGATACAATTAAAACCATATTGTAACCATATATAATGTGAAGTCAACGTCCTTTCGTCACAATGTCTTAATTGAACACAAGGCATAAATGTGTCATCCTTGTTAAGTCCAATTATTTATTTCTTTATCTAGTAATTGACGTACGATCATGTGGGCTCAATATCTCATATTGTCTCACCTTAGCATGGCAATGCATTTCTACATCGCATACCATTAAGAGACTTATAGACATTACTCCTGTTATGTAGGAGGGACAAATCCTATCTACATCACTCACATTCCTCAACATGTTTTATTGCAGGCCCAATAACTACCTTTATAGTTGTCCTATTACTGACAACGTTTAATAGTATCAAAGCCTACAACTACATATGTTAGGAATCGTAGTGACTTCAAGTCGAAGGACTGCTTCACTATGGTCACCATGAGAATCGCTTATGACACTTACATAACTATTATGCAACGTTCTCATAGTGGGTCACTACAATATAAATATTCCACTAATATTTATACCTATGTGAAGACTTGATATCTTATATCTATGACCCGTGAGATGCGGTTATCGGTACACTCAATAATTGTCTCAATGTATTATTATTGTCCTTATTAATAATAATACTTGACTATGAATATTTGAGAATAGTGTTCTATAATTTAATGGCATCTCATGGTCAAGTCATACTTGACGTTCCATTAAATGAATTACCTATTCTAAGGACTTTATTATGCTGTAAATATGATCATTAAATATAACATAATAAATAAATGCCTCATATATATATATATATATATATATATATATATAATATAATATAAAATAAAGTCATGATATAATATATAAATCCAATAAATATGTATTGGCCACTAGGGCTTACCAACACTTATTGTGCAGCCGAAATTGGCATTGAAAACTGCACCAAGCATTTACTAAATGTCTTTCCTTTACATATTTTCTGTTTATCGATAAAGAAAAGCATACATAAAGTGGGAAACAACCAGTAAATAAAGGGAATAAATAAGTGGGTTTTTATTTCTTGCTTCTTGATTGGCTATTTCCTTTTATAGTAATTCTCTCCAAAGTTCTTGTGGAAGCCATTCATTATGGTTGTGACAGGTGTCCAGACTTTCCGTAGAATGGGATTGGAAATGTATTCTAATAGACATTGATGAATCATAGTTTGCTCACTATTGAGTTTGGACTATTTTAGGATTTTTAGGTCTTTGAAGTCATGTATAAAATACTTAGATGGAAATAGTGACAAATAAAATATTAAGGTCCAATAGCTAGCATGTTATTGTTTTGACTACTATGCTAGGGTGGCTTCTATGTTGCACCAAACATGAGTGGGGTGAATGAAACACCCCACTTTTTTACTTGTAATAACAAGTTTTACATATTTTAAAAAACAAATCGTCAAATTATAATATTTGCAAATAAGTCCTAAAAGCCTTTTTAAGAAAACCTAAAACCATTGTCATCTCCTTCTTCAACCTTTAACACCACCGCTCATCCTTTTCCGGCAACCGTCGTCACTACCTCGTTCACGAAACCCAAAAACGGAAAACACCCCGTTGGAAGATGAAACAGAAACCCAGAAACCATTACACATATTTAGATGACATACATGCACCTCCAACATACTGATAGCTAATAGAAGAATCATAGCGGCATAAAATTAAGGGGTCGCAGGAATGAGATCGATCTGTTGTCCACCACCGCATCCCCAAGCTACAACCTCGTACAGGACACCATGGACTCCTAGCCACTGCAAGCGTGATGCGTCGCCGCACCCTCCGCCTTAAACACCCAAAACCACCGAACAATTAAAAATGGAGGGAAAAGCCAGATCTGGAAGAAGAGAGAACAAAGAGTGAAGCACAGCTTGCAACCCCTTTCGGCCACCAAGTCCCTGCCGTCTACCGCTCAGCGCCATTCGAAGAAGCCATTAGACATGGAAGAAAAAGCTAGATCTGGAAGAAGAAAGAACTAACAGAACACCACGGGTTGCAACCCTCAGACCACAAAGTCCCAGGCGTCCACCGCGCAGCACCATCGTAACCACCGCAACATGGATGCACCATCGCGGTTCCACCTCACCTGCAACTCGCTGCCTGAGACGCTAAGATCTAATTGCGGTCCCTAAGGATTTGTGAATTAAAATTGGAAAAGAACCAAAAAAAAAAAATGTAATTGAAACTAAAAGAAAGTGTGCTACAAATTGTGGTACTAAATGTTTGAATCTAAAGATAAATACAGCAAGTGCGTTATTGGCTGAAGAGGTTGATATAATTATATTATAGTATTGTTTGAAATTGAAAATGGTGGAGTAGAGCAGGTGGTGGTTGTGGTGATGTTAGTTCTGTGATGGTAGTTGTTCGACAGAAGAGGTGGCGACGAGTGGTTGTTGGAAGTGGTGGGGCGGTGGTTTGGTTGGAGTGGAGGAATGAAGGTAGGAAAGGAGCTTAATTATTTGCAAATACCTCCAAATTAAATTTCTTTTGCAAATATCACCAAAACCTGGTCAACCAGTTACTGGTTAACACCAATTCCATTTTATGATAATCCGATAGTCATGATAGGAGGAGCATGGATGCAACCCTTTTTGGAGGTGCATGGAAGACGGCACCCTATGCTAGTATAAATTGGTATTGGCCTGCTGCAATGGACTTAGAAGCTAAATCCATATGAGGAAGCTTGACAGAAAATATGAAATAAGATGGTTGCTGACCATGGAGAGGACCTGCTGGCTGAGCCCTGGAAGAATGACTTCCAGCATGGAATAGAATAAAGCCATTCTCTCATTGTTGAGGCATGATCGATATCTCTCATTACTGCTGTTTTGTTTCTTGTTGGTATTTAATTTGTTTCTAATTTGAATAGTCAATGGGTGTATAAAGCTGGGAGCTGGGTGTTTTTGTTATATGGATGTTTTGTTGTTTTTAAGTTTTGATAGGATGGATGTATACTGCTTCTCTTTTATGTTGTACTGTTGACTCTGGTGTATTAGTGGTCTTCTCCCTTAGTTTAAGCACATGATAGGGTATGATACCTTCAATCCCTCCTAAAAGGTAGGGAGGTGGAACAATGTGATACTTGTACTAGTGATCTTATTAATACATATATTATTTATCAAAAAAAAAAAAAAATTGGCCTGAAGGTTGAAACCAACTTTTGAGGTATATAGTACAATTTGATTGCAAAATTATAAAACTATTATAGTTTCAAAACAAAAGCACCCAATTAGGGTAAGTCGAAGATTTAGGAAGTTATGTATCTCAAACGCGATTTTGTTTTTTTTATGCCAAAAAAGTGAGTCATATTCAACATATATGACTTGTGTTTTTGAAAAAAATACTATGCCAGTCGTGCTATTTTATTTTTTAAAAAAAATATTGAACAAGTGGTTTACCATATCTACGACTTTGATATTTTATTTTTACTGTTTTTAAAAAAAAAAAAGTGAGTCGTATTGGTCATATACATGATTGTTGACACATGACCTAATGTGGGTCCTAGTGGGGCCCTATAAGTACCAGCTATCCACGAGCCAATTAGTCTTCATCTTCAAAAACAATCAAAGATTTGTCTTTGGCGAAATACATAACACCATGGAGAGGTTTGAAATTTTGCTGCGAAGCTTTGTTGCCATATCCATGGTCCCTTTCTGCACGGCTCAGAACTCCCCACAAGATTATCTCCAAGCTCACAAAGCTGTTGAGAATCATGGTTCAGATGAGAGGAAGGAGATGAAGTTGAGAGAAATTGTGAAAATGTATATTGATCAAATGGTAAAAGTGAAAATTACAATGTGTAATCAAGGCTTATATAGCCAACTAAACCAATTAAACCAACTAACAACTATAACTAACTCTAACTAATTCTAACAAATCTAACTATTCGTAACAGCCCCCCGCAAGCTGGAAGTGCGGATCAGCACTAACAGCTTGGGATCAACACAATCAAAAGGAAATACAATGAAAAATGCCGGAAATACATCGGCTGAAAAATACATCCGCACTAACAGCTTGGGATCAACACAATCAAAAGGAAATACAATGAAAAATGCCGGAAATACATCGGCTGAAAAATACATCAGAAGCTGAAAGCATGAAAACCAACAATGTGAAAGCTTAACCATGAAGCAGAAGCCACAACTCTAAGGTTTAACCACTTAACATAAGCATACATGCTTAACCACCTAACAAAGGCAGAAGCTACCATAGCTTAACCATCAAGAGCAGAAGGTAAAACAGCCTTAACCACTCAAGACAGAAGCAAGAATTTGAATATATCTTCAAATAGGACAAAGCACAAACATCTTGTGAGCATCAAAATCAAGCTCAACCAGCAAGAAACTCAGAGTATATCTGAAGCAGTATCACATGGAACCAGAACCAACAATTGTCCAAGAACCAGTGTATCAACTTCAATAGTCAAAATAAAAGCAATTCAGCAATGGTAGAGGAACAATCCAGTAACCAGAGTATCATGTATCAAGAAGAGATAGAAACACAAAATAGCATTAGATCTACGCTCACTGCACCATCAGAGCAAGAGCAAGATCTATACCACCATCAGATCTGAACGGCGCCAAAAGAAACGAGGTCCAGATTCAAGCGGAAGAAACCAAAAACCAGCGCAAAATAACCATCGCGCGGCTTCGCCGGAGAAGGCGTCCTGCGGTGGCTTAGCGCAAAGAGGCTTAACGCACGGCGGCCAGGTCTCGCCGTTCTGTGGCAGAGGAACACGTGGTGGCCGTAGGCGTCGACAGTGTCGCCGAGTTGCTCCGTGTACATCTCCGGTCGAGTGAGGCCGTGCATGGCATCGTCAGCGGTGAAGGAAAAGTTATCAGCGTCGGAAGCGCCATTTCTGGCCATAAAGAACTTCGCCGGATCACAGAGAAATGCATCATCAAAGAACTAGATCTGGAAAAAGAAAGAGGAGCAGAAAAAAAAAAATCTGAAGAAAACGCAGAGGAGCAAGGGCAGTGAACAAAACGAAGATGCAAGAAATATAGGAAGAAAAAACAAATTTGAAGAGGAAAATAAACGAGCTAGACGAGAGAATCTGAAAAGAAGCAAAGCGAATTGGTTTTTATCGGGAAAAAGAACGAAAAGAAAAATAAAATAAAAGAATGCAGTGGAAAGGAGGCTCAAGGAAGATGAAATGGCTCTGATACCATGTTGAGAATCATGGTTCAGATGAGAGGAAGGAGATGAAGTTGAGAGAAATTGTGAAAATGTATATTGATCAAATGGTAAAAGTGAAAATTACAATGTGTAATCAAGGCTTATATAGCCAACTAAACCAATTAAACCAACTAACAACTATAACTAACTCTAACTAATTCTAACAAATCTAACTATTCGTAACAAAAGCTGCTCGTGCAAGCGTTGGCGTTCAACCGCTCACGTGGGATTCAATGGTTGTATAGCATTTGCTCACAACTTCGTCAATCAACGCATGGGTGATTGTAAGCTCACGACCTCTGGTGGTCCATATGGTGAGAACGTTGCATGGAGCAGAGGAGATCTTACAGGCACAGCTGCTCTCACATAAGGATCATGTGTTTCATTTTAGTGTAACAAATCATGTTTCAAATAAAATAATAATATTATGTCATATAAGTTAAAATTTTATTTAATATTAAAAAAATAAAATATATGACAAGATATTATTGGTTAGGATATGATGTAATATACAATGAGAAAGAAGATACTCGTCCACCTTAATATGCAAGTAGTATATGGCCAATAAAACTATTTTTTTTTTGTTTTAAAGAAAAATAAAATATTAAGCCGTTGATAGAGTAAACAACTTGTTCAATAAATTAATATTTTAAATTTTGAGATAATAAATATCTTAAAATAAATTAAAAATATTCAAGCAATAATTATTTTAAAATAAATAATATATATATATAATATAAATAAAATTTGCCAATCTAGTGTTGGGAGAGTTGGTAACGTGACTCTGCCCCAAGGAAAAGGACGCAAGTTCGATTCCTGGAGTCGTCCAGTTGGGAGGCAGTCCAACCCTGTGTATAAAAAATCGGACGTCCGTCGTTGCCGAACGGGGGATTAGTCTCATAGCCGGTCCAAAGGGTCGAAACTATGGGGACATCCCAGTGGATCCACTGGGGAGCCAAATGCCCTAATTACCGTGGGTTCCGAACAAAAAAAAATTTATATAAAAAACATAAATATATCTTTTTATGTCATTTAATATTTATCAGTTAATTCAATCACTAGTTTTAACACTCACTTCAAATCCAATTAGCCAACTTCTCCGCTATCAGCTATAAGTTCATCCGCTATCAGCCAGCTGATCCGTTATTAACTAGTTTTTACCAAACAGAGCTTTATTGGAAAAATGAAAAGCTTTTAATGAATTTCATATTTAGATGAGACATAAAGTGCATTATGTCGAGTGAGGTCGCTTCATTGAAATTGTGGCATAATTTTTAGAGCGTTCATGAACTATAAGAACTATGAGTAGGAGTTTCATTGGTTTGGATCGATCCAATGAACTCGAAGATCGGAACCGAACCAATTGAAATTGGTTCGGATTTCTCTGGTGTTTGGATCCGAACAAACCAAATCAAACCCAATGATAGTTGGTTCGATTCTCGAGTTCAAAGATTTTGTTTCCGAACCGATCCAATTACTATATTTTAATATTACTATATTTTATTATTTATATGTATTTTAATATTTAATTTTTTTTTTATATTTTACATATTTATATGTATATTTAATTTTTTAATTTTTAACATATTTTAATATATATATATATATATATATATATATATATATTAATTTTAATATTTTTTGGGTTTGATCCTATCCGAATCGAACCAACCCGTTCTTAAACGGATTGGTTGGTTCGGATTTCATAGAAAAAATATGCAAATCCGAACCGAATCAAACCAACTGATTTTGATTGGTTCGGATTTTTTCCATGCAAATCCGCATCAAATCGATCCATAAACACCATTAACTATGAGGGTGTAATATGATTGATCAGATTCTGTTGAGTATGGCTCATAAAGATACTGACAGTTGGGCCAACGCAGGGTTAGTAAGAGGCTATTAATGTAATTTCTATCGCAGTGGTGATTAGTATAAATACTGCGCTTATGTAACCCTATTTCTATATAGTGAAACACAGCCGTAACAGCTCCCGTAGAAGTAGGCACTATTCGCTGAACCACTTAAATCTTGTCTTCTTTCTTTTTCCTTGCGTGTGTGCGTGTGTTCCAACAATTGGTATCAGATGAGTCTTAATTCCGGTGCGAAGTTCGATGTGGCCAAGTTCGATGGGACTGGCAATTTCGGGCTATGGCAGAGGCGTGTTAAGGATTTGTTGGCACAGCAAGGTTTGCTAAAGTCGCTGCGTGAGGCGAAACCTGCTGCAATGGAGGAACTGGATTGGACGGAGATGAAGGAAAGGGCTGCTGGGACTATACGACTTTGTCTGGCGGATGAGGTGATGTACCACGTCATGGATCTGACATGTCCGCTCAAGGTCTGGGAGACATTGGAGAGTCAGTACATGTCCATGAGCCTGACGAACAAGTTGTATCTCAAGCAAAGGCTTTACGGCCTGAAGATGCAGGAGGGTTCGGATTTGCAACAACATGTTAATACCTTCAATCAGATCATCCGAGATTTGGTGAATTTGGAGGTGAAGGTTGATGACGAGGATAAGGCGATAATTCTGTTGTGCTCTTTGCCAAGTTCTTACGAACACCTGGTGACCACTCTCACGTACGGGAAAGACACCATTAAACTGGAGGCGATTACTGCTGCAATTCTGTCTCATAGTCAGAGGAAACAGAACGCAGTAGATGGTCCATCTAAGGGGGAGAGTCTGTATGTGAAGGGGAGTCAGGACCGTGGGAGGCAACAAGGCAGAGATGGCAAGAAGAAGAAGAAGAGATCGAAATCCAAGAAAACATCAAAGTGTTTTAGTTGCAACGAGATCGGGCATTGGAAGCAGGATTGTCCAAATCAGAAAAAGGGGCACACCAGTGCTGTGAATGTGGTTCAATCTGATGACTCAGACTTCAGTGAAGGCGACATGCTCTCCGTCTCGTCTACTCAATGCACAGATGCGTGGATCCTTGATTCAGGATGTTCTTATCACATGACTCCAAACAGGGAGTGGTTCACCACTTACAGGTCAGGTAATTTCGGTTTTGTTTATTTGGGCGATGATAAAGCTTGTGCTATTGTAGGCATGGGCCAGCTCCGAGTTGCAATGGATGATGGTGGTGTCAGGACGTTGTGTGATGTTAGGCATATTCCTGATCTGAGAAAGAATTTGATTTCCTTGGGCACTTTGCAAGCAAATGGCTTTAGCTATAGGGCAGATGGAGATAAGGACATTATCAGGGTCACTAAGGGCGCTTTGACTGTGATGAAAGCTCAAAGGACAGCAGGGAATACATACACACTGTTAGGCAGTACAGTTGTAGGTGGAGTTGCTTCTGTTGAGTCGGATAATGATGCTACTAGACTGTGGCATATGCGGTTGGGCCATCTCAGTCAACGTGGGATGGCAGCACTTCATAGCAGGAATCTGTTGAAGGGTGTTCGCAGCTGCAAGCTGGGCTTGTGTGAGTACTGTGTCCTTGGGAAACAGACCCGCGTTCGCTTTCAACCTGGCAAGCACAAAACTGCGGGTATTCTAGACTATGTGCACTCTGATGTATGGGGGCCCACTCGTGAGCCCTCCATGGGCGGCTCTAGGTATTTTGTCACATTTGTTGATGATTTTTCTCGCAAAGTTTGGGTCTATTTTCTCAAACAGAAGTCAGAGGTCTTTGATCACTTCAAGTTATGGAAGGCAGGGGTAGAAAATCAGACGGGCAGAAAAATCAAGTATCTGAGATCAGATAATGGCACAGAGTATACCCACAAGCAGTTTCAGCAGTTCTGTGCAGAACATGGTATTCAACGGCACTTCTCAATGAAGAAAACACCACAGCAGAATGGTGTTGCAGAAAGAATGAACCGGTCTCTCACAGAAAGGGCTCGATGTCTTCGTTTGAATGCTGGGCTCTCAAAGGGTTTCTGGGCAGAGGCAATCAGTATGACATGTTATCTCATCAATCGCTCCCCAAGGGCCTCATTGGAGGGGAAGTTTGCCGAGGAAATTTGGACAGGTAACCCAGTTGATTTTCATAATTTACGCATTTTTGGGTGTCCTTCTTTTGTGCATATATCCAGTGATGAAAGATCTAAACTTGATCCAAAGTCGAAAAAGTGCATTTTCGTAGGTTATGCTAAAGGTGTAAAGGGGTTCAAGTTTTGGGATCCAGTTTCAAAGAAAATGGTGGTCAGCAGGGATGCAGTGTTTGATGAGCAGTTCATGTTAAAGTAGAAAGTAGCGACAGATGCTCCTGCTGCAGTGACAACTGGAGCTGACTCTAGCTCCAAGACAGTTGAGGTGGAGGTGGGCGAGCTACCAGTGGCTCGTGGTCTGCTAGTACCTGCGCCTATACATGAGCCGGAGCATGAATCTGATGTTGAACCAGATAGCGCAGATGTTTTGCAGGACTATAATCTTGCACGAGATAGAAATCGTCGTACTACCAAGGCACCCCAGAGGTATGGTTATGAAGAGTTGGTTTCTGTTGCACTTCTCATTAGTTCGGGTGATCCGTCTACTTTTACAGAGGCCATTCAATGCCGAGAGAAGGACAAATGGATGAGTGCCATGATGGAAGAGCTGGAGTCTTTGCATAAGAATCAAACTTGGGAGTTAGTTGAGCTTCCTAAGGGAAAACGTGCTACTGGGTGCAAGTGAGTGTACAAGAGGAAACATGCAGTATCAGAAAAAGAAGGGGAAAAGTTTAAGGCTCGTCTTGTTGCAAAGGGGCATTCACAGCAGAAGGGAATTGATTATGATGAAATTTTCTCTCCGGTCGTGAGACATACTTCTATCAGGGCAGTGCTAGCCTCGGTAGCCAGTCGGGATATGCATTTAGAACAGATGGATGTGAAGACAGCTTTCCTCCATGGTGAATTAGAGGAACAGATTTATATGAAGTAGCCAGAAGGGTTCAGTGCAGCTGGACAGGGCCATCTGGTTTGTAAGTTGAAACGTTCTCTATATGGGTTAAAGCAGTCTCCAAGGCAGTGGTACAAGCGCTTTGATTCTTACATGCTTAGAATTGGCTACAGGCGTTGTGAGTATGATTGCTGTGTTTATGTGAAGAGCCTTGATGATGGTTTTTTTATTTTTCTGTTACTTTATGTTGATGATATGCTGATTGCGGCTAACAGTTTGCATGATGTGAATAAGCTGAAAATTCTGCTAGGGAAAGAGTTTGATATGAAGGATTTGGGGGCCGCTACGAAGATTCTTGGGATGGATATTCATAGGGACAGGGGAGCAAGAAAATTATGGCTCTCTCAACAGGGCTATGTTCAGAAGGTGTTAGACAGATTTGACATGAACAATGCTAAGACTGTGAGTACCCCATTGGCGAATCACTTTAAGCTCTCAGTGCAACAGTGCCCAAAGACAGAGGCAGAAGCTGAGTACATGTCGAAGTTTCCCTATGCCAGTGCAGTTGGTTGCCTGATGTATGCTATGGTTTGCACTAGACCGGACGTGGCACAAGCAGTAAGCCAAGTTTGCAAGTTTATGTCTAATCCAGGTAAGCAGCATTGGGAGGCAGTCAAGTGGATTTTCAGATATTTGAAGGGTACTACAGGCCATGGTATAATGTTTGGCAATCAGCGGAGTGATCCTTCAGTAGTTGGGTATGTGGATTCAGACTATGCCGGTGACTTGGATAACAGAAGGTCTACGACTGGTTTTGTTTTCACCCTTGTAGGTGGACCTATATGTTGGAAATCGACAGTTCAGACTATAGTGGCAATGTCCACAACTGAAGCTGAGTATATGGCAGTAGCTGAAGCATCCAAGGAAGCCTTGTGGCTTACAGGCCTAGTGAAGGAGTTGGGCATTGAGCAAGGTGGAGTCAGGTTGCAGTGTGATAGTCAAAGTGCCATTTTCTTGGCAAAGAATCAGGTGTATCATTCCAGAACAAAGCACATTGATTTGAGATTCCACAAGATCAGGGAGTTGCAGGCATCTGGACAGATATTGCTTGAAAAGGTTCATACTTCAGAGAATGCAGCTGACATGTTCACAAAGCCAGTCACTGTTGACAAGTTCAAGCATTGCTTGGACTTGTTATATGTCTCTCAATGCTAAGTAGGAGCTGAACCCCCCAACCCGGCAGTAGCTGTTATCTTCAAACGATATGATATTCGCCAAGATGGAGATTGTTGAGTATGGCTCATAAAGATACTGACAGTTGGGCCAACGCCCGAGCTGGCTATTAATGTAATTTCTATCGCAGTGGTGATTAGTATAAATACTGCGCTTATGTAACCCTATTTCTATATAGTGAAGCACAGCCGTAACAGCTCCCGTGGAAGTAGGCACTATTCGCCGAACCACGTAAATCTTGTCTTCTTTCTTTTTCTTTGCGTGTGTGCGTGTGTTCCAACAGATTCCAACTTACACAAAAATGTATTAGTTTATTGAAGTTTAAAACTTCACCCACTCATTATAAGTTATTGACATATCATTCTAAATTTGATTCATAATCTAGAAGATACCATACGAGTGCATTAAACACTTGCGTTGTTTTTTAACTCTAAATTTTATTATTAATTCTTTTGCAAATGATTTTTAAACATGTGGAGATTGTTGGATTCTTTATTTCAAAATAATTTATTCTGAGTTTAAGTTTGAAAATTTTAAATATTTCTTTAATTACCTTTTATTAAACTAATTTTCTTCAATATTTCTATTAATATTTTGATTTTATTTAATTTTTTTTTAATGCTTTCGATTGCTTTGTCTTTTACATTAAAAATATAGCAACGTACATATTATCTACATATAATAAAATGTGGCAGGAGGAAATTGATTGAGATTTCCATTTAGCTTTTTAGAAGCTGCATTTCGAACACAAATGTTCATTACAAAAAAATATTCGATCCTTTTATACTCATGTGATATATACGTAATCATTAATATGTGTGGTCTGCCATTAATGCCCACATATGAATGTTATGTAAATTGTTAAATTAGTCTTAGTAAATCACAAATCAATCTCACATATGTCATGTAGCTTACTTGTATTAAAAATTACATAATCTTAATATTTGGGAGACGAAAGTTATGCAGTAGTGTAAGAACCGGTAGATGTGTTGTAATAAAACTATTGAGTTGTGACCGTACAAGTTCAAACCAGACCTACGCCAGCCACGAGCACCGATTGGTTTCTTAGGAATGAGTCAAAGGTGAAGAAACTCAGACAAATTATCCCAATATAAAAATAATAAGAACACAAACAAGAGGAAAATTCCACGTGTCGAAGTCAAGTGAATAATCAACAATTGATGGGAGGGTACCTTCTTGTTCCCCCGAACATACCACCCAGGTGTAGGGCCAAATTACATCGTAATTGCACTATTTTAGGTCCCAATTTTAAATCTTGTCAACCCCACCCAACCTCCATAGTCCACAAGCTTTTGTGTTGTGTATTTTCCCCCCTATTTTCTCCAAATAAAACCCACCCTTCAATTTTAGACCACCCCAAACTATTCCACACACCACATCCCCTCTCTTCTGTTCCCTTCTTCTCCCTCCTTCTTACAAAGTTGACTTGAGGGAAAAGAAACCTTAGCAGGAAGGGGAAAGGAAGAGCCAGTAGTAGTACCTCCATAATATATAGTACAAATAATATCATAGCATATTATTATATAAAATTGTATATATATCTCTCCCTTCCTATCTTTTGCTTATTTATTTTCCATAAGATTGAAGATTATAAAATAAAAGTTCCTATTTCAGTTTCTCTTGTTCCTTCAAATTTCTGTTTTGATAGCTTTTATCACTTTTTGATTGATTCAGTGATCAATGGGGAAGCCTACCGGGAAAAAGAAGGATTGCGAAAGTCCACGGGCTAATGGTAAAGCCGGTAACAAGCCTTCAGAGCGTTCCTCCTCCAAACCGTTTGATGACGACACGGCCATTTTCATCAACATGTCACACGAGCTCAAAGAAGAAGCTAACCGGCTCTTTCATAAAAAAGACCACGAAGGTGCTATGTTAAATTACGAAAAAGCCCTCAAGCTCCTCCCAAAGGGTCACATTGATGTTGCACAACTCCACACCAATATGGCTATGTGTTACATGCAATTGGGTCTTGGGGAGTACCCTGAAGCCATTAATCAATGTAATTTAGCATTAGAGGTATCACCTAGATATAGTAAAGCTCTTTTGAAAAGAGCAAAGTGCTATGAAGCATTGAATCGGTTAGATTTGGCGATGAAGGATGTTCGAATTGTTTTGAACACCGAGCCTAATAATCTTACTGCATTGGAGATCCTAGATAGTTTGAGAGAGACAATGGATAAGAAAGGGATTGCTATTAATGAGACAGAGATTGCTTTGGCTACTATGCAGGAGCCTCCGGGTGCTCGATTGCGAAAAGTGGTAAGAGAGAAACTAAAGAAGAAATTGGGGAAAAGTGAGGATAAGGTTGTTGTTGAGGAGAATGTTGTGAATGCTGCTGTTAAAGATAAGGAAGTGGTGAAAAAAACAATTGAGAAAGAAAATTTGGGAGTGAAACTTGTCAAGCAAGAAAAAGAAAAGGAAGTCACCAGGACGGTGAAGTTAATCTTTGGGGAGGATATAAGGTGGGCGCAGTTGCCGGTGAATTGTAGTATGAGGTTGGTAAGGGATATAATAAAGGATCGGTTTCCAGGATTGAAGGGTGTTCTTGTTAAGTATAGAGATCGAGAAGGTGATTTGGTTACAATTACTACTACTGCTGAATTAAGGTTAGCAGAAACTTCAGGTCATGTGCTGGGCTCGATTCGACTCTATGTTACTGAAGTCAATCCAGATAAAGAACCATCTTATGATGAAACAAAAACAACCAAGGAGGGTGTGGTGCAAATAGTTGGTAGAAAACAAGGAGATGGTGTTGAGAATGGGGTTGCGGAAGGAGGCAGAGATGTAGCAAACAAGATGATCACAGTGGAGGACTGGCTTGTCCAATTTGCAAGGCTATTCAAGAACCATGTTGGATTTGATTCTGATGCATATCTAGATATTCATGAGGTTGGAATGAAGCTATATTCAGCGGCTATGGAGGATTCAGTGACAACTGAGGATGCTCAACAACTTTTTGATATTGCTGCAGATAAATTTCAAGAAATGACAGCTTTGGCATTGTTTAATTGGGGGAGTGTTCACATGTCCCGGGCGAGGAAGCGGGTGTCCTTTCCAGAGGATGGATTGAGAGAATCTTCTTTTGAGCATATTAAAGCTGCATATGAGTGGGCTAAAAATGAGTACATGAATGCAGAAACTAGATATGAAGAAGCCTTGAAAATCAAACCCAACTTTTATGAAGGACTTCTTGCTCTTGGGTATCAGCAGTTTGAGCATGCAAAGCTTTGCTGGTGTTATTCAGTTGCAAACAAGAATAATTTAGAAGTTGGCCCTTCTGAAGAGGTTCTACAGCTCTATAACAAGGCAGAGGACAGCATGGAGAAAGGCATGTTGATGTGGGAGGAGATTGAGGAGCAACGTTTGAATGGACTATCCAAATCAGATATATATAAAGAACAGTTAAAAAAAATGGGTTTGCATAGTCTTTTTAGGGATATGTCTTCTGATGAATCTAAAGAGCAGGCTGCAAAGATGAGATTACAACTATATCTTTTATGGGGCACCATATTGTATGAGCGTTCTGTTGTGGAATATAAGTTAGGCCTACCAACATGGGAGGAATGTCTGGAGGTTGCAGTTGAGAAGTTTGAACTAGCTGGAGCTTCCTCAACTGACATTGGTGTCATGATAAAGAACCATTGTTCAAATAAAACAGCACTGGAAGGTAAGGGATAGAAAAATATGATCCTTCATGTTTATTTCCTGCATCCCTCTTAAGTTCTAAATTTTCCAGGGAACTAACAAATCAGTTTTCATAATCGCAGGATTCAAAATTGATGAGATAGTGCAAGCTTGGAATGAGATGTATGATGGGTGGCAGTTTGATGTTCCATCATTTCGACTTGAACCATTGTTCCGTCGGCGTGTTCCAAAACTCCATTACATCTTGGAGCAATTTTAAGTTTTCTTCTTGAGTTTATTCTCCTTTAGAGGCATAATTAATGCTTCCATTTTCTTTATTTCATAGTGTTGAAGGCTTCTTCCTGCCATTCATAGAGGTAACTACGACTATGCTTGTACTACAGTTTTTTTTTGCATTGCTCCCATTGCAGAAGATCTTCCAAATTGTTCTAGAAAATTAAAGGGGATTTGGTAGCATCTGAAAGTTTTTCAATCTCATACCTCTACCTGAAGTTGTGGTTTCATGAACAATGGAATGCTAGACTAGGTGTTGGGTATATTTTAACTTACAATAGAAGGATGTCTTTCTCATACTTTTCCTATCTTTAATGCAATTGATGACGTCTGATGGTTTGAACTGCTATTGATATCATGATTCATGTTGATCACTGGCTTTTCTGGATGTATGGTTCTTGCAAAATGCTTTCAAAATTTTCCCATCTTCCCGGCTTCCCAATTGTTGATTTTTAGCATTAGGCTTGGGATGGAAACCAGGTGGCTTAAAATGAGAAAAATATATGTTAGTTGTTGGATTGCATAAGATTACTTGATTGAAACTAGTACCTTCAGAGAAAAGCTTTCTGTTATCTTCCTTTGGTATATTCAATATTTCCATCTTCAACTTTTAACTACTCTATTTTATTTAAATTTTTTTGCTCTTTTTTTTTTTAAATTGTTTCAGTGATTGATGACATCTCTGTGATTGGCCTGAATTGATTTCTTGTCTTCTGGTTGCAGGTTTTTTCCCCTCTATATTGCTTTGATTGGCTCATTGATGGGTGCTATAGTACGATTATTTTTTCAAGGCCAGTTTTGTACGAGGTTATGATATTAGGCTAGAAAGCCTGTTATATTATTTGTTTTCTATTAGAGGGGATATACTGTGAGGTTGTCATTCCATTTGTTGTTTTGAGGTAGTGGGTGTGGGATTTGATTTGTTCAGCTTGCAAAACAATAAAAGAGAAATTGGTCAACCTGCTGGTTAGCTGGGGTTTGCTGATTAGTAAGGTTGTCAAATTGTCATTTGTAACATTTTTATGGGTGTTATATAGCAGTGTATACATTTGTACTGTAATGCTTCATGCCAGGAAAAATTTGGTTTCATGTTCACGTTCAAAGTAAAACCATTCTACTCCATCATATGCTTTACTCATTCATAGCAAATCAATCATTCTTTCGAAGAGCTTTTTAGAGCATGAAGTGGCTCGTATGCACTAGAGAGATTATTTTGATTTGGCTATTCTAAACAAAAACAATTTGGGACTTGGAAATAATTTATGGGAGAATTATCGTGAAATCATTTGCAAAATTAAGTTTTGCACATTCTATGCTCCTTAACTTTTTATCCGTTGGATTTGTGGGAATTAAGATGAATGGTTGAAATAATAAAGACATATTGCCTACTAAATATGTAAGTTGGTAAATATTTTCATCAAGGTCCTTATATAAATATTATTTATGTTTGGATCTATAACCACCACCGAAAGATACAATTGACCACCACAGGTATCAGCACTCTACCCCATAAACCATCCCAAAACCACTTCCATCCTGCCCAAAATTTCTCCATGAACATAACACATGCCTCAAGTCATCTTTGAGAACTCATAGGAATAACCCATAAGCTTCAACTATAAACTCAGCTCAATACATGAAAACCCACGTATTGTCAACCTATCTCACTACAACACGCCTGTACAACCACCATCTCTCCATGTGTTCTTGAGAAATATTTCTGAGATTTAGTTAATCGATTAAGCGCAAGAAGGGCTGGCCCAACACCTACGTAGGCCTAAATAAAATTTTGAGAGGAGGTCTTTTGAAATGATTTTTTTTTTTAAAAAGGTAACGTGAGCCCAGCGTAGGCCTGGCTGACGCTAACTAACATTTGGTTGAAGCTAAATATTTTCATGTAATGTAACTGTTTTTTTTGAGGCCTAAAGCAACTGCTTTAATTGCTTGGTTCTTGGATCGGCCCTGAGCGCAAGGAAATAATCGATTAAGTCAAGATTAACCAATTAAATTAAAAGAATATTCGATTATCTTTCGAAATAAAAGCTGGTTCAAAACATTAAATGCGCGTAAGTTTTGTGAGTAACAAATCTATTTACTTTGATAATCATAAATAGACCCATCGAACTCGTCTCCAAGGTTAGAGAACACTAATACACCATTGCCCAACATATTTACTAATCTAACAACTCTCATTTACTTTGGCTACCTAATTTGAGCCAATCTTGCCGAAGAGTCATTAATGCTTCAAGTTGTATCTTTTCTACTTCTGAGGTTTCATATTTATTATTAAATCTTCTACAATCTTTATGAGAGCGGGTGAGGTATCCCTCTTATGATTTGTAAAAAGGGTGTGATATCCTTTGAGTGAAATTTGGAGACGCTTGCATAAGGGTGAGGTATCCCAAATGAAGAGGGCTTAAGTTTGTAAAGGTTTTTTCAAGCACCTATTAGAAGCTTGATTTCATAGTGATAAAACCCATAAATGTATTGTGGAGACTGGACGTATGTCACCAAAGGTGGGTGGCTGAATCAAGATAAACAATGATGTGATTTTCTCTCACTCTTATCATTTAATACCTTGTTTATCTTAATATCTATCATCTTGGGAAGAAGGGTACAAAAATGTTTGTATCTCAATTCACTCCCCTTAAGATTGAAGCCATTTGGTAACAAGTGGTATCGGAGCTAGACTCTTGTACAAAGAGCTTAGCTGCTTCAAGAGAAAGATGGCTTTAAGCTTGTCTATCTCAGAAGGTGGCTCTTTAACCAGGTCTCCAGGTTTCAATGGGCAAGGCTATGCCTATTGGAAGGAAAGAATGAAGATCTTCATTGAAGGTATTGATATGGAGACATGGGACGCTATTGAAAATGGCTTTTTCGTGCCTACACACGTGGTCAATTGAGTTCGAGCAATTTAAGAAAAGTGTGATTGGACGGATGAAGAAAAGAAGAAGGTTCAATATAACTTAAAGGTGAAAAATATCATTACCGTTGCCTTGAGTGCCGATGAATTCTTTAGTTTCACATTGCCGGACTGCTCAAGAAATGTGGGACACCCATCAAGTCACTCATGAAGGTACCATCGAAGTGAAGAGAGCAAGAATCAACACTTTAACTCGTGACCATGAGATGTTTAGAATGAATCAAGGTGAAAGTATTCAAGAAATGGCGAAGAGATTCACCATTGTGGTCAATCAAAGACCTAACCAACACAATATTGATATGTCCAAGTAGGGAACGACAACCCAAAGTCAATAGCTGAATCAAGAAATCTTGCAACTATGACCTTAGCACTACAAAAAAAGGTGTTTAAAATGGCAGTTATTTAGTGCACACAACGACGGTTTGAATTGCCGTATTTTGCAACGACGAGGTAACAAAAACTGCCGGAATCGCGTCTGCATTCGGTGTAATATGGCGGTTTCAACTGCCATTTAATGCACTGGCGCAATTTGCATGTATAATACGGCGGGTCATTGTTTGTATAAAACGGCGGTTCAAACCGCCATTATATGCGTTACAGAAGCGCTATTTTCTTGTATTAAATGGCGGTTGTAACTGCCCTAATCACCACAATAAAAAGGCACTCTGAACCGCCGTAACATTCAGAAAAAATGGCATTTTAAAGTGCTGTAATTTGCAGTAAAATGATAGTTAAAACCATCTTAACTTGCAACAAAAAATGGCAGTTTAAACTGTCTAAATTTGCAATAAAAAAAATGGCACTTTAAATCACCCTAATTTGCAATAAATGGTAGTGTAAACAGCTATAATTTACGATACAAACTGCCATAAATTTATGCATTAAAAGATAATTTACAACCACTATAATCAACTCTATAATACAAAAGTTGGGACTGTCATAATCTGTATAACTCAATTTTAAGACAAACAATTAGGAATCGACATTCTTCCATCTACTCCTATCTTCATTCTTCCTCATCCATCGGAGGGGGTGGTTTTGGGCCATTTTTTTGGCTTGGGATCACCCCTCTACATCGTTTTTCTCTCCTTTTATCTAAATAAGTGGTTTTTCCACATAGATCTGGTTTTCTTTCATGTTTTTTCATAATTTCGTCGTCTGAATGCGGCGTTGTTTTGTCCGTCGTCTTGGTGCGGCATTGTTTGATTTCCCGTCTTGGTGCGGTATTTGTTTGATTCAGATTGACATTCAATCAAGACTTGGGCGTCAACATTATAGATCCGGAGGCATGGATATTCTGGTCATTTTGATTTTGTCACATTTGTAGGCATTTTGCCGTTTTATGCTATTAACCTGGGTGCTGTGAGGTTGTTCGCATATTCATCCTTTTCGATTTTTAACGATATTGAATTTGTGTTGATTTTCGATGTATTTTACCAATTTGAATGAATAAATATCTTTTTTTTAAATAAAAAAATAGGAATTGACATTATTTTAGTCATATTATAATTTTTTATATTTTCACATAGATAATTTCATGCAAAAGCTATAAAATATACATATAATTCAAAGAAATTATAGCTAAAACAAAATACTTGGTCATTAATTAGCTAAAGTAACCAATTCGATACACGAATGTCATTTCAACTTCAAAATTATATAAAAATTTTAAAGTCTTTACTATTTTGATCTTGATAAAATGTCAATTACATAAAAATTATGATATAAAAGTCTTCATAAGTTATCAATAAGGACTCGGATGATCCATTGACTGATGGGCATCACTTGCTTCTGATGATCTCCTGAATTCATTAGGCGACAGAGCCCCACTTCCTACATCCGGTACCTACAAGCAAGAGTAAACAATCATAATATAATTTTCCAGCCAATTTAATTTAGGTAGCAATAGAAGGAAACCAATATCGCAATAATAACCTCATGTAGGTTGTCATTACTAAAGGTTTAATAAATAATACTGTATCCAATCACACATAAAAAATAAAAAAATAATTCATAAATCAAACTTTAAATATCCAATCAAATTCTATTTTTTATTCTGGTATGCTTTGTTTTTTTATCAGCTATTGTTTTACTTTTTGCATCTTTTCTTCGGATAACTCCAATAAATTCCAATAAATTCAAATGCCAAATCCAAAAATTTGCTTAACCCATTTGCATATTCAGGTGTGTTCCGTGGTTTGCTAATCCAAGACTTATCAATTGGCATGACTACTACAAAGAAAAATATATAATTGAAAGCTTAAAGTATTTAATCAAAGAATATATATATATATATATATATATATATATATATACAACTATAGCAAGCAAAACATATTAATATATATTTAATTAATACATATTTAATCAAAGAAAAGTATTGCATATATTTAATGAATAGGAGTGAATTACTAAACCAAGAACATGAAAACTGCTGACAACAAAATTTATGCATTCATAGGAGAGGACTGATGTCAGCTAAATGACAAGTTCAGGAAGTTAAAATTCAGGAAGACAATGCAAATTTCCTTAAGCAATGGTTAAGCTAATTTATTTGAAATTTTTTCAAATATGCTTAAAACTAATGGTTAAACTTCTAATTGAAATACTACAAATATAGCCTACTTTTCTCATCAACAGTTACTGCCATCAACTCGCTTTACTCTCTAAAATGCAACATCCTCCACTTTATATTGTTATTTTGATGTTTACAAGGCAAGAAACTTGAGCAAGAAAAAATACACACCTGGTTTGATCTTAAACTTGAGAGAATATGGATGCATTCTTAACATGAACTTGATCGCAGAAATTAGCTGCAATAATGGGAAGAATAAAAAAGATGACCCATAGTTAGTGAACTCTGGTCACTGCATGGCAACCAAAGTATCTATGCCAAAGATATATATTGCCCAAGAATTTATCTTAACCTTTCTATCATGTCATCGATCCTCTGGTAATTGTTATCAATTGTCAGTTGCTCAAAATGTCAATGATGTCATTTACAATGAGAAGGGTGTGATTCTTGAAGGCGGACTTGACTAACTTTTTTTTGGTTTGGGGGGCGGGGGACAATTTTAAAAGAAAAAAATCAAAACAACCATGTAATAATCATCCCAACAGCAAAAAATTCAAAGGGAGATAAAAATAAAAAATAAAAACATAGGGCTTTGAGTTAGATCCTTCCAACAGTCTCAGTTAACAGGTAGGCAGGCAGGCAATATTAAGCTTAGAACATAATAGATAAAATGACAGTGTAGCAAAATTTAGAACATAATAGATAAAAACTTGTAGCAAAATCTATATTATAGTCAGAAATAAAAAATTCAACAAAATCCAGCTTGTCTTGTAGTTATAATAGTGTGATGGGCACAATATTAAAAAGGTTATTGTAGATTTGAAATGACCTCAATGAAAAAGGGTTACTGCAGATTTGAAATGATTTCACTTTCAAAAAAAAAAAAAAAAAAAAACCTAGAAACACAATTAGTACCAAAATCAATCAAACATCCGCATAGACTTACTCATAATAATAATAATAATAATTATAATATTAATAATAGTAATAGTAATAATAATTATAATGTGCAGTAACCTTGAATGAAGAATGAGACGAAACAAAATATAAAATGAGAATGAAGAAAGAAAGAGACCTACGCAGGGAAGGATATGAGAGACTTCAAATATTGATATCAAACCTGAAAACTAATAAGAATCCCTAAATGAAAACTACTGTGATTGAAGGAATGGCATAAGAGGTAAGACAGGGAAGGAACAGTACCTTAAAGGCATGAGGAGGACGTCGTTCTCGGAGAGTAACTGATGCAGAGAAGGACGCCGTGCAGAGAGCGAGAGTTCACAAAGAAAGACATTTTCATCAAAGTGGAACTGTCGACAAAGTGGGAGGGGGATTTATCTCTCTTACCATAAAAAAAAGTGGAGGGGGGGGGGGATTTTGGCAAAGAATTAGGGAGGGAATCCAAAAAGAGGTAAAATGAGAAGATGGAAGGGAAAATTGGAAAAGGAATCAGAAGCGGGGAATTGAATTTGAATATATATATAAAAGAATGTATAAAATGGCAGTTTTAATTGCCTTTTTTTAAACTAATTTTCACCCGTAAATAATGGCAGTTCCAACCGCTGTAAAGCAAATGAACCGCCGTATTGCAAATGTATATTATGGCTATTGCATAACTGTCGCAATATAGTGTAAAAAATGGCAGTTTTAATGAACTGTAGTAATAAAACTGCCATATTAAACCTGTTTTTTTGTAGTGTGGCCGCTCTATTTGGCAAATTGCAAGAACATGAAATGGAACTAAGTTGGTTGGCAGAGTGTGAAGAATCGAACAAAAAGAAAAAAAGACTAGCTCTCAAGGAATCATCCTCAAATCATTATGAAGAAGACAGTGATGATGATTGCGAGAGGGATGAAGATGAAAATGATGAAAGCACACCCCACCTTGTAAGAAAATTCAAGAACTTTACGAAGAAATTTTTTTTCCCTCAAAGGTCCTTTCCACCAAAGAAACTTCTAAGCAAGGGAGATGGACCTTCTACTTCGCCAACTTCATATGAGTGTGGTAAGCCCGGTCACATGAAGATGTCATGCCCCAACTTACAAAAGAAGTCTCCCATGTTTGAGAAAATATCCTTTAAAGAAAAGAAGGGGATAAAAGCTTATAATATTTTTTGGTAAGAAAACGACATGGGCTCATAAGATGATTCCGAAGGTGAAGAAGCTCAACTATGTCTCATGGCCGATCATGAAAATGAAAGTGAGGTAGAACCTAACTCTTCTCAAACTCATTATGATGAATTGCATCATGCATTTGTTAAGTTACATGATGATTCAATGAAACTAGGTAAAGCTCTAGATAAGTCAAAGAAAACCATTAGTTATTTGCAAAACCAAGCAATTGCATTAACTAAGGAAAGATTAGATTTAAAGAAAGATACTATTGCTTAGGGTATGTTAAGGGAAATCTAACATGCAATAAATGTTTAGAGTATGAAAAGCAAATTGTTGATCTTAAGAATACTCTTAAAAAGTTTGCAAATGGAAGAGACAATCTAAATGAACTTCTAGGTAATCAAAAGGGATGCTATAATATGGCCGGTTTAGGATATAAACCATATGTGCATGAAAAATCCATCAAACCTTTTTATGAAACCAAATATGTCTACTAGTCCATTTACTAGATGTCAATATTGTGCTAAAAAGGGACATATTGCATCTATATGCAATATGAGAAAGAAACCAAATGAGAAAAGCAATTTGATTTGGGTTCCAAAAGAAACATCATCAAGTACTTACACAAAAGGACCCAAAAATATTTGTGGTACCTAAACACTCAAATTAAATTTTTCGTGTAGGTGTGCTTCGAGGTAAACATATCGAATTGGTACCTTGATAACGGATGTTCAAATCACATGACCGGAGACAAGTCAAAATTCATATATCTCACCCTAAAAGAAATGAATAACAGGTTGGCTTCTGCTTGTGCTTGCTTGTCCAATCATTTATGTTTTTGTAGTATCTTTCCAGTACATGTTAAGTGCTCAACCTAGAGGTTGAGCTATGATAGTAATTGAAATAACCTATTGCAAGTCTCAAATTATCGCAAAACAGAAGCTCTATTAAAAGCAAAGGGAGGTAAACGCTTAAAAAGGTTTACCGATGCTTAGATGCGTCTGAAAGTTTAAAGAACTTTTTCCAGACAAGTATTTCAAAAGCAAATATATAAAACAACTTTTAACAAAACAATAGCTTGTTATAATTTAACCACAAGTTAGTTGCAAGATAAACAATAAAGCAATAATTAAAAGCTTAAGGAAAAAGAGAATCACACACAGAGATTTATCTTGATTCACTCTCAACTTTGGGTTACGTCCAGTCCTTGGCTTCACCAAAATTTTCACTATAACTGATTAAGTTACAGTCTCAAATATTCTTTGCTCACCTAGCCTCTCTAGGCTCAACTCAACTACAAGTATTCTTTTCTCACCTAGTCTCTTCAGATTCTAACACTCAGAAAGAGTCGGAAATAAATGTTTTGGTTTACAAACAACAAGTCTACCAGGAAACACTTAGAGAGTGAATAAATATGAAGATTGGTATGGGTATGTAATAACTTCTTTATTGAATACAAATGATTGATAGAATAATAAAGAATGAAAATTAATTGCGCAGAGTAATTCCAAGCTTTGAATGCGAGTTTTGTGTGTTCAGCGATTCTTCAAAGTCTTGTTTATATAGCCTTCAAGCAAAAAATCCATTGAGAGACAATCTTCCTTGAATGGTTGCTTCTGTTCAAATAGACTGAATCTTCATTAATGCAATATAGTCGTTCTGCATGTTCAACCATTTAATGTTTTGGAACGTTGGTTGTATTCTTACTGAGAGATTGATACCTTTATTAGAGCAACAAAAAGTACTTTTGTTGCGTACCAAATGGATTATATTAGGGTACTTTAGGGTCGAGCCACTTTTCAACGTGCTTGATTTTGTGATAAGAAAGTTATCCTCGTAAAGCTTGGTCAGCTCTTAAATACTTAAATCAATAGTAAGCATTTCTTCATACTTTTATAGCCCAACTTCATTAGACGCTTAAGAGAGTATTGACTTTAATGCAAGGAAACTCAAGTAGACGTTTGATGTAAAACGCTTGGTCATTAGTCTTCATTAGATGCTTGTCGTAAAATGCTTGTAGCTTTTGGTTACTTGTCTAAACACTTGGTCATTTATCTTGATTAGACGTTTGACTTCAGGTTTTAGCACATGAATTAACTTCTTCGATTAAAAACCTATCTAACAAATTAAAATTTCTACACACTAAATAGATTCATTAGAAGACTTCATAAGGTTCATTTAAATCATTCTACAAATGTTTGGATTCATCACAACTTAGGATAATAAATTATATCAGACGCTTGGTGAGACGACCCCCCATCCCATTAAAGAACTTAATATATTAATTACCCTTAATCGCATTATAAACGTTAGCGTGCTTTATTAAGATGAAGCGAAGTGAAAAATTTTGCGCGGAAGCAAAATCACATTTAGCACGCAGCTTATCAGAGTACGTAATTGTAAAACGTAAAAATAAAGATATATATATATATATATATATATATATATATATATATATATATATATATATATATCATATACATCAGGTGCCCTATCAGTCGGGCTACAGTGTTAACATTTACATATAGAGTGTCTCGGTACCAACTTAAAGTAAAATACATTAACAACTACTAGATTAATATAATAGCCCTCAGGCTAATCCACCGGCCTCAGTCTCGCAAGGTGTATCACCCAACTCCTCATTGCAGCTGGATCTTCCACCAAGTCTTTTCATATATACATATAGAAGAGACATAAAAGAAAAGACAAGGAGTAAGAAATATGCATCATCATATATATGGAAAAAGGAGCAGTAGCATGGCATACATACATGTATCACATAACATATAGAAATCATACAACACAATAAATAACACAATAAACAATCATTTCCGTAGGCATACATCACATCCATCTCCAAGATATTTCTCTCAGATCAAACCTCTAAGGAATGATATTAATCCTTATATGCATGTATATATGTCGGCCAATTAATACGTCCCCATTTGGACATCCCCGTCGGGATCAATAATTCACGTCCACACTTGGACATTCTCGAAAGGATCAATAACGTCCCCAATTGGACTGCCCTTCAGAGGGGTGTCAACAACGTCCCCATTTGGACCGCCTCGACCCGGAATCGAGGGTTTCTCAATAATAACGCCCCCATTTGGGCCGCCTCGTAATCGAGGGTTTCTCAATAACGTCCCCATTTGGACCGCCCTGACCCATTATCAGGGGTTTCTTAGTAACGCCCCCATTTGGGCCGCCCTCCCAAGGGGTTACTTATGCGGCATAATATGCATGTACAAACATTCATTACAGGTTGATACTGGAATCTCACATCTAGGCACTCAGCCATTACTACGATGCCTTGCATCAATATTAAAATCAATATCATGACGTCATGCGTCTATGAGCCCACAACTCCATTAAAATCATAACAGTATCAATTAGAATCACATCGGTATCAACCCGCTCAATGTCATAATCTCATCATATGTTCATCAATTTCATCATATGCTTATCAAGCTCATAGTGTGCTCATCAATCTCATCAGTTTTATCAATCATGTCACATGCTCATTTGTAAACATCCAATAAATCACACTAATAACATATCATAACAATGAGCATGTCAATATAATCAATTAGACAAGTAATCATATAGATCACATAGAGCACATAATCATAATTATCTCTCGTAGATCATCATATAAATCATATAGAACACATATTCACAATCTCATCAAGTATATCAATCATCCATTTAGTATTTGTCTTCTAACTTAGGGTATAGACTTAGTAGGGTTTAAGGCTCCCCTACACATGTATATAGACTATACTATGCTTGCTTTTCCGATGATAACACTTCCTTCTCCCTACCTGTAGCAAGGTAGAAATTCCTCCGAGGTCACTAGTACCTTTCCACAGTCACAGCCTCGTTCCGCCAACGGATAACCGCACACCCATTAGAACACTTGAACACGATCTTAACCTTCACAATTCATCATCAAGATTAGTAAACTCAAACTCAAACAAAATCCATCTAGTTCATAGGAACTAGGGTTCGGCCCTTTGGTAGAGAAAATGCTAGAAATGTTAGAATTTGACAAAAATTTGGATTAATGATCCTTAAGCATAGATGAAGCTAGTGTAAGTCATTTGATTCAAGAATTTGAAATAAAACTCAAGATTTCCCCAAAAGTAGGTTTCGGCCATGTCTTAGGAACTTAGGGTAAGAAAGGTTCTTGATCATAATCAATTGAATTTAAGGACATTTAAGTGTGATAGAACTCAAATCAACACTTCTTTAACAAAAATTGGAACAAAATTTCATTGTTTCTACACAAGGGGCCATTCGGCCATCTCTACCCTAAATGGGTTAGAGAGCTATTATGATCACAAGCTTTTAGATTATGAAAGAAGACATTCAATCTAGATCATGAAAATTGGTTTGACATCAAAATGATTTTTCTACTAATTTTCATGAATTTTAGAAGTTTAAGTTCAAGCATGAACACATATAGTTTCAATGAAGAAAGATGAAGATCTAGAGCATAAAGATGAGATCTTTACCTCTTAGATGATAAAGGAGATCAAGTTGGACAACTTTGCTTCTCAAAGTTTATGGAAAATCCTTGAAGAATGGAGAGAAATGGAGGTAGAAGCTTGGAGTTTTGAAGGTGGAGATGAAGTTGATGAAGAAAGAAAAGTGAGAGAAGAAGAAGAAGAAGAGATGGAGGGCGTGAGGTCTCTCAATAAATAGGAGAAAAGGATGAGGATAAGGATATGACAAGGACAAGGATAGAAAGATAAGGATAGGATAGACTTAATGTTAGAAAGGATAATTTTCCTTAAAAACAAAATTAGGATTCTATTAAAAATTAACTTGAATACTTAAAGGTTAAGAATGAAATGTGAGAAGGAGAATGAAGGAGAAAATTTCGTGGCCCATATAAAAAGAAAGGATAAGGATATGATAATTAATACTTAAGGGTAGAAAAGTAACTTTACTTAGGAACAAAGTTGGAATTGTATCAAAAGTTCTATTAGAGCTTGAACACTTGAGCTTGAAAAATAAAGTGAAGGAGAAAGAAATATGAGATGGAATATATATCTATGAATGGCGTGGGGTTATGTGGAGGAAGGGTAAGGATTGTATAAAATTTGCTTACGGGTAAAAAGATCATTTCCTCTTAGGGGCGAAATTGTAATTTTCACACCATAATTACTACTATGGTGAGTCACCCATGTGACTCACCCCTTGCCATCATTATCATGGTGACTCACCTAGGTGAGTCACTCATGTCATCATTACTAATGGATAAGGATATGGTGAAAGCGATCTTATGCTTATCCGTTACCGGTTCCGGTAATCTCGTATGCGGATCGGGTTTCGTATGAGTCGTCAACCCAAACCCTAACCATAATTCTCTACCAGTAATGTAGAGTAAAACAATATCTGTGTTGTATTCAAAAAGTGGATACGTAGGGATAAAATCAAACTCCGGACGAGAAACGTGGTTCCTGAATGTGATGAGTCAGTGGATGAGTCATCACCATGACTCATCACTATCATGATTACTCACCATGACTCACCATCATGAGTCATCCTTGTCATGATTACTCTTCCCAAAATATCTTGATATTTCATAAAGGAAAGTCCATAGAATTACAATTTTGCCATTGAAATTCAGAAAGCAGTAAAAATTGGGGTGTTACACTTGGAGACTCAACAGAATGTATTTTATCAAGTTATCATATCATAGCAAGGTAAGACCTTATACATTATTTACTTACATTCACAATCATTTGAGAATAATGTGCCTTATCTTATCTCACTAACTAATTCCTTATGATAAATAATAACTTCAAGGGAAAAGCAAGAACTTAAGGATACTGAAGGAATCTGTTTGAAACGCAAGAACTAGCTTCTACCACTAACGAGCTAATTCGGACTATGCCTAACTATAATTTATTGTTTGTTGTCATGTCCCCATCATTCAAATAAAATAGATCGTTTCTATAGGAACAACCAATCAAAGCATTTCATTATAACCTTCTGGCCTCAATCATTGACTTTGCCCTTTCCGCTCCGGAATTAAACAAGCAATTTAGTGGTTATTCGCTCCTGAACGAAGCTATTGGGACAGCGGCTTTTATAGCGCTATCAGTTGTTGGAATTTGTTGCTCACGAATGGTCTGCTTAAGCCAATAAGATCGAAAAGGCTAGGAAAGCTCCAATAATTAGACAGTTGATCCTAGCAGGGTTTTTCTGTTGTGATTAGAGAAATTTTTGTTTCCATTATTTTTAGAAAAGTCGACAAACTGGGTGGATATGGGAGCTGGCCATGCCGAAGTCGTTACCTTAACCGCAAGGAGAGGGATGCCGAAGGGCTCTCGGAAGAGGTAATTCAGATAGTGAAGGAAAAGGAGTGGCTGTAATTCGAAAATGGCAAACAGTGCTTACTCATTAAGCAGTCCTCGGTCGGAGAATCGAAATAATCCAAGTGAAGCTTCAAGTGCAAGACCTCTACCTAAACCTATAATAGAATCTCCACCTGGAGGTTATGATGCAGACATGGAATATAGGCGAATCGTCGCTTCTCCATTTGATTGATATATCTCTGGTTTGCCGCTCGTGTATCGATTGGCATTGTAGTTTGAGCCGGGCTTGAAAAAGAATCTACAACGGTAACTTGCTATCCCTTTGCCTAGCAGGCAAAGATTTACCTCCGTGGAAAGAATGATTCATTTGGATCGACATGAGAGACCAACCGGCCGTAGCCCAGGTGACTCACAGCCTCCCTCACGCTCAAATTAAATGGGATGAATTAAATAAAAAAAAAACAAGCTTTTTGATTGATTTAGGGCGCAGCGAAATCAAATTCTTTCAAGGCAAAATGGGGGCTTACTTACTTTACTTTTCCTGACGCTGAGTCATCCTGTTCAAATTTAACTATGCTAATTGAACAGAAAAAGTTTTCAGATGATATGGACGCTCACCACTTTGCGGAAAATCGTTAGGTATCAATATGTTAGATACCTGCGACTCGATTGGTGAAATAGTATCTCTCTCCAAAAAATCATTTTTTTTTTACCGCCACACAAAGAAAATATTTCGTTGCGAATGAACAAGATATTGAGGAATTGTCCATACGTAAAATCATAATTATTGATACGGATCAGGGGTAACTTTAGGGTCTATTACACCAAGATCAAACAAAACAAACCCTTCCCTAAAGCAAAGAGGAAGAAAAATATTCCTCATAACACACCCGTGAGGAACGAAGATGTTCTACTGTAAGGAAAGAAACGAAACTCGGACTTATCGTTCGTCCAAACCCTCAATCTCGTGTTCGTAGAAAATAGTTCAAGGACTAAGTCCATGCTGGACTAAGAATGCTTATCATTTTTGTTTATCTGAGTCCAAAGACTCTTGCTTGTAAAAGATTCTTTTTTTCATTCATAGTCCAATGTAACAGTCCATCAGATTAAATATATGGACTCTATATAGCGCGAACTTGTTCTAGTGTAAAGACATTCTCTGATGGTTTCCATTCCTCCCAAATCCTTTTCCCATTCATCTTCATACGTGATTCCAGATTGAGCGCAACCAGTGACATTTGAGATGGTTGCCTCAGATACCATCACCTCAGTGTTCAGGACGATATTTCTGATTGCCCTTGTCGTGATGGTAGGGTTTGTCCAGAACTCCCTTATCAGTGCTAGGTAAATCACTGGAGTACCTTCAAAAAAGCTCATCCACCCAACGGTTGAATGTGGGGTGAGACATCAACTCCATGATCAGCAAAGAATTTTAGCTTGAACTTGGACTCAACCATGATTTGAGCATTCTAAACGTCTAGAGCCTTTCCTTTTCCCTTAGCAAAAACAGAGGTGAAAGCAGAAGCAGCCATTGTTGCAGAAAAGGTAATTTTCGCAAAAGAGGGTTTTAGAGAGAAAGGTTGAGGATGAAGGAGTTTGTAAAAGATCTCACCTTTAAGCAATAGACTTACAAAGATGAAAAACGTTTCATATTTTCCCTTAAAAAAATTTAAACCAAAAAAAAGAGGTGAGGTGACGTGTGCATTTAATGCCTGACACACGTTCCAGTTTTGAAACCATAAAAAAAGGTTTTGCAATTATGAAAACAAAACGAATCAGTTAGGGAATGTGAATTAAATTTGCCTTGCGACAAAGATTGAGCTCATTTAATATATTGGACGAACCAAGAAAACACATAAAGCACACACATTGGATGTCTGCATTGGACTCGTGATCAGTCAATAAAATGCATGTTCAAATGCTTTCTTAAGAATACAAACCTATCCTCTGTTAAAGGTTTGATGAAGATATCTGCCCATTGATGATCAGTATCAACAAACATGATATCTATGACACCTTTTTGCACTTAATCTCTAATAATATGATGCCTAATTTCTATATGCTTTGCTCTTGAATGTAAAATAGGATTCTTTGAAAGAATAATAGCACCAGTATTATCACACATTATTGGAATCTTACTCACAAATACATTGTAATCTTCCAACTGATGCTTGATCCATAGAAGTTGTGAGCAGCAGCTTGCAGCAGTAATATACTCAGCTTCAACAGTTGATAAAGCAATAATGTTTTGCCTTTTGCTTGACCATGAGACTAAGTTAGCTCCAATGAAGTGGCAACCTCCACTCATATTTTTTTTTCTGTCTCCAACATAGTCAGCATCACATAATCCAACTAACCTATACTCATCATATTTCTTATACAACAAACCCAGATTAGTAGAACCTTTAAGGTATCTAAAGATTCGTTTAACTGCTGAGAGATGAGACTCTCTCGGATCAGACTAAAAGCGAGCACATAGACAAACAGTGAACATGATATTAGGCCTGGATGTAGTTAGATATAAGAGGGATCCAAACATAGCTTTGTATACCTTTTTGTCTACCTTTATGTCTTTATCGTCTTTGTTCAGTACGGAGGTTGGATGCATTGGGGTATTCATTGGTTTGCAATCATCCATTTTGAAGCGTTTCATAAGCTCTTTTGTGTACTTCGTCTGATGGATGTACACTCCGTCCGATATTTGTTTGACTTGCAATCCGGAGAAGAATTTAAGTTCTGACATCATGCTCATTTCAAATTCTCTCTGCATAAACTTAGAAAACTCTTGGCAAATAGATTTATCATTTGCACCAAATATTATATCATCAACATATATCTGAGCAACAATAAAATCCTTTTTATTTGTTTTTCTAAAAAGATTTTTAACCGTTTTTCCTCTTGAGAAACCATTCTCCATTAGGAAAGTACTGAGTCTCTCATACCAAGCTCTAGGAGCTTGTTTGAGTCCGTATAAAGCTTTCTTAAGCTTGTATACATGCTCAGGATGGTTTTGATCCTCAAAAGCTGGTGTTTTACAACATAGACTTCTTCATTAATAAAACCGTTAGAATATCACTTTTTGCTTCCATTTGATAAAGCATGATGTTATGATGTGCAACATATGAAAGTAAAATGCGCATGACTTCTAATCTAGCTACAGGAGCAAAAGTTTCGGTGTAATCAATAACTTCCTCTTGTGAGCAGCCTTGAGCAACTAACCTTGTTTTGTTCCTTACGACTTTTCCATCTTCGTCCAGCTTGTTTCTATAAACCCACTTTGTTCCAATGACAGACTTATCATTTGGCAGAGGAACCAGCGTCCAAATGTCTCTACGTTGAAACTAGTTGAGCTCCTCTTGCATGGCAAGGATCCATCCTTCGTCCATTAAGGCTTCCTCCACTGACTTTGGTTCCAATTAAGAGATAAAGGCTGAATCAACTTGTTCTCTGAAGGTTAACCTTGTCCGGACTGTATCATTTGGTTTGCCAATGATTTGCTCCTCAGGATGATAAGTCCTAAACTACCATGAACATGGAGGATTAGTGCCTTGCTGAGACGTTGATACGTCTGATATATTCTGAGCTGCGTCTGATGCGCCATCCTCTTTAATTGTTGGACGTTCTTCCAAATCATTCAGATTCATATCTGCAAAAGATTCATCTAGCTCTGATAATCTCATATCAGGCTGTTTATCATCAAACTTAACATAAATGGACTCTTCAAAAACTAAAGTCCTAGAGCTGTGTACTCTAAAGGCTTTGGACATTTTTGGGTATCCTAACAATATTCCATTATCTACTTTGGCATTAAACTTTCCAAGTTGATCTTTAGTATTTAAAATGAAACATTGACATCCAAAAGGGTGGAAATAAGATATGTTGGGTTTGCGTCCTTTCCACAATTGATAAGGAGTCTTATTCAAAGTAGGCCTTATATATATTCTATTCTAAATATAGCAGGAAGTATATACAGCTTCAGCGCAGAAGTGTTTAGAGACTGAATTATCACTGAGCATTGCCCTTGCCATCTCTTGAAGAGACTGATTCTTTCTTTCAACAACACCATTTTGTTGTGGTGTTCTAGAGACAGAGAAATTGTGATGAATATCACTTTCATCATAGAACCTTTGGAATAGCTCATTTTCAAATTCACCTTCATGATCACTTCTGATTGAGTTAATACATATGCCCTTTTCATTCTGTACACGTTTGCGGAATATAACAAAGACTTTGAAAGACTCATCCTTCTGAGCAAGGAACTTAACACATGTCCACCTTGTGTAGTCATCTACTATGATAAGCCCATATTTCTTACCACTGACAGAAGCATTTCTTATTGGACCAAACAAATCAAGATGTAGCAGCTCTAGTGGCCTTGAAGTGCTAACAATGTTCTTGTACTCAAGAGTTCTTAACTTGTTTTCCCTTTTGGGCATGATACACTCTGGTTTGAGAGTTTCCTCAAGTTAATCTTGTAAAGATTATTTTGCCTCTTGGCTGTAAATAAGAAGGACCCATTAGGTTTCTTGACTACACACTCTCCTTTGTTGAAGGAAACATCAGACCCACTATCACATAATTGACTTATGCTAAGTAAGGTGTGTTTTAGTCCTTCAACAAATAAGACGTTATCAATAGAAGAGAAGGGATGCTTAACAATCTTATCTATTCCAACTATCTTCCCTTTCTGGTTACTTCCAAAGGTAACCCATCCACCAGTCTTATTATGGAGGTCTTGGAACAAAGACCTTTCTTTCGTCATGTGACGTGAGCATCCACTATCCAAGTATCAGGATTGAGGTTTCCTTTGTGTTTCTAAGAAAATCTACAACAGGTATTATCATATTCTTAGGTACCTAGATAGGCTTGGGTCCTTTCTTATTAGTTTGAGTTCCTCATCTATGCATAATATTTTTCTTTCTATGTATGTACTTGGATGTGTTGTGACCAGATTTACCACATATATTACAATAGATATGAGATGCATGTGGTTTGGTTTCTTTTGAATGTTTGTGAAACTTAGAAACCTTGTGATATGACTTTGGTTTTGATACATTGTGAGAGACTTCTTGTTTCTCGTTGTCATGGGCTAGACCAGACTTGTCATAAGCTGATCTAGTGTACCTCAATATCAAATTTAGCTTATCTGATCCTCCAATGAACTTAGATATGTTCTTAGTTAGGTCAGATACCTTTTGTTGAAGTCTTACAACTTCACAAGGTGCATTAGACTCAGAGGAGAGTTTATCAGTTAGACTGACATTCTCAGCTTCCAGCTTATTATTTTCTTCAATAAGCTCTTTGTTTTAATTATAGGTGTTCTCAAGCTCTTTGTTTAACTTGGAAAACTTTCTTTAAGCAATATGTATTGATGATGCAATAAAGAAGAATCATTAAGAAGTTCATCATAGGCTTCTTGCAAAGAGTCAGAGTTAGATACCTCATCTCTGTCTCTCTCATTGTCTGAGGAGGTGTTGGCCATTTGGCAGAGGTTGGTTGCAGGCCGACTTCTTTCTCCAAAGACAGCATTTAGAGCATCCAGCATCTCCTTTGCAGTCTGAAGATGCATGACCATTTCTTGAGCATAGGAGATACACTATTGGCTTGAGCCTTTAAGGAGACTTTCTTCGTGTCCTCGTCTGTCCAGACAATTTCCGGTTTGAATGCCGTTGAGCCATCTTTTAGGATTATTGTTGGACAGTAGTCACCGTCTGTGAACACATCCCAAAAATCAAAATCTTCTTGAGCTTGAATGTATGTTTGAAAAAAAAACCTCCAATGAGGATAGTCAGTTCCATTGAAAATGGGTGGAACATTCAATCTTCTTTCAAGAATGGCTTCCTGAGGTCTCTCTTTAAGAACAACAAGTTGTTCAACCTCCGAAGAGTCTTCATTTTGCTCTGTAGACCAAAGACAGAGGTTTGCTTCCTCATTCGCTTTTTCATCTTCCTTAAAGGAGTAAAGGTCTTCCCATGTGGCCATAAAGTTATTCTTCTTCTTGAAGAACTTTTTCTTATCCTTTAACAAAGAACAATCAGCTTTGAAGTGGCCTGATTTGTTGCACTCTAAACAAACCATTTGGCTTTTGTCCTTAAACTCACCATGGTCCTTGAGGTTTTTCTTCTGGAAATTCCTTCGTTTTAAGCCATTTTTTTTCTCCACATATTTTGAATTTTTCTAGAGATGAAGGACAACTCGTCATCGTCTGATGCTTCATTTTTCGTCTGATCAACATCATCACTTGTGTAATACCCCACTTTTTTTAAAAATCTTTCTAAAGATAATAAACAATATTTATGAGTTTGTATTTTATTGGAGAGTCTAGAGAGTGAAATAAAATAAACTGAGACCATAGTCACGCTCTACGCTATCGTAAGGAGTTACGGTTAAATTTTGGATCGAAAACTCAGACGGAGCCGGGTCTACGTTTTTCACTGACAGTAGTGTTTTATTACTCAGAAGACCTAATTTGGATTCACGAACGAAACAGTTAGTCTTAGAATCGAAATCTCTACAATTTTGCTAAAATTGATTTCGCGCCCTAAAAAGCGAAATAATAATAAACTATTTGGATGTAATTCAAACTAGGAGACGAACGGACCTAGATATGGATTTACTGGAACCCGTTAACGGATAATCATGAAGTCACATCAGGTCACATCACCTTGGGATGTGTGCCAAGAGTCATGATGATTTTCAAAATATCAGGACGCGAAAAGACCAAAATATCCCTGACTTTCATGGAAATTACCATTTAACCTTGGGTGAAAAGACCATTTTACCCCTTAAGTGAAATTTTTGGACCTTTTTACCCTTGGCCTTCACAACCCTACACCCCCTTCATGGAGACATTTCTCCCTTTTCTTCTTCAACTTCAAGTTTCTTTCCTTACTTTCTCTCATTTTTCTTAAGAAATCCTTAAGTGATTTTGGTGAAACAAGACTTGATCCTTGGTCCATTTTCATCACTCAAGAGGTATGACTACTCTCCTTGACTCCTAAGCTTCATGTTCTTCATTCCTTTCTTGTTTTCCATCCATGGTTTCATGAGTTTCAAGTTTACGATCCAAACATCAAAAATCTCTAGAAAATTGTAGAAAAATCCTTTTAATGTCAAACCAATTTCTTTGAGCTAGATTCATTGTCTTCTTTCAAAATCCAAGAGATTGAATCCAAAAGAGCTCCCTAGCTCAAATGGGTATTATGGCCGAATCCTCCATTGTTGGGTGAGCAAGGTTTTGGTTGAAGTTTAAGTGTAATAAGATTTGATTTAGTCTTATCACACTTAGTAAGCATTAAATCCAAGAGTTAGGAATTTGTAGACATCCCTAGCCTATTTTACCATGAACAAGCCGAACCTAGCTTGTGTGTGAGCTATGAGTTTTGCTTCAAGTTTTTATGTAATAAGACTTGCCCTAGTGGTGTACATACTTAAGGATCATTCATCTGAGAGTTGGTAGAATTTTAACACCCCTAGCCTATTTAAATATATAGGGAACTAACCCTAGTCATAAGGATTAGGGAAGTTTTGATTGAACTGTATTAATTTCTGGTTGTGATCTGTTGTGAAGGATCAGATTGTATTCGATCGTTCTAAAGCGTACTAAAGTACTGGTTGCGGAGCTGTGTTTGGGAGCTTGGATAGGAGTGCGTAGCAGTTTCAGGTAGGGAGAAAGAATTGATATCATTGGGATGACAAGCTTAGTATAGAATATGTACGTGTGTAGGGGAACCTTAAACCTTACTAGAGGTTAAGCCCTGGACAAAGTATCTGGAACCTAGGTGTAGGTACTTTTGGGCTATCACCACTAAGATGATAATCTAGATGATGTGATTGATTGAAGTTGATGTGTTGAACTGTTTATGTGCTTATCTGTTGATCTGTTATGTTGAACTGCCTGTGTGATTAGTTGTTTGTCTGTCATCGTGATGATATCTGTATTGGCTTAATTACTGTTGTGACATTTTATTATTGTGATTGGCTGGATGGTTGTTGATGAGAGTATGGTGAGTTGTGATGTTGTTCTGCTTGATACCGTCGTGGTCCTGACCATGGAGCTATTGCTCATAGACGCAAGGCGTCGTGATGTTGATGTTGATGGTGATGTTGATGTGGATGCAGTGCATCGTGGTCGTGGCCGAGTGCTTAGTTGTGAGGTCCTGGTATCAACCTGTGATGGATGTGTGTTGCATATCATAGCATTTCATACCACAACATATTTGTCTCAAAGGGGGATGTCCAATTGGGGACGCGATATTTTTAATCCCCAGGCGGGATGTCTAATTGGGGACGTGATGTTATCCCGACAGAGATGTCCAACTGGGGACGTGATGTATCGGCCGACTTTCATATAAGGTAGTCAGCATGTTCATAGGGACTAGTATCCCTCGTATAGGTTTGATCTGAGAGATTGACAATTTAGATGGTTGTGCTGTATGACTCAAGGGATGGGTGTTGGTGCGTTGTTTGTTTCTATACGTGTGTGCTGCATGTAAAGATATGTTGTACTGTTGCCCCTCTCCCATATTTGATGATGCATGTTTCTTATCTCCCTATGTTTTCTCTGTATGTTTATTTTATTTTATGGGAAGACTTTGTGGAGGAACCAAATGTCGAGGAGTTGGATGGCACTCCTTATGAGCCCGATGTCGGTGGACGAGCCCAGGACCCTAACCTTTAAGATTGATCTGATATTCGGTTATCATCAGATAAGGGTGAAAGAAGATGATACACCGAAGACAGCTTTCAGGAGTCGGTACGGACACTACGAGTGCCTAGTCATGCCTTTTGGTGTGATTAATGCTCTTGCAGTGTTCATGGACTATATAAATAGAATCTTCAGATCGTACCTTGATAAGTTTGTCGTTGTTTTTATCGATGACATCCTTATCTACTCCTTAGACAAGGAAGAGCATGAAGAACATTTGAGGGTTGTACTTCAAGTTCTTAAGGACAGACAACTCTATGCCAAGTTGTCAAAGTGCGAGTTTTGGCTGGAGGAAGTACAATTCCTTGGATATGTGATCGACAAGGATGGTATAACAGTAGATCCTGCAAAAGTAGAAGTTGTGGTTAAATGGGAAAGCTCTAAGATGGTAAGTGAGATCAAAAGTTTTCTCGGGCTAGCAGGATACTATAGGAGGTTTATCGAGGGGTTCTCGAAGATTGCGATACTCTGACGCAGTTAACGAGGAAAGGAAAAGCGTATGAATGGACAGAAGAGTGTGAGTCTAGTTTCCAAGAGCTGAAAAGAAGGCTAACTACATCTCCGGTATCAGTCTTGCCAGATCCATCAACGTCGTTTGATGTGTACTGTGATGCATCGTATCAAGGTTTAGGTTGCGTGCTCATGCAAGAGAGAAAAGTGGTAGCCTATGCTTCCAAACAGCTAAAAGTGCACAAACGGAATTACCCAACCCATGACCTAGAGTTGGCCGCAATAGTGTTTGCATTGAAGATATGGAGACACTATCTCTATGACGCTAAATTCAGTATGTTTAGCGATCATAAAAGTTTAAAGTTTTCGTTCGATCAAAAAGAGTTGAACATGCGGCAGAGGAGATGGATGGAATTCATAAAGGATTATGAATTTGATCTACAGTACCACCCAGGAAAGGCCAACATTGTAGCATATGCATTGAGTCGGAAATCTTTGCATATACCGGCCCTGATGGTGAAAGAGTTGGAATTATTAGAGCAGTTCAGAGATCTGAAATAGGACGTGGAGTGGTGTAAGAATAAGATAAGTTTAGGAATGGTCACTATCACTAGTGATTTTTTGAACTTGATCTAGAAGATGGAAGGAGAAGATCAGTACCTACAGGAAAAAAACCAGATGCTAGAAGAGGGAAGGACTTCAGATTTTAAGAGAGGTGCTGATGGAATCCTGAAGTTTGGAGACATGATATATGTACCTAAGGATAGCGAAGTTAGGAACATGATCTTGGAAGAGGCACACAAGAGCAAGCTAAGTTTCCATCCCAGATCTACAAAGATGTACCAGGGAATGTTTTGGCGGCCTGGGATGAAGAAGGAAGTAGCGGAGTATGTCCAATCCTGTTTGGTGTGTCAAAAGGCAAAGATTGAACACCAGGAACTAGCAGGGTTATTGCAATCACTGGATGTCCCAGAATGAAAATGGGATAGCATTGCAATGGATTTTGTTTCCGGACTACCAAGGACGCAAAGGAAGTGTGATGCAATTTGGGTAATCGTTGACAGTCTTACAAAATGTGCCTATTTCTTGCCGATCAACCAGAGGTATTCTTTGGAAATATTAATCCAGATTTACATCAAGGAAGTGGTAAGATTGCATGGAGTATCTTCGAGTATAATTTCGGACAAGGATCCGAGATTTACTTCCAGGTTTTGGCAGAGTTTAAACAGTGCTTTGGGAACCAAGCTAAGGATGAGTTCAGCCTATCATCCGCTGACGGATGGTCAGTCTGAAAGGACGATTCAATCTTTGGAGGATTTTTAAGAGCATGTGTTTTGGAAAACACAGGGAGTTGGGACGAATTCCTTCCACTGATTGAATTCACGTATAACAATAGTTTCCACTCGAGTATTGGCATGGCACCATACGAGGCATTGTACGGACGAAAGTGCAGAACACTGCTCTGTTGGTGTGAAACTGGGGAGAATCAGTTGATAGGGCCAGAAATAGTGCAGTGAACGACGGAGCAAGTTAAGAAAATTCGGGAAACGATGAAAGTCGTGCGGGATCGACAGAAAATTTACAGTGACAAGAGGAGGAGACCCCTGGAGTTCCAGGAAGGCGATCATGTCTTTATGAGAGTCACTCCAAAAACTGGAATTGGCAGGACAATCAAATCTAGAAAGCTTACACCTAGATTCATTGGACCATTTCAAATTCTTCGCCGAATTGATCCAGTTGCCTACCAAATTGCTTTACCTCTCTGCCTATCCAATATTCATAATGTATTCCATGTTTCACAACTTCGAAAATACCATACTGATCCATCACACGTGATAAAGCCTGAATCAATCCAGATAAGGGAGGACTTGGAAGATGAAGCGCTACTTGTACGAATCGAGGACAAGAGGGTGAAAGAACTCCGCGGAAAGCAGATTCCCTTAGTCAAGGTCATATGGGATGCTGCAACAGGAGATGCCACCTGGGAACGTGAAGAAGATATGCAACAACGATATCCGCAATTATTCTAAGGTACGTCGAATTTCACGGACAAAATTCTTTTTAAGTTGGGTAGTAATGTAACACCCCTTTTTTTTTTAAAAGCTTTCTAAAGATAATAAACAGTATTTATGAGTTTATATTTTATTGGAGGATCTAGAGAGTGAAATAAAATAAACTGAGACCATAGTCACGCTCTACGCTATCGTAGGGAGTTACGGTTAAATTTTGGGTCGAAAACTTAGATGGAGCCCAGTCTGCGTTTTTCATTGACAGTAGTGTTTTACTACTCAGAAGACCTAATTCTGATTCGTGAACGAGACAGTTAGTCTTAGAATTGAATTCTCTACAATTTTGCTAAAATTGGTTTCTCACCGTAAAAAGCGGAATAAAAATAAACTATTCGAGCATAATTCAAACCGGGAGACGAACGGAGCTAGATATGGATTTCTCGGGACCCGCTAACGGATAATCACGAAGTCACATCAGGTCACATCACCTTGGGATGCGTGCCAAGTGTCATGATGATTTTCAAAATATCTGGACGTGAAAAGACCAAAATACCCTTGGCTTTCATGGAAATTACCATTTAACCTTGGGTGAAAAGACCATTTTACCCTTTAAGTGAAATTTTTGGACCTCTTTACCCTTGGCCTCCATAACCCCACGCCCCCATTCATGGAGACATTTCTCCCTTTTCCTCTTCAACTTCAAGTTTCTTTCCTTACTTTCTCTCATTTTCTTAAAAAATCCTTAACTAATTTTGGTGAAAAAGACTTGATCCTTGGTCCATTTTCATCACTGAAGAGGTATGACTACTCTCCTTGACTCCTAAGCTTCGTGTTCTTCATTCCTTTCTTGTTTTCGATCCATGGTTTCATGAGTTTCAAGTTTACGATCCAAATATCAAAAATCTCTAGAAAATTGTAGAAAAATCCTTTTAATGTCAAACCAATTTCTTTGGGCTAGATTCATTGTCTTCTTTCAAAATCCAAGAGATTGAAACCAAAAGAGCTCCCTAGATCAAATGGGTATTATGGCCGAATCCTCCATTGTTGGGTGAGTAAAGTTTTGGTTGAAGTTTAAGTGTAATAAGATTTGATTTAGTCTTATCACACTTAGTATGGATTGAATCCAGGAGTTAGGAATTTTTAGACATCCCTAGCCTATTTTACCATGAAGAGGCCAAACCTAGCTTGTGTGTGAGCTATGAGTTTTGCTTCAAGTTTTTGTGTAATAAGACTTACCCTAGTGGTTTACCTACTTGAGAATCATTCATCCGAGAGTTGGTAGAATTTCAACACCTCTAGCCTATTTAAATAAATAAGGGCCTAACCATAGTCATAAGAATTAGGGAAGTTTTGATTGAACTGTATTAATTTTTGGTTGTGATCTGTTGTGAAGGATCAGATCGTGTTCGATCGTTCTAAAGCGTACTAAAGTACTGGTTGCGGATCTGTGTTTGGGAGCTTGGACGGGAAGGCAAGCGTGCGTAGCAGTTTCAGGTGGGGAGAAAGAATTGATATTGTCGGGAAGGCAAGCTTAGTATAGAATATGTACGTGTGTAGGGGAACCTTAAACCCTACTAGAAGTTGAGCCCTGGACAAAGTGTCTGGAACCTAGGTGTAGGTACTTTTGGGCTATCACCACTAAGATGATAATCTAGATGATGTGATTGATTGAGGTTGATGTGTTGAACTGTTTATGTGCTTATATGTTGATCTGTTATGTTGAACTGCCTGTGTGATTAGCAGTTTATCTGTCATCATGATGATATCTGTATTGTCTTAATTACTGTTGTGACATTTGATTATTGTGATTGGATGGATGGTTGTTAATAAGAATATGGTGAATTGTGATGTTGTTCGGGTTGATACCGTCGTGGTCTTGACCATGGAGCTGCGGCTCGTAGACGCAAGGTGTCGTGATGTTGATGTTGATGTTGATATGGATATGGATGCAGTGCATCGTGGTCGTGGCCGAGTGCTTAGGTGTGAGGTCCCGGTATCAACCTGTGATGGATGTGTGTTGCATATCATAGCATTTCATACCACAACATATTTGTCCCAAATGGGGATGTCCAGTTGGGGACGTGATCTTTTTAATCCCGAGGCGAGATGTCCAATTGGGACGTGATGTTATCCTGACGGGGATGTCCAACTGGGGACGTGATGTATCGGCCGACATGCATATAGGGTAGTCAGCATGTTCACAGGGACAAGTATCCTCGTATAGGTTTGATCCGAGAGATAGACAATTTAGATGATTGTGCTGTATGACTCAAGGGATGGATGTTGGTGCGTTGTTTGTTTCTATATGTGTGTGCTGAATGTATATATATGTTGTACTGTTGCCCCTCTCCCGTATTTGATGATGCATTTTCTTATCTCCCTGTGTTTTCTCTGTATGTTTATTTTATTTTATGTGAAGACCCTGTGGAGGAACCAAATGCCGATGAGTTGGATGGCACTTTTTATGAGCCCGATGCAGGTGGACTAGCCCAGGACCCTAACCTCGAGAGGTTGGGAAGTGATCGTGTATAGCTAGAGAGTTGTCTCTCGGCCTTTTTTTTTTATATTTTGCTTATCGTTTGTATTATGCACTCCGTATATATACACTAATACTGTAGCCCTACTGACGAGGCAACCGATGCATGTATGTATAATTTACGTTTAAACTGCGTTTCTCTGATATGTCCATGCTTTGGCATAGCCTTAATACAAATTCGTTTTCGCGTTTTAATCTTTCCGCTGCGTTTCATCGTAATAAAGCGCGTTAACGTTTATAATACAGTTTAAGGCTTAGCTAAATATCTTAGGTTCTTTAATGGGACGGCGAGTCATCTCAACTTGACTCATCAGTCTTTAAGGCCTTTAAGTTGTTGGACTTTTGAGCTTTCAAGGCAATGCCTTTGCTTTTCTTTTCGAGGTTGTCAAAGCTGAGCTCTAGCTTATGTACTTATAGCGTTCCCACCAGAGCATCCAAGGTTAAAATTGTGAGATCTTTGGCCTGAGTGATTGCAGTAATGACTGGCCTCCACTCCTTAAGTAAGCTCCTAAGAATTTTCATAACATTCTCCTTGGTGGTATAGACTTTCCCAAGGGACTTCAAGTTGTTGATGATCGTCTGAAAGCGATCAATCATGTTCAGGATGGACTCTCCTTCTGCCATGGTAGACATCTTATACCGACCAACCAGCATGATAATCTTTGAATCTTTTTCCTTGGTAGTCCCTTCATGAAGATTTGCGAGGTATCCCAGATCTGTTTGGCTGATTCACATGCATGAATCTTCTGGAATTCGTCTAGACTTAAGAGACACGTCAAAGCATATCTTGCTTTGTGGTTTTGTTCCATTTTGGCTCTTTCAACATCAGTTCACTCCTCTTCAGCTTTGTCAGAACCATCAGCATTAAGACAAAAGTTTAGACCATTCGTGATTCTGGCCCAGAGGACAGAGTTTGTACTCGGAATGAAACCTTTAAATATTTTTTTCTAGTAGAGGTAAGGAATTCCGTTTAAGAATAGAGGTCTGGTCATGGAAGTGCCTTCCATAACTGGTTGACTCCCACTTGGCATGCCTTGACCTGCCATAGCTGCTTTAGGATCTTTCCTTTAACACGGCTAAGTGCTCAGCGCAGAGGCTAAACTCCGATACCAATTGAAGGAACCTGTTTGAAACACAAGAAGGGGGTTGAATTGTGTTTCAAAGATTTTAAAAATTTTCATAAGCAGATATATTTTGGTAACGGTTTGGATGCAAATATGTTAACAGACGCAGACAGCGTGAACAAACAAAGATTGGACACTCCTTGTGATTTTTTACTTTTAAAGATAAACGTTCTAAGAAAACAATTCAATCCCAATGGTTAGTTATAAGCAAATTAAAGACAAAGTTAAGGGAAAGAAAAGTAACATGGAGATGTTATCTTGGTTACATGAGAGCTTTTTCCACTATAACAATTCCTTATTACAAGTATTCAACATCTCTTCAGACAAGTATTCTACATATCTTCAAGCTAATGTATTTTTTTCAGAGAAGTCTCTCCAGGCTCAACCAAGATGGGTTTTGAAAGAGATTTAAGTTCAACTAACTCACTATGTGTGAGGATATGAAACTTAAGAACAGAACTTTGAAAATCAACTCTACGCAGAGAGTGGTATGAAAATATAAACTCGGAGAAAAGTTGTAAGCTTTTGTATGCTTTTGATTGCTAGAGAAAGAATTGCTTGTTAGTTCGTGTAAGGTTCGTCACTTTGCTTCGTCAAAGATGAAGGTATTTATAGCCTTCAAGTCTTGAGCAATATTGAATCTTCAATGGATGACAAAAGAGTCGTTCTGATGAGCATTAAATGTTTATCCCGTTGAGTCTGATAGCTTGCATGAGAGCTTATGAAAAGTAGGATAGACTATCAGGTTGATAGCTGAAAACGGTGCTGACAGCTTTTTCTTGTACCCGAAAGTTGCCTTTTGTCTTTCCTTTTGGAGATAGTCAATTCTTGTGTCAGGAATAGACTGGCTTTTATGCGTTCGATGGTACGAAGATTACAAATAATGTTTGCCTTAGGGATATTACCCTTTTACATAATGGATAAATATAATTTAAACTACGCTAGAACAAGTTCGCGCTATATAGAGTCCAGATATTTAATCTGATGGACTGTTACATTGGACTATGAATGAATAAAAGAATCTTTTATAAGCAAGAGTCTTTGGACACAGATAAACAAAAACGATAAGCATTCTTAGTCCAACGTGGACTTAATCCAAGAACTATTTTCAGCGAACACGAGACTGAGGGTTTGGACGAACAATAAGTCTTTGGACTTAGAAGGTCTTTGGACTTAAATTGATCTACAACTTAAGATACACACGTTAGTGCATAACAAACCTTTGTTCACTTAATTTAGTCTTTTGTTATCATCAAAATCTTAAGGAGTTTATGGACCATAACCACTTTGGTTCCAACAGATACACACTATAAATAAACTAACTAACTGATCTCATACCATCACCTTCTAGTTATGAGGAGTCAACGGTTTCTCAAAGATCAAATACTGTAATTAGACTGTGGTAACCTTTTTACAGGCCTTGACCGGGTTTGAGGACCATCCATAAATGCTATCAACATCTAATTCCTATTCAAAACTCTATAACCTAAACTTTGATAACAACTTTGTCATGATCCAAATTTGGTAGTCATGACCAGCCGAAAGAAAAAGGTCCTCCTTTCCCCTTCGCATCCTATCAAAATGACTCAATCCATCTCATCCAAAGTAACAAGGATCTCATTCATTAATATTAAAATATAATAAATTAAATATATCATAGAAAAATTAAACATACATGGAGAGGTAGAAGTGCACTATTCTATTTCTCCCTAGATTCGAAAAGATCCAAGAACCCTAGAGCCTCCAAGTTTTCTCTTTTCTCCTCTCCTAACACTTTCTTATCTAACCTGACATGTTTTTTCAACAACCTTTTCCCCTTCTCCCTTATCTTCTTTTATTTACTTGGGTTTGGGATGATTTTCCCCCTTAAAGGCAAGGGCATTATAGGAAAAAGTCCCCTACGCATCACCATTTTCACACTAGGAGATCTATTTAAATTCTTATGGGGTACTATATTGTGGACTATCTTGTCCATGCCTAAAATTTTTATTTAAGATATTTTAAACCAAGGAAATTCTAGGTTACTAGACATTATTCTCTAGTTTTCTCGTTAATTATAAAAAGTCAAAATTAGCTGTTGTAATAATTTCATTCGATTCCATTATAAGTCACTCTCTGTTTGCGGTTCAGTTTGGATCTATTTTGACTCATAAAGTCAATCCATCCAGACAAAGTTATTTACATAAGTTTGACTAGATTGGATTAATTATATTTAGAAAATCAATTCAATCGCAACCAATTAAATCGATTTGGATTAAATTGGTTTTTGATAAAAAAAATTATTATCGAATGGAAATTAAAAGCCTATTAACAAAGAAAAAAGAAAAAAAAAATAGAATAGCTCATTTCACATACCCAAAATAATAATTTATTACATAAAGTGTACAAATGTGTGAGAAATTAGGCTTATTATAAGTAAAATTATGAATTTGATAATAAATAAAATATATTGTATTATATTAATTGGTTTGGACCAACACCTAATGATTATAGGGGCAATGAGTTCGGCCCTCCATATGTCTCGGTGGAGCTTGGGGAGCTAAGGGAGCTTATTTCCAGATATGGTCCTCCTAGGACGACTCATGATGATTAGTGGATTTGGACATCTATTCCTTCGAGAGTTTTTAGTGTTTCTACTGCATACCATACTTTACATCCTATTGCAACTACGCTTTAGTGGTCTCACACAGTTTGGTTTCCTAAGCTATCCATAGACATTCTTTTATCCTTTGGCTTGCAATTAGAGATCGTCGGTCCACTAGGGTTAGACTTCAGAGGTGAGGTACTATTTAGCAGGATTCTTTACTCTTTTGCAGTGACCAGTCTGAGGATCTCTCCCACCTCTTCTTTGGTTGTTCTTTTAGTATTGGTTTTTGGTCTTTCATCCCCCGAAAGTGCGGCTTGGATATCAGTTTATCGAGCTGGAGTTTCACTCTTCATGAGCTGACTCCGAGATGATTGCTTTTGTTGTTGCAGTTTATTTCATTTGGAGGAAACAAAATGCTCAGATCTTTCAGAAAATTGTGAGAAATCCCTTTAATCAGATTGCTCGGACTGTTCAGGATCGCCTTTTTGATTCTTGCATATTTCCTCTTATTGTTCGTAACCGTTGATGGCAAAGTGAGTGGGGGGGTTACATGTCTCCTCGTTCCGTTAGTTTTGTTTTGTTTTGGGCTTGCATGTCTTTTTTTTTTTTTTTTTTTGAGTTGCTTTTTGCAGCCCCTGATTTTTCTAATACAGCCCTCTCATTTTATAACATTTTTTCTACCCAAAATATCCTCTCTTTATTTTTCAATCTTATGATCAAAATGAATGGCCATAGGATCCAAGCAAGTAAAATGCACACTTCCTCTTCCTCTATTGCTTCCCACTGTCTGTTTTTTGAAAGAGGTCTAACCCCAATTGTCACTTCTACAAAAAAACGGTGCTATTCATCTGCAGGTATACCCATCACAACGAAATGTCTAGCGAAGAAAATGTAAAGCATCTTGAAGACTGCTCAGTTTCCAATGCATTGGGCACTTGGGTATTCTCAGTGGCAGGAGCTTTGCTGGCAATTCCAATGGGGATAAAGCGCAAATCTTTGGCACCCCGTACGCCGAGCGCCAAATGAAGCTACTTGAAGCCCAAAATGCTGCAGCTAAGACTTCTTCGGGTGAAACAGAAATTGATTCATAACCTCTTTATCCTTTGAGGTTGCCAATGGTGACAAATTCGTTTGGTCTTGATTGTAACAAACTAAACTCACTTGTTTGGTAGCCCATGGTCAAATGTTCTTCTAATTGATGCTTTGTTGGCCTTTTTTCTCCAGCAGCATAAACAAAAGTAGGTGAATAAGAAAAGAATGGCCATAGAATGGCCAGTAGGTGAATAAAGAAGGCATACATGGTGCCCATAAAAATGATCTTAATTAGTCGCTTAACAGTTGCCTTGATTGAATAATGAATCCATGTCATTAGTTCTAGTACTTCATAATGTCTATCCCAAAGTATAGGTAAAGTTATTTGGGGACAAATAAGCTACGCCTAATGGTTCACACTACTGAACCTATTTCTGGTATGCAAAATTCTACATAAAAAGTGAATAGGCTATAGAAGTTGAGAATGATAGCCAAAACAAAACCACTTAGTATATACATGACTTTTATTCAAAATCAATATATGTTATCTTAGTCTCTATAAAATGTGGATTTGGCTCCTCTAAAAAATTATAAATTGTAATAATCGAAGGAAATATAGAGACCAAAAATGACACTCACTTCATCTTGCAAAAAAATGTTGTGTTCAAGCATGCTTTCGATTGTTCCGACGACGTCTGATTCCGATCTTCCCTTGGGTCTGGGAGAGCAGCGTCTCAGTTCGGTGGTGTTTAGAAAAGAGAGATGAAATTTGAAGAAAATCCAGAAAAGAGAGAGAGACGAAGAGAGAAGAATGCAGAGAAGAGAGAGAGCGATAAATATGAAGAAACATGCTAATTGTGTTTCTGGAATGGAGAGAGAAGATGTCTCTAGTAAAGTGGGCTTACTTTTTTCAATGCATTGAAATGATGTGAGCATCCATCATAATTTATTGAGTTTGTATTGGAAAGAGGTATAAATTTTAAATTTAAGTTTTGAAAGTAAAATAAAAAGATGATGCATGCACGCTTGAGAGAAAAGAAAGATGGCATTTATTGTTTGTTTTGATATTAGAGATATTAGAGATAAGCATTTAATAGCAAACATTGGCAGATAATAAGTACACAATTTCTAGAAAAAAATTTAAAAAATATTAACTTGTAATTATTTGAAATCTTACCGAAAATGAAAAATTAAAAGAAGAGTATAGGAGAAGTCATTTCACTAGAAGCTGTCCCTAGCAAAACTTTCCAAAACACTGACTTGTAAATATATTTTATATAGAATTTATATAGATTATATAGATTTATATAGATGAGAGCGAGAAGGAGGCGGACAATAAGAAAGTTCAATCAGAAAAGTATTAGAAGCATCATATATGACATTGAAAAGAGTGTTGTATTTAAATTGGTTAATTACTTTTCTATTTCAAATTTACCTCTTAATTTTTATAAAACTCACTTACCTGGTTAAACTAAATCAATTTATCTATTAAAAATATATCAAATTAAATTCTTAAATGAAATTACAAAAAAAATATATATATAAAGATATAAAGATATATATAAAAATGAAGATAAAGATATATACAATAAAAGATGCTACAGAAACTGAATAAATTTGAATATTTTTTGATTGATTTTTTGAAAAGTTGATTAGATTGAATTGGTTTTTGAATTTAATTAATTTTTTAGTATATGAGAAGACAAAACCTTCTTAAAGCATTGCATTATTAATTATGTATATCCATTATTATATCACTCTGCATTCTTTTTCTGTTTTCCAAGACTCCTAGTCCAAATCAAAGTCGACCACCTTTATTTTTTTGTTTCTTTTTATTCAGAATAGTAGAACCTGAATCCGTACACCGAACTCCTTCCCACTCCACACTGCGTCTTTGCAGAAGTTAAACTATATTCTCTTGCTCTTTGCGAAAGAATCTACTTTATCCCTCATAGCGAGTTTACCTTTGATTTTGAAGGAAAAGGACTCAATTATTCACACCTTCCTTCCTTTCTTTTAGGGTTTTATCACAAACTCAATTCTCCAATCATGGACACCAAGGTCAGGAGACCTTCCCATGCTGGTTCTTGGTACACCGACAATCGTAAGTCTCACTCAAAATTATCAAATTTTGATGCATGCTTTTTTACCTCTACCAATAACAATTCCGATTAAGAAATTTCAATCGAAAATATCATTCTTTGTTTTATGTTTTTAATTTTAGCTCAGCAGCTTTCGGAAGAACTGGAAGGATGGCTGAGATCATGTGGTGTGACCAAGTCTCCTGATGTACGAGGAGTAATAGCACCGTAAGTTTAAGTTGGCTACACACTCTTTATTCTTGAGACCACTTTCTATTATGTGATTTCATTTGATTTGACACAAATAATAATTCTAATGTACTTGTTTCTGCACTGGAATGTTATATTATGTTATTTTAGACATGCAGGTTATTCCTATTCAGGACGAGCCGCTGCCTATGCCTTTGGAAACATCGATCCATCTAACATGTGCGTGAGTTTATTTCTTGTTCTGCCCCCATTTCAATATGGACAAAATTTAGGTACTGTTCTACGGGTGTTTGTAGCGCTGTTTTCTAATGATATTACCTAAGGAACTGCACCTAAGTTACCCTCCGGATAAAACTCTTCTAAAGCAAGCTGTTCTCTAAAGTGGGCAAGTAAGACTCTTGATTTTATAAAGTGCATAGAGATCTCAACTTACTAAATAATACTAACGAAATAATACAAGGGTGAATTAAACTTTACTTACCTACTTTAGAGACAAGTTCACCGCGTCTTTCATCCCCCCCCCTACCCAAATGTCTGTTGATGTATTAATAAAAAGTAAAAACAGGATTACCTTTTTGTTGTGAACTTATGGATTGTTCTTATTTTGTTTCTATTTTATGGCTACAGTACACGCGTGTTCCTTCTTGGTCCTTCTCACCACTATTACACTCCAAGATGTGCTCTTTCAACTGCAACAGTCTACAAGACACCCATAGGGGACCTTCCTATTGATTTGGAAGGTACATATGTTAGTATAATATCTTGTCAATGTAGGTCATTGTTAATTCTTTTTTCTTGCCTATATTCTTCGTGAGGATGAGATCATGAGATTTAATTATGAATGCAGACTTTTCTTTTCAGAATATTGATGAACTGGGGTAATATAGGAATTGTGACATAGAAATAAAATAATACTATGCATATGTAAAATCAAATTTTTGTGATATTGGTTGTGTATCGGAGTTCTGAAGACTTTAATATTGGCTTCTTTCTTTCCACATTGCCGACATTTTGTTTGTTTTTTTACCAGTTAATGAGCAACTTAAAGCTACGGGGAAATTTGAACTGATGAATATTCGCATTGATGAGGCTGAACATAGCATGGAAATGCACTTGCCATATCTTGCTAAAGTTTTTGAAGGGTAAATTTTGTTATATAGAGGTTTGGTTCTGAAATTTCGCAACAGGGACTGAATCTGAATATTGATGCAGGCACCAGGTGCAAGTTGTACCCATATTAGTTGGTGCTGTTAGTGATGACAATGAAGCTATGTATGGGCAGATACTTGCCAAATATGTAGATGATCCCAACAATTTCTTCTCCGTTTCATCAGATTTTTGTCACTGGGGATCTCGGTGTGTACTGCTTTTACATGTTCTACCATCTTGTTTAATTTTTTTCCCTAAGGTCTTGTGACAAGTATACTCTTGTAATTGTCTGAGATGTGCAAACAACACACACGTACACAGTCTCTACTTATTGTCCATGGGTATGTATTCTGATGGATACCTCATGTTTCTAATTAGCTTAAAGAAGGTGTTGGTCTTTGTATAGTTTAGGTTTATTCATTTATTCTCCTGTAACCTCCTGTCTTCTGTCTGGTGTTTTGTGTCAGATTCAATTACATTCACTACGACAAGAAACATGGCCCTATATACAAATCTATTGAGGCCTTAGACAAGATGGGCATGGATATCATAGAAACAGGAGATCCAGATGCATTCAAACAATATCTGTTGGAGTATGACAATACAATCTGTGGACGTCATCCAATTAGTGTTTTTCTCCATGTAAGTTCCTTATAAATTGCCACAATATCCTTATACAGGCAGCTCTTGTAGAATTTTAGGATTCCACTATAAACTTTTAGCAAAGAACAACATTATCATCCAATTTGTATCCAAGTCTAAAGAAAAAAATTAACCCTATCTTTAAAACCCTTTTTTACTCTCACTTAAATTCGGTAAAATCCTATTTTACTTAGTGCCTCTTAGTAAAACCACTTTCTCTCCTCTTTTCTGGTACGTCCACCCCCACTTCTTTTCCTTCTCTCCCCCCCCCCTCCCGCCCTCTTTGTAATAGCGGCCATCCCGCTCCTGCTATAGCAGTTTTGGGGGCCGGCCGCTATCCGGGATTGATAACTGTATAAGATCCTGTTTTCATATCATACCTAGCTAAGAATGAAATTGGTTAATCAATTTGAGAACTTCACCCCCTCCCAATCCCCACAAATAAAATAAAATAAAAGGTGACAAAGATACAGAAAGATCATTGGTACTTTGTTGGTTTTCATTTTGGAAGCTGTACCATACCTTGTGGTTGTTTTCCTTGTGTATCTTGATGCTTGATAAACATGCCCTGCCTGAAATAAACCAATTATCAGTCCATCGATCAAAGAATTTAGGTAATTGTTCAAAATTATTATGATTTGTATTACTAAAGAAGCAAGGAGGACACATAAAGGTAACTGGTACTTTTTTGGTTTTCATTCCGGCTTTATTTGCAAGGCCATACAAAAAATGCTGATTTCATTTTGAGAAGCTGTATGATACCTTGTACTAAGTTTTCTTAATTTTTATTGAGTTGAGCCTTGATTAACACAACCAGCCTGAAGTAAACTGATTGATTTGGTAGTCCACCAAAAAGTTTCGAAATTGGTATGATTTTTATTACTATTGATCCCACTTATTTGGTGAAGCATCACTTCTAGTGATTTTGCTATTGTATGTTATTTGGAAATATTTTTGAGGGGTCTATAGTGAACTTGTCAAGATTGGAGAACGTGACGGTAAGTAGCACTTATAATGGGAAACACTTTGGACTCTCTTTTTATTAATTTCTCCAAGTTTTAAAATTTATCTAATCATGTCATGTTTGGAGCTAAATTTGTTTTCTTATCTGAGACTTGAATAATTTTGATAAGGACTTCATCTGGAATTCTTTAATATTGTTAAATTTAATATTGAATGATGTCTATCTGTATGTGGAATTTTTTATCCATATATGTTGCATCTCAGCACATTAAATGAGTATTTCTATTTGATGGTGATATTATATTCACTTTTAACATCTGAACTTGTATCAGATGCTAAGGAACAGCTCAACAAAGATAAAAATAAAATTTCTTCGTTATGAGCAGTCCAGTCAGTGCAAAAGTACAAGGGATAGTAGTGTTAGTTATGCATCTGCAGCGGCAAAGATTGATGATTCAAGCTCCAGTTGAAGATCTACCTTCGCTGATGGGGCATTCAGCAATTTCATTTCCCCTAAATTGAGTTTTTATATTTAAGCTTTGAACAATTGGATTTTAGATTCCTTGTTTATAGATCACTGTTAAATAATCAAATTCTGTTTACAAGTTGGCATCCCAAGCAAATCATGCTTGGAAGTTGTGACTATGAACATGCACTTTGATTATTTTATGGTTGCAATCATCATTTTCTTAATTGCCCTGTGTCAACATCTGCTTTGTCTGTAATGTTGTGGTAGCTGTGATAGTGAAGGAGTTGGTGCTTCTGCATTTACTGGTAATGTTTTGATGTTAGTGATGGCGCAACTCAGCTGCTATTGTGGTGCTGAAGTTGTTTAATTTGTTTTGTCAAACAGGATTTTACAAACTAGGTATTGATCTGAAAATGATCTCTGGTCGTTTTTAAAATCTTAATTTAGAGGTATTTAAGGTAGAGAAGTTAAAAAATTTGCATCATGTTTAAAGTTCATGCTGGAATGTGTCTGCAGAATGGTTTTCTTGGAGATAAAGTTAGGACTTGTTAACTAATGCTGAAGTTGCATAATGTTTTGAAAGTACGAATCATGGAGATGTTACTGACAGTAAAAATGGAGTTATAGGATTAATTTTTTTTTCATAATATTTTTTATGAGTTATTAATATTAAATTAGATAAGTTTCATAATATTAAATTGCATGAGTAGAAAGTTTTGATTATGTCGTGGGGGTATATCATGGTACTTTCTACATTAATTTTTCGAATTCAGGATAATTTATTTGGAGAAAATACAAATTACCCCTTATACTATTTACTCAACCTGCATCTTTGAAGTAAAGTAGTTATTATTTTTTTTTATCATTAAACTCTTCTCAGTAATGGTTGACATTGAAAACGTAATTTTTTATGTTAAAAACAAATGGAAGTTAACACATGCACGCTCAACATATTCTCCATTTTCTTCTCACTTCTCTTTAAACCATAGCAACCAAAAACGGAGCACGTCATATTCAAGCTTGGTTTCCTAACTCACCATCTTCCCGTATAACCATTAATCTTATCACAGCACTGATCCCAGCACCAGCTTTTGTGACCATGGAAGGAGGGTCGACCCAACATAACCAGAGTTCAAAAGCGAAAAATCAGGCTTTTACTGAATGAGCTTTACAAGATATCAGGTCTTCGATTGTTTTTATAATCAGAGACCAATTTAGTACATTAACATGATTTTATTGCAAAGTCTTTTTCAGTACATTAACATGATTATATGAGATGACATCTTTTTTGCCTTCGATTGCCTTTATAATTTGGGACTAATCCAATACAAAAAATCCAGTATGGGTCATTTTATTTAGGGTGAGGCCTTTTTTTGTTGGTGGATCTAAAATAAAGACTTGTGCGGCATATATGATGACAAATTTTAGGTTATTAAGTAAAAAAAATTGTGTTGAAAAAGGAAAAAAAAAAAAATTGAGGCCTAAAGCCCTTGTCTTAGTGGCTCTTAGCCCTTTAAGTCGGCCCTGACCCCACTGTTCTTTGGAGGCAATTTCCAGAGTTCACTTTTGGAGGAGCTGTAAAGGCTACAAGGGGGCACTATGAATTCGTAAACCATTAAGCTAAACGGGGAAGTTGCCAACTCTCTAATAGTGGTGATTATAGATAGCCGGGTTACTCATAACTTCAAGTAGAGGGGATAAGGATAAAGCTCATCTAAAGTGAGCAAAAGTATAAAATGAGAAAGTAATGGTGCATCCACCCTTGATTAGTTAAAGTACATTGAGATCTCAACTCATTTTAACTAATCAAGGATGGATGCATCATTACTTTCTCACTTTACACTTTTACTCACTTTAGAGGAGTTTAATCTAAGAATTGGTGGGGAGATTGAAACTATCGGCACCAATCTTTTTTGGTGTTAGGTTGGATAATGGCTATACAAAAATGTCCCAAGGGTGCTCTGGGGTGCTGTTTTTAAGGCAGTGTTTATTCGCTTAGGATTTTAAAAGATCATTTTGGGATAAATAAGTATTATGGTATTTAATTAAGACTTTAAATAATTTAAACAAGTTTTAATATTCAATAAGGGCTATTACGATATTTTAAAGAGGGAGTCAAAATCTAGTGTATTCAATCAAGACTTTTAAATAAGTAACAAAAAATCTTTTGGTATTCAAGAACTTGCTATTACGATGGATTCTTTTTAATGTGGAATTTGTATGACTTTGTGTGAATTTTTAATAACGAAAAGTCCCACTCCAACCCATCAGACTTCCCAGAATTCTCATTGCTGAGTTGCCTCTTTCCCTTTCTCCTTCTCGTCTCACTCTATAATTTGCATAACAACAAATAAAAAAAGTGCAGAAAGAAACGTGGTCTGAACATTAGAATATACGCAAGGAACAAGGGCAGAATTATGTGGACACCATTTTTTTTTCTTTAGAAAATATGCGAGCTTTTGTTGGGGTTTTGAACAGTTCTGTAACCACCGGGTCCAACACATGGCATGCAATTTTGAAGGCTAAGGTTTTTCTCAAAGAAGGTTATGCTATGAGGCTTGACCAAGGCAACGCCTCTTTTTGGTATGAGGATTGGACTGGTAGGGGGCTCTAGCAGAAATCATCTCCTATGTGGATTTTTCAGAAACCCAGCTAATGGTTAAGGATGTTTGGCATGATACAGGGTGGGGGTTCCAACGGTTGAGAACCCCACTTCCTGATTTTATAAAAAACAAAATTCTAGAAGCTAAGCCAAGATTGAATGACAATGTTAAGGATGTTTGGACTTGGTCCGGTCATCTTAATCGCAACTACACTGCTAAATAAGACTATAACTGGTTATTGTTGCATATTCACCCTGCCAATAATCATAATTCTTGGAATTGGATATGGAAAATTCGATCTCCTGAGAAAGTTAATTTCTCATATGGACTATAGGCCAAAATGGGCTTCCTAATAATGCACTCAAAGCAGGCAGAGGCATGACTACCTCACCTGCTTGATAGAGATGCAAACACAGTTTTGAAGATACTATGCATTTGCTCAAAGATTGCCCCATCGCTCAGCAATTATGGACAAAAATGGGTACTTGGAACCAAAGTTTCTATCACGAGAATGAGGCTATTACCTGGATCAGAGAGTAGACTCAAGTGAATGGAGCTTGTTTTCTGGCTATCCTTTGGTGGACTTGGAGAGCTCGAAACAATTAATGTATAAATGGGGATTTTGATGAACCCTAGAAATTGGCACTCAAGGCTTCTTCCTTGGCTTCGATTATCAACAATCAGTGGCAGGTTCATTCGGCATCTACGGGTCCAACAAGACAAGTCTATTGGGAAGCACCTACAGGTTATGACTATGTTATTAATGTTGATGGGAGCTCATTAGGAAATCCAGGGAGAGCTGGATTTGGATCAATCGTAAGACAAAGATCAGGTACCTGGATTTGTGCTTTGTCGGGTTTCATTGGGATTTCTGATAACCTAGAAGCTAAACTTTTGGGGATTCTCCATGGGTCGAGTTTGCCTAGGATCTAGGCATTAAGAAGGTGTATTTTGCTTCAGACTTCATGGATGCTTTGAAGATCGTGGAAGATGAGCCTCCCTTTTTTCATAGATACGCTTCCACTGTTTAGGAGCTTCAATCCATGCTCGCTAGGGATTGGGAGGTGAGACTAGGGCAAACACTCCATGAGAGGAACCAGTGCGCCGACATTTTGGCAAAGAGAGGAGTAGCGGGTAGCTTGGCGGTGGAGCACCACCATCGACCCCCAGCTGGCTTCCAAGTGATGTAGCTGGAACGTGGTTTAGCCACGTGTAGTTTTCCTTTCTCGTTTGGCTTTGCCGTTTTTGGTTCTGTTTGTTGTTTCACACAAAAAAAATATGTTTTTTTTCTTTAGTTAATTGATATACTTTGTTAGTACTACAATAAAGACACAATTGTCTTTACTGATGGTCCTGATGATGAATATAAATACATGTGCTTTTCGTAAGGTCCTCAAAATAGCATTAATTTTTTTGCCAGTGATTACATATTGTAAACGGGAATCCAACTTTCTTTATGAATGGGTGTTATTCTCAAAGATGTCCCAATATTTACTCACCCACTAAAATATAAGGTCCAATCAGTTAAGCACTTTGTAATATCAAAAAGATTTTCAAATTGGTGCACAGGCCACGTTTCGAAGGTGCCCACAACGTGTTCGGTAGAATAACCAACAGAGATCATGTTTTGTGGAACTCAAAGATTGCAACACTATGTCGTTTTCCCGAGTGGAGATTCTTATTATAAAACCATGTGGCTGGCGGTGGTGATGGAAAGGAGTGTAGACGCAAAGGGATAACCTTTGCTTCCGATGTTGTCTTTGTGTGAAATATCTTAAACGTACCTGACCAACAATCTTAACACGCGACCATGGAACCAAGCCTATGATCACCATGGTCAAGGTGAAGTTCCAGATTGTAGATTTCCCCTCTGCATATAATGTCATTCTTGGGAGAGCATAAACGCATTTGCAGCCGTAGTTTCCACCACCTAACCTGACCATGAAATTCCTCACAAAGGATAATAAGATTGCCACTGTGAAGGGAGATCAAGCAACCACAAAAAGTTGTTACAATACTAACTTAAGAATAAGAAACTCCCCAAACATAACCTCACCACGTAAACCTAACTCATCCACTACTGACCACCTAAATGTCCTTTTGGTTGAGTTGTAGATGCGAGAGGAGATACATTATGCTCAGTATACATGATGCCCCCTGCCTGTAGAAAATCTTATCACCGTACAACTTGGAGAGAAAGCAGATTAGTTCTCAAAGAATGGCAGCCACCTCTCCAATGAAAATAAGGACAAGTTCACAACATTCTTAACAGCCAACAAAGGCTTGTTTGCTTGGACCTCTGATAATATGTCCATTACAGACCCTAACTTCATTTGACACCAACTTTCTATATATTTTCATACCAAACAAGTATCTCATCATAAACGAAAAGTCATTCTTGAGAAGCAAAAAGTCATTAAAGTATAGGTGAAGGAACTCCTAAATTTTAGGTTCATATGCGAAATAAATTACACCACTTGGCTCTTAAATGCTCTATTGGCCAATAAGGCAAATGTGAGGCAACACATTCTTCTAAAGCATCTCTCCTTGTCATCGCCAATATTATCTCGATCTCAGCGATGTTGGTGTTCTAGCCTGCAAACCAGCTAGCACCCACTTGATCCTCACACTCATCTCTCTCAAAATAATAGTGCCCCTTATTCTGATATAGCCGGATATAGGAGACTTGTTGGAAGACTCTTGTATCTGACCACAACACAGTCAGACATCTCTCATGTGGTGCAACAATTGTGTCAATTCCTGGCTACACCTACATTTACTCATCATAAAGTTGCCCAACGTGTTCTAAGATACTTTAAAGGTTCACTGAGGAAGGGTCTCTTCTTCCCTCGTTCCTCTTCCATCCAACTTATAGGATTCACAGATGTCGACTTGGGTGGGTGCCCGGATTCAAGACGATCTGTGAGTGGATTCTGTTTTTACCTTGGGGATTCTTTGATCAGCTGGAAGTCAAAGAAGCAGCCAGACGTAGCCCATGCCTCATATGAAGCTGAATATAGAGCATTAGCCTCAACAACATGTTAACTACAATGGCTTCACTATCTCCTTGCTGATTTGCACGCCAGTCTGTGATTTACTGTGATGTTTTGCACATCACTGCGAATAACATCTTGAGATAGATTGCCATTTGGTTCGTGAAAAACACCTTGCTAGTCTCACGAAGCTTCTTCCAGACTCTTCACACGACCAAATAGTTGACATCCTAGTTCTTTCTAGCACCTTGTATCCAAGCTTGGATGATAGACATCTAATACCCTCCAACTTGTCGGGGGGTCATACGCAATCAAGCTGACAGTTGTACTAGTTAGTTGGAGTTAGTTTAGTTAGTTTCACTTTCTGTTATGTACCAAGTAGTTAGTTAACTTACTAAGTCGGTATAAATACAGATTGTATACTTAGAATCAATGCAAAGAGAATAATTCACTTCATTCATTCTATTGAAACTTGTTAGATCAACAAAGCCTATCCAAAGGATCTCTACCCGCTCCCCACATTGACGATTCCTCCGACTTTTAGCTCCCACCTTCATGGACGCTTTCTCAGAGAGTCAGAGTACAACTAGATCCTCATGCATCCTAATGATGAAGACAAAATAACGTTCATCACAGAGAGATCCAACTACTATTACTAAGTTATGTTGTTCGATGTTTCTAGTATATATTTCTGCATTGCACAAAAATGGATGATGATTTCACATTTAGGTTAGTAACTAAACAACCATTATTTCAATAGTTTCTACACCGTTCAATGCGTTTGATTTAAATTTAAAAAAAATGAGTTTTGATATATTTGATTTTACAATCTTAATTTTAATCAAAAGTAAGTTTACCCTATTTATGTTTAAGGATGCGTTTGGATATATAGTTTATTTAAACGCTTATGCAATAAGCTTTTTTTTAAATAAGCTAAAAACAACTTATTTTCATAAACTTCTTTGATAAGCTTATGAAAATAAGCTAAAAACAACTTAGGGAAAGATTATAAACTATTTTCATAAACTATTTGTATAAGTTTAATTCCATAAACTATTCTCATAAGCTCTTTCAAACACACCTTACTTTATTCTTAAAAGTGATTTTGATAGAATAAATGGTGTTTAGGTACAGTTAGTGAAAATGATTTTTATATACATAATTACCAAATTGAACTTCAATATTTGGGGTAATTAAATGTAACCATCAGTTTTATAAATATATTGTAGTCAAAGTAATAGTTAAATACCATAACTGAATTTTGATTAACCCAGTTAAAATGCCACCCCATTTATTTCACTACTGCTGACTAGAATGTAGCCTGTAAGATTGCTCGAAACTTTGATATTTAACAAAACGATCCAAAAAGTAAAAGCACCATAAAAAAATTGAGTTGCTGCAAAATTTCAATGCATGCCTAAGCTTGACAAAGTCTACGAATTGCTCATCGGTTAATCAATACATTAATGTGATGTATTAAAAGCAGCTGCTTTCTTTCTTAGTTTTTATTAATATTTGGTCTCAACAGAAATTTTGTATGCACAATAACTGAGAACTATGATCATAGCACTTCCGGGAATATCAAGTGAGTTCAATTGCTGAAGTCTGACGATAAGTAGTTATCCTTTCAATCTTGCTGACAATTGAAAGAATGGACAGATAACTGCATCTAGAAAGGCATTACTGGAAGCAACTGAAAAGAGTGAACATAATCTTCACCGGCGCTGATCTTGAGACAAATTGTACAAGTTCCCAGGTAAAAGTAGTGAAGTAAGTGATCCCAGTCCTCCGCTCAAGCCAAGGAGCATACCTTGTCTAGAAATTAGCACCAATAGTAAGACAAGTTCTATTTCTAGATGCGCAATGCTTGAGAAAAATATTGTAAAAGTACCTCAACTTCAGGGTGATAACCCATTAAGGACTTCAACTTTAAAACTTACCAATTAAGGACCTCACTTTGTTATGATATTTTTTATATGCATCACTATCTTTCTTTTTTTTATACATTATCGATTTTTTAAACGTAACTATGTTTTAATTACTAATTAAGAACTTCGACTTTAATAAAAAAATGTTTTAACAATATTTATCAATTAAAAAAAATTGGACATGTATGTCATGCGTTTGTTCATATGATAACTTTTTTAATGAGTTGGGTACGTTTTTTCTTTTCAACATTTTTATTAATAAAAATATTTTAATAAAGTTGAGGTCCTTAATTGGTAAAAAAAAAAAAAAAAAAAGTTATCTCAAAAAAATTAGCTTCTCAAACAATACTTCAATCGAAGATACTTCAAATTTTTATCTAGACTTCATTTTATCCAAATACATGTTCATTTTCCACCTATTCAACAAAACATGGCTAAGAAAGCAGGAAAGAAACACGCCCCTTCTCCACCCCCACCCCTTTTGCCCTGCTCAAGGCCAGAAATAATGCTGCAAAAAATGAGAACAGGGACTCACCTTGTCTGATACTACTGCAGCAAAGGCGACTGTCATCTATATATGTTGCTTGGATGCCCATCATCCACGAGCCCAATGATGTATCGTCATAGGCATAGGTCTTCAAAGATACACTAGATTTTTTTTTTTTTCGATAAGAAATATTATTGATAGGAAGGCAAAATACAAGAGAGGATGAGGTATCCTCCAAAAGAAACTAGAAAATCCGAAGGATAGAAAGCAGAACCCCACGTAAGGAAACCACAAAACAAACACAAATCAAGGGAAAAAAGAACAGGGGAAAAAAAAAAAAAAAAAAGATGCAATGCATTTAACACAACATAATCAGACAGCATTTCAAAAAGGCCAATGACTAAATATAAGATTGAAAGACTTCTTCCTTAATACCGTGTAACACATTTTAGTATCATTAAGGCTGACGTGTTTTTTGTATCCCTCATTTCCACCTTCTAAAGGTGGACCAACTTGTATACTCAGCAAAAATGACGTCGGTTATATAAAAAGGGAGACAGGTTACATCTACCCAGACCTCTCAACCTTGAGGCCTCCCAATCCAACCAGGCAACCACTGAACCACACCCTTTCCCACCATTAGGATGTGCTTGTTTGAGTAGATGGAAAACGGAGAGGTGAAAAATAGAAAGATGAGTGAAAAGGGAGTGCAATAGAAAAGCACTAATTTTTACTCTCTGTAGTTTGATAATGGATGAAAAATCACTTACAACTTATAACTCGCTTTACAACGACTTGCACACCAGTTTCAAGTTTCCATTGTAGTTTCTTTGAACCAAGAAAGTGTGAAGTAACTTTATTTCAAAATTTCCACCTACTCAAATCTTAAGAGACCCAGGTGTCCTCAAGCAAAGTGGAGTTAGATGGAAAGGTATGGAACTTGAATTATCTAGGTAAACTTTAAATGTTATAACATGTGAATGCCTATTACAGAGTTTTGAAAATACACAAGCCAAAACATAAGAAAAGGATGAAAAATGATAAACTAGATTCAGTATTAGGACCTCCAGAAAGTTTGAAAATGAAATTCGGTACTTAATAAATCTTTGCTGATAGGCTAATAGCATCTTAATCTTTTATGTGTCGGTTCGTATTCAAGGAACACATAAAAAATATAAGATAATCAAGTAGCTTTAACTCCAATGCCAACCATGAACATAGCTCAGTAAAATAATCAATTATAATCCCCAACCCCTCCTCTTTTTCAATTTTCTGAAACACACGAGCATCCAGAGCCCCTGCTTTTTCAGCCAAATACTGAATTGTGCAGCTATGCCCCACAAAAGATGCTTCCTATTTGAGTTTTTTTATTTCCTCTTAAACAGATCCTTGTGCAGACAAGACATTGAGAACTAACCTGTTTATGTTAATGTACTGTGCTATATTCTTTGAAAGTATAACAAGGGAACCAGCTGCATGTCGGAAATACCTAAAGATAAGACAACCCAATAAAAGACCAAACTACTACAATGTTGCCATATGCAATATCCAAAAAGAAACATCTGTCAAAAGGATGCATATACATTTTCCATCAGGAGTTATATCACCATACCATCTATAAAATAAACGAAAACAGGTAGCACAAGAATCATCATAATGGTAAATATTGAGAAGAATTGAGATATAAGATTAAAGGGGCATATGGCCAAAAAAAAAACTTCTACCATTCGAAATCCCTAAGGTACCTTTGGTATCAAGTGATTGGAATTATAAACATTAGCAGAGTAACCTGTCATCCACAGATCTACTAAGGTATAAAGAGCATATTATTTATTAATCGTTTTGAATGATAACTAGATTTACTGAGCTGTGTTGGATACAAAGATTAGAAAAACTGATGTCAAAGGGATAAATCATAAAACTAAACAACAATGTTGTTAATTGCGGATGGCGGACAGCCAAAAATCCGCCATATGATATAATATGGCGGATGTCATTGCGGACAGAAGAAAAGTATTATATATATATATATATGGAAAAAGTGTATACAAACTCCCTAAACTTTAGCTCATTTACAAATAGGCACCTTCCACAATTTTTCTTCCCAATTAGTCCTTAAACTCCTACTATCAGTAAAATCAATCCTTCAACTATTTTTTCGTCACAATTAGTCCTGAAGCTCCTACTTAGTCAAATCAATCATTCTATTAACTCCCAATTAGATCACTAACGGTGAATAAATCCAACAGTTCATTTCGCTTAAATCCAACAATCTTGCTGTCATGCTTCCAGAATCGACCATCACATGCAGATCGTGAACCACACGAGCCACCAGAGTAGTGAATAGCGGGCGATCGCGCCGCTATAGCGGGTTCGCGGAGCGGAGCGGTCACGGCACGCTACTAGCCCTCCATCGCGTAGCAGTTTCTGGGAGCGGCGATCGCGGCCGCAAAACGTGCCCGAATAGCGGGTTTTCGCGGCCAAGAAGCGCCATTAGCGGCCGCTATTGGTTGAGTGGGTTAAAACCCGACTTTACCCTCCCCAACTATGCATGTAACGGTAATATGTTAGGGTATTGTCGGGTTTTCAATATTTAGGGTAGATTCTTTCCTTTATATTACTCCCATGCTTCAATTCAACCAATATACACGAACTCTGTCTCTCTTCGAACGTGAGGACTGCCATCGTCTTACTCACCGGCGCCGTCATTTGCTCCTCCACTCGCCGCCGCCGTCTTTTCCGGCCAACCCATAGTTCCGGCCACCCTCTTTCTTCAACACAGGTTTATTTCTTCTTTTCTTCTTTTCCCTTCTCTCTGTTTTTTTGTTCTTCCTTCTTTTCCCTTCTCTGTTTCTTCTGTTCTCTCCTTCATCTCAGTTTTTTCGGTTGTTCTATAGTGCTCTGCTATTGTTTTGAGTCATGGCTGCTTCATCTACTCAACCACAAGTCCCAGCTTCAATCTCTTCTTGTGGTTTGGTTAAGCCTTCTGGAGATAACATTGATATAGCCTGGAAATGGAACAGTTTGAAGAACCTCAAGGATCGAAAAACTGTGACATGTGATTTCTGTGGTCACACTAGCACCGGTGGATTACCAGAGCCAAAAGGCACCAGATGGGACTGCGGGGTGACGTTAGTTCATGTAAGAAGGTCCCAACTGAAGTTAAGGTCGTTCTCAAGGATGCCCTTGAGCAGAAAAAAACAGCAAAACAGAGTTATAGTGAGGAGTTGCAGTCTGATGATGATGAACCTGTGCACCGAATTTCTGAAATACGAGCAGGAAAAAGGAGAGCTGAGATTGATGGTCCTTCTGCCAAGAAAGCAAAACCGATCAAAGGGCCAATGGATTTACTTATTCTCAGAAGTTCAGAAACAGCCACAACAAAGAAGCAAAGACAAACAGCAGTAAACGAGCAATGGGATAAAGAAGCAAGGGCAATCTGTCTCCAATACATAACTCGTTTCTTGTGTAGGAATTCAATAGCCTTTAATGTTGTGCGCTCAAAAAGCTTCAAGGAGATGCTTGAAGCGGTTGGAAACTATGGGAAACATCTCAAGCCTCCAAGCTATCATGAGGTTAGAGTTCCGGGAGTTAAAAATGAAATGGAGCATACAAAGGGACTATTGAAGGAGCATGAGGAAGAGAGGGCAAAGTATGGATGTTCCATTATGTCGGATGCTTGGACGGATAGGAAGAACAGGACCTTAATAAATTTCTTGGTGAATTGTCCATTGGGGTCTATGTTTGTGAAGAGTGTTGATGGTTCTTCGTACATGAAGACCGGTCCGAAGGTTTTTGAGCTATTGGACAGCTTTGTGGAGGAGATTGGAGAGAGTAATGTCATACAAGTGGTGACTGACAATGGAAGTAATTATGTCATGGCTGGTAAGAACTTAACCTACACTAATGTAGTTTCCTAATTCAAATTCTCAAGTTGTTTATTGCTGATCAATGTTTATTTAATTTGCACTTAGGTAAAATGTTAATGGTCAAGTATCCAAATCTATATTGGACTCCATGTGCTGCACATTGTGTGGACTTGATGCTAGAGGATATTGGAAAGATTGCTCGAATTAAAAGGGCAATACAAAGAGGCGTCGCTCTTGTTGGTTTCATTTACAACCATACTTTGGCTTTGAACACAATGCGGAAGTTCACAAGCAAGTCTGAATTGGTTAGGCATGGAGTCACAAGATTTGCTACATGTTTCCTCACACTACAAAGGCTATATAAACAGAAAAGCAACTTGAGGAAGATGTTCATTTCCGATGATTGGACAACAACTAAGACATCTAAAGAGGCCAAGGGAAAACAAGCAACAAAAACTGTACTTATGCCCAGCTTTTGGAATGATGTGGTCTTTTCTCTTAAGGCAATGGGGCCTCTCGTGCACGTTCTTAGGCTTGTAGATAATGAAAAAAAGCCGGCAATGGGTTATATATATGAAGCTATGGATAGGGCCAAGGAAGCTATTCAAAGAGCTTTCGGAGGAGATGAAGATAAATACAAAGAAATCTTTGCTATCATTGATACACGATGGGAGTGCCAACTTCATCACCCATTGCACGCAGCAGGCCATTATCTTAACCCAGAGTTATTCTTTAGCAATCCAAGGATTGATTCAGATCCGGAAGTATTGGATGGCCTCTACAAATGCATTGAGAGGTTGTGTAGAACAAATGAAGAGCAAGATAAAACATTAGATGAGTTGTCAATATATAAAAGAGCTGGAGGCATGTTTGGTTTGGATTCTGTTAAAAGGCAAAGGAAGACAAAAGCTCCTGGTAAGCAAAAGTGCATTTGCTTAGTTTAATTACATGCCCATTCATTTTATTGTCCAATAAGTTATTGCATGCCATTTGCAGCTGAATGGTGGAAGAGCTATGGAGCACATTGTCCATATTTGCAAAAAATTGCTGTGAAGGTGTTGAGCCTAACTTGTAGTTCATCTGGCTGTGAGAGAAATTGGAGCACTTTTGAGCATGTTAGTAATTGTTAATTACTTAGAATTAGAATTGTAGTGGTTGATTTTATGTGAGTAATTGTTGGCTGATTATTTTTAACTTATCAAATAGATTCATTCAAAGAAGAGAAACAAGCTAGACCACCAAAAGTTGCAAGACTTGGTTTACATTAAGTATAACCAAGCTCTAAAGGAACGTTATGATGCTCGTGATGTGCTTGATCCCATTCTATTGGATGGCATTGATGAAAGTAATGAATGGTTGGTGGGAGAAATGAGGGCTGATTCTGAAGATGGTGAAGATGAGTTAGTTTTTGAAGATGATACTTTAACTTGGGGAACTGTTGCTAGTGTTGCTGGGGCTAGTGAGCCTTTAACATACACTAGGCGGCAAACCAGGTTGAAAGAACAAGCTACTTCTTCAAGACCTTCAAGCTCCAGGAGAAAGGGAAAAGCAAAGGAAATTGTAGAGGTTGAAGAGGAAGAAAGTGATGAAGAAACTGAAGAGGCCGAGGAAGAGATCTACAAGTATAGTAGTGATGAAGATGATGATGAGGCAACATTGGAAGATTTGGAAGATGATTAGAATCTTAGAATTAGATCCAGACTATATAGTTTGATTTTGTTTGCAGCATTAGACATTAGTCTACTTTTGTTTGCTGCATTAGTCCACACACATTATGACTTGATTTTGGTTGCTGCACAAGTACTTGATTTTGTTTGCAGCATTAGTCTATAACTTATGAATTATGATTATATATTATGACTTTATGAGTATGTTTGCATTGTTCAGTAATTTGTTATGTTTTAGCATTTACATATGTGTGTATTTAAATTTTTTATCTTATATGTCTATACATTCAAATAGCGGCCATACCGCTCCCGCTATCCCGCTATAGCGTTTTTGGGGGTTGGCCGCTACGCTCCGCTATCCGGGATTGATAACTATGCGAGCCACCATCAGACATGCACACCACTAGTCGAACACCTCCCACAAGAGGAGAATAGAAGAAGCGATTGAGAGAAGCAACGGGGAAGAACAAAGGGGGAGTAGAGGAGACTAGAAGCGTACAGACCTCAAGACTTTGTTCTTATCTTCTTCTTTTTTTTAAAATAAATAAATAATGCAATCAACGGTTTGAATTTAAGCGAAATGAACCGTTGGATTTATTCAGCGTTAGTGATCTAACTGAGAGTTAACATAAGAACTAATTGGGACGAAAAAATAGTTGAAGGATTGATTTTACTGATAGTAAGAGTTTAAGGACTAATTGGGAAGAAAAAATTGTTGAAGGTGCCTATTTGCAAATGTGCTAAAGTGTAGTGTATGCATTTTTCCCTATATATATATATATATATATATATATATACAGAAAATTGTAAATACATACAAAAACCAAAAACACTAACAACATAAGTCAAGAACCATAAACTAAATTGATAGAAAATATAATAAGTCTCATTCACCTATCATAAATTACTAACAAGCTTGATTACCATCAAGTTCAAGACTTCAAATAAAAACAAAATGATAAAAAACCCCAAGGTAAATGTTAATCCTCTTCCTCAAGCCCAACATAATCATTGTCATCTAGTGAGGCATGTCCCTTTTCCTTTTCTCCTTCAGATTTCTCAAAATCAAATAATTCTTCTTCGGATTCCTCAAATACCAATTCTTCATCATCTTCAACCACTATCTCTTTCCCTCGAGGTTGAAGTTGCACGTGGACCTTTCTTACAAGCTTTGGCAACTGCAACACCACTTGATGATTCCTTTCATTTCCTCGTTTTCTACCTAGTATATGTTCTAGGCTTTCCAACCCCCGAAGCCTCATAAACAGTTGCCCAATTTAGTGTTATCATCATCAAAAACCAATTCATTCCCAGTATCTTCATTATTATCATTTATCTCTCCAACCAACCACTCATTACACTCACCAGTGTCTTTGAGTGTAATTGGGTCAATTTCGTCTCTATGACTATGTTTGTGTTTGAGTTGTTGGTTATATTTGACATAAACCAGTCAAGGCTATTTCTCTTTTCTAAATGAATTTGCAACATAAATATAATGTAAGTGTTCATACTTAATTAGGATTGACCAACAAAATAAAATAAAAATGTTATTATGAGTTATGACTATTATTTGCTCAAATACACTCCAATTGCACTCACATCCAGATGCACTGCAAATTTGGAGTTGAGTGGCCATATATTCGCCACCATTGAACTACAAAACCAAAGAGTATGACTTAAAATTTTAACATTAAACTTAAAAGAACTTAAATTACTAGAATTTGAAATCTTAGTTTCTCACTAGGAGCAATGATTTTTTTGTGATTTTTCAAAGTCAAAACCAACGAGACCATCGCCACTCTTATAAATCGGCAACTCAGCTAGTACCTTTTGTTGCACATCTCTACTTGGCACCAACCTCTTGATGCAATCATAAAACCCATTTATAACCTCCAAATCAAAATCCAATTGGGGGTTGACATAGAAGAACTTTAAGTTTAAGAAGTGACCAGCCGCATGCCATCAATTGCAAATACATCTTTGTATTTGCTTTCATTATTGTTGAAAGACTTCATAATTGTTTCTTTTGCCTTCTTCATTGCTTCATAAATATATCTCATGACTGGTTTTCTTTCACCATCAACAAAGCGAAGCACTCGAACAAGAAGAGCCATGACTTTAAGAGTAAAAACCACATGGGTCCAAAATGAAGGCGTGAGAATAACTTTTGTTGCTTGTCTCCCTTAGTCTCCTTCGACAACCTGTTTTTTCTCAACTCATCGGAAGTAAACATTTTTCTAAGATTTTCTTTCTCTCCATGAAGTCTTTCTAATGATAGAAAGGATGTAACAAATCTAATAACCGTTTGTCTTATTAATTCCCTCTTGTTCCCCTCTGAATTGTCTTCTTTATCAAAGGATGCTTTCCAATGTTTTCAAGAATTAAGTTTATGCAATTGGCTGCACAATGAGTCCAGTAAAGATGCCGTCTTTTATCTTCCAACATCTTACCGGCTAGAACGTAGTTGCTTCCATTATCTATTATAATTTGAACTTTTTCCTCTCCAATCTCCTCTATAAAAGAATCAAGCAACTCAGATAGTTTTACACCGGTCTTCACAAATTTAGAGCCATCAATTGAATTCACAAACATTGTCCCACCAAGAGAGTTCACTAAAAAATTAATTATGCATCTTTGCTTCCGATTAGTCCATGCATCTGACATAATAAAGTAGTCATATTTGCTTCACTGATCCTTATGATCTTTCAACAAATTTTCAATGTATTCCAACTCCTTCTTTAGGAGTGGAACTCTAATATCGTGATAACTAGGATATGGCAAATTTGGACCATAGGCACCAATGGTAGTAACCATATCTTAAAGCTCTTCAACTTGATAAGGTTTAACGATAAACCAGCTTGGTAGTTGGTAACAAAAACGAGCAATATATCGATGGACCCTAGACTTTGTTTCTTTGACCTCTCTTATGTTAGCTTGCCTCAATTTGGTAGTTGGTACCAAAAACTATGAGTTGTTTGGTTCTCTTATAGAGGAGATTGGAGAGGAAAAAGTTCAAATTATAATAGATAATGGAAGCAACTGCTTTCTGGCCGATAAGATGTTGGAAGATAAAAGACTGCATCTTTATTGGACTCCTTGTACGAAAGTTCAAATTATAACAGATAATGGAAGCAACTACGTTCTAGCCGATAAGATGTTGGAAGATAAAAGACTGCATCTTTATTGGCCTCCTTGTGCAGCCCATTGCATAGACTTAATGCTTGAAGAAATTGGAAAGTTTTCTTTGATAAAGAAGACAAATAAAAAAGGAACCACTCTTGGTGCTTTTATCTACAACAATTCAAGTACCTTAAGTTTGTTAAGACATTTCACAAACAAGGGGGAATTGGTAAGGCAAGCGATTACTAGATTTGTTACATCATTTCTATCATTATAAAGACTTGAGAGAAAGAAGATCTTAAAAAAATGTTTACTTCCGATGAGTGGAGAAAAAACAGGTTGTCTAAGGAGGCTAAGGGGAGACAAGCAACAAAAGTTGTTCTCACACCTTGTTGATGGTGAAAGAAAACCAGTCATGGGATATATTTATGAAGCAATGAAGAAGGCAAAAGAAACAATTATGAAGTCTTTCAACAATAATGCAAGCAAATACAAAGATGTATTTGCAATCATTGATGATAGATGGAATTTTCAACTTCTTCGTCCATTGCATGCAGCTAGTCACTTTTTAAACTCGTAGTTCATCTATGTCAACCCCCAATTGGAGTTTGATTTGAAGGTTACAAATTGATTGTATCATTGCATCAAGAGGTTGGTGCCAAGTAAAGATGTGAAACATAAGATACTATTGAGTTGGCGATTTATAAGAGTGGTGGCGGTCTCTTTGGTTCTAACTTTGCAAGATCAAAAAGAAAAACTAGTGCTCCCGATGAGGAACTAATATTTCAACTTCTAGTAAAGTCCTTTTAAATTTAATGTTTAAATTCTAAGTCATACTATTTGGTTTTTGTAGTTAAATGGTGGCGAATGGATGGCCACTCAACTCCAAATTTGCAACAACTAGCTATCAAGATTTTGAGTTTGACATGTAGTGCATCTGAATGTCAGCGCAATTGGAGTGTATGAGTAAATAACAGTCATAACTCATAATAACATTTTTATTTTATTTTGATGGTCAAACCTAATTAAGTATTAACACTTCTTTAATTATATTTATGCTGCCGAATCATTCAAAAAAGAGAAATAGACTTGACCATAAAAAGTTGCACGATTTGTTTTTTGTCCAATATAACCAACAGTTCAAACACAAACATAGTCATAGAAATGAAATTGACCCATTTAGACTCAATGACATTGATGAGTGTAATGAGTGGTTAGTTAGAGAGACGGATGATAATAATGAAGATGTTGGGAATAAGTTGATTTTTTATAATGATAAAACACTAAATTAGGTAACTATTTATGAGGCTTCGGAGGTTGGAGAGCCTAGAACGTATACTAGGCAGGAAACGAGGAAAAAAGAATCATCAAGTGGTGTTGCAACCGTCAAAGCTTCTAAGAAAGGTCTAGGTACAACTTCAACTTCAAAAGGAAAAGAGATAGTGGTTGGAGATGATGAAGAATTGGTATTTGAGGATAATTCCGAGGAATCCAAAGAAGAGTTAATTGATTTTGAGAAATCTGAAGGAGAAGGGGAAGAGAGATATGCCTCACTAGATGGCAAAGAAAATTATTATGTTGGGTTTGAGGAAAAGAATTAGACATTTACTTTCTGTTTGTATTGTTTTTATCATTTTGTTGTTATTTGAAGTCTTGAACTTGATGGTAATCAGGCTTATTAGTACTTTATGATAGGTGAATATGAGACTTATGATACTTTCTATCAATTTAGTTTATGGTTCTTGACATATGTTGTTAGTGTTTTGGTTTGTGTATTTATTTCTGTAGTTTTTTTGTTTATATATATATATATATATATATATATATATATCATATTTTTAATCTGTGCGCCATGCCATCCGCCATAGGCTGCAACGCCATCCACCATATTATATGGCGGATTTTTGGCTGGCCGCCATGATCTGCCATCCGCCATTAACAACATTGCAAAAGACTAGTGAGAATTTCTGTATAAAGGTAACAGGAGTTTGGTAGGAAGCAACTCATAGTCAGCAAAGCTGGTGATAGTGATGATGCTAATGATGGTGGCAAACTGGCCACACAGAAATAGTGCCAATGGTGATGGTACCGGATGATTCGACAGCAAAGATGACACGATAGTAAAGACTAGTTAAAAGCATGTGATGATGCCATAGACTCAGTGGTTTGTTGTTGCCATCAATGTTATGACATTATAGTGGTAGTGGTAATATAACGATGGTTGCTACTGTTTGAGGTTCTTAGTTAAAGCATTACAGCTACATGATAATTACATTTTTTATAGTTACATTGTATTGGAACAAGTTACCAGAAAATAAAAAGAAATCATAAGCACAAACAATAGATGTTATAACTTGCAAATAGGAAAAGTTGTAGTCCCTTCATTCATTCTTTAGCACGCAATATCTTATTGGATTGACTGAATAAATTCAGAGAACAAAATAACTTGTTTTTTCTTCCTTCTTCTCTCTCATGTTTAATGCTACTAAATTCACAAGAAACAATTGAAATTTCAAAATATACATCAAGCGATCCAATAAACTCCGGATGGTTTTGGGCTTTACATCCAGTTTTCCACATAACTTCAAACTAAAAACATATCTGATAGTAATTAAATCAAAGACCCCATGATTCCACTAATAGATGCTTATATAAACAGGCAAGAAAATCAAATTTATTTTCAATTGTCAATTGCATAATCAGATCACATTTTTCATTATTTACAATTATGTGATTGATATTGCTTATGTAGTCATTACAAATCATCTGTAACAATCAACATTTGGCAAAGAGATAAAAGCATATTGATGTATATTGAACATGCCTTGCCTTAAGTCACAGGCTAAATATTCCCTCTAACGTGTTAGCACTAATTTACCCATTCCATGATACAACTAGATAAAATATGAATTGGTTTCAGCTTAATATAATACAATAAGGGATACTCACATTAAAGATAGTTGCTGCAACAATAAAATAAAAATAAATCACCAAATCTTCTCATCCAAAAGGCATATTACTTACGTTTTTTCATCTCCAAATTTCCACCATTCAGGTTCATACCACGGCTTTCCCCTGAAAAACAACCAAAATAAGATGCTTATAAGTTGAATCCAAAACCTCAATTGCAAGATTCAACTGTTAAAAATTTTATGACAAAAATTTAATGTTGTAACTTTGATGAAGGAGAAAATAACAAGCACAAAATATACAGAATTGTAGGCAGGCAGATAAGATTTGGGCATTTAGCAAATAACAACTTAAAGTCTGAAGTTATTAGAAATTAACATGAACACAAAAGGCCTCCACATTTGATTGCAATATCTAACTGCCAGGGAATGCATGACTGCTTAGCGAAAAAGGGGCATTCCTCAAGACTGACAGAGATAAAAAGTAAGAAAATCTACGACATTCAGAGATGGGATAACTCCAGATAAAAAACTGCAAAGATCTTCAATATAAAATGGATAGTAACAAATAAATTTAAACTAGTTCCATTTAGAAAAATGAATAATTTAAGACAGCTTGGAGCATAATCAGAACCATCTATACCACATAAAACTGCAAAATATATCCACAGATCTATTATCAGATATATACTGCAATATCAATTTAACTCGGATAAAAGAAAGTACTCTTCTGATATCACTACTCCTGACTTCATGCATCCAATATATGCCCCATCCTGACCACGGCGACGGTCAAGAAGTTCAATTAAACCCTCTGTTAGGCCAGTGAACAGAGTAAAGAATGTCTCAATAATTTCACACGGAGAAAAAATTATAGTTGTCAACAGAATCTCCTAAATAAGGACACTAATATATAAACAATCTTTACCAAGATCAATGTCAATATTGTCATCAACTTTCACATAAAAGTCAGCATCCCAGTTCTGAACTGCAGTGCTAAAGAAGATTTTTGCTTTTTTCGGCAACTCTTCTTGAGCTTCCTCATGACCTTCCTGATAAAATAAAATCAATTCGCAAACTCAGCTTGTTTAACAAGGTTCAATGACAAGGAAGCATGCTCAAATGAGCATCAATATATTTTTTATATAAAAATGCATCAATGAACACATTGGTCAAGAGTTGTGCTAGCCCCCTCCCCCCACAAAAAAAAAAAAAAAATTGTTGCACCAGAAATACAATTTTTACACTGAACATCAATGCTTCAAATCGCACCAGGGTTCAAAGCATTTGAGAAAACACCTGAACTTTAACTGCACGCAAACATTATCAGCTTACAAATACATGTAACCAATATCCCTCAATGCCCTAACTATTAGGCATCTTCTATACTAAGCCAAATTTATAATATAATTCAGTGCTTCCTGTCCACTCACATCATCGAAGGTAAAAGATTGTACTAATTTAAATTATAGCAAATTGCAACTATTTTGCTTACAAGAATCATGAAATCCTTCGTCGAGCGGTTTTCCTCATCAATATTGCGATCTAAGCTATCACCTCGATTAGCACTGCCAATTATAAAGCATTAAGTCATAAAATAAGTGTGAACCGCTAACACTTATGACGTTGACTACTGCCGTAGTGCCAAGGGAATTAAAGCAGATAAATAATCATTTAACAGTTATGTGGCTAAAATATAATAGCTAATAAGGATAAGTGTGTGGAGAAACCTCCGACCAATTACAAAACGTATGACCACTCCTCTTTCTTCAAGTTTTTTCAAGGCATCACCTGCCAAAAAAAGAGAAATAAAAATGTCAGTGATATAGAACTGAACCAAATCCATCCACATAATATTCAAACCCAAAGTACTAGTTGGGAAGTACAATAATTTAAAATTTAAAAATTAACATTACTTCTCTTGTATAACTTCATATTAGATCCTTAGTCTTAGTTAAAATCAAAATATATAATTCAACAAAAATTCCTTCTTAGAGAAACACAAAATACTACAGATAAAACACACAAAGTGTGTGGTGTACTGTAGGTGTTAACATTTTGCTAAAGAAAATAGTAAAACTAATCCTAGGTAAACAGAGGTAGAAATTTAAAGATCATGAAATGGCAATGAATCATCAAAGTATAGATGGAAATTTCAAAACCAATCTTCAAGAAACTTTTAAAGAACAATTAAATTAAAAAAGGAAAAGGAAAAACAAGGAATGCCCAAATCATTCCAAAATTCAAATTGAGGCATAAAATCACTCCCAAATTCAACTTTAAAAAAAGCATGTTTTAAGAACTAATAATTAAGATCATCATTTTCTATTAAAAAAACCAAGAAAAGACTGAGTCGGCATCTCAGCCAATGAATTTGGTCTCAAAAAAGACAATCACAAAGAGCCTTAAGCCTTCGCTCAACTAGCACCAAGTCCCTTTGGTGATTGCTTGATCCAAGGATTGAATTCCCCTAAAGCCAATTTGCCTCTACTTTAGCCTACCCTCCTCCCTCTTCCAAGATCAAGTCTTTGACCTCCTTTGTAACAAAGAAGAAAAAATGTAAAATAGATGTCTTCAGCCCAAAGGAATTTATAGAAACTACTGTACTTTAACCAAAATCCAAACAGACCTCTGGGCATCCAAGACCCTCTGAAAACATTTCTTTTCAATCGGCTTCCAAATCCAGTATACACTCCGATAACAGCAAGAAGCCTGCGTTCGGAAGAGCCACTTTGCTGCAGCTGGCCTTTGAGGTACCCTTGGCTCTTTGCCAATGTCAAATCCATCTCAGCTTCCACAATCCTCCTCTCTAGATCTCTAAAAAACAACATATACATATGTATTTCCATACAAAACAATATCAGACAAACAAACGACAAACAAACAAAATATCATCAAACAACACAAATCAACCCAATATTTAAAAAAATTGGGAAGAATTTACCTGCACCCTAGAACCATTAGCTTATCTTCCACTGTAAGAACCTTAGGCCTCTAGCAACCAATAACAAAAACCATTAATATAATTCATACAAATGAATTTTAAAAGTACCAGACATGAAAAATAACCACCCATGACTTTCATTCATAAATCATAACTATTCTATGGTAATAACAACAAATCAGAAGCTAAAAACTATGAAGCACGGACACTCCTTCTTGAGGCATCAAAAAGTGTCGAACACGCTTCCTCCTTCTTGAGGCATCAAAGTGTCCAACACCTTATGACATGTGTCGGACACTACTTGCCAAGTGTCCAATTAAAAATTATTTTTTATTGGCTAGAACATGCTTCATATACCTCTGGGACATGACTTGGACACTCAACCGACACCCCAAAATGGCTTGACACTTGAAAGACACAGGTCTATTAAAAAAGTTCAGAAAATTTCTCTCTTTTTTCTAGATAAATTTCAGAAAGGTCTTGGATAGATTAGATCTTTTCTTAATTTTTTGTTATACATAAATCATTGAAAGTGAAAAATATAGTTCATCTACTTGATTTGGAATCTTTTTTTGTAAATAGACAAAGTGCTACATTGTAAAATGATGCCTCTAGTATTTTTTTAGGCTCATTATCATAGGGAAAATATAAATCTTAGCAAGTTGTTTTGAGAAGGTGAATATATAAATCCTGATTCTCAATTTAGATCTTTTGTCATGTTACTCATATTTAATTTCATTTAACTTGCTCATATATAAATGGTGTCGTGCCCCCGTGTCCAGTGTCCAGTGTCAGTGTCTGTTCCTATACTTCATAGGCTAGAAATGAAAAAAACCTGGGCTGTGTTCTTCTTGAGAAGACTAGCAAGTAAATTTCGGTTCTCTGCATCTTGCCATAACCTAATCGCTCCAAAACAACAAAAAGGACAAAATTCGCTAAATAATGAGAATATGTTACTGATTCAAAAGAACAGCAGAAATTCAGAGAAATCACATTGCAAAATTTCAAATTAAAGATAACAAATCGGGTTTAAACCACTGTCACTTCCAACAAAAATCGGATCCAAACGCAATTTACAGAAACAACCGAGCAGATGAATTTATATATTTACATAAAAATTAAACAAAATATGAAAATATAATGATGAAAATTGAGGAGAGAAATATAATAGCATACCTTCCAGCAACGTAAAGCCAAGCAACGCAAGAGAAGAAAGCCATGATGAGAGAAGGCTTAGAAGTTTGAATAGCCTTTGATCTCCCTCCTCGCCTATCGCTCTTCGTCGTCGGTAAAGTCTCCATATCGAAGACTCTACTCACTTGGTTTCACACAGACACACGATTTCCGGCTATTTCGATTCCGAATCTGATTGTTGATAATCGCAAACTGTAAACTCATTCAGTGGTAACGGACAACGTTTTATTTTCATTAAATTACTCTTTTCCTCCCTCCTTTCTTTTAATTTAGAGTCAAAGCTCATTTAACTCCCCAATAATTTTTGAGGTACCACCTTTTATTTTTGAGAAAAAAATTCACCGAATAATTTCCGAAAATGATAAAAGAGGAACAATTTAGTCCCTCTGTTTGTTTCCATCCTGGACAAGTCATTAGAGTGTTGATGTGTATCGTTAATATGTCAAGTGTCAAGATAATAGTCCTACATGTATAATAGACACCGAGAACAATTATGCATTGAACTAATTAAGCCCTTTACTATTATTTGAGTAACCCAATTTAGTCCCTGACAATTCTATCGTGGGACATATTAATCCCTACATGTTACAAGTAACATACCATATGCACCAACATAGGTCATATAGACAAGTTTAATGGATACCTAGACACACTAATGGGATATATCAGCGCTCTAACATTATGTTTATGATGGAAACAAACGGAGGGACTGATGTGTCGCTCTTTTGTCATTGTCAGGGACTATTCGGTATTTTTTTTTCTCAGGAACCAAAAGTGGTACCTCAAAGATTGTTGGGGACTAAAATGGGTCTTTACTCTTTAATTTATTCAACTTGGTCGCTCATTCAAGTTAGTCTCTTATCTGTCAAACATTAAGCAATTTGGTTATTTCCGTTAAGTTTTACTGTTAAGATGAATAAAATAAAACAAATGAGGGACCAAGTTGAATAAATTAAAACAAATAAGGGACTAAAAGAATAATTTAGCCAGAACTTAACGGTGAAACTTAACATAAAGAATCAAATTGATTAACATTTGGCAATTAAGGGACCAATTTGAACATTTTTAAAATAGAGTGATCAACTTGAATAAATTAAAACAAATGAGTAACCAAAAGAGTAATTTAACCATTTATTTTAAAGGTTTTTTTAACAACTTTAAAGTTTATTTTTTTTTTTGTAGGTAGGTAACTGATAATCTATTAGGCATATTTTATATTTAATTATTAATTTCAATAAGTTAAGCTCATAAATATATTTTGGGGTTGTAGAAATAGTATCTTTTGATTTCTTTACGATATCCCACAAAAGTACATTTATCCGATTTGAGTCCAAGTTTATCTGTCATTAGACATTTGACATAAACCTGACAACCCAAATTCTCATAAATGATAGACTGGGCTTTCGCCCGTCCATATCTCATAGAGTCTTTTCAACCTTCTTTCATGGAACAGGGTTAAGAGTGAATGTAACTGTAAGTAAAACATATCTCCAGAAAGAGTCTGAAAGGTCTGAATGACTTATCATAGATCGTACTATGTCCAACAAGGTGTGATTCTTCCTTTCGGACACGTCATTCCATTGTGGTGTCCTGAGAGGTGTGAGTTGAGATACTATCTCACACTCCTTTAGATAGTTATCTGGCTTAAGTATTCACCACCATGATCTGATCGAATGACCTTAATATTTTTGCCTAGTTGGTTCTTTACTTCATTCTTGAAATCTTTGAACTTTTCAAAAGTTTCGGACTTGTCTTTCATAAGATACACAAATTCATCACGACTGAAATCATCAGTAAATGTAACGAAGTAAGGAAAATCACTTCTAGCAGATTTGTTTAGGGGCCCACATACATCACTATGTATCAAGCCCAAAAGGTCACTTGTCATTTCACCTTGACCAGTGAATGGGACCTTAGTCATCTTCCCCAACAAGCAAGATTTGCATACATCAAACGATTCACAATCGAATGAGTTCAAGAGCCCATCCTTAGGGAGCTTGGAGAAGCGCTTCTCACCTATATGGCCTAAATGACAATGTCAAAGATATGAAGGATTCAAATCATTGGGTCTGATCCTTTTTGCATTTATGTTATATATGAGTATATTGAGATCAAGGATATAATCTCCTTTACTCATAGGTGCACTAGTAAAGAAACATTATCCAAATAAAGATAACAACACTTGTCTTTTATCATAATATGAAAATCTTTCTTGTCCAAACAAGAAATAGAAATACTGTTTCTACTATTAGTCGGAACAAAATAAAAATTATTAAGTTCTAAAATAAGCCCAGATGGCAAAGTCAATACATAAGTCCTAATAGTTAATGCATCAACCTTTGCTCCATTTCCCACTCATAGGTCAGCTTTGCCCTTGGTTGTCTTATAAAAAAATAAACTTCGCCCTTGGTCAACCTTCTACTACTTCTCAGTCCCTGCACATTAGTAGAAATGTGAGAACGACATCCAGTATTGTAACGTCCCGGACTGCTTTCAGGATTACCAAATGTCCCCACAAACCAACACGGGTCTTTTCAGCATGCTTTGTCCTCACTCACATGCTTTCTGGGAAACTTCCCAGAAGGTCACCCATCGCACAAGTGCTCCAAGTCAAGCACATTTAACTATGGAGTTCTTATGTTCTGGGCTCCCGAAAAGAAGATTCATCTTGTTGGAATAGGTAGTACTAATCAATTCCTTTAAGTCTTCCTTAACTATGCAGTCCCATACCTGCACAGTCTCAGGATCTCTCTCATTTCGATGTGAATTCGGTTCATTCACGTGTCCTTTTCCCTACAAGTCTGCCAGGAGCCGCTCCTTATCCGTGCCTCGTGCACTGACGATCACTTCCCGCCCTCATCAACCTCTGGCGTCACATACCCACCAACTTCCGCCTAGTTCATCCCCGAACCACATCGTACTGGGAGAGATCCGCTTTGATACCATTTGTAAAGTCCCGGACTGCTTTCAGGATTGTCATATGTCCCCCACAAACCAACACGAGTCTTTTCAGCGTGCTTTGTCCTCACTCATATGCTTTTTGGGAAACTTCCCAGAAGGTCACCCATCCCACAAGTACTTCAAGTCAAGCAAACTTAGCTATGGAGTTCTTATGTTCTGGGCTCTCGAAAAGAATATGCATCTTGTTTGTATAGGTAGTATTAATCAATTCCTTGAAGTCTTCCTTAACTATGCAGTCCCATACCTGCACAGTCTCAGGATCCTTCTCATTCTAATGTGAAGTTGGTTCATTCACGTGTCCTTTTGCCTAGAAGACTGCCAAGAGCCGCTCTTTGTTCGTGCCTCATGCACCGGCGATCACTCCCCGCCTTCGTCAGCCTCAAGCGTCACAAGTATCTGATACTCATGATGCTGAAGTAGATAAATTAACCTCATTAACATAAATACCTGAAACGGAAGTCTCACTTCCCTTCTGCTTCTTGCTCTCTTCCAGGTATTTCTGGAAGTTTCTCTTCCAATGTCCGGTCTGACCGCAATGGAAGCAAGTGCCTTCCTTATCTACCCCGCCCTTAGGCTTCAAACCAGAAGTTCCAGACTTGGACTTTCCTTTGCCTTTCCCTTTCTGCTTGTTCATGGGCTTCTTGGGGTGCTTCTTGCCCTTTCCATATTAGACCATCATAATGGTTTTTCCTTTTCCTTTGTTAATGTTTTGTTCAGCAGTTCTCAACATGTCTAACAGCTCTAGCAAGATTTTGTCAAGACCATTCATATTGAAGTTCACGACAAGCTGATTATAGCTCTCAGGCAACAATTGCAGAACTAAATCGGTGGCCAACTCTTGGCCCAAAGAAAACCCCAATCTCTCGAAATTCTCAATGTACCAAATCATCGAAAGGACATGAGGACTCACAGGGCTTCCCTTTGCCAATTTACATGGGAATAAGGCTTTGTAAACTTCGGACCGCTCATGCCTTGCTTGCTCTTGGTATAGCATTTTGAGATGTGTGATCATATCGTACGCCTCCATGTTCTCATGTTGCTTCTGAAGCTCAGAGGTCATGGTAGCAAGCGTAAGTCAACCGTCATCTAAGGCATCATCCTGATGCTTCTTATAAGCATCCTTTTCAGCCTTAGAAGCACTCGCAGCCGGTGGATCCTTATAAAGAGGTTCCTCAAGAACATACAACTATTTCTCTTGCTTGAGGACAATCCTCAAGCTTCTGTACCAATCCAGAAAATTTGTTCCAGATAATTTGTCATTCGCAAGGAATGATCGCAGTTATAGATTACTAGATGTGTTAGATGTCATGATTATCTACGTAAAGAAATATGCAATTATAAGTATCATGAATTAAACATATTTAATAAGGTCTTTTATTAAATACGTTTTCACTATTTTACTCAAATCAATGACCCTCATCATTGACTCAGAAAATCTCGTTGGAAGATTTTCTAATGGGATCAAGCTCCATATTTCACTTTGTTCTAGGTCAGCTTTGGCTAATCACCCAAAACTCAGTTATTTAGGTAGGAAACTCCTTTCCAATTATATCTCATGTAATTCTTGTTTCAGTTGGTTGAATAACTCTTATTCCGATTTATCTAATAAATTGATGTTCAACTCCTTCGCCCTCAAGCCTTTCAATCCTTTTCAATATGGCCCAGTTAAGTCAAGCCCAATGGTTGACAGTTGGATATTACTATTATCCCTTTGCACCGTGCCAAAATAAATCAAGGTGCCCTGCTTTGGCAGTGCTTTGGCAAACCCATACTTGTTTGATTCTGGCCTTGACGAGTGTTACGCATCAGAAGGCATTTAAGACTTAATATTAATTTGAGGGAATTTTAATTAAGTGATTTCACCGGCGTTGCATCTCATACATAACGTCTCTCAAGATACATGACATACATGCTATCATATATTTAACTAACATATATAGCATACAAGACATACATGTATACATATCTCATACATTTCATGTATCTCATACATAAACATACAAGACTGGTATAACTGTTATGGCCCCCTAACGTGCAAGAATTAAATAACTAAATTATTACAATTCTTTGACCCTCGAGCAAGCTTCCCAAGCTTCTCCCATGACGTCATCATATGGTGTTACCTTCTTTTCAACCCGAGCAATTACATCATTTATAAAATAAATAAAGAATTTAAAAGGCACGGCACGTAGGCCGTATTTAAATAAATAAACCACGACATGCAGACCGTATTTACCAAAATAAATAAACACCATAATCTAAGGCCATAACCATATACCCTCAAATTTAAGATATTTAATAACAAACAATAATAAACCATTTATTATTATTAAATTAAATTAAATAAATTAAATAAAACATCAACGTAAACACACATATACGCATGAGGACGACCGTGCTGCAAAGGTGCACGGCCGTGCTCCGTCCTCGATGACGGAGAACGCGAGCGTACAAAGGTGCATGGCCTGTGCTCGAGCTCGCTAACGCTGATTACAAGGTGCACGGCTGTGCTGCAATGGTGCACGGTCGTGCTCAGCGCCACATCAGGATTCTGGGTTTGAAATTTGAACCCCATAAATTGTATAAACGTTTCCATATGCATACAACAGATTTATAGGCATATAATACACATATAAAACGTATTTTTCGTGGTATTTCATGCGATTGAATCAAAGCACCAAGAACATCAAGAACATACGTATGTTCAAACAACGATAACGTACATATAATTGAATCACATCCAAAGCAATAAATCATGTTATCAACCATGGCAAACAAGCACTTAGGATTCAAGGTAATAATGATCACACTTTCTGATACCACTGTTAGGTTTTCATAAGACAGTCCTATTTTAAAATCATGTTTTAAGGCGGAAGAAAACCATACCCCTTGGATCGTGCATTACAAGACAAGAATCTCACAAGGTTATTGTGTTTACCTCTTGAAACGTGCTTTCAAAACAATCCTTAAAGCTCGCTTATAATCACCAGTGTCACGACAAGGGCAGCACCTCTACTCAGTCCACGTGAACAAACGTCCGTTTGAGGAATACGTCTTGTGTTAGCTGACAACTACATGGTTTGGCGCGATATGTGTTACGACAACTGTATCGGGTGAGGGAGGCGAACTATCTATTTAAAGAGTGGCGCTCCCTCCTCACCCTTCATGGCACATCCCTGATGGGCTTGTACACTACACCCCCAAACTGGAATTGTTTATTAAATCATATTTAATAAATTAATTTTTGTCCAACTATTTGCTCTATGTGTGTGACCCTATAGGTTCCCACTAAATAGGCAAAAATATTAAATATTACAATAATATCTCATATTAATTATAATAACAAATATTATAAATAATGAGCGGCATCTAGCAATACATCAATGCTACCCAATTTATTAGAAAATTGGTGATTCGATTTTAACCTTACTACAACCAATTTATCGTGTAGTAAATGTCCCTTCATCCATATGTCATAGTTGAACACAAAACATAAAATGTGTCATCCTTGCTTTGTTCAATTATATGTTCCTCGATTTTCGAATAAATGTGTAATCACAAACGGGTCTAATATCTCATATTGACCCATTTCAGCATAATCATGCATTTTCACATATCACTCTATCGAGAGGCCCGTGACATTGCTCCTGTTATGTAGGAAGGACGAATCCTATCTACATCACTCACATCCCTCAATATAATTCATTGCAGGCCCAATTACTACATTTATGATTATCATGTTACGGATAACGTTTGATAGCATTGAAGCCTACAACTCCACATGCAGGAATTGTAATGAGTTCAAGCCGAAGGACAACTTCACTATAGTTGCCATGAGAAGCGCTTATCAAACTTACATAACTATTATGTAGCGTTCTCATAGTGGGTCAATCCGGTTTAAATATTACTCTAATATTTATATCTATGTGAAGACTTGATATCTCATATCCATAACCCGTGAGATGTGGTTATCAGTCTACTTACATAATAGTCTCAATGTATTATTATTGTCCTAAATAACAATAATGCTTGACTATAGATATTTTAAGAATAGTGTTCTAATATTCAATAGGGTCTCCCGATCAAATCACACTTGATGTTCGATTGAATTGAACATACTATTCTAAAGATTTTATTAGCTATAAAAGAGATAACATAATAAACTGAAATGGCTTATATTACAAAGGATATAAATCATAGTCATGATACAAATGTAAATCTAATACATATATTCACCAACATCTATGCGTTGAAGTCGCTAACTAATCAACTCTGTTTGAACACGGAGTTTTACCAACCTAAAATGGAGATGAGAGGAAATCTTCATGACCACATGAATAAATTCAACCAGCTAGTATGTCAATTATTGAATGTAAACGGTAAAATCTCATACGAGGAGCGGGCGTTGTTGTTGTTGGCTTTACTACCAAGGTTCTATAAGCTTCTAGTTCAGACGTTGCTTGTAGGGAAGACAACGTTGAAGTTGGATGAGGTGACCGCAAATTTACGAGAATATAAAGAATGATGAGAAATGAGAATATGTACGATGAAGATCGTATACTAGCTGTGGAGGAGTCAAACAAAAAGGCAAGGTGGGCGAGAGGAAGATCAAAGTCGCAATCACGCCCGCAACGAGATATGAGTAATGTTGAGTGTTGCTTTTGCGGGGACAAGGGACTTGTCTAAGCCAGAATGAGTGATGGATTCCACTATCTCAAAGCACATTTGTCGAGACTGTAACATCCCATTTTCTTGAATAAGGTTTAAGACCTAAGTTAAGTATGTTTGAAGGTTAGATAATGTTCCTTATGGCTTGAGGAAGCTATGTCCAAATTTGAGGGAATTTGACCTTGGAACGAGCTCAGAAAGTGAAGATACGTGAAAAAACGGGTCTGATAAGCGTCCAATGCTTTGATGTTGAGTAACCCAACGCTCAAACGTTGACCGTTGACGCTCGAGCGTGGGGTAGATGCACGTCAAAGCGTGGAAGGGGGTACGCGTGGAGATACACGTGTTAGCGCGCATGAATGCATGACAGGAGACGTGGCGATCAGTGCACCACGCTCAAGCGTGAGGACGGCCATGCTAGTGCGTGGGGATGCTTGAGCGTGGGAATTTTGCACGCTTGAGGCTGCACAGCAGGACAACAAGCTCTTAAGTTTTTCTTTCCTTTCTTCCTTTCACAAAAACTCTTCTTTCTTGGACTCCAGAACCAGTAGAGAGAGAGAGGTGTTCTTGAGAGATAAAGTTGAGGTAGAGGAAGTTCAAGGCATCAGATCGTGATTCCGACTACATCGTTGTGATCGGGGCTTCGTGTACTACAAGTTCCACCTATCATTTTCTCGATTTCTCGAAGGCAAGCTTGAATCTCTAACACGCCGACCTTTACGTTCTTTGTGTTCTTCGAGCTTTTCCTCGAATCTTTCTTGGTTTTGGATTGCCCTAGGGTTAACAATAATGCATGCATGTTGTTTCCGTGGTTGGGGCAAAGTTTGTTGACGCAGAGGTGCTCGTCTTTGAGGGAGGAACCGCGGCTGTGAGAGGAAGGTGGTGGTAGCTGCAATCAAGTGGTGGTGGTGAGCTCGTGGTGGCTGTTGTCATGTTCGTTGGGTTCATGAGGTTGAGGGTTAAGGCTGTCCGTTGGTATAAGAGCGTGCTGGGACGAATCACCAGGTGAGGAGGAAGAAACCTCAAGTATCGGGGAAAAGTAGGCGTAGAGTATAACTGTTAACATGTGTTGGGTTCCTCAAACCCTACTAGTGGTTGAGCAACCGACAACACCTAACTTATATACTCCCTCTGGTCTCTATTATAAGCAAAAAATCCTAAATTTCTTAGTCCAATATATAAGCAAATCTTAATTACTTTTATCCAATTTAATGATGTTATTCCCAAAATACCCTCCATTTAATATAAATTTTGTTTTTCAATGATTCCTTTTATTCCCAACAGCACAAGTAACTTCTCATCATTCCCGTAAAAATGCTGAACAGTCCGTATTAGTTATCGAAAATCTTCCCCCTCTTGCAACTTCTCATCACTCCCGTAAAAATCTGAACAGTTATGAAGAGTGAAAGTTGACATCTTCCCCCTCTTCTCATCAAATAAAGGGTCATCTCTCCCTTCATGCATACTTCATCTTCTTCTTTCTTCCTTTATATCCACAAAATGGCAGCGCCAAATCAATAGTTTGAAGGTCCCTCATTTGACTTGGGTATCGACGACGATGCAGAGAATGTCTCGCTTCTCATTGTTGAATACTCACTGGACAAGGATGATGAGACTGACCAGGTTCAAGATGCTATGTCTACAGGTGAAGTGAACTCTCAACATGACGATGAGGTCATGGCAAAGAGTAAGGAGTTGAAGAAAGAGGTTCAAGCCATACTGAAGATTTACTTGAAGAAAGAGGTTCACGACTTACTGTGAAGAAAGGGGCTGATGAAATGTAATGGAGTCAATATCATTCAAACAAAAAGAAAGAAAAAAAACCTTCAGTTACGTACTTATAACCATTTATTCATTGAAGTTAATTGAAACCTTGATCTTAGCCTATCCACGTCATTTCTTTTGCTCTGGCTACCCACCTACTGTTCTGGTGTAGTTTCTAGACATATTTAACAAATTCCTTCGGTGCGTAGCGTTAATTTTACGAACTTTTTCTTTTCTTGCGTTATCATGATAGAATATGATTTAGTTGAGACAGAATATATTAAAACAAAAATTATGGCCAGAGAGACACTGATGTGATTTTAGCATTATAAAATCATGAAACGTTTTGGCTATGTTAATGATAAAGAGAGAGACTTTTTTTTGACTGTTACACTGTTGAAATGGCTCTAAACCAAAATGTCAAACAGAATGGCTAAAAAACAGCATCCACTAGCATCTCACTAGGAAAAAAACCATACCTTACTCAACATTGTTTAAGTATTCAAAAATTTCAAGAAATAATGCTAGATTAGATTTTAGTTGAGTGGGTAATCTGCCTTGATTCAGCAACACATCTTTCTTCATATGGGGAATTTTGTAATTGTTGGATCCTTTGACCTTCATGATTTCAATGATACATGACTGAATTGTGAGAAAAATTTTATTGGACTGTTTGCTAGAAAAAGCATCATAAGATTTTTGCACAGCCTGAATAAGCTCATCAACTGACTTAGTCACTTCCTTCTGCTGCAATGATTGAATAGCACTAAAAAATCCCAAATCCAAAATATTCAAATCAGCAGAATTAGGCGGTAGGCAAGTCAAACGAATATCGAACCCACCTTCAGAAGCCGCTGCACGAAATTCATCGTCATATACAGAAACATGGCATGGTGCATTATCTTGTTGTATGTAAATTGTTTCACATGCATGTTCTCGTGGCCATTTTTCTTTGATGGCTGGTAACACCTTACGTATTAAGAACATTCGACTGACTTCTTTAGTAATAGAAGTAATCGGTTTTGTTTCAAGTGTCCCCGATGCTCTATTAACACTTGACCTTTTTGCGGGTACTTTATTAACTAGAGGAAACACACCGATTTTTCCTGAGAATGTCTCGTTACCTTCATCATCAAATCTAGGTCTAGCCACTGCAACTAAAAACATGACCTTACCGATGAAATTTTTATTTTTGCATGTACGATATGGCTCATCCTCATCTGCAAGAAGGTAATAGTTCGTGGTTTTTTTGGACATGCAGAACCATTTTTCATCTATGTGTACGACATTATACATCGACTTAAACGTTGGATCATAAGGAATAGTACTTTCCTCAAGCATGGACAAGCAAAATCTAAGACGAGCTTTCATATTATCATCCTTCAGATGTGGCTTTAGTGCATTTGAATGTCGACGCAAAACCCCTTCTCTTAAACATTTTAGCAATGATGTCTTATTAGTACCCAAGGCACATGCTAGAGCTTGAAGAGTGCCACGGTTAGATAACGAAATATCACGCACTTTCTCAATATCTATTTGAACTCTTTTCCGACCACAATTTATTGTTTTTCTATGGCGAGCATCACCTGTTTGATTCATTTGCCTCCAAATTCGATAAATGACATCTTTCGATACTGAATAAGAAGAAGCCAACCATTCAATCATTCTAGGATAAAGTTTCCCATGACAACTTGAATTTCGTAAATATTGAGAAATACTATCCCGTTGGTTGTTGTCCAAGAAAGTACGTTTTTTCTGAGCTGATGGTTGTGTCTCATTTTGAATATTGTTTTCTACTGCATGAAAAAAATGTAAAAGTACATATACATAAAAAGCCAAATAAATTTACATAAACAAAAATTGAGATAGTGCAAACCCAGGACGTATTCATTGTTAAAAGATTATTGATATATATAAAAAAGGAGTATTAACGTGATTAGTGCAAGACCAGGACATATTCATTGTTAACAAATTAGGACTACTTGTAAAACTTGATATAAAATACAACTGACTATAAAAGACAAAATGGCATGCTTCAGATTTGTCTTGGCACACATTGATACAATACGATAAAAAAATTTTAATTCCAAAACAATAAGAAATTTTTCGAAAGATGCAGCACCTTCATTCATTGTGCCATCACTTTCACCACCTTCATTCATTGTCATCACCTTCACTACCAGGAAACATGGCGTGAACTTCATCCAGATAGAGATCATCTATGTTGTTATCTACTGCATCATTGTTAGAAAGGGCTGCTTCAGACTCATCTCCAGAGACATCTTCATCCAATGGACACAAGTTCAAATCAATATGAAATAGACCGATGGTGCTTGAAGAAGGGGCGTTCAAGTCAATATCCAGAGGCATGTTTGAGGCTATCAAATGGGCATTCAAATCAATATCTAGAGGCATCTTGCAAGTCTCAAGCTCTCATTTATTTATACAAAATTACAGTGTCTTCAATTAAGCAAAATTTAAATTTAGAATCTTTTGTGACGCCAAGAAGTTTCAGCAAATTTTAGAATGAAATTCATTTTTTTAGAATAAAATAATTTGTCTTTAGTGGCGCCAAGTAGTTTCAAAAGCTGGTTTGTCCTCAGTGGCGCCAAGCAATTTTTCAGAACCAACTAGTTTGTCCTCTGTGGAAGAATAATGGAAACTAATGGTGGTAAAAGTTTGTACTTTTCAATATTTAAAAGCAATTTAGAAAGAAAAAAATAGAAACAAAAAATAAAATAGGCGTCAGAAGGGAAAAGCAATTAAGTGCAACAAGAAGAGGGCGCATTCAATGAGCACGTGGCTCTATGATGGTTGACGCAGGGGTGATCCATTTGATGCAGATGAATTTTAACTATTGAAGTTTTAGATGAAGGGTAATTTAGGTAACAAAACATAATTTTTTAACATATTAAATGAGATTAATTAGCCATCTTAATATGTGTGTTTTATTTAATTTTTGCTTATAATAGAGACCAGAGGGAGTAGGTGACTACCGTGGAGTGGTACCAATCTAAGGTGTAGGCATTGTAGGTTTATCGCCGTTAGGGAAATCTATGATATTTGTTGATCGATGATGTATGTCTACCTGCTGTGATTGATAACATGTTTAAATGATGTCATATGCGGTAATATGCTAAGTGAGATGCTCTGGTATGCTTGTTGTGATAACATGCTTAGTTGCTATTTTGGTATGCCTGAGATAAAGAGATGCTTGATTCTATGTGCTGTTGATATGACTATGATTTTTTTGATCTTGGTTGAATTTGGAGATGTTTGGGGTGATATTGGATTAATAAAATTGTTGATGGTATCTAACTCGTAGAATCAGTAAGTTGATCTAAGTTGAAGGTGACTCTCATAGTTGGAGAGTGACATTATCGCAGTTGGAGGATGTGGACCTTTAGGACGTTGGTTGGGCTGTTGTTAGAACGTTGTTGAGGTGATGAATGCATAATCATAGCATTTGCATTATTGTGGTGAAAAGTCGTGTGTAAAATTGCAACAACAATTTGAGCAGTTGTCACATAAGGTTGGTGTTCGAGGTGGATGTGACGCCTGAGGCTGACGAGGGCGGGGAGTGATCGCTGGTGCATGAGGCACAGACAAGGAGCGGCTCCTCGCAGGTTTCTAGGCAATGGGACACATGAATGAACCAGATTCACATCTGAATGAGCGGGATCTTGAGGCTGTGCAGGTATGTGACTGTACAGTTGAAGGAAGGCTTATAAGAATTGATTGGTACTACCTATAGCAACAAGATGCATCTTCTTTTCGGGAGCCCAGAACATAAGAACTCCATAGTTAAGCGTGCTTGACTTGGAGCACTTGTGGGATGGGTGACCTTCTGGGAAGTTTTCCAAAAAGCGTGTGAGTGAGGACAAAGCACGCTGAAAAGACCTGTGTTGGTTTGTGGGGACAGTCGGCAATCCTGAAAGCAGTCCGGGCCGTTACAAATGGTATCAGAGCGGACCTCTCCCAGTACGATGTGGTTCGGGGACGAACCAGGCGGAAGCTGGTGGGCATGTGACGCCTGAGGCTGACGAGGGCGGGGAGTGATCGCCGGTGCATGAGGCACAGACAAGGAGCGGCTCCTAGCAGGCTTCTAGGCAAAGGGACACATGAATGAACTGAAATCACATCGGAATAAGAGGGATCCTGAGACTGTGCAGGTATGGGACTGCATAGTTAAGGAAGGCTTAAAGGAATTGATTGGTACTACCTATAAAAACAAGATGCATCTTCTCTTCGAGAGCCCAGAACATAAGAATTCCATAATTAAGCGTGTTTGACTTAGAGTAATTGTGAGATGGGTGACCTTCTGGGAAGTTTCCCAGAAAACGTGTGAGTGAGGACAAAGCACGCTGAAAAGACCCGTGTTGGTTTGTGGGGACAATTGACAATCCTGAAAGCAGTACGGGGCGTTACAGTGGACACTCCGGGGCGACCAAGACGGCTGAACTCAAAGTTGGAGGGATGCAGGTGCTTTCTCGCAATTGGAGAACTTCTCGGGTCTTCTCACAGTTGGAGGGGCTCGGGGAGGCAATGCTCCTCACAATTAGAGGAACCACTGTTACACTATCTTGGAAACTCAGGAGGCGGTTACCTAAACGTCTGACTCGAAGTCCTCACAGTTGGAGGCAACATTCTTACCTTGGCGAATGACCTTTCTCACAGTTGGAGACTGGTTTGTCATTCCCTACAGTTGGAGGTTGACTACTGCATTCCCATTGCTAATAGTGCATGTTGTAGAATTGGCCAATCATTTAGACTCATTTGTGCATGTAGAATAGGCGATGATCCTTAGTTGTGATAATCTGGAGGTTGATTATTATGGTGATCTTGAGAGATGGTTGTGCTTGTTGGTTGTGTGGGTTGACATGTTATATTCTATGTGTTTTCCCTATGCATGATAGTTGTAGAGTTTCTTACCTCTCGTGCATGTTTTTCCTGTTTTCTTTATATGTGTTGTTCGGGTCGTGATCCGAAGGCGGAGGTGCTGGTTGACTGACCGGAATGCTGCAGTGGGTGATGTTGAAGCGAAGTGAGATCCTTCTTCCGCAGCAAGGTTGACGGTGGTGCTTCTCTAGTAGAGAAGGAGACCTCAGAGGTATTCTTGAGTCTTCTGTAGTGTTTGTACCAAGGTCAGTGGGGCGTCTGTTTGTGTATATTCTGTTTACACCATGGCTTCCAGGTGAAACTCTGATGTGAAGTTTTAAGTTGTTATATTTGCTTATATGTGTATATTTTAAATAAGCTTTTTCTTATATGTCGCATGATATCAAATCTAGTAAGTTTAAGTTTTGGGAGCGTCACAGAGGTCGAGCGAAGTTTGCCACTTTGAAGACTATCAAAGAGTTTGGCCATTTAAAGTTAGAAATGATGAAAAAATGAAGGTTGAAGGCGTGGGGAGTGTGAGATGGAAGTTGCACAATAGCGTAGTCCAAACTTTCCATAATGTGAGGTTTGTACCTTCTGCATTTACCAATATCATCTCTTTTGAGGAGAAGACAACACAAAGGTAAAAGTTTGTTGGTTCCAAGTGGAGGTGCAAGGTGTAAAAGGGGAGGCACTTGATCATGCGAGGGCAGAATATTTGCTACTTAGAAGAGCAAGCTTTGAGAAGAGCAAGCAGTGGTAACAAAATGAAAACGAAAGTAAATTTTTTGGATATTATAAAAGTATGGAATTTTTATTAAGGGAGGAATTGTTAGGAAAAGCAATTCAAATTTACAAACTTTAATTCAAGTGAGTGATTCCAATGCATAGTAAATTGATATGCTAGTGGAATTCAATGTTTGACTCTGGGAATTTTAAATTCATTCTTGAAAGGAATGACAAATTTCAATGACTTTGGAATGATGAGAAACAAGTAATATCCATTATTACAACTTGAAAGAAGTCACTTTCCCTCCACTATATAAAGAGAGTCTTGTGAATAGTTGAAGTATCAAATTCCAAGGAAAGTGAGCAAGGGCGGATTATCACTTATAGTGAGAGTGTCTCTTGTGAGTGAGTGTGCATCATTCCTTGTAACTCTTGTATGTGATACTTGGTTTTGTAGGGTGATTCACTACTTGGGATGGGTTTATAGGTTTCTAAAAAACTTGTAATCTTGTTTAAGATAGTAAACATTTTGTTGGAATGTTTCCGTGGACGTAGGCAAGAGGTGACAAACCACGTAAATTCGTGTGTGTTCGCTTACTTTCTTTGTGGTGTGTTTTGTATGTGTTCCTGTCTTCGATGCTTGGCTTCTTCTATAGTTGGTTCTATGTTGATACTTGGTATTATAGCTTCAACAGATGGAAACACTCGATTTGTTATGCTTTTCGTGGTAATAAAAAAGGCAGTGTTATACTTATTTGGGATGGTTTTGTTGCTATTATTTAACAAGTATGGATGGAAAGAAACAAAAGACTCTTCAAGAATCAACTTTTGGATGTGCATAGAGTGTTTGGATGGTTGAAAAGAGGTCGGATTTTATGGTGCACCCAAAAAATTGGGGTGAACTGGTGATACCCTATGTATCAACACTTTTAACCTATAAGTTGTTCAACAAGTTACATTAAAAAATTATTATTTATTTATAAGTCCTTTAACAACACTTTTACATTTATAGTATGCACCATTGTTTTTTATCTTTTGTTCCTATTGGTATTGTAATTTTCTTCTTAGTCCTCTATCAAGTTTTTTCACCTTTCCCTTTGGAACTCGACAGTAGCGGTGGCCACGTATGTGACTGTGGTCTTGGGTGGAGCAACTGAGTGCGGTGGCCAGGCGCGGTGGTGCAAAAATGGAGAATGAAAAGGCAACATGGGAGAACTAAGCTCTCTGAGAACAAATCCCATTCTATCATCCAAGACCAAGTTGTTCATACACGAAGGTTGGGTGTGTCGAAGCCAGCCAAAACCATGGACACATTCAAACACCCATAAAGATCCACCAAACAATCAACATTTCAACAAAAGTATAGATTTACTAGAAAAGAACAAATGGAATAATCTAAATATTATTGCTTGAATTGTCAATACAAGGATTTAGATTATATTGACATGAGCTCATAATTACTTGCATAGAATAGAGCTATATTATAGGTAACAAATTTGTCCTAATAATTAAAAATAAATAATCAATATTTGTACATTAAAAGTAAATAAATCTGCAATAATTCTCAACATTCCCCCTCAAGCTGGTGAATTGATATCAATCATTCTTAGCTTGCCATTCTTAGTGTTCCATAGGAAGTCCTTTAGTCAACACGTATGCCAATTGATGTTTTGAAGGGACATATGATGTGTTGATTAAACCACTGTCTACCTTTTCCTTGATAAAATGTCGGTCTGTCTCTATGTGCTTTGTTCTGTCATGTTGAATTGGATTATAAGCCATACTAACAACTGACTTGTTATCACAAAACAATCTCATAGGAGTTTCATACTTTATTCTAAGGTCTTCAAGTACAATTTTCATCCATAACAACTAACAAACCCCTTGTGCCATAACTCAAAAATTCCGCCTCTGCACTAGATCGAGCAACCATGTTCTGTTTCTTACTTCTCCATGATACGAGATTACCAGCAACAAACATACGATACCCAAATGTTGATTTTCTGTCATTAAGTGAACCTGCATAATCTACATCAGTGTACACTTCCATAGCTAGATTTTCATTCCCGTTGAAAAAAATTCATCTTCTGGGTGTGGTTTTAAGATACAGCAGAATATGATTCACAACTTGCAAGTGTCGCACCCTTGGGTCATGCATAAACTGGCTAACCACACTGATAGCATAAGCTAAGTCTGACCTGGTATGTGCTAAGTATATCAACTTCTCTACCAACCTCTAATATTGAGTTCTATCAACTTTGGGGATTTCGTCATCACTACCCATTGTGATTTTGTTCAATGGGAACACTAGTGGCCTTACATCTGAGTTTACCAGTTTCCTTAAGAAGGTCTAGGACATATTTTCTTTGGGAGATGAAAATGCCTTATTTGGAGTAAGCAACTTCAATCCCTAGAAAATATGTTAGCCTTCAAAAATCTTTCAGCCAGTTTATCCTTCAGAATTTGTTTCTCACTCATGTCATCACCATATAATGATATTGTTCACATACACAAGTAGAATATTGTGTTTGCCTTCATGAGAATGTTTAAAGAAGGGGGTGTGATCACCTTGAATTTGCCTGTATCCCAAGGACAACATTGTCTTTGTGAATCTCTCAAACCATGCACAAGGTGATTGTTTCAATCCATATAAGGCTTTCTTTAATCCGCACACCTTATTCCTTACATCATGTAAGTCATATCCTGGAGGAATCTCTTTATAGACTTCATCTTCCAAGTCACCATGGAGGAAGCCATTTTCACTTCAAACTTGTGTAGTTCTCAACCGAAATGTGCAGCAAGAGAAAGTAGGATCCTTATTATGTTCATCTTTGCCACCGGAGCAAATTTTTTTTCATTGTCGATTCCATAGGTTTGAGTGTACCCTTATGCAAGAAACCTTGCCTTATAGCGGTCAAGAGTGCCATCAGACCTATATTTAACTGTAGATATCCACCTGCACCATACTGGATTTTTTTCTCATGGTCTCTCAACAATCTCCCATGTTTTGTTCTTCTCCAACTCACCCATCTCCATATTCATGGCTTGAACCAATTTGCTATCTTGCAATGCTTCATGTACTGATGCTGGAATTTTGATAGAATCAATGATTGAAATGAAACTCTGGTGCTGCAAGGAAAGGTGTTTAGAAGAAACAAATTGAGAAATCGTGTACTTGGCGCAATAGATTTTCACCTTCCTCAAGGTAATGGGTAAGTCATTTAGGCTAGGGTCACATTTATTTGCAGAAATATCCAAAGTAGCAGAATTAAGAACATTAGGAGAAGTACCTTCAGTACTTACCATAGGCTCGGACGTCTGAAGTTGTTGTTGGATGAGGTCGGGTATGTTCCTCTTCTGATACACCAATTTTTGGTGTATTGGCCTTGGCATTAGCAGGTTCAGGTGCTGAATCATAATATGTTAATTCTTGTGCACTAGAAGGCAACACAAAGAGAATAAGAGACCCATTGGGTACAAAAGACTTAAGAGACTTAAGAGGTATAAAAGTCTCGGGAAAGAGGGACTCAACTTTTGGAATGGTCTCCCCCTTAAGCTCAAGTGGAGTGAAAAAGGACTCAAATTCATGAAAGATAATGTCCATGGAAACAAAGCGTCGACTCAAAGGATGGTAGTATTTATATCCCTTATTGACAAGAGAATAACCCAAGAAAACATGCTTAACAGTGAGAGAATCAAGTTTGCCACGATGTTGTATATGGACATGAACAAATGCAACACAACCAAAGACACGAAACAGAAGGCTCCTCATAATACGAGCAGAAGGAAAGAAAGAGGTCATGTGTGCGATAGGGCTGACGCCACCTAGAACCCGAGAAGGTAACTTGTTTATGCGGTTTATGAGGGTGGTGGCTGTTAAGACTGCTTCTCCTCAATAAGATTTTGGAACAACAAAACTCTTGTGATTTCAAGTCAATGACGATTTTTTTCTTTCCGTGACACCATTTTGTTGGGGAGTATCAACACACATGAGTTCATGGAGGATACCATGCTCTTTAAGGAATATAGACAAATCTTGGTTGACATACTCCCTACCATTATCAGAACGTGAGCATTTAATTGGTTTTCCAAATTGGGTCTAAACCATACGGTAAAACTGAACAAATAATGAGAACATTTTAGATTTATCTTTCATGAGGAAAAGCCAAATCACACGAGTACAATCATCAATAAACGAAACAAACCACTTTTTTCCAGAAACAGTAGAAATGGATGCAAGTCCCCATACATCAGAATGAATAAGATCAAAAGCTTCAACACTTTTATTATAACTGGGAGAAAAAGATGCACGATGATGTTTAGAAAACTGACATACATCAAGCAGAAATTTTAGGAACATGAAACACATCCTTTAAGTGAAGGGAAGACTAGACAGTAATGTTATCACATCCCGCGGCTGAGGTACGAGAGCCATCAGCTACGGTTACATAATGTTTACCGGTAGAAGGTTGATAAGATGACAAATGTGGGGAACAAAAGGTCATATGGTCAGTTGCACCAGAGTCAATAATCCATGAATTCTCAGACACAGTACTAGAAGCATTAAGAGATAGGTTACATGAATTCTTACCAGTCATGGCTTGAGGACGAATGTTAGAAGACTTACTAAAAGAGTCAAGGAGTTCCCGTATGTCCTGGATAGTCTTAGAGGTCGACATTTGATAAGATGACAACTGTGGAGGCCCAACATTTGTTGCACTGGTGGCTGGTGAGGCTGCACAAACCTTTGAATCCACAGATCCACGCATTTCACTATATCGGGTTTTGTCCATCCTCAAAGCAATACTATTTGTGGATAACCCACACCCGAAAACAGAACCAAACAAGGTCGACGAGAAGAACAGTAGAAATGGCTCGGCGAATGGAGGTTGGTTGCGCTGTCATGCACGACTAGTAGGACGGAGTGTGGATCTCACGCACAGAGGAAGGAGCGGCACATCAGAGCGCGTGGTGGCGGTTCTAAGGCTGCTTTTTTGGTGGTTGGCCGAAAAAAGGATGACGACTCGTTTGATAGGGTAGATGGTCTGAACGATGGTGGCGGCAAATAGAGTCTCTCGGTGGCAGACACAACAACAACTAGGATTAATGCAATGAAGGCGCAACGAACACAAGAAGCAGCCGCAATGAGGGCGGTACCTGTAATGAAGGTTGTAATGGTCCGGACTGCTTTTAGGATTGCCGACTATCCCCACAAACCAACACGAGTCTTTTCAGCGTACTTTGTGCTCACTCACACGTTTTCTGGGAACTTCCTAGAAGGTCACCCATCCCACAAGTGCTCCAAGCCAAGCACGCTTAATTATAGAGTTCTTATGTTATGGGCTCCCGAAAAGAAGATACATCTTGTTGGTATAAGTAGTACAAATCAATCCTTTTAAACCTTCCTCAACTGTAAAGTCCCATACCTGTATAGTCTCAGGATCCCTCTCATTCCGGTGTGAATTGGTTCATTCATGTGTCCCTCCACCTAGAAGCCTGCCAGGAGCCACTCCTTGTTCATGCCTCATGCACCGGCGATCACTCCCCGCCCTCGTCAGCCCCGAGTGTTACATGCCCACCAGCTTCAGCTTGGTTCGTCCCCAAACCACACCGTACTGGGAGGGGTCCGCTCTGATACCATTTGTAACGGCCCAGACTGCTTTCAAGATTGCCGACTGTCCCCACAAACCAACACGGGTCTTTTCAGCGTGCTTTGTTCTCACTCACACGCTTTCTGGGAACTTCCCAAAAGGTCACTCATCCCACAAGTGCTCCAACCCAAGCACGCTTAACTATAAAGTTCTTATGTTCTGGGCTCCCGAAAAGAAGATGCATCTTGTTGGTATAGGTAGTACAAACCAATCCTTTTAAGCCTTCTTCAACTGTACAGTCTCATACCTGTATAGTCTCAAGATCCCTCTCATTCCAGTGTGAATCGGTTCATTCATGTATCCCTCCGCCTAGAAGCCTGTCAGGAGCCGCTCCTTGTCCGTGCCTCATGCACCGGCGATCACTCCCCGCCCTCGTCAGTCCCAGGTGTTACAAAAGCAGCCTGGGATTGTATGTGGAAACGGAGTCTCCCAGATCGGGATCTCTAATACTAACTAGAAAAGATCAAATGGAATAATCGGAATAAATTTTTTTTTTATGAGCATAATCTAAATATTATTGCTTGAATTGTCAATACAAGGATTTATATTATATAGACACGAGCTCATAATTACTTGCCTAGAATAGAGCTATATTACAGGTAACAAATCCGTCCTAATAATTCAAAATAAATAAGCAATGATTTATACATTAAAAGAAAGTAAATCTAAAATAATTCTCAACAGATTTTAAGTTCTAAACCCCATTCCAAACTGAAAATCGAAAAGAGGTATTATTAGATCCATAACCACCTTGAAATAGACCAATAAACCTTTGCTGCAGCCCGAGAACCCAGATCACGTTCGGATAAATCTTGTGCCCATATCTCGTTCACAGTTTATCACAAATCGCGTTTGGGTCGTTTGGTGCTCCAACCACCGTGGGTCATAATGTTAAGGTGATTGGATAGCTGTGGCTTCGAGGCGGCACCTGGGTTGATAACCATGGAGGACATAGCATATGCAAAAAAAAAAAATGAATAGAAGGGAAGACATATAAAGTAAAATAAAAAGAATAAAAATTACGGATTTACAAATAAATAATATAAAGGACTTTTAAATAAATATCTTTTAAAAATTACTTGCTGAAACTTGCTATAGCAAGTATTTTTTTTTAGGTGCACCTATGCATTCCAATTTCAAGGGGAGCACCGTAAAACTCACCTAAAAAGAGAAGTGCAATCAGAATTCAATTTTGTTTTCCTGCTTTGTTTTCACAGTTGGGTAGTATTTTTGTTGAGAGGATTGGAGCTTAGTTATGGGTTATGTTTTGAATCTTTGATAGGTGTTTTGTTGGTTCTGCTGTCTAGTTTTGATGACATTGAGGGTTCATAGAAGGTGGCATTTCTTTTTCTCTCTCTCCCTCAGTTTTTGGTAATTATAAGTACTTACTTTCTTACCCCAAAAAAAATTATGTTACAGAGTCCATTCTAGTCAAATTACTGTCATTCAATCATGCATCATGTCATAAAAAATGTTGAATTTTCACAATAAATCCCTCAAAAGTCGGATATATGAAAATAAATGATTGGACGATGATGTAAAAAGTTTTACAATAGCAGTCCATCAAAACTAAACACAACTATGGAAGTTTATTTGTAGGTTACTTTACCTTCAAGAATGTGTCAAAATGCCAGGAATTTATATTTAGTATGAGAGCTGAGAAGCTATATCCAATTAACCGAAAAACAAATGTAACGGGCAATTAAAATAAGAAAAAATGAAAAAGAACAAAATTGCAGCAATTATGGAAAAATGATTCATTACATTACATCCATGGCTAACAGCTCCTCCTTGACATGAATACAACAAAGACCTCACTCTAGAACCATATACACATATCATATACAGTACGTAAAGCACACCCTCTTGTTGCCTTCCTTGGAGAAAAAAACAAAACCCGGGATTAAGGCATTGGTTTTCAACTGTGGTATAGAGCTCAGTCAGAGTAGTGGAAGAAAAGACCGACCAAAGAAATAGTCAGTGTTGGCCAAATTAATCTAGAAACAAACAATATGCTATAATCTCAACATCTTTGACAGCCATTCTGAAAGATTAGCTATCACAAAGCCTGCAAATACCTGCAGCTCAATACCAAAACAATTCCATTAATATGTGAACAAAAACTATGAATTCAATGTTTTGACAACTGTGACTTCCAAACAGTATCCTAGGCTATGAAAACTATGCCATGTTGTAATTCATAACTAGATGACAGAGGAATTAGCATGCATAAGGTCAAAGGAAGGAATAATGACGAATGTGCACACACAACCTTGCATCATCACAAATATAAATTATCTTAACAGAGATTGAAACAACATCATAACACCAAGATATGAATATGATTTTTTCTAAAAAAATTGTTGGGGCAAAGTGAAACGAGGATCCTCATACTGGTTAGCTGAGAAAACATCAAGTTGAAGATATCTTAAGCCATAACAATACCTGAACTGAACCAAGAATGTATAATGCTGAATAATGCCGACCATGGATCACGATGTCAGCCAACATAGCAAGAGGAATGGTGAGTGACATGCCCAAAGTGGCCACAAGGGGAGTTGTCCATACAACACAGAGTGCCCTGGGTAGATAAAATAAACTCTAATATAAGAGCAGGGACGGATTCACAAGACATCGGAGAGGGGGCCAAATATATAAAGATATGCAGAAAATATTTTTAGCAAGGCATTTTTTTTTATAAGAAATATTACACACACACACACATATATATATATATAGAGAGAGAGAGAGAGAGAGAAAGAGACTAGGGATCCATTTACACCAGTGTAAGTCATTTTTCATTAACACTCACCCTTACCCGTTGATTTTCTACATATATATATATATATATATATATATATATATATATATAGAGAGAGAGAGAGAGAGAGAGAGAGAGAGAGATGAGGGATTCATTTACAGCAGTGTAAGTCATTTTTCACTTACATTTACCCTTACCCGTTGATTTTATTTTCATCCAGCGGCGATTGTGATTTTAACTTTGGTAATAGTTTTATACCGTTGGATGAAAATAAAATCAACGACTAAAGGTGAGCGTAAATGAAAAATGACTTACACTGGTATAAACGGATATCCATTGGTTCCAAGATTAAGTTAAAAAGAGTTACTCTAAATCTCTACCCTTCAATTTATCTAATTCAATGGAAGTTAGGTGGCTTTTTTAATGAATTAACGTAGGTCATTGGATTAGAATAAATTGAAGGGTGGAGATTTGTAGTAACTCTTCTAAAGTTACTATTGGAGTCAATAGATCCCCATTCTCTCTCTATATATATACATATGATATATATTTATAAAACTTATTTTACAACATATATTGAAGAGGGGGGCGAGCATCCATGCCCATGCTTGCCCCCCCTAAATCCGTCCTTGCATAAGAGTTTGGTTAACTCTGTGTGTGTGTAAATTAATAAAATTTGTTTCATGTACCAGAAGTAGTCTGAGAGAACACTTCCAATAATTCCATTGGCAAGAACCACTTCGTCCATTTTAGCAGAATGAGGAAGCGTAAACTTAGGTTCGATTCCTAAGGCTGTCAACGGCCAAACTGAGAGAAATATAAAAGAGAATTAGCAATCAATTTAGTAAAGTAATGTGAGATCTTGTAATCCTTGAATGTATTACAAAAGGAATAAAAGGTTGGTGTGTGAGAACACAAGAACTAAGTTAAATGAGCACATGAAAAGGAGTGTGTGCATAGAATCTCGTAACTTGACATTGTAAGTAACTATAGAAGCATAGCTAGGTAAAAACTTACTAAGCCACCAGAGTGCTACTAGTGTAAACAATCCAACATATCCAAAAAGCTTTTGCACATCAACCCTTTCTCCTTCTTTACCAGAAAACTTTTTAAGAAGAACTGCAGCATTAACAGTAAAAGAAATGCTCATTAATCATCTAATTCATCTGACAAATACAGGAAAAAAAAAATAGCTAAGACATTGCCTAACCTGTAAATAGACCATATGTCATAGCCGAGAGAAGGCCAAAAAGATCTCCAACAAGGGAGCGCTTTCCATTGCTGAACACAAATATCAACTGTCAACGCCCAAAAAATTGTATTACAAAGAGCATGCTGATGATAATACATGAAAGACAACAACTAGATTAGCTCAATGTTGTACAGCTTCCTCTGATCCCTTCTGCCTCTATCATATTATGGATGACACTTACATTGATATACACAAATGAGGAGACGTAGATAACTTAAAAGCACAATGCAGGATAAAAAGGAATAGTTTATGTTAGAGATATAAAGCCATTCAGAAGCCTCTACCTAACATATCAAACTTCTTGGGGAGTTGGTCCTTGACATGGAATTAGAGTGTCTACAACCAAGTGGTGTTTACTGTTTGATCCTTGCCACCCTCATTCTCCATAATTAAGTTGAATTTTGACACAAGTTAGAGCGGACCTATGAATTGTCCACACTTCAAGCCGAAAGGGCACTTGTATGATGGGTATGTTGTTATGTTCTTTCTTATATTTTATACTTCCATTAGTAGGGGGCTTAGCAATATACAGTTAGCCTAGTTTAATAGCCGATAGGACTTTGTATTCAGTGGTCATATGATATATTTTTGGATTAAGTTTTTCTACCCTAAAACCATAATTCTCTTGTTCCTACTTTTTCTCTGCATCAAATTTGTATTAGAGCTCAGTTTTTTAATCCCCAAGATTGTGGATGGATTGATCTTATGTATTGGTTTCCATCTTATATTAAATGACAAACATAAGGCACTTGTGATTGTGGAACCAAAATTTTATAAAGAGTCATATATACTTGTTGTTTACCAGCTTAGAGAGTATAGGATGATAAAGGAAAATATGATGAATGTGATTTGATCATCAAAATAGATAACGAAGGCTTACAAAGCACTTAATTGCGACTCATCTGCAGCCCATGTTTTCCCCAGAGTTGTCATTGCAACCCCAGCCATGCTAACTAAGACAGCAACTACTTTTGGTACATTTAAAGAGTCTTGGCCCATAAAAACACCAATGAAAAGAGTGAAGAATCCTGAAGTAGATGATAAGACTGTTGTACTGGCAACACTTGTATGTGCAAGGGCAGCATTTGATAGATACTGAAAGAAACCAAAAAGAGTTAAAAATATCACTGCTACACTTCCTAAATGTTGTCAAAGAACAAAATAAACATCAAAGCTACGCATGTATGATTCAAAAACAATGAGAACATCATGGCAAACAAAAGTCTCTACCATGTAAGGACTGTTTAAATAGTACTAGAGAACTAGTCATATATTGTTCAGCAAAAAAATAAAGTATGAGAGGCATGGAATCATATCATTGCACCAATATGATCAATACAACGAGGCTTTTAACTGCCTCAAGAAGAAGTCAACTTTAGGTGATATCAAACTTATCTATCAAGTAATCTAGTCACTCCAGTCAGAAATGGAACAAAAATACTTTTGAACTCATTGATAGCATAATGCAGGGGTCAGACATGCTGGACTTTTTCAGGTTGTGCAAGTGTCCCTATATGTATTTCTCCGCAAATATAAGTTGCTGAACTGCTATGTAACATAATCTCAAACATAACTAATGACTTGTTCGTAAAGGGTAAAAGAGTGTCTTCCGTGCCAGTGTATTTGCGTGTTTTACACCACATGTCAGAATACCTGTTTAAAGATGCAACTGTAACCACAATGAATGACATGTTTAACAACCATAAGAAAATTTATTACTTGTAATTATGTAAGAAACCAGTAACATAACAGTTGTTGTGGTAAGAGATATGTATCAATGAGCTTAACAAATATGATCTTGCTATAGTTTAACATCTTGTCAATTCAAGGCTTTTTTTAATGTATAGAAAATTAAATATGCCAGAATTCAGAAATTTTAAAAAGGTGTAGATGCTTCAGAAGAATATAAACTCATTAATTTAGCCAATAGATATTTGTGGAGAATATTCTTTTGGGTTAAAAGAAACAACCAGAGGGTGAGCCATGGCATATCAGTGCCTTGTGACCTGGTGATCATGGGTTCTACCATTCTAGTCACAGAAACAGGCTCCCCAATCACAGGGGTAAGGTTACGTACATCTCACAACAATAGTGAGTGCCTATTGCACCAGTCAAAAGAAATAACCTCATAATTCTGTTGTACTGTATGATTTGGTCCTTCCTAACAACAAAATGGAGATATCAATCTGAAGTTACTTACCTCTGTTATAAACCAGATAGGTGCAATGTAAAATCCATAAGCAGCAACTTCCTTTGTATTAAGTTCTCTCTCTGCCTTTGGAATATTAGTATCATTATATTTAGCCACCAATGGCTTTACTTCTGCCAGAGTTGAAAAATTTAAATCACTATCTTTTCGAATCACATTCCCCTGTTCTGCTTCCAAGTTTTTCTGCACACCATTGCCTTCGAGGGGAGAGCTACTCCTGACAGAAAACTCGTCCATGCTTTCTGCTTTATTTCCACTTTTACAAGAGCGGCGTTTAAGCAAGTTATAAAACCAGTCCTTAATGAATGCTATTGGGAGGTAAACTACCATAAGAGAAGCTCCAAGATATGTAACTGCAAATGGCTGCTTGTAATCTGTAAAAATACCCTGTTAAGAAAGATTTGATTCAGACAAGCTTGCATAGATATAAAAGCTTGGATAGTGGCACAGTCCATGTTTCTGTCTCCAATAAAAAGGTACACCTTGAGCAGAATTTCAAACTTCAAAAGGTATTTCAACAAGATATTGTCTGATCTTGTGTCAATAAGGATTCAGATATTGCAATGCTATAAAATTGAAATAAACACAATGACTTATAAATATAAATCTTCAACCATAGACTGCATTAGTGTCCTCTGGTGGACATATGTAACACATAACAACACAAGATATAACTGGAATAGTGGATCCCCTCAGTGACACATTATAATACAGGTCTGCAGTTCTCATTCAATCAAAAGCCAAGATGATTGCATGATTTTGGGTTAGCTATACTGAACGAAGTAATCGTTCTAGCCAATTGAACTTATGATCACGTCCATAGGTTTTTATGATTGATATGTGAAGTTTCAAATAGTGAATCACTACAAAGGCTGATTCTTAGGATTTAGGAAGCTTCAAAATGAAGTCAAATTAAGCCAAAACATCAACCTGCATCTATCTCTCAACTCAGGCACAACAGCATCCTAATTGACTATTGTGTGATTAACAAAGACTCCTATATGGTAGGACATAAATCCCCATAATCATTTAATCTATTCAACTGATAATAAAGAATCTAGAGAGAGAGAGAGAGAGAGAAATTCCCACCTAATACAGCAACCACACAAACAGAAAGAAACATGCACATGCACATTTAGCAAATGCAATCATTCCAAACTGAAAAGAAAATATAATTTATAAGGCTGAAGCAAACTAAAAGAGGGTAAATTTTTTAGACTCAGAGAATTGGTAAAAGCATATACCTGGGTGACTTCAGCAGAGGTGACCCATATAATAACCACTGTACCTAGGAGGAACAATCCTGCCTTGTATCTCCAACCCATTACAAAAACAAACTATACCCAGATGGAGAAAACAGCAAGAGTTCCAATGATCCACACTTTTCTGCTCCTGGCAGATACCAGAATCCCCCTTCAACACACCAACTTGTCAACCACGTCAAAAAATGTAACTATGGGAAAGAAAAAAGCTTCAATCTTACGTACAAAATGGATAAGTGAGAGAACAAGCTACTACGTTTGAGAAGATTTTGCAGGGCAAAACTTAAGGGAAGAGATGGATTTTTGCAACAATAGAAATGCCACAGAAAACGGAAGGAAAGAGAAATAGAGGGAAGTTTTGGTTACTGTAATTACTAATTAGTTAATTGTATTTGTCTGAAACATGTTAACGTTACTGGTTTTTTAACATATATATCAATTAATTTGATCCCTCAACGTCTTTATTCTTCAATAATGCCCTTTATTGCATTTCCTTTTCTTTCCCTATTTTCCATCGTTGTGTACTAAAATTCCCCTTTTCAATTCTATGAATTGCATGCTCATGTTTTAAATCCGTGTCACAATTTTTGGGCACGTGTCTTGTATTTCAAATCATATTAGCGAAAACTAGCACCAAAAAACAAAACCATATTAGTCGAATCCACCAAAGAAACCAAAAAAATTGAGTAATACCATCTTCTACAAACAGAAAAACTAGGCTATATAAATAGAAACTAAACAAACAAAAATAATTAATTGAGTAAGTTTGTCTTTGAGAATAGCTTCAAGTGATGATTCAATTAGATTATTTTAGGACAATGTTGACATCCTCCATTCGGAAGTAAATTAAGTGGAGCAACCAAAAGAAAAGATTTTCTTAAAAAAATGAAGAAGAAAAAAAGATAGAGTGATAGTTGTAGAATGATTGTGTTAGTTCATTGGGACGTTGACCGTAACATCCCGATTTTTCAAGCTTTCGAGCTTTTTGTCCAATCAGTCCGGAAGTCGTCCGGTTTCTCGTCCGATTACTCATCGACAACTACACATAATCAATCAATCAATACAACAACTTTAAACCATCAAATTTTCTACTAATTGCCTCCTCCTAGTACGCCTTATGGCGAGGTTGAGTTATTATTACAAAGGATGAATGGCAAATTGTTTTATATGATTGTTCTGTTTTTTTTTTTTTTGGTATCAGATTTCTATAACCACTCGAGTGAGTGTTTTTCAAAACAAAAAGTTTTTAGTTTCCTTAACGGGTTACCATGTGATGTCCCAGAAGGGGGTGTCACATTGACAATCCTTGATAGCATTGATTATATTATTTACTCATAAAATTTTATTTTTAAAAATCCTTAATAGCATTCCCTAAACAAATTTAGTCTATAGCACTATAGGAACACTTAAAATATTGACAATGGCAGGTGAAATGCCATTGTATTATCATCATCATAGGAAAGCTAATGGAGTAATGGGACCTGGATCCTCTGCATTCATAAAATTCATGTATTCACGCATTCACCTTAATTTACGGTCAAGATTTCATACACCTATTTTTACATTAATATATTTATCCTACATAAAATTTAATCAATAGTCAAGATCTCCCTACAGTCAAAAAGAAACTGCACGGGATCTATTTCCTGGAGTAATGACTTATTACAGTGATAGCGATTTATTTTGGAAGACGAATGTTCTCATGGACATAACATCTTTTTCATTGAAATATAGAATGATAAAGACAAAAAAATCTCTAAAATACAAGGATTTCCTACTTTTTATGTTGTCAGTCCCATATTGGGTGGTTAACGAGCCTAGCCGTTGCTTATATAGTTAGGTAGACCACCCCCTCATAAGCCGATTTTTGAGGGGACCATTCGGATACCTGAATTCTTAACATGGTATTTTGAGGGGACCTTTTGGATGCCTGGCCGAATCTAATATGGTATCAGAGCCACGTTCTGCCCTGTGGTGTGGATAGTGCCGCTAACCCTCGCTTGTGGTGACGAGCCCAGGCTCGAGGGGGCATGTTGCGAGTCCCACATCGGGTGGTTAACGAGCATTTGACGAGGGGAGGGGGATTTCCCAGTTGCCACTACTTTGCCGGCAACTGGTATGATTGAAATTAGGATGTTCATATCCAAACTGGTCCAAAAAGAAAATCGCAAATCAATCCAAAAAAATCAAAAATCGAACAAACCTGATATCTATTAGATTTTTTTGGATCTTGTTTTGTAAAAACCGATCTGATCTGATCGGATTTTGGATTCCTTTTTTTAAAACCGAAACAAACCAAATCAAACCGCATATATAAAATTTAATATATGTTTCTTCTACTTTTTACGTTATTGATTTTTTATTTGTTAGTTTTTTTCCTAATAATACTTACTAGTTTGATTTGACGTAATTTTCTATTATTTTTAATGTTCCAAACATAAAAAAAAAAAATGTTCTGGAACTAGATGATGATATTTATTTATTTTAGACATATTTTATGAAATATTATTATATGAATATATCAACAAGTATATACAAGTTTAAGATTTTGTTCAATTTAGCTTGTAATCTTGATTGGAAGATTTTATGGTACCCCTTGGGTAACTTACCCTTGCCTATGTAGCCCATTCAGATGGTGAGAACTTAATTCTATTTGATATTGACATGACTCATTTAATTGAGATGGCGTATTCTGATTGGACATAAGGTACCCAAACCCTCTACTTTATAAGGGTACTATAGCAATGTCCATCTTGATTTTTGATGTAATATAAATATATAATGATGTGTTAGTAAAAACTGAATCAACCGATCCAATCCAAACTGCATTTAATTGGATCGGATCGGATTTTTTTTAAAGAAGCAATATAAACCGAACCGAACCACATGTTTTAATCTTTGGATCGGATGATTTTTTCCTCAAAACCGATCAAAACCGATCAACGAACACCCCTAATTGAAATTATGTCTTTCTCCGTAAAAAAATTACTTCTCTTTTTTAAAAATAAAAATTAAGCCTTTGGTTGTGTAGTGTCATTTTTAGTAATAAGAACATTTGGATGAGATTATATATATCTCTTTTATCTTAATAAGTGGTCTCTAATTCGAATATGAGGCTTGAAAAGATAGCAATATTAAAACTTTTGAGAGAGAGCTTGCGTGCGAAATATCCTAAAATAATTGAAGACTAGAGATAATATCCTAGGTTGTACAGTTTTTTCTATACATTATATATTTTAAATTTATGATATTTTATATCTAGATTTTTATTAAAAAAATGATAATTATGTTGAGAAAGTTCAGTAAATATTTTTAAATAGTTTTAGCGTAACCTACATGTCTCTCATCGTGCTCCATAATAATAATTCTCAATCCTTTTTTGGGGTGTCATTTTTTGGTAATGCAATATATAATTGTCCATGACAAAATATAAGTTTGGTTACTGTAATTAGTCAATTGTATTTGTCCTTTTTTTTTTATGAACATGTCAATTGTATTTGTCTGAAACATGTTAATGTTACTTGTTTACTTTTTTTTTTTTTTTGAACAAATGTTACTTGTTTACTTTGTATACTGTTTTTTATGTGTGTATATATTTACATATATTACATATATTTCAATTAATTTGATCCCTCAACGTCTTTATTCTTTAATGCCCATTAATGTATTTCCTTTTCTTTCCCTATTTTCCATCGTTGTGTACTAAAATTCCCCTTTTCAATTCTATGAATTGCATGCTCATGTTTTAAATCGGTGTCACAATTTTGGGCACGTGTCTTGTATTTCAAACCATATTACTCGAACCCACCAAAGAAACCAAAAAAATTGAGTAATACCATCTTCTACAAACAGAAAAACTAGTCTATATAAATATAAATTAAACAAACAAAAATAATTAATTGAGTAAGTTTGTCTTTGAGAATAGCTTCAAGTGATGATTCAATTAGATTATTTTAAGAAAATGTTGACATCCTCAAGTAAAATAAGTGGAACAACCAAAAGAAAAGATTTTCTTAAAAAAATGAAGAAGAAAAAAAGATAGAGTGATAGTTGTAGAATGATCGTGTTAGTTCATTGGGACCTTGACAAATCAACTATAAATAAATATGTCTTATTAACTAGTGTTTTTAAAACACTGATCAAGAAATAAAAAATAGCATGAGTTCATTGGAATTTAAAATTTTCACTTTTCCATACATTGATTATATATATTATTTACCCATAAAATTTTATTTTTAAAAAATCCTTAATAGCATTTCCCAAAACAAATTTAGTATATAGCAAGATAGGAACACTCAAAATATTGACAATGGCAGGTGAGATGCCATTGTATCATCATCATCGTACGAAAGCTAATGGAGTAATGACTTATTACAGTGACAGTGATTTATTTTGGAGGAGGAATGTACTCATGGACATAACATATTTTTCATTGAAATATAGAATGATAAAGATAAAAAAAAACAAAAAAACTCTAAAATATGAGGATTTCCTACTTTTTTGGCCGGGGGAGAGGGGGATTTCCCAGTTGCCACTACTTTCAGGGACGGATCTAAAAGGGGGCGAGCATGGGTGTTCGTCTCTCCTCTCTAGCATATATATTTTGTAAAATTAGTTTTATATATATATATATATATATATATATATATATATATATATATATAGTATTTTTCATAAAAAAATATCTTATTATAAATATTTATATATATATACATATAGTAATGTATATTCGGCCTCTCTAATGCTTTCTAAATCCGTCCCTGACTACTTTGCCAGCGACCAGTATGATTGAAATTATGTCTTTCTCCGTAAAAAAAATGAGATATGCTATGTAGTACGAAAGTTTTTTAAACGAAAGCATACGAAAGTACTGTTGACCAATGAAACTAAGACTTTGTTTGGCTGTAGAAGGAAAAATGGGAGGAAAGAAAATGGAAGGAAATAAAGGGGAAGGAAAGAAAATGAGTGAAAAATGAGATGATTGTTTGGTTTGAGAGAAAATAAGAGAAAAGAAAACCAAAACTTTTCTCTCTTCTTGTTTGGTTGAGGAGAAAGTAAGAGGAAAGAAAAAAAAATATTTGTGAAATGACCAAAATACCCTTCAGTAAAAAAAGAATTTATTTTTATTTTAATCTTTTTAATTTTAGATTTGAAATAAAAATGGTTTGGAATTAATCGTAGATTAATTTTGGATCATTGATTTTCTTGGTTGATCAATTCAACCATCTATCTCTACTCTAATTTAAATTTTAAAACTTTAGATTTTTTCCTCTTTATTTTTACATCCAAGGATCAAGATTATTTCCTCTTTCTAGACTGAATCTCAATCACTCAAATTTTACTCATATCAAAATTTAAAAAAAAAAATCTTTTACCTTCCTTGGATCAGAAAAGTGCATGTCCCCCTCCCTACTCACTTTTTCTTTCTTCTTTTCCCCCGTTCACGTGCAGAAAACCTCTCTTCGTCTCCCATCTCTCCACCATACTCCACCTTCTCTCTTAATTTCCGATTGTTAGGGAAGAATTCACACTCACATAAATGCTGAATAATACCTTTGTATATTATTGAATCACTCTATTGATTACACACATAGATGATCTTATCTATAACACTTCACTAATACTAACCACATCACATATTCACCAACTGCAGTAACTAACTCTTAACAATATTGGTAACAACTAACTTCCTTTATTTGAATTAACTACAACACTTCTCCTTAATTCAAAACTACAGAGAAACAACTCCTAAAACTTTTCAACTTCTCAAATATGTCTTTCTTCAAAGACTTTGTTAGCACATCTGCTAACTGCACTTCAGTTGGGCAATAGATCAACCCCAATCTTCCATTAGTTACTTGCTCTCTCAGAAAATGAAAACGGGTTTCTACATGCTTGCTCCTTCCATGTGACACCAGGTTCTTAGCTAGGTTGATAGCTGATTTATTGTCTACCAACAGCTGCATCCGTTTCTTAACTTCTATGGACAATTCCTGCAGAACTGAGTTCAACCAAATTGCCTGACAGGCAGTGAGACGACCCGCCGTCCCATCAAAGAACCTAAGATATTAACAAACCTTAATCGCATTATAATCGTTAGCGAGCCTTATTAATACGAAGCGAAGCGGAAAGATTAAACGCGGAAACGAAATTAATTTAAGGCACGTCGTATATCAGAGTACACAGCTATAAAATATAAGATATATATAGGCAGCGGTTGCCCCGTTAGTAGGGCTATAATAGCAATACATACATACTGAGTATGTCGGTACAGACTATAAGCAAAATACATCAAGAGATAAGAAAAACTCTCTTGCTAGCCACTCTTCCAGTACAACACTCAAAATCCCTCGGGATTAGGATTCGTGGCTCGTCCACCGGCATCAGGCTCGTAAGGAGTGTCATCCAACTCCTCAGCAACTGGTTCCTCCATAGGGTCTTTCCATAAAATAAAAGAGACACATAGAGAAAAGATAGGGAGATAAGAAATATGCATCATCAAACATGGGAGAGGGGCAATAGTATAGCATATAAACATATAGCACATAACACATAGAAACCATATAACACACCAACAACCATCTCTTGGGTCATACAGCACAACCGTTTCAAAAGTCACTCTCTCAGATCAAACCTCTACGAAGGATACTAATCCTTATATGCATGTCATCATTCCTACATGCATGTCAGCCGATTTCATCACGTCCCCAGTTGGACATGCCCGTCGGGATTAATAATATCATGTCCCCAATTGGACATCTTCGTTAGGATTAAAAACATAACGTCTCCAATTGGGCATCCCTCATTGGGACCAAATATTCTATGGTATGAAATGCTATGATATGCAACAAGCATCCATCACAGATTGACACCGGAACCTCACACCTAAGCACTCGGCTACAGCCATGATGCACTGCATCGACATCAACATCACGACGCCTTGCGTCCACGAGCCACAGCTCCATGGTCAGGACCACGAAGATATCAATTCGAACAACATCACAATCTCACCATACTCTCATCAGCAATCATCCAACCAATCACAATAACAAAATATCACAACAATAAATACGCCAATATAGATATCATCACGTTGACAGATAAACAGATAATCACATAGGCAGTTCAATATATCAACCTCAATAATCACATCATCTAGAATATCGTCTTAGCGGTGATAGCCCAAAGGTACCTACACCTAGGGTCCAGGTACTTTGTCCAGGGTTCAACCTCTAGTAGGGTTTAAGGTTTCCCTACACATATATATTCTATACTACGCTTGCCTTCCTGACGATTTCAGTTCGTTCTCCCCACCTGAAATTGCTACGCATGCTCGCTTTCCCACACAAGCTCCCGAACACAGTTCCGCAACCGGTACTTCAGCACGCTTTAGGGCGATCGAACATAATCTGATATTTCACAGCAAATCACAACTTTAATATTCACAAAATATCATTTCTTTGTCTCCTAGGACCTAGGTTCGGCCACTAAGGCTCAAAATAGGTAGAGATGCCTAAAAATTCTAAACTCTTGGATGGATGATCCTCAAGTATACACAACACTATAGTAAGTTTTATTATACAAAAACTTGAAGCAAAACTTATAGTTTCCCCATAAGCTAGGTTCGGCCACTTCATGGCAAAATAGGCTAGAGGTGTCTAAAAATTCCTAACTCTTGGATCAATGATCCTTAAGCATACCTAACACCAGATCAAGTCTCATTACTCAAAATTTGGATAAAAAAACTCAAACTTTCTCACCATAGGGTTTTGGCCATCTATAACCATATGGGTTGGAGAACACTTTTGGTTAGATACTCTTGGATTATGAGAGACGATGATCATACTAGGCCATAGAAATTGGTTTTACATTAAAAAGATTTTTCTACAATTTTCTAGAGATTTATGAAGTTTGAAGTTCAAACTTGAACATAGCTTGAAAAACATGATTTCAATGGAGAATATGAAGATTAAGAGATCAAAGAAGAAGTCCATACCTCTTAGAGGATGAAAGTGAGCAAGATGATCAACTTTGCTTCACAAAATCACTTGAGAATTCTTTAAGAAAATGAGAGTAAGAAAGGAAGAAAATGGAGTTGAAGAAGGAAATGGTGAAGTGTGTTCATGAAGGGGGCGTGGGAGAAGTGAAGGAGGGATAAGGAAGTCCAAAAAATTTCACTTAAGAACAAAAGGGTCTTTTCACACAAGGGTGAAATGGTAATTGTGAAAAAGGTCAGGGGCATTTTAATCTTTTCGCGTCCAGATATTTTCTAAAGTCATCATGACACTGGCAGGCTTTCTTGGGTGATGTGACCTGATGTGACTTCATGTTTATCTGTTAGCGGATCCCGTTAAATCCCTATTCAGCTTTGTTCGTCACCCGATTGAAGATCTCGCCCAAATAACTTATATTATTTCGCTTTTTAGTGCGAAAAACCAATTTAATCAAAATTGTTATAAATTCAATTCTAAGCCTAACTGTTTCGTTCACGAGTCAAAATTAGGTCTTTTGAGCAGTAAAATCTTACTGTCAATGAAAACGCAGACCGGGCTCCGTCTGAGTTTTCGACACAAAATTTAATCGTAGCTCCCTACGATAGCGTAGAGTATGAATGTCATTTTATTTTATTTAATTTCATTTTCTAAACCTCAGATAAAAATATAAACTCATTTATATAGTTTATAGGTCTTATAAAGCATGAAAATCGGAGTGTTACAGGCAGCAAAAGATCTGGCTATGTACTCAACTTCACAGGATGATAATGCCACAACCGGTTGTTTCTTTGAACACCAAGAGATTGGTGCACCTAGAAATTTGAAAAAATAACCAGTTGTACTCCTTCTATCAGCCCTATCGCCACACCAATCCGAATCTGAGTAGCCAAGTACATTAGCCTGCTGTTTTGCCTCTGATGGAAACAACACTCCACATTTCAGTGTTCCCTTTATATATCTCAAGATTCTTTTGGCAGCAAGCAAATGAGACTCCCTTGGTTTTTCCATAAAACGACTTATCACACCTACTACAAAGCAGATATCAGGCCTGCTATTGCATAGGTATCTAAGAGAGCCAACCATTTGTATAAAAATAGTGCTATCAACGGCTTCCTCTTGTTCACATATTTCATCAAACTTGATGTTTGCTTCAGATGGAGTTGTTGCCGTGTTGCAATCTAACATATTAAACCTTTTCAATACCTCAGTGGCATACTTCTGTTGATTTAGCACAATTCCCTTTGAGGTGGTCACAAATTCCATTCCCAAAAAATATGATAATCTACCCAGATCTGTCATCTCAAATTCTGCCATGAGAAGAGACTTGAATTCCTCAATCTCTTTAAGATCACTTCCAGTAATTAACAAGTCATCAACATACAAGCAGAGCAGCAACAGGTTCACACCTTCACACCATTTCTAATCTTCACAGATACACCATACTCAACTGAACATTTCAGAAATTGATGCTGCACCAAAAAGGAATCTATCCTTTTGTTCCAGGCCTTTGGAGCCTGTTTAAGGCCATACAATGCCTTATGCAGTTTATACACTTTCTCTTCTTTGCCCTTTATTTCAAAACCAGGTGGCTGTGACACAAGCACCTCCTCCTCAAGAGCTCCATTTAGAAAAGCCGATTTAACATCATGCTGGAATAAAAACCAGCCTCTGCTACTAGCTAATGCCACAACCAACCTTATTGTCTCAAGTCTAGCAACTGGAGCATACACTTCTGAATAGTCCGAACCCTGCTTCTGTAGGAAGCCTGTAGAAACCAATCTTGCCTTGTGCTTGGCAATGGATCCATCAGGATTGAGTTTTAACTTTGTCAGAACCAAAACAGGAATGGTTTATGACCCCTCAAAGTTTTAATGATTAACAAAATTATTATATGCTTATGGCAATAATTGAAGTTCATTTGCTACTAATCTATAAGGTCAAAAGACCTTTTCTATGTCTTTGACTTCAGATAGATTTTTAAAAGAGCACTAAGCATCAACGTCCAAAGTTACATCTAGCCCATACTAGACGATAAGCTCAAAGCAATCTCTGCGTCCAACGGTATAATATAGCTCTTAAAGCTGTCTGCGTCCAAAGAAGATTGTGATTCGTCCCACTGTTCCTTGGGCTTAATTCTTAAAGGATAAGTGTCTTGCGTCCAGATGTCACAAGTATACTACGCGTCCAATCTTTTATATTACTTGTGCGTCCACTAACTTTGTTTTGCAGATGACATGGCACATATTTCAAAAAGTCTTTATTGGATTACAAAAGAAAAATATCTTTCCATAAAGACAAAACAAGGTACAACGTTATACACGTCAAGTCACGTAAAGCAGAATGCATGTTGGCCAAAAAGCAAAGGACAATCTGCTTTGATTCAACCTGCTATCACTGCTATTCTATCAAAACCAAACTTGCCTCCCTGCTCTCACAAAGAAAGGACAACTATGAACAGAGAACATCTAGCAAATTGACATGTGTCTAACGGACATTCCCTGAGTCTAAACAGACAAGTTTTCTACCATTTGAAATCCGAAAGATAGTCAAGACTATTTAAAGACCATCATTTGAAGAAACAAGTACATACATACATACATACATACATACAAGAGAGAATTCATTCGCAACAAAAAACTTTCAAGCAATCACTACTCTCTAGTCCAAGATCTGTAAACTTTCATATTCTTTCTTTGTAAAGTTACAAATAGATTCAAAGAGCTATATCTTGTAATACTCTCACACTTAGTGAGTTTGTAAAAAGCTCAAAACCCTTCTCAAAATCTTAGGATTGGTTGAGCCTGAAGAGGCTTGTCTGTAAAAGAACACTTGGTGCCTGGAGAGGTATAGAATACTTGGAGTTGTAAAAGTCAGGAGTGACTAGGAAACAACTTGTGAAAAGTGCTAAGTGATTTAGTGGAAAAACCTTCTGGAGGAAGGGACTGGACGTAGCTCTTCGATTTGAAAGAGTGAACCAGGATACGTCTCTGTGTGAATCTCTCTATCTCTATTTTGTCAAGTTTATTTATTTACTAACTTGGGGATTGAAAACAAAGTTTTTTAACGTTTGTCAAAAACTTGTTTTCGGTTTGGTTTGTTTAAACATCCTTCTTGCTTAAAACGTTTTTTTAAAGGTTTTAAAAAGGGTTTAAGAAACAAAATTCAACCCCCCTTCTTGTGTTTCCTGTTTCACTTTCAAACTTGAATACCCATCTAACATCAATTAACTTCTTGTTAAAAGGTAATTCAGTTAAAGTCCAGGTCTGGTTTTTCTCTATAGCATTTAGCTCTTCTATCATAGCAGCTTTCCACACTTGTTGCTCCATAGCCTCCACATGATCAATTGGTTCTGCACCTGCTAGCAAAGCAAAGTGCACCAGGTCTCCCTCGGGTGTGATAGCAGCATCAGAAAACAATTCAAAGTCTGCATATCTCCTTGGCAATTGTCTCTGTCTCTGTTGCCTCTGTGGTGCATCAGATATTGCTCCAACAATCACATCATCTTCAGCAGCACTTTGTTCATCTTCAATTATCATAGAAACTTCTGACGTGAGGCTGCTTCTTTGGTTCTGCCATTCCCATTTTTCAGTTTCATTGACAATCACATCCCTGCTTATACATACTTTCTCGGTTGCTGGATTGTAGAGTCTATAGGCTCCTGTGGAGTGGTATCCAACAAGAATCATAGGCTCACTTTTATCTTGCAACTTCTTCCTCCTAGCATCTAGAACATGCTTATAGCATAAAGAGCCAAAGGCTCTAAGGTGACTAAAAGTAGGTTTCTTACCTAGCCATAACTCTTCTAGCACTTGATCTTGCAGCTTCTTTGTAGGACACTTATTGAGCACATAGGTTGCAGTAGTGACAGCTTCCCCTAGAAAGAATGTGGAAGTTCTTTCTGTTTCATCATGCTCCTTGCCATGTCAGAAATTGTTCTGTTTCTTCTCTCTGCCAGGCCATTGTGCTGGGGTTTATATGGAGTTGTAACTTCATGCAAAATTCCTTGCTTTTCACAATAAACTTCAAACTCCTGTCAAGTGTGTTCTCTACTTCCATCTGTTCTCAATATCTTAATTGCTCTCCCACTTTGTTTCTCAACCATGGCTTTAAATCTTTGGAAGGTTGCAAACACATCACTCTTGACTTTTAGCAGTACACCCACATCATCCTGCTAAACTCATTTATAAAAGAGGTGAAGTATTTACTTCCCCCCAATGAAGCTACCTCAAAAGGTCCACACACATCAGAATATACAACAAGTAATACATTTGAAGCTCTCATAGGCAGATGTGACTTAAAAGAGTTTCTTGGTTGTTTAGCAATGAGACAATCTTCACACATTTTATCAGGCATGGCAATTTTAGGCAGACTAATTACTAGTGCTTTAGCAGCTAATAGATTGAGACTTTTGAAATTTAAATGGCCAAATCTCATGTGCCAAAGCCAGCTCTCCTTATCTGTTGTAGCAGCTGCTAAGCATTGCACTGCAGCTGTTTGAATCTTGGTTTGAAAGGTTCTGTTCTTTGAGAGTGGGGATTTCAACACCAATCTCTGACTTGGATCATACAACTCGAGAACATCATGCTGCATTAGAACAGAGAATCCCTTTTCAACCAACTGTCCAATACTCAAGAGATTACACTTCATTTCAGGCACATAGAGGACATTCTCAATCAATGTTGCCTTTCCATCCTTTCTTTTGATTACAATATTGCTAACACCCTCAGCTGCTATTGTGCTACTGTCAGCAAACTGCAGCTTGCTCTTTCTGGACTTATCAAGATCTGTTAGCCATTCCAAGTTACCAGTCATGTGATTGGAACACCCGGTATCAAGGAATCATGTCTCTGAATGAGATTCGCCTTCATTGGTTGTAACCATTAGGAGCACAGGTTCATCATCAGGGTCATCTTGAGCCATATGTGCTTCATCATCACTATGTCTCTTGTGCTTGCCTTTACCATACCAGCACTCATCAGCATAATGCCCCGCCCATCTTATTACAATTGTAACATTGAACCTTTCTTTTGTCTTGGCCACTTCTTGCACCTCTGCCTTTGGAAGAACCTCCTCTCTAACACTTGGTTGAGGTTTCAGGCTTGTCATCTTGAGGTTGATCTTTATTAGAGGACCAACCTTTCTTGTGAAACACTCCACTGCCTCGGCCTTTCTTCCAGTTCTTTCTATCAGCACCCCCTTTCTTGGTCACTTGAGCTTGCAAGGCCTGATCTATAGGCTTTTCTGCACTTCTTTCAGTTAGTTTAAGCTCGTGCCTCCAAGGAACCTTGGAGATCTTCAATTTTCATTTTCTCCAAGTCCTTGGATTCTTCGATTGCAACAACAATATAATCGAATTGGGGTGTAAGAGTGCGCAAAACTTTCTCTAAGATCATTTGGGTGCTGATTTTCTCACAACACTTCATATGATTTGTAATACACAGCAGCCGTGTAAAATAGTCACATACCTTCTCACCATTCTCCATTTGAAGCAACTCATACCGCTTTCTTAGTGATTGGAGGCGCACCTTCTTCACCTTCTCACCACCAGCATAGCACTTCTCTAATATGTGCCAGGCTTCCTTTGCGGTAGAAGCTTCAATAATCTTCTCAAAATTGTTGATATCCACACATTGGTATATCAAGAACATGGCTTTACAGTCTTTCTTTTTTGCTTCTTTGTAAGCAAGTTTCTGGGCATCTGTGGGGCTTTCACTTAGCACCTGATAGCCATTCTTGACCATTTCCAGCACATCTTGGAACTCAAACAAAACTCTCATCTATATACACCATCTTTCACAGCTCTTGCCATCGAGAACTGGTAAGGTGCCAGGGAGCCCGCCATTGCCGTTGCCAACCATTGATGCAATGTGTTTCTGAGTTGCTTAACTGTCTCTTCGTCACAAATCACTCACTTACTCACTCTCTCGTGGAACCAGAACCGTAGTGGCTCTTGATACCAATTTGTTGGGGAAGAATTCACATTCACATAAATGCTAAATAATACCTCTGTATATTATTGAATCACTCTATTGATTACACACATAGATGATCTTATTTATAACACTTCACTAATACTAACCACATCACATATTCACCAAATGCAGTAACTAACTCTTAACAATATTGCTAACAAACTAACTTCCTTTATTTGAATTAACTACAACATCGGTCACCTCCGATCACCTTTCACAAAACTAAAATCATAGAAATATTCCCCACCTCCTCCTTTACAATTCTACTCAAATATTTTTTCGAACGGACCACGTTGACGATAGAGCCACCGCCAAGCCGCCATTATTTTTGTGTTTTCCGGCCACTGTCCGACCGCCTTCCACCAAACGAACACCATCTCTTTGCTCCTCTCACCTTCTTCTACATTTCTAATCGTTTGGATTTTCGAATCGCCACTGCTCGCCGCCGACCGCCGCCTATCCGGAGCAAACTGCCACCGCAGGGCTAATAGCGTCATTTTGTACCAAAATCAGCTCAATCCTCTTATTTTCTTCCCATTTTACCGACCAAAATATTTTCTTTCCACCCCTTTTCTCTCCGAACCAAACGATGGAAAACACAACTTTCTTTCTCTTTTCCTTCCTCTCATCTTCTTTTTGTTCGTTTTCTGCTATACCAAGCACTGCGTAAAGGAAGAGCAAAAATCACGCTAGGTAAACAATAAAAGTAAGAGGAAAAAGTGATCTTGTATCATTGTTCGTACTGAAAGTACGAAATTACATTCGTATTGAATATTATTTCTCAAAAAAAATTACTTCTCTTTTTCAAAAATAAAAATTACGCCTTTGGTTGTGTAGTGCCATTTTTAGCAATAAGAATGTTTGGATGAAATGATACAGAACTCTTTTATCTTAACAAGTGATCTCTAATTTGAATTCGAGCCCTGAGAATACAGCAGCATTAAAACTTTTGAGAGAGAGCTTTGCCGCCCTTGCAATCCTACTCAACTCGAGGGATTAGTCTCCACATTACGCGCGGAATATCCTAAAATAATTGGAGACTAGAAATAATATCCGTAGGTTGAATGGTTTTTTCTATATATTTTAAATTTTAAATTTATGATATTTTATATCTAGTTTTTTGTTAAAAAATGATAATTATGATGAGAAAGTTCAGTAAATATTTTAAAATAATTTTAGCGCAATCTACATGTCTCTCATGGTGCTCCATAATAATAATTCTCAATCTTATTGGGGTGTATTTTTTGGTAATGCAATATATAATGCAATAATAATTCTCAATCTATGGGTCTGTTTGTTTTAGATTTGGATAGAAATTGAGTTTGATAGAATTGAGTTTAAAAGAATTGATTTTAAAAAAATTGAGGTTGAAAAAATTTATTTGTGTTTGGTAATGATGTTTTAAAAGCAAGTTTAAAAAAATTGATTTTGTTTGGAGGTAAAATTACTGAAAATGATATAAGTACTATACATTTTCCTTCCCACCTTTTTTTATCACTGGCTTCAGTAGGTGAGACCAAATTAAAAATGTTCAACGTATCATATGCAATTTGCATGCACGCATGAAGTAGTATGTTTTGGAAGTGGTGCATTTTCACCTGCACTTTGCACGCACCCATGAAGCATCAGGCAATGAAGCATTATGCAATCTAAAGGAACATATAAAAGCTACTAAAACTAGGGAGTAGCAGCAAACATACACCAAGCTACCTAAAGGAACAATTTTGGATGGCAAATGACAGGACCCGAAACAAGTTATATAAAATCAACACATAAGCTAAAACCACACAGATAGAGAATAGCCACACCAAATGCTAAGGCACCAGACCCAAGGTAACAAAGAAAGGAGCATTTCTGATAACAAAGCCAAGAGGAGCAACTCCAATAAACATCAAACCAAAGACATATGCAGCAAAATATTAACAAAGAAAATTGCAGCAGGTCTGCACTAAGGCATTTAGGCATATGTAGCAAGTCTGCACTAAGACATAAGCAACAAAATGTAACAAGGAAAATTGCAGCAAGTCTACATGAAGGCATCAAACAAAAAATCATTGCTCAACATAATATCAAAGATTTCTACAGGGAACTGCAGCAAGTCTGAAGCCAAGACTGCACTAAGGTATTTAACTCTATCATAATCACTAGCAATCTGATAACAAGGAAAATTATCAGTGAATTGATCAACATAAATCAAATTAAGTTGTTGTCCTATAACCGTGGCACTATCCATTTTACCTTTTTTTACCCTATCTCCTCCCCTCTTTCCTTTTTCTCCACTCTTAGTTGTCCTTGTAGTTTCAGAGGTGTTTAAGTTAATATTTGTTACCCCTATACTACTACCACCATCATCTACCCCACCATATAGATCAACACCTATGTTTGGATCATCACTGTCTCCTGAACCTTCACTCTTATCCATGCCCATCTCCTTCATGACTATCTACCAAGACTCCACATGATGGTGTCCATGCAAATTCACCGGTGGCAGTTTTATCTTTAAATAGATATGTCAAGTCGCGTGCAAATGCTAGGCCCTCATTGCAGTATGTAGCATACTGTGGATTTACCTAAGAGATCAAAATTTTTAATCACATCTAAAGTGCCATACCAACACTTCTTTAAATTTATAAAATAATTATATATCATAATGTGTGACTACTGTTCCTTTGCATCCCACCACTTCGCATCAGCAATCATAGTGTGCTTTTCATTATCCCATATCCCATTCTAGTCCAATTTCATGTTGAAATAGATTATACCAATGTTGCCACTCCTTTTTCAAATTATCCCATTTGTTCTTGATTTGTCCTTTGTCATAACATTTCCGACTAATATTGTTAAACTGAGTCATGACATCTCTCCATCCTTTTTTGGTCAAAGTAAGTTCATTGCGTTCTCCTTTGTTTGATTAGGCTAAATAAGCATCAATGAACATCTTTGTCGTGATGCAATCCCAAAAGGCCTTCCGTTATGGCCTTTCATCTTCAACATTTTTGGAGGTATATATGTTTTGTTTCTTTTCCCTTAGACTGATTTTTTTTTTCTAACCGATACATTTGACATCCTATCTCTTGTATACCAAAACTATTTATTTAACCACATGATTACAGAGAATGCATTAAAAAATTATGGAAATATGGTATGTCGGCAAATAAGGCAAATAAGAACACTATGTTCAGTGAATGGCTACAAACTGCAGTGTAACTAACAAGTAGACTTAGCCTTGTTGCCTTGCAATCATTTCAAAGATCCTTTTATTAATCATAACTTCCCAGTCTGTTCCACACGATTTCCATTGTCTCCTTAAGCTTCTAATGAGAAAAATCAAAAATAGCATAAGTTTGGCACACCATCACCAACGTAAAAGACTCAAGTTCGTCAAAAACAAAATCCATATGTTATAGGTTCCATTAACAGGACGTGGATAAAGTAAAAATCAAAGCAAACCCATTGAACCCATATGAAAAAGACCCACCATTGAACCATCACCCATAAAACCCAAATCACCAATCCATTGTTGAAGAAGTAAAGAAGTGATAGGCAAAAAAAATTAAGAACCAACCTTGAGCTGCTTCTGTGATGCAGTGAAGGTGAATTGGTCTTGATGATCATTGTGATGAAACAGAGCAGAATGATAGTTGGAGGAAAAAGGAAATAAATCTTGTGATGGTTGTTGCTGGTAGAAATAATGATAGCTGTTGAGGAGTAAAGAGGGAAGGTGGGTTGTTCAACTATTGTTGAGAAGGAAGGAGAGAAATAAATGATGGTTAGGGTGAATGTGCAAAATAACACTTTCCGTTTGAAGAGCCCAACAGAAAAGCTACTCTGGCTGGCTTTCAAAAAACCATGTTTTGTCCCCTTTCAAACACACTTTTTTTCACATTGTTTTTTATCCAAACAACATTAGAAGTTGCAAACTCAATTTTTTAAAACGCCAATGGAGAAAAGAGACTCTAGAATCTGAAACAAACAGGTACCATATAAGTTTCGTCAAATATAATTTCACATAGTTCAATGATTGCTCTTGACTTTTGTTAGATATTATACAATAGATATTTATTGAGAATTGTTTTCTTTTTCAAAACAAAGGTCATTTACAGTCATTTGTTAAAGCTATACATGGGACAAATATCTTTGGGCCAATGTTGTTTCTCGTAATTATTTTGCATGGGTTTAAGTTCATATAAAGTTATAAAGTAAATTATAACCTACCACCTTTAAGTTTATTAAGATAACAATAAACTCTAAACTTGACTGTAAATTACACTTCATCCCATTTTTTAGTGTTGACTAACTATTGACTTAGCACTGTTAAGTTACTAAAAAATAAAAATTTTATTTATAATAAGTTATTTGTTATTTATATTCTAAAAATATTTTTAATGATTAATCTTATGCTTTCTTGTTTACAAAATAAAATTGATTTTTTAACTTGAAAAATGAAATACATAATTTGAAAATCTTATAAAAAGGACTATAATTCAAATGAGAATTTATTTTTTAGTACATTATGTATTCACTTTACTCAAACACATATTTTTTTAGTATATACTCTAACAAATACAATTGATTTTTTCATTGTAAACAAAAAAACCTAAGATTAACACTACAAGAATTCACTCAGTTACCTAGGGTTTACTTCTGAGAGATGAAAAACCGTCGGTAACGTCTTGATTTCCGACGGCTTAGGCCATCAGAAACTTCTCCGACCACACTGTCGACGGTAACTACCGTCGGAAAGCCCGACGGTAAGTTTGGCGCAAATTGGCGCCGAGATTTTCCCGCAACGTTTCCGACGGATTGGCCATCGGTAAGGGTACTAATTCGTACCAAGGGGCACAGTCGTCGGTAAGTGACGTTAGGGTTTTCAGTGATAGCAGAAGTTTCCGACGGCTTAGCAGTCGGTAAGGGTACTTTATGTTACCGAGGGGCACCGCCATCGGTAAGTGACGTTAGGGTTTTCAGTGGTAGCAAACGTTTCCGACGGCTTAGCTGTCGGTAAGGGTACTTTATGTTACCAACGGTCATTTTATTGTTATTGACGGCCTTGTCCATCGGTAAATGTAACTTACTATTACCGACGGCCTTGGTCATAGGTCGGTCGTCAGTTAGTGTTTCTAATACGGGTACAATATCCTTTCCCCCTCATTTCACTTCCCTCCACGGTCTCATTCTCAACCACCTCTCCACTCCCTCCCAGCCACCACCACCGTCTGCGGCTCGACGGAGAATGCACGAAGGAGGCTCCTTCTCCCTCTCCCTCTCCCTCTCCTATTCTTTCTTCCTCTTCTCCTCTGCGCTAGTTATCTTAGCCACCACCAGAGAACGCACGAAGGAGGCTCGTCGGAGAACGCAGGAAGGCGCCACCGGACCACCACCATTGTTATCTCCCCTATTCATAGTCCGCGGCCACCACTGCTCCATTTTTCTTCTCTGTTTCATCTCCACCACTGCGACCACCACCGTCCGCAACCTGCTCGCCTGAGAACAGTATGCTCTCCATCTCTGTCTTTAATTATATTTTTTATATTTCATTTTCTGCTCTCTATCTCACTCTTTTTTCTCTCTGTCTCACTCAGTTGGAGAACAGTCTCTGCTCCTACGCCCTGCACGTTGGAGAAGACAACCTTGCACATGTACTTATTAGGGTTTGAAAATTTTGATTTTTTTCCTGCGTTGTGCAATTGGGTATCTGTATTGAGTTGTGCAATTGGATATCTGTTTTGCAATTAGGTATCTATATTGAAATTTGACACTTAAAACTCTGTTTGATATTGATATTGGTATTGGTATAACATGTTGGTTTGCATTGTTTGAATATCTGTATTGAAATTTGGGAAGTATTCATGTTTTAGCCGAAACTTTGCCCGATTTTCCACAAAAATAGTTATAGAAGTAATAATCAATCTGATTTTATTTGGTATGAATTTTGGATACGTTAGTTGATTCTATGTATTGGTTACTAGATCGATGAAAAGTTTGGTGATTTAGGAGATCAGGTTCATGATTAGTACTTTATGAGAATTTTCATAAGACAAGTTCATAAAATTTAATTAAGTTCAATTGAAATAAATATAATTCAAAATTACAATAAATTATAAGAGTAGGAATTAAATAACAAATAAATAAAGCAATGAAATAATTATAATAAATTAAAAATAAGAGTAGGAAATTTGGCAGCGGTTCATGTGACGTAACGAAAATAACTTAAACAAAAATGACTAAATAATAATACTTAATAAGTTAAATAATTAAATAATTATTTAAATAACTAAATATTTAATAACTAAATTAAAATTATTTAAATTTAAATAATTAAATAAACTGAACATTATAAAAATAAAAAACGGCTCGTGCAGTAGCAACATCATATGAGGAGCGTCAGAGCTGAAGATAATAAAAATGAAAACCTCTAATAATGATTAAATTATTAATATAAGTAATTAATTAAATTAAGCGATTAAATAATTAAAATGAAATAAATAAATAAACCATAAAACTCATAATACCAATTTCTCTTAGAAATTATAACAGGTGTTAAGCCTTATAAGATTTGATTTAAACAAAATAATAATAATAATTAAATAATTAAAATATTTAAGTAATTAAATTAAATGATTAAATAATTAATATAAATAAATAATTAAACCATAAGTCTCATAATATCAATTTCTCTTCGTACTTATAGCATGTGTTTGTTTAGATGAATGGTAATTTTATTAGTCCCTATGCACTTTATGTTGCTAAAGTGTGGGGATTTGAACAATTGCTTACCCTATGAACTTGAATTTCAAGTACAAAAGGTAACATTAGACGAGTTAATAATTGAGCAAAACCTTAGCTTCCCGTTTGAGGTTTGATATTATTGAGCAGGTGTACTCGCATAAAGGTACCGCTCATTGTATTGAACCTTGAATTGTCCAAGGAGGACAATTTGGGAAAAAACTTTTTCTTCACTCATATAATAGTTATTGCTTACTTCTAACGCTTTATATTTGACGAAATTTCGGTCCGATACATTTTCTTTTGTTCTCTGGGTGCAAACTTGCTCGCGATATTGCGATCAAGTATTGTACTTGGAGGACAATGGCAAATGCTGCCGAAATTTTGTCAAATATAAGATATGTGAATTAAGTAATACCTATTAATACTAGGATCGAATGTTGAATGTTAGATACGAGCAGATTGTTCTTGCTCACCACCGTATTATACGGTGGTGAGCAAGAACAGTCTGCTCGTATATATTAGGATCGAATGTTAGTTTGTTACCAGTCCATGTCTTGAATCCGCTTACTGAATTGAGTCAATTCTTTAAGGATTTGTGTTCTGCAACATTAAGGGACGATGAAGTAATAAGGATGGAGCAGAACATTCCAATCATTCTATGCAAATTGGAGAGAATATTTCCCCCCCGGCTTCTTTGATTGCATGGATCATCTCCCGGAGCCAGTTGTGAGAATTTGAGCCGACATAGCGTGATAATATAAAATGCGGAAATATTAAAACATTCAACACACTGATACCATAACAACTTATACATAAGTAAGAGTATTGGCTCCATCAGTAGAGCCTACAACAACTGATGTTAATTATAAAAGTCTCAGAGTACGCAACTAGTCAATAAAATGAAAGCATAGCAGCAAAATAAAAATACATACGACTTCCTCTCCTGGCCCCAAAAATACATTTCGCTCCAACCCATGTACTGGCCATAACACACTAATACTACTAACCCCAAGACGACCATAACAGGGGTAATGAGAACCTCCAAGCTCTAAGGTCCTCCATCGCTAGGACCCGGGGCTCTCACGTCAGCATCTGGTTCAACCGGTATGCCATCGATCTCCTCTGGCAGCTCCTCAACAGGATTTTCTCGTGCGATCGAGAATAAATAAAATACGACATAGAGAAAATACAGGGGATAAGAAACAACAATTCATCATAACTGGGAAAACAGCTATAAAATAATTTATATAGATAGCAACACTGAGCAGCACAACAGTGATAACCAAACAACTCCCAGATAATTCTCTCTTAACTATTGTCTCTCACACTTATGCAACTGACAATTATATGGACGCGATCACGATGCGACATCCCCAACAGATCAAGATGTCTCGTTCATCCCTGTGCCACCCCCCGTAACGCAAGGTTCGGCCAACAACCCGCAGGCTCAACTCGTCTCATGGGTACGACATATCCTCCCGCCCGCAGGCCAGGTCGGGACATTCGTCCGTTCGTTAACAACTAATAGGTACGATCATCTCCCCGCAGGCAAGATCGGAATCGCCCATACGCCAACACAGTGATGAACAACAACTATGCAACATGAACTTCACTGACTCATCTCGGATCAACACTTAGTGTCTCAACCATGACTTATAATAACCACGACCAACTTTCCTCCGGCTTAATCGGTATCAACTTTAAATCACAACACAAACAAATCAACTGGATCTCTAGGTTGAGTACTATAATATATATATATATCCTCGACTTTCTCACCACATAGTCATGTCCCAACTTATCAGAATTTACTGCCTATCTCTACTCAGACATCAGCATTCACAACATCACATCATAAAGCAACCAGAAACAGATTTAATGATAATATCAACTCATAAATAAATTCAAGTAATTATAAACATATAATAGGCATAACATACATATCACATATATTAAAATAAACAACCAATCACAGAACAAGCAACCTTGACATACAGTAAAATCAACCTATCGGCCAATCGACCTTTAGTAGGGTTTAGGTCGCCCTACGCATATCAATATATATTATTTTAGATCTTGCCTCCCCTATGATATTGTGGTTCTTTCCCCCACCTTAGTAGTTTCCTGGTGCAGCTCCGACTGCAGCTCAACAACTGTCAATCGGGTGCGCTGTCGAACATTCCAACACTGTCTGATCCTTTACAACAAAACACAACCAGAAATCAGTACAGTTCAACAAAAAAATTCCTTAATCCTCATGACTAAGGTGCTGCCCCTATTTATTTAAATAGGCTAGGGATGTTGAAATTCTACCAACTCTTGGATCAATGACCCTTAAGCATGCACAACACTAAAGTAAGTCTTTTTGCTCAAAAACTTGAAGCAAAACTCAAGCTTTTCTCACCATAGGGTTTCGGCCATCACCATTAAAAATAGGTGAGAGCTTGATTTAGTTTCCTAATCACTTGGATTACATGATCATGGAAGAAAGGAAGTGAAATCAAAAATTATTTTACAAAAATTGAACAAAACCCATTTTCCCACCAAAATGGACCTAGGTTCGGTTCCTCCAAGATAAATAGGCTATGAAGATTATTTGATTTCATGCTCTTAGATAGTGATAGAATAGGATGAAACTAGACCATAGAAATTGGTTTTGCATTAAAAGGATTTTCTACAATTTTCTAGAGGTTTTTGAAGTTTGAATCATAAACTTGAAATCATGGAATTTCAATGGAGAAAGATGAAGATTGAGAGCTCAAGAGTGAATTCTATACCTCTTAGATGATAGAGATGGATGAGTTGATCAACTTTGCCTCTCAAAGTTTCTTGAAAACCCTTAAGGAAAGCTTAAGAAAAATGAGACAAAGTTATGGAGAAATGGAGAAATGGAGGAGAAATGAAGAAGAAGAAGAAGAAAGAAGTGAAGGAAGAGGGAGAAGAGGAAGTGGCCGAAGAAATGGGTCAGGGAGGGGTGAGTTGTCCAATTTTTTTGGATATTTTGGGGACACAAATGTCATTTAAGAATAAGGCCAATGGTATTTTGGTCTTTTCGCAGTGTGAACGCGTTCAGATATTTTTAGAATGCCATCATGACACAGGAACGAAATTCAAGGTGATTTGACTTGATGTGACTCAAGTTTATTCGTTAGCGGGTCCCGATAAACCCCTATTCAGCTCCGTTTGGCTCCCGGTTCGAGTTTTCGTCCGAATAGTTTATATTATTTTCATTTTTGAAGGTCAAAAACCAATTTTAATGAAAATGGCGAAACACATGATTCTAAGACTAACTGTCTCGTTTACGAGTCCAAATTAGGTCTTTATAGTAGTAAAATACTACTGTCAGTGAAAAATGCAGACCGGACTATGTTTGAGTTTTCGACCCAAAATTTAACCACAGCTTCCTACGATAGCGTAGAGCTTGACCATGGTCTCAGTTTATTTTATTTTAATCTCTAGACCCTTCAATAAAATACAAACGCATTAATTAATATTAGAAAGCTTTTAAGAAAAACGGGATGTTACAAGTCGCCACAACATAAGAGCCACAACATCCACCAGAGATAGTCGCCACGCTAATCAGGAGATTGTTGAGCTTAGGCGGAGACTGGCTGAGCTCGAGTGGCGTGCCGAGAAGCGTGAGCGTCGGATGGAGGCGTCGATGCAGCAGATGCTATGGACTATACACCAAATGCACCAGTAGCCCCCCAGCAGCAGTCCCTCCATACAGATCAGCCGACCGATCGCATCGGGGCCGACGATGATGAGGGCTCTTTCGATGATCTTATCCAGTCTTCTCGTCATTATGAAAGGAATTATTAGATTTTCATATTAGTTTTTTTTATTTATATTTCTATGTATTGTAAGAACATATGTTATTTATCATTTGGATATAATTTTAATTTCTTTAATGTTATTTTTAATTTTATTTTGCACTATTTATTTAATTAATATTTGTAAATAATTAATAACAAATAAAAGTATTTAATAAATATAAAATATAATTAAATAATAATTAATTAATCAATTAAAATATAATTTTTTAAAAAAAATAAATTATATATACTGACGGCCTAGCCGTCGGTAATCACCCATCCACATTACTGACCGCCACACCGTCGATAATTTGTAAATGCATGGACTGATGGCCCAGGCCGCCGGTAAAGTGCTTAGGTTATTACCAATGGCTAGTCGTCAGTAAGATTACATGTGTCATCCATCGGTAATATTACGGTCGGCCTGGCTGTGGGTAATCTTACCGATGGCCATTGAAAAAAGTCATCGGTAATAATTACCGATAACCCTCTTTCCGAGGGATTTTTGTCCGTTGGAAAGTTACTGTTACCGACGACTTTTGGTAATTGCCGACGGCCAAAAGCCGTCGGTAATGAGTTGTTTTCTTGTAGTATAATCTTTCCAAACATTTTTAAAGTATAAATATCAAATAACTAGTTATAATTTTTTTTTTTAAGTAACTTAAGGGTATTAATTCAATGATTAGTCAACACTAAAATTGGGGTGAAGTGTAATTTTTTTTGGGTGAGATTATGTAATTTTTTTTTTGGGTGAGAAGTGAAGTGTAATTTATCGTCATATTTGGTGTTTGATGTTATTTTGATAAACTTTAAGGTGGTAGAGTGTAATAATTTACTCAAAATTATAAGTTTATAATATGATAAACAAATTATTTAATAAATCTTTAATTTAGCTTATTTGAATTTTTAAAAAAAATTGCGCCCAAAATATTTTAAAAAGAGCTATTTTAACAAAAACAATAATTTGATTTAAGTAAGCATATCATTTTATAAAATATATTAAAAATTTAACAATTATATGATTAATTTTATTTTGTTTTTTTGTTGCAATTTTAGTGTATATTATTTATTCTGGTTTAAATATGTAATTTAATATTTATATATAAGTGGTGTAAGAGAGTGACTACTCAAGTGAGAAGTGGTGACTCATGTGAGAGGAATGTATTATTGTGACTGATGAGACGAGTAAATACGGACCTTTGGATCACATATGAATGGTCAATATTAAAACATAATGTCATGTGACTTTTTTAAGTGATCACTACATGACCACTAACTAATTTCTAATCTTAACCACCCATGTATGGTTTAATGGCCCAGATTTGTTTCTCTCACTTTTACAATAACACACTTCTCTCCCTTGAGTTGCCCTATATGTTTTGATAACTTTTCTCTTAAGTTTTGAACAAAGTTCTTTTATAATTATAGATGCTTATAGTTGTGACTTTTAAGACGGTTATGTTGAAATCAAATATTTTTAATGATGTAACAATTTATGATTTGTTGACAGAGTAAAAATCTTTACATTGATAGTGCATATCAATTTTATATATATATATGTGGGTAAAGGGATATTTAGTAATCAATAGAAGAAAAAAATTATAATGATATACATCTTTTGTAATATCCGATATTCATCATATATTAAAACATTCTTTTATAAAAATATATAGTTGTATTGCATAAGATAAAATGTTATAAAGTGCTGCTCTCCTCTCTTTTATTGATTTGAAATTATCAATAATAGAATCAAAAGTAAAACTTATAGCTATTTTTCTCCGGCCTCGACCAAATTGGCCTTTGGCTTAGGAGGATTATCGTTTCTTTCTTTATTTCTGCAATGAGGTGTATGATGACCTGGTTTACCACAAACATAACACATGCCTTTCTTTTTAAAATTGGGGTTAGAAACATGAGGGAAATGATCATTTTTATGATTCATACCTCTTTTTCTGAGACTTATTTTGAATTAGATTTGTTGGTGTAGCGAGCATCTTTGCCCTTGCCGCCTTACACTCTTTGGCCTCAAGGCGCGATGTGCAAACCCTCCAGGATACAACAATCCCCTCCCAATGTAGGAGCCGAGGTACCATAACAACAAACAACAAAATGGACCAAAAAGTTGTGAGGCCTCATTATCGTGCGTGCAGGTATCAAATCAAAAAATTGCACAACATTGGCCAAATTCTAATGTGTGCAAGCCCATTCATCTTACAAGCCCATTTGAAAGTCCAAGGCACATGTTAACTTATAAACTCTTAAAAACTTGGAGGACTAGAAAATGTGAGACTTCCCACTTTTGGATTATCACCACAACATACAACACATTATGTTTATTTTCCCAGACTAATGTAACCAACTTGATGACTAACAATTAACAATTTAGTCAAAATTGAATCATGAGAGTTTTGTGAAAGGCAATTCCATAGTACAAGGACCACTATTGGTTTCCAACATGGCCATTGATTGTAATAAATTTGTAATTAATGAACCCCTAACATGGCTAGCATAATTTTTTAGACCAAGATGATTGAAGTGCTGAGAGTATAGCATGGTCATAGTGTGTAAGAAGTATAGCCTCACTGCATATGTTTACTTTGTCTTTCTAGTTTTTGTGCAACATTGACAGCCTTTAATTGCTATAGACTGCAACAAGTACTGCTACGTGCAAATTGATTCTAATTTGTGTTTGCATAGTTCTTTTTGTATCTCTATACATAGACTAGAGGGTGCTCTTTTAAAGTTCTTAAATCCTCCTCTGTACTATACCCCCATAACGCCATGGGCCCATGACTAGGGGTTGACTTCGATATGATATTCCCTCTCTCCCTCTCCAAGAGAAGTTGCAAGTGAAGTTTTAAAGATGGACCAAAGATTAAACTGATGAGACATTTGAGTAATGCTTTGATTGATTGAACCGGCTAAATTGATGATTCAATCTTGCCAGAATGAGATGGAGGAGGATTTGTTGTCCGATTTTGGTGTATCATAATCAGTCCATATCAATAATATTTTGTCACATATTCTATCTTTTTTAAATTATAAAAAATTTCAACTTATGTCACAAGATATTATTACTGGGGATAGAATGTGATACACCAAAATAAGACAACAGATCTTCATTCCAATGAAATAAGGAATGTCCCGTTCACGGTCTAACCGGTTAAATCAACCAGTCCAATCAGATTTTTTTTATTTAAAACATTAGTTGAAACTTGAAAATCCTTAGAAATAGACTAGTAGCATGAGAATTTGCACAAGCCTATAGTTCAAACTTCTGTGTCATAACTAAAAAACCATTTGGGAAAGAAAAATAAGAAAAAAGTGGAGAGGTTATTGCGGTATTCTAGAGGCTAAATTACAATACTAGTTGCCCAGAAGGGAATTAATGTATTGTGATAATAAGCAAAGAAGCAAGCAATCTTCCTGTCTTTGTTGATGCGTTCGTTTTTTCAATGTGTATATAGGAGTCACAAAGAGATGGAGAAACGTTTTCGAATATGGGTTAGAAAGAAGGAGAGCCACCCATTTTTCACAATGGGCCAATGAATTACATATACTCGATTGAAGGCCAATTCATGGATGAATTAGTCCATTTTTAGCTAAAGACCCTAACGAGACCCTTGCTTTCTTCCTTCCTGTTAGTGTGGTCCATATTAAACTGGAATAAAACCAAAGGAGCTGACCATTTTCTGCTTTCTTGCCACGACTGGGTACGTTAATTCATTACTTCCAACGTGTATTGTTGTATCATTAATTACTATGGTCATTGTTACCATTTGCTAGAATGCTAGTAACGTTTTAGTCTTTTAGAGCCTCTTTGGTTTAGAGTTTGGTAGGACGGTGAAAAAACGTTTTTCAATACACTTTCAACCAATTTTTGAATGAAGCTATATAGCTTTGGTAAAAATGATTGAAAAATGTTTTTATGTTTGCTTTCACTGGGATCTAAACCAAATAGGAATTTAATCAGTGTTATAAAACTCGGACCGATTATCGATTCGGTCATGATACCGAGTCAATGGATCACTGATCGAACTGATGAATCACTGATTGAATCGCATGAACCGATATATTTTAAATTTATAAATTTTATGTACATATAATATATTTCTCAACTATAAACTAAATAATTGTTGTGGTCTAGTGGTAATACTTGTAGACCACCACCTTGGAGGACCCTGGTTCAAAATTTTCAATTTCTGCAGGTGTTGCCCAATGTGTGTTGGGCAGCAAACCAGTACTCTGAGTTTTTCGATTCAATCTAGTTTAAGATCGATTTAATGACGACAACATTGGTTTGAGTGCATAACCAATCTGCTGACTTGGTCGAACCGGCTATTGGTCCATTTTTCGATCGAATTGGTCGGACCGTTCGGTCAGGTTTGATTCTAATAACACTGGTGTTGACACGTGAGTACCTTGAGTCAATGTAGTCGGTAATTTGTTGTTAGATACTTTGGTACATAGGCATTATATATTCAATGTTGAACATTTGTAATGTTGTGGCATTAATCAAAATGCACCGATCTTTAAAGAATAATTTTATAATCAACCCTTATATTCTTGTACTATTTTTTTTACCACATTTTATATCTAATTAATTATATACATATTTATTGGCAATCATGTGTATTGAATGATTAATAGGTAGTTTAATAGGTACATTTATGATTATTAGTTAATCTTGTAATCATTCAATATATGTGATTAATTACGAATTTATACGTTATTAATCAAGTAAAAAAAATGTATCAAGTTCCTCTAAAGCAAGTATGTTTGTAAAGTGGGCAAGTGAATGTATCTTTCCTTGATTAATTAAAATACATTGAAATCTCACTTCACTAAATAATCTAAAGATGGATACAATTTTTCTTACACACTTACACATAAATTCACCTTAGAGGAATCTTTTCCCAAAAAATGGTGTAAAAAAATAGGGTGAAATTCAATATCATATGCATGAAAGCATGTCATAAGATTTTCATTACCTTCTACAATGCATGGCATATTTTGCAAATCCCAATTATTACTGATTCCTTAATTTTCAATGAATTTTTTTGTTGAAACTTGGATAGCTAAATATTAGTAATGAAGAGAAAAATGTTCAGGAAAAAATGAAAGAGAACCTCAACCCTAAATTCTACCATTTTAAGATAGGAAAACTAACATGTTTGATTTGTTTATAGTTTTCTGTTTTCATCTTATGATTTCAAAAATAATTAATACATAAATAATTATAAAACTGTCACATTATCTTCATTCTGTTTCTTATATTCAAAGATTTGTATACGAAACAGTAAAAACAAACAAAAAATTATTTTCGGTATTTATTGTACAAAATTTTAATAAATAACAAAATAAAAATAATATAATAATTTTATAATTATTTATATTATAATTATTTATAAAAATAAAAAAAAATACAAGTAAAAAATTAGAAACAATCCAAACCCACCTTAACTCGACTACTAAAAATCTCCTTTTCGGTAAAGAAATTGACGTCCGCTAGTTTTAGCGGGAAAGGAAGTTATGGTCCCTCCCTCCTAACAAATAGGCAAACATGCATCGCGTCTCTCATCATGTCTCTCTCGTGGTTCACCCTTGAGGATAATACAGTAATTTCCATTAACATTACAAATGTCAAATCCGTCATCCTATCGCGCATGGCTTCCCTCTTTCCACTTTTGTTATGCACGTAAAAATAAATTAAGATAGCTTACATTTCTATAATGCTTAGTATTTGCATTCTGTATTATAAAAGTTAAAGTTATCCAAAAATTATTCAAATTTTTTGTGCAAATGATAATGCTTTGCTGAGAACAAAAATAAAGGCAATACACATAAAAGAAAAAGGCTAAAATATAATTTTGGTCATTTATTTTATTTTCAGAATTCGATTTGGTTTTTTATCTTTAAAAAGATCCGTTTTAATCCTTTATCTTATAACATTACATTATTTTGGTCATTTCCGTTAGATTTGTACTAACGGTGTTGGTAAACCACCGTTAGTTATCAGAAACGACCCTCCGTCTCTAGATTCTAGGCTCTCTCACCGAACTCCGGGCATCAGAGAGAAAATGAATCTTTTCTCTTTTTCTCTTTCCCTTTCTTCTTCCTTCCTCTTTATCTTCCTCTTCCTCTTCTGATCCCTTTCCTCACCCTAATCTCCTTCCTCTCTTTCCTTCGCTCGGGGGTCTTCCAAATCTTGTTTTTTTCTTTTCTTCTTCAATCAAACACCCATGTGTTTTACCACCATTGAGCAGGTTTATTTTTATTTGTTCGGTTTTCAAATTAGATTACTTGTTAATTTTCAATCTTTTCTTATGAACATTGCCAATGAGCAAATATGTGATGAATCCATTATAAAGGAAAATGTGATGGTGCTGCTATTGTCTATGTAAGTTTTCGGCGCTATATCTACTTCTGTTCCTGCGTGTTTGGGATAATTAGTAAATGAGGATACATTTTGTTATTTTTTAGTTGCTGGCTATTTAAATATGTATGTCATTTGTTACAGGGTTATGACTAGTGTAGCATGAAGAGCTCCCAGATTTGCTTCTTTGTAAATTTTCTGGTGCTGTGGTGTGCCTATATTAAAAGGGAAGGGCGATGAAGGTTGAAGAAATCTTCAACATATTAGGGTTTATGATCCAGACAATGGAGGTGGAGTGGTATTTCAAATAACAATACACATTCCTTATGAGCAGGAAGGGAAGAAAGGGAAAGAGAAAGAGGAAGGAAGGAAGAAGAACAGAAGAGGAAGGAAGAAGAAAGGTAAAAAGTAAAGGAGAAGAAATTTGTTCTCTCTCTAATAACCAAATTCCGACGAGGGGACCCAGAATCCGACGATGAAGGGTGATTTTCGGCGACTAACGGTGGTTTACTAATACCGTTAGTGAAAATCTAACGGAAAGTACCAAAATAGTGTAACGTTATAAGATAAAGGACTAAAACGGATCTTTTTGAAGATAAATGACCAAATCGAATTCTGAAAATAAGATAAGGGGAAAAAAGTATTTTAGCCAAAGAAATTTTTTCATATATTTATATTTATATTTAAAACTACAATAATTGAAATTAATAAAAATATAGTTTTAAATAAAATTTATTATTAATAGTTAATTAAAAATATATAAGTTCAAGTAGAAGGGACTTCAGTATGTAAAATAAAGAAATGCTAGTAACATACTAGTTGCAACGTTTCTTTAACATATTCTTTATCAGTGAGTCTCACATGAAATTCACTCAATAATAAAAAATGTGTTAAGCAAAATATTAAAAAGAGCATGCTACTATCATTGTTCAAGACATCATTAACGAATCATTTGTTTAGACTTTAAAAAAAGTGTTTCTAAGGTACTCTAATGGAGTAATTTTACAACAAACAAAAAAAGTGATTTTTTGACTAGATGAAAAGTACAACTTTTTTTTAAAGCGAAATTTCATCTTTTTTTTTTTTTTTTTTTATCTTCTACTCTTTAGTAAGGGAAAATTACACTAACATTCTTTAAGGTTTAATTTAATTACACTCGACATCTATCCTGTATCAAAAACTATACATACCTCCCTCTGATGATTCAGTGTAATTACAATCACCCCCTCCAAATGATAACCGAATCTCAAGGGAGATGAGTAAAATTTTTTAAATAAGAGGGATGTTGAGTGTTATTAAGTCAAATCTCATAGCTATGTGATTTTTCCATTTTAATAAAAGTTAAACCAAACAGACATGTATGTAAGAGGGTGTTTAATCTTACCTAAACATATATTTTTTTATGGTAAAAGCTGTTTTTAAGTAGAAGATGATATGTCTGGATAAACTAATTAAATTGTAAAACAACTATTTTTACAATAAAAAAGCTAAGAAAATCTAGAAATTTGAAGCTTATTTAAAAAACTGTTAGATTATTTTGAAACTTATTATATTCTTCTCATTTCACCCATGCAAAACTAACTATACCAAGCAAATATTATTAACTTGTGCAAATAACTTCAAACTTTTTTTTCTTTCTAATTTATTATATAAAAGTGATTTTTTTACACAACCTAATCAAAATAGAGTATTTTAAAATCGTTTTTCAACAAACAAATCTAAACATAAATCTGATTCTATTATAATCGATGATAACAATAATCGATTATTGAAATAATCAAATTTCGCAAGGGATTAATGGGAGAGGCAAAGTAATCCCATATCTTGAAAGGGATTAGTCTCTGGTTCAGGATACTTTGTGCAAAAAAAATAATCAATTTTTCAGCTATATATCCATGGAATACTCTAATGAACAAAATGAATCTTATTTGTTTCCATGCGATTGAATTGAAAGTTAGAATATAATTATTTTTTATGTTATAAATGCTGAATAAATTATTTTTTAAAATCTAATAAAAAAAAAAAAAGATTGAGCGTATGCACATGTGCTTGGCCAAGCTGATAAATAGCAGCTCCGTCCCTGAGTAGCACATCACTTCACTTTCACTCTCTGAATTAAGCAACCATTTCCCTTTCTTTATTCATACCTGTTTTCGTCACATTTTCTCGAGAAAATAAATTCTCAGCAACCAAACACTCCGAGTTCTGTTTTCTACACACAGAACAACAAAAAATGGAGACTCCTAATCCTCGTAGATACTTCTTTTCTGCAATTTTCTCTCTCTTTCTGGTTTCTATCGTTGTCGTCGTGCTCCTTCCAGGTCAGTTATCTGAACTCATGACTCTCGCTAGCTCCAAGTATGGATATTCTCTTCAACTTGATCGTTTGCGAACAAAGTTTTCCGGCGAGGATCAACACCTCCTTGCCGTCGGAGATGTCGGCGTCGTTCACCGGAAAAAATCAAGAAACCGAACGGTGACGGTAATTTCCAATCTCTATTACTTGTATTTATCTCTGATCGCACTGTGCACTGCATTTTCTAACTAGACTCAACGCTTTCTATATATGTTTATCTATTTTCGTGTTTAAACGAGTTTCTCATCCTTCCGAAACAGCAGAGTAGATTCTATAGCATCAATGCGTTAATCTGTTTGAATTTCTATGGTTTTTTATTTTTATTTTTTAATTTTAAACTTCGTCTCTGATTATGTGAGAATTGATCAACGGAATTGATGATTCAACAGAGGACAGTAGGAAAAGTTGAAGAAGGACTCGCCGGAGCAAGAGCATCAATGCGAAAGGCAGCGTCAGCTGATGAGAGAAGCAATCTCACTTTAGTAACCACCGCACACGACGGCGATTACATTCCTGCCGGAGCTGTCTATCGTAACCCGCGCTTATTTTACCGGTAATTCCTTCAACCTTCTAATTAGGCTGTGATAAAGTAAACTTATTTTTGAAAGATAAAACTACAGTTTCTGTTGCGAGTTGATATGCATCTTATATTAGTTTCAGACGTTAAAAAATAAAATATTATTTTAGTTTGTAAATTTGGAAGCATTAGTCATGTTAATTTTTAAATTTAGAAATTTATTTATTTGATAGATTATAATTTTAGAAAGAGTTTTATTTTTAAATATTGTAGTATAAAATATTTATATTTTCAATCAATTAACATTTTATTATAATTAAGTCCTTTAAAAAATACTTATAATAACAATTAGGATTTAATTGTAAAGGATAAATTTTCATATCATTAAAAATGTTTAACTCTTATCCTAATTATTTTAAAAATTATTTATATCATGATTTGTGATTGTGTAAAAACTTTCTATTGACATTGCATCAAAATTAAACTCTAAGTATTATGGTTGGTGTCCTTGTGATGATTGAAGTCCCTATGTTTTTTCTTTCTGGTTGGTGTTTTAGTTGTGTAAAAGGCATATTGTTCATGTGAATCAGTATTTTATTTATATAGAGCTACTTTCTTTCTTTTTATTTTGTCTTGTTTTTGTATATGAGTTAGAGTATAGCTTATACTCTCATTCAGTATATTGTCAACCCATCATATGATGATTTAAACATATCATATCTTCAAAATCACACAGATGAGGATTTATAATTAATCATAATATAAAATGATAGTATATCAAAATTAGAGTGTAAAAATTAATGTTTGCAATTAACTAAATTTAAGTAATAATTTTCTATAATCAACGTATGCTTAAACATTCAAGCACTAAAATAATATTGACTAATACTAAACTATTAGTCAACAGGCATAAAAGTATATTTATCCTTTATTCTATGTATACTTCATTATCGTAAAACGTAATATATACACCCTCAGACAAGCTGACCTTAGAATATCCTTTCCCTCTCTGCTTTCGTTATAAGTCACCGCCACCGTAACATTTCTGTGACACGTATAAGATGTTTGCTCTGTTTTTTTCATCCATAATTTTTCTTGTGATATACGATACGAGGTGCCGAGTGCGCTAGCATTCATTCTTTGCTTTGCTTCGTAGTTCCATACTCATCCTTATGATTTCGCTTCTGTAAAAAGCCCCTTTGCTATGTATGTTACTTTTTTTTTTCTTTCTAATTATTGCAACAATTCAGCAGTAGTGCTACAGGGGTAACTGATAATCCCCATTTTCATGATTGATATGATCTCCTTCACTAAAAAGATAGGTGTCATAAAGTGCTCGTTACTTAAACTGATCGGAACATATATTGGTCCCCCATATTTGATATTCGTTAATTTCAATAAGTAATCAATACCTTTAACGAATGATGATCTCATGATAACGATTTTGGGGTTAGTAATTTAATTAGGTTATGGATATTTAAAACAGTACAAAAAAATAAATAACATCCTCTTTCTTTTATTTTTAGTAGAAAACTTAGTTGCACTTTAATAAATGTTTGTGGTGTTATTTTTTAAAAAAATGAAAATATGTACGTACAAGTTTATCAATGAATATATAGTATGTATAACAGTTATTAAACATGTTTTATTCTTATTGAAAAATAATATCATAAATATTTATTGAATAATATCTAAATTTCATTCTTATTTTTATCCATTATCATCATTATTGTTTCTAAATCATTTTACTCCTGCTTTACATTTACAAGCCGTGGGACTCTTAAATTTATGGTTCAAGAGTGCATAAAAAACATAGAACGAAAATAATAATAGGGCACCATTTTTTTTTATACAAATTCTATATTAAATATTGTTGTGCACAAAACTCATAAAAAAATAATGTAAATGGTATATACTGTTAGTGTAAAGATTTTTTATACTGTTGATCAATCATAAATTGTTAATCATTAAAAATATTTGATCGATCTTGTCCTAACTACCTTAAAAGTCACTCATATCATAATTTGTGATGGATCGACAATGTAAAAAACTTTACACTGACAATGCATACCCATTGTACTCTAAAAAAATATATGTATTATGTTCAAAAGAATGAATATATATATATATAGTTTAATTGATATTCATTGTCAGTGTAAAGATTTTTATACTGTCAACTAAACATAAATTGTTACATCAGTAAAAATTCTTGACTAGCTATCTTAAAAGTCACTTATACCATAATTTATGATTGATTGACGGTGTAAAAACCTTTTAAAAAGTGCGTAGCAATTAAACTTTATATTTATATATATATATATATATAAATGATCTAGTGGTAAAAAACTATCATTAATGAAGACACTATAAAAACTTGACTTAAATGGAAAGAGAAAAAGTAAATTGTATTTAATGAAAATAAATTTTTTTTTAACCTTAATAAAAAATTTTAAAATGGTAATAATTACCCGCCAAATTTAATATTGTAGTTAAATTTAATAATTTAGTTAACTTAAATAATAAAATTTACCCAAAAGTGGTTGCTTACACTGAAAGTGGACTGCAACTCTATACAACCTTTACCTATAATGTTAGATTTTGAATCCTAAAGTTGTCTCTCTGAGGAGAACTTTATCTAACTACCGTCAGCAGTCCGAAGGTTAGTCTCACATCTAGCTTATGGGAATACTCGATCGAAGAGAAAAAAAAACTTAAATAATAAAATTTACTCAACAAATAGAAATTCAGGAAAGATGAAATATTTATTTTTCATACCTTCAAACCAACACAATAGATTAAAACTTTTTTATAATTTGGTATTTCACTTTCACTTTTATTTTTCTTTATTTTTATTTTAATATCTGAAAATATTCTAGAACATACTTCTCAATGTACAAAATAACTTGTAACACATTCAAAAGTCCAACTTTTTAAATAAAAAAATGAGTTAACAAATAAATATATTTTTTAGCAACAATTGCTATGAAATAATCAAATTATTAATTTCTTTAATTAAATATTGATTATATGTATTATAAAAAATTAGTATTTTAAGTGAGAATAAGTAAAACTTATTTAAATTATTATTACAGGAGCTACTTGGAGATGGAGAAAATATTCAAGGTGTACGTATACCCAGACGGAGACCGACCAATCGCTCACGATGGCCCGTGCAAGGACATATACTCAATTGAAGGGAGGTTCCTCCATGAGGTAGAACACGGCGGTGAGAGGTTCAGGACCAATGATCCCAATGCGGCTCACGTTTACTTCTTGCCTTTCAGTGTGACTTGGATGGTCAAGTACCTTTATATTCCCCTCTCTCACGACCTAACACCTTTAAAGCAGTTTGTCTCCGATTATCTGAGAGTGATATCTACTAAGTACCCCTTCTGGAATACAACTCATGGTGCCGACCACTTCATGCTTGCTTGTCATGATTGGGTTAGTAATTCATTTCCCTTTTTAATTTTATATATGTTTACCCTCGCGATCGATCGATTAGATTGGTGCTTTTACTTTTGTTTCTACACGTTTTCTCTTGGTTATGTAAAATACTCATGCCCATAATTGAACCATTTCATCATAGCGAAATTCTTAAGAGAAAATTCTTAGGCCTCGTTTGGTGATCAGGATAGGATAAGAACGGATAGGATATGAGAGCTGGATAAGGATAGGATATGATATGAATATGATAAGCTCTTATCCTGTCCGATGTTTGATGCACATAGATAATGATAGAATATGATATAAAAAATTCACAAATGATAAAATTACCCTTATATCAAAATTATATTTTTTTTCAAAAATAAAATTTAATATTATAAGGTTTTTTTTATACATTTAAATTTAAAAATATTTGATAATATATATTTTCGGCTTTAGTCCATTTTTTAAATTATTAAAAATTAACTTTTCTTTACTTTTTATAAAAATTGTTAATTAAATCACATATTTCAATTAGTAATAAGATTGACTAATTAGGTTTGAAGTCATAATTAAATAATAATAATATTAAGGGTAAGAGATAAAAGAGAAAACATTTTCTTATCCTATCCTGTTGGTTCTAACCTAGCTCCATCCTCAGAATAGAATTATAACTAAGTAACAAGATATGATAAGTTAACAGGATAAACTTATCATATCCTGTCGGTTCACCAAACTACAGATTAAAGCATGATATGATAGCTTATTCTATCTTACCTTCCTTATCTTGACCACAAAACAGGCCCTTAAGTATAAAAACTTTACATCAAAGTTCAAGTGTATTAAGTCATGCGGGTTAAAAATATATTTAAAAAGGGCTTTATATAGGTTAAGTGTTTGATTCAAGTGCTTAATTATATGGTTTAAGGGTAGTGAAGTTATTAGTACTACCAATCATCTATTTATAATCATTAATTAATCACTAATGAAGATATGTTGTTTTATTTTGATATACTTCTGTCCCCACCAATAATATTTTATCATATAATTTATTGATAAAAATAATATAATGCAATCAAAATGAGACAACAAATCCTCCATACATTCACAGAAACATTTTGGATACAAATTAAATAACATTACGGCCGTCAAAAGTTCCTAATTCCTATAAAAGAATTTTTCTGATGATGTTATATTAAGCATGCATGATGCATCTATTGTTTTTCACTTTCAGCTCTCTATGCCAAGATGATTCAAACGTACGTATTTGTATAACAACTAGCATTTTGTCACCTGATTTTTTTTTATAGGGTCCTCGTGCATCAGAGGGCAACCCTTTCCTCTACAATACCTCCATCCGTGTCTTGTGCAATGCCAACACTTCAGAGGGCTTCAAACCTGAAAAGGATGTATCCTTACCAGAAATCCACCTTTTTGGAGGTGAAGTGTCCCCTAAACTCCTTTTACCCCCACGGGACAATACCCCACGTCGATACCTTGCCTTTTTCGCCGGTGGTGTCCATGGCCCCGTTCGACCCAAACTCCTCCACCACTGGAAAAACCGTGACAATGATGTTCAGGTTTACGAGTACCTCCCCAAAGACCTTGACTACTATTCCTTCATGCTCAACTCCAAGTTTTGCCTTTGTCCAAGTGGGCACGAAGTTGCTAGCCCGAGGATCGTGGAGTCAATTTATGCTGAATGCGTTCCCGTGATCCTATCAAAGTATTATGTGTTGCCCTTTAGTGATGTGTTGCAATGGGAAGCATTTTCAGTGCAGGTGGATGTTTCAGATATTCCAAGGTTGAAAGAGATTCTTAGTGCAATTCCAGAGGACAAATATTGGAAGCTGAAGGAGGGAGTAAGGGCTGTGAGGAGACATTTTACCCTGAATCAGCCTGCTAAGAGATTTGATGTCTTTCATATGATCTTACACTCTATATGGCTAAGAAGATTAAATATAGAACTGAGATAGACTTTTTCCATTTTCTGTCTCCCCCCTAATCATATATTGTAGTGAATTATTTTTCTGGCTAAATTTGAAGTAGGAATCCAGTAGATTTGATTGCTGGCCATTTACATTTGAAGAAAAATTGTAATTTCCTTTTTTTCCCCCATTAATTACTTGCATAGTTGCATATATATAGTGTAATTAGTTCATATGCTATGGACCTTTTCTTCCCTTCAATTTTGCAGAATGTATACAAACACTAGCTAGCCATACCATGGGAAATTTAATTTGTTGGTCTCAACAACTGAACATGTTTAAATAATAATGCACAGGCAAAATAATATAGAAACCCTTTTATTTACAGCCCTAGTGACAGACGTATATTCAGAACTTCTGAATACAACCTATAGGTTATTCTATCATATACATACATTATTATTACGTGAGTTGAACTAGCTAATTCTTATGTATGCATATAATTAACTGCGTATAGTTAGATTCATCTACACTTTACTTTTACGGCATGAAGCCATGAGAAAGACGCTCAATCCTAGATCTTAGCTTGCCTCCGAATGAGAGAGGGGAACTTTCAGGTGAGCTTGTCTTTCTCCTAATAGTCTCATTCTTGACATGGAGGGTCACGATTGGACCCATTTCTCTCTTCACTGACTTACTGAAGTATTCAATGTCAACCTCGTTCCCTGATATGTCCCTAACATAGAAAGCATTCACAGATTTCTCTCCATGCGTTTCAACATCTGCTCTCACAACGGCAAGACCATTCTCTCGGAGTACTCGAGTTATGTCTGAGAGCAATCCAACTCTGTTGTCTGCACACAATTCTAGCCTAACTCCCTGCAAGTATAGTTAAACAAACACATATGCATATATGGTTATTTGTTAATTGGTTTTACCTAAAAGGACTAATTAGTGGTGATAGTAATGGAGTTTAAGGCCAATGCTTTACCTCACAAACCCGGCGTTCTATGGCTGCCTCTAAGCATTTTATCACTCGTTCCTTCTCGCTTGCTGTATTCATAGCATACCCGTCTATATGCCGGATAAAATACTCCTGTAAACCCATTGACACAGCTAATTAATTCATCCTTGATGAATGAGGAATGGAATGCTATATTTTGAGTGTAGCTTATTTTAATAGAAAAATGCTGATTCACACTCTTTAACACTTTAATATTGAGTGGATTTCATATAAAATACTAGATATATAGTAGGTCCATGTAATTTAGTGGGTACCAAGTTAAATCCATTCAATAATAGAGTGTGTGTTGAAAAGAGCGTGTTAAAGGATGTAATGTTATGATTTCTCTTTAATATAAGGTGAATTCTCATGTGTCCAAGAAATTGAGTTGAGTAAAAGTTTATCCTACTTAGGTGGCTTAATCAGATGATGAGAATCATTTGAAATGACCAACTAACTTGATTCATTTAATTAAGGTGACACATTCTAATTGCATAAAATAACTTTTATCCATCCGTTTTCTGGGTATCAGAGAATCCACCGTAATATAAAGGGTGTTTTCAGCCATTACTCTAAAAATCAAGTTTTTATTGAAAAATTAAATATATTACTTTTTAAAATATTAAATAATTCGCTTTCTAATAAAAACTTCTTTCTTTTCTTGATTCTACATTGATTATAGCATTCTCTTATTGATACTCTCAATTATATATTTATAATTTTTAGTTAGCCCACCTATTATTTATAAAAAAAAACTAAAATTATAATTAATTACTAATTAGTATATATAGAATATAGGTAAATAATGGAGAGTATCCACAGCCTGATCCAACGTACAACTAGGAGAGGAGAAAAGGTTTAAGCATATATATGTACCTGAAATGCATAACCTGCATGGGAACTGATGGAAGCATGGAAAATCACATACTGCATATCTGTTAAGGTACATACAGTATCAAACATGAGCCTGGGACGGTCCTTACACTCAATGCTCACAATTGAATACCCCTTTTCATCACAACTATCAATTGTCACCATCCTTTTCCTTCCCATATTCTCTATTGAATAAGGAGCCTCAAAATCCCGAACCGAAAGCATTAGCTGGTGCAACCTTCGTTCCACGGTGGTCATGGTTCCTTCTCCTCCAAGAAACTCTGAAGTCTTGACATCAGGGTGGTTGGTTCCACCAACTGCACCACCCTTAGGGTTGGTTGTGGCGCGGAGCACGGTGGTTAAGTGGTCTTCAATGGCGGCAAGGCGACACGGGTCATCAATGGCGGTGTCTGTGGATTGGTCTGAAATGTAAGCAACACAAGCTAACCTGGCGTTATGGCTCCATGCATGAGCTTCAACAATGTTGCAATGGAGGTCGCCTAAGGCGGCGGAGATCTCGGAAAACAGGCCGGGACGGTCTGCTCCGGTCATTTCAATGGCAGTGTGTTGCTCAACGTATGGGAAAACCTTGTTGGAATAGGACTTAGTCAAGATCGAATTATTATTATTGTTGTTGTTGTTATGTGAAGATGTAGAGCCTCTTGATGTTCCTATGGCCTGCATGCATGCTTTTCAGATTTACCCTCTACCCTATTTCACTTCATATATAACAGGAAAAAAAAAAAAAAAAAGCACGCAAGAAATCAATTAGAAAAAGGAAAATGTTTCATAAAATAACAGTTTTGAACAACAATCCGGATGCCTTGGTACATATTTTATTTTTCTTTCATAAAGTACACTTACGTTGTTTATATTTTATGAGTTGTTGCAAATTGTTGCCCAATTGTTGTATAAGGTGCACCACCTCCAAAGTGGTGCAGTGGTGCACCATCCAAGAGGACACATTCTAGTCCATTTATTTTGTCATTTGGATCAGTCAAAATGTTAAAAGGTGGGATCAAACTTAAAAATAGAAAATGAGTTGAATAGTCAACTAACCCAAGTGACTTGTTGGATGGTCTATATTGTACCACTTGGGTGGTGCATCACTGCTCTACTTTGGTAGGTTATGCAAATAACAGTAACTCTTAGAAAAAGGGATGCAGATCCTCTCCATTCAAAATCTTTCTTCATCCTCTCTCTGATCAAATGTTAGTAATTGGATTAATCTAATGGTCAGGTTAGTTTAGTCCAACAGCTAACATTTTGATGGAGAGAGATTTTGGAGGGATAAAATAAATATTCTAGAAAAAACTCCTTTTTACTTCATTTGCTCTTCAAAATACAAAACTAATTTATGATTTGTTTTTTTGCTGTAGAATACATCTAGGATTAAAAAAATTTTTAAACAAAAAAGTTCTGACTGTCTAACAATTTTATTTCAATATTGGGAAATTGCAGTACCTGCTGAATAGAGTTAATGACTTTCTGGTCGGCAAGTTTGTTGCCATGTTCATCTCTAACATGAAACACTGCAATTTATATATGAGACAAAAACATAGGAATTTTATTAAAACAATATAAAAAAATTTAAATTGTAAGTGTAAAATTGAAGAGATTTAATGCGCACCATCCATGAACCAGCTGCCAGCATCAGATGAAATATAGCTTTTGCATATTTGAAGGTTCATATCTGTCAAAACTTGCACCACTTCTAGAAGGAGACCCTGCTTGTTAACACTATCTACCTGAAATGGTGACATGTTTTTCCAATGTGGTATTGTTAGCTAGAATTATATATTACCAGAACCATAATGTTATTATTAATTAGAACATTTTGTGTTTGTTATACTTATATTATTGTCAGATTCGTACCTTCACTACCGTGCATCCTTCCATGCTTTCATTGTCAATGCTGACTCTGCAACTGTGGGACAGAACAAATTAACATGTAGGTTAATTATCTCATCATCAAATTAATTAATGGCATACAAACCCATTTGTGATTATCATATATATATACGCTGGAGGTCAAAATAATTGAAATTCAATTCGAAGGATTTGAAGAATTACTTACGGAGGCCCATATACTCTTTCAAGGAGAGTATCAAACTCAGGATCAAAGTAAGGCCAACAGACTTTATTCATGCTGCAAAATGAAATTACAGAGTTAACATATAGTGTTTAATTGCCTCTTCCTTTTTAGTTTGTTGAAATTAAACAGAGGAAATCTTCTTGTGCAAATTACGAATGGAAATTTTCAAAGGAAGGAGAGCCTGGATTTTAGATAATTAAATATGACAACCATTCATATTAGATCATGGCAATTAATGACCAAGTAACAACAAAGCACATGCTAGAAGAAAGAGGTAGTCAATTTTACCAAGCGCAAGAAGAGCACATAGTTTGAGATCAATATTTGAACGTTGTACCTAAATTGTAGGGCCATATTCTAGGACTATTTAACTGTTCAGATAAAACGTAGTTTGTATGAATGGAAGTTTAATTTCTAATTTTAGTAGAAAAGAAAATTGGCTATCCTGAGTCTAGATATTTTTATTATATTGGTTTTCCTTAAAGAGTTTTACTAATTATAGCAGTTTTATATATGAGAAAATTTAGACTACAAACACAATTCGATAATTTTGTTTTAGATATGTAACTCAAAATTCAATAGTAATTGTGTGAAGAGCTTCTTGCATGTTTTCCGTCTCCTGCTTTAACAACGTTTATATTTGATTGTTTGCTATTTCTTGCAACTGTTTATTTCTGCGCTGTAACTTCAATTTTCTGCTCGTTAATGTAGGAGTGATAATTGCATATTCTGATACTGTCACGTGGGAAAAACAAAAGGCGACGTAATCATTATAAAGTTGTTTTGACAGAAAGCCACTGCAATACAAATTAGAAAAATACACCGAATAAAAGCCATACAAATTTAAACTAAAGTTTTAGATAAATATCAAATATGTGTGGATACGAATTTCATGTGACATTACGTATCATACTTTTTTTTATCTAAAACATTACGTATCATACTTAAAAATTAGTATATATAGCCACTTAACTTAGTTCAAGTGATTTGATATAAAATCAAATTTAGATAAGAATTATAAATTTAAGGAAAATCATATTGAAATCTCTTCAGATTTGGATTAATTACACCTATTATTTTTCTTATGTTATGTTATCATCATACTCACTTCTGCTAGTGAAAAATAATGATTGAAATTACAGTAACCTCCGAGAAAATTGAGTATATATAACTTTTAAAATATAAGAGGTATCCAACATAATTAAGTCAAAATTGAAAGGAATAAGGGTGATATCCCTTAAATTTATATCCCTTAAATTTAAGTCAATATTAATGATTATGATATTTTCTTTTAAAAAATTTATTAATACCAACGCTATTGACATGTTGAAGGTTACTCTTTGTTGAGGAACTAATAGAAAAATATGTTTTGGAGAGCGACACTAGTAAGGTAATTTTCTCAATTTTCTTTTTAACATATTAAGTTCATTTGGAATCTATTAACTACATAGGTTCATTTTTTAGTTGGTAAGTCTAGTATGAAATTCACCTAATAATAAAAAATATATTAAAAATGTGTTGAAAAGAGTATATTTTTGAAATTTTTTTAAGATAATCATGATGATTGATAATGAATCAAGAAGTGCAACAAGCTTACACGAACAATTACGCAGAAGGAGCTTAACAAGCCCGACTTATGACCAACCCAGCAATGCCCAAAATATGCTTAGAAGAGAGAGAAGAATCAGACAGTGGGTTCCCTCTCTCGAAAACAAAAGATTATCACGAACAAAATGACAAACCTGCTCTCAATATATTTGGGTAGGAAGAGAGAGAGAGAGAAAATATTGCTTATTTGGTGGGTTCCAATGCCAAAGGACTTATGATTAACTTAAATTGAGCAAAATATGTGGAAGAGAATGATCTTCGAAAAATTACCCAAAACTACAAAAATGACACGTTCAAAAGTCAAACAAGTTATCTCAAGCCACGTTTTTGTATTTGATTTCTTCTTGTTCCAAATCATACCATACGTTGCCACAATTTTCTCCTAATATGATTGAGCTTCCCAAATGTTTGAGTGATCCAAAAGCAAGCACCCCTTTGTTCCTTCTGATCTGCGGCAATACACATGGTTGATTAGTGCATAAAATATGAGGACGTTTTTTCTCAAATCCTAGTTTTTGGTTGTGAACTTTGAGCAGTTCATATCCAAAACAACTACAAAGTCATGGCGAAGAGGGACGCACTTGAGTGGAACAAAAATAAATTGATTCATTGATCACTAATACTGATACCGTCTATGTTGCACCAACATTTTTGCAGGTGCAACATGCACCTCCTTTAAGACCAATTGCATCAATGCATTTGGACACGTGATTTGTCACTTTTAGTTTTAAATACTTGATCGGTTTGATCAAAGTTTTGTATTCTGGTTTCAGAATACATGTATTTACAATTTAGTACAGTATACTTTTGTATTAATTTTGTTGAATTTTCTGGTATCTCAAGTGTAACTTACCCTACCTAGGTGGTCCAATCAAATAGTGATAATCATTTGATTTGACCCATTAACATGACCCATTTAATTAAGGTGGCATATTCTGGTTGAACATGATAATTTTTATCTCAAAATAATTAGGAGTACCGGAGAAATCACTATTAATTTTTCTGTCTTTTTTTTTGTCAGAATTTTTTTTTTATTCTAGATGCATTTGTACTATATCTCATGAAAGTTAAGTTAAACATAATGAGGGGGAGGGGTATATTTCTATTAGTACTGACTTTAATATATTTCTTTTAATAATTTATTTTAATAAAATTATATTATATTATAATTACAAATACAAAATTTACAACACCCAATGTGCAAATACATAAGTAAGGAAAATGTCTTGACTGAATTTGCTTGGTCAAAATTTCAACAACAGAAGGAGGTGTTATGTAACACTTTAATTGGTCCAAGATGGTTCACTTTATGGTGCACCATGCACCACTTTTTGTGATGGTGCAACATAGAAGGCACCCACTAATGCTATATATATGTACTCATATCCCTGAATGTTAAGACTACATAAACATGAAAGAAAAACCTAAAGTTCTAACATCTCTAGAACAATGTACAGATACAAATTATAGCATGTTTATCATGTTATACATGTTAATCGAAATATGATGAATAGAATTGTGTACCTTGGAGCATTGCATAATCCATTGCAGTTGATCAGAATGTGAGGGGGTTACTGTTCTCTTTCTGGTAAGCCTTCGGTGTGTGTTCTTGGCTGGGGAGGCAACCTTTTTAACTTACCAGCAGAGAGTAGGGACCTCTCACTACCATAAATTTGCCATATACCTACGGACGCTTTTAGTGACAGTCGTTAAAACTGTACGTATAGGTATTAGTGTCAGTTAAACCGTAGGTAAAGGTAGATGGACCGTAGGTAAAGCCTAATACAACTGTAGGTAAATGTATATGGATCGTAGGTAAAACCTATAGTGACAGTCATTTCCCGTTGTTATTCGTCACCCATAATGGATGGTTGGAACGGCCGTAGGTGATTGTAAGTTTTACATACACCTACGAATTTTAAATATATAGTGACAAATTTTGTCTGTCACTGAAAAACAAATTTCTTGTAGTGTCTCAACGGGTTAACTTTAGAATGACCTAGCCCATCATAGGGTCACTCTCAATAGATACCCATAAAACTAATTTCACCAATTGGTTAAGTAAATAAGAATAAATTACATAACTGATATATTAATAATATAATTATATTTTAATCACCAATTAATGCTAATCCACAAATTAAACACATGTTAAATTAAAAATTTAACAATTCTCCCACTTGGATAGCATTAACCAATTATTAAAATATAACAATTATTAAAAGTGAAATACCAATTATGATCAAAATACACGTTAACCAACAGTATAAGAAATATAAGCTTTAACAGTATAGAAATAGTATCTGATAGGGAAGTAAATCATACATGCTAAGGACTTATATCTCACATAAAGAATGATGAATATAAAATTGCATATAATTAATAAAGAGAAATATGCAATTCAAGAATGGTTCAAGCATCTTAAAATGCTATAAGAGATATGATACCAAGAATGATGTCAATTTATTACATATCTCATAATAACGATAATGGGCAAATAATAGTTTCAGACTCCCACTAATCCAATACATCGAAAAACTTAACTAAGCCCATATGAATTACATGATTCCGGAATATTCCAACAATTAAGCCTTTGGTTAGTGGATCCGCAAGCATGTTTCCTATATCAATATGTTCAATACGAGTCTGAAACTCTTGAATCTTCTATCTAATGAACAAATATTTCACACCAAAATGCTTAGTGCTAGAAGAGCTTCTATTGTTATGAGAGAAGTGCACAGCTGCAGTATTGTCGCAATATATCACAAGTGGCGCCCTAGATATGCTTTCAACAATATGAAAGCCATAGATTAAATTTTTCAGCCACATGGCTTGACAAGTAGCCTCATAGCAAGAAACATACTCTGCTTCCATGGTAGAAGTAGCTGTAACCGTCTATTTGACACTTTTCCAAGAAATAGCTCCTTCTGCCATCATAAAGATAAAGCCAGAAGTAGACTTTCAGTCGTCAGGGCAACCTGGGAAATCAGAATCAGAATAACCAGTGACTTGAAGTTGATCAGACTTCTTATAGATCAACATATAATCCTTGGTTCCCTGCAAATATCTCATGACCTTTTTTATGGCTTTCCAATGACCCAAACCTGGGTTGCTCAAGTATCTCCTTAAAGCATTACAGCAAAAGCAATGTCAGGACGAGTACAAACTTGAGCATACATTAAACTGCCAACAGCGGAAGCATATGGGACTTTCTCCATTTCATTTATTTTTGCATCATTTTGAGGACATTGAGATTTGGAAAAAATTTCTTCACCCTTTTGAACAGCTGCAGCACATGGGGAGCAAGATGCATATTAAACCTTTTGAGTATCTTTTCTATATATCCTCTCTGAGACAATCCAAGAACACCACGTGACCTATCACGATAAATTTGGATGCCTAAAACAACAGAAGCATCACTAAGATCCTTCATATCAAAGTGGCTACTCAACATAAGTTTTGTCTCAGTGAGAAGTTTAACACAACTACTAGCAAGAAGTATATCATCAACATATAGAACGAGAATGATGAAATTACTCTCACTAGTCTTCAAGTAAATGCACTGATCTGAGGCATTTTACTTGAAGCCAAGAGAACTAACAACCTGATCAAACTTCAAATATCATTGTCCGGAGGCCTGTTTTAGCCCATAAATAGACTTATTCTGCTTGCAAACCAAGTGTTCTTTGCCAATTTCAGCAAAACTTTCAGGCTGAACCATGTAAACATCTTCAGTAAGGTCTCCATTCAGAAAATCTGTCTTCACATCCATCTGGTGAAGTTCTAGATCAAAATGAGCTACCAAAGCCAAAACAACTCGAAATGCATCTTTTGTAGAGACTGGTGAAAAAATCTCCTTTTAATCAATGCATTCTCTTTGGCTATAGCCTTTAGCTACTAGTCTGGCTTTGTACCTTTCAACTTTACCATCTGGAGTACGTTTGGTTTTGAAAACCCATCTGCATCCAACAAGTTTACAACCAACTGGCAAATCCTCTAAATACCATACACCATTATGAGACATACAAGACAATTCATCATGCATAGCATTCAGCCAATCAGAAGCATGAGAACTACAAATTGATTCCTTAAAAGTAATAGGATCATCATCATCATTGAGATCAAACTCATGTTCTTGAAGATATACAAGATAATCATCTGGTATGGAAGGTCTGCATACTCTTTGAGACCGTCTCAACGGAAATTCATCAACAATAACATTATGTTCCTATTCACCTGCTAGTGGTGCTGCCACACCATCTTCTTGTTGAAGATTTTGATCATCATCAGTAGCTAGAATCATAACTTTTGTAGAAAAAGGAACAGTTGGTATAGGAACTATGGTGCGATCTTCTCTAAGAGCGATTGGTCATGGTATATCACTCCCACCATCCAAGTCATCCTCAAAGAAAATCGCTCGATCGGATTCGACGACTCGCATAGAGTGAGATGGACAATAGGATCTGCTACCTCTAGAACCCACACAATAACCAATAAAGAAACCACTAACAGTCTTAAGATCAAGCTTCTTAGACTGAGGATTATAAGGTCTAACTTCTGCCTTACAACCTCATACATGAAAGTGTTTCAAACTCGGCTTCTTTCCACTCATTAGCTCATATGTAGTTTTTGGTACAGATTTGTTTGGTACTTGATTGAGAATATAGACAACAGTCTTTAAGGCGTCTCCCCAAATAAAGTCGGGCAATGATGAATGGCTCAACATACATCTTACCATATCCATAAGCGTGCGATTACGTCTCTTTGCAACTCCATTTTGCTCAGGAGTACCAGGCATAGTGTATTGAGCTTCAATACCACATTCCTCAAGAAATCTGGCAAAAGGTTCTGGGTTTCTACCCGTCTCATTATATCTATCATAGAATTCTCCACCTCTGTTAGATTTTACGCATTTGATCTTCTTACCTGTTTTCAACTCAGCAGCAGCCTTAAAAGATTTGAAAGCATAAAGGGAGCTAGATTTTTCCTAAAAAAGATCTATCCAACCATACCTCGGGAAGTCATATATAAAGGTAATGAAATACCCATACCACCTATGGCAGTGGGTGTAATATGTCCGCACAAATCAGTGTGAATCAACTGTAGCACATCATCACACCTCTTTGCTGCTTTATTTCTAACTTTGTAGTAACTTTGCTCTTGATGCAATCAACACATGTATCAAAATCAGAGAAGTCTAGATCATGAAGAATACCTTCCTTGACCAGCCTCTCAATTCGAGGCCTGGAAATATGCCCCAAATGTCGATGCCATAACATAGAAGAATGCTCATCAATCCTACTGCGTTTACTTCCAATTGCAGAATTAACAGACATGTCATGCAGATCTAACATATAAAGGCCATCACGTAAAACTCTTGAACCAACGGGAATAGAATTGAAACAAACAACTTGTTTGCCACTACCAAAATCAAAAGTGTATCCAAAGCAGAAACAGAAATCAAGTTCCTTCTCATAGAAGGTGCGTACACAGAATCTCTTAAAATCATATTATGTCCAGAAGGCAAAAGTAAAGAAACAATTCCAATGTCAATAACAGAAACTCCAGCTCCAGCTCCATCTCCCACAATAATCTTGGACTCAGCATCACTTGGCTTCCTCAGGCTTGTGAACCCCTGCAAGGAATTCACAACATGAATGGTTGCACCTTAATCTAACCATCAAGTATGTAGAGGAACATCTATGACATTGGATTCAAAGCAGGTTAAGGCCAGGAATATACCTTGCTTCTCTTGTTTCTTTTTCAGAAAATAGTAATCATCTACCTTGTGACCATACTTCTTACACTACTTGCAGCTACCCTTGAAGAAACTTTTCTTAGGCTGCAGATGCTGCTTTGCATTCTTCTTCTTTCCTTTTTGATCTTTCTTCACAAATTTGGTACCTGAAGTTGAAGCTGGGGTTGGAGCAGATGCAACAAAATGAGTACTGTGTGATTTACTCTTTTTAATAGACTCTTCCTCTTGTGTAACAATGGCAATCATCTCGTCCACTGTCCTTTCAGCCTTCTGAGTATTGTATGAGGTTTTCATGACATCAAACTATGAAGGAAGAGATTCAAGTACCAGGTAGATTAAAGTGCTTTCACCAATTTCAACTTCAAGAGATTTCAGTTTGTTGTAACACCAGCTTCATGATATGCTCACGCACACCACTGACCCCATCATATTTAGTTTTGTCAAATAGGGAAAGATACTGACTTTTTTGAGCCTTCTCAAAAGTCATAAATTTCTCCCCCAACAGCTTTATGATATTCTTTAACATTTTCAGTCTCTGAGATACTTTGCCTGATGGGTTTCTCTATAATATACTTCATCACTTTCAGGCACACTCTATTAGAGTGTTCCCATTTCTCATATGCAGTTCTCTGAGCTGCAGTAGACTCATTTGTAAGAGTTGCTGGCTTGTCTTCCCTTAAGGCCAGAGCTAAGTCAGCAATAGTCAAGTAGAGATCCAGAGACTCTTTCCAGTCCTCAAAGTTTGCCCCATTTAGAGTTTTGACAGAATTTCGGAAGGAGGCTGACATAAAATAAACAATAAGGAATGATTAAGAATTTCAAGATAATATGATTCCACATATATGTTCAGCCAAACTTGCCCTTAACACAAAATTTCTTATTTATTATAATCTCGCATAAGGGTCCCGAATCATAATAAATAAGAAATGTAATAAGAAAGAATAATACAATTTACAAAACTTACGTCACCAAAAAATTTCTAATACTAATAGGATACTCGAAATCATAATTGACATAAGCATAAGATTATAGTACATCGTATAACAACAAATTACATTAATAATAATACATCAATAGGGTATAATTATTATAAACATAATATAAATTAAATATTTAGTAATACAAATTTTGTATAGTTATACCCACGATAGGTGAGCTCATAACTATACAAAATATTAATAGTCATGCTAAAAACATACAATAGGAAAATGTATGTTATAAAAAAAACACATGACTAAATTTGCATAAAGCTCTAAATTTAATTCCAACTATATGACACATTAGCAAAGAGAGTATAAGGCATCAAAGTGTCATAAACAGAGTAAGGAACAGTCACAAAAATTTCAAGCCTAAAATCCGAGAGTATAATATTAAAAAAAATATATAAATTATTTTCGGATTTAGCAAAATAAATATTTAAGAGTGTCCAAAAAAATTCCAAAATACACCAAAGTACCATAAATAATAAATAATTATTTTAAAATAAAAAAAATAAAATTTTTTGGGTCTAGAGGTGGGCCCATGCGCCCCCACGCACGGGCCTCGCGAGTGGGCTTCGTTAGAGGAAGTCATCTTCCTCGCCCGGACTCTAGAAACGGGTCCCTACGACCTGCGAGGTGGATCCGACTGTATCTCCATGGTTTCTCAACCATTTTCGATGATTTTTGAGGTGTTTTGATTGTTGACTTACGATCTACATAAGCCCTCTAACAATTTGATGATTCGAGTTTTTTTCGCAAAGAAATCGAACACGGAAATGTTAGGGTTCATGGATGAGAAACCGCGAGAATGAGAGAAGAAATTCTCTCTGTTCGTTCAACCAAAACGCATAAATTTTCAGTATGATACTCGCGTGACATTGAGGAAGATAAACCCTCTAACAATTTTCGAAATCAGTTGCTGTAAACATAGTTTCGAATTTATGAAGAAAAGAGCGAAAAATAGCTTCAAAAAAGGGTTCTTGGCAAAACGAAAAAATTTGTGATATAGCACGATGTAAAATCCCTAAAAATAGTTTTGGCATCTTGATTGAAAATAAAGCCATAAGTTAGGGTCCATATAATTTACACAATAGTTATAATATGTACCTATCATGGCTCTGATATCAATTGAAAGAAAAACCTAAAATTCTAACATCTTTAGAACAATGTACAGATACAAATTATAGCATGTTTATCATGTTATACATGTTAATCGAAATATGATGAATAGAATTGTGTACCTTGAAGCATTGCAGAATCCATTGCAGTTGATGAGAATGTGAGGGGGTTACTGCTCACTCTCTGGTAAGCCTTCGGTGTGTGTTCTTGGCTGCTTAATGGGGAGGCAACCTTTTTAACTTACCAGCAGAGAGTAGGGACTTCTCAACGGGTTAACTTTAGAATGACCCAGCTCATCATAGGGTCACTCTCAATAGATATTCATAAAACTAATTTCACCAATTGGTTAAGTAAATAAGAATAAATAACATAACTGATATATTAATAATATAATTACATTTTAATCACCAATTAATGCTAATCCACAAATTATAGATATGTTAAATTAAAATTTTTACAAAACAGGCTCTAATGCACAGCCTTATAAACTCATTCTTTACTGATGCCAGCTGAATCAGCTCTCGGGATGCTCAGATGGAAAAAAGAATTTCTTTGTTGATTAAGTATTCAAACTCTAATCAAGTTTTCTTACAGCGCTATACTTCGGACCAGGATAAAATAGATTCAACCACAATGGGAAAACTATGTACTAACATAACATCTAAGTATGGAAACTTCTAAAAAAAACTTTAATTTTTCTTCTCTAAAAAAAAAAGGCGTCAATGACCGGCATTTGCTAATGTTAGTTTCATTGGACTCGCGAAAGGAAATAATATTGTGCATATGCAAGATGACAGACAAGGGCATTCAAGTTCAAAGGTCTTCTGAAGATTAAATTTGGAAATAATTGAAATGTTACAAGTCATGGAAAACAGAAATGCTACTTCAAACCTGATTTCAAACCAAAGTGATTTTTTAAGCAACAAAACTTCAGGCAAAAGAAGAACGAAGCAGTGTACGTACGTACCACCATTGGTAGGACAAACCACCCACCTAATATTAACAATAACCAGTAAAACTCATGAAATACATATCAAGCATATCAACTAGATTGTGAAATCAGTTGCCCAAGAAAACTTGTTCATTAATCCAACTAGACATTTGAGAACAACAGAGTGCATTCAAATTGCAGAAAAACAAATTCAATATATATAACAAGTGATATTATTACATATAACGCGCAAAGTAGTTCAAACGAGGAAGCACCATAACTTAAATATGCTTAACCAATTCTTCATGTGACTTGGATTTGTAAACATATAAGATGATAAATACTAAAAGTCAAATTATTAAGAAAAAAAAAGAACAATCTCTATGTGACTATGACAAACCTGGCAAGTTTGCAATTTTGATTCCGTGCCATCAATATATGCTTCACACCTAGAAACCTGAACTTCCTTTTCCCGCTTTTCTTCCTCAGTTTGCCCGACTGTTTGTGTCAATCTATGAACCTCATCCTCGAGTGATTGGCGGATTTCTTCCCGAGTGACATTCTCCGTTGCATATCTTTTCAATTCTTCGTCAAATCTCTTACGTGCAGCTTCAGCATTTTTCAATCTTTCAGCAAGTGCAATTTTTTCTTTGACTACTTTCTGCACATAATACAAATGGACATGAAGTTAGGACCCCCTGTTAAACAAAGAACAGCAAATATTAGATATATAGTTAGTTGGAGAGATTCGTTAGTTTGTTAATAATTAGTTGTTATATCATTAGCCTATATAAAGGCTTGATGTACTTATTTGTAATCAACTTCTTATTCTATCGATTTCATAATTCCTATTTTTCTCTCTTAATTATTCTTCATTCTTTTATGGATTCTATCATATTTCCTAACATGGTATCAGAGCGATATCATTCATCTTGAATTTTTCCGCTGCAATTTTCCTTTTCCTTTTCTTATCTTCCAAACACATTCTTTCTCCTATCTTGTTATCCAAGCACCACAAATGAGTAAGGAGCAAGAACATAATCTTCCTTACACTTTCTTCTTTGGTGCCTACAAGCAGCACATGTAGGGCGATTGTTATTATTGCTTCCTTCCCCTTCTTCTTTGCTATCTTTTGCCATTCTTGATAATAATAATCTGTCACTTCCAAACCAACAATATTTTTGTTGCTTTCCTCGTAGACTTCATTACTACTCTTGTCAAGGTGGGGGTTTCTTCTAACTCAAAAAGATCAGGCTAATAGCATCTATGGTATAGCTTGCTTTGTCACTATTCTTGCCAAGAGATATTCAAAGGGGGTCAAAGCTCCTGGGTCAGGCAAGGTTTTTCGCTATCCGGCTGGTTATTTGTTGGAATATTGCTTTGGCACTGAAGCGGATCCAATAGTCAATCACCACTACCTTTATTTCTCTCAAAAAAAAAAAAATTTCCTTGAGTTCTTATCATCATTTATGACATTCTTTTTCTTTCTATTAGCGCAAAAAAAAAAAATATTGATTAAACATTGATAATTATTTCTTATTTCTGTCCATGATAATGATTAAGTGTTCGAATTTTTTTTTTCTTGCTTCTGCCTATGGTGGTGATTAAGCGTTTGCCTAAATTTAGCATTGATATTTCAAGGCCTATAGAGTTCATTTTGGAGCGACTTATGACTGATGTAAGTTCCAGCAAGTCGACTCTTTTCACATACAAATTCATATTTTTTGTCAATGTTCATTCGGATAAGATTCTTTTGCTTTTGGAACGAGTCCATAGAGACGTAAGAAGAAGATCGACGAGGCCCAAAAGAAGGTCGAAGACTTTTCAGATCTATGAACTTCGGCCGTTACCTATATCATTTTCAGATTTTTTCTTGATTTGCCGATGTAATTCCGGCTTGTATTTTTTATTTTTTTCGCTTAATTTCTTGATTGTTATTCATTCCCAAGCTTGAAGTGCTAGCACTTCCATCTTGCGAGGGGCTATTAGATATATAGTTAGTTGGAGAGATTAGTTAGTTTGTTAATAATTAGTTGTTAGATCATTAGCCTATATAAAGGCTTGATGTACTCATTTGTATTCAACTTCTCATTCTATCAATTTCATAATTCCTACTTTTCTCTCTTAATTATTCTTCCTTCTTCTATGGGTTCTATCATATTTCCTAATATGGTATCAGATTGATATCATTCATTTTGAATTTTTCCGCTGCAATTTTCATTTTCCTTTTCGTATCTTCCAAACACGTTGTTTCTCCGATCTGGTTATCCAAGCACCACAAATGAGTAAGGAGCAAGAACACAATCTTCCTTACACTTTTTTCTTTGGTGCCTACAAGCAGCACATGTAGGGCGATGGTTATTATTGCTTCCTTCCCCTTCTTCTTTGCTATCTTTTGCCATTCTTGATAATAATAATCTGTCACTTCCAAAACAACAATATTTTTGTTGCTTTCCTCGTATCCTTCATTACTACTCTTGTCAATGTGGGGGTTTCTTCTAACTCAAAAAGATCAGGATAATAGCATCTACGGTATAGCTTGCTTCGTCACTATTCTTGCCAAGAGATATTCAAAGGGGGTCAACGCTTTTGGGTCAGGCAAGGTTTTTCGCTATCGGGCAGGTTATTTGTTGGAATCTTGCTTTGGTACTCAAGCGGATCTAATAGTCAATCACCTCTACCTTTATTTCTCTCAAAATTGTTTTTCTTTGAGTTCTTATCATCATTGGTGACATTCTTTTTCTTTCTATTAGCGCAACAAAAAAAATATTGGTTAAACATTGATAATTATTTCTTGCTTCTGTCCATGATAGTGGTTAAGCATTCGAATTTTTTTCTTACTTCTACCTATGGTAGTGGTTAAGCGTTTGCCTAAAATTGGCATTGATATTTCGAGGCCTATAGAGTTCATTTTGGAGCGACTTAAGACTGATGTAAGTTCTAGCAAATCGACTCTTTTCACATACAAATTCATATTTTTTGTCAATGTTCATTTGGACAATATTCTTTTGCTTTTGGAACAAGTCCGTGGGACGCAAGAAGAAGATCGATGAGGCCCAAAAGAAGGTCGAAGACTTTTCATATCTATGAACTTCGACCATTACCTATATCATTTTCAGATTTTTTTTCTTGATTAGCGGATGTAATTCCGGCTTGTATTTTTTATTTTTTTTCAATTAATTTCTTGATTGTTATTCATTCCCAAGCTTGAAGTGCTAGCACTTCCAGCTTGCGAGGGGCTATTAGATATATAGTTAATTGGAAAGATTGATTAGTTTGTTAATAATTAGTTGTTAGATCATTAGCCTATATAAAAGCTTGATATACTCATTTGTAATCAATTTTTCATTCTATCAATTTCATAATTTTCTCTCTTAATTATTCGCCTCTCTTCTATGGGTTCTATCATATTTCCTAACAGCAAACAAATTAACAAAGCAGAATCAAAACTGGAGCACAATCTCCTTTGCCGGGAGTCCAGGACCGACATTTTTGAGGCCATCATGTCCAATTGATAAATGTTTTCTGAAGTATTATTTCAAGAAATCATCGATGCTCAATCAACCGATGATATTGTTGATGACAGACAAGTAAATAAGATGATAAAATATAAATATTTCATTATGTTATTTTATTTAGAGTAATTGGATATTGAACTAATGTCCGTCTCAGAAAGATGGTTGTATGGGCAAGGATCAGTTCTAAAAGCTTAAGCTAGGTGGAAGCACAAGATTCAATAATGATTTATACTTTATGTCATCACATGCTCCTTCACACGAAAGGCCTTGGAGCTAAAATTAATATTTTTATTAGAACAAAGGTAGGAAGAATCAAACTATGACCACTTCGTCAAAGAGACTTAGATAATCATGTAAAGGACCAACTATCCCTAAAGTTTATGCTGTAAGGTGTAGGCCCAAGAATGATTTATAACACTACACCAAAAATAAAAATATTACAGTAAAAAGATATATAATAAAACAGGTAAAGTAACAATCATATGGCAAATCGGGACAGGAAAATTAATTATAGATAGAAGCCAACCCAAACGAACTACTTTTTTTTCGATAAGTGTAGTTTTATTACTATAATTTAACTAGAGCATTACAGTAGAAAATCTTCCCATCTTTTAGAAAGGGTTGAAGGCATCCACACAATCATTTGCTTGAGGCTAAATTTTAAAAGTAGTACAAGGTTACAAAACAAAAATCTCCCTCCCTTTACAAATTACACCCTTCACTTGGCTTATATTTATAATCAGGTACCCTTCCTAAACTATACTTACTCCTTTCTTTCTTATCTAATAGTATGGCCTATCAACTAATTGCAAAAGTATGTCTCATAATCAATCACACTATGTCAAGACCCCTCTACATATTCTGTAATAAGATTTTTGCGCTTTTTGGGTGTCCTTGTGAGAACACTTTCTCTAGTATATAGCGGCACATCAATGTTTACTCCTTTGTTTTGATCTTGTTTTTCCTTTCCTTGTCCTCCACGTCTAAGATGGCTGCACCCCTGCCTCTTCATTTCCAACACTTTACTCCCTGGACATAGATCCCTGCAAAACAAAACAAAACCAAGGCCAACACAGTACCTTTTATATAATATAATAAAACATAACATAAAAATAATGGTCCTTGCTAAGTCCACATGAGTCAAGTTCCTTCCATATATGCTCCTTCCTTTGCAAGATTGTCTGCAATTTGATTTGCTTCCCTGTTTCTATGAGTAAAAACAACATTTTTCAGGACTAGAAGGATATTTTGTAGCTTATTACAATAAAATCGCAGGTTCCAAGGACAACCTTCCTTTTTAGTAACCCATGAAATGGCATTCTTAGAATCTGATTCTATGATAATTTTCCTCTCCTTTAACCATTCTTGTTGTAGGGACATTTCTAAGGCAAACACTATTGCCATAAATTCTGCTTCGTTTGAATCCCTAATACCTACTGATGCAACAGAGAAAGCTTTAAAGTTCCCTTGATCATCCCTAAGTACACCTACAATTCCAGCCGGGCCGGGTTTACCCTTAGAGGACCCATCTACATTCCACTTTAATCTATTTTGTGGTGGTGGGTTCCAAGTAACAACTGTTCTAGCCTCTAACTTTTTCTTCCATAGCCTGACACAATCCAATTTATGTACTACCTCATTTGGATTATAGGGACAATGAGGTTCCCACCCTTTCATCCAAAATCCAAGCCTTAATTTAATAGTATACACTAAGTCTCCCCAATCAATTCGAGACTTTTCAAAAATGATGTTATTTCTTTGATTCCACAAAGTCCATACTACTACAAAAAATAGTAATATCCACAGTTTCCTTTGGAATCCACTGCAGTAAACTCCAAGCCAACATTCTAACCACTGACTTATTGTTTGTGTGATAGGAATGTGCATATTCCACCATTCTAGGCATTCCATCCATACTTTCCATGTATACTTGTAATGTAAGAAAAGATGGTTTACAGATTCTTCCTCATGTTCACAAAACGGGCATTTAGCTTCACTACTTTGGATCATATTAAATCTTCTAAATCTATTTCTTGTGTTCAGTTTCTCCTGAATGGCAAACCAATCTAGTAGTTCAGCTTTTGGTGGGGCCACCCCAAACCACACTTTTCTCATCCTATTTGTGCCCTGATCCTGTTCCCAAAAGGTTTTAGAGAAAGACCTGACAGTATATTGCTCATTTTTATCATTCTTCCACCAAATTGTATCTTGTACAGTGTTTGTTAGATTTATATCTTTTATAGTTCCTAGGAGATCCTCCACTTGTCGCACTTCCCATTGGAACAAGAACCTTTTCCAAATAAGGTTCCATTACCATTGAATCCCATCCTACACTCCATATTTGCAATGGTCTCCTCCTTTTGCAAAGAGACTGAGAATAGTCTCGGGTATTTATCCATTAGGGAAGATTCTCCTATCCACTTATCCTTTCAAAATCTAGTTTTGTTACCGCTTCCAAGTTTCATCCACCATCCTTTTTGAACTACGTTTTTATATCTTTCCCCCCAACTATCCACCTTCGAAATTGTGTTCCATATTCCACCTTCTCTCCCATTCATGTTTTGCTGATGTATCACAGCCTTATCTAGTTCCAATCTGTGTATAGAGCACATTGTTTTCTTCCATAATGTGTTACCCTCCACCGAGAACCTCCACCACCACTCAAACAACAGTGCTGAATTTTTCACTATTAAGTCATCCACACCTAAACCCCCCATGCTTTTTGGCTTTTGGATCAATTCCCATTTAACTAAGGGCAGCCCTTTTTTATTTTTCGACCCTTGCCAGAAAAAATCTCTTTGTACTTTTATTATTTGCTTTACTACATTTTTGGGGATCTTAAAAAGGCTTAAATAATACAGTGGCATGCTATTAAGTATTGATTTGATTAAAACCAACCTGCCAGCCCCAAACAAAACTTTTGCCTTCCACATAGATAACCTCTTTTGAATTCTACTAATTACTGTGGCCCAAGTTGCCATTTTTCTGGGGTTAGCACCCAAGGAGATACCGTAGTAGCTGATTGGGAGCTCCACCAGCTGGCATCCCAATTTATTTGCCATTAGTCTACCCCATTCCTCATTTTCCCCCAACACCACCATGGCAAACTTAGAGAAATTTATTCTAAGGCCCGACAACAACTGAAAGCAGTCTAGGATCCTCCTCAAGTTAGTAAGGAACTTCCTTTTGGCTGGACAAAAGACTAGTGTGTCATCAGCAAATTGTAGGTGAGACACCTCCACTTCATCATGTCCCACTTTTACCCCTTGAAACAAATTTCTTTCAACTGCTCTTTTCATGAGTTGATTGTATGCTTCAGTGGCTATTACAAATAGAAAGGGAGATAATGGGTCGCCCTGTCTTAGTCCTCTCTGCATTTTAAAAGGAGCAGTTGGCGATCCATTTACCAGCACTGAGACTGAGGCAGTGGATAAACACTGATTGGTCCACTTTCTCCATGTCTGACCAAACCCCATGATTTCTAGCATATGGTCAATAAAAACCCAGTTAATGGAGTCATAAGCTTTTTGGAAGTCCAATTTTAATAGCACAATCTCCTTTTTGTTCCTCCTTGCCCAGTGGACAATCTCATTAGCTATCAAAGCCCCATCTAGGATTTGCCTTTCCATCACAAAGGTTGATTGAGTCTCACCAATCAAGTAGGGCATTACTTTCTTAATTCTTTGGGCTAAGATTTTTGCTATAATCTTGTAAATGCAACCTACCATACTTATTGGCTTAAAGTCTTTTAACTCCATTGCTCCTTCAACCTTGGGTATTATAGTGACCCATGTTGTATTTACTGTTTTGGGTAATGCTCCCCCCTCAAAGAAATCAATAATCATCCTAGAGAAGTCCTCTCCTACAACTCCCCACATTTTCTTTATAAAGCCTAGGTTAAAGCCATCGTAGCCAGGGGCTTTTGTAGACTCACAAGCCCAGACAGCCTCTTTTATTTCTTCTATCGACGTTGGCACCTCCAATTCTTCCCTTTGAGCTACTGCTAACCTAGGGAAGCCCTCTCCAGCTATTTTCATGCAGACTGATTTATCTTCTGTATAGAGTTGCTTGAAGTACCTAACCACCTCCTTTTTAACACTTCTAGGGTTCTTTACCATCTTGTTACCTATTATTAACTTCCTCAGATGTTGCTTACTTTTCCTAATAGTTGCCGTGAGGTGAAAGTATTTCATGTTTTTGTCTTTTTCTGTCAATGCTCTTGTTCTAGACATTTGAAGCCAATACCCTTCTTTTATTTTCAACCATGTCCATAACATAGAGGTTAGGGCATTCCTTCTAGCTATCTCAACCTCATTTAAGTTTTGTCTTTCACTAAGATCATCCAAAAATTTTGTCTCAGCCTCTAGGCCCTCAATTTTCCTGTCTATATTTCCAAAGGTTTTCTTATTCCATCTCATAATTGGGGCCTCTAATTTATTTAGTTTAGAATGTAATGGTATGTTTGTTAACCCCTTCCACTCATTTTCAATCAACTTTTTAAATGTTGGGTTTGAGATCCAAACATCTAAGGTCCTAAAAGGCTTTGGGCCCCAGTCATTGTTCTCACAATTGATCAATAGCGGGCAGTGGTCCGAGACTGATCTTTTTAACCCCCAGAGTTTCAAGTCTTTAAACCATTCTAACCAATCTATGTCAACAAAGGCCCTGTCTATGCGACTGGAGGAATTATTCCTATACCAAGTGAACTTTCTACTCATAAGAGGTAAGTCAAACAACCCTATATCATCCTTCCAAGATTGGAAATCTCTCATGCCTGCAGATATTACATTATTACCTTCTCTTCTGGTCTTAAGATTTCATTGAAACCCCTAAAATCATCATCGGGGCCATAGTTTTCTGTTTCAGATTTAGTAGCTCCTCCCATATTGTCTTTCTTCCCGCCCTATCATTTGGTCCATACACTATGATGATTGCTGTCAAAAGGTCCTTTTCTGTTAACCGCCCATAAACACAAACCCACCTTTCACCCTTTATTATATCTAATTTATATATTATGGTGGTATCCCACACTACCAGGATTCCACCATTACCTTCTATAGCCGGAACATCAACCCAATCAAAAGCATCATTTCCCCACCATCGCCTAACACATTGTATGTTTAAGGCCGAGTGTTTGGTCTCTACCAATCCCACAAGAGCTGGGCTCCTTTTCCGGACCAGATTGCAGAGAACAGAGACCTTGCCCGAGCCCCCTAACCCTCTAATATTCCATAATACTAAATTCATTAAAAAAAACTAGAAATAGAACCCCATATCTTGGCCAAGATTCATGGATCCCTTGAGGAATTCTGATTCCTCCTTCTGGCGCTCCTCCATAGGTTGACAACTTGTTGAATTGCTTCAACATCACTGCGTGGAATCAGGTTTAGTTCCTTCCCCAACGCCACTAATCTTCTTGCTTCACTTTCCTCGTCGCTACACTCATCATCCGAGCTGGGGTTTGCTTCTGAACTCTTCAAGCTTTTCTTCTTAATCTTCAACAACATGCTTTTCTTTATGAAACTGGTGCTTAGGCCCTCAATTTGCATTTGGTTTGGGTGCACTCCAATTGTATCTCTTTGTCTTTCAGTTCTAATGGTTAGGCTCATATTGCAAAACCCAGGCGGCCCATCGGGTGCATTTCTCACATGGTCTATTATTTCCCTTTCTTGGTCTAAATCATAACTAATTTAGGCTTCTGCAGTTTCGGCCATTGACCCCTCAAGTTCCATTACATCCCACGGATTGTCATTATGGGATTCTACTTCATATACCCCTTCATGTGCCCAATATTGCATCATTAAATTTGCAGCATTATCATCATTAACTCCCCATTTATTTAAGCCGTTGCTTTGTGATCCATGCACTTCTACCGCCTCCTCTTCTTTTTCCAACAAAATCTCATTAAATGCACCATTTATTTTCCCCAAACTACTTGCCACATCACCTCCTTCTTCCTTTCCTCCCTCTGAACCTTCTGCCATGGCCGACGATGGAACTTTGCTACATGATGGGCTCAGCCGATCAATGTCAAGGTTCGCATGCTTGGGAACCCATTTGATCGAGCAATCCAATTCCTTAATGTAGATCTCAAATTTATTGTCACCCACTTCTAAAAGTAAATGGTCCTCTTTAAAGGCCATCAAATATGTTTGTATAAGGACTCTCGCAGATGCCATTGATTTTCCTTCCAAGGTTTTACCAAAACGAACTACTTGATGACTCAAATATGAAGAACAATTGATAGGAATAATTCATATCAAAATTACAGTGCAGAAAAGTAGTAATCAAATCGTAATTCAAATCGTGAATCGTTAAGCTATTATTTGAATCGTGAATCGTAAATCGTATCGAATCGTAAGATTCATAAACATATTGAAAAATAACTTGAAATATCTCATTTAAATAATGCATTATGTATATATATGCTCACTTTATGAATAAAAAACAAACACATAAATTCATAAATCATAAGTTCATAATTAAATGTCGCTATCTACACTAATATAAGCTAATAAATAAGAAAAACTCTTAACACATAAGTAAAATTAATCAATTCAAGTCTAAAACTACTTATCCTCCTATCTTTATCATCAATCATCAAGACTAATATCATCACTATCACTAATGTCATCATTTAGCATAAATAATCCTTCATCCTCTTCGCCTTCCGTCTCACTATTATTATCTCCAATATCTGGCTCATCAATCTGAATGCATTTTCCTTTATCGTTCTTGTTGGGATCGGTAGTGCTTTTCCCTTTATCATTCTTATTGTCATTGACATTATCTTGTATGATGATACCTTTTCCTTTGTCATTTTTTACCGCATTAAGATTTCGAGGACCTAAAAATAAATATAATACATATGTAAATATATTAGATTATACATAAAGTAAAATAGTAAAATAATAAAATAAATTATATATATATATATATATATATATATATATATATATATATATATATATATATATATATATATATATATATATATATATATACCTCTTTTTCTCTTTGTGCTTTGATCTCCTTCATTAATATTGAAGCACTCTTGGACATCAATCCAAGAGCCTCCATCCATTAGGCAAGGCTCCTCTTGCTCACTGACCCATTCATCATTGGATGATAAATCCGATAAGCAAATAGGATGATATGTATCTCCTTTTTCTTCCCTTTGTTTTTGCCTAATTTCAAGTTGGAGGTTGTATTTAACAAATACAACAGCATTCAACCTTTGTTGCTCTAAGTGGTTTCTTAGAGTGAATTTGATCAAATACACTCCAATTTCTCTCACATCCTGTAGCAGTACAAGTGAGACTTAGAATACGAATAGCTATTGATTGTAGCTCCTTGCATTCCTCTCCAAAATTGTTCCACCATAAAGCTAGCAAAAAAATATTATAAAAAATACTTGGTTAATTACTTAATTTTTAAATAGTTTTTAAAATAATAAGTAGTAAATTAGTAATATATAATCAAATAAATTAATAGTATAATAAATTACCAGGTTGTTTCCTTTCTCTAGTTGCAATTGCTAAGCTATCTCCAAAAAGTCCCACAGCCTTGTCAAATTTCTCAATTTGGGAATCAATTTTAACCCTCGTTTCAATATCTGGACACATCCTCCCCAATGTCTTGTACAAACCAATTTTGACCTCAGAATCTGGGTTAAAGTTTGGATCATAATGGAACCTGTGTAGTTATTAAAATAATTTGGAAATTAATAATAAGATAAAGGAATTATATTGCATAAAAGTATATTATAGGTATAAAATTTAATATTTTATAAAAAATACTTACTTAGGATTAAAAAAATATCCAGCCGCATGGATATGCCTATGAAGTTGTAAATCCCAACGACTGTCAATGATTTCCCATACCTTCTTATATCTGTTTTTCACATGATTGAAATTCTTCACATTTTGCTCCTTTGCTTGATCTATAGCCTCATAAATGTATCCCATCGCCGGCTTTAAATCACCATCCACAAGGCTAAGAACTTTCACAAGAGGAGACACACAATTCAAACAGTACTTTATTGATTTCCAAAACCTTGTATCAGCCAATACAATGTCTTCTACAGTTTTAGCTTCAATCCTAGAGACATATGGACTTGTAGCCCAATTTTTTGAAGCAAACATAGATTGAAGTGCTATCTTTTGTTCTAAAATAGACTTCATGGTCAAATAAGATGTAGCAAACCTTGTTATTGCTGGCCTGGCTAACTCTCTCCCTTTGGAATAGCTTCTAAACAAATTCAACACCCAAGTATGTCTATAAATAAAAACTGTAATTCTTTTTGCTTTCCCAATGGTATTATGGAAGACTGTAATGCCACCAATATCTTCAAGAATCAAATCAAGGCAATGAGCTGTACAAGGTGACCAAAACAATTGCGTTCTTCTATCCATTAACTTTTGTCCAGCCGATACAAGTGCTGAAGCACTGTCAGTCACTACTTGAACAACATTCTCTTCCCCTATTTCCGTCACCATCTCGTCAAGTAATTCAAACATTTTCACAACATCTTTAATGAAACTACTAGTATCAATGGATTTTATAAAAACAGTTCCGCTAGGACTGTTAACAAGAAAATTAGTAAGGGATCTACCCTTTCCATCAGTCCATCCATCAGACATCAATGTACAACCAGTTTTTTTCCACTCAAGCTTATGTTTTTCTAAATTTTCATGAACCAAATCTACTTCTTTCTTCAAATATGACACCCTCACTTCATGATATGTAGGTGGTTTTAAGCCTCTACCATATTCACAAATAGATTTCACCATATTAATAAACAATGGACTTTTAACCAAATTAAATGGCAATGCATTGCCATATATGCATCTACAAATATCCCGAGTCACCGATTCTCTATCCTTCACCATAGCATTTAGTGTTTGTTGCTTCATGGAAGACCCACCCGCCCCTTTTCCTTTAACTAAAAATGCATCCATGACCCCCTTTTTTTTTGTGAATCATGTTCTTTATCATTAAAGCACTCAAGAACATCATCATCCTTATTCATATCGGCTAACATTTTTTTAAATAAATCTCTTACCTCTTCCGGCACTTGTGCACAACGAGCAACTTCTTTGTGTGTTCCGGCAAGATGATGTTTCATCCTAAATGCTCCTCCCCACATTGTTTTGGGACAATAATTACATTTAACATGTAACCTAGTCTCGAGACTGACGATCCCAAGTAATGTCTTTCTTCACTTTCCTTTTTGGAGTCATCGAATGTAGTGCAGTGATGTATAAAAAATATGGTGATGGAAAAGAATAAGAGAAATAGTAGGAGAAGTAGAAGGATTTTTTTATGAGAAATCGTTATAGAAGTACTTTAAATAGGCAAAGTTTCATCATCTATTTTTTATCTGTAATCTTATAAGATGCACGAATCCCTATCTGTAATCTACAAATTTTTATTATAACTTATCAAAATCCGAAGATTGATATAGGCTAGAGTCAATTGACTTGACACAGATTGAATTAAATATATTATATATCTATTTAAATTAAAATATATATGTGCATCCAAAATAAACCAAAACGTGATCAGATAAAGATCGAATAAAATAGTGTTTTTTTATCATCTATTACTCTATTAGAATTGAGTCAATTGACTTAACACAGATTGAATTAAATATATTATATATCACAAACAGATAAGTACAAAATCACTAAAAAGTAAAAATAGATAAGCAATTAAGCACCACTATCTACTTTCAAAACGCTCCGTATCAAATAGTGATACATTGATACTGAATGCAATCAAAACGCAGACTCGGCAAGTGAACTTGCGAACTGATGGGACCACGGCAAGTATACCGGATCGTTGCAAGTAATAAAAACGGTGAAACCGGATATCGTTCTCAGGGATCGAATGCCAAATATCAATTCTCAAATTAAACTACTACTTAAACGAATATTTTGGTTCAAAGGGAGCTCAGGCAAATTCACAAAGCACAAAAGATAAACACAAGAACGGAATTTTGGTAATTTTCGCTTTGACAAATTAACAAACACTTAGAACGCACAAAGGGTTGAAATTCAATTAGAGGAAAGAGTTAGGATTAAGTTTCATTTGCTGCACTTTAATTGGGGTTAATACAAAAATACTTCACCTATTTTGTTATCGGATTCTCCTAATTTTCTAAGACCCAATTCCTTAGGCCAAAGAACTTTAATTCCTAATTCAAATCCCTAATTCCTTAGGTATTTCAAAAAGGGAAAAATCATGAAGTTCAAGAATCCAAAAGATAACAAGCATTCAAAGACCATTCCTAGTTTAAGAATCTCAAGGTTCATAATCTTAAAGAAATTCATACTTCAAACTCTCATTCAAAGCATAAACCATATAAATCATTCCAAGGATGATCAAACCCTAGAAAGCTTTAAGAACGAAGATGATAAACTCAAAATAGAAGAAGTCATGATAACACCCAAGTCAAATACAAGCAAAATCCATCAAAATCCACTTAATCCCAACAAGGGGAAGTTTAGCTAAACATAGAACTAAAGAGAGAGACTAAAACAAAAGAGAAAAGAGAAAACTCCATGATGAACTATGATGATGATCCAAGCTTCCACTCTTCTCCACTCCAAGCCACCACAAGGTTTCCAAATTAGGGTCTAGAACTCTTCTCCCGTGTCTCCCCCCTCTGCTCTTTTCAAAAACCCCCCCAAAATTAGAATAGAAGAGCCTTTCTGATGTGCAAATGGGCCAACTGATAAATGGGCCTGCGACCCTGCCACCGCCCAGCGGTCATAAAGCCGCCCAGCGGTACGAAGTCAGAGAGACAGTAGTGTGAAAACTGTGGATCACCGCCCAGCGGTCATAAGGCCGCCCAGCGGTACGAAGTCAGAGAGAGAACAAAGTGTAAGACACCTCCACCGCCCAGAGGCAAAATCCACCGCCTAGCGGTATGCCGACAGTACTCATCCTTATATTTTAGGCGCTTTTTTCTTCCTGTTTTGGATTCCATCTAATCTCCTTTACTCCCTGCAAATAAAATAGCACTAATTAGCCCTGAATACTCAATTAAGCAGCCAACTTCAAGAGATTTATGTAACTACCTATCTCATTCAATCATGTTCAAAATCAATGTTAATTGAGGCAAAAACAAGGTTAAAAGTTGGATACAAATGGTTTAAATCCTTTCAAAAGCATACCCAAAATAGATAATTCACAAGATTATCACGAACGAAACGCATCAATGGCGCACGGAAAGCAGCAAGGTTCGCACGTATTAGAACATTGGACGCACCTATCTGACTTCGAACCCGACTTGCAGATCTGCAAACCTGTTTCAAAACCCGGAAGAAGACAGTGCCTAGAATTGCGATCCCGCCGGCGATTCACGATTTGCATAGGATCGCATGATTCCAGCGATTCCGATGGCGATTTTGGCATCTGAGTGATTCTCCCTATCGATCTGTTTCGCCCGCCCTCGAAATCAGATCGTTTCGTATGATACGAACCGCGTATCGTGCGATTTCAACAACACTGAGAGCAAATGCTCCCAAGCTAGATAAGACTCCAGGTTCCACCAATCTCAACAAAATACAGGATACCCGCCTTTCGTCCATTCTTGTATAACTAACTCCCCACTTTCACTCTCCATAACTAACTATTATTTCCCTTTCTGCCCTCGCCTCAAAACCAAGGCTTAGGGACCTTGGGCCTTCGGTTGTAAACCTGAATGGGCGTAGGAATTGCATTCCTATCATTACCATCACTTGTAATTATTGCCTTCTCCTCAAGGCAAAAAGAAGGAAACTGCCTTTCGATCATGTCTGCCTCCTCCCAAGTGGCTTCTTCTACTGGTGGAGCCTTCCAAGGAACAAGCCACTCAAGCACAGGCTTGCCTTGGTGTCTAGCTTCTCAGTATGCAAGGACTGCTTTCGGCAACTTAGTACTATCTAGCCACCAAGGCTTGCTTGTGTGGCCTCAATTTGATGTACGCCCCTATTAAGATTTTAGCAAGTGTACCAAATGATCGAAGTTTACAATGATGAGAAGGGTTGTCGTATCCTTAGGGAATCGTGTGATACTTGATTAATTAATTCACAATCATACTAAGTAAGTCCAAATAAAACTATGTACATTTCTATTCACAATACATTCCATGTTGTTGATGTATGAGCTTCAAAGATGCAGGTTACGGTTTTTTATGAAAATAAACACTAGTAAATAAAATTGATTGCTAACAGTATTAAAAGAATTTGGGAATGGATTTCATCTAACTTTACTACTCATGAAGTCCAATACTCATAGATGACTATTTTTCTTACCAAAGATATTACAAACAAAATTCACTAAATTACCAATTCCTTAGTAAAAGAGATTCTAAGATCCTTCCTTTAAATAACAATTCCTTGATTATCAAAAGAAAGATCTTGCATTAAGATTATCATTCAAAAGTAACTAATGAATCAAGCTCTATTCCTAGTAACATGACCCATTAGGTGATTTCATTCAATCTAGAATTAGAGAGTATTTTCCAATCAAACTCTAAATCACAAATCAAGATATGAATAATCAAGACATATCAAGCATTAAGGACAGAATTAGATCACTATCAACGATAAGAAAAGATAGCATATATTCATAAAGAAATTATATAAGAGTTTGGTTGATTACATCCAATTCCCAACTACAAAAAAGATTAGCTACTCATTGTCATGAGAGCCACTTAAAAAACACCATAAGAAATGAGAGATGAAAAATGGAATTTTGTCTTCCTTTCGTTCCTCCCTAAGGTTCTGATCTTATAAATCCCTCTAAAAAAGTCTCCTCCTTTAGAAATGACTCCTTTTTCTTTTATATCAGCTCCTTTGGCAAAAATAGAGGGTTCTGCCGCCTAAAGGATCGCTTAGCTCAAGTAAATCGCTTAGCTAAAGCAAAATCCTTCATGCTGAAGAAACATCATTCGCTTAGCACAGCTATTCTCTCTAAGCGATTCCAGGTTGGCCAAAAGATGAAATTCTGGGACAATTTGGCTTAGCGCAATCCAAGCGCTAAGCGATTTCCTGCCATATTTTCTCCCTTTATTCTGGAACAATTTTGCTTAACGAAATCCAAGCGCTAAGCGATTTCCTGCCATGAATACTTTCCTGTCTTCAACCATCTTCATTTCAACCTAAACACAAAATACAGGGAATTTTAGATGAAATCTAACAAGATAAAAATCATATTACTCTAATAAAAATATCTATAAATGCTAACTTGAGGTAAGAAAATATCTTTCAATTCAGACAATTGAGTTAATAAACGCCCTTTTAAGCTCCAGAAAAGTAAGTAAAATTGGCACTTATCAACTCCCCCCAACTTAGCATTTTGCTTGTCCTCAAGCAAAAGTCATCAAATCAAAAAATAAAATATCAAGACCCAAACTATTTACACCAAAGAGGACATGGTTTGAAAACAATCAACTGTAACAATGGTTTTTTTTTTTTTTTTCACTATCAGATTTCTCTGAATGGTGTCTTCAGCTGAAAACTATAACCAAGATACATCTGGATACTCCTGTTAGTAGTCAATGAATTCACAATCTGCAGTCTAACAATCAGGAAATGACAAAATTCCTCACATCTAAGTGTTTCACTCAATATCAAGTATCAAGGTGAGTGTTTCTCTCATTCATACACTGCATCCACACAAAATCAAAGTTGTTTTTCATCTCAATTATTATCACAAAATATATAATGAAGCATGGATCACTAAGGTCTTTCAAGGATTGTAACGTGGTTTGGCTACAAAGGAAATTGGCTTTTCTGGATAACTAGTACCTTAAAAGATTAAGAGAGCATATGATATCAACATTCTTCCACGATAACCTTCTATTCTCTTTAACCACATTTTTTTTTTTTTTTACATTCCCTTCCTTCCCTCTCTTTCTCTCTGTTTTTCTTTGGTTCTGTTTCTGTCTTCTTCTTTTTTTTTTTTTTTTTAGAACATGTGTACAGAAATAATAAGGTAACATACAGAGAGAAGAGCAATTTGATTCAAGTTCATAATTAGCAACCTCGACCTTGATTCCCTTTGTAAACTAAAGATCAATTCCCCCACTTGTATGCAATAGAATAACAATCAATTCAGTCCATAGTAAATACCAAATGCTCTCTTCATCCTATCAGGTGTGGGTGAGAATTTGGTTTTCCTTTTAAGCTCACAAGGGGATTTGTCCATATGAAAAACACATTTCCTTTTAGGCTCAAAGGGGTTTATCAAGGGATATTATCACTTTATGGTTAGCATGGTTTAATCAGAAAAAATTGCCTTGATCCTTTCCATGCATCATATATAAATAGAGTGACAAACAGAGAATTAAACAAAATTAACCAGCATGAATGACAGTGATGACTCTCGATGTATTTAATCTTAAGATGCTCACAACTCACAGGCTTCAGGTTCATGCATTCCCCGATTGGTGACTGTTTCATGCTCCTTTTACTAACTAACCATTGGACTATGCAACAAGTATCAAGGTTATACTCATCATGCATAACACCATTTTTCTTTTCAGTCCAGCCTCAACATGCATCAATTTGGCAATTGATTTTTTTCAAACCACAGTCACAAAAAAAATTTGGGTCAACAATTAAGTTCCATTAGTTACGTGTTATAAAACAAAAGAATTAAAACAAACATAAACTACAACTACTGAAAGGAATAAAAAAGATTAGGGATGAGAAGTTATCAGTCTCCAAGCATATCATCGACAAAATCCTGCTCATTGTCACCACCATCTCCAGCTTCTTCTTCATTGTCACCACCATCTCCAGCATCATCTACCCCCTCCGAAAAAATAGGACTGTCCCCAGGCCATGCAACATGAGCAGCAAACTCGTTTGGTGTGGGCCATGAGAAAGGATTCGAATCGCCTTGATGTTGATGCAATGTAAACTGGTAGAAGGAAGCATTCAAACTAGTACAAGCCCTATAATTGGCTGCTTGTTGTTGATGTAAATGATCGATGTTCTTTGCTGGATTGACATAATAATTCTTGATGAACGTTGCAATAATCGGCATCCTCAACTTAGTTTGGGGATGATTTGGAATGGCGACACTGTGAGCACTGCACAAAGCTGTGATCAGAGCGGGAAATCCCAATGGTTTAGAGGTTACTGCTCTCTGTGATGGTGAGGATAAAACAAACTTGTGTATTTCTTGAGAGATGATAGCAGCAATATCTATAGTGACCCCTTGCAGGATGCTGTAGATGAGGTTTGCCCTATTCATTGAAATGTCGGAAGTGTGAGAGGTGGGAACTATATTGGAGAGAAGAAAATTTGACCAAATCTGGGTAATTGTTTTCATACTGGGCCTCACAATTTTTAGAGCTTATCCTTGTGAATTAGCCACATATGTGTGACCAGGAATACACAAAGCCTCCGCAACTTTCCAGTCTACGAACCCACGCAAGGTCTTTTTTAGAAGGTCTTGATATTGACAAATTTGACCTTCTGCTAATACCATAGGTTTCCCTAAAAAATCGTTGATTGCATCTCGATCATAAGGAACGTAATGTTCGCTTACCCAAGACTTCCTCACTTTTGTTCCAGTATTCATTGGCCAGGCATTTGCATAAAATTCCTTAACAATTTGTTCATTTACTCGCTCCACTAGTGTGGCCAGCTTCTCCCACTTTCTTCTTCTGAGCTCATTTGTAAATTCATCATATTCTCCTTCATCCATTTCTACTTTTCGTTCACAGAGAAGGTGTCTGGTTTCAAGCATCACAAACCGTTGTTGTTTGGTTCGATTCATGAATCTTGACGTATCAAGTTTCTCCATCGGCATTTGAGGAAGTTGGATGTTCGGAGTTTCCTCATTAGATGCCTTCTCTTTTCTCTTTTTGCTTGCTGGGATCGTATGTGTTGCTTTTCTTGGCGGCATCCTGACATATTTCAGAATAATGCAAAGAACATTTAACCCATTAGAACAACTATAGTTACAGTTAACATTGCTGCCAATTAACCAAATTTGACATTTCAAAGTTTTTGGCATTGTGCCATAACTTCAAACAACACTTTCAAAGCACAATCTCAGACAACACTGCCAAATACTTTTCCTGCTCAGTAACTAAGAATTTGTTCAAACCCACACTATTATTCATGCTTTTCAAACAATACTTGGGTTGGTTTGGTTTATAAGAGAATCAATTTCAATTCCAAGCCCTAACTGAACCAACATTATTTCAACACTCCCCTAATTTCTATTTTCAATCATAAAATCCCTAGTTTCAGTCCTAACATAAATCAGAAATTAGAAAGATATGCATGTGGGTTGCTCAAGTTCAAACAAACATCAAAGCATAAACAAAGTGAAATCAAAGGAAAAATGCATCAAACAATCGCAATATTCTGAAAAAGGACATCACAAAACTTAATTGAAGAGATGAGGATGATGATGAAATGCAAGGGAAATGGAAGTGTCAAGTGCCTTTGAGTGAGAAAAGAGGGCTGACGAGAGATTGAGAGGGACGAGAGAGGATTTGGAGATGATGAACGAGAAGGCTGAGACGAGAGAGAGAGAGAGAGAGAGAGAGAGATGAGGGAAAAATGGGTGTGAGTGAAATGGGGCTCAAGTTCTGTATGTGGACTCCTTCTTTTTAGAAATTAAATTTTCCAAGTTTCGCTTAGCATTACTCAATAGCTTATCGAAATTTGGACAGGGGATACCACAACTCCAGATGAAATATTGAGCTTAGCGAAATGAAATTCGCTTAGCGAATTAAGCAAGAAAATTTGAACATGTCAATTCTGCATGATTCGCTTAGCGGTTTTAATTCGCTTAGCGAATTTTCACCCATTCTACACCCTTTCCAAAACTTCAAAACAATTGTCCATTTTCACATAACCATTCAAAACTCATCACCAAATGTATCCTAACAGATTAATTAAGGAGTTAAAACAATTCATCCACCAAGAATCACTATGAAAACACATAAACTAACAAACAAAACACATATGCTAAAAGATTAAAAAGGGATAGAAAACTGGGTTGCCTCCCAGTAAGCGCTTCTTTAGCGTCATTAGCTTGACGCTGAGTGTGTCCTCAAGGATCAGCCAGATGAATCACGGTGAGCCTTTCAACTTCACCACCTAAATAAGGCTTAAGCCTTTGTCCATTCACAGTCCAGCTTCTTTGTGTTGATGGATCTTCCAATTCAATTGCACCATATGGTCTGACTTCTTTGATGGTAAACGGTTCTGACCATTTTGATTTCAGCTTTCCAGGAAACAATCTTAATCTGGAATTGAACAATAAAAATTGTTGACCTAGTCTGAATTCCCTCTTCAAAATTTTCTTGTCATGATAAGCCTTGACCTTTTGCTTGTAATGCTTGGAAGATTCATAAGCTTGTAGTCTCATTTCTTCAAGTTCATTAAGCTGTATTTTCCTTTTTTCACCAGCTGCCTTAGGATCAAAATTCAAGAATTTTAGAGCCCAAAATGCTTTGTGCTCCAATTCAACCGGGAGCTGACATACTTTCCCGTACACCATCTGGAAAGGAGAAAGGCCAATAGGAGTTTTGAAAGCCATCCTATAGGCCCACAAAGCATCATCCAGCTTCATGGCCCAATCTTTTCTAGAAGAAGCAACTGTCTTCTCCAATATTCTCTTGATTTCCCTGTTTGAAACCTCAGCTTGGCCATTGGTTTGAGAATGATATGGGGATGCTACCTTGTGCTTGACACTATAATGCTCCAAGACTTTCCTCAGTTGTTGATTGCAAAAGTGAGATCCTCCATCACTTATTAAAACTCTTGGAGTGCCAAACCTAGTGAAGATATTTTTCTTTAAAAATCTGATCACAGTTTTAGCATCAGCTCTAGGTGCAGCCAATGCTTCAACCCACTTTGAAACATAGTCGACTGCCACAAGAATGTATTCATGTGAGTAAGAGGATGGTAAAGGTCCAACGAAGTCAATTCCCCAACAATCAAATACTTCCACTTCAAGAATGTTCTGAAGCGGCATTTCATGTCTTCTTGATATGCTCCCAGATCTTTGACAGTTGTCACATCTTTGCACGTGATCATAAGTATCCTTGAATAGAGTGGGCCAGTAAAAACCTAATTGAAGGACTTTTGTAGCAGTCCTTTCACCATTGTAATGTCCTCCATAAGGAGAGTTATGACAATGCCATAGAATATTCCTTGCTTCTTCTTTGGTCACACACCTCCTTAACAAATTATCAGCTCCAAGTTTGAATAAATAAGGATCATCCCACACAAAATAATTGGCATCTCGAGAGAATTTCTTTTTCTGGTGCCAGTTAAGATCTTCAGGAATTACCCCCGCAACCTTAAAGTTTGCCATGTCTGCAAACCAAGGTCTTTCTTGTACTGCTAAAAGTTTTTCATCAGGAAATTCTTCCAAAACCTCCAATTCGTTTGTGGTCACTTCATTATTCACCAATCTAGATAAGTGATCATCTACTAAATTCTCACTTCCTTTTTTATCTTTGATCTCCAAATCAAATTCCTGCAACAACAAAATCCATCTAATAAGTCTTGGCTTAGAATCAGATTTGGTCAACGAATATTTAATAGCAGCATGATCAGTATATATAATGACTTTGGAACCAATGAGATAAGATCGAAATTTTTCCAAAGCATACACTATTGCAAGCAATTCTTTTTCAGTTGTTGCATAATTAACTTGATTTTCATTCAAAACTTTGCTTGCATGATGTACAGCATGAAAAACCTTATTTTCTCTTTAACCAAGAATTGCTCCCACCGCATAATCACTAGCGTCACACATTAGTTCAAAATCAAATTTCTAGTCAGGAGCTGTGATTATGGGTGCAGAAATCAGTTTTTGTTTCAAATGTTCAAAAGCAGAAAGGCACACATTATCAAATTTAAAAGGAGTGTCCTTATTAAGGAGATTGCTCAATGGTTTAGCAATCTTGGAAAAATCTTTAATGAAGCGTCTGTAGAATCCTGCATGTCCCAAGAAGCTTCTGATTCCTTTAACATTTGTTGGTGGAGGAAGTTTCTCAATGATTTCTACTTTGGCTTTGTCAACTTCAATACCTCTTGAGGAGATCTTGTGGCCTAACACAATGCCTTCTGTCACCATAAAGTGACATTTCTCCCAGTTTAGAACCAGATCAGTCTCCACACACCGATTTAGTATGGTATTCAGATTTGCCAAACAAGATTCAAAGGAATGACCGAAAACAGAAAAGTCATCCATGAAAACCTCAATGCACTTCTCAACTAGGTCAGAGAATATAACTAGCATGCATCGTTGAAAAGTGGCTGGTGCGTTGCAAAGCCCAAATGGCATCTTTCTGTATACAAAAACACCAAAAGGACATGTGAAAGCTGTTTTTTCTTGATCCTAGGATCCACTGCAATCTGATTGTATCCCGAGTATCCATCCAAAAAACAATAATAAGCTTGACCTGCCAATCTTTCTAGCATCTGATCCATAAAGGGTAATAGAAAACGATCCTTTCTAGTTGCTTGATTCAGCTTCCTGTAATCTATACACATTCTCCATCCAGTGACAGTACGGGTCGGAATCAACTCATTCTTCTCATTATGGATGACCGTCATTCCTCCTTTCTTTGGAACTACTTGAACTGGGCTTACCCAAGCACTATCAGAAATGGGATAGATCATCCCAGCTTCAAGCAGTTTCATCACTTCCTTTCGAACTACCTCTTTCATGGTTGGATTAAGGCGTCTTTGGGGTTGAGCCACCGGCTTAAAGTCCTGTTCCATCAGAATTCTATGCATACAATAAGAAGGACTTATACCTTTAAGGTTAGAAAGATTCCAGCCAATTGCTCCTTGATTCACCTTCAACACTTCAATCAATTCTCCTTCCTCCTTGCTTGATAAAGAGCTGCTGATAATTACTGGTTTGCTGCTCCCTTTCTCAAGAAAAACATATTTTAAATGTGGAGGCAACATTTTCAGTTCCAACTTTTGATCTTCCAGCTTGCCTTCACCCTTCAATTCTTCCATCACAACTTCATGCAAGGGAACCTCTTTGAATGTATCAAAATCTTTCAAGCATTTTCAATTCCTCATTAAGCACATCAAAAGCATCAATTAAAGTTTTCTCCAAAGGGCTTGGAGTATGCAACTCCATACTTGCTTTCATAAACACTTCATCTAGAACATCCACTCTAAAACATTCCCCATTATCATTGGGATGTTTCATAGCTTCAAAAACATTGAAATTGACTTCATCTCCTTGAACTCTCACTTTCAACTTGCCATCATCAACATCTATTAACACTTTGGCAGTCTTCATGAAAGGCCTACCTAATATAAGAGGAACTTCTTTATCTTCCTCCATATCCATCACCACAAAGTCTACTGGAAACATGAATTTATCTACCTTCACTATCACGTCTTCCACCACACCATAAGGTCGTTAAATTGATTTGTTAGCCAACTGTAATGTCATCCTTATAGGTTTGATTTCTACCTCCCCCTCACCAATTCTTTCTAACATAGAGAGAGGCATAAGATTGATGCTTCCACCTAAGTCAAGGAGTGCCTTACCAACATATAAACATCCTCTAGTGACAGGAAGAGTGAAGCTTCCAGGATCCTTTGATTTTTGAGGCAACGATTTCTGAATAATTACACTGCAACCAGCTTCCAATTCAATTGTTTCTTCTTCTGTAAATCTTCTCTTTTTAGTCAAAAGTTCTTTCATGAATTTAGCATAAGTGGGCATTTGCTCTAAGGCTTCAGCAAATGGAATGTTGATCTGTAATCTTTTGAAAATATCAAGAAATCTTGCGAATTGCCTTTCTTTCTCCTTTCTTGTTGGAGCATGAGGATAAGGAAGATGTTTGACTGGACGATTCTTCAATTTCTCTTCCTTAGCTAATTGGCTCTTGGTTTTCTTCTCCTCACCTTGCTTTTTCTCCAACTCTTCCCTCTTTTCTTTTTCACTCTCTTCGCCCTCTTTATTCAACTCTACTCCTGTATTGCTCACTTTTTCTTTTTCACTCTCCTTCTCTTTTTCTTTAACAACCATCTCCTCTACTTCTAAATTCTCACTAATACCCTTTGCAATCACAGTACCCCTCCTAGTTGTAATGGAATTACACTGCTCCGAATTACCTTTCTCTTTAGGATTCACCTGTGTATTTGCAGAGAAATTCCCTTGATTCTGTCCAGCCAGCTGCTTTACCAATTGTCCCACCTATACTTCAAGGTTTTTGATGGAAGCTTCTGTATTCTTCTGATTATTCATGGAAACCTGCATAAATTGGGTAAGAGTATCTTCCATCTTAGACATCCTATCAGGTTGAGGAGGTCTATTTGAAGGTCCAGCATCTTGTCTCCATCCAGGGTTAGAATTTGGGTTGTTCCTCCAACCTTGAGAATAGTTGTTGGAATAATTACCCTTCCTTCCTTGATTGCCCATGTAATTCATTTGTTCCTCTTGTGTTGCACTTGGGGTTGGACAATGGCCATTTGGATGATCGCCTTGACAAAAATCACAGCTTAGAACCTGTTGAGAGGAGGTATTCTGTATATTCTGAAGCTGTTGTGGTAGCTTAGACATTTGCTTTGTCAATGCTTCAAGCTGTTGAGTCATAAGTTTATTCTGAGCAAGAATAGCATTCTGTGTGTCCAGCTCCATAACTCCTCTCTTATGTGCGGGACTTCTGTCATGTTGGACTTGGTGATCACTTGCAGCTATGGCATTACTAATAGTTATTGCTTCGTCAGAGCTTTTAGATATCATCGATCCTCCAGCTGATGCATCTAAGATCATCTTTGTTTGAGGTCTCAATCCATTACAAAATATGTGCAGCTGAGCTATATCATCAAAACCATGATTAGGACATTTTCTCAACAAGGATTTATACCATACCTCTCAACGGTTAATCACCTCCCTGCGAAAAAGTAGCAATAGCAAATTTTGCACTAATATATCTAGATGGTGGGAAAAACCTGGCTAAGAATTTTTCTTCAACATCCCCCCATCTAGTAAGACTCTGATTTGGATGAGATTGAAGCCAAGTCTTGGCTTTTCCTGTCAATGAAAAAGGAAACAACCTCAGATAGACATCTTCTTCTTCGCCTTCTCCAGAACCCGTTGTACTACACAACTCATAAAAAGTGGAGAGGTGTGTGTATGGATCTTCATGATCTAAGCCTGCAAACTGATTTGAATTGATCAGGCTTAACAAAGCTAGTTTCATCTCCATGGTTTTGGTAGATGGTCTGACAATACTAGAAAAATGTCTGGGACCCTGCTGCTGAGCATAATCTCCCAGAGTTCTTCTTTGATTATTCTGATTCTGGGCATTGTTGTTGTTGCCTGGTGGATCCATTTCCTCTTGTTGTTGTTGCTGTACAACTTCAGAATAGATAAAAGTAGAAGGACCTGTTTGTTGTTGTTGTCCTACTGTTATTCCTCCTTGCTGTTATCTCAATCTCCGGATCAAACAACAATTGATTCTTAGGAGTTTTACCTCGCATAGACAAAACAAAAACACTAAACAAAGAGTCAGCACAGAACACAAAAAAAGAAAAAAAAGAAAAAAAGAAAATATACTATAACTACACACAAATTAAATTGGATTCAGTAAACTAACAAGTAATAAGTGGGAATATGTTAAGTATCTAACACAGAAATCCCCGGCAACGGCGCCAGAAAACTTGTTAAGATTTTGGCAAGCGTACCAAATGATCGAAGTTTACAATGATGAGAAGGGTTGTCGTATCCTCAGGGAATCGTGTGATACTTGATTAATTCACAATCATACTAATTAAGTCCAAATAAAACTATGTACATTTCTATTCACAATACATTCCATGTTGTTGATGTATGAGCTTCAAAGATGCAGGTTACGGTTTTTGATGAAAATAAACACTAGTAAATAAAATTGATTGCTAACAGTATTAAAAGAAGTTGGGAATGGATTTTATCTAACTTTATTACTCATGAAGTTCAATACTCATAGATGACTATTTTTCTTACCAAAGATATTACAAACGGAATTCACCAAATTTCCAATTCCTTAGTAAAAGAGATTCTAAGGTCCTTCCTTTAAATAACAATTCCTTGATTATCAAAAGAAAGACCTTGCATTAAGATTATCATTCAAAAGTAACTAATGAATCAAGCTCTATTCCTAGTAACATGACCCATCAGGTGATTTTATTCAATCTAGAATTAGAGAGTATTTTCCAATCAAACTCTAAATCAGAAATCGAGATATGAATAATCAAGACATATCAAGCATTAAGGACAGAATTAGATCACTATCAATGATAAGAAAAGATAGTATATATTCATAAAGAAATTACATAAGAGTTTGGTTGATTACATCCAATTCTCAACTACAAAAGAGATTAACTACTCATTATCATGAGAGCCACTCAAAAAACACCATAAGAAATGAGAGATGAAAGATGGAATTATGTCTTCCTTTCGTTCCTCCCCAAGGTTCTGATCTTCTAAATCCCTTTAAAAAAGTCTACTCCTTTAGAAATGACTGCTTTTTCTTTTATATCAGCTCCTTTGGCAAAAACAGGGGGTTCTGCCGCCTAAACGATCGCTTAGCTCAAGTAAATCGCTTAGCTAAAGCAAATCCTTCATGCTGAAGAAACATCATTCGCTTAGCGCAGGAATTCTCGCTAAGCGATTCCAGGTTGGCCAAAAGATGAAATTCTGGGACAATTTCGCATAGCGAAATCCAAGCGCTAAGCGATTTCCTGCCATGAATACTTTCATGTCTTCAACCATCTTCATTTCAACCTAAACACAAAATACAGGGAATTTTAGATGAAATCTAACAAGATAAAAATCATATTACTCTAATAAAAATATCTATAAATGCTAACTTGAGGTAAGAAAATATCTTTCAATTCAAACAATTGAGTTAATAAATGCCCTTTTAAGGTCCAAAAAAGTAAATAAAATTGGCACTTATCAACCCCGGCTCCTTCATTAAAGATAACCTACCTCCGATTTGCTTCAGGTATAGGGAAAGGCTGCAACAGCCCTACAAGAGACAAGGATTCATACTTGTTCCTCTGTCACACATCATTACTTCGGATGAAACCCATGATTTGCTCCGTCATGCCTTTCCAATAAAATTTCCAGCAAACCTCTTATATGATTTAGCAATGTTATAGAGTAAGCCTTCCCTCTGTTCATCCTGCGGTAGGGCCAGTTCACTATCTACTGCCACTCCCCAAAGAGTTCCCCGCAATGTTGATGTGTGTTGGTTGTCCCCAATGTGATATCCCTTAAGAGCTGTGGTTTTGCCTCATTCTCAAAGCTAATTGTCTTCCTTTTTCAATCAAATTTAGTTTTCCCCAAGGTTTCCAGCCATTCCACTCCTAATATAAGATCTATACCATCCAATTCTAGAACATATGCATTAACTATTATGCGATATCTTCCAACTTCCACCTCAAGTCCCATGCATCGACCCTGAGAAACGCATCAACTGCCATTGCCCATTTTCACCCCAAACTCCTTTGTGCACAATATTGTTAGCCCCAAGGAACTCACCAATCCTTGTGTAATAAAATTGTGGCTAGCACCACTGTTGACCAGAAGAAGAATGGGAAGAACTCTCAAAATTTATGGTTTTCACTACAACAGAAAAGGGAAAAGACGGTGTTTATTTTTTTCCTTATAGCAGCGCTTCGAAGCGCTATATATTCTGTAATTGAAGTCTCGAAAACGTGATGAATTAAAGGTATTTTGATAAAAAAATAAATAAATTTATTAATACATTATTGGAAAGAGAAGGGGAACCTTGTGACCTCTAGGTCATAGGTTCTAAATGCAAGGTAAGGTTGCCTACCATAAACCCACAGGCACAGGCCCTTCCCTTCCGCGCGCATAGTGGGAACTTTATAACAATAGGTTGCCCTATGTACTATTGAAAAGAAAAAGATACTCAGTTATGCCAATGTTCAATGCTTCCTAATCCGAGTACAAGTTACTTTGCAATAATGATCTAATAGAAATTGGTAGAATCTACTAAGGAAATCACTGAATATTGTGGTATTATTGATGAATCTTTGAAGGAAAATATTCCTAACAGAGGTAGAATACAATGAAACGGAGAAATATACTACAAAAAAAACAGGTTTTTAGCAACCACCAAAATCGGTCGCTAAATCATTTAGCGACCGAATTTTCATATTTAGCGACCGAATTTAATGGTCGCAGAATGCCTAGTCGCTAAACCGTTTGGTGGTCGGTAAATCAGTCGCTAAACCATTTCGCGACCGATCTAGCGACCAAAATTTCATATTTAGCGACCGAATTTCCATATTTAGCGACCGATTAATTCGGTCGCTAAATTCGGTCGCTTAAATACTTTTATTTGGTATAAAAGGAAGAAAGAAACTGTAACTGCCCTGCCAAGAGTTCAAGAGCTTGGCCTCTCCCTTCCCAAAACCAACCAAATAACCGAATGCCTAACTTATCCTCCCTTTCTTCTATTTATTCCCTCTTCTAACAGCTCAACTAACTAACTCTCACTACCACTGCTTATTAGGCCCATTAGGGCCGATATCTAACAATACTCCCCTCCTAAACTTTCGCCTTGTCATTAAGGTCAACCATATGTGTAGCTAAAAATAGAAAGGCCAGCAGTAAGAGACCTGTGCAGCAAGTGTAGTAACGAAAATCATAGAGTTGGTAGCTAAAATGGGAGAGTTTCCACCGGGGTCCCACTGTTTGAAACAATCATCTTGAATTCCATCTCCACTTTGTTTCCCTAACCTCTGCCTAACCTCACCCATTGTGCAAAACTCTTGATGCTTCATATGGAAATGTCTCTATATGGTTTCCTTCCTATGTCAGTGTGTGAGCACGGTCAACAAGCCTCTTCAGCATCCTCCCTCGATGAGATTCATTGGCATGCCATCTAAACAATATCACGTACAACAACTTCACAAAGTCTCTCACACATGGGTCTCTGGACAGGGCCAAAGTTTCAGCAAGACCAAGAACTAAAGTAAAATCATCCCTTTGAACTCCCAATTGCTCACTGCATTTGCATCTGCAACTCCTTCTGAATGTTGAATTATCTGAAATATATCTAGTATTACTATTTAAACTTTGAGAAAGGCGTCTTTCCAAAACCAGGGCTACGGACTGAGCACCTATTGCACCTCGAGCTACAGCTCTCTCAAATGTTTGAGAAGCCTCAACAGCAACACAAGGAATAGATAACATTTCAAACAGTATATAAATATCAGAAAAATGATGACTATCACGGAAAGCCTGCTAATCAATCACATGGAGTCCAATAGGTGCCGCACCATTTCCACCATACAAGAAAAGCCCACATGGAAGTGTTGAGCAACTATCACCATATTCATCATCGCAATCAATGTCCCTCTGTATGGTTTCAGCAACATCCCTCCCAACTATTTATAATCTTACTAAGAAATTCAAGGACACAAGGTGACACCTAAAGACCTACACTTTTCAGCATGACACGAACAGACCTAACGTTAAAGGGAAAAAATGGTTATAAACGCTTCATAAAACAATATGGACAAAGGATGTGTAAGTATATTGAAGAAACGCGGTGAAATTTCCAACTATCTTCAAGCTTACTGCTTCAAGTAAGTAGTGACATTGGGATGCCGCTTTAAATATAAAATAAATTTTGCAGCAACGGTTTCATCGTTTGAGTATCTCAAAATCTCAAATGACTGAAATAAAACTCGTTCCCACACTTCACTGCCACACTCCAGTTGACTAAAAGCCCCAAAAGCCTAAGAAACAAAGGTGGCGACGTTAGGAGAAAAACAATGCAACTATGCTCAGCATACATTTGGTAGTGGTTAAAATGCAGCCAAAAAGCATATCTAAAGTTGAAGATTGTGTTCCTTGGACAATGTGTATATGATAGAACAAAAATTCAGATAAGGCATAATTTAAAAGAAGAATAATAGCCTATCTTATAGGTATACGCAAAGCAGGTTCTGCATCTGGCTTTTGGAGTTGCTCAAGAAGTACACAGGTAGCCAGTGGATGTTCCGAATGTTCAACCAATTTGGGTACCAGAGCAACTAGGTCTGCTTGCAAATGCTTAGGATCTTTGTCCAATACAAGGGCAATTTTCTGCGCAGACTGAGGTCACCGTCTTGGCTCTTAGTAGCCTTGCGGAACAGCCCATCCAAAGCTCTTAGTGAGTTTACAATCAAACCTAAGAGCCCCTCAGATTGTTCTAGCCACTTGGTCTATCATTCCAAATTCAATCATGCAATTAAAGCCATAGATATATCTAATGAAAATTACCCCTTATGAATAAAAATTTGCACCTTGGATTGAAATGATGCATTTGCTGAACCAGCAGTAGATGTTTCTGGTGGAAAAATAGGATGTCCAGGAAGAGCTTTTTCCTGCAGAGTATTACCATTTAAATCAGAGCTTTGTAGAGCAGATGTACTAATATTCTTTAGAAACAAAACCCAATCTTTCATGAACAGAAAAATGTGTAGATTCTATCGCTCCATTTTCTCTATCACATTTGAGAGGGGTAGCATCTTCACCTCCATTTGGAGAAGGTTTTGAGCATGCATCAAGAGAATTAGCAACAGAACCCCCTTGAAAATGTTGGCAGCACTCCATCATTATATCTAAGAGTAAATCAATGATGGCCTGTTGCAAGACTTTAACTCCCATTAGCAAATTCATCAAACTTGGGAAAGACTCGTCGGCCTTGGTGGCCTTCTTCCCGTCACAACTACCAGAGAGCTAGGTTGGAAGAAGCAAACTGTTCACTTTTGCAGGATCATCCAGATAAACCCGAAGTCCAGTCAGAAACCCTGTAATTGCACCAGCATCCATTAAATTTTTTCTCTCTTAAAGTGACTTGTGGCTGCAAAGAATTATCTCCATGTGTTAGATGAAATCCAGCTTTGGAAAGAAGATTTCTAAAAATATCTTCTTCATCTCCACTTTTCCTTTCACTGTATTCATAGTCAATGAGTTATCAGTTGTCATTGCATCCCGATAATCCTCTAAAATTAATAAAACTAGTAGACATAATAAAATTCATAACAAAGACCTCTGACTTCAAGCGCATGACAAGCTAAGATGTAAAACCATGTAATCATGATAAAGACTTGCACATATTTATATCATATGGCTCAGGTATTGGACTGAAATATGCTTACAAGATAAATTTTATATTAGTTAGTCGAAGTGTCAAACAGATGCAAGATTATAAACATGAGCATTACTCAACTTCATTAATACTGCAATATTTTAGGGGGATGGATAATTGAGTTCCAACTAATAATCTAACATGACAAGTTTCATCATATGTAGTTTCTATTGAGAATTGACAAGAAGAGTCTAGGTTTCTAAGAAGGTAATTTTCACTATCATAAATACTCATCTTCAAAGTTGTGAGTCATTTATCAGCTTGCTCCATGTATCTTAGCAAAAGTTCCAAGGAAAGAGGTCATATATTAATAGGAATTCCTATCGGTTTCTGAAAATATACTCCGTATTATTATAGAAAGAAGAAGATACAGGGAAGAAAGGGTCAAGCCCCCAAGCCAGAGAAACTTCTAGGCTCCAACTAACAACAATATAATTCACGTAACCTCTTCCCTATCCCCTCTTTCCCTATAACAGACTCGGCTAACTTTCTCTCTCCATAACTAACTCACTCCCTTTCCCCTCCCTACATTTTTCCGCGTACAGTCCTGCTAGGCCTTGGGATATTTGGGCCTTTTAGTATAAACCTTAAAAGGCTATGCGGCTGCCCAGTGATCACTGGGTTCAGATTCCTATCATATTTCCTAACTTGCTAGTGCCAATCTTATCATACAGAATATACGTTAGATGCAAAATCATATATCATATTTTAAAATAGTCAGAGGCAGAAGAAGTTGGGTCAGATAGATAGCCATGCAATATAGGGATAGTATGTCTAAAGTCAAGAATGAGTCATCATCATATAGACAGTGGAGCACATAAAAAAAAAAAATTGGGACAGACAGAAGGAGAGAACATTTAGCATCTATTATTTCACATGCAAAAACAACAGTGTCACGAACAAGAAACCCTGCATCGACTTCTAACATATCAGACAGCTTCATGAATTGCAAAACAAAATTATTCCTTGTCTTCGTACAGATAGAAGATTCATCCACACTGTCTTGGTCCGGGTCTTTTGTTTCACGACAGCCATCCTGTATTCGACCCAGAAGTTTTTTTTTTCAGGATCACAACCAATAGCCTGATCACTCTCTAAATAAATACATATGGTATCAAAGGACTCATATACACCTGTGTCATGGAAACATAAGCTTTAAATTAAAGAACAAGAATGCAAAAAATTTGCAATTACTACTTCCAGGGAATAAAATGATGAAGATGATATCTAATCAACAAAATACCTACCAATCCGAAGTTCACATCCACCAGCCTGAAGTAATTTGCTGAAGATTTTTCGAGTCTCCGTTATTTCTTTAAAAGACATGAAATTCTCCACTTTCCATGTAAACGAACTTCTTTTACCACACCTATTGATAAGGGAACTACGATTGCTTAACTCACAATCATGATCATTGAAATCCTACATTGTAGATGTCTCTTTCAATATAAGAACTTCTGTCGAGAATACAAGAGTGTCCTATACAAGAAAACCAGAATCTTGATCAAAGAGACTTGTAAGAGTCACATATTCAGGCCAGCCCCAATCCTTTGCAGCTTTGGAGTAGTGGTTCTGAGATGCCTGGTGACAGACTTATCCTCCATCCTCTCGTTCGGAACCGCCAATTTGGGGTGAGAATAGGATAAGCCGCTCAACAGGATCTATGACCTGACTTATTTAAGGCCTCGGCTGGCCTAACTTATTTAATAAAAAGGTCCAGTCTAGACTTTTCAAAAAACCTTTTTAGTTAAATAGGCTAGGGTTAGGCTTTTTAAAAAGCCTTTTAAGCCTGATAGGCCAGTCCGTTTATAAATAATATTATTTTTATTTTTAATAAAAAATATAATATTATTTTATGTTAAATAAAATATAATGTATAATATTATTTTTTAACAAAATAATAGGTTTTAAGATCAAACCAGTATTACTATTACTATGGTAATGTAGCAATTTATTTTTTATTTATAAAATGTTAACCTGCTTCATATGTAAACTTTGAGAAATATAAGATTAACTTTTAATGAAATATTATTGTATATGAACAAGATTTTATAAGTTTTCAGCTGCTACTTAATGTAGTGTACATCATTGCAACATAGTGGAGGCAGCAATCACATTACCGTTGTTTGCAGCTGCTACTTAACATACGTAGTGTCATCATTGGAATATATATAATTCATTCACAGCCTAACTTGGAGATTTACATGGTTCTAAATTTATCTAAATAATACTAGTAAAAGTACTATGCTACAACTTGCTAGAAGCTACTGCAATGCCATCACATGACTATTATTCATTCCAAACAAGTTTTGTTATTCATTTTCAAAAATTCGTTCTTTATTTGAAGGGATTAGATCAGGCGGTGGTGGGGATCAACGTTGGGTGAAAGATGGTAGTGGAATTAATCTCACATCACTCAAAGTAGATATCTGAAGCAACTCATCATTCTATAAATAGAGAACAATCATGTTATCAACCTACGTATTTGAATAGGTGATAGGTGATTAAAAGGGCCCATTAGGTGCCCTATGTGATGCATTCCTAGAAAAGGCCATATATACAAGTCTATTTTTACTTAATCTATTTAATATTTAATTTAAGGGTGTTGCTTTTTACACCACAGATTCTTCTAATACACCACAATTATTTTGAATATTCCCACAATACCCTTGTAACCTCCACCAAGTTCGTTGTGTATCCTATTTTTTTTTTTAAAAAATTACTTCATACCGAAACTTTAATTTCAGTATGTATATATCTCTAGGATATCGAAATTTTAATTTCGGTATATATTTTATTTGATTTAATACCTACCAGAACTATAATTCCGGTATAAATTACACAGTGTACCAAAATTATATTTCCGGTATATATTTTAATGTATCAATTCAAAACTTGCACAAATATGACCATAAAGGAAAAATATGCTTGCATACCATTTTGATTATATTAATCTTATACCCATTCTCCTTCACGATTCTTAATGGGCTATGGTATAAACTGCTATAGAGTACTAGTGTCCTTTGACACCCTGTTAAATTTCCTTCACATTCATTGGTTCATCAAAACAATTGCAGCAACCAAAGCCATAACTACAACATTCCAATAGTCAACTAATGCATCATAAACAATTCTAACGAAACAATATGAATATGCATTGTGTTAAATAACTTCAGCAAAACTGAACCCTCCTGCGACTTCCAACTAGCACAACACCATAAGTTTATCAGAAAGAAACACCTAAACCTCTCATGTCAGCTATAAAAACTAAAACCAGCAAACCAAATTTAATAATTAGCTATTGTACAACCCAATATTCCCCAAAGGTGCCATAAAACCGATACACTAGCCCCAATTGTTCTCCTCCAATCCACTTATTCTTTCTGATGTACTGGAATTATATTTCCGGTACAATTCATCTTTCTTTCATAGTACCAGAAGTTAATTTATGGTATGCTAGTCAGTGGCTACCGGGATTTTATTTCCGGTAGTATAAAATAAGAGCTGCCGAAAGTTTATTTCCAGAAGGTTACGAAAATTCATGGAGATATATGAAAGAAAGGGAAGGAGACAATGGGGTGTTTTGGGGATATTAATTTCTTTAAAAAAATGTTGTGATGTATTAGAAAATTTTGTGGTTTAAAAAGCAACACCCATAATTTAAAGTCTTATTTGAAAATAGGCTTTTAAATAGGCTTTCAGGCCAGATCAGGCTTCTTAATAGGCCAGGCCAAGCCTTGAAAAATGGCCTATATCAGGTCACAGATTAGGCTCAGGCCATGTATATTTTAAATAGGCCAGGTCTTTTTATCCAAAGCCTGGCCTAACCTGGCCTATTCCCACACCTACCGACAATCGATGGCTAACAAAACAACTCTAATCACTAGAAGTATTTCTTGAATCTGTAACTTCAAGAAACACCGAAAGGTGGCATGGTGGTTGAGATTGCCCTGATAGCATCAAAACCATAGAAAAATTCATCAAACTCCTCTTTTCATCACAGCCTAAACATATTTTCAGTATATATTTAAAAAATGCCAAGTGTAAGGACCAGTTACATTCATCCAGTAAGAGCCAATATCTAAATTGTCATCCACACTGGTGGTGGCTTTCACTACTTGATATCATTACATACAACTATAGGTATGAAAGATCAAATTTGATTAAAAGTTAAAAGGTATAAACAATGGAACAACGCTCCTAAAATTTGACTAAGGTGGGTACGAATTGTACCAAAATGCTTACAAAAGGATCATATTTAATAGAATTACTGACAATAACAAGAAATCAAATCTCTAATAGCTAAAATCCTATAACCAGGCAAGTAGTGGTAAACAAATAAAAATGACACACCTCGTGGATAAACAATGAGATGACAATCCTAATTACCAATCTGAAACCTCATACTCTTGATGCAAAGACCAGTAAATTTCCTGTTCTTCAACAAATCCTTTAGCCTAGTGAAATTCTCAATCCTCCAAGTGAACTTCCCAACATATCCATTAGACTTCCTCGCGCCACTCCTCCCTATGATCACAGCCCCATTCTTGAAGAACTTACTAGACTCTTTGATCACATGAAACAAAGTAGTAAAAATCAAGGTGTCATCCACCAAAAACCCAGAATCACTTCCTACAAAATCTGACATCCTCATAAAATGATTCCATCCCAAGCTAGTTTTGTCACCGCTCTTATTATCGACCGCGAACGGGCCATAAGAATCCCTATGCACATGATTCGAGCCGAGTTTCTAGCTCAACAACGACGTCCTAAACAAACACCAACAACTCCTATCATTCAACGCAACATTCTTATCAGTATCCTTTCTTTCTAAACGTAACAACTGCTACCCCACATATTATATATAATAAAATAAAACATGCATGTTACTTAACATAAAAGATAGTAAGTATCACATGATCCAAAACATTTAAAACATTACGTAACAACTGTGGAAAAACATAAATAAAATAAAACTCAAAACCCGATATCACATATCAGAGCTGGTATACAAAACACCGATAACACATTAGATAACAACTTAAACATAAACTAACAACCTAATCACGAGTAAGCGATCTCCTCAGAATCACTCCTCAACAGCTAGCTCACCCTTCTCTGCATAAATAAAGGTACATGCAAAGAACAACAAAGATGAGGGTAAGAAATCGTACATATGAATATAAAACGGTAACGGAATAGTTAATAAGATGAGCATACAATCTACAATCACACAACACATATTATATCATCTTAAAGAATGTGTGCAATGCGATGCAACATCACTACTCCATGCACATGTGGATACATCAACTCTAACTCTGGAAAGGCGATTAGGAGTATATATCCATGTTGACCATCCTGCTTCAAAGTTGGAACACTCATCGAACTGACATCCGTGGATACTCTCACACTAATCCTGATAATGTACTATGATTTGTCAGGGTAGTCAGGTTGTCAATAGGACACTCCGGCCAAGGGTTGCAAGTCCATGCCATAAGGAATCTCCTTACCCAACTCTACCCTCAAGGCCGGGATAAAACCTATTGTGGCCTTCACCGTCGTGATTCATCGTTTGCTCTCCCCCCCAAACTATCATCTCTATACAATGATGCATGCAATGTTCAACAAACATGCAAACACATGCCCAACCATCCACCATCATAACCATTAACAATGATTATTAAACTTGACCATCAACGATGAACATTATCAACATAACTTGGCCATCAACGATGATCATTAACAACATCAACGTGTGATAACTCATCGTTACCGTCTTAACCAACAACATTGATGGCAACACATCGTTATTATTAACATCTTCATCTTCATCATTAAGTTTCTTTATTATTAAGTCTTAACTAATTATCATCTACTTTTATTATTCGCCAAAAAAAAAATGACAAAGAGCTCTGCTAGGGTTTGTGGGGTTTTGGAAGATGTGGAGACAGTGAAGAGCCAGGAGGAGGAAGACCTTCTCCATCGAAGCACTAAAAAGGTGAAGGACCTATCTTATAAAGAAAAGCTTTTGTTTCCTATTGGGGGCAATGGAGGTTTTGATGTTGCGGGTGGGAGTGGTTCTAAGGATGGAGGAGGTTAAAGAAGATGTTGGTGGTGAGGAAGTTACCAGACTGTATGTCAAAGGACCAGTGATTCCTATTTCAGATGAGGAGTTGCAATTATGGTCTAACCCTTGGAAAAATACTCTGGTGGTTAAGGTCTTAGGAAAGCGAGTTAATTTTCGTATTATAGAAAGCAAACTGCAACGTGAGTGGACTAAGAACGGAAGCATCCAGATTATTGATATGCATGATGGTTACTTCCAGGTGGTTTTTAAGAATGAAGATTATTACAATCACGCCTTATTTGAAGGTCCTTGGATGGTTGCTAACCATTATCTTATTGTTCAGAGATGGCGTCCACTATTTTTGATGAGTGCAGAAAGGACTCGTAAGGTAGCTGTTTGGGTAAGGATTCAAAGACTTCCAATAGAGCTTTCCAATGAGATTTTCCTTCGTCGAATAGGTTCATCTTTGGGATCCTTCCTAAAAGTGGATAGGCTTACTTCAATTCATTCACGAGGAAAGTTCGTCGTATATGTGTGGAGATAGACTTGGATAAACCTTTGGCAACACATATTGTGGTGAGGGGTTATCCTCTTTATCTTGAATATGAAGGTTTACACTCCATTTGCTTCAGGTGTGGTCGTTTTGGACACAAGAAGGATGACTGTCGAGAGATCATTGATGGTGTTCCGGTTGTTCGAAGACCTGAAGGAAGTCAGGTGAGCGGCGGTCATACGACGGAAGGGAGCACGAAGGTCCATTCAGTTAATGCTGACAATGTTAACGTCAATCCTAAAAGGCAGTTACAAAGTGAAAAACAAAAAAGAATCTCTGGAGGATAATAATAATGAAGAGGATCCCATTAATTATGGACCATGGATGATTGCTAGGAGGAATCGGAATATTAAAAATCGTAAAAAGTTCCAACAGAAAAATAGCATTAATGAGGTAGCAAAAAAGAAGGAAGCTGTTAAAGGGAATGCAAAAATTAAGGAGGGCTCACGTTACACTTATTTGGTGAATGAAGATTCTGATCATGCGGATTTGGCAGTGAATAAATTGCACTATGAAGAAAAAGGAGATATTAATAGAGATTCTATACCTGCTAAAGTCAAGATGTTGATTTTGTTCTTGAAACTTAGATGGACCCCAGCCCTCACTTTGCTTCCTAGGGAAAAACGAAAACGCAAGATAACGAGTTGGAGCAGAAAAACCGAGTTCCACGTGCTCCGAGTCAGACCCAGCGAGTCAAAAATCCACATGCAGGCAAGAATACACAATCTGGACGAGGGAAAGAGATTAAGTCTATCTCAAGGAAGTCTTTCAAAAAAGTTATGGGTCCCTCAACTAAACCTTCAGAAAAGTTACAAGATGCCCTTTGTAAAAAGGTTCAAATCAAGAACAAGAATGTAAAGACCAAAAAAGAGGAGGAGAATAATATTCTTGCGCGAATGAAACAGATACAGATTCAACTAATGGATACTGAGCAGGCTTGTGAAGGATGGAATGGGACTCCTTTACGAGACTTTGTGCCTTTTGATGAGGAAGCATTTCGTTTTGCTAAGGCTCTGCAGAATTTAGGTGGCCAACCTACTGATGGTTTACCGGTTCGGTCAGGTCCAGAAAACGAGCTTGGGATAAAGGAAAATATTGCTAACATGCAATCAGAAGAAAATGGCAATGAGGTGCCACTTACAATCAACATGTCTTAATGAATATTTTAAGCTGGAATTGTAGGGGTACAGCTACTAAAGGGTTTGGCTCTCTTATGAGGGATTTGCAAAATTTTTACAATACAAAATTTTGTATTCTCATGGAAACTCACACAAATGGGGAAAGAGCTAGAAGAATTGCCATGAAGTTTGGTCTGAATGGTTGTTTTATTCAGGATGCTCAGGGTCATGCGGGAGGAATTTGGTGTTTGTGGGATCAGAATGAATGGAAAGTTGAAGTTTTGAGGCATTCTTGTCAGTTTGTCCATATGAAGGTGCAATGGAAGAATGACTCTCATTGGTTTCTTACTGCCATTTATGGTGCTCCTCAAGTCTCTAGAAGACAACAACTTTGGGATGATCTTTCTAATATAGGTTCCACCATCTCTAGTGCTTGGGCCTTAATTGGTGATTGCACTCTAGCAGCCCATGAAAGAAAAGGAGGATCTAGAAATTTACCTCATCGTGATGTAGAACAATTTCGCTCTCTTTTGCATGATTGTGAACTATTGGATGCTGGTTTTCATGGAGACCTTTATACTTGGAAGGAGGGTAGCATTGAGGTGAGACTTGATAGGTGCCTTATCAATTTAGCTTGGAGGGTAAGGTTTAAGGAGGCTTACGTTCAACATTTGCCTTACCTCAAATCTCATCATAGGTCTCTGTTGGTGTGTGCTACTAGACCTTCAAGGAAAAATCTTGGTAGAAGACCTTTTCGGTTTGAAACTGCATGGTTGATACATGAGAATTTTCCAGAGGTCATGAGAAGTCATTGGGGTGTGGAGAATCAGGTTTGGAATGGTAAATTTTGCCAACTGTAAAATGATCTAAAGAGGTAGAATAAGGAGGTGTTTGGTTGTATTTTCACAAGGAAAAAGGAACTTCTTCAGCGCTTGGAGGAATTAGACAAACAGCATAGGTTCTTCCACAATGTTCTTTTTGTAGAAGATTATGCTACAACTTGGAGAGATTATGAAACCATTTTGGCTTAAGAGGAAATTTTGTGGCTCCAAAAATTTAGAGCTAGATGGCTTTTTTATGGTGATAGAAAGACAAAATATTTTCATGGTGTTACAGCTATTCGGAGGCGCAAAAATTCTTATGAGATGCTTCAAGATGAGAATGGAGTGTGGATCAGTGATGCAAAAAATTTGGAAATTTTGGTTACTAATTATTATAAATCTTTATTTTATGACGTAGACCAAAATGTTCCTTATTTTTTAACAGGAGCTTTTCCAGCAATTGATGGTGGGTGTTTGCACGAGTTGGAGAAAAGGGTGACCATTGAGGAGATATTTCGTACAGTTAAGCGCATGGGTAGTTACAAACCTCCAGGGCCAGATGGTTTTCAAGCAATATTTTTCCAAAGTCAGTGGCATGTGATTGGCGCAAATTTTTGTGAGATGATTGGTAAGATTTTTGATGACCCAACTCAAATTAGAGATATTAATAGCACTCTAATTTCTTTGATTCCAAAGAAAGAAGTGGTGACTTGTATGAAAGATTTTAGACCAATCAGCTTGTGTAATGTGTCCTACAAAACTATTACTAAAATTGTTACTCAACGTCTGAGAAGTCTCATTGGAAAATTGTTTGGTCCTTGCCAGAGTAGTTTTGTTCCTATCCGCCAAAATAGGGACAACATTATTGTGGCCCAGGAGATTTTTCACTCTATGAGGAAGAAATCAAGTTCTAAAGGATGGATGGCGATCAAGGTAGATCTTGAAAAAGCTTATGATAGGTTAAAATGGAGCTTCATTAAAGAAACCTTGCAGGATATAGGCATCCCAGATAATCTAATTAAATTGATTTGGAGTTGCATTTCTTCTTCTAGTATGTGTGTTCTTTGGAATGGGGAGGCACTGGATAAATTTCAAACAGAGAGAGGGATTAGACAAGGTGATCCACTTTCTCCCTATTTATTTGTCATGTGCATTGGGATACTTTTTCAGGCCATAACACTTGCGGTTGATAAAAAAATGTGGAAACCTTTTCCTATATGCAGAGGTGGTCCGTTCCTTTCACATCTAGCCCTTGCAGATGATATTCTGCTCTTCATGGAGGCATCTCTTGATCAGGTTCAGATTTTTAAATCTATTATGGAGCTTTTTCGTAAAAGTTCTGGCCAAAAAGTTAGTAAAGAAAAATCAAGAGTATTTTTCTCAAATAATGGGGGGTGGCATGTGAAGCAGCAATTGAGTAATGCTTTGGCTATTCCTTGGACTGATAATTTAGGTAAATACTTGGGGATCCCTATTTTGCATAAAACAATTACTAAGGAGACATATAATTTTGGTCTGGAGAAGGTTAATCAGAGACTTAGCTCTTGGAAGGCAAAGAAATTGTCCTTTGCAGGAAGAGTAACTCTTACAAAATCTGTACTTCAAGCACTTCCGTCTTATGTTATGCAAACTGTCAACCTTCCTAAAGCTCTTTGTGATGAAGTTGATAAGCGTTGCAAGAATTTCATATGGGGGGACACGGAACAAGGGAAGAAAATTCATCTCATTTCATGGGATAACTTGTGCAAGCCTAAGATTTTTGGTGGTCTGGGTCTAAGAAAGGCTAGGGATGTGAATACTGCCTATATGATGAGGTATAGCTGGAGGTTGTGTACTCAATCGGAGTTACTTTGGACAAGTGTCATCAGGAAGAAATATGGATGTGGTATGAATATTGTGCCTTCTGTGAATAAAGCAAGACCAGGGAGTAATTTTTGGCGTGGTATTTGCAAGGTTTGGGACTCTTTTTCTGAAAATATATGCTGGATAGTTGGCAATGGTAATGTGGTGAATTTTTGGCAGCATAGTTGGGTCCCTAATGTTGGCCCGTTACTGAATCATGTGGTAGGTGATTCACTTCCTATCAATATAAATGCACCTATTCAAGATTTTGTTGCAGGGATTGCATGGGATGTGAATGAAGTCTCTCGGTTTTTGCCTTCTAATATTGTAAACAAGATCAAAGCCATGGTTCCTCCTCAAAGGGGTAGTGTAGCTGATTGTATTGCATGGAAACATGCAAATGATGGAATTTTTTCCTTGAGGACTGCTTTTGACGCCATTCATTGTCACTCTCCACATCCTACCAAGAAACTTTTGCAAGTTATATGGAAGTGGCGTGGACCAGAGAGAACTCGCATTTTACTATGGAAGGCAAGTCTTGAAGCTTTGTTAACCAATGAAAGAAGATCTAATTGCGGTATGTCAAATTCCAATGATTGTTCCTTATGTTCTAGCAGTGTAGAAGACCATTTACATGTCTTCAGGGATTGTATGTTTGCGCAGCAAGCTTGGGCTCGTTGTGTTGATGCTAATCATTCTGGGTTTTTCTCCAATCAAATCTGGATAGATTGGCTTTATGAAAACTTAGTTAAAACTGATGTTGTTCATGGTTTGCAATGGAATATATTTTTTGGTGTGATGTTAGAGAAGCTATGGTGGAGGAGAAATGACTTTATTTTTAATAATAAAATTTGGGAACCTGATGAGATGCTTAGCCGCGTGAGACACAGTGTTGATGCCATTTGTGTTGCTTAGAATATTCATGCTAAGGTAACAAAGCAGAGGGAGGAGAATGATAATGACCTGCAAGTGAGATGGGTGTTTCCTAATCAAGGGGAAGTGGCCTTGAATTGTGATGGCTCTGTTACAGGGGCTAGAATGCATGCTTCTTGTGGAGGAGTACTTAGAGATGATCTGGGAAATTTTATTTTTGCTTATGCTGCTAAGTTGGGTTCTTGTTCTATTTTATCTGCTGAACTTTGGAGCATTTGGTATGGGCTATCTATTGCCTGGAGAAGAGCATTTAGACTCATAAAGGTCTATTCTGACTCAAAGACTGCCGTGGATTTTCTGGAGGATGGTTGCTGCAGAACAAATGCATGCTATGCCCTTGTGTCTGCTATTCATAAGGTGCATAACGATAATGGTAATATTGCTTAGAGACATGTCTTTAGAGAAGCGAATCAAGTGGCAGACGCTTTAGTAAAGTATGGTCTTTCTTTAGATGATCATGTCAGGATTTTTGATTTTCCTCCGTCTTTTATTTTGAATGCCCTAAGGGAAGATGCTGCTGGTACTTGGTTTCCTAGAGGTTTCCAGGTTTGTGTGTGGGGTTTTAACCTCTTTTATTCACCCAAAAAAAAAAAGTCTTAACTTAAGTCTTAACTTAGCATTATCTTCATTAAGTGTTAGATTTAATCTTATATCTAAGCCTCGAGTCTTTGTTTAAAACATTATCTTAGTTCCATTAACTATCCTCGAGGTCACAATTCTGTAATCCTATTTATCATATTATTACACCAAAAGGTTATTTAAACTTCTTTTAACTAAGTTTGCGAAGTGCTATCAGATCTACATAGGTAAACGGTCGTGCATGGCCTGAGCACGGGCGTGTTTACTGTGAGCACGAGCGTACTGAAACGCCAATTGTTGGAGCACGAGCGTGCTTATTTGCTACTGCACTAGCACGCGTATACCGTTTACAGCACGGTCGTGCACGTTTTACTAAGTACTGAGCACAGGCGTGCTCAATGCCATTGCAGCATACTTAGATTTGGAACTTAGAGTTCTCTAGGTTCTAAACACTCAAATCAATCCTAAGGTTCTTTGACTAATCCATTGGGCTTCAATCTCACCCCTCATCAATAGCTTCATGTTTTATGAACATTAATTAACCAATCCTAGTTTTAGGTTCAACATTAACATCCCTATGTCTTTGATTAACATAGCCAATCAACAACACATCATCATAATCATAGCATATACTATATTATCATCACATATCTTATCACTATATCATGGTGCATCAAAGCAGATTATCACATATAACCAACAATCAATCATTCAACATCTCACGCTCATACAATAAGATACACATATAGATGAACATACGGATATGCCAATTAGGGTTTGAACATCAAATACATCATATGACAACATACAGACATGCCAATCAAGATTCAAACATTAAATACATCATATAACAACATACAACTACGGTCATGGGTTAACCCTTCATCTTATACTACCCCAAAACCTAGATATTTATATTGACCTCTTCCCCCCATACCTGATATGATGGTCTCAACGAGAAAAGGAAGAAGGAAGGTCCACAGGATCTCGTCTCACGAACGCTCTATGTCACAAAACGCTCGACCTCACGATCACAACCACAAGAGATTAGGACCAGAGGCGAGAACCAACCACGAAAAACAAGCGCAATAGCATGAACGTCCCTCAAACAAAAAACAACGAAGAACGATGAACAACATGGTTGATCTCCTTCAAGAATCCTTGGAAAAGGGTTTAGGAATCCTTGTTAGAGATAGAGGAGGCAACTTTTCTGAGTCTAAGGCATTTGTGACTAGTCTAGGTCGAAAGCTTAGGTAAAAAAAGGATTAGACGAGCACGACTGTGCAGCCCTTTAGCACAGGCATGCTGGCCATCGAGCACGAGCGTGTTGGCTAAGAGCATGGGCGTGCTGGCTAAGAGCATGGGGGTTCTCATTCAACAAGTTTATTTATTTGGCCCTTTCTAAGGCCAGCTACCCCAAACACGTTCTTAGACATCTATGACAAGCGTAACAACTATAGATAACATACATAACAACACTTTATAACATGCAAGCGAAACTGGGGTGTTACACTAAACACATTGACAAATACTCAACATCATTCACAGTGCTCTAGTACACACTAATCCTCAAATTACACTCCCCAACAGGGAAAACAGGACTCATTATCTTCTGTGTTTTGATCATTTCTTTAAACAAACTAAAATATGCACTTTACAAGTGAATTTCCTACTCATCAACACATCACTCACAGTACCAGCAACAACACACGAAGACGAACCTAACCCTAACGACGCCGATTGTAACTCGTTGTTATTATCATGAGTGAAATTAACGGTTTCATTGAGAATGAGAATATAAATGGTTACCAAAACGAAATCAGTGTTGTTTAAATACCCTAACTTGGGGTCAATGACGGAAGAAAACTGCGTGAAATCGCACCAGCTGTGTGATTTCTTCTTAGAGGAGAAGCAGTGCCAAGAATCGCGATGGATGGTTTTGGAACCGTCGTTAAAGTTAACGATGGAAAAATGGTAGCTAGCGAAGCAATGCCATTTATAAGAAGAAGAGGAGCTACTATTGCGCGGGTCCATGATTTGAAGGTACACCGAGATGTACCCTAGCAAATTCTGAGAGTCACCTTTAGGGTAAATCAATAAACGGCAATCGTAGCCTCCAACTTCGAAGTACTTGATCCATAGTGATTTTGTTTTTATTCGATGGAAATTGCGAATCGTCCACTGGCACAATGCAGTCTTGCAGTGCCGATCCACCGTCACAGTCTCCTGAGAGGGGGAGGTAGCGCCGTCTATTGAGACTAAGGTAAGGTCTTCTGTGGTGGCCGTTGATGGTGGGTTGATTTTTCTAATGGCTGGTCGGGAAAGAAGAGGAGAGAGATGAAGAAGGAAGTGCTTCAAAGGAAGTGTGAGTGTGCTTCATTTTGGTTTGAAGTGTTTGTCCTTTTGTTAGTTTTGTTTATTGTTGATTTTGGATTATTATAGTAATGAAAGAATGAGTAAATGAATGTTGAGATGGTGAATGAAGAAGAAGGAGGAGGGAGGGAGAGAGGGGAGGGGGAATTAAATGAATGAGGGGGAGAGGTTTGGGACACAGTGGGGTGTATGTTAGCAAGCTTGCGCCTTTGTTTTTATTACTGTGTAACGAGGTGGCACACAATAGTGATCTTACGCCTATGCGTGGGGTTGTTTGTTGTGATGAGGAATGCTAGTAACATACTATTTTCAAGACTCTTACCAATATGCTCTTGAGTGATTTCATGTCGGACTTACTGTATGGAGAGGAGTTGGGATCCCCTCCATTTCTTTTGAGAAATGAAGGCTCCATTTAGGAGAGAGATAGACACAAATGAGAGATTTGTATTTCAAACTTTTTTTATCATTTAAAAAAATTTAAATCATTAAAAATCATTTGTGTCTATCTCTCTCATAAATGAAGCCCTCCATTTCTTTTGAGAAATGAAGAAGATCTCAATCCTATAGAGAGTGGGCCCACGTTATTTTGTGGGTCTCACATGAAATTCAACCAGTAACAAAGAATGTTTTAGAGAGATTGTTAAAAAAAAGTGTACCAATACAGTCTTGAGTGATTTCATGTAGGACCTACTATATAGAGAGTGGGCACATGTTATTTTGTGAGTCCCACATGAAATTCAACTAATAACAAAGAATGTATTGGAGAGAGTGTTAAAAAAAATGTATTGCTAACATTGCTCTTGTTGCACGTGCTTTATGCTCGTTATACAACTGACGTGCCTATCTAGCCGTATTTTTTTTTGTATATGTACATTTTCTTTTGGGTATTTTATTTGCTATTTTGCCCATTTGAGTAAGACGTGTATGTTTGATTGGTTATTTTGCCAATTTTATATTGACGTATATGTTTGATTGGTTGTTGTATACACATACGTATCAATATGTTAATAATATTATGTTGTAAATATGTTTAAACATACATAAAATGAAGTAAACCTATAACAATATTTAATAGGAATATATAGCAGGTTTTGGTATAGACAATTTTTTATTCCAAATTTACCCTTACCTCCAAATTTTTCTTGTATAAATTCCAAATGCAGTTTCTTTTACATCAAGCGCAGTCATATGCAGATTCTGAATGCCTCTTTTCTTCTTCCCCCTAACCCTAACCCATCTCTTCCCCTGTGACAATTCTCAATCATTCGCACTGCTACCTTCCTATCGCGTATATTCTCTAATCCTTTTCATCTCTTATTTCAACCATAACCAAACTCTACCATTTTTGTTTCTTTAATTATTATATTTTCTATCTTTATTTTGTTTAAGTTTTGTCCTTTTGATATTTAAGCTCACTGGTCTATTGAATCTCTGTGATTTTCAAATTTTAACACAAATTTTTAATTTTTATTGTCTTTCATTTGCTTTTGGAGCACAAATAACTTGTTGTAGTTTATTAGTTACCTGTATATTTTAATTGTATAATAAGGATGAAGGATGGTATAAAGTTCTTGACTTTGTTCTATGGTTTCTTGTCATGATCAATTTGTCTAAGAAATGTGTTACCGAGGGCAACAACATCTGAGGAAACATCAAGTGGGGCAAGTCAAGTTTTTGATTAAGAAACAAGATGGTGCTAAAGTCCTGGATGATGTCAAATAGGTTGATAAGAAGGGTTTTTTTGAAACAGTATTGAATGAAGACCCAAAGCAGAAGTTCATGTGGAGGAACAAGAAGGCCTATCATGGATTTTCTGGATAAGCTCATTGTAAAGGTCATTTTAACCACCTTAACTATTTAGTTTTTATTAATCTGTGTAATGTCTTTACACATTTGTACAGGTACTTTGAGTTTGTTTTTTGGTGGGTCAATACATATGTCTTGTTTTCATTGATTTGGATATATATTTTTCCAAATTGAGTTGCTATGGTGACATTATAGTTTATTGATGGTTTGATGATACTTCGCCAACCATTTCGAATCTGAGCGGTTACCTGAGCAACTCTACCTAAGCGGTTGATTACTTGAGTGGTTGCCTGAGCAACTCTACTCAGATTCGACATGACAATCAAAGTATCATCAAACCATCAATAAACTATAGTGTCATCATAGCAGCACAATTTGGAAATATATATCCAGATCCAAAAATCAGTGAAAATAATACATATGTAGTGACCCACCAAAAAACAAACTCATAGTCCCTATACAAATGTGTAAATTACACAACACAAATTACTGAAAACTAAACAGTTAAGGTGGTTAAAATGACCTTTACATTGAGCTTATCTAGAAAATCCAATGATAGGCCTTCTTGTTCCTTCACAGGTAACTCATGTTTTGGGTCTTCATTCACCATTGTTTCATTAAAACCCTTATTATCAACCTCTTTAACATCATCCACGACTGTAGCACCATCACGGTTCTTATAAAAAACTTGACTTTCCCCACTTGATGTTTCCTCATATGTTGTTGCCCTCAGTAACACATTTCTAAGGCAAATTGATCGTGACATGAAACAATAGAACAAAGCAGAACTTTACACCACCCCTTCATCATTATTCTGGAGTTAAAATACACAGGTAATTAATAAATTATAACAACTTATTTGTGCCCCAAAAGAAAATGAAAAACAATAAAAATTAAAAATCACAAAGACCTAATAATGCAGTGAGCTTAAATATCAAAAGGACGAAAATTTAAACAAAATATAGATAGAAAATATAATAATTACAGAAACAAAAATGGTAGGGTTTGGTTAAGGTTGAAATAAGAAATAAAAAGAATTAAAGAACATACGAGATAAGAGGGCAGAGATGCGAATGATTGAGAATTGTCAAAAGGGAAAAGAGGGGTTAGGGTTAGGGATGCTGGATATTTTATTATATTTTAAAATAATTTGTTTTGAAATTTAAAATGTTTTAAATTCTCTTTATATTACTATCATTATCATTATTTGTTTATCTTCATGACTCTTTATTTTCTCTATTTTTTTCCTTTTCATTACTATTTAATGACTTAATGTTTAAATTAAATGCAATTGATGGGATATCACGGTGCAATTGGTTTTTTTTTATCAAAACGGTGCAATCGGTTTGCAACCTCCAAGAGCTTTAACATTGAAATTGGAGGTGCAATTATTATTTCTTTTTGCAGGTGTTTTACCGAAATTAGAAAAGGGAAGATTTAGGGAGAAAAAAGCTTATGATCGAGTGCATTTGGAAGAGCTTATCAGAATAGTTTATGGAAATAAACTTATGCAAATAGTTTATGGTCTTCCCATAAGCTCTTTATAGCTTATTTCCATAAGCTTGTAGGAGAAACTTATGAAAATAAGCTGTTTTTAGCTAATTTGAAAAAAAAAACTTATTGAATAAATGCTTAATTAAGCTGTTTATCCAAACGTACCCTATATATACCACATAAAAAGCTTAAGAATGAGTGTAGAGACTGGAAAATGGTTTTGAAAGTCTAAAAGTTTTTGGTAATTCGAAAAGAAAAATGTTTTTATTCTCTTTTTTTCTCTTTTTCTTATGTGAGAGTTGATAATATTCTTGTTGTTATGTATACCTAGAATAATATTTCTATTCTGGAATCTTGAGGGATATTCATATTATTTTTTATCTTGTGGCGAAATAATCGTTAAGGACATTATCTTGTACATATCTCAGACTATAAATAATTCTTGGCTTTTGATGGTTAGGTATGAAATTTGTTTTTGGTATTGGATGAATAGGAATTTGGAAATGCATTATATTGTTAGCCTTGAAACCTTGGTTTTTGTTATATTTTTCTAATTAACTAAACCATTGTATAATTTCATATAGAGAGAAAGTTGGAGGTGCCCCTGCTGTTGTTAGTAGTTGTAATGCTTTTACTGATTGTATTCAAGATTGTAACTTAATTGATTTGGGGTTTTCGGGTCCTCCTTTTATTTGGTCTAGAGGTGATATTAAGGAAAGGCTTGATAGAGTTATGAGTAATGAGGATTGACTTTCTCTTTTTCCTAATAGTTCTGTTACTCACCTTCCCATTCCTTCTTCAGACCATTGTGGTTTATGGTTGAAAAGTCCTAATAATAGTATTAGCCAAAATTATTTCAAAATTTTGGGATCTTGGCTTGATCATCCTGGTTTTTCTGCCCAAATTGAAAATTCTTGGAGTGTCTTTTTCTTGGACTCAGAATATAGTTAATACTACTAGGAATTTTAAAGTGTGGAATAAAGATGTTTTTGGAAATATCTTTAGAAGAAAAGAAAGGATCCTGAGAAGGCTAGAAGGTATTAATAAAATTCTTGTGCTCAGATTTGTTGATAGACTTCTTGTGCTGAAAAATTCTCTCTGGGAGGAGTATAATACTATTCTGAAGAAAAATTATTGGTTTCACTAAGCAAGAAGTAAATGGATTATGATAGGAGATTGCAATACTCACTTTTTTCACAATTCAACCCTTATGAGGAGGAGAATCTCTTCTCTGCTTGGTCCTGATAATAACTGGATTTATGATGATTCTGCTTTACAACATCTTGTTTCTCAGCATTTTAAAAATCTTTTTACTAATAATTAATTCGGTTCTCATCAGTTCAATTCCATTTCTACTTTCCCAAGTATTAAAGAGGAAGATAGAAGCATGCTGGTAAGTGTTGTGACTTTTGAGGAAGTTAGAAGAGATCTCTTTAGTATTAAGAATTTCAAGGCTCTTGGTTCTAATGGTTTGCATCCTATTTTTTTCAAATCCCAATGGAATATTATTGGTGATTCGATTTTTAGCCTAGTTTCTGATTGCTTTAATTTTCCTGAGAAAATTGGTGAGTTTAATCAAACTTTATTGAATATAGTGCCTAAATGTGTTGCTCCTTCTCAGGTTAACCATTTACGCCCCATTGCTCTTTGTAATGTCAGCTACAAAGTCATTACTAAGATCATCTCTCAAAGGTTAGGATCTATCCTTGCTTATGTTTTTTCAAATACTCAAAGTAGCTTTATTTCAAGTAGATCAACCATTGATAATATCTTAGTGCTCCAAGAAACCATTCATTCTTTTTCTCATATTCACGGTAGAAAAGGTTATATGATTTTGAAACTAGATCTTGAAAAAGCCTAACATAGATTAGATTGGCAATTCCTTATGGAATCCCTTAACCTTTTGAACTTGCCTAATAATTTGTGTTCTATTATTTTGCATTGTATTTCCTCTGTTTCAGTAAGTGTGAACTAGTATGGTGAGAAAACTGAGCCATTTCCTAGCTCTAGAGGCTGAAGACAAGGGGATCCTATTTCCCCTTATCAATTCATTATTGCTCTTGAAAGATTAAGTCATAGAATTAATGATTTAGTCAATAATGGTAGCTGGAGCCCTATTAAATTTGGTAGAGGAGTAGGTCTTAAATTGTCTCATGTATGTTTTGCTAATGATTTTATTTTGGTAGCTAAAGCTAACTTGGATCATGTGTTGATGATAAAAGAGATGCTGGATGATTATTATCTTTGTTCTGGGCAAAAAATTAATTTGAACAAATCAAAAGTCTTCTTCTCCAGTAAATTATTTCTCTTGAAAGATTAACTCATAGAATTAATGATTTAGTCAATAATGGTAGCTGGAGCCCTTTTAAATTTTGTAGAGGATTACGTCCTAAATTGTCTCATATATGTTTTGCTGATGATTTCATTTTGGTAGCTGAAGCTAACTTGGATCATGTGTTGATGATAAAAGAGATGTTGGATGATTATTGTCTTTGTTCTGGGCAAAAAATTAATTTGAACAAATCAAAAGTCTTCTTCTCCAGCAATGTTGGAGATGATCTGGCTTCTAATCTTAGTAATGCTCTTGGGATTGATCAAACTCGAGATCTTGGAGTTTACCTTGGTGCACCCATGGTACATCAGAGCTATTCTAGGCAGTCTTATAACTTTATTCTAGATAAAATGAGGAAGAAATTATCTACTTGGGAGGCAAATTCTTTATCTTTTGTGAAGAGGGTTACTCTTGCTCATTCAGCTCTATCTAGTATGCCTAGCTATATTATGCAGATTGCAGCTCTTCCTGTTTCTATCTGTGATAAGGCTGAGAGTATCTGTAGAAACTTTATTTGTGGAAGTACCAATGATAAAAGAAAGTGTCATATGATTTCTTGGGAGAAGCTTTGTCTACCTAAGGATGGAGGGGGATTAGGCTTTAGAAATATGAGAATTCTCAATCAAACTTATATGCTCAAATTGTCTTGGCAACTAGCAACTAAAAGGGACAAACTTTGGGTGCATATTGTGCGTGCAAAGTACCATTGTGGCCTGCAATTGCTTCCAAAAATGCATTAGAGAAGTTGTTCAACAAATGTTTGGAAGGCTATTGTAAGATCTTGGCAGCAGGTTGAATCTAATTTAGAATGGATCTTAAAGGATGTCATGACACAAAATTCTGGAGGGACAATTGGATTCCAGGTTCTGCTAGGCTTGACACCTTAATTTTAGATTTTATTCCTCCTGCAGAAATGGAATTTCCTGTTTCTTTTTATGCTGCTGCGGAAGATTGGAATTGGCCTGTGATTATGCAAATTTTTCTTGATTTTATGTGATAAGATTGCTCGTGTCAAAGCTCCTTCTCAAGGCCAGGTTGATTGTCTAAACTGGAAGCTAGAGTTTGATGGTCAGTTCTCCCTCAAATCTACTTATTTGTTTGAGTTCCTCAAATCAAGATATGGCTGCTGATAATCCTCTGTTTATTAAAGTAAGTAACTGGAAAGGGCCTGCTAAGGTGAGATCCCACTTTTGGAAATTGGCTCATGGTGGTATTCTTACTAATATGGAAAGAGTTAGAAGGAATATGACTCATGACAACCTTTGTCCTAGGTGCCTTTCTGCTCCTGAAAGTATTATCCATATGGTAAGGGATCGTGAAGTTATTCAAGAATTTTGGAATCGCGGCATTGACCCTTCTCTTTGGAGCAGATTCTTCAGTTTAGGCCTGCAACAATGGATTGATTGGAATTTGTCTATAAAAAAGATGGGATCTATGCCTTGGAACTGGTCTACCTTCTTTGGTGTTGCTACTTGGGCTCTTTGGAAGGATAGAAATAGTTTGGTTTTTTCCTCTATATCTTCGATAAGCTCCAGTTTATGGTATAACATTTCTTCTCAAGTTCATTTCATTGAGAAAGAGTTATTTCAGTCAAGTTTTATGCTCAAGAACCATTCAAATAATCAAAATTGTCATTGGTAGAAACCCCCTTCAGGGTGGTATAAGGTCAACACTGATGGTGCCTATAAACAAAATGGGAGAAGTTCTTCTTCTAGTGAAATTATTAGGGATGAAAATGGGGATTTTGTGAAAGGCTTTTATTGTAAGTTGAGACGACCCCACTTACGTAGGATAATCCCATTAAAGAACCTAAGATATTAACCAATCCTGCTTACGTTATAACTGTTAGTGTACCGATTTCATATACGATTATATTTAAACTTTTAAACATACATGAAGGAACCTGTTTGAAACACAAGAAGGGGGGTTGAATTGTGTTTCAGGCGATTTTAAATTCTTTTCGTAAGCAGATAATGATTTTCGCAAGATTGGACGCTTAAAACGATTAAAAGCAAAGAGAGCTCTTCCAAACTCCAAGTTGGACGCTCACTTAGTTTTGACTAAGATAAGAAGACAGCGTAATGAAAGGCAATTCAATCCCAGTTAGTTTGTTAGACAAAAACTAAAGTAAGATAAGGGAGAGAAAAGAACACAACGATATTATCCTGGTTCACTCTTCACCAAAGAGCTACGTCCAGTCCTCTCTACTTGAGAGCTTTATCCACTATAACAAAAACCTTTTGTTACAAAGTATTCAACACCTCTTCAGGCAGTATTCTCAACCTCTTCAGGTTCTCTAAGTATTCTTTTACAGACAAGCCTCTTCAGGCTCAACCAAACTAAGGTTTTGAAAAAGATTGTTCTACTAACTCACTAAATGTGAGAATTCGAAACTAAAGCTTAGACTCTTGAAAATAGCTCTACACAGAGAGTAATATGAAAGTTAGAATCAGAGTAGCTTTTCTAGCTTTGCAAGCTTGAGATTTTCTCTTTTATCTCTTGAAGGATTTTGAATTGTTTTGTGTTGCTTCACTTCTTTTTGCTCAAGTTCAGTTTCGTTCAGCCTTTTTTTTTTTTTTATTTTCTTACTTTTCACTTTCAAAAGATGAAGGTATATATAGCTTCTTTTCTTTGAGCAGTCTTCAGTCTTCAACGGATGGAAAAGGATCCGTTCTGATGAGCATTGAATGCATTTGATCCGTTGAGTCTGATAGCTTCTGAAGTTTCTGATCAGCAGAATAGACTGTCAGGGAGATAGCTAAAAGTGGTGCTGACATATCCTCTGAGTAGAAGAAAGTTGCCTTTTGTTTATCCAAAACAAGAAGGTCAACTTCTTTAGGTGATAGGGACATTCTGGCTTTTGAATTTCTTTTGTACGAATCTTACAGAGAATGTTTTGTCCCACTAGTATAAGCCTTTTACATGGAATAATAATTTCAAATGCTTTTACAAAGATATTCGCGCTTGAAATTTAAAAGACATGTATTGGACTAGTTATTACAGAAGGTAACCAAAAGAGTCTTTGGACTCAATGGTTCTATAAACTATCGTCCAGTCGTAAACCTGGAATAGGTGTTGGACGAGATAAAGTCTTTGGACTATGTTGGACGAGATAACGTCTTTGGACTATATTGGATGAGATAACGTCTTTGGACTATATTGGAATTGTCCTGCACACTTAATATAGAACATTAGTCCATAACTAATCTTTGTTCATCTTAAATTAGCTCTTTGTTAAAATCAAAACTCAAGGGATTATCTGGACCATGACCACTTTGGTTCCAACAATCTCCCCCTTTTTGATGATGACAAAACATGCTAATTTTGATTTGAACAAAGAGTCCTAGAGAGCTGAAGGGCTCCCCCTAAGACAAACATTCTAATCATTTAAAGCATTTAATCATTTAAAGCATCATTCAACAAATATGAGCACATGTATCATTTAAAGATTCAATCAACAAATTTAAAGGTTCAATAAACAAATTTGACTTTAAATAATCAATCAATAATAATCAATCAATCAATAATCAATGAATCAATAATCAATCAAACAATAATCAATCAAAATCCATCTTCTTCCCCTTTTTGTCATCAGACAAAAGAGTGAGAAACACATCATAGTCAGTTGTTTTGAAGAAAAAAAAACAAAGAAAACAAAACAACAAAAAAAATTTAAGAAGAGGGAGGAGGTTTGGGAATGAAATCTTTGAACATGGCCGCAATCTGCTGAAGGAGCACCGCATTGTTAGCTTCGATAGTTCGTTGAACGAACTCTTGAAACTCAGGAGGAATAACTGAGGCAGAGCTCTCAGCAGTGGCCCGGGTTGCGTCCACACCTCTTTGATCAGGAACTATACTCAGAGCCTGAGAAGGAGATGGAGCATCAGGATGGACCATTGAGAGAGGGACCGGTTGAGACTTGGACTGAGCAGAGTCTGCAACTTGTTCCGCTTCGTTATCATGAGTTTCAGAGGAGGGTTCCACATAGATGGTTTCGGTGTCCCCAGTCTCTTCAGGAATGGCCGGCTTAGGAGGAAGAGTAGGAGGAGCAAGAGGAGCAACAATAGGTTCGGGTGGACGCAGCACCTCAAGTATGATATCAGCATCATCAAACTTGTTTTCACGCCATCTGATAGGAGGCATAGGCAGAACGTCTCTAGGATAAAGAGGTATCCCAAAGATATCGTCTACGATCATGAAGGTTGCTTCACGGATTCGATATTGTCTCGGGTAGACTCGAATCTCAGCTTTCTCCTCAACTGATAAACCAGATGATAACGCTTCTTGGGAGCATCTCCAGATGTGATTTTCCCAATATATCCTAGCATCTGGGTCAAATCTGAAGCGAGGATCTTTCTTCCAAATACTTTCGAGAGCCCCAGAGTCATCTCGATGTTTTGTCCAAAACAGGGGATCAAAAGCATGTTGGTAAGGCAGCATCCATGACTCAAGCTTTTTGCGAAGGTCCTTATCCTTGTTGAGATCTAGGATAGGGAGCCTTGGGCAAGCTCGAGGAGGAACAACTCCTACGCTAGTGCGAGAAGACTTTGACCAAAATCTCTTAGGAAGTTTGTGATGGATCTTAGCTTCTCGAGGCATGTCACACTCCTTCCGCACAGCATAGTAAGGAAGAAAGTCTCGGACATCAGAATACTCCTTCCAAGATGATGGATAGCTTGGAATAAAAGAAAGGTCGGGATCAAGGATGAAGTTACTTAAGCCAAACGTCCTTGCCCTTCTTTCATACTCCGTCTTGCAACCTCTCTTGTCTTCATGGCGAAGGACAATGTGCCTCTTGATATTGTAGTGGCACCATTTGAATTCCTTGTCCTTGATAAGGTTGGGATAGACTTTCCTTGGAGGAAACGTCTTCTTTTCAAGGTAAGTAACCAATGGTCCATGGGCATTGTATGTTTCAGAGGGCAGAGGTTTAGGTGAAGTGTATGGGATGGGTTGGTAGGCAAGTTTAGGGGGTGAGGTAGATGATGTGGAGGGTTGTTCAAATTCATATTCGGGTAATGGAAGGGGGCTTTTGGGGTGAGGTTCAATAGTGGGGGTGAGTGTTTAAGGAATAGAACAGGAAATTTGCGTTTAACATCAGCCCAAATTGCGCATTTGTTGTTGTAGTCTACTCCAGGGAGGCGTCTATATTTGCTTATGGGAAAGATCGGTCTGGGGTAGGGAGCACCATAGGGTTGGAAGGGATGATCTCCCCAGGGTGTGAACCAGTCTTCGGGTTCATTTTGTGAGGCTAGAGTTTGAGTTTGTGGTAGGTTAGTGGGTGAGGGAGGTAGGGAAGGTTCAAAGGTTAAGTCTTCTATCTCAGACGATTGGACGATAGGAGAAATAATAACTGAACTGGAGATAGGTTCAGTATTACCTTTCGTCTTTCTTCGAGATGACCTTGCCCTTGTTGACAGAGGTGCAGCAGGTGCGGTTTCCAATCTTGGTCCTTTAACTACCCTGGAGATGGGTAGATTGTCCTCTTCATCTTCATCAATGGGAGCTAGAACCAGCTTCCTTTTTCTTGAAGGTTGGACGATGGGCTTTGGACGAGACGAAGAAATTGAAGGTTGGACGATTGGCTTTGGACGAGACGAAGAAGTCTTAGCTATTGGACGAGCTCGTTCAGCAGAGCGTCCAGCAGCTTAGCTATTGGACGAGCTCGTTCAGCAGAGCGTCCAGCAGAGACACATTGTTCAGACGCTTCTTCTTCTGAGCCTTGCGTCTGAGCTCCTTTTTGTTGGCCTTCAAGTTTGGACTTTTTAAAGCAGTCCAACTGCATCATTACCAAACTTTGCCTGCTAAACTCAGGCTGATGCACCCGTTCAATCCCATGAACTCCGTAGTATTTGAACTTTCTTTCTGGAGCCAAGTTCTTTAGGTAGTCGTAGACCATATGCTTCTCAAATATTTTGGAGAGAAGAGCGCCATAGATGAGTGCAGTGTTCTTCTTCCCAGAGCCTTCAATGGCATATTTGAAGAAGGAAAAGAGGAGGTGTGGAAGGTTTATTTGCCTTTCAAGAATCAGATGAACTAGGCAAAACTGATGAGCCTTTGAAACATTATCCTTTGACCCAACTTTATGAAGGATAGCCTTGTTCAAGATTTGGTGAAGAACCCTAGCCTTGTCAGTCATTTTTGAGGCTATGAGCTTGTCACCAGAGTTTTTCAACAAACAATCTCTGATGGTGGAAGCATCACCAATCTCTTCTTCCCAGTCATCTTCAACAGTTATGCCTGATTGAGCGCACCCAGTTGCATTAGAGATAATCGCTTCAGATGCTATAACTTCAGTATCAAGCACCTTGTTGCGAATCTCTCTTGCAGAGACAATGGGGTTTGTCCAGAACTCCCTAACTAGAGCAGGGTAGATTACCGGAGAACCTTCAAAGTAGCTTGACCATCCAGGGGCATGGATGTTGGAGAAGATATCAATCCCATTATCAGCCAGGAATTGTAGGTTAAACTTGTACTCGACCATGACATCAGCAGTCTGAGTATTAAAGGTTTTTCCTTTACCCTTGGAGCCAGCAGCAGAAGAGGTTGCCATAGTTTCAGAGAGGATGTTTGAAGAAAAAGGTTTTTCAGAAAGGGTTTTCCTTTTCGAAGGTGCAAGAAGAAAGGTTAAAGCTTTTTGTAAAGGTTTGATTTTTATCAAAGAGCAAAACTTAGGTTTTAAAAGGAAGAAGAAGAGAGAGTGAAAGCCTTTCGTATTTTCAAAGAGAGAGAGAGAGAGCGAAACGACGTGCATTAAATGTCTGACACACGTTCAGACATCGAAACCGTAAAAAGCATTTTTGGCAAATAAAGAAAACAAAAAAAAAAACTGACTCAGTTAAGGGAATGAAGGATAATATTTCATTCGACAAAGATTGAGTTTCATTAATGCATTAGACGATCATTTAGAAGGTACATTGGACGAGCATATATTGGACGTAATGCAAATATTGGACGCAAGCATTGGACTCTCAGTTAATCAATGAAATGCATGTTCAGATATTTTCTTATAAATATAAACCTATCTACAGCTAAGGGTTTAGTGAAGATATCTGCCCATTGATGGTCAGTATCAACAAATTGAATATCTATTGTCCCTTTTTGCACATAGTCCCTAATAAAATGATGTTTTATTTCTATATGCTTTGCTCTAGAATGCAGTATGGGGTTCTTTGACAAATTAATAGCAGCAGTATTATCACACATGATAGGGATGTTGCGTACAAACACGTTGTAGTCTTCCAACTGATGTTTGATCCATAGCAGTTGTGAGCAGCAGCTGGCTGCAGCAATGTACTCAGCTTCAGCAGTTGATAGAGCAATTGTGCTTTGCCTTTTGCTTGACCATGAGACGAGATTAGCACCAATGAAGTGACACCCTCCACTTGTGCTTTTCCTTTCTATTCTGTCTCCAGCATAGTCAGCATCACAGAATCCAACTAATCTGTATTCATCAATTTTCTTATACAAAAGACCCAGATTAGTAGAACCTTTTAAGTATCTAAAGATTCTTTTTACTGCTGAGAGATGAGACTCTCTTGGATCAGATTGAAAACGAGCACATAAGCAAACGCTAAACATGATATCAGGTCTGGACGCAGTTAGATATAAGAGGGAACCAATCATACCTCTATATACCTTTTGGTCTACCTTTTTATCTTTATCATCTTTGTTTAGCACGGACGTTGGATGCATTGGTGTATTCATAGGTTTGCAATCGTCCAACTTGAAGCGTTTTAGAAGCTCCTTTATGTACTTCATCTGATGAATGTACACTCCGTCTGAAGTTTGCTTTACTTGAAGTCCGAGGAAGAATTTTAGTTCTCCCATCATGCTCATTTCAAACTCCCTTTGCATTAATTCAGAGAATTCTTGGCAAAGAGATTCATCAGTTGCACCAAATATTATATCATCAACGTAAATTTGAGCAACAATAAATTCCTTTTTATTTACTTTTCTAAAAAGAGTTGTGTCCACTTTTCCTCTCGAGAAGCCATTCTCCATTAGGAAAGAGCTGAGTCTCTCATACCAAGCTCTAGGAGCTTGCTTGAGTCCATATAAAGCTTTCTTAAGCTTATATACATGCTCAGGACGGTTCTGATCTTCAAAACCGGGTGGTTGGAGAACATATACTTCTTCATTAATTACACCATTTAGAAATGCACTTTTTACATCCATTTGGTAAAGCATGATGTTATGATGTGCAGCATATGAAAGTAAGATGCGTATAGCTTCTAATCTAGCTACTGGAGCAAAGGTTTCAGTATAATCAATACCTTTCTCTTGTGAGTAGCCTTGGGCAACTAGCCTTGCTTTATTCCTTACCACCTTGCCATCCTCGTCCAGCTTGTTGCGATAGACCCACTTGGTTCCAATTACAGACTTATCCTTAGGCAAGGAGACCAGCGTCCAAACGTCACTACGTTGAAACTGGTTGAGCTCTTCTTGCATAGCGAGGATCCAGCACTCGTCCAATAAGGCTTCGTCCACAGACTTTGGTTCCATCTCAGAGATGAAGGCTGAGTCAGCTTGCTCTCTGAAAGTTGACCTTGTCCGGACACTATCATTAGGTTTGCCAATGATTTGATCCTCGGGATGATAAGTTCTGAATTGCCATGAACGAGGGGTATTTACAGCTTGCTGAGATGATGATGCGTCCATCGTAGCGTCTGATGCCTCGTCTTTGTTGGTTGTTGGACGAGCATCTGAATCATTCAGATTCATATCTGCAAAAGAATCATCTAGCTCTGATAATCTCTTATCAGGCTGTTTGTCATCAAATTTAACATGAATGGATTCTTCAACAATCAACGTTTTAGAGTTATAGACTCTAAAAGCTTTAGACGTTTCAGAGAATCCTAACAATATTCCATTATCTACTTTGACATCAAACTTTCCTAGTTGATCCTTAGTATTTAAAATAAAACATTGACATCCAAAGGGGTGGAAATAAGAGATGTTGGGTTTGCGTCCTTTCCACAATTCATAAGGAGTCTTATTCAAGATTGGTCTTATGTATATTCTGTTTTGAATATAGCAGGCAGTATTTACAGCTTCAGCCCAGAAGTGCTTAGGGACAGAATTATCACTGAGCATTGCCCTAGCCATCTCTTGAAGAGATCGCTTCTTCCTCTCAACAACACCGTTTTGTTGTGGAGTTCTAGGAGCAGAGAAATTGTGATGAATACCACTTTCATCACAGAACCTTTGAAAGAGCTCATTTCAAATTCGCCACCATGATCACTTCTGATCGAGCTGATGAATACACCTTTTTCATTCTGAACTCGCTTACAGAATATAGAAAAGACCTTGATAGACTCATCCTTGTGAGCAAGGAACTTAACCCATGTCCATCTAGTATAGTCATCTACTATGACAAGTCCATATTTCTTACCACTGACAGAGGCCGTCCTTGTTGGACCAAACAAATCAATATGCAACAATTCCAGTGGTCTAGAAGTACTAACTGTAACATCCTAAAATTTTAATATAATTATTATAATAATAAGATTAAGTTGTTATGAGGTCTAATGTAGAAAATTGTCAATATAAGATTTTGTTAGAGTTGTTTAATAATTATAAAAGAATCCAAAATGCCCATCTAATTATGAATTTTGGCTTTTAGCCAAATATAACTCACGTGAGTTGCATGCTTCAGCGAGAATTCCATCTGGAATTCTTTGATATGCAAAGCCATACCCACAAAATGCATTAATTAATTAAAATCGAAAACAATGAAACAACTTTCAAGTGACGTACATGGTTTTAAAAAGAAAAACAAAACTACATTGTTTTAAGAAAAGAAGATGCGAGGTTTAGCGCCGCACAGCAAAAGAAATTTGAAGAGCGTGCATTTCAGTATTGAGCAATGAATAAAGAACGTCAGCAAGGAGAAAAAACAAAAGAGGGATTTTTTGGGTGAAACGTTAGAATTCGTCTTAGGCAATAGTTGAAGCATTTGAAGATCTTCAAGAGGTGAGTAGAAATATCCTTTCTTATCCTTTCCATGATGCAAATTATTTTGGGGTTTGGGTTATGATTTCAAAATACGTGTTTTGGAAAATAATCCTGGTTTGGTCAAATCCTGATTTTACAAAATTGGGGGTTTTACTTCTAAGGTGTTCCTGCTGTAAATTAAATGTTTATTATTGATATTGATGTCACGATATATATGATATATACGTGATTTGGTTGAATTGACATGCTATATATGCACTATTTGATGATATTTGTTATATTGGCATGATTCAATAACTGTTAATATGTTAAATGTTATCTGCTGCAATACCGCCTATGATAAGGGTATCGAAAGTAATTAATTGGGGTGTCGAAAATAACTGTTACTATGTTGAATGTTGTTTGCTGCAATACCGCCTATGATAGGGGTATCGAAAATAACATTGCCAATGAATTGGGGTGTCGAAATATGAAATACCGCCATAATGGGATATCGAAAGTAACATCGCCACATGTTGGGATGTCGAAATGAGTAATACCATCAGTGTACAATGGCTGGTATCGAAATGAGTAATGTCACTGAAGAGAAGGTGACATCGAAATACCTTCATGAGTAAGGTAGGCAATGGGACGCCATTATTATGTGCAGTTTGAAAGTCATATGACATATGAGAATATTTGAGATTGTTTGATATATGAGATTTTGTCATATTTGATTTATGATGTATTAATGATGATTGTTACTGTCAATAATAATTTATATTATTATTATTATTATTTTACTATACATTATTTTGAAAATAGCGGGTACCATGGATAGTTTTTCCGGTTACCGCACCGGTTGAGAACAATGCTTTTGTGAAAACCCTTTAAACTATATTTCTGTTCACTAGGATTTTATATCTCATAAGTAGTATTGTTTTCAGAGCCTGAGGATGTCCCTGTTGAGCAGCCAGACGTTTTGAAGACTATCTCTTTAGCTTTAGAGCTTGGTTAGTATTGTATGGCATATGCCAGGAGGACCTTTATTATCTTTTAGTTATTTTCTTATGCGAGATGTTATAGACGCCATGTTTTGAAATTTTGAAACTAATTATGTTATTTGATTTTTGAATTAATGTAAACAATTATTTTGGACTAATATTATATTAAGTATTTATTCAGTGTTTATTTAAGAAAAAATTTTATTTTTCCTGATTTTATTTAAATTATTAATTTGGGTTACTAATGTAACGAAGGGCGTTACATTTTTGGTATCAGAGCAGTTCAATCCTAAATTGGACTGTGGTTATTGGGTTTTTCAAAAATCAAAACTTGGGCGCATAGGATGCTTGTTAAAGTTGTAGATGCTGCATACTATGCTTTGGATATTGAGCCTGGCCAACTCAATGTTTCATTGGTAATGAGCAGATTTATGACGACTAATAGGTGAGGGACGAATGATGCGCTTGTAACAGCTATGGACTGTGTGACCATAGATGTGCAAGAGCAGACGGAGACTTTCCGTCATATGAGGGGATATGGGGTGGTAGCACCCCAAGAACCTCAGTATGTGGGCTTATCATTTTTCAGAGAACGATCTACCACCTTTCCGGGACAGCTTAGATGCTGCAGCAGTTAGAGGAGCCGAAGAGAAACTGTGCTTATAACAAGAGGTTATCATATTGTTTGATTCAGGAGCAATCCATTCTTCCATAACTCTTAGTTGTGTCAAAAATCCAGAGTTGCCTATTTCTAAATTATCTTTCCACTTGTGTGTTTCTACCCCTGTCAAAGATAAATTGGTTACATCTTTTACCTATTTAAAAAAGTTCTTCGATACACCAAAATTTATCTTATGATTTGATATGTTTTCAAATGTTGTGTTGGATGTCACTCTTAGTATGGTTTCGTTATCGTCTAATAATATTGTTCAAACAGAAATATTTATGTACTTCACAACCTATGTTTGATGAATCTTTTATGTTAAACCATATCGTATTCGTTTCCATGTAATAAGTTCTTAGTTGAGAAAGTTCAATGATCCATATAGTTGTTTTCCGTTAAAATAGAGACTGAGAGTGATGTAGCTGCACTACTTATTGTCTGTTAATTTCTAGATGTGTTTCATAAAGAGGTCTCTACCTTACATCAAATATGGGAGTTGAGTTTAACATAGATTTGGTACCTAGAAGTGGACCGGTGTCAGTAGCGTCTTAGAATGATACCCTTAGAGTTAAATGAGCCTAAGAAACAATTAGAGGAATTGCTAAAAAATGAGTTTTTATACTTGAATTTGTTATTAAAAAAAAAAGAAAAAGAAAAGAGAGTTGGAAATTTAAAGTTGTTAATTCTTAACATTATATTCTTCAAATATAATATTCCTTGTATTTTAAAAAAATAAAATAAATAGTTTTACTTTTCATTTATCGTTTGTGATATTCTTCCTTGATAGTAAAATTGTCAAAGAGAGTATCGCTTATTTTGAATTCACGTTTTTAACTTTCTTTTGTTTCTATGAGTTTTCAATTCATAAATGGAAATATCTTTGTGCATCATTGTTTATTTTTAGTCAAACCAAATTGATTGTGAATTAAAACTTTCTTACCTTGATGCATCCTTTCACCTTCTTGATTTGCGTTATTTTATTTTATTTTATTTATTTGGAATCATAATTTGCTCATGTTCCCTGAGGCATGCAATAACTTATTTATTTTAATACTAATTCTTTATTATTTAATTATAGTATATATCCAATCTCTCTTTAATTATAATTGAGGAATGAGTTTGATTTGTAATAAGTTTTTTTAAGTGCTTCTAGTGAAAAAAAAAATTATGGGAATATGAACCTATGTGTGGACATTAGATGATCAAACAAAATAACTATTAAGGATAGATATCTTTTTCCTAGAATAAATAACCTTAGATCATTCGAGTAGAGTGGCGTTTGATTCAAGTAAAGTAGATGCAGTGATAGGATGAGAGCAACCTAAGAAGTGACAGGTGTAAGAAGTTCTTGGAATTAAAAGCGTATTATATGAAGTTATAAATGGGTTCTCTAGGCTAGCCTTACTTCTGATCGAGTTGACTTGGAAAGAAAAATATCTTCTATAGAATAAAATTGAAGTTTTTAATAATCATAAGAGCCTTAAATAATTTTTAGAAAAAAAATATAGAATTAAAAATAAGGCAAGGAAGGTGGATGAAATTCTTTCAGGACCATGAATTTGAGTTGAAGTACAGTTTATGAAAAGTCAATGTAGTGCTAGAGGCTCTAAATAGAAAATCCTTGCATCTTAGTGCTGGAGATGAATATCTTAGAAGAGTTTATGGACATGAATTTCAATGTAACCTTAAATTCTTTAAACTTGAAATTTAATAGGTTGGAATTTGTAATGACCTTAGAAAACAGATTAACCGAGAGCAGCTTTAGACTAGGAATTGCAACCTCTTTAGGATCAAGAGAATTATGTGATGGTGGTCTATTGTTATTTAAGAATGGGATCATTGTTCCTAAGGAGGGCAGCCCTAGAAAAAAAAAATGCTAGAAGAGACACATAAAGGAAAGTTAACCATACATCCAGGAATAGCCAAGAGGTATTAAGATTTAAAGAAGATGTAATAGTAGACGGATATATATATATATATATATATATATATATATATATATATATATATATATATTGGATGTTGTATTAAAGAAGGTGTATATATATACTTAAATTTTAATTTATGTTATAATTTTGTTATATAATTTTTTTTTTTTGGAAAATCACCTTACTTAATCTTTCAAATTGTTTCTCAAGTGACCAAATACTAATCACAATTAATATACTCTTTGGATTTGATTCCCATATAGATTACTGGCATGTCAAATCTTAACAAACTTATATTTCTTATTAAAGACCGAAAAGAAAAAGAATGTTATTTCTTATTTGTATTAGCTTACTCAAAAATCAAAATGAAATTGATTTCTTAGTTCTACTATGGTATTTATTGATGAAAATTGTTTTGAAAGTCGTAAATGCTCAATAACTATATAGTTTAATTGCAAGTTAATTAAATCTTATTCTCCTTTTGTTACCCAATTTTGTTTCTAGTAAGATTATCTCTTAACAGAAAGTAAAATTCTTTCTTTTCTTATGAAATTATCAAATTGGACTAGATAAGACTTAGTATGTAGATGTCTCTACTGTTTCTCTTTTCTTTCTTTGTTTTATTTATTTGTTTATTTATTTCTAAAAATTTCTGTGCTGTAAATAATATAATAAATTTGATGTGAAATATATATAATGGATTATAAGATCTACATATGAATGGTATAAAACTTTAATTTAATTTCTTTTGTGAATTATTTGTCATGAATCTTTTATGAGAATGCTTATAATGATGGAATGCAGATGAAGATATTATGATTTTAGTATGATGGACAGAAACAAACGTTTAAGTGCATGATTTTAGTCTGTAAATGTTATCATTGATTTTCTTGAAAATTATGTTTATAGTTAATTAATGTGCCTTGAGTTGTCCACTTAATATATGGTGAAATATTTAATGACTATACGTATATTGATGATGTGATTAGGATATGTAGGTTCTCCTTATGTTAGTATACAGTAGGTGTGGAGATCTTGTTAGGATCGGATTTAATCCAAGAGACCACATTTAGAATTCAGAGGGGAAAGATGCACACTGCGCAGAATAGTTAAAGAGTGTTGTGTCGATTAGAAAAGAAAGCCTTTAGAATTCTAGGAAGGGGAACCTGTATTCTTGAAAGTCACTCCTAAGTTTGGGGTGAGAAGGTCAATGTCATTCAGAAAACTAGTTCTTTGTTCTTGGGTCATTTTCGAATTCTAAAAAGTGTAGTCGGACCTATTGTTACCAATTGGCTTATTTAATGTCGATGTCAATTTTCATGACGTCTTCCATATTTCTAAGCTCTAGAAATATCTACCAGATGTTTCATATGTGATAGCTCCTGAGTCAATACAATTTAGGGATAACTTAACCTTTAATTAAGACCTAGTCAGATCATCGATAAGAGCACTAAGACTCTGCAGAACAAGACAATTCCTTTGGTGAAGATGGTTTGGGAAGGATTAACTCCTGAGGAAGCTGCCTAGGAACTTGAGGAGGATATCTTGTGCTGTATCCAGATCTTATCAGTCAAGATACTTTAAATGTTTTGCTCTGTGCATATATGATGTTTTGAGCGATCATGTATAAAATTAATTTCGAGGACGAAATTCTTAAAGGAGGGAAGAAATGTAACATCCTAAAATTTTAATATAATTATTATAATAATAAGATTAAGTTGTTATGAGGTCTAATGTAGAAAATTGTCAATATAAGATTTTATTAGAGTTGTTTAATAATTATAAAAGAATCCAAAATGCCCATCTAATTATGAATTTTGGCTTTTAGCCAAATATAACTCACGTGAGTTGCATGCTTCAGCGAGAATTCCATCTGGAATTCTTTGATATGCAAAGCCATACCCACAAAATGCATTAATTAATTAAAATCGAAAACAATGAAACAACTTTCAAGTGACGTACATGGTTTTAAAAAGAAAAACAAAACTACATTGTTTTAAGAAAAGAAGATGCGAGGTTTAGCGCCGCACAGCAAAAGAAATTTGAAGAGCGTGCATTTTAGTATTGAGCAATGAATAAAGAACGTCAGCAAGGAGAAAAAACAAAAGAGGGATTTTTTGGGTGAAACGTTAGAATTCGTCTTAGGCAATAGTTGAAGCATTTGAAGATCTTCAAGAGGTGAGTAGAAATATCCTTTCTTATCCTTTCCATGATGCAAATTATTTTGGGGTTTGGGTTATGATTTCAAAATACGTGTTTTGGAAAATAATCCTGGTTTGGTCAAATCCTGATTTTACAAAATTGGGGGTTTTACTTCTAAGGTGTTCCTGCTGTAAATTAAATGTTTATTATTGATATTGATGTCACGATATATATGATATATACGTGATTTGGTTGAATTGACATGCTATATATGCACTATTTGATGATATTTGTTATATTGGCATGATTCAATAACTGTTAATATGTTAAATGTTATCTGCTGCAATACCGCCTATGATAAGGGTATCGAAAGTAATTAATTGGGGTGTTGAAAATAACTGTTACTATGTTGAATGTTGTTTGCTGCAATACCGCCTATGATAGGGGTATCGAAAATAACATTGCCAATGAATTGGGGTGTCGAAATATGAAATACCGCCATAATGGGATATCGAAAGTAACATCGCCACATGTTGGGATGTCGAAATGAGTAATACCATCAGTGTACAATGGCTGGTATCGAAATGAGTAATGTCACTGAAGAGAAGGTGACATCGAAATACCTTCATGAGTAAGGTAGGCAATGGGACGCCATTATTATGTGCAGTTTGAAAGTCATATGACATATGAGAATATTTGAGATTGTTTGATATATGAGATTTTGTCATATTTGATTTATGATGTATTAATGATGATTGTTACTGTCAATAATAATTTATATTATTATTATTATTTTACTATACATTATTTTGAAAATAGCGGGTACCATGGATAGTTTTTCCGGTTACCGCACCGGCTGAGAACAATGCTTTTGTGAAAACCCTTTAAACTATATTTCTGTTCACTGGGATTTTATATCTCATAAGTAGTATTGTTTTCAGAGCCTGAGGATGTCCCTGTTGAGCAGCCAGACGTTTTGAAGACTATCTCTTTAGCTTTAGAGCTTGGTTAGTATTGTATGGCATATGCCAGGAGGACCTTTATTATCTTTTAGTTATTTTCTTATGCGAGATGTTATAGACGCCATGTTTTGAAATTTTGAAACTAATTATGTTATTCGATTTTTGAATTAATGTAAACAATTATTTTGGACTAATATTATATTAAGTATTTATTCAGTGTTTATTTAAGAAAAAATTTTATTTTTCCTGATTTTATTTAAATTATTAATTTGGGTTACTAATGTAACGAAGGGCGTTACACTAACAATGTTTTTGGACTCAAACGAGTTCTTAACTTGTTTTCCTTTTTGACATGCGTCACAGAGAGCATCTGATCTAAACACAATCTTTGGTAAGCCTCTTACAAGGTTATGCTTGTTTAGTTTAGAGATTAATCTCATACTAGCATGACCAAGTCTTTTGTGCCAGATCCATCGCTCATCTTCGACAGACACTAGGCATGATACACTTTGAGTTGAGAGTTCCCCCAAATTAATCTTGTACAGATTATTTTGCCTTTTGGCAGTGAATAAGATGGACCCATCAGGGTTCTTGACCATACATTCACCTTTATTGAAGGAAACAACAGACCCACTATCACATAATTGACTTATGCTAAGCAAGTTGTGTTTTAATCCTTCAACCAGAAGAACATTATCAATAGAGGGAAGAGGATGCTTACCAATCTTACCTATTCCTACTATCTTACCCTTCTGGTTGCCTCCAAAGGTGACCCATCCACTAGACTTCTCACGGATTTCTTGGAACATACACCTTTCTCCCGTCATGTGACGTGAGCAACCACTGTCCAAGTACCAGGACTGGGGTCTTTTTTGTGTTGCTAAGCAGATCTGCAACAGGTATTATCATATTCTTAGGTACCCAGATAGACTTGGGTCCTTTTGGGTTAGTTGGTGGTCTTCGTCCATGCATTTTGTTTTTATTTTTGTAAATGCATTTTGAAGAAGTGTGACCACTCTTTCCACAAATCTTACAGTAAGTTCTGGATGCATGCAATTTATTTTCTTTTTGCTTTCCATAGGAATGAAAAGCCTTGTGATTTTTGTTGGACCCTGATATTTTCTGAGACGCAGTTTGTTTCTCAGAGTCATAGCCTAGGCCAGACTTATCATGAGGTGATCTAGTGTACCTCAATATCAGGTCTAGCTTCTCTGATCCTCCAACAAGCTTAGTTACGCTTTTGGTAAGATCTGATACCTCTTTTTTTAGTCTAGTTACCTCATGAGGTTCACTGGACTCAGAGGTGAGTTTGTCAGTTAGACTGACATTCTCAGCTTTAAGCTTATTATTCTCTTCAACAAGCTGCTTATTTAGTTTGTTGGACTCTTCCAACTCCTTATTTACTTTTGACAATTTTTTCTTAAGCACGATGTATTGATGATGCAATATAGAAGAATCATTTAGCAGTTCATCATATGCTTCTTGAAGAGAGTCAGAAACGGATACCTCGTCATCTTCTGATTCAGCGTCCGAAGAGCTTTTGGCCATTAGGCAGAGATTTGAGGTAGACGAGCTCCTTGGTCTGAACAGATGTTCCAGAGCGTCCAGCTTCTCCTTAGCTGTTTGGAGTTGCGAGACCATGTCCAATCTTGGACGATCAAGGGCGTTGACAAGACACCAGTTGGCATAGGCATTCTGAGAACATCGTCTGATATCATCACTCGTCCAATCTGTTTCATGTTTGGACGATGTTGAACCGTCCTCATGGGTAATCGTTGGACGATAATCTCCGTTTGTGAAGATGTCCCACAGCTCATAATTTTGAGCTTGGACGTATAATTGGAACATTGATTTCCAATAAGTATAGTCTGTTCCCTTGAAGATGGGTGGAACATTCACATTCCTTCCTCTTCCAAAGGTAGACTCCTGACTTCTTTCTCCGGGAACAACAAATTGTTCATCGTCCGAAGAGTCTTCATCTTGCTTGTTGGACCATAGGCATAGATTAGCCTCTTCATTTGTTTCTTCTTCTTCTTCTTCAGAAGAGTTCAAGTCCTCCCAAGTTGCCATGAAGTTCTTTTTCTTCTTTTTGAAGAACTTCTTTTTGTCCTTTAGCGTAGGACAATCAGCTTTGAAGTGTCCTGGTTTGTTACATTCAAAACAGACCAGTTGACTTTTATCCTTGGGTTCAGCATGGTCCTTGAAGCTTTTCTTTTGGAATGGCCTTCTCTTCATTCCATTTTTCTTTCTCCACATATTCTGAATCTTTCTGGAGATAAAGGATAGCTCGTCATCGTCTGATACATCATCATCAGACTGATCAGCTTCATCACTGGACTCATCAGCTTTTAAGGCTTTTGAGTTATTGGACCTATGAGCTTTCAGGGCAATCCCCTTGTTCTTCTTTCCGGGATTGTCAAGATCAAGCTCCTGCTCATGAACTTGAAGCGTCCCGACAAGACCATCCAGAGTCAAAGTGGAGAGATCTTTGGCCTGGGTGATTGCAGTGACAAGAGGTCTCCATTTCTTAGGCAAACTCCTAAGAATCTTGGTGACATTCTCCTTGGTAGTGTAGACCTTTCCAAGGGATTTCAGATTGTTGATGATCGTCTGAAAGCGACCCATCATGTCAAGGATGGACTCTCCTTCAGCCATGGTGAACATTTCATACTGGCCAACCAGCATGATGATTTTAGAGTCCTTCACCTTGGTTGTCCCTTCATGGAGATTAGACAAGGTGTCCCATATTTGTTTAGCTGATTCACATGCGTGAATCTTCTGAAATTCGTCAGGACTGAGAGCACACATTAAAGCATATCTTGCTTTATGATTCTGTTCCATTCTGGCCCGTTCAGCATCTGTCCAATCGTCCTCTGCTTTGTCTGTCCCGTCAGAGTTGAGACAAACGTTAGGACCATTTGTGATTCTAGCCCAGAGAACTGAGTTTGTACTGAGGATGAAACCTTTGAATCTCTCCTTCCAGTACAGGTAGTGAGTACCGTTGAAGAACGGCGGTCTGGTCATGGAAGTGCCTTCCATAACTGGTTGACTCCCGCTTGGCATACCTGGTCCAGACATATCTGCAGTAGGATCTTTTCCTCTACACGGCAAAGTGCTCAACCCAGAGGCTGAGCTCTGATACCAATTGAAGGAACCTGTTTGAAACACAAGAAGGGGGGTTGAATTGTGTTTCAGGCGATTTTAAATTCTTTTCGTAAGCAGATAATGATTTTCGCAAGATTGGACGCTTAAAACGATTAAAAGCAAAGAGAGCTCTTCCAAACTCCAAGTTGGACGCTCACTTAGTTTTGACTAAGATAAGAAGACAGCGTAATGAAAGGCAATTCAATCCCAGTTAGTTTGTTAGACAAAAACTAAAGTAAGATAAGGGAGAGAAAAGAACACAACGATATTATCCTGGTTCACTCTTCACCAAAGAGCTACGTCCAGTCCTCTCTACTTGAGAGCTTTATCCACTATAACAAAAACCTTTTGTTACAAAGTATTCAACACCTCTTCAGGCAGTATTCTCAACCTCTTCAGGTTCTCTAAGTATTCTTTTACAGACAAGCCTCTTCAGGCTCAACCAAACTAAGGTTTTGAAAAAGATTGTTCTACTAACTCACTAAATGTGAGAATTCGAAACTAAAGCTTAGACTCTTGAAAATAGCTCTACACAGAGAGTAATATGAAAGTTAGAATCAGAGTAGCTTTTCTAGCTTTGCAAGCTTGAGATTTTCTCTTTTATCTCTTGAAGGATTTTGAATTGCTTTGTGTTGCTTCACTTCTTTTTGCTCAAGTTCAGTTTCGTTCAGCCTTTTTTTATTTATTTATTTTCTTACTTTTCACTTTCAAAAGATGAAGGTATATATAGCTTCTTTTCTTTGAGCAGTCTTCAGTCTTCAACGGATGGAAAAGGATCCGTTCTGATGAGCATTGAATGCATTTGATCCGTTGAGTCTGATAGCTTCTGAAGTTTCTGATCAGCAGAATAGACTGTCAGGGAGATAGCTAAAAGTGGTGCTGACATATCCTCTGAGTAGAAGAAAGTTGCCTTTTGTTTATCCAAAACAAGAAGGTCAACTTCTTTAGGTGATAGGGACATTCTGGCTTGTGCTTTTCTTTTGTACGAATCTTACAGAGAATGTTTTGTCCCACTAGTATAAACCTTTTACATGGAATAATAATTTCAAATGCTTTTACAAAGATATTCGCGCTTGATATTTAAAAGACATGTATTGGACTAGTTATTACAGAAGGTAACCAAAAGAGTCTTTGGACTCAATGGTTCTATAAACTATCGTCCAGTCGTAAACCTGGAATAGGTGTTGGACGAGATAACGTCTTTGGACTATATTGGACGAGATAACGTCTTTGGACTATATTGGAATTGTCCTGCACACTTAATATAGAACATTAGTCCATAACTAATCTTTGTTCATCTTAAATTAGCTCTTTGTTAACATCAAAACTCAAGGGATTATCTGGACCATGACCACTTTGGTTTCAACAATACACACGTACTGTATATACATACATGCATTATCAGAGTGCACAGACTTTAAAAGGAAGTATGGTATTAATACATACAAAAGACTTCTTCTCCTCGCCCAAAGTACATCAAAAGATAGAGACACTGGCCGTACATACTTAACAAACTAACAAACTCATTCTAGCCTGGACAGCGGATACTACTTGTTTGTCCTAATTGTTTCACCAGCATTGGACTCGTACAGGGTTTCGTCTAGCTCTTTATAGTCTGCTTCTTTATCAATTTAAGAAAACATATAACATAGAGAAAATAGGGGATAAGAATTTCATATCATCATAAGTTAGGATAAAGGTAAAGCAGATACATTAATAGCACAATCATGTAACCATACAAATACAATTATCATCAACAATCATTCTCGAGGTTTCTTGCACTGAACTACTGGTCTCACACTCTCATGCACCTAGCTTTACATGAAGACATGGCCACATTCCTATGTCACAACGTATCCCCTACCAAGCAAGATACCTCATCCCCTACCAAGCAGGATGAAAGTTAAACGTCATCCAAGACGCAAATTCCGCCACACCCACAAGTACATTACATCCCCTACCAAGCAGGATGCTCACCCCCTACCAAGCAGGGTGACACTATTCCCCATTCCCGATAGAAATAGCTATCTCGGTGTCGGAAGTCGTATCAGAGATCTCAGAAGCTCACAGTAGACCTACCAAGCATCTAACTGTAGTTCCGGTTTGACCTCGCGTAATCCCACATCTACGCGGCTGTGACATCACAATACAATGCAAACTAGCATGAATCCTCACGACTCATTCCGATCAACAGCTTAGCAACTCAACCTCATCACTTGACACACTGAACCAACACTCCCTACCAAGCAGAGTGTTCACGACTATCAATAGTCCTCTATCATTCCACCAGGTTGAGTGCAGTAGCTAATTACCACCAAATGATCTTATCTCACACATCATCCAATTCACAAACGATCATTGCTTAATTCTAAGCATACTAGCAGTCACATATGCATTATCATACTTTTCACAACATATTATCAGCATGGCACATAAGCATGTTATCATACTATCACATTTTACGACAATGGAACACCTTATCTAATCATAATACAACATGTATTCATGATCACATCGTAGTAAACATATAAGCATGTTGAGCATACAATCTCAATCCACATAGCATATCATTCATCATTTTATCATCTTCTAACCTAGGGTGTAATCTTAATGGTGATAGCATAAAGATACCTATACCGAGGATTTAGGTACTTTGTCAGGGCTCACCCTTTAGTAGGGTTTGGGTTTCTCTACGCATATCAATGTATTCTAGTTTACTCTTGCCTCCCCGATGAGTATGAATCTTTCCCCCACCTTAGAGCAATGTAGCAACTCTCACGAACACTTTTCACGGCCGCAACCCTGTACCTTCAACCTGTACCCGTACACGCTTTAGGACGATTGAATGCAATCTCCTTCTTCATCATAAATCATAATCACAATTAGTATAATCAAACAAAACTCACCTAACTCTTATGAACTAGGTTCGGCCCCTTAAGTAGGAAAATGCTAGGAGTGTTAAAATTTCACAAACTCTTGGATCTATGATCCTTAAGCGTAGATAACACTCTTGTAAGTCATGTTTTTCAAGAATTTGAAACAAAACTCAAGATTTCCAACACATAAGGTTTCAGCCCTCTTATGAACATAAGGGTACGAAAGGTTTTTGATTCAATTATTTGGAGATTCAAAGACATTTAGGTGTGATAGAATCAAATCAACACTTTAACAAAAATTGGAACAAAACCTCATGATTTCTCCTACATGGAGAATTCGGTTCTCACATAGAAAAATAGGTTAGAGAGCTTTTATGATTACAAGCTCTTGGATTATAAAAGAAAACAATGAATCTAGATCAAGAAAATTGGTTTGACATCAAAATGATTTTTCTACAATTTTTCATGAAATTTGGAAGTTTAAGCATAAACATGAAAAAATAGAGTTTCCATGAAGAGAAATGGAGATTTAGAGCTCAAAGAAGAGATTTCTACCTATTAGATGATGAAGAAGATCAAGTTAAGCAACTTTGCATCACAAAGTTCTTGAAGATCTCTTGAAGAAATGGAGAGAAAATGGAGTTAGAAGTTTGAAGGTGTTATAAATGCTTAAAGTGAAGAATAAGAATGGAAGGGGCACGAAATTGAGAGAAAGAAACAGAAGAGGTGCGTGAGATATATATATATATATATATATATATATATATATATATATATATATAGAGAGAGAGAGAGAGAGAGAGAGAGAGGAAAGGAATAGGATAGGATAGGTTAGAATGGGTACTTCACCTTAGGAACAAAATTGGGATTTTATCAAAAGTTGTACTAGAAACTTCAATACTTGAACTTAAAGAATAAAGTGAAGGAGAAAGAAATATGAGATAGTAATGATATATATGAATGGTGTGGGGTTATGTGAAGGAAGGGTAAGGATTGTATAAAAATTACTTAAGGGCAAAAAGGTCCCTAATTGTCATTTTCTACACCATCATCATTACTATGATGAGTCACCCGTGTGACTCACCCTTGGCCATCATTAGCATGGTAGGTGAGTCACTCATGTAATCATTTCTTTAGAGATAGGATAAGATGAGGTGTCCCTTGAAAGCGACCTTATGTTTATCCGTTACCGGTTCCGACAATCCCGTATGCGAATCGGGTTTCGTTTGAGTCGTCAACCCAAACCTTAACCATAATTCTCTACCAGTAATGTAGAGTAAGAATATATTTGTGTTGGATTCCAAATCACTTCTAAGACTTATATAAGATTCGTACAATTTACTAATCTTAGAAAACAGTGAAAATTGGGGTGTTACATAAGTTAAGTTCATGTAATGCTTTATGGGCTGAAATGTATGGTCTTGTTCATGGTATAAAGCTAGCAAAATCTATGGATTTGAAGAAAGTTATTTTTGAAGTTGATTCTCAAGTGGTTCATGACATGATCTTAAAAGGGTTTTACCCTTCTCCTTTTCTCAAACCACTACTCAAAGAGGCCCTCCAGTTAATTAGAATGCCTAGTTGGGATCTGAAATTCTCCATCATCAGCAGAAGTTCAAATTCTTGTGCCGACATGCTGGCTTCCAAAGCACATTCTGCTTCCTTCGCTTTAGTCCTTATTGATTTTGTTTTTACTCTGTTAGAGTTGTTGATTAGTAAAGATGTTGGAAGGGTTTGTCCTCCTACCCTGAATTCTTAGTCTTTTTGTATCCTTTCTATGTAAAAAAAAAAAAAATTTAATAAAATTGGTCCAATTTTATTGAGTAATAGATCAATAGTCTAGCTATTATTTGTGTGGTGCCTTTTCAATGACGCAAAAATGTTACATAAGAATAATAAAATGCATTAATATCAATACAATTAATAATGATGTGATAAAAATATAAATATACCATTCTATAGTATTGGGCAGCCTTTGTTTGTTTCAAAAAAAAAAAAACAGCCTTTGTCTAAGCATATTAATTCAGTAGCCATTCTATATTTCAAATATTTGTAATTTTATTTTAATATATTTCTGTTATGATTGTAATAAATATTTTAAATAAAATATTTTAATATTTATATATTATGCAATATCAAAGGTCATATCATTTTTTGATTTGAAAATACTCATATGTGATAATGAAAGTCACATTTCGAACTCTAATTTAAATTTATACAATATAATATAATAGAATCTATACAATATAACAAAAGAGAATATTATTCAAGGAAAGTCTTAACAGGTATCATCATCTCATGCAATGGCTTCTACAAGAAGCTTCCATTTGGATATTATATTTGGAAATATCTGTAATGGCTATTGGACTAAGACTTATCCATCTGCCCAATTTCAACTCAGTAGATTTTGAATTTATTCTCGGGAGATGTATTAGGTTAAATTATTTGTCTTACGAAAAGATATTTATCAGATTTCAACTTTATTACTTGCCTTTCCTGTAGTGAAACCAGCTCATTGTATTTTAAAAAACTTATTCAAATATTTTTATAGTTTCAATGCATTGTGAATTGCTCCAAGGGCATTGTGTATTATCAATGGCCACTTCAATCAGTATCCTCTCTCTCTCTCTACATTATTAATGGCCACCTTGATCAGGGTAACGTCTACAATGAAGCACTTTATAATATAGTACATCGATGAGGCATTTAAAACAGCCGTTAGATTTATTAGTATAATATTAAATGGTTGAGATTGTTTTATTTCAAAAAAAAAATTAACCGAAGACCTGCTGTTGTGCTTTGTTAGGAAATTATAATATAATCCCTGTGTTTTGCCCTATTTTTGCAGATAGGGACTTATCTCCTCCTTCATCCCACCGTGTTTGCTTCGGGGTGAAAGTTGGAAGAAGATGGCATGATCACTGCAATTGAAGGCTCCGCCAACAGCCGCTGCCTCAAACGATGACTTCTGTTACCGATCTCCATCCTCCACCGAGCAATGAGGAGAAAATGTCGTCCTTAATCGGAAGATGTCACCAGAAAAGAAATGTGGTGGTTGATACGCAGTAGTCATATTCGATGGTGGAAGCTCCGGCAGCCGGGTCGACGTGAAGACGGGAAAGCATCACGACCTTCGATTCCACCTGTTCCAGAAGGAGGGGAGATAATTTTCGTTCATATTTGGTAATCGATTACCATCGCAAGAGGAGTAACCAATTCACTAGGTAATCGATTACAAATTTTGATAAGTAATCGATTACCCATTGAAATTGGTAATCGATTACCAAAATTGGTAATCGATTACCTATTGGAATTGGTAATCGATTACCAATTCCAATAGGTAATCGATTATCAATTTTGGTAATTGATTACCAATTGAAAGTGTGGCGGCCGCCCAAATTTTCTGGGATGTCCCTCCTCTGCAATTACTTAAATTTTACTTACCGCATAAACCGGCTACACACGGTCAAAAAAACTCCCTCACCGTGTGCCACATGTTGAGATACTTCATGCTAGCATCCACGCCTTGATCAGTTTTCATCTTCTTCATTGGGTGCTACTCAAGTTCAATTTTCTCATGAATCTTTCCCAATTTCTAAATCCTAAATCCTAAATCCTAATTTCATTAACAAATTCCATATAAGAGCCTGTTTGGTAAAATTAGCTTTTAGCGGATAAGTTAGCTAATGGCGGATAGCTTATAGCGGATAGCGAATGAGGTAGCTGATAGCGGATAACGGATAAACTAGCTTATTTTCTGTGAAAGTGTTTGGTAAAACTAGCGGTTGAACTAGCTGAAAAATATAAAATGACATAAAAGGACATCTTCATTAATGATTTTACATAAAAGAGAGAGAAGAAGATAAATGTAGAATTATGAGGATAATAAGGATAAAAGTGGAAAGAAAAATGAAACGCTATAAGCTATAAGCTCAAACGTTACTTCAAGTAGCGTCTGGAAAAAACGTTATAAGCTCGTAAAAAAACGCTATAAGCTCATGACAGAGACGCTTATCAAACGGGGCTACTTTCTCATCCGCTATAAGCTCATAGTAGTGGTTTGCCAAACAGGCTCTAAGCCTCCATCGAGCTTTTACTCTTTCTTCTTCAAGCCTTTGCCCCCAAATGTCAGAAACCCTTTTACAAGGAAACGTCAAAAATCTTAGGTATTTTTGTTCATCTATGGTTAACTTTTTGTTCTTTTTTGCATCGTGTACTATTTTATTTTATTTTCACAATAAATAGATGGAAGAAAATGGTGGAGATGAAGCAGAATCACAAAAGGTACATGAGAAAGAATTTGAGACCAACATTACTGGATCTGAAGAAAGGGAGCTCAGTATCTCTCTCATCTTGGAGAAAATTTTAACTCAGAGGTAGCTTCATATATATAGTTATACACTGCGTGAAGCTTGGAATCATACTATTTGGAAAAGAAATTCTTTGACATGCTGGATGATGGGTTGCATGCAAGTATCTGGGTTTCTTTAGGTTTTTTACTTCCTTTTTATACGAACCTTCAATGCCTCCGATCTTCTACTGTGGTTGTTGCCCACCGCTCCTGCACTAATGATTATAAGGCTCCAGGCACTTTTGTAGCTGTTTTGAAGGTAATTTACATAATTGTTTGTGGAAATTTTGTGATTCATTTTTTCAGTTTCCAAAGTTGTTTCGACCCTTTAAACTCTTTTCTTTGTGTTTATTTAATTTCATATGTATTTAATTTCAAAATTTCAATTTTGCTTTGAATTTCATCATTGTAACTTGCAAAAGCTATATAAGATGCCGTGTGTGATTGGTGTATCTATTTATTTTTTTGGAATTTAACATAGGCATGTATTATCTTTTCAAATAATATGAAATTATACCGCTCACACAAATTTCACTCGCGCATCATACGGATACATGATCTAGGACATATATATATATATATATATATATATATATATATATATACACACACACACACACGTGCTTAACCTTGCCCCCCTGAGTGTTGAATTTGAGATTGAATCTCGTGGCCCCCTTGTTTCAGTTATCTTTGTTGGGCCCGTCGATGTGAGCTCTTGGGGAAGATCAGCCTGTTATTCCTAGAGTAACTTTTATCCGTTGAGCGACGGCCCTTCCACTCGGCACCGTCGGATCACTAAGGCCGACTTTCGTCCCTGCTCAACGGGTGGGTGTGAATCTTTTATGGTATGCTTGTTTATGAGAAGAAGTTGGGAGGAAAGAAATAGAGTGGAAAGAAGTATGAGAGAAGAAAAAATGAATAGAAAATAAATAGATTTTTAGATATACTGGATTGAGAGAAAAAAGAAAGAGATGATAGAGAAAGAAAAGTTAAATTTTGATACAAAAGGACCCTTTTATCCTTATATTAATAGTAATAATAATTTTGTCTCATTAAAAAATTTAAAAGGTAAAGTTGAGATACCATAATATCATCTCCCTCCCGTACAAAATCTCTTCAAGAGTGGGAAAAGTTTTTTTTTGGTGGGTCCCACTTGATAGTTTTCTTTCCACTCTCCTTTCTTCCCACATCCAAACAATGAAAGTTACTCTTTTCTATCCAACTTCCATCTCCTGCACTTCCCTCACCCCTAGTTCATGCTATCCAAATAATGCATTAGGAAATTATCCCTTTCTTTCTTTTGAGCAGCAACCATAGTGTATAAAAGAAAAATATTTCTTTGGGCACTGTTATTGTGCAGCTATTGTGAGCTTCAAATCTTCGTGCAGTGCTATGACATTATTTTGTGTTGAGCTGCGACCTGTCATAGAAAATTGATGGGTGCTTAAATGTATGATCTGATTGATATATTTAATTACATGGAAATGTGGAGATAAATTGATGATATGTTTGATCTGTGGGGGTTGTAACTTGTAAGTAGAAAGACTAGGTGATCATGTATTTCAATGCATATATATGAAAATGAATGTCAATTCTCCTTGGCTAAAGGCGAAATTGTTCCATGGAGATGATATAATTGTTGCAGTCATTTTCAGGTTTATCTTATGGCAAATAAAATAGATGATACAGACTTAGGGGCTACCGAGCGATGTTTTACCTCCTACACTTTTGTAGGGGATGGACTATGCACTAGTGCAAAATATGCTTTAACCGATGTAGCAAATAACATGATGCCATACTTGTAAATAATTGGAGGTAGAAACACACTTTTCACATCGGTTACTTTACAACCGATGTAAAAAGTGACATTTTACTTCGGTTGGCAAACTGATGTAAAAAGTGAGTTTCTACATCGGTTGTTTTGCCAACCAATGTCAAATGTCATTAAAAAATAAAAGTTACATATTCAAACCCAACTCTAAGTCGAATTTCTTCAATACTTCACCTTCACGTCTCTCTCTCACTTCAACCTCAAACCCGCACCCATCTCCCAATGTTTGCACTCACTTTCGGCCACCGTCGTCTTCACACAACCTCTTCCGGCCACCATCTCCTCCCTATTCGTCAACGCTTCAGGTAAACATCTCCTCCCTTATCGTCAACCAATGTAAAAAATGTCATTTTGTACATCGTTTGTATCTACATCGTTAAGACAACCGATGTAGAAAGTCATTTCCAACCGATATAAAAAGTCATATCTGTGGTAGTGATGATATCCTATTGTGGATTTCTGATGTATTGTAAAGATACAATGATGATATCTGGAACTCAAGTTATGTGTTCACCCTTTGTGGTAGGCTTTTTGACTAAACTAGTGTTATTTTAGAAACTATTTATCAAAATGGGGTTGTTTTGTAACTATTTACCAAAATAGGGTTGTTTGGAATTTTTTACGTTTAGCGTCAGCCAAGGCCCACGCTAAAGGCCGACACTAGAGGTGTCACCCGTCTGAAGCTGGATCTTCACCCGTCTGATGATCATCAGACGGGTGTCTGATGACTGTCAGACGGGTATCAGACGGGTGATTCAGACGAGCCCCAGCGGACAAGTGACCAGCAGACGGGTGACACCTCTAGAGTCGGCCTTTAGCGTGGGCCTTGGCAGACGCTAAACTTAAAAAATTCCAAACAACCCTATTTTGGTAAATAGTTACAAAACAACCCCATTTTGGTAAATAGTTTCTAAAATAACACTAGTTTGGTCAAAAAGCCCTTTGTGGTAGTGTAATTACTTGGAGATCAGTCAAACCAAAATTTATTGTTAAATATACAAGAGGGTTAGAGTTTATTACTCTAAAATTGGCTGATAATGAGGCTAAGTGGTTGAAAAACTTCTTAGCAAATATTTTATTATGAGTTAAACTTACTCTTTGTGTGTTTATATATTGTGATTGCCCGACAATAGTAAATATAATGGCAATAGTGAATATATTTTATAATTGAAAATAGAGACACACGTATGTGTTACAATTCTAAAAAGTAACTACTGTCAAAAAAATGAATTTGATCGAGTTTCTCACAAAGCAAAAAAGCCAATGAGTAAAACATCGAGGGAATGGAATTTGAGCCAATGTGAAATTAACGGCAATAGTAACCCAACCTTTGTGATTGGAGATCTCATGAAGAATGTTCATATGGGTAAAAATGAGTCACTTGTTAGTTCTGCTAGCACTAATAATTTTGTTCTTTCGTAAGGTGTAAGAAGTGCTAGACTCCATTTATTGAAAGGATAAGCTGAAAGTTCTTAATGAATTTTATACCCTTATAAGTGGTGTATAAAGTGTAGTATACATTTGATAAAATCACCTATATGAGTGTCAAGTTGGGCCGGCTGTATGAGATTCTGGCATAATCTATAGAGTACTCATGAATTACCAGGCAAGCACATGGCTTATTAGGGCAAAACAACATAATAGCAATAATTGTGGAGTGTAATGTGATGGATGGATCTCTAACATACACCGAAGTGTTTTGTTTCATAGAATTTTACTTCATCGGCTCACTTATATGGCATGCCTATCAGTCGAACGAAAATCCTCTGTCCCAACCTTGTACCGCTAATAGAAAGTTGCCAAGTTAATTAAAATGTCATATCATCTTTAACATTTATCTAGCTAAAACATAATGTTGTTAACCTTCCCTTTTCTCCCTTAACTTTTTTTACGCTGGGTTTTTATTTTTATGTCGCTGCCAAGTTAGATCGCATTTATTCCTTGATGTTGTTTTTCGATTCTAGAAGTCAGTTGCCACTTTTTTATTGTTGTTGCCTAGAGTTTATCTCTTACGAATAATCCTAAGTTTTTGCCGCTGCCCGATTTTGTATCATACAAAATTCCAGAAGGTAATAATGAGGCCATTCTTATTTTTTCCGCTGCCCAGTGTTGATACCATTGCCATTCTTATTTTTATGCTTTCTTATTTTACTGTTCCTTTTATATACATTGTTTTTTAATTTTTTTAAAGTGAGTTTTATTTAAATTGAAGGTAATGGATAATAGAGAACCCATGACAAAAGAACATCAACCACTCAAGAATGATAACAGTGATGCATTGGTTAAAAGCAAAACTGTTGAGATACATGAAAGGATTCCTAGTGAAATTACACCAAAACTTGGGTTGGAGTTTGAAACTGAAGATGCATCCTATGCTTTTTATAATTGTTATGCTTATAGAGTGGGTTTTAGCTTGTGGATAAGTAAAGGACACAAAGGCACAAATGATTAGATGATTGATAGAATATTTTGTTGTTCATGTGAAGGTTATCATGGGTTTTAAACTGATGACCACCTCATAAACTAGCTAACACTCCTGATAGTAATAACATACAAAGAGAAAGAAGAAGAAAACAAAACAATTTACGTGGTTCACCAAAACCGGCTACATCCACGGGCAAAGGAGCTTCGAACTTCACTATATCAAAGAATCTGAATTACAATATGTCCCTCACATCTCTCTCAATTTCAGTATATTCAATTACCACTAGAATACACATTGTACTTATATTTATAGCCTTAATCAACACAGAAATAGTTAGGCTAAAGATGACTATTGAGATAAGTTGGTTACACGATCAACCGAATATAACTAACTTAAAGAAGCTGTTATATAAGTTTTCTGATAAGGAAGGTTCAAACCAAAAATCAACAATTCTCCACCTTGGATTGAATCCTTCCCATTGTCCAGATGTGATGCTCAGAAATACTCCTTTATACTGCCATATTCATTGTTGTTATTTCCAGATGTCTACATTAAGCAAATCCAAACAATGCATGAACTTGCTTCTAGGAACAGGCTTAGTAAACATGTCGGCTGGATTTTCCTTGGTGTCCATCTTCAGCACTTTGATTCTGTTCTCAATTCGAATGAAATGGTATCTCACATCAATGTGTCTTGTTCTTTCATGATGAACTTGATCTTTGGCCAAACAAATTGCACTTAAACTGTCACAAAATATAACTGCTTTGTCTTGCGGAAAACCTAGGTCAGTGATTAGCCCTTTTAACCAAATTCCTTCCTTTGCAGCTTCAGTCAGTGCCATGTATTCTGCCTCTGTTGTGGACAATGCCACTGTAGGTTGTAGGGTAGCTTTCCAGCTAACAAGAGAGCTGCCAACTGTATATGCATACCCTATAATAGATCTTCTAGCATCTAGATCAGCAGCATAGTCTAAATCTGAAAATCCTGCAACTGTACATGAAGAATCATTTCCATAGATAAGACCTATGTCAGATGTCCCCCTAAGATACCTGAAAACTCTTTTAACTGCTTGCCAATGCTCTTTTCTCGGTTTTCCCATGTACCCACTCACCCCAATGACTGCTTGAGCCAGATCTGATCAAGTGCAGACCATGGCATACATGAGGCTGCCAACAGCACTAGCATAAGGAACTCGATTCATGTATTCCTTCTCAGTTTCTGATGGTGTTGCCTGGACTTCAGAGATATGCATATTGGAAGTCAAAGGTGTGTGATAAGACTTTTTAGTGAATAAGCCTTATAGTCGTCCTAATACAGTGTATCAGGGTCGTATCCACAGGGATTTGATAATATTAACAAGCCATTCAACTATTCTTATACTAAAGTGAAGTGTAAAGAGAAATTTGATTTGGTTTTAAACTTGTAACATGAACAAAGAGTAAAAGGTTGTGATTCAAATACTTAAAGGCATTGGGATTGAATTTCATCAACTTCGTTTAGCGGTATCTAGTTGATTCGTCTCATTTCCATGTCAAATCTGATATTGATTTATCTCACCAATTTCAACTATACTAATTCCTTAGTTAAAGTTGAATTGATCATTTGAATTAGATACATGATGATTCCCCAATCAAGTGATTTAATCAAAAGCATTAAGTTCAGGTAAACAAGACTGTAACATTAATCCTATTCCTAGTGACTTAATATTACAGCTGATTCTAACAAGTTCAGATGTAAAACCAGTTTTCCAACCTAATCAAACATCCAAGATCATGAAATGGTTGATCAAGCCAAACCAAGCATTAAACACATATTAGAAGCAATAAACCAATACAGAGATTAATATGAAAACACTAGAATCTCTTATAGATACATAAATAAGAGTTGATTACATTCAATCCCAATAAGAGAAGAGTTGGCAGTCCATTTCCATGGAAGCTTTCAACAAAAAGGTGAAAGGATGAATCTCCTCAATGGTTGAACCGGTGAAGCAGCTTCTGTCTTCGTTCCTTAATCAGAGAGAAGAGAGTGTGGGAGTGTCTGAGAGAAAGCTCCTTTTCTTTCTTTTTATACCACCCAGAATTTCAAAACAGGGCAACCAGTAAATGATTAATTCGCTTAACCCATACAAATTCGCTAAGCGAATGAAGAATTCTTCAGGTGGAAAAAAGGTATTCGCTTAGCGCAGATGATCGCGCTAAGCGAATTCGATTTTCCAAACTTCCCTGCTGCTGTGACAAATTCGCTTAGCGAATTCAGTTTCGCTAAGCAAATCTTCAAAACCCGTCTGTGGGATCACCCGTATGTGAGATCACCCGTCTATGATCATCTGTCTGCTCACCTGGGACAAATTCGCTTTGTGAATTCAGTTTCGCTAAGCGAATCTTCAAAACCCGTCTGTTGCTGGTTTTTGTCCATTTCGCTTAGCGACAATCCCTTAGGTAAACGAAATTTCTCCAGCTTGGGCTCTTTAAGGCTTTTCAAAATCTTCTACTCTCTCATTTCTTCACCTGTATACACAGAACAGGGATTTAAGATATAATCTTCAAAATAATTTCATAATATATTTTCTATTGATCAAACTATTTACACATTAATCTTTCAAGTGACTAAATTTTACCCATTGAAGTTCGATAAGTACCATAAATTTCTAAAGTTATTAGCTAAATGCGGAACTTATCAGTTTGCTTACTGGTTTTGCAGCTTTCATTCCAAACCGAATTAAAACTTTTTGAATGTAGCCCTTTTGGCATAGAAACAATCTCTTCTAATTTCTATCTCTGTAAATTTCCATGCCTAAAATTTTTACAGCAACCACCATATCTTTCATTTCGAATTCAGAGCTAAGAAGACTCTTCAACTTCTTTATAGCAACTTTATCTTTAGATCCTATGAGCATATCATCTACATATAAAAGTAGATATATGTAAGAACCATCCTCCACCCCTTTGTGATAAACACAGGAATCATAAGGACTTCTAGTGTATTCATGGGAAACCATAAATTGATCAAATCTTTTATACCATTGTCTTGGAGATTGCTTCAAACCATATAGAGATCTTTTCAATTTGCAGACCATTTCTTCCTTTTCTTGTACTGCAAAACCTTCTGGTTGCCTCATGAGAATATCTTCTTCCAATTATCCATGTAGAAAGGCTGTTTTTACATCAAGTTGTTCCAATTCCATGTCCAGATTAGCTATAAGTGCAAGAAGTACACAGATAGAAGTGTGTCTGACTACAGGTGAGAAAATCTCATTGTAGTCCACACCTTCCTTTTGACTGTATCCTTTTGCTACAAGGCGTGCCTTGTATCTGACTCCATCGTTACTTGTTAGACCAGGCTTCTTCTTGAAAATCCATTTGCTGCCAATAATTCTTCTGCCTTCAGGTAGCTTCACTAGATGCCAAGTTTCATTTTTCAGCAGGGATTCCATTTCTTCATGCATAGCAGTGATCCAGTGGTGTGAGTCAGAACATCTAACTGCTTCATGATAAGAATTTGGTTGCCTCATGAGAATATCTTCTTCCAATTATCCATGTAGAAAGGCTGTTTTTACATCAAGTTGTTCCAATTCCATGTCCAGATTAGCTATAAGTGCAAGAAGTACACAGATAGAAGTGTGTCTGACTACAGGTGAGAAAATCTCATTGTAGTCCACACCTTCCTTTTGACTGTATCCTTTTGCAACAAGGCGTGCCTTGTATCTGACTCCATCGTTACTTGTTAGACCAGGCTTCTTCTTGAAAATCCATTTGCTGCCAATAATTCTTCTGCCTTCAGGTAGCTTCACTAGATGCCAAGTTTCATTTTTCAGCAGGGATTCCATTTCTTCATGCATAGCAGTGATCCAGTGGTGTGAGTCAGAACATCTAACTGCTTCATGATAAGAATTTGGTTCCATTGAGTCAACTTCTTCGGCAGTATGAAGAGCATATGACACCATGTCTTCAAAACCATATCTCTCAGGTGGCCTTATGTTCCTTTGAGACCTTCTTGATACAGCTTTTTCAGGTTGTGTTGGAATATCATGGATCACATGATCAACTTCAGTCTCAGCATGATCACTTTCTGTTTCAGTATTTGTATCTCCCTTTCCAGTCTCCACCTGCTCAGTAACTTTACTGATTTTATCTGCAGATTCTGATTCAAATTTGGTGTGCATTAGAGAGCTTTCATCAAAAATTACATCTCGACTAAGAATTACATTCCTTCCTGCTGGTGACCAGATCCTATATCCCTTTACTCCTTCTCCATATCCTACAAAAATTCCTTTCTTTGATCTAGGCTCTAGTTTGCCCTCATTAACATGGTAATATGCAGGACATCCAAATATTTTTAAATTTGAATTTGAATAATCAGCATGTTTATGAGACCATACCTCAATAGGAGTTTTGAAGTTGATGGCAGTGGATGGAGATCTATTCACCAAATAAGAAGCTGTACTGACTGCCTCAGCCTAAAAAATCCTGCTAAAACCTGAATTTGAAAGCATGCACCTTGCTCTTTCTAGCAGTGTTCTATTCATTCTTTCTGCTATTCCATTCTGCTGTGGAGTATTTCTGACAGTATATTGTCTTGCAATTCCTTCATTTCTGCAGAATTCCTTGAATTCTTTTGAACAAAATTCCAAACCATTATCTGTTCTCAACCGCTTGACTTTTCTTCCTAGCTGATTTTCTATCAAAATCTTCCACTGTTTGAACCATTTGAAAGCTTCTGATTTATGCTTCATCATGAAGATCCTGGTCATTCTTGAGAAGTCATCAATGATAGAGAGAAAATATCTTGCTCCACCTAAAGATGGCACTTCTGAAGGTCCCCAGCAGTCTGAATGAATGTAATCAAAGTGGCCTTTGTAGTGTAAACTGCTTTTGAGAATCTCATTCTATGTTGCTTCCCAAAAACACAGTGCTCACAAAACTTGAGAGGTCCCATTTTATGTCTCCCAAGAAGTCCCTGCTTACTGAGAATTTCAAGTCCCTTTTCACTCATGTGACCTAGTCGCATGTTCCATAGAGAATTATCATTAGGGATCTCGGTTTCTGGCTTTGATATTGCTACAGCAGATCCAGTCATTATTGTACCTTGAAGAATGTATAAGTTTCCCTGCTTTATTCCTTGCATGACCACGGAATTCCCATTTCTTCTTATTTTCATCACTCCACCTTCAACACAGCATGTGAAGCCTTTAGTGTCCAAAGCTCCAACTGAAATGAGATTTCTTTTCAACTCTCGAACATGTCTTACATTGGTCAAGGTTCTTACAACATTATCATGCATTTTGATTTGTACAGAATTTATGCCAACTGTTTTATAGGGAGCATTATTGCCCATGAGAACATTTCCTCGAGATTTCTCACCATAAGTCATAAACTAATCTTTATTGGGACACATATGATAAGAACAGCCGGAGTCTAGAACCCATTTGTCAGCTTGATGTTGTTGATCATCAACTATGGAGAGAACCAACTCAGATTCAGATGAAGAATCATTTTGCACTGTGGCTGCAACAGATTCTTTCTTTCTTTTCTTGGGACAATCTTTCTTTCAATGGCCCGGTTCCTTGCAATAGTTACAAATATCTTTCGGATTAACCTTGAACTTTGCCTTCCCCTTTCCTTTCTTCTTGTGCTGGGGTTTTGTTTCATTTGAGATTATCAAACCTGCAGCAGCATTATCATCACCATTACCTGATGCCTTTAGTCTAAGTTCTCTAGAAAACAGATTTGATTTAACCTCTTCTAGAGTTATGCTATCTTTACCAACACTAAAAGAATTAACAAAAATTTCAAGTGATGGTGGTAAAGAAGCTAACAGAATCATGGCAACATCTTCATCATCCATCTTAACATCAATATCACGAAGTTCTAGTAAAATAGAATTCAATTCATCAAGATGATCTTTTAGATGTGTACCTTCCTTCATTCAAAGACCAAACAGTCGTCTCTTGAGCAATAGTTTGTTGCATAAAGACTTAGTCATGTAAAGGTTTTCCAGTTTTAACCATAGGCCTGCAGCTGTAGTTTCATCAGCAATTTCATATAAGACTTCATCTGACAGGGAAAGGAGAATTAGAGAATGAGCCTTTTCCTCTTGTTGCAAAGTGACATCCTTTCGAGCTTTGCCTGATTGACCTGATAGAGGAGCCCACACTCCTTGTTCCTTGAGTAGAGCGCGCATCTTAATGCGCCAGAGATTAAAACTGTTTCTGCCATTAAACTTCTCGATCTTAATGGTGCTAGCCATAGTTCTTGTGTGAATCTTGATAACCCACCGCAAACATATGGTCGTTTTCAGACGCGGAAAAACGATCCAACCAAAAGCTCTAGATACCAATTTGTAAAACTAATGACCACCTCATAAACTAGCTAACACTCCTGATAGTAAATACATACAAAGAGAAAGAAGAAGAAAACAAAACAATTTACGTGGTTCACCAAAACCGGCTACATCCACGGGCAGAGGAGCTTCGAACTTCACTATATCAAAGAATCTGAATTACAGTATATCCCTCACACTTCTCTCAATTTCAGTATATTCAACTACCACTAGAATACACATTATACTTATATTTATAGCCTTAATCAACACAGAAACAGTTAGGCTAACGATGACTATTGAGATAAGTTGGTTACATGATCAACCGAATATAACTAACTTAAAGAAGCTATTATATCAGTTTTCTGATAAGGAAGGTTCAAGCCAAAAATCAACAATGGGAAATATAAACGAGACGCCAATGTAAAGAACCCTTGTGCTCGAATAAGATTTGGATGTTTGGCAAGAATGAAAGTAAGTCGTCGTTTAACTGAAAAGTTTTGTGTTACTCAACATACACATGAAACCTTAAGTTCTAGTAAAAGTCATTTGCATAGATCTCAAAGAAAAATAACACCTCAAGCAACGGAGATTGATTTAGCTGAAAGCTCTGGGATTAATCCAAAGCCAAGATCTGAATTAATGGCTAGGAGAGTTAGTGGACGTGAATATCTTGGATTCATCTCAGATGACCATCAAAATTATTTACGCTCCAAGAGAACAATTCAAATGAGGACAGGAGATACAGATGGTATGCTTGACTACTTACAACAAATGCAATTAGATGTTCCTAATTTTTCTATGCAATTAATATAAGTTGATGAGGATGATTTAATAACCACTATATTTTGGGCAGATGCCAAAATGATGGTCAATAATTCATATTTTGGTGATGTAGTTTGTTTTGACACTAGATATAGAAAAATAAAGAAGGTCGTCAATTTGCAATGTTTGTTGCAGTGAATCACCATAAGCTTAGCATTATCTTTGGAACAACATTGTTATATGATGAAACTGTTGAAACTTTTGTTTGGTTGTTAAATACTTTTGTTAGAGCTTTGTCTGGAAAAAAACCACAGACTATCCTCACTGACCAAGATGCAGCTACTGCGACCGTCTCGTTTGGGCACCGCGAAAATGATATATGATTCAGAGGAGTCACCGCCAATTTTATTTTGGGAAAATATTGGAAAACACATTAATTGGAGGAAATCTGGTCTTAAAAAATAGAGAAAGAGATTGAGTTCGGAAGTCCGTTACGAGTAGTGAAGGTGTTAGCACCTTACATTGCCCGTTCTATGAACAATACTTCAAGTTAATTATGCAAATTCTTTAATAACTTTAAAAATATTTATTTTACCCCTTTTGAAAATAGAAAATAAAATAGACACAAAAATTATGAAAATTTAACTTTGGCTTGACGGAATGATCGATTTTGCTCCTACGTATTCCCCGGTGGGATGGGAAATTCAAAGTCACGTAGTTCTTATAAAATGATGTTTGTTGGTTTGGTTGATTTTAATTAGTTTTTAAATAAAGTTTGCTTAAGAAATTTCAAGATCACCAAGTTGTCACAACTCGAGTATCCTAAAACCAAAAGGTTAACAAGATGTCGCATCTCAATTTACAACTTTTATTTAAAAGACGTTAATTTAGTTTTTTATTTTTTAAAAGTTTAGGATCTTCAAGCTATCACAACTCAGGTATCCTAAAACCAAGGGTTAACAATATGTCGCATCTCAGTTTACCCTTTTTTATTTAAAAGAAGTTAATTTAATTTTTTATTTTTTTAAAAGCTAGATCACTAAGTTGTCACAATTATTCATTAAAAAAAAAAAAAAAAACTAACCTGTCACAACTCATGTGTCCTAAAACAAAAAGTTAACAAGATGTCGGATCTCGATAACACTTTAATTTCAATAAATCATTTTCATTTATGTACATTTATTTTTTAATTTAGACAAGTGCATAAGAATTTATTTGGAAGAATAATTATTTTTTGTTTATTTTTATATTAAAAATAATGACAATAGTTTTGAAGTTTTTCTTAAAAACAATAAAGAACTTGTCACCAAACAATGTTCTAAAAACACAAAATACACCTATGACCCAAATTTACAAAAGGCCCATTTGTTACATTTTCAAACTTACAAACAAATAAAAACAAATCACAAATTATATAAATTAATAACAAATATATAATATAAATTAGCAAGAAAAAAAGTGCTTCTTTATTAACTCAAAAAACTGAACAAGCTTCTGAACCTTTATTTTTTGGAGAAGTCACGCGAAGTCTCGGAGGGTGGGACACTCATTACCACGCATATGATAAATAATAAATAAATTATATAAGTTGAATAAAAACTTGACATAAAAGGTAACAAGTATCACGTTATGCAAACGGTAATCCACAAAAACTAGAGTTGATTAAATCTTTAACACCAATAGAAAACAACTGCAGAAAAGAAAACTAAACCTGAAACCTGATATTAAATATCAGAGGTGATATACATAAATAACGATAACACATCGGATAATAACTAAACCATAAACTAAAATCCTAACTACAAGTAAGAGGTCTCCTTGGGATCACTTCTCAACCTTTGGCTCACCCTCCTCTGCATAAACAAAACACATGCATAGAAACAACAAAGACATGGGCTATGAAATCATATATGAATATAAAATGGTAGTGAAATAGTTTACAAGATGAGCATACAACAAACAAGCATACATGCCGTATTCATGCATAATGTGAAATGCATATCAATGCAATGCGTCACCACTACTTCATAGGTATGTGGATCCATCAACTCTCACTCAGGAAAGACGACTAGGAGTACATATCCGTTCAACTAACATGGACGAATCACTATATCAGATGATCTCCACGAATACTCTTAGTAATCTTGATAATGTACCGTGGCTAGTCAGGGTACTCAGGCTTGGTCGAATAGTCACTCTGACCATAGGTAGCTAGCTTATGTCAAGATGGAACTTTCACACCCGACTCTACCCTCAAGGTCGAGATAACACTCATCGTGACCTCCACCGTCACGATTCATCGTTTGCTTTCCGTCCAAAGGACTCGAATTTGTAGTGAGATCGATTTGGTGTTTATAAAGTTTTTTTTATTTCTTAAAATATCCCTTCATTCAATAGGTGAGCTTAATATCTCGAAGTACGATCAAATACCCAAATTAGGAGTCCTCCCAATTGTATTTTATCATACACAGATCTTGGGATCAAATCCAATACCGCATGCGTGGATCCAAATCCTTTCACTTGGACTAATACACATTGATGGTGCTTATAGAGATATGTGACTAATATTCAAATTACTAATTTGTTTCAAAGTTTATAAATTAGACTTATTTCCTTATCTATTTTGTTATTTTAATTTCTCCTTATTAACATTTACTGAGTTTATACTAATTAAATAATAATGCAGTATTTATAATAATTAAACTTTTCCTTAATGGTTGTCCTTTGTTTTTGTTTGATTACAAACCACAAAAAAATAAATTATTTACTATTTTTTCGTGTAACGAGTGACTCATAAGAGACCTTATAAGTTATATGTGGGAAGGAGAGATAGAAGAATGGCAGGAAAAGGGACGGAACACATTGTGGGAGTTTGAACTCGCACGCTCACTAAGTCATAGTTTATATCCCACATACTTCACCAATTTTTAATATAAATTTGATTCATACCTTTTTTACACTGCCAAATGGTCGCTAATTGAATTTCGATAATAAACCTAAATTGCATAATGAAAATAATTTTTCCTACAAGTTTGGATTAGATTAAATTATTACAAAAAATCAATATATTATTTTTTTAAAATTCATCACAACTTTTGACTATACAGCAAAGTAGTAGAATAAAATATTTTTTTTGGTCAATCGATCTGACTTAGAGCCAATCTGTTTATACTAAAAATGTAAGTTTAAGATTTGGTAGAAAAGTAACTTTAAAGTTTTAATAGAACTTTTATGCAATGCAAAAAATTTATTATATTTAATTAGAATTATAAAGAAAACACTTTTTACATTTTCTTTTTTTTTACAAAAGAGAAAAAAGCAAAAAGAAAGGCCTAATGCCTTACAAAGACAATGCTCATAGCATCAGCAAGAAGCAGACTATCCATCCCTATAGGAGGGGTCTCAAGAATCACCAATGAAGAATCACTTCTAGCACCCTTTTTTTTTTTTTGTTAAGAAGTCCGCACATTGATTACCTTTCCTAAACGTATGATATAGATGAATGTCCCAATTCCTAAACAACATCTTCCTTATCAAAGCAATCTCATTACCAAACCAGTAAAAATTCTGATTACCCTCTTCAATAAGTCTGATTAGTGCAAAGAATCCGAGATGCAAATGTCATTTTAAAATTTTGTAAAGATAATTTTATTCAGAAAACTTCTAATACCTTCCCCTGGTTTTGATTGTCACACCCACATCTACCGCATTTACTACTTTTTTCAGAAGCTATTCATTATAAATTCTTAAAATAATCTAAAATCTAACAGTCAATTTTTTATTTATTTTAAAATCTTACAAACAGTTTAAAATATTTTGAAAATAACTTTTTAAAAAAATGATTTTTTTCAAGAAAAGATCTTTAACAAGGGAGCCTTTATACCGTTATACAACAAGAATTAAATTGGTAATGTTATTTAATAGGAAATAGAATTTGTACTCTTGAACTAAACAGTTGAAGGATAAGGTGTTTTTCTCTCTCACCTTTTTTTGACTTTTTCACCTTGATATCTGTTACAATCTTTCATTCCATTAGAGAAAATAAATTTCATGTAGTTTTGTACAATACTACACAACATTGCTGTTTATACTAACTAGAAAGTACTTCAGCAGTTGAGCCAACTGCCTGAACTAATTTTCAAACCCTACTAACCCATCGCTCAAGCCTAAGTTGCTTCATTGCAGGCCCAAGATTTGGTTTACCTTTCTGAGGGCATTGCCATTTCCCCGTTATCTCTATGGCATTGGATTGCTGAAGATTTGTTGATTCTGTTAATGCCTTTCTCTTTGTAACCGCGTGCCTTTCACATTCCAATGTAACTTTTCCTGTATTTGTTGAACACTGGAATACCATCTTCTCTGGTTTTTGCCAAGAACTTTTTCCATTTGCTTCGGTGCATCTGTTCTTCCTTGTAGTAGCAAAACCATCATTTTCTTTATTACTTGTATAAGTTGAACTTCTTGCTAAGAAGCTTTTAGCTAAACCTGCACTCATGTCTTTATTACCTTTTGATTTCTCTTCTTTGATATCATTCTTTAGAACCAGCTTTCTAGATATCATATAATTGGAGTCTGGACTTCTATTAGTATCCAATGACATATGTGCTTCTTGATTACAACCAGGACTTCCATGAATCAAGCTTAGTGTCTCCGCATACTTGGTTGGACCAAGATTATGTGGCAGTATCTTATCTTGCATGCATGGCTGCAAAATCTTTCCCAAATGGGAAGTATTAGCCTTAATTAAATTTGTGATCTTCATTTCAGCACTACCATCACCCTGTGATTTTAAACACCAAAGAAAAACAGTGAGCGTAGACGACTTGGTGAAAATTATTGACTACATTCATGCATATTACTATTTATATTCATATATGATATATTAGCTGAACTTTTTTGCTTTGATTTTTCACAAAGTAAACAGTATCTATTCATCAATAACTACAGTGTTCTACTTGTAATGCAATTTAGCTTAAATGTTCATTTGCATTTTGATGATGGCTTATATTAGAATTTAAGAATATATCTATTCACAAGGAAATAAATATATATTATTTACGCTAGTGATTCTATAATTAAAAGAGAAATGAAGAATGAGTACCCTACTTGAAGGCTGCACTGTCCTCATGTTTTTTTCAGAAAGGCTATTGTGTTCTGCACATTCTTTTGGTTTCGAGGGGACATTCTCAGACCTGCCTTCATCTTCATTTATGACTACAACATCAAACCTTTCTTCCTCACACTCATTCTCCTTAGAAATTGCATCCCTATAAATACTACTGGTATCAGACACGGAAGAGTCATAAATGTAGCTTGAAAACCAGTTTCTGATGTCCGGAGGCTCTGAATAAAAAAAAAAAAAAAAAAAAAAAAAAAAAAAAAGACAAACTCAAAGTGGTCACTTTTAAATATTTCACATTTTTGTAGGATTGCAATGCACAAAAGTTTTCTTGGCACCATAATTTTTGCTATTTTTGGTGAAAGAAATTATAAAAGAAGCATTACAAAGCACAAACCTGAAAGTAGTGAGGGTGAGCTGAAAGAATCCATATTCTGCAAGAAAAAAATAACAAAATCAGATATAAAGGTCTAAACCTTAAACGAGACTATAATCAATTAATACCCAAGACCAGTGTCCCTTCCAATAAGTTTTGTCCATAATGACCTTTCTTTTTTTAAATTATCCCAACTATTTTTAAACTGCTTGTACTCATATGTTAATTTTGTAGTCTTATTGAGCTTGTCCTTTATATTTGCCCACCCAGTCTTATTAAAGTGGGTTTGAGCTCTATTTCCAGCACGTACCATTTCAATGCACACCTAAAAAAAACTTCAATATTTTTATGGCACCACTCAACTTTCATTTTTTTCAAAGGAGCTTGAGCCATTTCCACTTGCTTAAGAAACAAATATATAAGAGTAATAAAATCAGTCCAATACTCAAGGATAATTTAAAACAGATTGAAAGCATATAAATCATAGATTTCGTTTACAAATACCAAAAGTTCTGCATATGTCATCCTTTCAAGATTGAGCCAGCAAGACAGCTACCAGATTTAGAGATACGTACTAGCATACGACTCAAACAAGAAAATTAATTACTTCAACAAGTATAAAGAAAAATCGACCAAGCACTTAGCTAGCCTTGGATCATGTTTATCCATCCTATGCTCAATGCTCTCATTTGTTTTACTATGCACTAAAGGTTATTGCCCATGTCCAGTCCAAAATCCATGGATACACACATGGTAGTATTGTTTTACTTATCAAAAGAACATGGTCTGCACATTTACATGTTTACAGCATAACGCAGGAAACTCTTTGCATTCAAAGTTTCAAACCACTAAAAACTATCACATAGAGCAAACAGGTATTGACATCATTCAATACATACACAGCTTTTGTCAAACATATGGTGTGCAGCAAGTTCAGAACACTCATCATTCAGAAAAACCAAATATATGTTCCTTTTGATTATTAATGTTATTATTGTTTATTGATGATATGATAAATCGTGCGCAGTTAGATTTAGACAATAGTTATTATTCCCAGGTGGTTTGATGGTCATTCAAATTCTTATTCCTTCTTTTAATTCATCCATTAATCTGGCTTCTCCTGTGGGAATAGGACGTGTTCCTCAGACAACGAGGCTAGCTGCATTGGACTGCCACCAAAATTTCACGTGAGAGGAATTTGAAGACGCAACAAACAACTTTGACCATCAAATCTAATAGGAGAAGGATCACAGGGACAGGTAAAAGAATTTTTGCCATGTTTATGGATTCATAACTTGTATTTACACAGCCTCATAAAGGTTGGCTCAGATGGTTCAGTGGTCCTAGTTAATTGTGTAAAAATGAAGCAGAAGGGTTTTCCCCACAGCATTAAGCAGCACATAGATAGAGGTATTGCCCAACTTGAGCCATGGGCGTTTGGTGAGTGTTCCAGGATGCTGTGTCATTACTCATCAGTACCCTCCCCAAACAACAAGCACATTCTTCATTGTATTTGAATATACATCACGGGTCTAAAGAAGAATCATTTCATTCATATACCATATAGAGCCTATTTAGATAAACGGCTTAATATATAAGTTATTTCTATAATCAAAGAGAAAATATAGTCAAACTGTTTTCATAAGCTATCCTGGAGAGCTTATCAAAATAAGCCGAAAACAGTTTATTGACATATCATAAGCTGTTTCCATAAACTCTCCCAAACATTCTAACAAGCGCTCATGCCAATAGATAAGTCCAAATAAGCTGTTTATAAACCAATACAAAGAGGCTCATAATATGTCATAATGATGACTACTGACCATAGCATAACAGGGGAATAAAGCTAACAAAAACTTAACAATGAAAATGAGTAGCATCCGTAAATCAACTCGATAGAATTTATATATTTTACTCAATGAAATGAAGACATCTAAATGTTCTGGTGTATGTACTAATGTATAGTTCGAAACATCTGAGATCCATAATACTGACTAATTAGTATTCTGTATTCGTTTCTCTACTTTCTTTTTCCATACTAACCAATTTCACAACAAAGATAACCAATTAGTGTATGAAGATGACACTTGAATCCGAAGATGAAACAAACAAATAAAATAAATATTCAGAGGCACAACTTACTAATAGAAACACTATTAACACAGCCATTCATATTCAAAAACAGAAGTTCACTCCAGAACATATTTTTTAAAAGTAACACATGTACTCAACTAATAATACACAATAGGAAATGTCAATTTTAGATTCACATAATCTTTTCTTCACATAACTCATCCTTGACATCATTATCATCTATTTTTCACTCTCTTTTTTCCTCTCTTACACAGTAGCATTTGCCAATGTGAGTTATCTACAGCTAACATTACTCTTACTTATATGTGCAAACTAGCATATAGCCACCAACATCAGAGACACAAAAAATCACAAAAAACCATAATTTTCAGTCATCACAATGATCCCCTCACCGCAATCCATGAGACGCCCTTCTAACCTGTATCCAAACGGCCCTTTGTACAATTCAAAATTGAAAAATTGAGTAGAAGCTTTACCTCGGTCAAGCACAAATCTTCATTATGCTTATCATCCTCAACACAAGTACTTCTACATTGGACTAGCTTCTCCCTAGCAACCACTTCATCTGGGGTCCTAATCTTTTCAAAATTTCCTTCTTCTTCTTCTTCGACCCTATCTTCATCTCTCTGTGATTCGTATGCTCTCAAAGCAGATTCTTGGAGACTAAAATTCGAATCAGGATCGGGAGAGTGATACTCGTACGTTGAGAACCAATTCCCAACATCAGGAGGCTCTGAAACACAAACACCAATAAATCACAGAAATCAAAAGGACTTTCCTTTTTGAGTAAATATCGGGTTCATCCTTCCATTTGGAACCGCTAGTAAATGCATCCCTAACATTATTCACTTAAATTCAAATACATCGTTAACATTACCAACTTAATATCATTATAGTCCATGTAAATACTAATAAAAGGACAAATCTGATTCACTTTCTGCAATTCTAGGAATCATTTTGGAATATTGATAATGCAATAAATTAAGTTGATACGACTTTATAATTTTAGGAACATGATTTCCTTTTTAGGTTTGCAATCATTTTTCTATTGAGGAAAACTAAACACACTCCATTCAACCCACCCTTTCAACACACCCTTACAAGAAATCCACCCAAATGTTAAGATGGTGTGTTATCAGCATTTTTTTTTTCTTTTTTTTTTTTTTTTGTTTAAAAGTGAAAACTTTAAAAGCCCCAAGTTATCATTCGAAGGTCATTCCTATTTTTATCATCAGCTATTAGGTGAATTTTGATAAGAAGTGGATACAAACCAGAAGGGCACGAAAGCGAGGAGCACGAACTGGCAACCTAAAACAGTAAAAGGCAATCGAAATGAAAAAATTGGATACGAAGAAAAGATGCATTCCGGGAAACAGGAATAAAAATATATGAAAAAAGGTGTTGGAGATGATGGTACCTGGGAATTAAAGCCTTGAAGGCTTGGAATTGAATCCATGAAAATGCATCCAACAAGCTAGCTAGGCGGTGGAACTAGACAAAGAACGTAAAATGGTAAAGATAATACTATTTGTTTATCTTTTGGAAATTTTTATGAAGTCTGTCAAGATTTTGAATTTTTGAGGCACGAGATTGGCGCCACTTAAGGACAAGCGGGAGACATTTCCGCATGAAAAATACTAATTCAAAAACATCTCAATAACACTCTTTTTTTAAAAAATTATATTCAAAATTTTAAAATTTTAATTATGCATTGAATGGTCATATGCTAGTTGTGAAATAAAAATATCTTTTTCAATTAAAGCTCTAATTAAAGTATTTTGATTAATGCTTATGGTTGTATTTGACAAAAATAATTGACAAACTAGCTTATGATTGATAAGCTAATTTTTAACTGAAAACTTTTAGCTGATAATCAAAAAAAAACTAGTTAATTGAATTTGAAGTATTTTGTAACACTAACTTTTAAATTAGTTTATAAATATAAAAGGGCATCTTTATATAATTTGTATATAAATTCTTTTAAAATCCTGATTAAGGCTTTATAATTAGAATATTAATTTTTTATTTTATTTTAAATATTTTTATTAGATTATAAATGAAATGACATATTTATATAATTTTTTATATAAATTTTATTTTATGAGGGGTTGGGTATTTTTGGAATTTCATTAAAATAATAAGGATAAAAATAAAAGAAATGTTACTAAGCAATAAGTTAAATAAAATAACTTATAAAAAAAATTATAAGATAATGAGATAAATTTATTTATCAAACACCTCGACTTTGATCAAACAAACTTATAATTAAGCTAATCAAATAAATTATAGACAATCTTGTTATACTTACCAAACATAGTCTATAAGAGGTGCTCACTCCATAGTCGTCCTTGCTTAGCTCGCCAATAATAGAGATTCAATTAATACAAATATTTTATTTTATGCGAGAAGTAGGTTTTGACTAAAAAAAACTATTGGAGACCACTTTTCATATTTTTTTAGAGTGTGTTTATATAAGCTAGTGTGAAAGAAATATATTTTAATAATTAGTTGCGAAAAGGATTTAGTTACTTCAACAGTAACTTTAAAAGTTTACTCCCTATCTATAAGACTATACCGTTCATTTGTACTTACATTTAAAAGATCAATTTTATCATTGAGAAAATCATGTGACACCCTCTCTCTCCCCTTCCCTTCTTCTTCCCTTTCACATGACTCTGCTTCTCTGTTGTTTCCGTTTTTTCTTACACAGTGTTATTCTTCTTTTTCTTCTCCCTGTGCGGAATCTGCTTCACCCATCGTCGTCATCTGATACGCATCACCAAACCACAACCGAATCAAGCTCTATAGTTGCTAAGTCACCAAATGACACATGCCAAATTCTAGAATATTTATATTCTGTTAGGACACTGCCAATTTATATTTTGTTGTTAGATTCCCTTTTATTTTGTTATGCACCAAAGAATGTGATGTAGCCACTTGGCTCATGATCCACACTTGTAGGAATTCCTTGTAGATAAATAGTGTTGTTAGCAATGACAGAAGGCAGAGAAGAATAAATCCAAATTTTGTATTTCCCCTTTATGTTTCTGGAGCTTGCCCTGCTCGAAAGGGTTCCCTTGATTTCCACTCCTATCATTTGGTGCTTTCATTTTCGATCTCATTCCCGCTGAACCAAGGTCAGAGATGGAGATTTCGGTGTTTGATGGAGAAGAAGATGCCTACTGGTGGATTCTTTGCACTGAGAAATACTTCAATGCAAAGGGAATACTAGAGGAGGCGAAGGTGACAGAAGCTGTGATAGCAATGAGAGGTCGTGCTCTCAAATAGTGCCTCTGGTGGTATCAACGAAACCCATCGGTGAATTGGGAAACATTCACACTTGCCCTATTATGGCATTTTAAACCAGAGTATAAGGATGTTTTGCCGTCACCGAAAGAGGGTGTTGTAGAGGCAAACGAAGTCAACGGTTCGAGGATGCATCTTGGTCTTCCCACCACATCTCAAACCCCAATTTCGGCCAAAACTCCCATTCAACAACGGTTCGGAGCTACTGTTCCTTGCCCCCGACAGTGAACGGTGGCGTCGTCATCGTGAAATCACAAAGTGCAGGCAGTGCCACTACCGATTCTGCCTCAGAAGTCACTGAGGAACGCAAGGACCTTGTTCCCGCATTCTTCAGGGATCTGGACCCGCCGTTGTTGGTCTCGGATCGTTCCAAAAGTGTCCTTTTCGGCGTCAAAACTCGTCGTGCCACTCTTCTTGTTCCCTTCTCTGTGGTAGATGGTATTAGCAACTCCACCCACTGTTCCGGCTATCGTTGCAATCCTGAGCCAGTCCTCCCCCCTCTCAGTGACACTGGCAGCTACTCCGTCCTGGATGTGCCGATCGTCGCCCCTACGACCCGGGCTCGCTCAAGCCACCACTCTCCACCACGGTAACCACCTCCCTGGACTTTCTCCCTTTCCAATTATATTTGGGGAACTGCTACCGTACCCTTGAAAATACATGGGTTTTGGTACCGTTTTTAAACGGACCAATAGTTGAGTTCGGTCTTTTGTTTTTTTATTGATGCCATCTCTTCCTTTTATTAGTTAGGGGTCAAAGTTTTGGATATTGCAATTTAGTCATTCAAATGAAATACATTATTAGGTACTTAATTGCAATACGTAAAAGTTTTTATGTTTAATAGCAAATGTTTGACCTGAATTTATTAAATGGAAGACCATTCATCTATTGGTCAGTTTAGAAACTGTTCCAAAACCCATCAATTTTCATGGGTACGGTAGAATTTGTCTTATATTTGGATACCTTATTGAGGCCTCTTCCTCCTTACACCACCAAATCTGAGATTTCCGTTGATTACAAATTGTTGGCTATATTGAGTGTGTTTGGGAAAGTTGGAAAAAATATATTATGCTGATAATCGATTATAATCAGAATCTGTTTTTGTTTGGGTATGTTTGCTAAAAAATGATTTTAAGATTACCTATTTCGTTTGGGTAGTGCAAAAAAATCACTTTTACATAGTAAATTACGAAAAAGAGTATGAAGTTATTTGTATAATTTAATAATATTTATTTGGAAGTTAGTTTTGTAGGGATAAATAGGGAAGAAAGTTTTGAGAAAGAAAAATAATCAAATCACAACAATCTTAAGCTAAAACAAATTAGATGACATAAAACAGCTTTTTTCTCCCAAAAAAAGTTTTTTTATATATTTAAGCTAATTGCCAAACATGATAGATTATGTATGAAGCTACTTTTTAGTCAAAAAATAGCTGAAATGAAAAAAATCTATCTTTCCCAAACATGTTCATTGTGGAATGCCTCAAATAGAGGTGACAAAACTGCTGCTCATAAGTTTTTTCTTCCAATGCCTGCTTGTAATAACCTGATTCTTCTACTTCATAATGGGGATTTGTGGGGTTATGAAGCCAATGACCCACTTGACGCCCACCGTGTGTTCGTTAAAATGGCTCTCATTACACGTCTGGATTTTTTGAAGGATCTTGGTCTTGATTATACTGTCATCAGTGTGGGTCGTCGGGAGGTTGATATAGTGGGTTTTTTACCAAATTGACCCTCTTTTAGAATCTATTTATCAAAGTAATCTTGTTTCGAAATTATTTATCAAAATAATCCACTTTTTCCAACGTGTCATTTTTTAATATTTTTTTGGGCTACATGAAAGACGTTATTTTGACTAGCATCTTTGAAAAACGCTAGTCAGAGTAGAGTTTTTACCAGATCACGCCACATGGCACGTTCTGGGCAAAGGCGCTACTCGCACTACTTGAAGTAACGTCTTTATCCAGAGCGTGTCACGTGGTGTCTCGGGCAGTACGCTATCCCTCACTCTCTCACCCTTATAAATTCTCTTATACTCCCTCCGTCTCATTTTACTTGTCCCATTTGGAATATTGCATTGTCCCAAATTACTTGTCCTTTTAGAAAATCAAGAAGTATTAATTACTTTTTTTTTTTAAAAATACCCTTTATATCTCAACCAATCTATAATAATGAGTTTTTTTATCATGGATTGTAGTGGTTGGTGAGTAATTGCAGCTATCCAACCATACAATTTAAATAGGGATATTTCAGTCAAAGATTGACATTTTGTTATAAAAATTAGTAAACTTAATCATTTTCTTAAAAGGTGTGCATAACCAAATGAGACAAGTAAAATGAGACGGAAGGAGTATAATTTATATTAATTGAATAGTAATAATACTAATGCACTTCTCCATCAGGTTGTTGAATGAATGATACTCCTTCAGGTCCTTAATATAAGAGACAGAAAGGTCTTTTTTTGTCCAATATATAAGAAAAAGTGACTAATTTTTATGCTAAATTTCATTTCTACCTTTATTTATTTTAAAATTCATATTAAAGAGACTCAACAATTCCATATGCAAGTGTTTTGGTTTTGTTTTACTCATTGGTCAGATAGCATAGTCCTTGGATTTAGGAATAAATAAGTTAGTTGAATTAGAAGTAATTAAATATGGATATTTGAGGAAAAAAATTTAAAATAAATTGATTTCAATAATTTTCTTTGGTCATGATCAATTAGGGTTTTATCTCTTATATTGAGGACCAAAGGTAGTATTATTTTCTTTGCGTGCTACCTTTCCATGCCCTAATGTACTACCATGGCTATCTAGTTTTTGCATCAAGGTCCTCAATGTCTATCATGGTAGCACGTAGAGAAAATAATATTACCTCCGGTTCTCAATATAAGAAACAAAACCCTAATTCATCAAGATCAAGGAAAATTATTGAAATCAATTCATTTTAAATTTTATTCTTCAAATGTCATATTTAATTACTTCTAATTCAACTAACTTATTTATTCCTAAATCCAAGCACTATTCTATCTGACCAATATCTTTAATATGAATTTTACAATAAATAAGGTTTGAATTGGAATTTAGCATAAAAATTGGTCATTTTTTCTTATATATTGGAAAAAAAAGACATTTTTGTCTCTTATATTAAGGACCGGAGGGAGTATCATTCATTCAACAACCTGATGGGGAGGATCACTTAGAATTCTTACTATTCAATTAACATAATTATATAAGGGAATTTATAGGGGGTGAGAGAATGAAGGACAGCGTACCACGCCACCTGACGTGTTCCGGTAAAAAAGCTACTTCAAGTAGTGTCTTTGTCCAGAACGTGTCACATGGCTCGCTCTAGTAAAAACGCTACTCTGACTAACGTTTTTCAAAGATGCTAGTCAAAGTAGCGTGTTTCACGTGACCCAAAAAAATATTAAAAAATGTCACATTGGGAAAAAGTGAGTTACTTTGATAAATAGTTTCAAAACAAAGTTATTTTGATAAATAGATTTTAAAAGAGGGTCAGTTTGATCAAAAACCCTGATATAGTCGAGCTTTTGTACACTAAGTTTGTGTCATTAGTGAAGCCAACCCCTATAATTCACATCTTGCTTCAACTATCACCAAAAGGAGAGATCTTTGCTACTCGTGGTAATTGTATGGATGATACTGCGGATACGTTCTTCATATTCACAACAAAGGAAGGTGAGTTAACTATGGAAAGAGTTGGTTTATCACTTGTTAGAGCAGATGTGCAATTTGTTGAAATCAAATTTCTCACTTATTTGGTATCTGAATTTTCTCAATCTACTTCAAATGCTCGATTTTTTGAAAGGAAAAGTCTACCTTCATACTTTGCTTTTGTTGTTCCTGGGAGATATGTTAGAATTATTTTTATTTGGACTTCTATTAATTGATGTTTTTTTATTTTATTAAAATGGGTTGAATGTATGACCTGATTTATTTTTCCCTATGAGCTCATTTTATTATGTGATTTATTATGACTTTTGGGAATCACCATATATAAATAAGATTATTGGGCCAAGCCCAATTGGCAAATGTGTTAAGGTGATGTGTAATGTTATTGGGCCTAATATTTATGATGGATGGAAATTAGGCTACAGCTTCTAATATAAGAAGGGTGGGGAGCCCCACTTGACTCTCATGTTTGATAACTGCTCATTGCTTCATCCAAAAGACAGTTTTGATAAAGGAAAGAATTCTGGTGGAAGACCTTGTTCCTAACATATACGAGTGTCTACGTTTTTTTCTACGAGGCAATTAATACCCTACAAAGATGTCTTTAAGAGGTACGCAATTTATTTGCTATTTGTAATTGTAATTGTAATTTAGGTGTTCTAATTGTAATTTAGGAGTTCTACATCCTAGTATGGATCCTGAAAAAGTCAAACAATTGATAGTTACATGGTTTGTGCTACACAATTTCTGGGAGTTAAATATTTGGTTGGCAGGCATGGTTTTCTCTAAAGTTGAAGTTCAGTAACACCTGAAAATTTACACTCATGTTGAGGGCGTAAATGAAGTACCATGTGATACAATTCATGTTCCATACGTTCTCAGTTTCGCCTATGCAGAACATAGGAGATTGACTGCTACACTTTATGCTAAGTGCTTTCTACAAATGGTAGGTAGTTCCAATGTTAAAGGGTGGTCACTGGTAGCCCGAATTTTAATTGCTCCACAAAAGTTGCTGGATACCGACTCTATTATTAATGTTGCTTTGGATCGGACTGCGAAATGGGATCAAGGTGCATTAATTGTTGCGAACACATGCTAATATTCAATTTGTACAGGATCCGTTAAGCAATGCCATAGGGACATATACTCTGCTTACAGTTGTTCTGCAAATTCTGGACCCAAGTTTTGATTATGGGAAGATGCTATCCAAGGGCAATAGAGATCGTGCTAGGCAAATGGAAGTGGCAATATGGCATGATCTTGCTTGTGTATACACCTGTCTTTTCCAGTGGCATATATGATGCAATTACTTACATGGACCTATTAGACAAGGATGGTGACTTGCAAGCTGTCCCATTATTCTTCAACAAAGAATATGCTATGAATGTTCCTAATAGGAAGGACTACCCTCCACTCTTGAAAGCAGCAACGAGAGAAAATGCAACCATTCGTGCATTTATAATTTCTTGCTATGCTCATTTCAAACAGTGGGACCCTGGGGGTGTTATCTCTTTCAATGGGATGGTCGACTTGAATGGAAGATCACTTGGATAGATGAAACTGAGTTGTTGGAGGCTTGTCACACACACAACCTTGAGGGCAAGGTTGATTTTGAACAGTGGGGTAATGATACGCATCACCAAACCACAACCGAATCAAGCTCTATAGTTGCTGAGTCCCCATATGACACATGCCAAATTCTAGAATATTTATATTCTGTTAGGACACTGCTAATTCATATTTTGTTGTTAGATTCCCTTTTATTCTGTTATGCACCAAAGAATGTGACGTAGCCACTTGGCTCATGATCCACACTTGTAGGAATTCCTTGTAGCTATAAATAGTGCTGTTAGCAATGAAAGAAGGCAGAGAAGAATTAATCCAAATTTTCTATTTCCCCTCTATGTTTCTGGAGCTTGCCCTGCTTGAAAGGGTTCCCTTGCTTTCCACTCCTATCATCATCCAATTCAACGTTGTCATGTCATGTGGCTGTGTGGCTGAAATCCCCTTTTAAATTGTCAGTTAATGTGTGAATCTTTTGGAGTAAAATCGGGAATCACTACAACAAATTTGCAATGTTGGTTATTTTAAATTCCAAATTTGAATATATTTTTTTGTAAATATCGCAAATTCTGGTCGTTAATTTTATTGCTAATTTTATTACAAATAGTTTATAATCGGGATTGATGAACTTGTTTTATTCCATAAATTTATATTTTCTGATTATAATTCAAACTTGTTATAGCTGATTTTGGCACTGCTCTGTGAAGGACATGTCTATTATAATGACCACTGCTACTTTTGATCATTGTGCAATACAAGAATTTGTAGCCATTGTCTATGATGCTTGATTAACAAGTGGTGGAGTAACTTCAGAGGCATGCACTTAGAACGTACATTTTCTATTTAGTGATATAAATTGTGTCAATGAAGTTTACATTTGTTATTATTGGAAGTTTGCTTATTTGACAATGAAATGAAATGAATGTTGCCTATATTTAGGAAAGACAATTACAATGTGCAATGGTTCATTGATATTGCACTACTGGATTAGCAACTACTATTTTTTGCTCTTGTTGATACTATAAACAGATTCACCCAGTATTCAAATGCTAAGAAAGATCACAGTACAAAAGAGGTTAGCAAGTATTAAAAGAGAGAATGATTTAAAAAATTGATAGTTAAGAAAGAGAAGATGCATTAATTAACATGATTTATATTTACTAAAAAAATCTATTATTTATGTAAGATTAAGAAAAGGTAAGAAAGGTTTCTTTTTCAAACAATCAGAAAAAGGTATTAACCTCACCTATCATGTTGAAAGAGTTTAATTTTGATACATTATCTATAAATATTATAAAGCAAAAACTATGGGTGGAAACTTATACCACTTGTCATCTTCCGAGTCAGTATAAAATTTAAATTCTTTTGACAATTGGCAAAATATTCCACTTTTAGAAAATATATTTATAGTGAATTTGTTTTCTTTTCAAAGCAAAATTATAAATTATCAAGTATTTATTGTTCCATTTGCAATGGTATCGAACTTCTCTAAACATTTAATCACACTATTAGAAATTTTCTGATTACCTGCGGATTTTACACAAAAATTTGCAGGAAACAAGTTTCCTATAATTTTTCCTATGAATTTTGTCCATATGTAATACCTTCGTCGGTAATTTTTTCCTTCGAATTTTAAAATCCGCAGGAAATTTCCTGCAAATTTTCTTGCAAAAAAAATTAAATTCATAGGAAATGTCAAATTTTCCTACAAATTTGAGTCTACAAGAAAAAAAACCTTATTTTTAAAAAAATTGCAGAAAAATTCACAGGGAGTTCCTATAAAAAAATTCCGCAGGAAAATCCGCAAGTAATTAATGAATTTCTAATAGTGTCACATATATATGTTTTCAAAGCAATTAAAGCATTTCAAGATGATCAATCATTTCCAATGTAATTTATTTAAAGCAACTAAAAAATAATTGCAGTACATGATTGTGATAAACAAAGAGTCTTATAAATTATTATCAATTAAAATTGTTATCATAACTTTAATTCATACGGATAAAAAAAGAAAAGTATTTTCAAATAATTGCGGTACCCATTTCCAATGTTACATTTTAGAGCAACATAAATATTTTTCTGATATTTATAATTTTCAAGATATATATTTATAAGTCTGCTTGAAAATAAGGTTGCTTTATATATTAATTAGAATATTTAATATTCATGTATGGGCTATTAAATCTACATTATTATAGAATATTTATAGGTTTATAGATATTTTCAAAGCAAATAAATAATTTCAAGATGATGAATCATTTTTAAATGTAATTTACTTAAATCCATGTTTGAGTTATTTCTTCTATCTTCTCTATGCAAGTTCACTCTTTAAATTCAAGCTTCTTTGAGAAAGTTTGTTCATCTAAAGTTTTTTTTTATATCATTCACTCATGGTTTTATTTGTAACCTTTCTCCATGAAAAGATGAATGGAAGATCAAAGTTAGAGTGATATGGCTTTGGAAACAACCAAATTTCTTGCAACCTCACTTGGGAGATAATGTAGAGTTGGTGCTTTTGGATGAAAAAATATTTTCTATAACCATTGCTTAACGTTTTGTTTTTTATGTTTTTTGCTTCTTTCATAATTGATATTTGAACTTCTTAATTTTATTGAATGTAGGGTGGGAGGATCCAAGCTACTACTAGAGGTTCTCTTCGGATTAAGGATAGTGATAGTGATTTTTTTAGTGACTTCAATTTCATGACAAACCATTGTTCTTAATTTTATGATAATGATTTTAACAATGAAGATCAAATTGAAGTAAGCAAAGGTGAAATTCTATGTTTGTAATTCATGCATGTTTATAGATGATACATGAATCTGATTTAATCAAATTTCAATATTTTTTTTGTGTTTGTGAAATTGTGTATAAATAGAGTACTGGGATATTGGTGATCCGACTGATACCTGCAAACATTGTCATGCGATGTTGTGGTATCAAGAAAGAAATAGAAAAGGTCGCAACGCAACTAATCTTGAATTCACATTGTCTTGTATGAATGGCAAAGTTGAATTCCACTTTTGAAGTCTGCTCCGAATATTCTTTCCAATCTTCATAGTAATGCAGATAATCGAAGTAAGCATTTCCTATGCAATATTAGGGTGCACAACATGATCTACTCCTTTATGCCATTCGGAGGGAAGGTTGACCCTTTAATCAATAGAGGTTTTAATCCTCCCATATTTAGGATTGAAAGACAAAATCATCATTATTTGGATAGTCTTATTCGTCGTGACAATCAAAAGTCTAAATTTGCACAACTTTACATATATGATACCGAAGATGAAATCAATAATAGATTGAATTGTTTTAGGTATGTATAACATAAACTTATTTTTAATTAGTCAAGGCTCTTATGTTTAGTATTTAATTCCTTTTTTTCAATAAATAAACTCAATCTTTGTTTTTTTAATTTTTCAGTTCAAGAGATAAATATGAAAGAGATTAATTTTGTCTTCTGATTTCCCAAAATAATTATCAGCTTGAATAAGATTACGAAAGATATTAATTTAGGATACTATGTTGCATGTACATAAAATGTAATTGATTAGGAAAATGAGCATTGTTGACTGATTCAAGGGAGCATTGCATGTTTGTTGTTTTAACTATCATAATAAAGGTAAAGTTCATTTCATATAATTTTACCTTCGGAAGTAGACTTTGAAAGCAAGTTTTCTGCGTGAAGAAAGTGAATAATGGAATTGAAAAAAGTTGAATAAGAAGAAAGTGATTCACCAAATTTAATTAATCTTTAGGAGGAAAATAATTTACAGGGCTCTTTTCCTCGGGCTTATTAAACCTAATAAATTTTGATTGATATTAATTCTTATACATCTTTTAAAATTAATTCATTTTTTATGCAGGTTGCAAATTTGAAGCAAAATGGTGAAAGGTTGAAGATTTAATTATGTAAACTTTAACATATTAATATTAAGTGTTTTTTTTCAAATGACAACCAAAATGTAATTTAAAATGTCAAAAAAAAAATTATATCATCTATTTATATGAAGAAAACAAGTGTTCTAATGCGACGCACGGGTACTGGCTAGTAAGTATAGAAAATTTTATACCGTCAATTAATCAGAAATAATCGTATGTGTGGTTTTTAATGTAGTTATGATGAGAGCCAAACATTTTTAATACTGTGACAATTTATGATTGATTAACACTATAAAAAATCATTAAACTTATAATACATACCAATTAAACCTTATATTATATATATGAGGAGAGATAAACTTACACCACTTTATTTTTACAACTCTTACACCAGATATTAACCATTGATCATATTTAGATCAAATGGCTCTAATTTATTCCTAATAAGTCAGTCACGTGACACCACCATCACTAATGCCATGCCACACCTTACTCCCCTTCTCGTCTTTGTTACTGGGTTAGACTTGAATTTTGACTCGTCAGCAGCTGAGGTGCGCGGCGGCTGGGCAGCGACTCGACGAAGAGTCACCGGGTCGGAGCATGACCCTGGAGGAGGGATATCTGGGTTCATGGTTTGGTGACGCGATTTCAATGCGCGTCTGAGGAGAGGAGTGACTCACGGCTAGTTCGTCGAATTTGTGGCGCGGTGGTGCTACTTGCAGGCGGGGGAGGTGCGGTGGTTCGATCTGGTGTGGCAGTCACTCGGGGGGGGGGGGGGGGTCCCAGTGGTTGTGGGCTACTGAGATGGTTTATTTGAAAGAGATAATGGCTGTTATAGATGAGAGTTCTGTGAAGGAGGTGATTGTTTGGGAGGCAATGATGTTAGGTGATTATGTTTTTTTATGCTTTGAGGTGGTGTAATGGTGTTTTGGCCATGGTTGTTAATGGCTAGGGGTGGAGGAAAGATGAAGAAACAAGGAGAATGAAGGTCGAGATCTCCAAAGATTCTGAAGCACAAACTTTGAAAAATACCCATTCTTCTATTCTCACACAATCAAAGAGCGAAAAGGCTTCCTCCTTTCATAATAGAGCCATTTGGTTCGTCAGTGACCCGCTTATTTGTTGATATGCATTACTAGTATTTTTGTCATCATCGTTTCGATGTTTTATCCGCTTCATCTCTTTGCTGTGGGTTGTTTTTGTTGTGATAAATTCATTTTTCCTTTTATTTTTTCAATTTATGCCATGTGTTCTTCCAGTTTAGTTCTTAAATGTCCTTATAATTTTTTTCAATTTTCAATGTAATCTAAAAATTTAATCCAATGAATTCATACCATAAGCCCGTGGAGGAAACATTGAAGGGAAGCGACAACGACAAGGAGAGAACAATGGTGGAAGCTTCTTCGGGACTGCATTTGGTCGCTAAGTGGAAGCTAATTGAACAGATTATTTGGAGAAGGCGGTGCTTGAATCACTATGATGACAGGCTGCACTTTGAGGAAGAAAGCGATTTGGTGTTAAAGAAAGAAAATGGTGGAAACAGAGGGAAGTGGGAATGGAAGGGAAAAAGTGATCAAACAGAAAATTATCACTTTTATTTGAACGAAATGTAGAAAGAAGCAGGTCACGTGCCACTTTAAATAAAAAATGCAAGCCATTGGATTTGGTACAAATGAATGGATCAAATTGAGTGTAAGAGTTGTAAATTTATGAGGCTATAAGTTGATCTCTCTCTCGATCTCTGGATATATATATATATATATAGATATATAAAATGTCAGATATATATGCTTTTTACAAAGTTATTGACAAGAAGGTATAAGATAAAAAGTAAAAACATTTATTGAGATATGATTCGAGCTTGTCTTATCAAACTCCAGCAACTTTGTGAGTTAAGAGTGATGGAGTAAGTCAAATTTGAGTTAGAAAAATGAGGTGTCTTTCATAAAGAATCAAGCCTAAACTGAGTCTATTTCTGAGGCCGGCTCAATATCTATTTAGGTCTTAAGTAAATTTTAAGGTGAGACTTTTTGAAATAATTTATTTAAAAGAAGGTAGTGTCAGCCAAGCCGATGCTATATTAGTCTCTGGCCAACGTTAAATATTTGTTGTTGTGAAAATAAATTTTTTTTGAGACCTAAAGAAAGAAAGGACTTTAGTTCTTTGGCCCTTTAGCCGGCCCTACTATTCCTATTGGACTGATTATAAGTTAATGTTAGTTGGTCTCATTTGGCTTGCTTGCACCCTTGGGGTTAGAGCTGGACAATGGTCAGTTTCGATCAGATTCATGCCCGAAATTTCCAATCAGACTTCTAATCGTGGCAAAAACTGGTCCAATAATGCTATCATCCTATTTTAAATAAAATGCATTAACTAGTAGTTATCGAATAGGGGGGAAAACAAGAAAAGAGAGTTTGATTGTGGTTGATTTTTGTCCTAAATCATCTAATTTCCACTCTTTAGATGGGACTCTAAAGGGCCTTTCACTGTACTGATGCTGACCTTGCTATATCCACAGACCACAGCCATCCGCACCTCGCCTACACGAAAATTGTAGAGGCATGTGTGCTGCTCGCAAAATGGCTTGTATTGATTCCAATAATTCATATACAACAGCACAGTAATGGACATGAAACAAGACAAACTATATAGCCTAGTTTCCTTTATAAGTCAATTCAAATTTCTTGGCTGGAAATCACTTACAAAATAGAGAATATCCTACTGCAACTTGTCTTTTAATCTTTTCTTCTTTTTCTTCTTCTGTTTGTTTTCCTGCATCATTTTTCTTCATCTTCTTAGAGAAACCTTGACTTTAACTAGCTAAAACCTTAACTTATACTCTCAACAGATTTAGATTTCACAACGTTCCTAAAAATAGCAAGAGTGTTATTTACATATTTTAAAATGGATTTAGTTGTTATGCATTGTCAGTGTAAAGATTTTTTACACTATCAATCAATCAGAAATTATCATATAAGTTAAAATATTATATTTTTATTCTAACTACCTTAAAAGTCATCCATATCATGATTTCTGATTGGTTGAAAGTATACTGTATAGCAATTAAAGCCTTAAAATTTTATATCTCTCAGGGAAACACAAAGAGAAACTATATTTTGATAGTGTATTAAATGTTTTGATTCTAGGAGAATACCCAAGAGAATGAGAGCAAGGCTTAAGCTGCTCAGTCTATCAATTTATTGTCCTAATCATGATTGTCAGAAAGTGAACCGGCTTGTTCAATCAATGAATTGGTACTAGCACTGGTCCGGATGCCCATCAGAACCGTATATGTTGAAAATCCGTATTGAATTGATCAACAAAAACGGCGAAATCGGTGAAAACCAATGATTCAACAATTTGTCCAAAAATGCAATATCTTTTAAAGACATGAAACGACGTCTAAGTGTCTGAGTCTATATATGACTATCAACATTGCAATTATTTCTGTTAGCAGTATGGTGAAGATATTGATATGTTTAATTAGTAATTATACATATTATTTTTTGTTCTTGTTTTGGAAATTTCATTAAATATTACACAATGGTTTGAATGTTCTTGGCCTGATGGTTGTTTGTTACTTTATTTTATAATTCTAGTGTTAGTAATTGATATGTTTGTCTATTGTTAAACACTTGAACATAAATATTTTGTTATGGTTGGACTTATTTAATATGAACTTCTTAATGTTATGAACGGATAAATGTTAAGTTTAATGTTGATTAAACTTAAATATGTTGTCATATTAATTGGTTATGAATGTAAACTATTTTATTAGTATGCTACTTTATTGTTTTATTATTAAATACATTATATAAAATTAAAAAATAGATATTTAATTAAAACCAGTTCAACCACGTTGGATTAGTGAATTGTGAATCAGGGCTTTCACCAATTCAATGACCGGTCCGACTTTTCAAAAATCGGTCTTAAATACGGTCTTTACTCACATTCAATAATAATTAATATTAATCTCTTTTTTTTTTAAAATCTTAAAGTAGGTAAATAAAGTCAATATAAAAGTAAGGTAAATTTATATATAAAAGTAAGCTAGTCTAGCATTAACTAGTGGTAATTTTATAGATTGTCTTAGGTGCAATTTGATAAATTCAATAACAATTATTATTAATCTTTTTAAAAAAAAAATCTTAAAGTAGGTAAATAAAATCAATATAAAAGAAAGGTATCTTTAATATAAAAGTTAGGTAGTCTAGGGTTAACTAGGGATAATTTTGTAGATTGTCTTAGGGCAATTTGGTAAATTCAATAATAATAATTATTAATCTTTTTTTTAGAATCTTAAAGTAGGTAAATAAAACAAATATAAAAGTAATGTATTTTTGTATATAAAAGTAAGGTATTATAGAGGTAACTAGAAGTAATTTTATAGATTGTCTTAGTGACAATTTGATAAATTCAATAGTAATTATTATTAGTCATTTTAAAAATAAGGTAGTATAAGTTAACTAGGGGTAATTTTTTAAATTGTCTTAGGGGCAATTTGGTAAATTATATTTTGAAGGTCACATTTCAAATTAATTTATAGAGAAGTCTTTTTGAATTTAGCTTAGGTTAGTTACAAAAAAATTACATTTATTTTGTAAATTTTTTGTATATCTTTCTCATTATTTTTTCTCTATTTTTTAGGAAATCATGTGAGTTTTTGCAATTAAATTTATTGATGTTTTAAGTTAAATTTTGAAAATATTTTATGTCAAAGAAATGATTAATTTAATTAACACTTTCTATTATAACAAAATATTAAATTGTTAGTAGTTTTTTATTTTGTTATTATTTAAAATTTATAAAAAAAAATTACTTTTCAAATAATATATAATTATATTCTTCAAACATTATTTATGGGTGCATTGTAGGAGTCCATCATCTAGTAGAAATAAAATTAAAAAATTATGAATCAATTTTTAATATAATTTTATTAATAAAATTGACCGTATATACCAAATTAACATCAGACATATGAGTAAAAAAGTAAACTAATGAACTATTTTTTCAGTCCATTAACTTTTTACTTTTCCCACATCGGAAATCATGCCAAAGCTACCATTTTCCGGGCTGAACAAGAACAATAGCAAGTGCATTAGAAGGTAAACGAAGTTCACAATTATTTTACTGCATTACAATGGAGAGTCGCTTTTTTTTTTTTTTTTTTTTTACTAAAGACCTAATTTGATTTTTCAAAAAACGTGATAACACTTTTAGTCTCTTATAAAAATAAATTAATTATTTAATTTTTCAAAATTACAAATATACGACACGTTAATCTCTCTGTTCAATTCCATTTGTGAACGTCCATTAACTATGTTACATGGTCAATTAAGTGTCCTACATGGCACCGTCAACATTTACCGTGAAAAATAAAATCAACATTTACCGTGAAAAATAAAAATAATGGCACAAAAATATACAGTAAAACGACGTTGTTTTCTGTGTTGCGTGGAAAATAAGCCCAAAAAAGTGGATTAACTGACCCAAGTTAGTCCTTAAAGTTATTATTAGTGACTTAATTAGTCCCTGAAAATTTAATCGTGATCCAGATTAGTCTTGAATGCACAACTCAGTAGTAAGTATAAAAAAAACTAGCTGCTTATTGGGGAGGACAATCCAAATCATTATAAATGATTTCCTTGACCATATACTCCATCAACTGGAGACTTAACTCTTAACAAAACTAAAATTAACATAATGTGTAGAACTAAATTGTGCATAATTTGGCGCAATATCGGTAAATCGAAAATGATGATAGTTTCAACCGTAGTCCCTTGGCTCTAAACAATGCAGTTGTACGTGAAAGCAGCAGCCAGAATAACTGGTAATCCTGTTAAAATTCCTAGCAAAGCGAGACGATTATCAATGGATGCTAGAATAGAAAATTTCCTTGCTGAAAGCTCAACTGATGGTGTGACAAAGGATCCTAGTTCAGAGAAAAGAAGACTTTTAGCGTGTCTGGTTTTGCTCCTTAACATACTTATTCACGTCACCAATAATATTAGGATGAATGAAAGGCAGATTTTGGGTAAAAACCGTAAAGAAATTAAAGATTCAAGTTACTGGTCTAAAGGAGCTTTTGTATAAAAAAAGGCAACCTGATCTCTGTTAGTTTTGGGGCAGGTGATCATCAAATCTGCGCTATGCTTATTCAACAAGTGATATAATTTCATTCTAATGTTGATATAATATGCAAAAGTTTTCATAATTCATGTCAATGCATTTCATAATTCATGTCAAGAAGAATTAGGGGATAAACTGGTCTATGTTATGTGATTGCACAGAATGTGTTATCAACTAAATGACCTTGTATTATAGCTACAGTGCATTGAAAATTCAGTCCCGTAGCATTATTTAAGGTTTTTAGATTTCATCATAAAGTTAAGAGTGGTTATTAATCCTATGATACTCAGGTTTTCATTTGCTTCTTAAGTTGCATTAGTAATGTTGTGCTATTATAACTGTTCTTTTTATATCAGTTTACAATTTACTTCCATGTTTTTTTTTGTACAATCGAGGGTCAGAGGGTGAAACAATAAGCAAGAAACGAAAGCAAAGCTATACTCTGATAAAATTTTCCCCTATTGCTCCAAATTATGCACAATACAAATTATACACATTATGTTTATTTAAGAGTTAAGTCTCACATAGATGAGTATATCACGAAGATATCATTTATGATGATATGGTTGTCATTTCTCATGAGTAACTAGTTATTGGTGCTTACTCAGTTGTGCATCTAGAGACTAACTTGGGTCATGATCGGGATTAAATTGGGCACTAAGGATAATTAAATTGGGCCACTAATAATAATTTTAAAAACTAACTTGGGCCACTTTTTCGGGTTTGTTTTTTTACCACCCATGCAGCAAACAAAACGATGTCGTTTTGCTATAATTTTGTGTTTTTTTTATTTTTCACAGTGAAAATGTTAATTATGCCACGTAGGACACTTAACGAGCCACGCGGGATAATTAACGGACGTTCACAAATGGAATTGGACGGAGGGACTATCGTGTTCTGAGTTTGTAATTTTGTGGGACTAAGTGGTTAAATTTCTTTTTTTTTGTCAGGGATTAAAAGTGTCCTCGCGTTTTTTAGGGACCAAATAGGGTTTTTAGTCCCTTTTTTTATCTTATTATTTGAACATCAAGTTTTAGATATTGTAGTTTTTTGGGTTATTATGTCATTGGTACGAAGTATCCACCATCAGGAATAATGATTAATCTTCGTTGGGGGACCTGGACGGCACTTAAGGGTTGCCTGCTCCCAATCAAGTTTTTTTCATACACGTACAAGAGTCAAGAGTTGACCCCTGACCACTTATTTAAGGGATCCGACTCGTTATCACTCGAACCAACACATGTTGGTAGTTTTAAATACAATATTTAATTAAAACTAAAAAACTTTTAAATTTAAATTTTTTAATTTTAAATATTATATTTGACATCATATAGATTTATATTTATTTTTTATTTAATTTTTATTTTCTTTATATACATATATCTCAAGAATATATTAAAAAACAAAGAAACATTGTATGATATCCAATTTTAAATGTTCAAGAAACATAATTTTTTTTAGGTTAAACCAACCATTTGATCCTTATACATGACGATAATTTTGAATTTAATCCTTACATGTGACAATCATTTTGATTTTGGTCCCTATATGTGACAATCATTTTAAAATTGATCTCTATCATATGACGACGTTATAACACTAATAAATAAAAAAAGTCAAATTAAAAATAATTATACATATGTAAATCAACTTCAAAATATTTCACATCAATGAGGAGGATCAAATTATTAGCTTATCTTTTTTTTATTGCTGTAAATTTAACTGCACGTACAGAGAGAAAATATCTGAAGTTACTACTTACACTAGCTAGTCTTCACAACCACAAAGATATATAGCAGCTAGCCCATTATGTCAGAAGCATACAAAACATCCAACTGGAACGTTATCACACTCTTCCACTCAAACAGATTTCCATGTGATCCAAACTCACAATTTGCCTTTAAATTGGTCCACATCCCCAGCCCTTCCCATTCAGCATCAAACCACACTGCAATTGTTTTTTCATTTGCAAACTATAGCCATGGCTTCCAACAAGTTGTGTGCCACCATTTTAATTCTTTCTCTCCTTGCTTACACAACATTCACCAATGCCTGTGGCTCGTGTAACCCAAAGCGTAAACCAACTCCTCCTAGTCCTAAACCAACTCCTCCTAGCACTCCTTCAGGGGGAAAGTGCCCTAAGGATACATTAAAGCTAGGGGTTTGTACTGACGTTCTAGGACTTGTTAACGTTGTTGTTGGATCCCCTGCTTCAAGCAATTGTTGTGCATTGCTACAAGGTTTGGCAAATTTGGATGCAGCACTTTGTCTTTGCACTGCTATTAAGGCTAATGTGCTTGGGATCAACTTGAATGTACCTGTCACGCTCAACTTGCTCCTTAGTGCTTGTCAAAAATCTGTTCCTTCCGGTTTCCAATGTGCATAGACTTCAAGTTACGGTCATTCTTCCATGACCGTGTTCTCCGCTTTAATTGTAGTAATTTTATTGTGCTTTGCTTATATTAGTTCTTGTGGGATGTGTGGCTATTTTAATAATAGGCAAGCCTGTTTGCCTTAATTAGCAACCTTGTTTTTTTTTTTTTTTTTGCCGTAGTAAATTGGGGACCTTTTATTTGATAATTTCGCCTATTCAATGTGGGAAATATATGGGATTTATTGTAATTTTTTTGGTATATTGGGTAATGCTATTGACACCTTAAATTGTTTACACATGCTTCCGGCTAAATGCTAATCAATCATAATTTTAATTTTTTTTATTTTATAACATTATAATTTATTAATGATGAAAGGTACAAATAGGCAATTAGGAGTGCCGACTTTTTTACCACTTTGCCCCTGTGAATATAACTATTTCTCAAAATTCGACCATTTCGAAATTATAAATACCAAACTGCCATTGTTTTATCCAACGTGGCATTTTTTAGGTGATGACCGACTAGTATAAACTAGAGATAGGAAAGTGGGTCAATCCGTCCCGTCCCATCATTAATTCATCTTAAACGAGGCGGGACGAGCTAATCCATTATAGTTATATGGGTTGAACCCCTAACTCATCCCGCTTTATGGTGGGTTGGCGGGTTGGTTCGCCAAACACATTAAATCTTAAATTGGGTTGGTGAGTTGGTGGATTGACGGATTGACCCGTTGTAAAAAAAATTAAAAAAAATCATATAACATTTCTTTTTTTGGGCAATCTTTAAGGCCTTTCTTAAATTATTATTAAAAAATTAAAATAATCTTATCTTATAGTATACAATTAGTGTTATAAAAGTAAGAACATTACTTTTTTAGTATGAAATAATTTCAAATGACAATTAAATTAAATTAAATAATTAATAAATTAATTTAAAAAAATGTATTTTTTAATATGGCCAGTTGACGCCAACCCGCCACCGATCCATTTTTGGACGGATTAAACTGGACGGATCAAAGTGGATTGGTGGGTTAAAAATCTCAATCCATCTCATCAATTTTTGACGAATTGACAGATTAACATGTGAGTCATAATCGACTGTCTCACTCCTAATCTAAAATTGACATTTTCCTTTGTACGTGTACATGAAAATCTCAAAGTAGGTGGTATGTTGTAGCTTTTGAGTTTTTTTGTAAAATAGGAGTAAATTACTAATGTAACTATCAATAACGTAATTCCACATAAACCAATGTGGAAAGAAACGTAAGTTAAGTATATGTTTAGATCAGTTACGAAAATTCGATTATTTTAATAATCGATTATATGAATAATCAATTATTGTTATAATCGATTATAATAGAATCAATTTTATATTTGGATGTGTTTGTTGAAAAATGATTATAAAATAATCTATTTCATTTGGGTTGTGTAAAAAAATCACTTATATATAATTAATTACTATTAATATTTATTAGGTAGTTAGTTTTATAGGGGTGAAATAGAAAGAATGTTATTGATTTTAAAATAATCTAGCAAATTTTTAAATAAGCTTCAAACTTTTAACTTATCTAAAAACAGATTTTTTCTTATAAAAATAACTATTTTAAAATTTAATCAATTTACCTAAACATATCAATTTTTATTAAAAAATAATTTTTATCATAAAAAATAATTATTTAAATATAATTTAATTTTATCCAAACACCTACCACTTGAACATTACAAACACAGATAGCACTACATACCCAAGTTGGAAGAGCCAATTCGTTAGGCGCTCTTACACAGTAAGCGCCACACCAGTAAGTGTTTTCCACGCTGGAAATGTCAACTCATTATTAGGCAATATATATGTGCACGCCCCTGTCAATATAGATGCTCTCTTTTTATTTCCCCCATTACTTCAAATCCCTCTATTTCTAAACTCTTCACTCTTTACGTGACATTTGATTCAGGGAATATTTTATTTTTAAGTAAATTATATTTTCAAAAATCTCATTTTAAGGGATGTTTCTTTTATATCCTCACATGATAATAGATTTTTCAGGTTTTATTCGTTAAATTTATTTTTGATCATCTTTTATATTTGAGAATGACTTTTTATCTCTTATATTAAACATGAAAAAATTTTACTCCCATCTCACTGCCCAAAATGTCAAAACATATTGATAGGAAACGCCATCTAAACTCTCTCTAAATCCTCCAATAAAGCCTTTGGAGCACCAATGAAGCCACGCCTCAAGTTTGCTTCCAAAGATAAGAATTTATATTCATAATTCAATTTTGACATTATAATTTTGGTATTATTATTGATTTTTAATTCTTCTTATTATTGTTTTATGAATATGTTTTCTAAACTATATATATATACACACACACACCACTGTATGGATCCGTGTCATATATGAAGAATATGGTAATTTTTTAGGATTTCATCAAAAATATGTAATTGTTGATTTGTTTTTTTTTTAAATTTTTTTTAGTGAATTATATACAAAAAATTATTTTGTCTAAACCGTCGATCACAAAGTATAATAAATATTAACTTAATAATTATGATTGATATTACAATACAAATAATGACTCTTAAGTGTTAATAGTAAGTACATACTGTCTTATAAATATACACTCTAACCTGTTACATTTGCGAGTGCGACGTAGGTGGAATAGCACAATATTTATGCAAAATTAAAAGGCAAATATAAAAAATTTTGCATATGAGGAAAAAATAAAAAAAAAAGAATATTGTTATTTTAAAAAAATTTATTTGGAAACAAGATTTAATGATAATACAAAAATATTATGTATATAAACACCAAAAAGATTGTGATTAATCAAAAAGATGTTGTCTCTTTCTTTCCACTACTTTAGTATCGTACTACTATGAATATTTAATAATAAATATATATTTCCAAAGCAAAAACTGCAATTCAAGCTAATTAATCATTTTCTCAATGTAATTTATTTAAACACTAATACTCAGCACAATGATCTTCGTAACGATATGAATTTTTTTCTCTTTTGAAAATCTATTTGATTTATTTCTCCTCTTTCCCCGTGTTAGGGGAGGTTGACATGTGGAAATTTTTTCTTTGAGATCATTCTCAACTGTATATAATATAGATATAGATATAAATATAGATATTTGAATATTTTAGAAATTAATTTTTATGCAAATTAATGGTGTCAATTCATTATTAAGGTAATAATATTTTTTAAAGATTGGATTAATCCTTTGGTCCCTAGAATTTCACTTAAATTTTAGAGTGAAGACCATTTTTGGTCCCTGAAATTTTTTTGCATTCCCAATTTAGTCCCTAATAAAAAAAAACTCGTCCGTTAGTCCCCCAAATTTGCTTCCATAACCCTTTTTAGTCTTTCCCGTCAGTCAATGGTGATTGACCTCCGTTAAGTGGTTGACGTGTGACGTTATGTATCTAATTCGCTTAGCGAATTAAGTTTCTGGAAGCGAATCTTCAAAACCCGTCTGTGAGATCACCTGTTTATGATCATCTGTCTGATCACCTGGGACAAATTCGCATAGCCACTTAACGGATGTCAACCACCATTGACTGACGGGAAGGACTGAAAAGGGTTACGGAAGCAAATTTGGGGAACTAACGAACGAGTTTTTTTTTTGTTAGGGACTAAATTGGGAACGCAAAAAAATTTCAGGGACCAACAAGGGTCTTCACTCTAAATTTTAAATAAATCCATATAGTTTAAAGGTTTTAATTAGCTAGGTCCCTATACTTCAAAAAAGTTTTAAATAAGTCCCTATTAATACAAGTTTTAAGGTCTTAATTTCACAAAACTTATAATTAATGGGTCTTTAATTAAAAACGAAATTTAAATATGAGGACTTATTTAAAACAATTTAAAAGTATATTATGAATTAATTAAAAAAATTAAAAATTGAGTGAAACAGTAGGTACTGAAAGATTATTTTTATTTTTATTTTTTTTGTGCGCACAAGGGTATCCCCCGCTCATAGCAAGAAACTAATCCATTTTGAAGAGTTAGATTATCGAAGTGGGTTTTGCCTCTCCCAACAAAGCTTTTTCTCGTATACACTGTAGAAATCGAATTACTAACAACATGTTTAAGGAATCCAACTATCTATCAAATATGCTGGGTCTTGTTGGTAACTTTTTAATTTTTAGTTGACACATGTTAATAGAGATGACAATTGGACCCAGACCCAATGAGTACCCAAAAAATTACCCACAATGGATATGAGTTTTTCCTATTAAATGATGATGGAGATGAGTTTGGGTATATACGTGCAATAATCTATTGAGATGGGTGCGGGGCTACCCGCCCTAGGCCCGCCCCATACCCACACATTTAATTATGATTGATTTGAATTGTTGTATTTGTTATATTTTATAAATAGGATTTGAAAGATCTTTGGATGTTATTTTTAAGTAAGTTAGATGTTGTATTTTTAATTAATGCCCTTTGCTTTATTGATTTTTCATAATTAGTTTTAATACTAAAATAGGATTAGTATTTTACTAGTTTGTAAAAATAAAAAAGATACATTAAAGGAAAAACATATTCTATTTAACTAAAATGTGTGTAATGAGTCCAGATATGGCCATATAGGTACTCAAAGGGTATGAGGGTGAGCATTAAAGTTACTACCTACACACATGAATATGGACACGGATACGAGTCTTTATCTAAAATGCAGGTATTGGAATGGGTACACTAGTACCCTACCCGAGCTTATATTGAGACAACCCCTTCCTAGAAGGTCCCATTGGTGACCACTTATAATTATTAGAGTTATAGCGTAGCGTAGTAGTATAAAATTTGCGAAACTATTAAAACATACGAATATTAAAACATACTGATACCATAATAAAAGTATATACACATAATAGTATTGGCTCCATCAGTAGAGCCTACAACATTGATACCAAATATATACATAAAAACTAAAAACATAACAGCAGAACAAAATGCACTCTGACTTCATCTCTTGGCGCTCAAGGTCCCCCAGCATTGGGATCTGAGGCTCTTCCGTCGGCATCAGGCTCCACAGGTATTCCGTCAATCTCCTCTGGGAACTCCTCCTCAGGGTCTTCTCGTACAGTCGAGAACAAGAAATACAACATAGAAAAGTACAGGGGATAAGAAACAGTAATATGTCATACATGGGAAAAACAATGATATAAATAATGCATATAGATAGCAACACACCAAATCACAACAGTGACAACCAAACAACTCCCAAATAATTTTTCCCTTAACTACTGTCTCTCACACTCATGCAACTAACGACTATATGGACGCGATCACGACGCGACATCCCCAACGGATCAAGGTGTCCCAATCATCACTATGCCACCCCCATAAAGGTAGGGTTCGGTCTAAAGCCCGCAGGCCCAAATCGTCTCATGGATACGACATATTCCCCCGCCCGCAGGCCAGGTCGGAATATTCGCCCGTCAACAACGCAACTCACGGTAACGATATGTTCCCCCGCCCGCAGGCTAGGTCGGAGCATTCGCCCGTTCGTTAACAACTCAACTTTCGGTAACGACATATCCCCCCGCCCGCAGGCTAAGTCGAGATATACGTCCGTCCGTCTACAATTCGACTAACGGGTACAACCACCTCCCCTCAGGTAAGATCGAAATCGCCCCTACGTCAAACTAATCGGTACGACCATCTCCCCGCAGGTAAGATCGAAATCGCCCGTATGCCAACACAGTGATGAATAACAACGATGCAACATGAATCTCACTGACTCATCTCAGGATTTACACTTAGTGCCTCAACCACGACTTAGATGCAACCACGACCAACTTCCATCCGGTTCAACCGGGTATCAACTCACATCACAACCTTAACAGATCAACTACATCACTAGGTTGAGCACTACGACATATATATAACCTCGACTTTCTCACCACACATTCATCACCCGATTTATCAGAAATCAATGCCTAGTTCTACTCAGACATCAGCAGTCAGAATATATATTCAACAATACAATCAACTTCCAAGTAAATAACATTTAATCAACTATAGCATATAATAGACATCATACACATATCACATATAATATACCAAATATCTAATCACAGCACAGACAACCTCAATATGCAGTAAAATCAACCTAACGGTCAAACGACCTCTAGTAGGGTTTGGGTCGCCCTACGCATATCAATATATATATTATTTAAAGCTTGCCTCCCCGACGATATTGCGGTTCTTTCCCCCACCTTAGTGATTTTTCCGGGAGATTCCGAATGCGGCTCTGCAGCAGTCACTCAAGTGCGCGATCGAGCGTTCGAGTCTTGTCAGATTCTATACAGTAAAACACAACCAGAAATTAAAATAATGAAACCATAATCTACCTAATCTCTATGATTAGCTACTGCCCTTAATTAATTAAATAAGCTAGGGATATTGAAATTCTACCAACTCTTGGATCAATGATCCCTAAGCATACCTAATGCATAATCAATGATCAATTATCAAAGATTTGAACCAAAACCCCTTAAACCAACAAAGTAGGGTTTCGGCCATTACCATGAAAAATAGGTGAGAGTTTGATTTGGCCTCCTAATCACTTGGATTACATGATTAAGGGATGAACTAAGTGAAATAAAAAACAAAGAACAAAAACCCATTTTTCCCCCAAAACCCATACATTCGGCCCCTCTTTGATAAATAGGCTAGTGATTTTATTTCATTACAAGCTCTTGGATTATGATATTAGGGGATGATACTAGCTCATAGGAATTGGTTTGGTCTCAAAATGATTTTTCTACAATTTTCTAGAGATTTTTGAAGTTTAGATCTAGAAATTGACATTCATGAAAATAAATGGAGAAAATAAAGATTGAGAGCTCAAGGATGAAATCTATACCTTCTAGGTGATAGAGGAGGATGAGAGGAGCAACTTTGCTTCACAAACTTGGTTGAAAATCCTTGAGGAAGCTTGAGGAAAAAGAGGTTGAAAATGGAGGAAGAAAGAGAAATGGAGGAAGAAGAAGAAGAAAGAAGGAAGAAGAAGAAGATGGAGGTGATAAGGAGAGAGAGAGAGAGCTCGAAATTATGGAGAGAGAAAGTGAGGGTGATCATGAAAATGTAGATATTTTCTTAAGTTTTCTTAAGAGTTAAGAAAGGTAAAAAGGGTAAAAAGGTAATTAGTAAAAATAACCAAGGGCAATTTGGTCATTTCACGTTCCGACATTTTGAAAATCCTCACGACACTTGTAGGAGTCCCCAAATGATTTATCATGGCTCTGGTATGAAAATCATTGGCTCAAGGTTCTCGAAAAACCCTAAGATACCTCGAATCGTCTCCTAGAACGATTATCGGACTGAATATAATAATATTATTTTCATTTTCGAACGTCAGGACGAACTTTTTCGAAAATATAGGAAACGTGATTCTAAGACTAACTGTCTCGTTCACGGGTCCAAATTAGGTCTCGATAGTAGTAAAACACTACTGTCAAGGAAAAACGCAGACCGGGCTCCGTCTGAGTTTTCGACCCAAAACTTAACCATAGCTTCCTACGATAACGTAGAGCGTGACTATGGCCTCGGAATAGTTTATTTAATTTTCTAGACCCTCTAATAAAATAAAATTACTTAAATACTAATTAAACAAAAGATAAAAGAAAATCGGGGTGTTACATATATCATTGTCATTCAGAAGTTTTGAGTGTTGTTAAGATCTCAAAAGCCCTTTTTATACCATTCATTGGAATGAGATAATGCAAGAAGGTGAAAAGGGACAAGTTGCACTCAATTACGTTGGCCAACAGAAATGATGAGTATTGGCACTCATAGGGTATACATTGAGACTTGGGACCATTGTTAGGAGAACATTGTTATTGCAAGGGCTTTGTCTTCAATCCTCCAATATGGGAGGTGAGGATCCAACCTCATGCAATCTAAGCTGTCCAAATATTATTAAAATAAATCCACGGCTCAGATTAAAAGGTAAGATGCAAAAAAAACACCATCAACTCCAACTCCTACTGCAACACCGAAGAAGCTCCAGTGTGCCATCGTTGCATGTCATTCTTCTAGACATATTCTGGCAGTGGCGGTGCACCTCCGATCTCCGATCAACTCCTCCGTCGTGAGGGGCAATGAAATATTCGTTATCAGCTTTCCTGCCTTTTACCACAATGACCAAACGAAGACAGAGCCAAAAAGTGCCAGTGGCAACGCACAAAGAGAGTTACACGGCGGGAATCACGGTGGCTGGGCGGAGCAGGAACGGCGGATCGCGAGATCTGGTTTGGTGCGTGACGACTGATGTGAGTTGCTACCTTGGAACAATTTTGTGCACAGAGCGTGATGGCATATGGCGGTCTTCATGGCGGCGCGAAGAACAGGGGCGACGACAGACTGGTTTCCGTGGTACTCGTCCTCTCTCCCTTGTTTTGCTTGTTTGATGGATGAGCGCGAATAACCTAGATTCGAACCGGCGTGCGAACCTTGCATCACCACTGCGAACCTGATCTTCTCCGTCGTCGACACGTCATGCTCTCACCATCCTAGATCTGCGAGCCTGACCACCACGAACCGCGCACCAAAGGCTCTATGGCCAACACGATGGGTTCAACTGCCCATCGGAATCGAGGTTACTTTTTTGTTTTTTTTATTCTTTTTATTTTTTTAGAGGAAGTACCCGTTATATCCTTGGATGATGGGTGCACAACTCCAAGGAAGGAGGATTAAAGATTTTCCCTATTGGAAGGCCATTGGAAAGCATCGCTCACTGCGCATTAGGTTATGAATATATTAGATGGTATAAACGACGTATCAGACGTTAGATTTCTTACATCAACGCATCTCTTGGATGTGGTAACTTCTTTAGCAATTTGGTTCTTACTAACTGTATTTTGTATTCATAATAACATATGTTATATTTTTCTTAGGTTGACATTATAGAGCAGCTAGATGATTTTGCTACTGAGTCAGGTGGTGGATTTAATATGGATACCCTTCGTCAATCTGCCAAGCAAATGTTATTTGCATTGAAGGGAGGTGATCACATTGCAACGACGCAAAGGATCTAGACGAAGGACATGTCATAGAAGGAGGGTTGGGTTAACGATTAATTGAACAAGACTTCGAGATCCATAGGCCTCCTCTTCTTCACGCCAGCATACTAGTCAGCCAACGAATTAGCCATCGATCACTACTATTGGCCCTTATGACCTTTCCTTATTACCTTTACCCTACACTATCATTTTCAGGTTATCCACTTTCTAAACAACCACCTGCACCTGCACGTTGGCCTCACACCTTTACCCTTACACCATTATATTTGTATTACTCGTCATATCCAAGTTATCCAAGATATCCTCACCCATCACAGCTAGGAATATCTTCTTTTGATCCATATCTTGATCTTGTCCCTGACCCTTCTCATTAACATATGTTATAATTGATATTTTGTCACATTACTTTATTTTATATGTTCAATATTAGCATCCTATGCTTTTTTCATATATTTAAATTCTATTTTATTACAAATGATAGGGGTTAGTGTGGCAATTAGTTAAGTTAGTTTAACTTTCAGTTATTTTTGTTACTTCTCTAATTATAGTAGACAGCTATATATACTGTTTTGTGATATTCTTTTCAGTCAATTCCATTCCTCTCACATTGAGATTGGATCATATATGAGTTTCTCTTGACATCTAACATGGTATCAGTAGTTCTTATTCTCCAAACTTCCGCATTTTGATTCCCAATTGTTCTTCCTTGCGATTCCTTCTTTCTCTTGTTTTCTACATCACGCTATGGAAGATCAAAACCCTCTCCACATTCATCCTTCTGATAATCCTGGCTTGGTTCTTTTTTCTCAACTTCTCGATGGTAGTAATTCCCTCACATGGTGATGCTCCTTGATTCTTGCTCTGGATGGCAAGAACAGATTAGGTTTTGTTGATGGCTCTGTTCCTCAACCTGAACAGACGGATGCTCCAGCTTTGCGTCTATGGAAGCACAATGATAGCATTGTTGCTTCTTGGCTTCTCAATTCCATTTCTAAGGAAATTAGCGCAAGTGTCATTTACTCTTCTTTTGCTTCAGCAATTTGGAATAACCTTCAAGATCGGTTCAATCAGAAGAATGGTCCAAAGATCTTTCAGTTGAGGAAGGCGATTCTCACTGTAGTCAGGGTCCGCATTCTCTCAGTACCTATTTCACCAAGTTCAAATCCTTGTGGGAAGAGCTTGGTGAATATCTCCCTGTTCATTCTTGCCAGTGTGGTGGTATTCAACCTTCTTGATGGACCTTAATGAATCTTTCTCCCAGCGTCGTGGTCATATTCTCTTGATGAACCCTATTCCTCCTATTTCCCAGGTTTTTTCTTTACTGTTGCAAGATGAAACTCAAAGGGAGGTTGGCGTTCAATCCACTCCCACACCTGAACTTGCCTATGTTGTACAACCGGCCCAAACCTAGCACAATAATCCCAAGAAAGATCGCCCCATTTGTGCTCATTGCAATTTTCCAGGGCATACCAAAGATAAGTGTTTTAAACTTCATGGTTACCCCCTGGACACAAGAAACACCAAGTATCCACCTCTGTAAATCAAGTCATGGATCCCTCTCAGCCTGCTGATGACACTGTTGTCTGGTCTCCTCAACATTGTCAACAACTCCTTGCTATGCTTCAAGCACAGCTCGCAAGAGTTCCCGTGTCTCATGCTCAAGATCAAAACGATTCATCCATAGGTATATCACTTTCCATTCTCCCTTCTCCTTTCAAGAATTCATCTTGTTGTATACTTGATTCGGGGGCCACATCACATATTACTTGTCACATCGATGTATTCCTAAATTTCCATACACTGCACAATAGGTTTGTTACCTTACCAAATAAATCCTAAGTTCAAGTTTTGGGCAATGGTTCAGTTCGAATCAACCCACAATTAGTTATACACAATGTATTATATATTCTCTCTTTTCATGTCAACTTAATATATGTGAGTAGCCTTCATTCTTCTACTGAATACACTGTCATTATAAACAAACACTCTTTCAGAGGACTATTGGCAAAGGTGATCTTCAACAAGGCGTCTATGTTCTTTGCTCACATAGTTCACATCAGCCTGTTTCTGTAAATAATTCTGTTAATAATTCCATTGTTGCTGTGGATAAATCTGCTACACCCCTATATAGTGTTACAAATATGTCTGGGACTCATGATCATGCTCTATGCCATGCAAGGCTAGGTCATGTCTCTGAGAAGATTTTAAAACTTTTCAGTAATAAAATGGATCTTCCTTTCCCCAATACTTCATGTAATGATTGTTTGATATGTCCCTTATCAAAGTTTAGGCGCCTTTCCTTCATATCAAATAATCACTACTCTGCACAATCATTTAATCTTGTTCATGTGGACATACGGGGTCCTTATCATCAACAAACTTATGAATTATGATGGTAAGAGATTTTTTTTGACAATTGTTGATGACTGCAGTAGATTTACCTGGTTATATTCGTTGCAACATAAATCTGAAGTTCCTGCTCTTATTAAGAAATTCTTTAGTTTTGTCAAGACTAACTTTGGTAGGCCTATTAAACAACTTCGGTCAGATAATGCCAAAGAGCTTCAGCTAAGTAATTTCTTGCAAGATCAGGGTACTTAAAGGAACCTGTTTGAAACACAAGAAGGAGGATTGAATTGTGTGTCATAAGATTTTAAAATCTTTTCGTAAGCAGATAATAATTTTCACAAGGTTGGACGCTAAAAATATTAAAAGCAAAGAGAGCTCTTTCAAACACCAAGTTGGACGCTAACTTAGTTTGATTAAGATAAGAAAGAAGCGCAAGGAAAAAGCAATTCAATCCCAGTTAGTTAATTAGATAAAAAACTAAAGCAAGGATAAGGGAGAGAAAAGAACACAGAGATATTATCCTGGTTCACCCTTTACCAAAGAGCTACGTCCAGTCCTCTCTACTTGAGAGCTTTATCCACTATAACAAAAATCCTTTGTTACAAAGTATTCAACACCTCTTTAGGCAGTATTCTCAACCTCTTCAAGTTCTCTAAGTATTCTTTCTATACAAGCCTCTTCAGGCTCAACCAACAAGGTTATGAAAAGAGTTTGTTCTACTAATTCACTAAATGTGAGAATTCGAAACTAAAGCTTAGACTCTTAGATAAAAACTCTACGTAGAGAGTAATATGAAAATGAGGATCAGAGTTGCTTTGCAAGCTTTGAGATTTTCTCTTGATAGCTTGAGTAGTTGTTTGCTTGTTTTCTCTTGAGAGATTTTTGGATCACTAAGTATTGCTTCACTTGTTATTGTGCAAGTTCTCTTTTTAGTGTCTTCAAGAAGAGAGGTGTATATATATATATATATATATATAGCCAGCTTCGAGCCTTGACCAACTTTGATCTTCAACGGATGGAAAAGGATCCGTTTTGATGAGCATTGAATGCATTTGATCCGTTGAGTTTGATAGCTTTTGAAGTTTCTGATCAGTAGGATAAACTATCAGGGTGATAACTAAAAATGGTGCTGACATATCTTCTGGGTAGAACGAATGTTGCCTTTTGTCTTTCTCAAAGAAGAAGGTCAACTTCTTTATGTGTCAGAGACATTCTGGCTTATGCTTTTACGTTTTAACGAATATAAAAAAGAATGTTTGTCCTAAGGATATAAACCTTTTACAAGGAATAATAAATTCAAATACTTTTACAAGGTATTCGCGCTTAAAATAAAAAAGCACTATTGGACTAGCTATTACAAAAGTAACAGAAAGAGTCTTTGGACTCATGGTTCTATTTATTACGTCCATTTAAGAAGGACGTAAATCACTGTTTAACCAAGTTGGACGAGATAAAGTCTTTCGACTTTAGATAGTATTCGGACTCAAATAAGTTTTATCCTGCACACTTAATATAAAACGTTGGTCCATAAGAAATCTTTGTTCTTCTTAAATTAGTCATTTGTTAACATCAAAACTAAGGGATTACTTGGACCATAACCACTTTGGTTCCAACAGTACTGTCCATCAATTTAGTTGTCCTTATCGGCCTGAGCAAAATGTTGTGGTTGAAAGAAAGCATCAACACTTGTTGTATGTGGCTCGAGCCTTGATGTTCAAATCAAAGGTTCCTTTCCTTTTTGGGGTGAATGTGTGACCACTGCAACATTCCTGATAAATCGGGTTCCCACACCCTCTCTGAAAAATGCTTCTCCATATGAGTTACTTTATGGCAAGTTACCAGATTACAAGGCCTTCAAAGTCTTTGGCTGCCTGTGTTTTGCTGTAGTTCCCATTCATCAAAGGAATAAGTTCTCTCCTAGAACATTCCCTGCAGTATTTATGGGATACCCTCTTGGATATAAAGTTTACAAAGTTTATAACCTCTCCACCAAAACTTTTGTCATCTCCAGAGACATCAAGTTTTTTGAGGACCAATTCCCCTTCCAAACCAGCCAAATCGACCCTGTCCTTGATCCCTTCCATTCCACTGTGATCCCTTTGCCTATCAAAGATGTCATTCCCAACACCCTCCCTCAGCCTGATCCTGAACCACATGTTCCCGCACCCAGCCCTGATCCTGCAGTACCACCACATCACCTTCCCGCGTTGCCAACCAACCCTACACCCACCAGAAGATCCACTCGAGTGCGCACTCCTCTCAATTACCTTCAAGACTATGTTTACAACACTGTCTATCCCTTAGACACCCACCTCACTTACATAAACCTTTCTCCCACATATAAAACCTTCATCCTCAATGTTAACTCCCACTATGAACCACAATACTACCACCAAGAAGTAAAGTTTCCTCGATGGAGAGCAGCTATGGAAGATGGAATTAAGGCCCTCAAGGCCAATCACACTTAGTCTATTGTTCCTCTAACTCCAGGGAAGCAAACTATTGGATGTAGGTGGATTTACAAAACCAAGTTTAACTCAGATGGATCAGTTGAAAGGCATTTAAGGCAGGGCTGGTTGCCGGTGATTTCACTCAACAAATGGGCATTGACTTCATCGAGACATTCTCTCCAGTGGCAAAGTTGGCCACTATGAGAGTTCTCCTGACAGTAGCAACTCAAAATAATTGGCATATGTCTCAGCTGGACATTAATAATTGTTAGAACCAAAACAATAATGACTAATGACCCCTAAAAGTTTTAATGACTAATAAAGTTATTATATGTTTATTGAAAATACTCGAAGTCAAGTTTATGTTAATCCATAAGGTCAAAAGACCTTTGTATGTTTCTGACTTCAGATGGTTCTCCAAAACCAAAGTTTCACCTAGCTCTTAAAGGACAAAAAGCTCACTGCAATATTTTCATCCAAAGAAACTCAGTGGTAAAGAGATCGTATAGTATTATGCGTCCAATTGTCTTCAATGCTTATACGTCCAATTGTTTATAACTATTGTACGTCCAATTGTCTTCAATGCTTATGCGTCCAATTGTCTGCAACACTTGTGCGTCCAATTATCTATGCGTCCAATTGTATATTTTCCTGTGCGACCACTAACTTCTTTTTGTAGATGACGTGTGTGAACACCCCATTTTGACCGGGTTCCTTTTGTTTTTCACCTAAATTTAGAAAAAAATCCAAAAAAAATGGAAAAAGAATCAAAATCATAAAAATGTCAATTTTTGAGGATAAAAATAGAACAAAAAACAAAAAGGATAGAGTTTGTTTTTAGTTTTATTGGAAAAAATGAAAATTGTAAAATATTTTATTATTGCTGCTTGTGTTAGGAAAATAAAAAATAGAATCATTTTATTTATTTATTTAGTCATGTTTTGTTTGTTTGTGTTAATGAAAAAAATAAAAAATAAAGTCTTTTGGGCCGAAACCCAAGTCCAAAACCAAACCCCTTGCTCTATGACCCTACCCATTTGTTCAGTCCTAAACCCGAATCCATCAGGGAATGCTCCAAACCACTCTTCTTCCTCTCCCCAAAACCCTAGCCGCACAACCTCTCCTCTCCTGCGGAAATCACGTAATCTCTTTCCTCTTCTGAATCCCAACGACACAGAAAGGGGATTTGGTCGCGCCTCTCGCGATTGTCGCTTGCAAAAATCAGGTGAGTTTCGTTTCTTTCCATTTCAATCTCCAAATCACGAATTGATGGGGGTTTCTTTTTTTTTTTTTGCAGATTGATGCGGTGGGTGTCCTATAAAATTGAAATCAACATAGACACAAGGGGGACACCAAGTGGGACCAAAAAAATGCAAAGAGCAAGAACATAACTGTGACAAAGAGTGAGTAAGAAGGAGAAGCGAATCAGAGGGAGGGGTAAAACACAACAAAGAAGGTGATGGGACCACGGCAAGTGTACCGGATCGTTGCAAGTAATAAAAAACGGTGAAACCGGATATCGTTCTCAGGGATCGAATGCCAAATATCAATTCTCGAATTCAACTACTACTTAAACGAATATTTTGGTTCAAAGGGAGCTCAGGCAGATTCACAAAGCACAAAAGATGAACACAAGAACAGAATTTTGGTAATTTTCGCTTTGACAACTTAACAAACACTTAGAACGCAAAAAGGGTTGAAATTCAATTAGAGGAAAGAGTTGGGATTAAGTTTCATTTGACTTCATTTGCTGCACTTTAATTGGGGTTAAAACGAAAATACTTCACCTATTTTGTTATCGGATTCTCCTAATTTTCCAAGACCCAATTCCTTAGGCCAAAGAACTTTAATTCCTAATTTAAATCCCTAATTCCTTAGGTATCTCAAAAAGGGAAAAATCATGAAGTTCAAGAATCCAAAAGATAACAAGCATTCAAAGACTATTCCTAGTTCAAGAATCTCAAGGTTCATAATCTTAAAGAAATTCATACTTCAAACTCTCATTCAAAGCATAAACCAAATAAATCATTCCAAGGATGATCAAACCCTAGAAAGCTTTAAGAACAAAGATGATAAACTCAAAATAGAAGAAGCCATGCATAACACCCAAGTCAAATACAAGCAAAATCCATCAAAATCCACTTAACCCCAACAAGGGGAAGTTTAGCTAAACATAGAACTATAGAGAGAAACTAAAATAAAAGAGAAAAGAGAATACTCCATGATGAACTATGAAGATGATACAAGCTTCCACTCTTCTCTACTCCAAGCCACCACAAGGTTTCCAAATTAGGGGTCCAGCCCCTCTCATCCCGTGTCTCCCCCCTTAAAACCCCCCAAAATTAGAATAGAAAGGGTTTCAGCTGTGCAAATGGGCCAACTGAAAAATGGGCCTGCGACCTTAACACCGCCCAGCGGTAAAACTACCGCCCAACGGTGGGAGGTCAGAAACAGCTGCGTGAAAATCTGGGACTCACCGCCCAGCGGTAGTACGGCCGCCCAGCGGTACGAAGTCAAAGAGAGAGCTAAGTGTAAGACACCTCCACCGCCCAGCGTCCAAATCCACCACCCAGCGGTATGCTGACAGTACTCATCCTTATATTTTAGGCGCTTTTCTTCCTGTTTTGAATTCCATCTAATCTCCTTTACTCGCTGCAAATAAAATAGCACTAATTAGCCCTGAATACTCAATTAAACAGCCAACTTCAAGAGATTTATGCAACTACCTATTTCATTCAATCATGTTCAAAACCAAAGTTAATTGAGATAAAAACAAGGTTAAAAGTTGGATACAAATGGTTTAAATCCTTTCAAAAGCATACCCAAAATAGATAATTCGCAGGATTATCACCACTCCAAACTTAAAACTTTGCTTGTCCTCAAGCAAAAATAGAAATGAGAAAACAACTTTGCCAACGCAATGAAAAATAGTGGAAGAAAACACAAATGTGACCCACAATCTCAAAAACATCAGCGAAAAAGAACTTGGAGTCATACCAATAATGCACTCAACTATCACAACTTGGCAGTTCATACATATGGCATCTAAGTTGTGCAAAGTGATTTTCTTGTTTAACCTCTCATTTAGGAAGATGCTCTCTGATTCACTCATGTGGTGAGTTTGTGTTTCACTCGGTCAACACAATTTGAGCCCATCTTCCATGAATTTGATTTCTTCTCAAGCACACACTCATGATTCACACAATGCACAAATCAAAAGGACTTAACTCTAGGATGTAATGGGGCCAAGGTACAAGGTAGATGAAATAAGACATTTAAGCTGCTACCTTTCGAGACTAAGTGAGCATTGTACAATTAGCACCCTTCCAAACTCACACCTTGAACCCTTCGGTCATTATTTCATTTTTTTTTTTTTTTTAACTGATATTTCCCCAGTAACCTACATGGTCTCAAAGGGGTACTTGATCATCAAGTCAAGTATTTCCCCAGTAACCCATCGGTCTCAAAGGGGCACCTGATCATCAGGCCAACTTTTTTTTTTTTTTTTTTTTTTTTTTTTTTTTTTTAGAACTCTGCATGAATGCTCACCCACTCCAAACTTAGTTTCTTCTTAACCCTTCATTCATGATTTTCAATGCTCACCTAGCCTCCTCAGGTGGATAAGACATCAATTATGTGGCTAGGCTCAGTATTGAGGGTTTAATCAAGAAAAAGGGATCATTGGGCTCAATGGGGCGAAACAAAGGATATCACAACCTGGTTGGCTATTTGGCTATTGGCTCAATCAACAAAAACTGCCTTTATCAAACTTCAAACATTGTGCAAACCATGACATGCATACAAGAATCAAGCAAATTCGGGAAGATAAGGCATCAAAAGTGTCCTCTCAGCAATAAGATCATAAGGCTCAACAGTACTACCCAGGACAAGGGAAACCACTCACAAAACCATGCCAACATGTTTTAACAATTTAAGCCACAGGATTCATGCATAAGAGATATGACACCAATTTTTACTCCAAGTTGGAAATAAATTGAGATATGGGCTCCCATTGCATTTATCTCCAACAACTCCACATAGAGCTCACAAACAGCAAACCAATTGTACCCCTTTTTTTTTTTTTTTTTTTCATATATATGCATGATTCTTAACTACTCCTAGCTATGATGCATCTATGATTAGCAGTAAAAGAAATTAACAAAGTGAAGGTAAAAAAAAAACAAAGAAAAGTCGCATGCAAGAAGGCAAATAAAAGTGGAAGGGGAGAAAAGGAAAAGTTATCTGCTGGGTTCTGAGTAGAACCCAGAATAAAGCTCCTCAAGATCCCTTCTCCCCTGAAAATGGGTGGATTAATCCTCTTCCGACTCTTTCTCCTCAGAGTCGGTCTCTTCCGCTTCTTCTTCTATCTCTTCTTCTTCTTCTTCTTCCGTCTCTTCTTCTTCTTCCACCTCCATAGGGGCTGCAGAGCTCTCCCCAAAAGGTCTCCAATCTACAAAGTGATCCAGCTCTGATGGACTTCTTCTTGCTGCAGGAACAAAATTCGGATCGGGATTCTGCCCTTGTATCAACAAATCCTCCACCCTCAAGACATCCTCTTGGGTGACTTGTAAATATCTGAAGAGGGCCCCCATATTATGCCGCATCTCAGCCCTTTCTTGGTCAACTGAATATGGATCCCCTGAAGCTGAGCCTTCATTTTGAGCCCGTAGTTCCCGTCTAGTTGGTGTGACTCTAGGGGGTCTTCCTCTACCTTCTGCAGGCTCTAAGTCTTCCACTAGGCAAAATTTGGTAACAAAGGTTAGGTCAATCTTTGAGGGATCCTTTGTTGGTGTTAGACCTGCCTTTGATACCCTGGCCTTCTCACAGAGAATAGTGATCAAGTAGGGAAAGGCTAGGGTTGCTGTCTCTGAGTTAGCGATGCTCTGAATGGTATCAGCAATAATCTTCCCGATGTTTATGCTCTGACCACTCATGATCATCTGGATCATCTTTGCCCGATCAAACTTGACATCAGACTTGTTTGCATTGGGGAGGAGATTTGTCACAATATATGCTGCCCAAACTTTAGGAACTGATTTTAAATCCACACCTTCCAACTTTCTTGGAATTGGGGGGTTCCCCTTTGTAAATGCCCAAGCAGCACCTGGCCGGCATAATAGCCTCAACATCTCATCCAGCTCACTCTTCTTGATGAACTTGAGATAGTACTTCTCTTGTTTAAATAGTTGCCAGTCATCTTTTGCTCCCCAATCCTTTCTCACATTTAATGTCCCATTTATGGTGTCAGGATCAAAGAGGATGGTTTTTCCTCTGAAGAAGCTAGTGTATGGTGGAAATTCCCCAGTTGGATTGTAGGCATTGGCATAGAACTCATTTATCATCTCTACATACCCTCCTGTGGGGTATGCCACAAGTGTATCCCATCCTCTTCTCCGGATCTCTTCTGTCATAGGGGGAACATCAGTGAATGCAGACGAAACTATTTTCCTCTCCCAAACTGTCCCCCTTTTATGCATGGTTTTGTGCATTGTCCAGCATTCGGCGGATCGGAATAATTTTTTATCAAATGTGGATCTGCTAGAAGATGATGCCTCAACTTTCCTCTTTTTGGGGTCTTTCTTCACAGGTGCTTTAGAGGCCATGGCACTTAACCTGCAATAAACCTCAAACTATGATCAGTCCACGATAACAATCATAACCAAAATTTAAGTGACCTCAAGAATTCTCAAAAATTAATGGCAGTATCATGAGATAACAACATAGTGCAGTCACAACAAAATTTATCACTCATTCAACAGCCACTTCCTTTTTAAACCCACCAATAACATAGAGGTCGATGTTTAAGAGAAATCAATCCCAACCAAAAGCTTTCACAAAATGCTAGGGACACATTACAAATAACTTTAATTACAAGTCAAGAGTCTCAATTTGATGATCAAAACATTCCAGATTGCAAACCCTCAAATTTGGGATTATTCATACACTTATCAAGTAGTTTTCTAAATTGATGCTCCTCAAGGGTTAAATTCAAAGAATTGAAAGTGGAATCATATTATTTAGGAACCTATTTACACATTCCAACAATCAATTTGAATAAAAATTTGTGCCACAAGAAAATCCCCAAATCTGTCATAGTTTAAAACCCTAGAATGCCATTTTCTCAATTCCACAACATTCTCACTCAATTTCCATAACTCAACAGGGGAATCATGTTAACAATGCACCCAATTGCAAGATTAAACCAGCAATTTAGCACAAAATTCATTCCCCTCAAAATCCCCAAATTCAGATTTTTGAACCCTCAACCCCAAATTGTTCATAACTGAAGAACATTCTCATCATCCACAGTAGCAAGGAAATCACCATTCATTTCACCATAATCAACAAATCAACATGAATAATTAAAATTGCAACACGGTACTTACTGTAAAAGAAAGGGAGAACAAGAGAGATGAGCTCGAGGGGGGAAGAGAGACAGTGCCAGGAGAGAGAGATGAGCGCGAGGAGAGAGAGACGAAGGTGCAGTGTGCGGCGCTGCAGTGTGAGCGGCGGTGCTGTGCAGTGGTGGGTGTTGCTGGTGTGTGAGAGTGAAGCGTCTGGGTGAGAAAGAAAGAAAGAGTGGAAGAGTGAAAGAGTGTGTGCGTGTGGGTGCTGAGTATAGTGAAGGAAAAGAGAAGTTTAATTTTTTTTTTTTTTTTTTTTTTTTACCACCGCCCAGCGGTAAAATTACCGCTTAGCGGTACAAGCACAGTGGCTAAAGGTGCGTGTGAATCCCTAACACCGCCCAGCGGTATAATAACCGCTCAGCGGTGAAAGCCCAGAAATTTTCAATTAAATTGCCCAGAAAACAAGGACGCCCAGCGGCCAATCAACCGCCCAGCGTTGGGATATCTGCATAATTATGCAGCAAGCCCTTTTAAAGTCCACCGCCCAGCGGTAATATTAACCGCCCAGCGGTATGCACACAGTGGCTCGAAACACATACACCGCCCAGCGGTATGTGTTACCGCTCAGCGGTGAAGAGACATAAAATTCCCAGTAAATTTGGCAGAAAATGGAACCGCCCAGCGGCCATATCACAGCCCAGCGGTGGTATTTCTGCATACCTATGCATCATTTTAGCTATTTTTGGCTCACAGATATGAAGTGTTCAATCCCTCTTTTAACATCAACCCCAAACATGAATATATACATAAACTAATCATGAAAACCATGCATGAAAAATGAACTAACACACTCCAAACTTATATAAAACTATCACACACTAAATCCTAGAAACACTTATAACACTAAAGTTGCAATAAGACTAATGATGCAAAAGAAAAACTAAAAAGAAAAGTAAAAGGAAAGTGTAGAAAAAGCCTGAGCATGGGTTGCCTCCCATGAAGCGCTTGTTTAACGTCCCGAGCTTGACGGTGTGCTTCTCAAGTAGAGATTAGATTGATGGATTCCCTTTTCCGCTCAACATCCCCACCGAGGTAGAGCTTGAGTCGTTGACCGTTCACTTTGAAGCTTCCATCCGAGTTCGGATCCTTCACTTCAACTGCACCATAAGGGAATACTTGCTTGACTTCAAAAGGTCCCGACCATCGAGACTTGAGTTTTCCCGGAAACAACTTGAGTCTTGAGTTGAATAAGAGTACTAATTGACCTTCCCGGAACTCTTTTTTCACAATCTTCTTGTCATGCCACTTCTTTGTATTCTCCTTGTAGATTTTGGCATTTTCATAGGCAAGATTCCGGAACTCCTCAAGTTCATGAAGCTGCAAGATTCTTGACTCACCCGCTTTAGACAAATCAAAATTCAAATACTTTGTTGCCCATAGTGCCTTATGCTCCAATTCAAGAGGTAAGTGGCAAGCTTTGCCATAAACCAATTGGAATGGAGACATACCAATCGGAGTCTTGAAGGCTGTCCTATATGCCCAAAGAGCATCATCAAGCTTCAATGCCCAGTCCTTCCTAGAAGAGTTCACTGTTTTCTCCAAAATTTGCTTTAATTGGCGGTTGGACACCTCAACTTGCCCGCTTGTTTGTGGGTGATAGGGAGTGGCAACTCTATGATGAACATTGTACTTTTTAAGCAAAGTCTCCAACTTCCTATTGCAAAAATGGGTCCCCTCATCACTTATCAAGGCTCTAGGCACCCCAAACCTTGAGAATATGTTCTTTTTCAAGAAACTAATCACCACTTGTGCATCATTGGTTTGGACCGCTGCAGCTTCTACCCACTTTGAAACATAATCCACAGCTACCAAGATGTACAGCTTAGAGTAGGAAGAGGGGAATGGACCCATGAAGTCAATTCCCCAAACATCGAACACTTCAACTTCTTGTATCGGGTTTTGAGGCATTTCATTTCTCTTTGATATGTTTCCGGTTCTTTGACATCTATCACATCTTTTAACATATGCAAAGGCATCTTTGAAGAGTGATGGCCAAAATAAACCGGATTGGAGAACCTTGGCTGCTGTCCGATCTCCACTAAAATGACCACCATACCCGAAATCATGACAATGCCACAAAATCTGCTCTTGTTCTTCTTCGGGCACACACCTTCTCAATAACCCATCAATGCCTCTCTTGTACAGAAATGGTTCATCCCACACATAGAACTTGGCTTCATGGAAGAACCTCTTCCGTTTTTGTGGGTTAAAATCAGTGGGAACCACTTGTCCAACCTTATAGTTCGCTATATCCGCATACCATGGCAAACTCACCACCGCTAAAAGCTTTTCATCACAAAATTGGTCATTGATCGGTCTTTTTTCTTCACTTTCTTCTGCACTTTCTAACCGAGACAAGTGGTCCGCCACTGAATTTTCGCTTCCTTTCTTATCCCTTATCTCCAAATCAAACTCTTGAAGCAATAAAATCCATCGGATGAGCCTTGGTTTCGAGTCTTGCTTGGCAAATAGATACCGGACAGCTGCATGGTCCGTGTATACGATCACCTTGGAGCCTACTAAGTAAGATCGAAACTTGTCAAATGCATAAACAACAGCCAACAATTCCTTTTCAGTGGTAGCATAGTTAAGTTGTGCAGTATTTAAAACATGACTCGCATAGTAAATCACATGCAACAACTTATCTTTTCTTTGGCCTAAAACAGCACCTACAGCAGTGTCACTCGCATCACACATAATCTCAAATGGCAAAGTCCAATCAGGTGCAGTGACAATCGGTGCAGTGATCAATTTATGCTTCAAAGTGTTAAAGGCTAACATGCATGCATCATCAAAAATAAAGGGGGCATCTTTTACAAGGAGATCACTAAGAGGTTTGGCAATTTTCGAAAAGTCTTTTATGAATCTCCTGTAAAAGCTAGCATGCCCCAAAAAACTACGAATGCCTTTTACATTGGTGGGAGGGGGAAGTTTTTCAATGACTTCCACTTTGGCACGATCAACTGCTATCCCTTGGTTAGAGATGCGGTGCCCTAAAACGATTCCCTCTCTCACCATGAAATGACATTTTTCCCAATTTAAGACCAAGTTTGTTTCTTCACATCTTTTTAACACTAATGACAAGTTATGCAAACATATATCAAATGAAGAACCAAACACAGAGAAATCGTCCATGAAAACTTTGATATGTTTTTCAATCATATCGGAGAAGATGGACATCATACACCTTTGGAATGTGGCCGGTGCATTGCAAAGTCCGAAGGGCATCCTTCTATATGCAAATACTCCATAAGGGCATGTAAAGGCTGTTTTCTCCTGATCCTCTGGAGCCACAGCAATTTGGTTGTAGCCGGAATATCCATCCAAAAAGCAATAATATTCATGGCCGGCCAACCGCTCCAACATCTGGTCAATGAACGGAAGTGGGAAGTGATCCTTCCTTGTAGCATCATTTAGCTTCCGATAATCAATGCATACTCTCCATCCCGTAACAATCCGAGTGGGTATCAATTCATTGTTTTCATTTTTAACCACTGTTGTCCCGCCCTTCTTAGGCACAACTTGGACGGGACTAACCCACGGACTATCCGAGATAGGATAAATAAGACCGGCATCAAGAAGCTTGAAAACCTCCTTTCGAACCACCTCCTTCATAACCGGATTAAGTCTCCTTTGTGACTGCACTACTGTTTTATGGCTCTCCTCCATGAGTATTTTGTGCATACACAAAGAAGGACTTATTCCTTTCAAGTCCCCAATTGACCATCCAATGGCCTCCTTATGATCCCGAAGAACACTCAGCAGTTTTTCTTCCTCCACTTGACTTAACTCAGAACTCATGATGATAGGGTAAAAATCACGCTCACCAAGGAAGGAATATTTCAAGTGTGTAGGCAATGGTTTGAGCTCAACCTTCGGTGCTTCATCTCTTTTTGGTTTAATTTCATCTTCTCCTCTAACCAATTCCTCCCATTCCGGTTGTGCATTTTTAGGATAGGAAGGTGACTCTTCCAACAAGCTAAGCACTTCTTTCACCGCCGGATCATCCTCCTCTTCAATTTCCACCTTGGATTCAACAAGTATTCTTTCAAGAGGCAAAGTGGGGTTGTCTTCCCTGTATGAGTTGGAGACCATAGAATCAATCATATCAATGCTAAAACACCCTTCTCTATCTCCCGGATGCTTCATAGCTTCAAACACATTAAAAGTAATAGCTTCATCTTGGACCTTCAATGTCAAAGTGCCATCTGCTACATCAATGAGAGCTCTACCGGTTGCAAGGAATGGCCTTCCCAATATCAATGGAATATCTCTATCCTCTTCCATGTCAAGAACAACGAAATCCACCGGAAAGATGAATTTGTCAACTTTCACCAAAACATCTTCAATCACACCATATGGATGCTTCACCGATCTATCCGCAAATTGGAGGGTTACCATGGTGCGTTTTATTTGTCCAATCCCCAATTGCTTGAAAATGGATAAAGGCATGAGACTAATACTCGCTCCAAGATCGCATAGGGCTTTCCCAAATATTCTATCACCAATGGTGCAAGGAATTGCAAAACTCCCGGGATCCTTAAGCTTTGGAGGAAGTTTCTTTTGTAAAATTGCACTGCACTCCTCCGTAAGCATAATGGTCTCTTCATTCCCAATCCTTCTCTTCTTGGACAACAACTCTTTCAGGAATTTCACATAGGAGGGCATTTGCTCTAGAGCTTCGGCAAACGGAATGTTGATTTGAAGCTTGTTAAACACCTCTAGAAACTTCCCAAACTGTTTTTTGTCTTGTTCCTTTTTGAGTCGTTGAGGGAAAGGTAACTTGATAGTTGGCGGTGGCATTTTCCCTTCTTGTTCCGTTGGCGCCTCTTTCTCATTAGAGTCATTGGGTGGAACTTTTTTAGATTTTTCAGCTTCTTCATGAGGCACTTCTTCACTAGGCTTCTCTCCTTTTTCTTCACTCTTCTTCTCCTTCCGTGGTGGAGGCTCAACCACCTTCCCACTCCTAGTTGTTATAGCTTTAACATGCTCATTACCTCTAGGATTTGGGACTGTGTCACTTGGTAAAGATCCAGGAGGTCTTTCCGAAAGTTGCCTTGCTAGTTGGCCAACTTGAGACTCCAAATTCCGGATTGATGCTTCTTGATTTCTAAACCCACCTCTTGTCTCATCCATGAAATCGGTAGTCTTCTGAACAAAAGAGGAAGTCTGCATAGTTAATTTCTCCATTGCTATCTCCAAAGTGGACTTCTTCTCATTGGGTGGTGGTTGTGATGAGGAGCTACCCTGATACCCCCCTTGCTGTCTTTGAGGGACTTGATTACCTTGATCTCTCCATGAGAAGTTCTGATGATTCCTCGGCCCCTGATTATATGTGTTGGAATAAGGATTGTATTGTTGCCTCTGAGCATTGTTAACATAATTCACTTGCTCCGGGTTGTCTTGAGTGTTCAAAGAGGCTTCACAATCAACATTAGCATGGCATCCTCCACAAAAATCACATGTTGGAGGACTGGAATCAACTGTATTAACCTTCATATTTCCCATTTGTTGAGTCAAAGATGTCAACTGTTGAGTCATAATCTTGTTCTGGGCTAAAATAGCATCTAAGGTCCCCACTTCTAGCACTCCTTTTCTGGGTTGTCTATCAAAATGTGTGTTGATACTATTTTCAGCCATTGCCTCCATTATCTCAAACCCTTCTTCAGGTGTCTTCAGATCAAAAGAACCCCCACAAGCGGCATCTATCATCACCTTAGTGTTGGGAACTAGGCCATTATAGAAAGTTCGAGCTTTGAGCCACTCCGGTAATGAATGATGGGGACATCGTCTAAGCAAATCCTTGAATCTATCCCAAGCATCATAAAGAGATTCTCCCTCATGTTGAACAAATGCAGTGATCTCACTTCTCAACTTTGAAGACTTAGATGTTGGAAAGTACTTGCTCACAAACTTATTAGCTAGATCATCCCATGTCGCTATGCTACCTTGCGCTTGCGCTCGGAGCCAACTTCTAGCTCTATCCCTTAAAGAAAAAGGGAAAAGCCTTAGGCGAATGGCATCATCACTGGCTCCCTGGGACTTCATTGTATCACAAAGTTGGATAAAAAGCTCCAAATGTTGATTTGGGTCTTCCGATGAGGAACCGGAGAATTGGTTCTGCTGCACAACTTGTACAAGACCCGGTGGTATTACAAGGGTTGGACCATCAATTGGAGGTCTCACAATACTCCCATAATATGCATTTGCAGTGGGCATAGAGTAGTCTCTCAAGGTCCTTCTTGGATTGTTGTTATCACCCATTATCACTTCTGGTGTGTCACAAACTGGTTCAGCTAATGAAGATTGACCTTCTCGTTGTCTTTGTCTTTCTTCTCTTTTTCTTTGCTTAGCTCTTTTTCTATTGTTGCGGGCTGTTTTCTCTATCTCCGGATCAAACAATAGGTGATCAAGATGAATTGTACCTCGCATACAATGAAGAAAGTAAAGTAGAACAAAGAAAAACTAAATACTAAAATAAACTAAAGAAAACAACACAAAGTTTAAACTAATAGCTGCCTTCGATACTACCGATATTGGTAGAATCGATCCCCGGCAACGGCGCCAAAAACTTGATGGGACCACGGCAAGTGTACTGGATCGTTGCAAGTAATAAAAAACGGTGAAACCGGATATCGTTCTCAGGGATCGAATGCCAAATATCAATTCTCGAATTCAACTACTACTTAAACGAATATTTTGGTTCAAAGGGAGCTCAGGCAGATTCACAAAGCACAAAAGATGAACACAAGAACAGAATTTTGGTAATTTTCGCTTTGACAACTTAACAAACACTTAGAACGCAAAAAGGGTTGAAATTCAATTAGAGGAAAGAGTTGGGATTAAGTTTCATTTGACTTCATTTGCTGCACTTTAATTGGGGTTAAAACGAAAATACTTCACCTATTTTGTTATCGGATTCTCCTAATTTTCCAAGACCCAATTCCTTAGGCCAAAGAACTTTAATTCCTAATTTAAATCCCTAATTCCTTAGGTATCTCAAAAAGGGAAAAATCATGAAGTTCAAGAATCCAAAAGATAACAAGCATTCAAAGACTATTCCTAGTTCAAGAATCTCAAGGTTCATAATCTTAAAGAAATTCATACTTCAAACTCTCATTCAAAGCATAAACCAAATAAATCATTCCAAGGATGATCAAACCCTAGAAAGCTTTAAGAACAAAGATGATAAACTCAAAATAGAAGAAGCCATGCATAACACCCAAGTCAAATACAAGCAAAATCCATCAAAATCCACTTAACCCCAACAAGGGGAAGTTTAGCTAAACATAGAACTATAGAGAGAAACTAAAACAAAAGAGAAAAGAGAATACTCCATGATGAACTATGAAGATGATACAAGCTTCCACTCTTCTCTACTCCAAGCCACCACAAGGTTTCCAAATTAGGGGTCCACACCCTCTCATCCCGTGTCTCCCCCCTTAAAACCCCCCAAAATTAGAATAGAAAGGGTTTCTGCTGTGCAAATGGGCCAACTGAAAAATGGGCCTGCGACCTTAACACCGCCCAGCGGTAAAACTACCGCCCAGCGGTGGGAGGTCAGAAACAGCTGCGTGAAAATCTGGGACTCACCGCCCAGCGGTAGTACGGCCGCCCAACGGTACGAAGTCAGAGAGAGAGCTAAGTGTAAGACACCTCCACCGCCCAGCGTCCAAATCCACCGCCCAGCGGTATGCTGACAGTACTCATCCTTATATTTTAGGCGCTTTTCTTCCTGTTTTGAATTCCATCTAATCTCCTTTACTCGCTGCAAATAAAATAGCACTAATTAGCCCTGAATACTCAATTAAACAGCCAACTTCAAGAGATTTATGCAACTACCTATTTCATTCAATCATGTTCAAAACCAAAGTTAATTGAGATAAAAACAAGGTTAAAAGTTGGATACAAATGGTTTAAATCCTTTCAAAAGCATACCCAAAATAGATAATTCGCAGGATTATCAGAAGGCTAGGAAACTGAGTGGTTTCGACTAGAAGCATATAGACATATAGATTTGTTTAGTTTTTTTTTTTTTCTTTCTCATTTTTTCTCTGAACAACTCTTTATTTTTTCTCCCTTACCTTTTTTCCATTCTCTGTATGAACACGTATGGGAGGTGTAAATTGAATGTCCAACCTTCTGGTATTTTTCTTTAGTGCAAGCCTGTTGTAATTCGTAGAGATTCAGGTATTTAGTACCTTTGCATACCGAGTGTTTGATGAAAAACCTGAGTTGATTCATTTGCAGGAAAATGGAAAAGATGTTGTTCTTACTAAGTTGGTTTGAATAATAAATCTATAATTATCCTCATTCGATTACTCATTGTGGAGATTTGAGTGTGGATATGTTTGGAACCTTTGCCTGTGCACCCGTGATAGTTTATTTTTTTCTTCTATGATCTGTTCTTTTTCAATAACTATAACTATGCAATTGTCATGCAATTGTCTTAATCATACTATCAGTAATGAAACAAGGTCTTCCCAGGTATTGTTTTATAATTATTGGAGTTTGGAATTTTGTTATCAAAGGCAAAGGATACTAACTTGCCCATTTAGCTAATGATTATGCAGGGGATTCATCTTCTATTATTTAATAAGTGTTGAATGTTGATGCTATGCAAATAGAAAGCAAAAGTCTGAATCTCTATGCTGAGATCTTAAAAGGGAAGATGGTTCAAATGGGTACAGTGCATTCTAGTAGAGGTAAGTGGCAAGGTGGTTTCTAAACTAGGATTATGGAAGGGGTCCTAAGGCAATATATGTGCAGGTTTCATTTATTTATTTATTTTTAAAAAAGGGAAAATAATAATGATGTTAAAATTTTCTTTGTAGTTCGTTGGTTCCTTGTTCATTTTTTTAGGATATAAAAGATAAAAGAAATAGTGAATTTAGCTTCAAGTTAGGGGTAAAATAAATATTTTGAATTTATTAATTATTTGCACAACTGATTTAGGTAACCGTTTTTTAGGGGTGCATTAGGGGTGTTGTGGGGTTAAATCCCCATCATTCCCTATGTGCAAGCGGCTCCCGAACTCGATTTGGTTTCAAAGATCATTTTTTAAAGGTTTTCCAATTTTTCCCAAGTTAAATAAAATTGGTGGCGACTCTACCCTTTTTCTTAAAAAAAAAAATTTTCTCGCCGTTTCCTTCGCGATTTCAGTCGCGACAACGTGGCACTCTCTTATTCAAAAGTCTTAAATGGTTAAAAGGGAAATATCTTTTTCACATAAAGAAAAAAGAAGGTACGAACGTCGTACAAAGCAAACCACGTAGAGCAAAATATCATGTAGAGCAAAACGCTTGTTGGCCATCAAAACAAAATCAGTCTGCTACCATTCAAGCTGCTACTACCTCCTCATTCTGAAAGGACAAATACACAACGAAGGACAACTGGCAAATGATCTATGCCTAACGGATATTTGATTGAGTCTATACGGAAAAGTTCTCCCTATATTTTGAAATCAGAAGGTCAAGACAAAGATATAAGAAGACCACCCTCTAAAGAACAAAAAGAAGAGAACACACGAGCAAGAAAATATTCAAGAGATTTCATTGTGCAAACACAAAGCCTCAAACCTTTCACTCTCAGTTCTGTAAACCTTGTCATTCTTTCATTGTAAAGTTATAAACAGATTGTCAAGAGCTATATCGTGTAATACTCTCACTGTTGTAAGTTTGTAAAAAGCTCAGAAAAATCCCTCTCAAATCTTAGGATTTGTTGAGCCTGAAGAGGCTTGACTGTAAAAGAATACTTGTTGCTTGGAGAGGTGCAAAATACTTGGAGTTGTAGTCTTGGAAAGACTTGGAAACAGCTTGTATTAAGTGCTAAGAGTTTTAGTGGAAAAACCTTCTAGAGGAAGGGACTGGACGTAGCTCTTTGATTTGAAAGAGTGAACCAGGATATATCTTTGTGTGAATCTCTCTATCCCTATCTCATTAAGTTTTTGTTTATTACTAACTTGGGGATTGAAAACAAAGTATCTTAAAAGCTTATAAGCTTTTTGGTGTGTTCTTTCATCTTCCTGCCTTAAACGTTTGTTTTAAAAAAAGGGTTTTCGAAAATAGATTAAGAAACACAATTCAACCCCCTTTCTTGTGTTTCCCTGTTTCACTTTCAATAATGCCTTCTTAAATGGTGATCCTTTTGAAGAGGTGTACATGGATTTACCTCTTGGTTATCCATCACAGGGGGAGCAATCTGTATCCAAATTGCATAAGTCTCTTTATGGCTTGAGACAAGGGTCAAGGCAATGGTTCCACAAATTCTCTGCATCAATCCTCCAGCTTGGTTTTCAGCAGTCCACTGCTGATTATTCTCTATTCTTTAAGGGCTCTAAAGACTCCCTTATTCTCTTATTAGTGTATTTGGACTACATCATCATTGCCAGCCCAAATCAGTCATTGATCACTCAAACTATCTCTAGTCTGCAGCAGCACTTCAAGTTGAAGATTCTTGGCAACCTTAAATATTTCTTGGGCCTGGAAATCGCCAAGTCCTCCCAAGGGATTCATCTCAGTCAGAGAAAGTACACCTCGGATCTCCTTGAAGACATTGGCTTCACCAATTCCAAACCTGCCAATATTCCAATGGAAGCCAATCTTCAGCTCAATGACACAGATGTTGAGTTGTTGTCTGATGCCTCCCAATATAGAAGACTCCTTGGTTGGCTAATATATTGGACCATATCCAGGCCGAACATCATTTTTGCAGTAAACAATTTAAGCCAATTCATGTCCAAACCAAGGGCACCCCATCTAACAGCCCTTCATCATGTGCTTCAGTACTTGAAAGCATCACCTGGTCAAGGTATTTTTTTCTCTACTCGCCCATACACTAGAATTTCGTCCTATGTTGATTCGGATTGGGGAAATTGCACAGTCACCCGTAGATCAACCACTGGATTTTGTGTCTACTTGGGCTCCTCTTTGATCTCTTGGAAGTCAAAGAAGCAACCCATAGTTGCTCGGTCATCTACAAAGGCCGAGTATCGGGCTCTTGCCTGCCTCACCAATGAGCTGCTATGGCTCCAACAACTTCTGAGATGTTTCCACATCACAGTTCCCTCAATCATGGTCATGTGTGACAATAAGTCAGCTATCCAGTTGGCTACAAACCCCACTTCCAATGAGAGATCCAAGCATATTGACATTGACTGTCATTTTATCAGACAACATGTCAATTCGGGTTTTCTAAAGTTGGTATACCTTCCCACTCAGCAACAGCTAGCAGACATGTTTACTAAAGCTCTACTCCATTGCATATTCTCCCTTTTGATGTCCATGTTAGGTGCTTTAGATATATATGCCCAAAACTTGAGGGGGAGTATTACGGATGATAAGGGTCAGTTAGAGGCAGTTACTTAAGTTAGTTTAACTTTCAGTTATTTCTGTTACTTCTCTAATTATAGCAGTTAGCTATATATACTGTTTTGTAATATTCTTTTCATTCAATTCCATTCTTCTCACATTGAGATTGGATCATATATATGAGTTTCTCTTCACATCTAACATATTTAATTATATAATTTTATATTAACCATAAGTTAAAGGTAAATTATTTCTTTGTATGATCTAAATTATAATAATATAAATACCAAGCCATAAAATAAAACATAACTTTTCTAATAAATCATTGATGTTTTCGATTAGGTGAAACAATCAGAGGATAACTATGTTTATTTAAATTAGAACGGGAAATAGAGTAAGTTCTACAATGCAGGATATATAATGATCATGCATTATGGTGTACTTCACTTTACATGCTAAATGTTAATTAATCATTTACATTAAAAAATTTAGCTTTGACTTATATGTTTTGGACAAATAAATAATTGGTATATAAAATAATATTTTCAAACTAAATTAAAAAGTTTATTTTTGTGAAATAATTTATCAGACATATATATAAAATATGTTGGTGTGAGTGGCAAGAAGTTCAGTTTTCCTTAGGCAGTTCAGTTTTCCTTAAGCATCATATCGTATTCGAGTTTTATGAATGAAAAAAATAGACGTCAAGAGAGATTTATTCCTTTAAATGGGTCTTTCGACTCAACTTGAATTATTTAGATTTTAAAGTGACTTTATTAGACAAAAAAGCATGTTCATGACACTACGCCAGATTCGTGATTTATTAGCGCACATTTAATAGCAGTTTCAGGAGGAAGCACTCTAAAAAATGTGAGGAAGTTTCAATAGTGCGTTCCTGAGAAAACCCTATTAACATATAAACCTTTAATAACATTTCCTTAAATAAACGTTATCTTTACGCAATACTTTTTTTTAAAAAAAACGCGTTTCACCTTTTACAGCGCTTCGTCGAAGACGCACAATTATACGTTATAACTTTAATAATGTTTTATAAAAAAACGTTGTTAAAGGAATAACTAAATAGCGCTTGCTTAAAGAAACACCATCTTTCATCCGATTCAAAATAAAACCCTCTAGGTGACCAACTCTCTATACATTAGTCAAAATAGTCCATGAATTTACTAAACAATAATATCTCTACACACAAAACGGGATATTCAACGCACAATTTTCTCAATTCATCCATTTTGTTGTTTTGTCACTAAATAATATCTCTCCTATAAATAATTGTCCTTTGTGTTCTTATCCTTCACACTCCAAATTTTACCAACTTTCGTTCTCAATTCGTCATATTCTTCATTAAGGGAGTTCCCTTTATCGTGTTGGAAAGATGTAAGAAATATGACTCAATAAAATCCGAAATGTGAGTCATAATAAAACCCATAAGAGAGGATGCGAGACGTAATAAAACCCAACGTGGTTTTGTGGCTCCATCCTCACCAGAGGCTTCTCTTTCGATCTTCCAAATGAATCATAAGATTCCACAACTCACTTGCTTTCAACAGCTTTTGGAACATTCAACAAGCTCTTTTAACAAGAAATGAGATTATGTAATTTTGTATTGGAAGATTCAGCTTTGTAACTATATTATGTAATTTCTCTTTGAATTTCTGGTTTTCCATGTCAATTCGCAAATTGTGTCGCAAATTTGGACTCTTATTGTCAATGACGAAAGAAATTTTGCTTCATATCTATTTTTTGAAGCTATAATTCTCAAAAATATAATACTGCTACTTGTTTTTTTTTTCGATGAAAAGAAATTTGGGGTATCAGCAAAAAAAATGCACCAAGTTGTTTAACAGTGCTTCCCCATGGAAACGCTTTTAAAATATCTATCTTTACTTTATATTTTGTTCTTTTAAAAAAGCGCACCTCCTTTTACAACGTTTATTCAGATAAATGCTATAAAAAAGTGTAACTATGATAGCATTTGCTTGGGGAAAAACTATCTTTCACGCTGTCACTATGATAGCATCGGCTTGAGGAATTGCTATCTTTCACCCCGTATGAATCATAAGATAAAGGATCAGATCAAAACCTTAAACCATGTGACAAATTTCTTCCCCAATTGGTCTTCTTCCCCAACTTGATGACCTAGGATTTCTGGAAATCCTAGGTTTCTTCCCCAATGGGATGAGATTAACACTAGTACATCTTAGCGTGACCTGAAGTTTCTTTAGTACACTACAAGAAAACACGCTATTATCGACAGCCTTTTACCGACGGTCCAAAAGCCGTAGGTAATTTGACCCTTACTGATGGGCATGGCCGTCGAAAATAGATGAGACCACTCCTATCGGTAAAGTTACCGAGGGACATGACCATTGGAAACTCCGTCGATACTTTTGGCACAAAATTTCCTTCTTACTTATCGATGGTCAAAGCCATCGGTACCTTTGTTAACTATTTCCGACGGCCAGGTCATCGGTAAGCGTCCGCTGGTATTACGGACGCAACTGTTATTTTGGATATATCGACTGCATTGGCCGTCGGTAAGGGGTTCACTTACTTTACGATGGCTAGGCCGTCGGACGTTTATCGGTAATTCAATAGCGTACACCTCACACCTTCTCCCTCTCATTTCACTCTCCCTCTCCAGAAGCCGTCGGACGTTTGTCGGTAATATTCAATAGCGTACACCTCACACCTTCTCCCTCTCATTTCACTCTCCCTCTCCAGAACCTCCGCGTCTCCCTCCCCCTCTCCCTCCCAAGCTCTGGCCATCATCTCCTCTCCTCTCTCAGTCCAGAAACAGTACCACTGTCTCTTCTCCTTTTTCTGTTTGTGAAGTCTACCAACATCAGTGTACCGTATCTCTATTCGCGTCATCCAACAATCGTCTAGCAACCGGTCCACCTCTTTCTATTTGCTAATGTAAATCCCCCTCTCTCTGTTTTTAAATTTTTTAGTTGACCACCACAACCGGGCCACCACACTGCATCGTCAACTGTTCTTGTTGTCGCTGAATCTCTCGCTTCCTTGACTATAAGTCCACTGTTCACTATAATTAGGTTTTATGGAAATAGTTTTTTTTTTGTTTCAATGATTTGCTTCGAACAGTAACAACTCTGAACTGCTTTGCCATTGTTTACAATTTTGTTTCATGTAACTAGGTTGAATGTAAGTAAACTGCTTGTTAATTTTTTTTTTTTTCATTCTAGTGAGTTTGCCCTTGAATGGTTAATTTTTTGTGTGTTGGTGGGTTTTGAGCAATTCATGATGTATTTGGGTACTTGCTGTATCTGTGCTATGTATTTGGGTTCCAGCAAAAGTTTTGGGAGTTGGGACTAATGTTGTGATGGTTTGCCAAGTGGGCTCTTGTATGGATGGTTTCTGCCATGGTTGCATGCTTGGTTTTGCAATTTCTGTCATATTATGCTTGCTAAGTGTACTGAACAAGAACATCTGGAATTTTCCTAATGCTACAAAAGAAACTAGAGTAAAATAAATAAAATAATTTAAGATAAACCAATTTCTCTTAACACTTATAACAAGTATTAACCCTCATAAGACTTAAAACAACAAAGATAAAAAATAAAAAAGTGTTAGACAAGTTAGTCCTCTCACTAGCAAGTGGTAAGCCTCATAAGACTTAAAACACCAAAAATAAAAAAAGTGGCTCAAGTGGTGGTGTTTTTGTCACAGCAGATCGCAGATTACAGGTGGTTGTGCAGTGGCTCGTGTGACGCAGCGGAACTAATGAATAAAATGTAAAATAATTAAATAATTAAATATTGAATAAGTTAATAAAATAAATAGTTAAAAAATGAAATATTAATTAAATATCAAATCATAATTTATGTTAGCACTTATGAAGGTGTTAAGTCTCATAAGACTTAAAACAAAAAATAAATAATCAATACAATTTTAAAATTAAGCAATTTAATAATGATGAAATCGAATACCAAAATCTCTCACCACTTATAAAAGAATTAATTAAAATAAAAAATAATCAAGTGGGAAATATATATAATTATATAAATAATTAATATTTAAGTAGTTAATTAAAATTATTAAATAATAAAATTAAATATATAAATAAATAATTAAACATAAGCCTCATAATATCAATTTTTTTTATCACTTATAACTGGTTTTAAGCCTCATAAGACTTAAAAATCATTAAATAATCAATAAATTTTAAATTTAATAACAATAGCATGAAATTGTTTTTAAGATGAGTAATTATTTCAGAAAAGTTATTTATGTGTATGTGTATGTTTGAAAATTTTATTAGTCCCTATGCAACTTATGATGCTAAAGTGCGGGGATTTGGACAATTTCATTTACCCTATGAACTTGATTTTCAAGTACAAAAGGTAAAATTACCTTATAGGGTTAAAGTTTTATTTTCTAGGCGAGTTAATACTTGAGAAAAACCTAAGCTTCCCGTTTGAGGTTCGATATTATTGAGCATGTGTACTCGCATAAAGATGTTGCTCATTGTATTGAACCTTGAATTGTTCAAGGAGGACAGTTTGGGGAAAAAAATTTCTTCACTCGTATAATAATTATATTGCTTATTCCTAATGCTTTATATTTGACGAAATTTCGGTCCGATGCATTTCCTTTTATTCTCTGGGTGCAAACTTGATCGCGGTATTGCGGTCAAGTATTGTACTTAGATACCAATGAGAAATGCTGCCGAAATTTTGTCAAATATAAGTTATGTGAATTAAGTAATAACTATTAATTCTAAGATCGAATGTTGAAAACGTTTCTTCTCGAATGTGATAGGGTCATACAAATAATGAAAGTGAATGTGGATATATCTAAGTCGACATGCTGTCAAAATTTAATGGTTTTGCATTCTTTTAACCTGCAGATGATGGATTTTTTATCCTTTGAATCATAGTTGGATGTATGATAGGTTATATCCGGGAAGAAGGGGTATGAAACGATATTTTGTATATGGGGTTGAAGAGTTTGTTGCTCACGTGAAGCAGCAAAAACGTTTCATAGATGATGGGGGGATTAGATGTCCGTGCCTTAAATGTGAATGTCGATGGATTAAGAGCGATAATGAGGTGAAGACAGACTTGTATAAAATTGGGTTTAAGGACAATTACTAGATTTGGAGTGATCATGGTGAAGAAGTGCCACATGTTGTTTTAGTGGTTGATGAGAATTGCACAGGTGGTTCAAGCAGTTGCGCAGATATGAGATATGGTGAACAATTTGCATCAATGCAGGACATGGTGGGTGATGCTCTCAGAGTGAATGAGACACATAATTACGATAACACCGAAGAACTGCCAAATGAGGAAGCACACATATATTTACAATATTTTGATTGAGACAAATAAGTCATTGTATGAAGGGGCCTCAGACTCTGAATTATCGAGGTGCGTTAGACTGTTAGCTTGCAAGTCCAATTGGAATGTTGCCGACGAGTGTTTGGATTATTTTTCCAAAATGCTTTTGGACGTGCCACCTGTAAAAGAGGGTTTACCCAAAAATTATTATGATGCGAAGAGGTTAGTATCCAAGTTGGGACTCCAAGCTAAGAGGATTGACTGTTGTGTTAATGGTTGCATGCTCTTTTACGATAATGAATTCGACAAAAATGATGGCGCACTGTTTGAATGCAGATTTTGTCAAGCGTCGAGGTATAGTCCTTCCAAGATCGAGACAAGTACGAACAAACCAGTTCCTGTTAAGGTAATGTTCTATCTGTCGATAGTTCCAAGGCTACAGAAAATGTTTGCATCTACAAACTGTAGGAAAAATAATGTGGCACTATGAGAACAGAAGAAGTTTAGGCATGTTACGCCATCCTTCTGATGGCGAAGCATGAGAGCACTTTGATCGGGTACATCCAAATTTTGCCGCGGATCCACATAGTGTAAGACTTGGTTTATGCTCTGGTGCTTTTACCCCCGTATATCCAAGCGTTGGCTACGCCTTATTCTTGTTGGCCAGTAATTGTTACCCCGTACAATCTTCCTCCCGAAAACCTTATATATTTTTGACTTGTCTCATACCAGGTCCATCCAATCCAAAAGCTGGTATTGATGTTTATTTACAACTGTTTATCGATGATCTCAAGAAGTTGTGGACCGGCGTGGAAACGTACGATATGGCAAGGAAGCAAAATTTTACATTGAAGACAGCTTTGATGTGGACCATTAATGACTTCCCTGCTTATAACACCCCTGCGTCCGGTGTCACTTTCGTGACCCAAAATATCTCTTTTCCCTTGTTAACAAAAAAACTTCTTCAAAAATAACTCTCTAGAGTAATTGCGAAAATCTGATATCAAAAGAAATATTTTAACAATCAGAGGAAACAAAATGAAACTCATTATATATGACAATAATTCAAGCTCTGCCATTAGGCATACATACTTCAAATCTCTGAATAAACAACACTCATAGTCACAGTCGGAAGACTGGACTTACAAATTAATAAGTCTTAAGAGCTGGCCTGACAAAAGAATTCTAAGGACAATAAAGCATATTACCCAACGTGAGTCGTACCAATGAGACTGGGTATTGTCGTCAACAATCCACACCTCTTCGTCGTCAACCTCAAGCACTCAAGCTATAGGGTCCCAGAGTGACTCAGCGGACTGTTGATAAATATCTATACATGTATCCAAAAACACAACAGGGCGTCCAACATGTACAGGTAAGGGTGAGACACCAATTTATGAATTCAAAACACGCCAACTACATACATCATGCACAAACAGCCAGTTCATATATATATGTTTCACACACCATTCTTAAACATGGTAAACATATCACAGAATATCATAACAATGAAGGTAAACACAAGGGTCTCGTGCCCAATAGTCATCGTTACTTTCAAAACGTATGCATGGCATTTCCACATATATCATCTGACATTTGGTTCTTAATTTTTGGAAATACTATCACCTTTCAACGGGCTGATTAGGCTCTGAGACAACCCCTTCCTCGAAGGTCCCATTGGTGACCCCACTTATTTTTATTAGAGTTATAGCGTAACGTAGTAGTATAAAATTTGCGAAAATATTAAAATATACAATACATACTGATACCATAATAAAAGTATATATACATAATAGTATTGGCTCCACCAGTAGAGCCTACAATATGATACCAGATATAAAGTACTTCAGAATACGAAATACATAAAAACTAAAAACATAACATCAGAACAAAATGCACTCCGACTTCATCTCTTGGCGCTCAAGGTCCCCCAGCATTGGGATCCGAGGCTCTCCCGCCAGCATCAGGCTCGACATGTATTCCGTCAATCTCCTCTGGAAATTCCTCATCAGGGTCTTCTCGTACAGTCGAGAACAAAGAAATACAACATAGAAAAGTATAGGGGATAAGAAACAGTAATATGTCATACATGGGAAAAACAGCGATATAAATAATTTATATAGATAGCAACACACCAAATCACGACAGTGACAACCAAACAACTCCCGAATAATTTTTCCCTTGACTACTGTCTCTCACACTCATGCAACTAACGACTATATCGACGCGATCACGACGCGACATCCCCAACGGATCAAGGTGTCCCAATCATCACTATGCCACCCCCATAAAGTAGGGTTCGGTCTAAAGCCCGCAGGCCCAAATCGTCTCATGGATACGACATATTCCCCCGCCCACAGGCCGAGTCGGAGCATTCGCCCGTTCGTTAACAACTCAACTTTCGGTAACGACATATCCCCCCTCCGCAGGCTAGGTCGAGATATGCGCCCGTCCGTCTACAATTCGACTAACGGGTATGACCACCTCCCCGCAGGTAAGATCGAAATAGCCCCTACGCCAAACTAATCGGTACGACCATCTTCCTGTAGGTAAGATCGAAATCGCCCGTATGCCAACACAGTGATGAATAACAACTATGCAACATGAACCTCACCGACTCATCTCGGGATCAACACTTAGTGCCTCAACCACGACTTATATACAACCACGACCAACTTTCATCCGGTTCAACCGCGTATCAACTCACATCACGACATCGACAGATCATCTATATCACTCGGTTGAGCACTACAACATATATATAACCTCGACTTTCTCACCACACATTCATCACCCGATTTCTCATAAATCACTGCCTAGTTCTACTCAGACATCAGCAGTCCCAACAATATATACACAACAGTAAAATCAACTTACAGATAAATCATGTTTAATAAATCAAGAGCATATAGTAAACATAACATATATCACATATATCACATTAAATACCAATCACAGAGCACACATCCTTGATATACGGTAAAGTCAATTTAACGGTCAAACGACCTCTAGTAGGGTTTGGGTCGCCCTAAGCATATCAATATATATTATTTAAAGCTTGCCTCCCCGACGATATTGTGGTTCTTTCCCCCACCTTTGTGATTTTTCCCGGGAGATTCCGAATGCTGCTCCGCAGAAGTCAATCGAGTGCACGATCGAGCGTTCGAGTCCTGTCAGATTCTATATAGTAAAATGCAATCAAAAATTAAAATAATGAAACCATAAACTACCTAATCTCTAGGATTAGCTAGTGCCCTTAATTAATTAAATAGGCTAGGGATATTGAAATTCTACCAACTCTTGGATCAATGACCCTTAAGCATACCTAATGCATAATCAATGATCAATTATCAAAGATTTGAACCAAAACCCCTTATACCAACAAAGTAGGGTTTCGGCCATCACCATAAAAAATAGATGAGAGTTTGATTTGGCCTCCTAATCACTTGGATTACATGATTAAGGGATGAAATAGGTGAAATCAAAAACAAAGAACAAAAACCCATTTGCCCCCTAAAACAACCCATTAGGCCCCTTTTAGATAAATAGGCTAGAGATTTTATTTCATTACAAGCTCTTGGATTATGATAGTAGGGGATGATACTAGCTCATAGGAATTGGTTTGGTCTCAAAATGATTTTTCTACAATTTTCTAGAGATTTTTGAAGTTTAGATCTAGAAATTGAAATTCATGAAAATAAATGGAGAAAATAAATATTGAGAGCTCAAGGATGAAATCTATACCTTCTAGGTGATAGAGGAGGATGAGAGGAGCAACTTTGCTTCACCAACTTGGTTGAAAATCCTTGAGGAAGCTTGAGGAAAATGAAGTTGAAAATGGAGGAAGAAAAGAGAAATGGAGGAGAAGAAGAAAGAAGGAAGAAGAAGAAGAAGATGAAGGTGAGAGAGGAGAGAGGGAGCTCGAAATTATGGAGAGGGGGTGAGGTGAGTCATGCAAATTTAGATATTTCCATTTGAGGTAACTTAAGAGTTAAGAAAAGGGTAAAAAAGTAATTTAGTAAAAAGACCAAGGGCAATTTGGTCATTTCGCGTCCCGATTTTTTGCAAATCCTCACGACACTTGTAGGAGTCCCCAAATGATTTATCATAGCTCTGGTATGAAAATCATTGGCTCAAGGTTCTCGAAAAACCCTAAGATAGCTCAAATCGTCTCCTAGAACGATTATCGGCCTGAATATAATAATATTATTTTCATTTTCGAACGTCAGGACGAACTTTTTCTAAAATATAGGAAACGTGATTCTAAGACTAACTGTCTCGTTCACGGGTCCAAATTAGGTCTCGATAGTAGTAAAGCACTACTGTCAAGCAAAAACGCAGACCGGGCTCCGTCTGAGTTTTCGACCCAAAACTTAACCATAGCTTCCTACGATAGCGTAGGGCGTGACTATGGCCTCGGAATAATTTATTTAATTTTCTAGACCCTCTAATAAAATAAAATTACTTAAACACTGGTTAAACAAAAAGATTAAGAAAATCGGGGTGTTGGAGGCTCAACATTCATTGGCTCTCAGGCAACAATGACTAGCACCAACTTGCTAAAAATAAGTACATGAATCCCACGAGATCTCACATGGGCGCGCAAATCAGAGGCACTTACAATGTAATCATGCCATACTATATTGTCCAACTCAAGGCACAATACGTTCTCACAACGCATATGACCCCATTGTCGATCAAGGCACAATGTTACACAATAACATAAGTCATCCCCAGGTTTCCTTGCCATCAAGGTCCCCCCATTTCAACGGCACATCTGCCAAAAAAAAACATATGCATGAGAAAACTTTTGTTTTCGTCAGTTTAATTGTGTCATATTATTATTTCCTCGTTGAAGCATCAACGCTATCAACCACCATAAAGTTTTAGACTCTTTTAGGTCTTTACCACATTTTCTCAAAATAGGACACTCAGTCCATAACAGCTCGAACCCAAAAATCCCTAACCGATGCACCAGTCATAAAACGTCCACAAGCCTACTGGATCACAAAGAATGTCCACAAGCTTACAGGACCAACTCACTAACACGTAGGGGTGGCAAAATGGGTTGGGCCCGACGGGCCAACCCGTTTAACCCACCAATTTTGGCGGGTTGGGTTGGGGTCATCAACCCACCAACCCGTTTTGACCCGCCCCGTTTAACCCGGTCCAAAAGGGATCATGGCGGGTCGGGCACGGGTTGACCCGCCAACCCACCAACTTAAAATACTTTTTTTCCCCCTTTACAAATTGAAATACTCTCTTCTCTGTCTCCGAACTGAAATCTCGCGTCACTTTCTTTTTCTTTAGGGTTCACTCACTTCACTCTCTCGTCTCTCTTCTTTAGCGCCGATGCACCATCAATCACGGCCAGAGGTAGACCAGCCAGCCAGAGCTCCTCCTCCTCATGCACGGCTCGCCTGACGCAGTGACGTAGAGCTCCTCCTTCGCGATCCGCGGCTGTCTCCTCTTCCTTGGCGAGTCGCAGGCCCGCGGCTGTCTCCTTTTCCTTCACGAGTCGTGGCGTCTTCTCCGGTGGTCATCAGCATCTCCGTTCTCCGGCCATCTCCGGTCATCAGCATCTCTGTTCTCCGGCCATCTCCTTCATTGGTAAATTCATTTTCAACTCTGTTTCCTTTCTTCATTTTTGATTTGTTAGTTTATAGTCTGAGTTGCTTTGTTTGATTAGATTATGATTTGTTTATTTGATTGATTGCTGTTCTGAAATTCTTAAAACCTAAACCTGTTTTGATTTTTTTATATTCTGATTGATGAATTTGTGCAAAACCTGTTTTGAATTTTTGATGCATGCTAATTGCGTAGTTTTTTGCTTAATTGTCAGAAATGGATTCAAATAATATTATAGTAGATGCTGCTGAAGTTGATGGGGAAAATTTGGATATTGGGGTTGATGAATCCCAAACCATTGGACCTATTAAGAAAAAGGCCAAATCAACAACATCTGACCGTCGGAAGTTTTTCACTAAAATAGGACCGGGTAAAGATGGAATTGATAGGACAAGATGTAATGCTTGTAAACAAGATTATAAATGTGGCGATAAACAATATGGAACATCATCTTTAAATCATCATATTTCTAAATGTAAGCAAATTAAATTTGAAGATATTGGTCAATTGATGGTAGACATGCAAGGGAAATTAAAGTCTCGTACGATAGATCAGTTGGTTTCACGTGAGATGTGTGCTGAAGCAATCATTGAGCATGATTTGCCCTTCAATTTTGTTGAGTATAGGAAGATTAGGAGTTGGATGAAGTACTTGAATCCGGATGTAATTTTTATGACTAGAAATACTGCGAAGGCCGATGTCTTGAATATTTACATAAGAGAGAAGGAAAAACTTAAACAAGAAATGGCTAGCATTCCGACTAGGATATCTTTAACTTCTAATTTGTGGACAGCTTGTACTACTGAGGGTTACATATGTTTGACTGCTCATTTTATTGATAAAAATTGGAAGTTAAATAGCAAAATTATCAACTTTTCTCACATGCCTCCCCCTCACACTGGAACTGAGTTGTCTAAGAAGATTCTTGAGTTTTTGACTGATTGGGGAATAGAGAAGAAGATTTTTTCTATCACTTTAGATAATGCATCTGCCAATAATGTTATGCAACAACAACTGAAAGGTCAACTTGTCTTGCATAATTGGTTGTTGTGTGATGGAGAGTTCTTTCACGTGCGTTGTTCTGCACACATTTTAAATCTCATTGTTCAACAAGGGTTAAAAGTAGCTAATGAAGCCTTGCACAAGATTAGAGAGAGTGTCAAATATGTGCGGGGTTCAGAGAGTAGAATGAAAAAATTTAAGGAATGCATTGAAAGAATCGGTGGTGTTGATACTTCAGTTCGTTTGTGTCTAGATGTTCCTACGAGGTGGAACTCTACTTATTTGATGCTTGATCGTGCTCTTAAATATAAGCGTGTATTTGCTAATCATGACTTTGATGATGATAATTATAAGTATTGTCCTTTGGAAGAAGAATGGAAAAGGGCAGAAAAAATTTGTGTATTCTTGTTGCCATTTTATCAAATCACCAACATGATTTCCAGCACATCCTACCCTACTTCCAACTTGTATTTTTTGCAAGTTTGGAAAATTCAGTGTGTTCTACTTGAGAGTTTAAAAAGTGAAGATGAAGTTATAAGAGATATGGCTGAAATGATGATTGAGAAGTTTGAGAGCTATTGGGATGAATATAGTATTGTGCTTGCACTTGGAGCGGTTCTTGACCCACGGATGAAGCTTTCTTCATTGGGTTATTGTTACTCTCAAGTTGATACATCTACGTGTGAAGACAAGGTGGAAAAAGTAAAGAGGAAGTTGTACATGTTATTTGAGAAGTACTCTACTGCTTTCAAAGAGAGAAGTAATACCATTGATAACTCATCTTCTACTTCTAGCATGTTGAAGCAATCCCAGCCTTTTTCTGACAACTTGATTAATGTAAGTTCATATATATTTAATTAATATTTAATTACCTTCTTAATTGAATTTTATTAACCTTGTTTATCTTTAATGCTTTCTTTTTCATGTGTTTCACTTGTTAAATATAATAGGGATTGAAAATCCACAATCAACAACTTGCTTCTAAATCTGGGAAGTCTCAACTTGATGTCTATTTGGATGAGCCAAATTTGGATTTCAATTATTCTGAGGGATTGGATGTATTACAATGGTGGGGGGATAATAAGAGTCGGTTTTCAGAACTATCTATAATGGCTCGTGACGTGTTGAGCATTCCTATTACTACTGTTGCATCTGAGTCTGTATTTAGCATTGGTTCTATTATCCTCAACAAGTATAGAAGTCGTCTCTTGTCAAAAAATGAGGAAGCTTTGATTTGTTCGCGCAATTGGATGCATGGTTTTGTGAGCAATGGTAATTTATTTATTTTGAATGTCTTTATTTATTATTGTATTATTTTGATAATCATTTGTTAATTTAATTATTTTCTACTTCCATTATAATATGTAGATAATGATGATGAAGATGATGGAGAAGTGGAGCCTTCTACATCCAAGGCAGCATCTAATGTTCTGAATTTGGAAGATGATGATGATTAATTGTTTTTTTGCTTTGTGAAAGTAGCTTAAGACATTAAAACTTATTTGCACCTGTTAAATTATGGACTATTGTCTATTGGTACTTGTACTTGACTTATGATGTTTGTTTTTAAATTACTTATTTTGATTATGAAGTTATGATGACTTATGAGTTATGATTGTGGACTATTATGTTAAGAAATTCATGTTGAGTAGAAATTCATGGTTGTTAAGTAGATTGGTAAAACATTATAGATGCATGTTTTTGGTGGTTTGGTTGGAGATTGTTAAAATTTTGATAATTTAATTTTGGTTAATAAATTCATGTTGATTAGTAACGCGGTAAGAAATTCATTATTATTAAAAAATGCTGTAAAAAGTTTTTTTAAGGGGTCAACCCGCCAACCCATTAACCCATTTATGTTTTTTTTGTGTGTGGCGGGCCAACCCGCCAACCCGCCATTAAGCGGGGTGGGTTGGGGGGTCAAACCCACACAACAAAAACGGGTTAGCCCGTCCCGCCCCGTTTTTGGCGGGTTGATGGCGGGTCGGGGCGGGTCGGCCCGTTTTGCCATCCCTACTAACACGGATTCTTGATCCACGTGTTCTGCAGAACCCTAGAACCTCGACGTCTCGGTTTCTAGGTTCATATAAAAAATAATCGCCTTTCTCTTTTTGAAAACCAAAAACCAAAACTCAAATCTCCGAATCTTACACACAAAGCCTTCGAGATCGGTTTTCCATAAAAACAATGCTTGGTCAAAAACCACGTTTTCTTTTGAAGTACTTGGGTAAACTATCAAAACCTTGAAATACTGTTCGTGAAAAATCCTTTTTTCTTGGATAAAACAATTTTGCTCAGAAACTAGATTATGTGAAAATGCTTTTGCTCTAAGTGATTTGTTTTATTGCTTAAAAATGACCCATGATTTCTAAAAGGCACTTTTTATTTTAAGAGCTTACTTTCTTGGATTAAAATTGTTTTCACTTTTCTTTCCCTATGTCTTTTTACTTGATTACTCAAATCTATTTCCCATGCTTGTTTACTCAAAAACAAAAACATGAAACACGTTGTCTTTGAATCTTTTCGAAAACCAATCTTTTCTCCGCTTAACGTTATGTCTCAAGCTTTTTGAAGCTTTTACTTTTTCTTAATGCGAACTCTAACCGATGTTAGGTCCTTAACACAAAACGAATCATCATTTCATTCAACATAACATATTAAGCAGAATCAAACATAATTTAACATAATTAGGCACAAACAAGCATAATTAAATCTAACCAAGCATAAAGTAAACCACTCATCAAGGCAGCACATTTAACTTAGTACGGACCGTATACATAAATACAGCACATAGCTGTCGAAATTTGAATTCCTCATGTAAATCCCCTTCCATTAAATGAAGTCTCTTTGATGAGTAAATTCCAAGCACCAAATCCAAGAGGTGGCTGAAGGCGGCATTGACGTCCCAACACGTGCAAGCAACTCCACAACAGCTCCAAGAGTACATATCCAGCTCCCCCAAGTAAGCATAGTCACAACCAAAAACCAAGAGATTACATCCAAGCATATTCAACATCCAAACAACATCTCAATTAATTAATCATCATTAAAAACATAATCTAATGGATTTAAATATTTTATTTGATAAAAGCAGAATTAATTTTCCAATAAAATCAATTTGGGAAAGTAAGGTTCATTAACAAAATTTGAGGAAAACCAATTTGGTCATGGAAATATGAAATTAACTTAGGGAATCATTAATTAACTACTCTAATTGCATAAAAATAGAATTAATTTCATGATTAGAGTAAGATAAAAATTAGGGATTTAGTGAAATTAAGGAAATCCGAATCTAAGAGGGGATTTGAATAATTGGCATAGAGAACATGAAATTGATATACCTAATTGCATAAAAACATAATCAATTTCACATTTAAAGAATGAAATCAAAATGTTAGGCTTTCAAATTGAGGATTTAGGGTTAGGGTTCCTCATGAAATCAAAAGCCAAGAGAAAGGAATGAACTAAATGAAAGATTTTTACCAAGGAGGAAGAAGGGGCATAAACGGCGGTCCCAATAGTGGCGCACAGTGGCGGGTGGCAGTGGCGGTGCTTGGTCCGAAACATGGAGGAAGATGTGGCCTTCCACGTGGGTGGTTCATTTCTGGAAAAGGAGGCAAATGGTAGCCGGAAAAGCCAAGAACAGCGGCGGCTTTACGATGGCTCAGCGGTTAACGTTGCCCGTTTGCAAAAATATTCGGTTAGAAATGTAGAGGAGAGGGTGGGGAGTATTTCTATGGTTTCGATTTTGTGAGGAGTGGTCGGAGTTGGCCGGAAATTAAGAGAGAAGGAGAAGAAAGTTAGAGAGAGAGCGGGAGAGGGACGCCAGGAAGAAGAAAGAAAGAAAAGAAAAGAGAAGAAAGAGAAAGAAAAAGAAAAAGAGAAAGAGAAGGATGCCGCTGGGAAAAAAGGAATTAGGGGTATTTTTTCTATTTTTTTTTTGTTCTTTTAGTTGTGGTATGTGGGGAAATGAGGGGTTGAGATTGAGTCAAAAAAAGAAATAAATCTTGACCCTTGGACCTAAAAGCAAAGAGGGACAAATCTCAAATTTCAAAATTTGCACTAGAGTAGAGATTGATGGTTGAATTTATCAACCTAGGGAATCAATGATCCAAGACAAATTTTTTGATTAAATCCAAACCATTTTATTTTCAAATCTAAAATCGAATAGATTAAGTTTAGAAAATAATTCCTTTCAACTATATTACTTAAATAATATTTTTCTAAACAAATAATAATAATAATAACAATAGCAGAATATTTTTGTCTTGCAAGAATGTATAAACTATGATAACGCACCCAATAAAATAAATAAAATAATTTAAGCAAATAAAATTAATTATTAGCATATACAGAATTTTTGGGGTGTTACATTGCTTATGGTATGTTTTCTGGTTGGGGTACTCATGGTAAATTGGCATGTCCGCATTGCATGGAGTATACAAAGGCCTTTACTTTGAAACACAGAGGGAAAAGTTCTTGGTTTGGCCCACTGGTTAATGGATGCAGAGAGAAAGTCGGCTCATGTCCATGTGTTGATTAATTGCACCGCAGTTAAGCCATACCTTGAGTATGTATTGCATATCCTTTTCTTTCAATTGCACAATATATAATATATACTACTCTGCTAAAAATGCATATTGTCCGATTTGTACAAAGAATTCTTGTTATCTGAAAAATAAGTGAACAAGAACAGTATGCTCGTATATATGCAGATTTTCCAATGTGGTTTACACAACAAGTAAGTATCCTCAAATTCTGTACATAAGATTACATAATTTTTTTACATCTAACATATGGAATTGATCCATGTGTAGGTTTCCCGTGAGGCACCAACTTTTCTCAACAGACACTTACGGAACTTATCCCACGGTCCTTATTCATGTGTCAAAAAATGGCATACGTTCTTCGTGAACGGGTATAGATTTCATACCCATTGATGGATGGAGGGTAAAAAAACAATAAACAGTGGGGTTTACGTGAAGGGCATCACAGAAGGGGGTGAAGATGACTTCTACGGAGTGATCCAACATATATATGAATTGGCATATACTACTTTAGACTATACTAAAAGAATAGTTCTATTTTATTGTAATTTGTTTGATCCATCCGTTAGAGGCGCAAAATTGAATCCAAAATATAATACGGTGGATATGCGAATGGGTAGAAGATATCATAACTTTGACCCGTTTATCCTAGAACAGAATGTGAGACAAGTGTATTATGTCCCTTATCCAGCAACCCGAAAGGACAAACGAGGTTGGTGTGTCGTCATCAAGACGAAACCAAGGGGTCGCATTGAAACTGATGATCACCAGGAAGATGTGCCTTATCAAGTGGATGAAATGTTTCGTGGAAATAAAGGCATTGAAGTTGAGCGTATTACTGGTTTACAGGACTTGGACCCTGCTGGTGAAGAAGTGGATATTGATAACTTGTCATCCGTTCAGGAACATTTGGATGAAGAAGACGAAGTCATTGATTCAGGAGAAGAAAAAGTTGAAATTAGATCTGAATATGATGAAGACTTTTTGTCAAATTCTGAATAATACTTAGATAATTATTTTATTGTTCTATCTTAGATGATTACTTTGTAATTATTTTATTATTTTATCTTAACATTAAATTGCTCTATAGACGCATGGCATCTGGGGGACGTGATCCACCACCACCCATACCAACCATTATTTCGACACATGTTTCATCATTATCATAAAACTTAATATATAATATTAATACTAAATCCACAAACACATTTTATGAGCAACTACTCAAGAGATAGCACAAGGGAATTAAAAGACTTAACTATGTCATCTCATACTGTCGCCTTGTTGCCATGTGGACTCAACAATTCCAACTTTTGAAGAGAACAAAACAAAATTGAGCCAAAATAACCTTTATCTTATACCTCATCGGGTTCGAGATCTAATTACAAATGTTATATAAACGCCTATTTCCTCTTTCAGGACTTTGTAACCTGACTCTGATACCAGCTTTGTCATGACCTGAATTTCGTAGTCATGATCGGCCGAAAGGGAAATACTCTTTTTTTCCTTTCGCAGCCTCACAAGCATACATAAATTCATTTCATCCAAAGTAAACGATTACATTCATTAAATACATAAGGAATATAATATAATAGAGTAACTAACAAGACATAAATTACAAAGTCCTGCTTAAACTAGATACAACTTAAAACTATGGGTAAAACCCATCAAAATCTGTCAACATGACATCTAAGGCTTCCGGTGGCTTTGCAAATTCCTACAACTGAAAAGTTAAACGTGAGGTAAGTCCACTGACTCAGTGAGGGAGTTTCCCCCAAACACATGCAGTCATATATAATCAAGTGCAAACTAAAATCACATATGCATTCATGCCTATTTAAATGCATACCACCACAGTACATAATATAGTTATAATATGCATTGGCAACAAATTGACCTCTGTCCTTAAATTGGGTACTTGTGGAATGACTTGCATATCACTTTTTTTCTCATAACTCATGTCCCAATCATAAGGGGATGCATGTCACACGTATATATATATATATATATATGCTCATATTGAGTCTTTGGGGTTCCGATTGGGGATGCTCACTACGGTATCCCGCCTCGACAGTTTTGATTTCATATCTCAGAGATACTGCCCCCTCCGACCATCAACATCTCACCTTAACTCCGAGGTTGCTCACTAAGGTCCCTAACCTCGACGGTTTTAACCTATATACTGGAGATACCGCCCCTTCGGCCGGACACCCAAAGATTCACAATAAACATTTGTCAATCCATTCCATCAAGTATCTCTTACAAACATCGCATTATGTACATAATAACCATATATATCAAGGTATTTTCAAAAGAAGCATAATAGAAAGTTATCAACACAACTATAGGTCCTTATCACTGGGCTTCTGCTGCGTTCCCGAAAAAATCAGCCCAGCCAAAGAAAAATAGGGGGCATCAGGGAAGGGTGGGAGCCTGCACACAGGAGGTTCCATCTGTCAGAAGGAATACCTTGAGTGTCTGGTACATTCATACTTTCATTCTTATGCAATACATATATTGTTTTATAACTATTGTTTACTTATAATTTATGTTTGTGTTACTTTTAGGTTAGGGACAGAAGGAGACCAGTGTCGATTAACGAGCTCCACCGCCAGACCCATACTAGGGAGAGTACTGACGAGTATGTAGATGAGCGCTCTAGACACACTTAGCTACTGTCCATTTTATTATAATATATCCTTTTATTATATATTATAAATCTCTTGATTGGTTTGATTATGCATAACAGGAGGAGTTCGCGGAGAGGATGTCTCAGGCACGGCCTGTTCCTCCACCCCACTTGACCCCGAGGAGGAGCAGCGGCTTGCGCTACATGTTTGGGCGAAGGTTGTTAGCGGCAAGAAGAAGGGTCATCTGTACGGTGCAGGAGCTATGACACCCGCTACCCCGCATATGATAATATTAAAAAAAATATATCATATAAGATAAAATCCATAAATTAAAATCAAAAGGGTAACAAGTACCACATGATCCAAAACGTTTAAACATAAATAGCAACTGCGGAATTATAAATAAAAAACAAAACCCAAATCCCAATGTCACATATCAGAACTGGTAACCACTATCGATAATACATCAAAAAAACAAACTAAACATAATCTAAAAACTAAGAGCAAGCAATCTCCTCGGTATCACTCCTCAACTGGCTGCTCATCATCCTCTGCATAACCAATGGTACATGCAAAACAACAAAAATAGCAGCAATAGGGAATAAGGAACTGTACATATAAACATAAATGGTAATAGAGCAGTTAGCAAGATGATCATGCAGCATATAAGACATCATAATATAACATGCTATAACACATCCATCATATCACATCGTAAACATGTCATGCGATGCAAAACTACTCCGCTACTCCATATGCAATGTGGATCCAATAACTAACTCAGAAAGATGATTTCGGAGTTACATATCCACGTTGGCCAATAAGCACCAATGCCAACAGTTCACCAAACTCACGGGTGAACCCCTTGGATAGCCGATCCACCTTACTCTCGGATTGACCACCACGGATGCGCTGGATTCACTTAACTCTCGGATGAATCATCGCAGATGGCCAGTTCGCCATACTGTCAGACAAACTCCCCAATCATCGTAACTTCTCCCAAACTAATAACACCATGTCATGATTCATGCAATGCTAACATACAAACAACATAACAACCACCTCCATCAACACCATTAACACAAGCTATCAACTTTGGCCAATAAGCATCAAGAATGATTTAACCAACAACATTGGTAATAGTACATCGTTACCAATAACATAGTTGTCTTATTAAACAATCTCTTTATTAAGTCTTTATTATTATACCTTACCTTATCACTATCCTAATTCATTAACTATCCTCAAGGTTATGTTTTATAATCTCTTATGTCATACTTTTATCCCAAAGGGCTATTAAATCTCTTTTTATTTAAAACTGTGCAGTTTTCTTAATTCTGATAGTGGCACGGCCTGAGCACGGATGGCTGACCAACTGGCACGGACGTGCTACACAACGTCACTTTTTTCATTTTTCTGACACTGGCGTGCTGTTGAGAGCACGGTCATGCTGGCTTTATTGGGCATAGAGCACGGGCATGCTCAACGCTATTACAACATTCTCAATTCTGGGAAACTTAGTAATTTCTCTACATTTCAATACTCCAATTCAATCCTAAGGTTCTTGACTAATCCATTGGCATTAATCTCACCACTCATCAACATCTTTATGTTTTATGCACATCAATTAGACTAATCCTAGTTTTAGGCTCAGCGTTAACACCCCTATTTCTTTTATTAACAGTTTTAACAGCAGCTTCAACATACCAATTTATATGATTATGGCATACCAACAAACATCATCCACAACATCATATAATTATGTCAGAGTCATATAAACCAATTAAACGATTAATATCATGTATAAACAACTATAACCAATTCATATATCAAATAAGGCATATAGTACACAAATAGGGTCATGGGTTAATCCTCATCTTACGCTATCCTAGAACCTATATATGTTCTTACTAATTCCTTCTCCCCATACTTGGCGTGACGATTCCAGACTATGAGCCAACAAGAACGAAGTCCACACTTGACTCCTCCAAACGGGTTCAACAGGTTCAGCGAGCTTTGACCAAGAACGCCAAGACAAGATGATAAGTTAATTCCCCAAACAAGAAAAAAGAAAGGGAATTAACACAAGGGTTACAAACATACCTTGATTAGATCCTTGGGGGACTAATCTGCTAGTTGTCGTTCACAGCACTGGCACACGAACAACGAAGTCTAGTTTGATAAGGAGAAAACGGTTCAACACTAACCCAAAGGATTCAAAGGAAATGATGAACAAGGTTGGTTACCTTACCTTGGAGTAACACTAAGCAAGCGGCTTAACTCTAATCACAATAGAAAACACCACAGCGATGTGTTCTTGATGAAGAACATCCAAACAAGGATTGGAGGTTGAAGAACCCTCAAAGGATTCAATGGGAACCCAAAAGAAAGGTTAATGATAGCTGTTTCTAGCATTAGGATTGACGGCTATAAGTCTTAGGTCGAGCGAAAGGAGTATAAAAAGGATTAAAGCGAAATGGGCTGACCAAAAGCCCAAAACGTGTTTCTGGTGCGCGCGCAAAGCATGAGCGTGCTGACCATGAGCACGGGTGTGTTGACCAACTAGCACGGGCGTGCTGCACGAGAGCACGGACATGCTGTCCTGTCAGGATCATTGATATGGCTCGTTCTAAGGTTAACTACCCTAAAACACATCTCTAAACATAAGCAGAACAACACATAACATATATATATATATATAATAACAAGGATGACATATATAACAACACTTTATAACAGTAAGCGAAAACTAGGGTGTTACCGGAGACCTTTCCGGTAACTATCGGAAAAGGTCTTTGCGCTTGGATATCAGTGTCAGAGCATCCACCCAAGCCAGTTGCCGCACTGATCAGGAGTCTGCCGAGATTACTGAGCTGAGGCGGAGACTGGTTGAGTCCGAGCGACGTGCCGAGGAACGTGAGCGATAGATGGAGGTGACGATGCAGCGGATTCTACAGACCATACAACAAATGCAATAACAGCCCCCTTTGCAGCTCACCCAGCTTGGTCAGCCGACCCGTCGCACCGGAGACGACGATGATGAGGACTCATTCAATGATTTTATCCAGACTCTTCGTTATGATAGGGATTATTAGGTTTTCATGTTCGTTTTTTTATTTACATTTTTATGTATTGTATAAACATATCTTATTTATCATTTGGATAGAATTTTAATTTCTTTAATGTTATCTTTAATTTTAGTATGTACTATTTATTTAATTAATATTTTTCAATAATTAATAAAAAATATAATTATTTAATAAATATCAAATATAATTAATTAATAATAACATTATCAATTTAAAATATCAAATTTTTTTAAAAATAATTTATAGTTATCGACAGTAGCCATCGGTAAGGTGTAAATGAACATACCGATGATCAGGCCATCGGTAATAGGGGGTAGGTAAGGGATTAGGTAATTACCGATGTGCAGACCGTCAATAAGGAGGTTAGGTAATTACCATCGGCCTATATGTAGGTAATATGCGTGTGAGATTACCGACGACCTTTTTGTTGGGTCAAACAACCATCACACAACAAGGGGGTGAATTGGGTGATGTGGGAATTTTAAAAACTTTTCTTCAAAACAGATAATCAGCACCAAAAACTCTTTTCTGAATATGTTCAAGGAACATTGAGATGAATCAGAGATGTTTTACTAACATATTTTGTAATACAAAATAATGTAGAGTTTGTCAGTTTCTCTGAGTCCAATTACATCGGACTATGTTGAGTCCAATTACATCGGACGCAAATTGTGTTGAGTCCGATTACATCGGACTATGTTGAGTCCAATTGCATCGGACTCTCACGTACGTCGGACGCGAATTGTGTTGAGTCCAATTACATCGGACTATGCTGAGTCCAATTACATCGGGCGCAAACTGTTGTGAGTCCGATTATATCGGACTATGTTGAGTCCAATTACATCGGACGCTGGACTCTAACCAGATTGGACGCAATCTGTTGTGAGGGGATAAATACTTTTGAAAACAATTTTAGAACATAGTTCTTATCCCTAGATAGAAACTTGTTGAAATACATAAAACAACATAGATAAAGAGATATGGGCAGAGAGAAACATGCAACAAGATTTATCCTGGTTCACTCATAAAAACCATGAGCTACGTCCAGTCCCCAGCGTCAACTGAGTTTTCTTTCATTATCATACCAGATAATTACAACAAGTATTTTTTGCACACTTAGCCTCTCTAGGCTCAGCAAGTATTGTTCTTAACCGACCTCTTCAGACCGTTGAGTATTCTTTTCACCTAGCCTCTCCAGGCTCATTGAGTATTGTTCTTCACCGACCTCTCCAGGCCGTTGAGTATTCTTTTCACCTAGCCTCTTCAGGCTCAATAAGTATTCTTCTTAACCAGCCCCTCCAGACCGTTGCCAGTATTATTTTCGCCTAGCTTCTTCAGGCTCACTGAATTTTGATGAAGGTTACATAGAAATAATCTCACAACACTCACAGAGTGTGTTTTAAAATGAAGTATAGAGAAAGTGTTCTTCCTACACTCACAAGAGTGAATATATAATGAAGTTCATAAAAACTAGAGGAAATCTCTCATAACACTCACTTGAGTGGGTATAGAATTATTATGTTGAGAAGAAATTCTGTTGAGATGTAAATAGTGATGCTCTCATTTTTATCAACTGCAGTAGCAACAACAATAGCAACCTTATCTTGTATAAGCATTCACTCTCGCTGATCTTCATCTTCAGATCTCCCTTATATAGACATATAAAAATATAGCTGTTGAAATATTTTTGACCGTTGCACAAAGTCTTTATCCTTTATACTGAGTACACTTTAGATAAAGTGTTTTAGCTTCTGCAGCTTTTGCACTTTTGCTCAGGCTTTTCTTCTCTTTCTTCCTTTTCCTTCTTTGTAATAAAGTTGCTGAAGTTTTTGTCTTCTTCTGCTACAGTAACTCATGTTTCAGAACTTTGTTGAAAATAGTGTCTCATTTTTTGATAAAGCTTGGATTTTGAATATATTAATACTTTATTCAAAATCACTTGTCCAGCCATCAAATTGTTCTATATTCTGAGTAGACACTTGATTAGCTTCATTAGACGCTTCTTAAATGAGCTCGGATGCTTTGTTCTGCGGTAGACATATTCACAAGGATGTCAAATTCGTAAAATCTACCAAATCAGCGTATTTTACTTCTTTGACCTTCTTAACCTTCGAATTAGTCTTCAATGTCTTCATGAAAAATATAGCTATGGAAGTTAGATTTAATTTGACAACTATTCCGTCCAATTTGGACACCTACAGCTCCAGATATTTCCATTGGACGCATGAATGGTTTGGCTGTCAGGAACAACATTACGTCTCCAACTTGCAGACAAAATTTCACCCCGATAGAGAATGATTAAAATCTCGACTTCTTCATAAAAGATGTAGATATTTCTCTTATATTTCCAACGAGACCAAGATCATCTTATTTGGATAAGTTTATCACATAATATGTCAAATCTTGCTTCTGACCATTGATATCTTTTCTGACCTTCATAGCTTCTTTCCTTATAAGTCTTACGTCGGACCTTCAGTCTTTGTTTTCCTTCATTATATTGGACGCAGAACATTCACTATATTCCTAAGGTGTATTCTCCTTGTTCTGCTACTTAGCTTCAACTTGTAAGATGGTTGCTCATTGAGATATGTTGGACGTGCTTAAGCTTTGGACTTATATAACTTCCTTTGATATCATTGGACTTTTCGTGCAGTCCTTACAGTCTTTAAACTATAAAGACTTATCTTTGATTTATCAATCTGCACACTTGAGCACACAGTTACCAACGTTCTCACGTTTATATGATAAATTATATATGCAATATTTTTAGCAAACTTATTTCTTTGATTTGTTATTACTCAAAACCACATAAAGTAATTGTTCATAACAATTACAGCATTTTCAATCTCCCCCTTTTTGAGGATGACAAATCATCTAAAAATATGTTATATATTTATCCTATATTTCTCCCCCTATTTGTTATTAACAAAAAGGATTATGATATTTTATATGGTTGTTTTTCCCTCTATAACATTTTTAACATATACCAGAGCATGATACACTAAATTTCTTACTTGAGTTGATCAGAGTTAAGCACATAAAATTGATATATCATAGCAAATAGATCGTTAGACACTTATTTGAGATAATGCATAAACAAAGTAATGCATGAACTTTATATCAGAGTATCAGATAATCAAAATCAGTTGTGACATCATATAAATCATATATTTCCTCCCCCTTTTGACAACACAAAAAGAAGGGAGTAAAAAGCAATCTAAGTATCATAATAGTAAAGAGCATAAGAAAGAAATTTACTAGGCTCTCCCTGAGATATGAAGTTTAAACATAATTTATTTTCCTATCATAAGGTGATTTCAAGTTCACATGTAAAGCCAATAAAATTTGTCATGCAATCACAACTTTTGAAACCAATAATATTTTTAACAAAAGGCACCATGTTATCCCAAGGCATTATAACAATTTTGGGAATAGAGATACTTATTGAAAATTGTGATGTGTGATGCTCCTTAGTTGAAGTGGCTCATCCAGTTCTTCATATATGCTTGGAGAAACCCATGTTTAGCTCTTTCTTCCACTTGAATCCTTTGATTTGAATATTAGTGCCATGAATATCCTTTGTAATATCCATTTTTATTCGGCTTTCCTTCTGTGATAGTCTTCAAGCATTTTGAATGAAAGGTGCTTGGAAGCTATTGTATTGGACTGAAGACTTTGGACGCAGACTAAGTCCGAAGACATTGGACGCACATTGGACACATTCTGAGTCCAATATGTGCTAAGTCCAAATCCAGACTGTGTGATGAGTCCAATGGATGTTGAGTCCAACCATATTGTTGATTGGTGTCTCAAAATCAGTTACAAGCTCTTTAAGCATTCGGTCATTTAGAAATGGTTGACGAGGGTATTCAACATTTTTCTGCAATTACCTTCTTTTGTCCACTATTGCTTTCAATTTTCAATTGCTGCATGCAAAACTTGCAAAGACTTTTCTAACACTCAGATTAACAATAATATTTCAACATAATTTGGCAAGCATTTTCAATAATATAAATCGTCAGCAAATAGAATGATAACAGAAAAAACTTATATATATTGGAACAATTGTAACTTTAACCCATATATGGTTCATTTCAGATTATATATAGCATATTATAGTATAATTTGAAATATTTGGCACCTTAAGTAGAAAGTAATTTTCCAAGGAGTTGTTGAGAATTAAGAATATAAGAGAGAACAATTGATTACAAACTCAGAGTTGAGTACAAAATATCATGCTAACAAAAAAGCAATATATTATTTTGTGAGAAATAGCACAAGAAGTCATCAATCAATTTTTTTTTAAAAAAAATGCACTTAATCACAGCAAGATTTAAAGGTAGAGATAACCATTTTTTTTTTAAGTCATTTTCTTCATGCTGATTTCTTCTTTGTGTTCGTCGACCTTGTGGACCTGTGGAGTATCTTCCTTTTGAAGTGCTTCTCAAGTTTATTTTGGACTTGGTCCTGGCCATCCATAAAGAGTCCTTTTCATCCATCTCTTCTTATTTGAAGTATTAGACATCACAGATTTTTCATTTTGTGCGGGAAAAGGCTTGGATGAGAGCATTCTCCTACTGAAAGACACATTCATTTTTTGGGATGCACTTTTATAGAAGGTTTCCTTCTATGTTGGTGATCTATTCATCATTTTCAACATTGTCCTGTAAAACTAAAACACTAGAAAGGACTTTTGGTACCCACTTTGGCTTGGGTCCTTGGGAGTTAGTGTATATGCAATTTGAAGCTAATTGTAATAGTTAGAAGATATGCAATTTGAAGTTTTAGGAACCCCAACTGATTTACTTCCCATATTATAAAGTCTTCCATAGAAGCATACATGAGAGCATGTCATGTACGATCACAATAAATACATATAATGATATTAGATAGAGATCTAGTCTTCTTAAAGTATTACAAAGAGATTTGGATTTAAAAAAAAAAAACATTCCTCAACTTGTTCAAAAAAAAAAAACAATTTATAAAAGAAGTTGAGGTTTTATAGTTTAAAGAAATTCCATTTTTTAGAAAAGCATAAACAATTTTTAATATTTCAAATAGATTTTCAATCGAGGAAATATTTTCCAAAGATAACAACGCATTGTTTAAATCATTATATACATTATGCAGCATAGATGAACAATATTTAAACATTGAATTATGTACCTCGTAGTCTTCCTTTCCATGGATGCATAATTTGTATGGTAAAAGACTTGAATAATATTTAAGAGAAACACCTGCTCTTGAGAAGCAACTTAGACAAGTTGTCAGTACAATAAATAGCATCAAGTACGAAACAATTATTTTTAGCATAAGAGCAAATTTTTGATTTGTTAAACACAACACATAATTTTATTTTATTAAAAACATTGGAAACAAGATCTCACATATCAGTAAAAGCATTTTCGAATATTATTTTAAAACAACAGCTCATTTAAAAAAAAAATTTCAACTTTAAAAACAAACATTTTTGAAAACTGAGTTTTGGTTGCTAAGATAACAAGGATCTTTAACTCTAAGCATTTAAGCTTCTTTACCAGAGCACGAAGCTCTGATACCAATTGTTGGGTCAAGCAACCATCACACAAGAAGGGGGTGAATTGGGTGATGTGGGAATTTTAAAAACTTTTCTTCAAAACAGATAACCAACACCAAAAACTCTTCTCTGAATATGTTCAAGGAACATTGAGATGAATCAGAGATGTTTTACTAACATATTTTGTAATACAAAATAATTTAGAGTTTGTCAGTTTCTCTGAGTCCAATTACATCGGACTATGTTGAGTCCAATTACATCGGACGCAAATTGTGTTGAGTCCAATCTCGGACTATCAATTACATCGGACGCAAATTTTGTTGAGTCCAATTACATCGGACTATGCTGAGTCCAATTACATCGGACGCAAACTGTTATGAGTCCGATTACATCGGACTATGTTGAGTCCAATTACATCGGATGCAAATTGGGTTGAGTTCGATTACATCGGATTATGTTGAGTCCAAATACATCGGACTCTCACGTACGTCGGACGCGAATTGTGTTGAGTCCAATTACATCGAACTATGCTGAGTCCAATTACATCGGACGCAAACTGTTGTGAGTCCGATAACATCGGACTATGTTGAGTCCAATTACATCGGACGCTGGACTCTAACCAGATTGGACGCAATCTGTTGTGAGGGGATAAATACTTTTGAAAACAATTTTAGAACATAGTTCTTATCCCTAGATAGAAACTTGTTGAAATACATAAAACAACATAGATAAAGAGATATGGGCAGAGAGAAACATGCAACAAGATTTATCCTGGTTCACTCATAAAAACCATGAGCTACGTCCAGTCCCCAGCGTCAACTGAGTTTTCTTTCATTATCATACCAGATAATTACAACAAGTATTATTTGTACACCTAGCCTTTCCAGGCTCAGCAAGTATTGTTCTTAACCGACCTCTTCAGACCGTTGAGTATTCTTTTCACCTAGCCTCTCCAGGCTCATTGAGTATTGTTCTTCACCGACCTCTCCAGGCCGTTGAGTATTCTTTTCACCTAGCCTCTTCAGGCTCAATAAGTATTCTTCTTAACCAGCCTCTCCAGACCGTTGCCAGTATTATTTTCGCCTAGCCTCTTTAGGCTCACTGAATTTTGATGAAGGTTACATAGAAATAATCTCACAACACTCACAAAGTGTGTTTTAAAATGAAGTATAAAGAAAGTGTTCTTCCTACACTCACAAGAGTGAATATATAATGAAGTTCATAAAAACTAGAGAAAATCTCTCATAACACTCACTTGAGTGGGTATAGAATAATTATGTTGAGAAGAAATTATGTTGAGATGTAAATAGTGATGCTCTCATTTTTATCAACTGCAGTAGCAACAAAAGTAGCAACCTTATCTTGTATAAGCATTCACTCTCGCTGATCTTCATCTTCAGATCTCCCTTATATAGACATATAAAAATATAGCTGTTGAAATATAGCTTTGGAGATTTTTGACCGTTGCACAAAGTCTTTATTCTTTATACTGAGTACACTTTAGATAAAGTGTTTTTGCTTTTGCAGCTTTTGCACTTTTACTCAGGCTTTTCTTCTCTTTCTTCCTTTTCCTTCTTTGTAATAAAGTTGCTGAAGTTTTTGTCTTCTTCTGTTACAGTAACTCATGTTTCAGAACTTTGTTGAAAATAGTGTCTTATTTTCTGATAAAGCTTGGATTTTGAATATATTAATACTTTATTCAAAATCACTTGTCCATCCATCAAATTGTTCTATATTCTGAGTAGACACTTGATTAGATTCATTAGACGCTTCTTAAATGGGCTCGGATGCTTTGTTCTGCGGTAGACATATTCACAAGGCTATCAAATTCGTAAAATCTATCAAATCAGCGTATTTTACTTCTTTGACCTTCTTAACCTTCGAATTAGTCTTCGATGTCTTCATGAAAAATATAGCTATGGAAGTTAGCTTTGATTTGACAACTATTTCGTCCAATTTGGACACCTACAGCTCCAGATATTTCCATTGGACGCATGAATGGTTTGGCTGTCAGGAACAACATTACGTCTCCAACTTGCAGACAAAATTTCACCCCGATAGAGAATGATTAAGATCTCGACTTCTTCATAAAAGATGTAGATCTTTCTCTTATATTTCCAACGAGACCAAGATCATCTTATTTGGATAAGTTTATCACATAATATGTCAAATCTTGCTTCTGACCTTTGATATCTTTTCTGACCTTCATAGCTTCTTTCCTTATAAGTCTTACGTCGGACCTTCAGTCTTTGTTTTCCTTCATTATATTGGACGCAGAACATTTACTATATTCTTAAGGTGTATTCTCCTTGTTCTGCTACTTAGCTTCAACTTGTAAGATGGTTGCTCATTGAGATATGTTGGACGTGCTTAAGCTTTGGACTTATATAACTTTCTTTGATATCATTGGACTCTTCGTGCAGTCCTTACAGTCTTTAAACTATAAAGAATTATCTTTGATTTATCAATCTGCACACTTGAGCACACAGTTAGCAACGTTCTCACGTTTATATGATAAATTATATATGCAATATTTTTCAAACTTCTTTCTTTGATTTGTTATTACTCAAAACCACATAAAATAATTGTTCATAACAATTATAGCATTTTCACTTTTAACTTGGTCGTCGATATTCATTATCGAGGAGCTTCTTTCCGACTGATTTTTGGCCGCCGGCTTTCCGTCGGAAATAGACCATTACCGACAGGTTTTGATGTTACCGACGGCTTTTTGACTTGGTCGTCGATATTTATTATCGAGGAGCTTCTTTCCGACGGATTTTTGGACGTTGGCTTTCCTTCGGAAATAGACCATTACCGACGGCTATTGATGATTACCATCGGAAATAGACGAAGTATTTTTTTTTTTTCATTTGGCTACTTGTTTGTGGCTTATTTTTATATTTTGCAATATTATCAACAATTGATTTTTCATGAATAATATTGTTTTGTTTTAGAAAGTAGAAACTTTCATGAAGCTTTTAAGTTTCCAATGGTGGGCTAGCTAGTTATGCCCACTAAATATATAGTTCAACGAGACTGATTTGTAATTATAATTTTGACCCTGTATTTTTTGGTTTCAAGTGTTGTTCCCATAAAGTAAAAGACAGATTTGCCATGTAGCGGTCCGAATTGCTTTTAGGATTATCGACTGTCCCCACAAATCAAACACTGATCTTTTCAACGTGCATTGTCTTCACTCACACGCTTTCTGGAAAACTTCCCAGAAGGTCATGCATCCTATAAGTGCTTCAAGTCAAACACACTTAACTATGAAGTTATTATGTTCTGGGCTCCCGAAAAGAAGATGCATCTTGTTAGTACAGGTAGTACCAATCAATTTTCACGTGTCTCTTTGCTTAGAAGCCTGCCAAGAGCCGCTTCTTGTCCATGCCTCATGCACCGACCATCACTCCCCATCCTCGTCAACCTCAGACGTCACATGCCACCCCAGGAATACAATGAACCCTAAGGCGATTTCGCAACTTTGTTAGTAAAGGAAGAAGACAACTTCCATTTGCAATTTGGTCGATCTTGCTATAAGACTACATTGGAGGGGGTGCAAATCTAGATCCTACTTTAGTTTTCACTTGTAAAGATATCCATCACAAATTTGAAATACAAATAACCAAGTCAAACCACCAGCATTACATTGTCTTCAATCATGACACTTCCTTGGCTCTATCAATACAACCACAAGTTATCAAACCAAAAGAATTGTTAACCTTATTTTATCGCCATGAACACCAACGACACAACGGACAACAAATGCGTATTGACACATTCCATTTATGAACAATAGTTTTCTCATAGAAACATGAACAATGATGACAAACCGGAGAATAATTTCCCCTAAAAACGATTCCATCTCAGAACTGTAATTTTCACATCTAATGAGTAACACATCTAACCAATGAACTCATCAAACACTAGGTTTTCCAAAAACCTTAGGTCATCAATTTGGGGGAAGAAGACCCATCAGGGAAAAAGACAGCCACATGGTGGTTTCGATTTGGTCCTTTTTCTTATATTTTCCTCTCACGTGATTCTAACATATACTGTCACGTGGATGACGTATCAACTCAACTATCTAGCTTGACACTTAACTGTCAAATACATAATATTAACGACGTTAGTAACAGACATGACGAAAATGATCACTTTATATAACGTTTGATAGATAAAGGACTAAAATAGAACTTTTTAAAGATAAAGGACCAAACAAATTCTAAATTAAGATAACGGACCGAAAATATATTTTAGCCTAAAAGAAGAGATATAAATATTTATATACAATAAGAATAAGAAATAAAAAAAAAAAAACTTTTTACATATAATTGTTCTTACCAAAAAAACGATATATATAATTTTCATATAAAAAAAATTAAATATAATCTTGTCACTTTTTAGGAAACTAATGTAATTTGCTATAAAAACAATGTAATGTAATATCCCTTTATTAATATGCGTAAAGATTCATTATAATTCATCATTTTTTTTTTCACCAAACATATCTAAAAGTTAAAATGAATCAGAAGATATATAAATATATATTGAGAATAAGAATTAAAAACAAAAATGTTCCTCATTCGTATGGTTAATAAAATAAGCTAAAAAAATAAATATTGCTTTGTGACTCTTTAAGAAATTAACCTAATCTGTTTGAAATTAATCTGATATAAATAATTAAAAATTAAGAAAGCTATTCCAAACGCGGCAACGGTCTTAATTTTGGCGCGTATATATTATCGGCTTTTGATTAACGCTACTGACATTACTGATTCTTGCTTGCTTCGTTCTCTGTTTGATATTCAGTCTTGTCTCTCTCTCGCACTGTTTGTTTGATCTTCAATCTTCTCTCTCGCCTCGTACACTGTTTGATCTTCAATCTCGCTGCTGTGTTTAGTAATGGATCGTTTCATTCCAAACCGATCGATAATGGACATGGACTATGCACTATCGATACTGACTCAAAGACCATATCAACAACAACAACAACAACAACAACCTTCAAACCCTTATTACCAAGCTCTTCTTTCCGCTGCTCTAGACAAGAAACCCGGTTCACGAATCTTCGCCTTCGGTGACCACCGCAGCAACTCACAACAACAAGACCCACTCCACTTACTACTCTCAAACCCTTCCCGCCAATTCCCTCCCAAACCAAATCTGGTCCTAGACGCCCCTGGTCTCTTATGTCACGATTCTTTCACAGCCCTCGATTGGGGCCGTAACAACATAATCGCCATTGCGTTATCCGAATCTCTCTACGCTTATAATTTCGGTTCTAAGGAGAGTTTTATTATTGCCTCTATGGACGAGAATGATGAAGAGTTTATTACCGGCGTGAATTGGAACCCTGACGGTAACCGAATAGCGGTGGGGCTCTCGAATGGGGAGGTTCAGGTGTTGGATGTTTTAGCTGAGAAGAAGGTAGCCCAATTTATGGGTGGGTGTGGTTTCGGCCACGTTGGGTCATTGGCTTGGAATGACTCTCGAAATCTTACCATTGCAAGGGGAGATGGAAAGGTTATTACGGATTGGAATTTAGGTTCTGATAAAATTGTGGCCAGTTACAAAGGCCATAGAGGAAAGGTTTTGAGGCTTAAATGGTCACCGAGTCGTCGATGGCTGGCTACATGTGGCATGGACCATATTGTGAACATTTGGGACAGGACAAAGCCTTCGTCGCAGTTTCTTACTTTAACGGACCATTCTGCTCCGGTGAGAGGGCTTGATTGGTCACCGGATCGAAGTGACTTGCTTGTCTCTGGGGGACTTGATGGTTCCATTAAGTTTTGGCCTACCAACAGTTCTGGAAAGTGTTTACAGTCTGTGAATGCTGACTCACAGGTCTTATCTCTGTTTTGGACTAATTGCCGGTCTGAGTTGCTCACCTCTCATGGGCATGGATCCCCCGGTAATCATGTTTCTCTTTGGAGATACCCCTCCATGGAGGTTACCGGTAAATCGGAACACTATGCTTCCAGGTTGCAGTATATGGCCATTAGTCCTGATGGTAGCAAAGTGGCATCTGCTTTGGGGGCTTCTTCTCCTGGGGCTGATGATGAGAAAATCATGGTGTGGTGTTTTGGTGATGGGCAACGAGTAAATAAATATGGAACTAGGGAGAAAAATTTTGATTTCTTTTCTAGTTTCAGCTCAATCCGGTGATATCACTTTTTTGAATTTCCTGTTCGTTCTGGTTATTCTGTGTTCATATATTTCTATTTACTTATGAATTCTATTTTATTCTTTTCAGGTTGGGAATGGTGGGTCATCAATCCACAATAACTACAGAGTTGGAATAATAGGGTATCTTAAAGCTCTATCGCTTTTAATTCTTGTCTTTCTCATCAGTCATTACTAGCTATGTTTTAATTTAGGTCACAAGTTAAAGTAGTGTGATGTGATATTTATGTGAATGATTTTAACTGCACACCTGTGGCTTATTTTTTTACAATGTTTAGCATAACTTCTGTTCCTTGCACAGGTCTATGATTTGCATTTTTTTTCCTATGAATCTGTCAGGAAAAAGTGAGCTGCAATGGATGTAGCATGCGCTCTAGATTCTTCTTTTTATGATTATGCTGTGATTTGTGATTTTGTGATGGAAGGGTTAAGGTGACTGATTGGTAGTGTGAAATGATCTTCTCTAATATTGATAGGCCATCCATGGTAGCAGCATGGGAGAAATGGACTTCCTAAGCTCTGACGACTAGTTTCTTTGGCTTTTAGGAAGAGCACTTTTGTTAGAAGAAGGAAATTTGAACAAACGGGTAGAAGGTACTTGTTGTAGCCTGTCTTTAAAGTTGTCCTATTTGCTGCTGCTGCTCGTGGCAATTGTGCTGGCTCAGTTGTTGCTTTAATAAATGTTATCATTAAATTTATCATTATCAGCAAGAATATGCACTTTCAGGCTTCCCATTTTAATTGCAAGTATTTGCTATGGTGCTCATATACTCACAAATAATTTGGGCAGAGGCATCATGTTTTATGAAGAAACAATTTCCTTCGGGAGGGACTCAAGATGTATCCTTATTATTTCATGTAGTTTAATATGCATCGCCCTTTCTGTCATATCCTGTTTTTCATGCCTTTTTCATGCTGAATTGAATTTCATGTCTTCGCCTGGAAGACTGGAAATAATTGTGATCTGGTAAAACTGAATTTGTGTTGCTCTTGCAGGTTGGACTTGTAGCATGTTTATGTGCTGAGCTGCCTCTGCGCTGTAAACATGATGGTTTTGTACAAATTATTTGTGGAATATAGGGAACAATGCCCTCGGGTACATATCTTCTCCCTTGATCTATTCTCCTTGGACAAACCCTAACTTAAGCATCGGATGCCTTTGCAGGTATACTAGCCCCGCAGTTTGTCGTAATTAACTTCAAACCATTCTGCCTGAGACCAGCTGTGTCTTCGCCCATGACTCCGGGATACAGGTGTGTTTTTTCAAATATAAAATCTAAATACTGGGGTTTATGAGCTTTTCTAGTCTTCCATGTGAACCAATAATTGGGTAATGATACTTGTACAGGCTTATACTTACTCTTTTCATATGCTTTCATGAAATCATTGGATGACACTTAGTCCTGCAATATTTTTTTTTCTGAGTTGGCTAGACATACCTCACATAATTTGTACTAATATCTTTTCCCTTTATAGTTTAGTATTCATTGTGATAGTTTTGTGCAACTGAAGTAATGGTTTCATTCTTCATACAATAATAATAGAAAATGGGAAATTGGGAATAATTGAGATTACAATTTTACATGGGACAGTTTTATCTTAATTCAATTAATGCATTCGTGTATTTGAGCATACCATGACAAACAGTTGAAATGGTAGGGCTTCATGATGATTTTGGAGTTTTTTTAATAGCGGTTTATATGAACGTCCCCACAGCACCTTTAGTTTTGCCTCTTCTTTCTGGCACCACTGTTACTCCACCCAAGCTCCTCTGCATAATTCTTTTTCCCAATTTGGTTTGTATAAATTTTGAAATTGTTGATTCTGCAAGTGTGTATTGGGGCGGGGTTGCTGGCGTAGTGAGGAAGCTCTCATTCCACTCCATCTTCCTAGTTCTTCATAATCTCCCTTTCTTATTCTTCTCTCTCTGTGTTTCTCTCTACCATTCAGATTTGTCATTGTCCAAATGTGTCATGGGCTCATGGCAACCGTGTCTGCTTCAATTCCATGATTGTTCACTTAATGAATCTCATGTCAAACACCATAGTCCTGGGAAATGTGTTGATAATGAATTCAGCATTTGTCCATTGATTGTGTAGGAGTTGATTTGGCTGCTGTAGGACTTTTCTGAGGTTCAATTTGGTTTTGATGATTATTTTTAAGTGTTAAGTTTTGGGATCCTTGTTTTTTTTGGAGTCTTAGTTAGGGTTTGGAGATGAATTTTTCTTTTGCCTTAATGTAATGCTTAGTTCTCATCATGTTTCTCTTTGGAGATACCCCTCCATGGAGGTCACTGGTAAATCGGAACACTATGCTTCCAGATTGCAGTATATGGCCATTAGTCCTGATGGTAGCAAAGTGGCATCTGCATTGGGGGCTTTTTCACCGGGGGCTGGTGAGGGATGTGACACCCTTAACCCCAACATAGATTTATTATATAAATATTGATTTGCGAAAAGATTCTTTGCGGAATAAAGATACGAATTCTACCATTAATAAACATGTTCGCAATAGTTAAGAGTATCACCATTCATAAACTCAACTTCAAATCCAATTAAATTAAACATATTGTCATAAAACGTTTACAAGTTTCGCATAAATAATAAATAGTTTAAACAAGATAATCCCCTAGCCCGATGTCACATGGATCAGAGCTAAACAAAAACCCATAAAGAAATAAATAACATGATTCAAAGCCTAAAGAACAACATCAAAATGTAAACAACTCCTAATAGAGCATCCACAACTCCACGTAAGCTCCAATGCGTTACTCCTCAATCACTTGAGAATCATCTGTACAAATCGTACATTATACAAGAAGAGACACAAATACAAAGGGGTGGGAAGACATACTCATATACATATGTTATGGAAGTAAAATAGAAATTAAGGCGAGTGCATACACACAAATATACATATATACGTATACATACATAAACATATAAATACTACACACTCACAAATATGACATAATCATCTTCGTTATTCAAATCACATCATTTCATAACATTTAACATATCATTTCATTTTATTATATTTTGTAAACATGTCGCATTACAATCACAAGCAACAATGCCCCCTCGGACTCATACAACACACATATTTGAGTACCTACAAACAGGCTCTCTAGGGGTTGAGTCTCATCCACGGGCTCTTAGCGGCTGGATCCCATCTCGAGCCATTCCATGGCTGGGTTCATAAACGGGCCATTCAGAGCTGAGTCCCATCTCGGGCCTTGCAGAGCTAGGCGTCACACAAGCAATCACAAATGGGTACCCATCACGGGCTCCTTAGAGCTTGGTCTCACACATAACATCCACAAATGAGTACCCATCACGGGCTCCTTAGAGCTTGGTCTCACACATAACATCCACAAATGAGTACCCATCACAGGCTCCTTAGAGCTGAGTCTCAAACATAAACAATACATCACATTTCAATATAGTCACAATCATAGTTCAATATAATTCAGCCTTAACTATAACTCAATATTCACATATTATAATCTCAAACCAATAGTTATATAATTCATGATCAAAACATTATCATAATAACATTAACAACACTATATCACTAATAGTAACGCATACATATTTATAACATCATTATAGCAATACATACACGTCTTCATGATATCACAATCATATAATTGATTCAATACTATATTCATAGCACACAATCATCTAAGCCATTGCTCCAACAATGACATCAACAAATCACTCAAGGTACAATGGGATCATGGGAATCCCCAGTCACCTCAATCCCATTCTCACATTCTCATATGATATGATCATCTTTCCCCCCATACCTGGTATGACGAAACGCACAGCCTAAGGGTAAGAGAAACAAGGATTCGCTCTTGATTTTCTCCTCACTTCCAGCGCTTTATCACGATCTACCCAGCAAGAACAGGATTCACACGTTCAAGAAGTATTATTGATGAAGATCAACCAAAACAAGGATTTCTCTTTGGTGGTTTAAGAAAGAGATCAAAGGGATTTCATGAGAGATGAAGAGAGGCCGTTTTTTTGAGTCTAAGATAGCAAATAATAGGGTTTAGGTCGTGCTAAAAAAGGGTTTAAAAAGGAGTTAAGACGAAATAGGCTGAATTAAGGGTCCAAAACTCGTTTCTGCAGAAAAACGCAGTAATAATCGATTATGATAATCGATTATGACTGTTCTGATTCGATAATTAGCGTTCTCGAATACCCATAATCATGGGTAACCAATAATCGATTATGGTTGTTCTGACACTCATAATAAGGCTGTTCTGACTTGTAGATAATTCTCTAAGCTTTCCAATGCATCCAAGATCGTCTCAATCGGACATCTAGAACTCAAGATACGTCCAAAACCGTAAAATAGGTTTCTTGACCCTTTCTAAAGATTAAACTACCCAAAACATACACTTAAACACCCAATATGGAACTAAGGACATAGATCATCATATGAAAACATATATAAACACATTGATACACATATAAACCGAAAATTTGGGTGTTACAATTTCACCCCCTTATAAAAATTTTGTCCTCAAAATTTCTACTGGTTATCTATCCTCCCATCCATGCTTGACCACTAATCACTTCTATGGTTTTTACCTCAAGATTCACTTTCTTATTGGCTATCGCTCGACATCAACTAGTAATTTAATCACCCCTAAGGTAGTAACTGGGGTTCTAATAAGCTTCTCAAAGTCTTGTACTAGGTAACTCACACTTCTACCCAACACAACACTAAGAACAGAATGTCAAGGACATATAGCATCAGAATTAAACACAACTAAAGGAGTTCCCTAAGCGAGACATGTACCTTGGATTCCATTGTCGGGCTTCCAAGCTTCAACACCACTAAGAGTAAAAACTCTCCCACCAGACTATAGTCGATTAGCTTGTAGTTCCCGTCCAACGCTGTTCTGCTCCTTCTTAGGATTAGGACAATCCCTTTCGATGTGACCCTGTTTTCCACAATTGAAACAAGTCACAGCAGTATCCGTGCACTCACGAGCAAAGTGCCCGCGCTTGCCGAACTTCATACATCTCACAACATTTGTAGGGCCCCTTGTACCACTACCATTTCTGTCATTCTTGCCAACTTCATACTTCGAACTATTGCTATTGTCAGCATACGGCTTCCCACGATATTGATTACTCAGTTTCTTGTCCTTTTGAGAACTCACACTTTTGTAGTAAACTGCCCTAGCCCTGTGGTCCTAATCACAGATACGACACTTATTCACCAATTTTGGGAATTGATGAATCTCCTGATAGTTGATGGCTTGCTTAATCTCTGGGCACAGACCATTCACAAACTTCACACATTTGGAACGCTCCCCCGCATCACCATGATAGTGAGGATAGTACCTAGACAGCTCCTCAAACTTAGTGATGTAGTCAGCCACAGTCATGTTGTCTTGTTTGAGTTCCAGAAACTCCATTTCCTTCTTGTTGCGAACATCCTCCGGAAAATACTTCTCCAAGAATCTCTCCCTGAAGTTTTCCTAAGTAACCGTTATTGCATCAGCCTCTAAACGTTGACGGGTATTCTCCCACCAATACTCGGCCTCCTCAGCAAGCATAAAGGTACCGAAGGTCACCTTCTGAGCGTCAGTGCACGCCATCGCCCGAAATATCTTCTCGAGATCCCAAATCCAGTTTTGTGCACCATCGAGGTCGTAAGCCCCCTTGAAAGTTGGCGGGTTCTTCCGTTGGAAGTTATCTAACCCTTGGAACTCAATGGCTCCAACGTCTCTATTCTGAGCCCTATCCACGGCCTGAGCCATGGCAATGAGAGCATCAGCTGACGCCCAATCATTTCTACCAGCAGCCATTACTTCCTGCTAGAGCTGTCAAAACGGGCCAGCCCGGTCGGGCCAGCCCGGTCGGGCCAAGGTACTTTTCGGGCCGGGCCGGGGCGGACCACTCTTAGAATGGGTCATCAATTTGTTAGCCCAGCCCAGCCCTTAACGGGCCGCGGGCCAAACGGGCTAGCCCATGGGCTAGTATTTTTTTAAAATATTATTTTGTTTTTTAAAAATTCCATTGTTTACATAACAAAATTCAACCATATGCAACACAATTTCATAAATGAAAAGAAGGCACTAAGTAGGTGATTGCAACACAATATTCATCTCTGAATATTCTTTCTCAGCACAAAATACCATATAAGCTAGAGTTAATGCCACATAAACTAAACCAAACAATTCGAAATGAACAACCTAGTTTCACTTTCCCAGTTTAATTCAAAATAGTAAATTCCACTTCAAAACAAAATAAAACCAATGCAAATAAGCACAATCCACTTCTCCTCAAAAGAATTCTTCATTCTCATTCTTCTTCTTCTTCCTCAATCAAATTGTTGACATTAACTTGGGTTGTCCTTTCATTCGCTTTCGTATTGTCATTAACTTGGGTTGTCCTTTCATTCGCACCATCAATAGAACTCAATCCTCCTACACATAAAAATATACATTTAACCATACCAATAACACATAATAGTAGCTACTAGGTAATAACTAAAAGTCTACAACAAATAATTTTATATAAGAGACTCAAAAAATATATTCTTACCATTTTGTGAGAACCCAAGTAACCAATTGCGAGCACAAATGAGAGCTTCCAAATTTTTTTGAAAGTAAAGAGCTTCTATACTTACTCAAAATACGACCTCCAATGCTGAAAGTGGACTCAGATGCCACCGTGGTAATTGGAATAGTCAATACATCACTAGCCATCCTTGATAAATCACCAAATCTACTACTATTATCCCTCCAATATTCCAAAACATTTAAATCCTTGTGACCCATAAGTTTTGACTCTTCCAAGTAGGTGTCTAGTTCAGATTTTCTAGTTAACAAAGTTTGTGCATTCTCTTCTTCTTCAAAATCCCATCACAAAAGTATACCTAATATTAGGAGGCTATGTTTCATAATCACAGATAATCTTGCATAAGATAACTAGAGATGAAAAATATGATGCAACATAAATAAGATGCAATGAACTTACATCATAATCTGATGTCAGTGTTGAAGTACCTTCCCCTTCTTTATAAGTTCCCGTTGAAGTACTTGCATCGGTCATAGAAGGAGGAGCTTCCATGTTGTTGACATAATAATTGAAAAGTTTATACAAAGCATTCTTCACAATGCTCAACTTCTCATCAACTATGATGTTGTTGGAATAAAGTTTAGAGTAAGCATATTTTAGCCATTTAAGCTTCATCCTAGGATCAAGAACACATGCCATGGCAAGAATTGTGCTATGCTCGCTCCAATACCTATTAAACTTGTCCATCATATTTGTAGCCATCTCGCTAATCACACGATCTTGACTTGACTTATTATTTTTCAATAGAATCTCAATCTTCCATACTTGCATGAAGTACAAATTGGATGTAGGATATTTAGAACCGGAAAACATATTGGTGATTTCATAAAAAGGCTCTAAAAATTGACGAATCTTCATTCCTCTTTCCCAATCTTCATTTGTTGGACAATGCTTATAATGCTCATCTTTTATATCCAAGCAAGCAAAAGCACGACTATACACAATTGCACTCTGAAGCATTAAATATGTAGAGTTCCATCTAGTGGGCACATCTAAACGCAAGCCAACACTACTATCAATGCCACCAATCTCTTCAACACATTGAACAAATTGTATCTTTCTTGATTCTGAACCCCTCACATATTTTACACTTTCTCTAATTTTGTATAATGCATTACTTGCTACCTTTAATCCTTCTTGAACTATGAGATTTAGGATATATGCACAACATCTAATATGGAAGAACTCTCCATTGCACAACAAACTACTTGACATACAAAGTGATTTTTTCATAATGCTTTGCATGCTAGTATTAGAGGTAGCATTGTCTAAAGTAATTGAAAAAACTTTTCTTTCAACTCCCCATTCTTTCAAAAGTTCAAGCAACTTCCTTGATAGCTCATGACCGGTGTGTGGGGGTTCCAAATGACAAAAGCTCAACAATTTACTATTTAACTTCCAATTCTCATCAATAAAATGAGCAGTTAAAGTGATATAACCACGAGTGGTGCAAGAAGTCCAACAGTCAGAGGTGAAACACACTCTCCCATTATGTCTAGCTAATTGACCTTTCAATCGTTGTTTTTCATGCATGTAAATCTTCATTACATCCCCAGTAATGGAATTTCTAGAAATATTAGTAGCCTCACCAAAAGAAAGATATTGACATAATGATCTAAATCCTTGCCACTCAACACATTGAAATGGAAGATCATGCAATACAATCATTTGAGCTATCATGTCACGAACAACCTTGTCATCAAGTTTTCTAGACCTCATTTTAGCAGTATAGTCAAGCATCATAGTCCCCACATTATCAAATTTAGGAATTTTTTTACACCTCAAAATATGACGATTTAAGTGAGATGTACCTGCAGTACTTGAACAAGTGAATTCCTTCCCACAAGCTTTGCATTTACACATTTCCTTTCCATCCTCAGTCAGAGGAAGTCTGTCAAAGTGCTTCCAACGTTCTGAGGTATAAGTTTTAGCTTTTTTCTTCTGTGATTCAACATTATCATCCTCTTTGACAGTAGCAGCAGGTGCTTGTGGATCATTTCCCTCTAAAATTATGCAATCCTCTTCAAAATTAACCTCAGCATTACTCATATTCAAATACTGCACCTGCATCAATGATTTAAGAAACAAATTAGAAAGAGGAAGATGAAACCCATAAGCATATTTTGGCCTTAATTTAAGAAACAGAAATAAGAAAATTCAATAATCAATATCAATGATTTAAAACAAGAAGAAGTAGTACTAATCAGTACCAAAAGACACTGATATCTGAAAAGTTTAATCTATACCACAATTTTGTCACAGGCAAACAGGAGTAGTAGTAATAACAATTAACAGCAAAATCTAAAATCTAGGTCACAAAACACAACTTATAATAAGAACTAAGAACATCAAATTGAGAATTTGTTATCAGCTGTACCCAAAAAATTTAAAAATTGAAAGTCAAGAACAAACACTATCTCGTGATGCAGAGAAGCAGAGGCGCGCGACGGCCAAGAAACGAAGCAGAGATGCACGGCGATGGCAAGGACGGCGGCGCGATGCAGAGAAGCAGAGGCGCACGACGACGGAGAAGAGAAGCAGAGACGCGCGATAGCCGAAAAATGAAGCAGAGACACGCAACGATGCCAAGGACGGCGGCGCGCGATGGCAAGAACGGCGGCGGCGAGCTCTGAACTTCCAGTGGCTGTGCAAGTTCAATATTCCAGAAGGAGAAGAGAAGAGTGGTTAGGGTTCATCTCTAAGGAAAACTGAAAGAGTTTAGGTTTTTCTCTCTTTTAATTTTGTAGCCATATTAAAATAATGAAATTAAATTATTAATTTTTTTTTAAAAATTTAAATTCAATTCGCGGGCCAGCGGGCCAGAAACGGGGCAACACATGATGGGCCAGCAAAATTTCGGATCGGGCTGGGCCGGGCTAAATTTGTTTTGGGATAGCGTTTTACCAACCCAGCCCGCCCATTTTATCGGGCAAAATGGGCTGGCCCGTCGGGCCGGGTACGTTTTGACAGCTCTACTTCCTGCACAAGCCAGAATTCGATACTGGATGCAGCAAGTAAGGTAACAAACAAGTTTCAAATCAAACAATGCACCACAACAATGCCAAACAATTCACACCAGTTAACAGAGTTCATACAGAGAAACACAATAGACACACAATGTACGGCCTGAAGATCAGACCGAGCATCTAACAACTCAACCTCACAGTCCGGTTAGGAACGAACTGCTCTGATACCACTAAATGTGACACCCTTAACCCCAGAATGGATTTATTATATAAATATTGATTTGCGAAAAGATTCTTTGCGGAATAAAGATACGAGTTCTACCATTAATAAACATTTTCGCAATAGTTAAGAGTATCACCATTCATAAACTCAACTTCAAATCCAATTAAATTAAACATATTGTCATAAAACATTTACAAGTTTCGCATAAATAATAAATGGTTTAAACAAGATAATCCCCTAGCCCGATGTCACATGGATCAGAGCTAAACAAAAACCCATAAAGAAATAAATCACATGATCCAAAGCCTAAAGAACAATATCAAAATGAAAACAATTCCTAATAGAGCATCCACAACTCCACGTAAGCTCCAATGCGTTACTCCTCAATCACTTGAGAATCATATGTACAAATGGTACATTATACAAGAAGAGACACAAATACAAAGAGGTGGGAAGACATACTCATATACATATGTTATGGAAGTAAAATGGAAATTAAGGTAAGTGCATATACACAAATATACATATATATGAATACATACGTAAACATATAAATACTACACACTCACAAATATGACATAATCATCTTCGTAATTCAAATCAAATCATTTCATAACATTTAACATATCATTTCATTATATTTTGTAAACATGTCGCATTACAATCACAAGCAACAATGTCCCCTCGGACTCATACAACACACATATTTGAGTACCCACAAACAGGCTCTCTAGGGGTTGAGTCTCATCCACGGGCTCTTAGCGGCTGGATCCCATCTCGGGCCATTCCATGGCTACGGGCCATTCAGAGCTGAGTCCCATCTCGGGCCTTGCAGAGCTGGGCGTCACACAATCAATCACAAATGAGTACCCATCACGGGCTCTTTAGAGCTGGGTCTCACACATAACATCCACAAATGAGTACCCATCACAGGCTCCTTAGAGCTGAGTCTCAAACATAAACAATACATCACATTTCAATATAGTCACAATTATAGTTCACATACATTCATCCTTAACTATAACTCAATATTCACATATTATAATCTCAAACCAATAGTTATATAATTCATGATCAAAACATCATCATAATAACATTAACAACACTATACCACTTATAGTAACACATATAGATTTATAACATCATTATAGCAATACATACACGTCTTCATGATATCACAATCATATAATTGATTCAATACTATATTTGTAGCACACAATCATCTAAGCCATTGCTCCAACAATGGTATCAACAAATCACTCAAGCCACAAGGGGATCATGGGAATCCCCAATCACCTCAATCCCATTCTCACATTCTCATATGATATGATCATCTTCCCCCCCCCCCCCATACTTGGTATGACGAAATGCACAGCCTAAGGATAAGAGAAACAGGGATTCGCTCTTGATTTCCTCCTCACGGTCCAGCGCTTGATCACGATCTACTCAGCAAGAACAGGATTCACACGTTCAAGAAGTATTCTTGATGAAGATCAACCAAAACAAGGATTTCTCTTTGGGGTTTAAGAAAGAGATCAAAGGGATTTCATGAGAGATGAAGAGAGGCCGTTTTTTTGAGTCTAAGATAGCAAATAATAGGGTTTAGGTCGTGCTAAAAGGGTTTAAAAAGGAGTTAAGACGAAACGGGTCGAATTAAGGGTCCAAAACTCGTTTCTGCAGAAAAACACAGTAATAATCAATCATAATCAATTATGACTGTTCTGATTCGACAATCAGCGTTCTCGAATACCCATAATGGACTATGGGTAACCAATAATCGATTATGGTTGTTTTGACACTCACAATCGATTATGGCTGTTCTGACTTGTAGATAATTCTCTAAGCTTTCCAACGCATCCAAGATCGCCTCAATCGGACATCTAAAACTCAAGATACGTCTAAAACCGTAAAACAGGTTTCGTGACCCTTTCTAAAGATTAAACTACCCAAAACATACACTTAAACACCCAATATGGAACTAAGGACATAGATCATCATATGAAAACATATATAAACACATTGATACACATATAAACGAAAATTTGGGTGTTACAAGGGATTTTCATGATGAGCCAGGAGTAAAGAAATATGCAGCCAGGGAGAAATTTTTTTATTTCTTTTCTAGTTTCAGCTCAATCGAGTGACCTCACTTTTTTGAATTTCCTCTTTTTGCTGGTTATTCTGTGTTCATATATTTCAATTTACTTATGTATTGTATTTTATTCTTTCCAGGTTGGAAATGGTGGCTCATCAATCCACAATACCCAGAGTTGGAATAATAGGGTATCCTACTTGCTCTATCGCTTTTAATTATTGTCTTTCTCATCAGTCATTACTAGCTATGTTTTATTTTAGGTCACAAGTTAAAGTAGTATGATGTGATATTTATGTGGAATGATTTTAACTGCACACATGTGGCTTATTTTTTTACAATGTTTAGCATAACTTCTGTACCTTTCACCTGTCTATGATTTGCATTTTTTCCTATGAATCTGTCAGGAAAAAGGTGAGCTGATGTAGCATGTGCTCTAGATTCTTCTTTTCATGATTATGCTGTGATTTGTGATTTTGTAATGAAAGGGTTAAGGTGACTGATTGGCAGTGCGAAAGGATCTTCTCAAATATTGATAGGCCGTCCATGGTAGCAGCATGCAAGAAATGGATTCCTAAACTCTGAAGGCAGTTTCTTTGGGTTATAGGAAGAGCACTGTTGTTAGGAGCAGGAATTTTGAACAAACCGGGAGAAGTTGCTTGTTGTAGCCTGTCTTTAAAGTTGTCCTATTTGCTGCTCCTGCTAATGGCAACTGTGCTGGCTCAGTTGTTGCTGTAATAAAAATACCACTTATCATTATCAGCGAGAATCTGCACATTCAGGTTTCTTTCCCAGTCAATGCTACGCATGCGTTGCTCATTCATTTCTATAAGCAAACTGTCCTGCTGCTTAAGTTTGATTTTGTTACATATAGTCTTGGGGTTTGTTTTTTCCCTTCATTTTAGTGGTCTGACTGCTCTCCTTGCTATTTCAGCATGCCATTGAATGCAAAGTAACCAACCTGTAGCGATTGACATTATTGTTTGTCTAAGTGTCATCTCTTCTTTGCCGCACATCCTATTGCTGATGTCTTTCAGCAATTTTGCATCATTTAGGTTAATAAATTATTTACTATTGTTTTGAGTCTATGGTATCATATTGCACAAAACCCGAGTCATGAGTACAATGAAAGAGTTTAATCTACATGTGCTGCTGCGGCATCATCCATGCTTTGGAATAATTATGATTAAAATGCTGTGAATTTGATTAAGCATTGCTCAACTGTAATTCTAGTGGCTTGTGGTTTCAAATCATAGCAGTTTTTATAGTTGCCAACAAGTTCATGAAGAAGTAATGCAACACATAAACACTGGAGGACCGAGTAAGATCTGATAAACCAAATTCAAATCTGCAAATGAAGGTTGTACATAATTTTATGGTTAATCTTTTTCCCCCTTTTGCTTTCTTTTTACCCCTTAGTGCTTTTCATAAGATTGGTTTTCCCCATTTCCCTTAACACATTGCCCTTGTAATATTTTATTATTGCTTTATTTTTAGTAAGTAATTAGTTAATGTGTTTACCACCTCACCAGTGAACGTCTGAAGATTGTCTTATGGTCCTATTTCAGCTGGTTTGTTTAGTTTATGATTTGATGGCTTTATGCAGTTCATGTAATGGTTGCATTGCAATATTGCATAAGCTTGTACATGTTTTAGATGCATTAACAAAGGTCATTTGCAATTTATTTGCGATACAGGTTGCAATAAAGACTTCTGTAAGAAGGCAAATCTTTCTGTAAAGTGTCCTTGTGGTTAGGATCCATCTTCATTACTTTTCCTTCCAATTGCATTAGATTTGTATTGAGCTGTTATGAACTATATGCATTAAACTACCTTTTCCTCTTATAAGATGCCATCTGTTGGAATCATTGTCAAATCTTCCCAATTATATTTACCAAATGCAACCTCTTCTATGGATGGTAGCTCTGGTCTTGTCGTAACCTTCCAAATGTGTTGGCATTTACTGCTTGTTTTAGCAATTTTTCTCTCCCCTCCCCCTTTGACATAAGATTAATTGTGTTGAGCAAGAATGTGAGTTATGGGGTTTCAGCTGTGAAAAGAATGATTTTAGCTGTTACTCTGACGTAAGTTTATGCTACCTTCCTGAGCTGTTTATGATTGAGGCTTTTTATGATGAGTGTCAGTGTAAAATTTTTTACAATGCCAACCAATCAGAAATCATGGTATAGATGACTTTTAAGGTAGTTAGGGTAAAAGTCAAACATTTTAGGTTAAGTGGCAATTTCTAATTGGTTGACTGTATAAAAAATCTTTACACCGAGAGTACATATCAATTAAATCCTTTTATGATTTAGTTTTTTCTATCTATACTGTTAGATAATTTTTAATGAACTTTCTTTTCTTTTATGAATATTATGCCTACATATAGCACATCTAAAGAAAGTGAGTCCTGTCCAATGTTGATGCCCAGATTTGGAATAAAGTAGTTAGCTTTGAAAGTAAACTAAAAACAGCAAACTAAAAAACAATAGAAAATGAAATACCAATATGTAAAAATCTGGTCAGTTTTGCGTACTAACTAATTCATATTTGTCATGAAAGGCCACCTTTTATTAGTGCATGCTGTGATTTTTTTTGTTTTTTTTTCACTTGCATGAATTATTCTAAGATATAGATGCTTTAAGAATTGATAATGTTTTTACTCTCTTGTTAGCATTCATTTCCTTGACGATGAGTCAGAATATGTATACAATGCAATAAAGGAGCAATGTGACAATTAAGTCAATAATAATAAGGCTTAATTGTACTTTTGGTCCCCTTGGTTTTGGTCATGTGGGATTTTGGTCCCCAAAGTTTTTTTTGAGCGCATTTAGTCCCACAAATATTTCAATTTGGCAAATGTAGTCCTTCTGTTGATAATCCAGTTAGGGCTGAAGTTGCTGCTGTATTTTCAGACAGTAACAATGATCTTGTTGAAATTAGGGTAGATGGGGTTGATGTAGGAGTGGAAGATAAAGAAAGGGAAGATGTAGTAGTGCAAGTTGTGGAATTGGAAGCTATAATTGCTGAGGGAGTTGGACATGAAACTGAAACAGAGAATAGTGTGGGTGAGGAGGACTCACCATCTGAGTTTGAAGATTCAGAGGATGAGTCTTATGTGGCTAAGACTGTTGATTGTGATAGTGACACTGATGTGTCCTTGGACGATAGCGATTACAATGAAGGATGGGATTGGACTGTTAATCTACGTGAAGAGACACTTGCCCTTCAGAGAACTGCAGCTGCACATATAGAGGGTGGCCAAGATGGTGGGCAGTCGAGTGAAGGCAGTGTTATAGCTGATGGCAGTGTTAGAGCTGCCTCTGCATCAAGAAATCATGCAGCCACATCTAGGGGCAAATCAGCAGCTGACAGGGTCATTCCAAAAGGAGGCAACAAGGTATAAATTTTTCATGAGAATCATTTGTTTTTATTGTTTGACTGGGATCTGTGATTGAGTATCTGGTGCTGTTTGCAGACACACACTCAGGTTGAGCATCCTATTCAAGGAGGTGCTGCCAGAACAAAGAAAAATCCAAAGAAAAAAACAAGGAGCGATGCTGGCACATCTGTCAATCATGTAGAGCATGAGAAACTAAGTCAAACCTCTACAGTGACATTGCAAGGACCAAGCCAACCACCTCAAGGACTAAGCCAAGTCTAAAGTCATTTGTAGTCCTTTTTTTTATGTAATGTCAGTTTGTATGGCCTTAGATTGCTTTTTTGTAATGCCAATTTATTCTGGTCTTATTTTGTAAGAACCTAAGTTGCTTTTTTGTATGGAATTATCTTGTTTACAGTGATCTAGAGTGCACATTACAGGACTTAGGATGCACATTTTTGTAATGAACCTTTATGGAAATTATCTTGCAAGTAATGAATCCAATGTTGGCTGAATGTTATATTTTTGTATAGGTCTGTTTTTAACGGTTGTTTATAACCCTTATTTTACCTAAACACATTTAGGACACCGGAAATCATTGATAAAACAAATTTAGAACACTGCCTTTTGCCAAATTGAAAAAATTTGGGACTAAATGCGTTTAAAAAAAAATTGGGGACCAAAATCTCACATGGCCAAAATTTGGAGACCAAAAATGCAATTAAATTTAAATTAAATCCACGTGGAATGTCCACCGAGGCAGAGACAGTGCCATGTAGGCAACTTCCGTTAGGAAGTTAACGGGAGATGGACGGAAGAACTACATTTGCCAAATTGGAAAATTTGTGGGATTAAATGCGCTCAAAAAAAAATTTTGAGGACCAAACTCGCACATAACCAAAACTAAGGGGATCGAAAGTATAATTAAGCCAAATAATAATTTATATTATGCTTTTGTGAATGTTTATTCTCCACAGGAATGGCAATAGGTAGGGTATAGGTAGGATACTATAGTACTCGTCTTCGTATCCCCGTTTTAAAAAAAAAATATCTGTATCCGGACCCATACCTGCATGAGTAGAAACTTTAATATCTGTACCCTTACCCGCTGGGTACCTAAATACCCATATCCGCACTGTAATATAAGAAATTTGTGAATGTTTAAAAATAGGATAAGAAATTTGTACTATCAAAAGACAAAAGAGGAGAACATAAGTATGTAATACAAATTAGACTAATTTATTATGTTCTCACATTACAAATATACATCATCATATATATCTAAGTCTGGAAGGGTCGAATACTCGAACTGTTGAATGGAGACTGGAGAGAGATCGAGAGTGGCACTATGGCAGCAAGGAGAATCCAAGAGGAGTGACATAAAATTCGAACAATATGGAACGAAGGGGAGAGCCCAGATCCAGAATTACGACAAAAAGGAATAAGGAAACAAATTAATTAACTAGGTTTAAGTTTTTTATTTTTTTAAATTATATATATATATATATAGTGGAGACCAAGTTACTCCAAGAATAAATATAAAAGAGTTACTGTAAATCCCCGCCTTTCATTTTATTGTAATCAAATAACCTATATTAATTTATTAAAAAAATAACTTAATTTTCATTGAGTTACAATAAAATGAAGAGCGATGATTGGGAGTAACTTGATCTCCACTTATATATATATATATATATATATATATATATAGTGCGGGCATGGGATACTAGAGTACCCGTATCCGCACCCATATCCATACTCATTAAGCAGATAATTATCCTTTCCATCATGAATAATTTTTATGGATATCCGTTGAGTTTATTACCCATTGCTCCCTAATTCTCCCGCCTGGCTAGGCGGGTATGTTTTACTGGGCCAATGCCCAATATCCCGCACATGATCCACCACTTAATACCGTACCTGAAGGCCTCACTATGTGCATTAGCACACCCTTAAGGCACCGCAGGCATGCTTACTTTCTCTGCCGTACACTGTTGCTCTTATTGCCTCACTGACTTGAGTGTTAAGGGCTCATTTGGTGGTCAGGATAGGATAAGGATGGATAGGATAAGAGAGCTGGATAAGGATAGGATAGGATATGAGCATGATAAGCTCTTATCCTGTTCAATGTTTGATGTGCATCAGATAATGACAGGATATGATATAAAATATCCACAAATGATAAAATTATCCTTATATCAAAATTACATTTTTTTTCAAAAATAAATTTTAATATTACGGGGTTGTTTTATACATTTAAATTAAAAAATATTTAATAATATATATTTTTGACTTTTTAATTATAAATTAGTCCATTTTTTTAAATTATAAAAAATTAACTTTTTTTTCACTTTTTATAAAAATTGTTCATTAAACCACATATTTTAATTAGTATTAAGGTTGACTAATTAGATTTGAAACCGTAATTAAATAATAACAATATTAAAGGTAAGAGATAAAAGAAAGCATTTTCTTATCCTATCCTGTTGGTTCTAACCCAGCTCCACCCTCAGGATAGAATTATAACTAAGTAACAGGATAGGATAAGCTAACAGGATAAGCTTATCCTATCCTGCTGGTTCACCAAACTACAGATTAAAACAGGACAGGATAGCTTATCCTATCCTGCCTCCCTTATCCTGACCACCAAACGGACCCTAAGAGTGTCTTCGGAGGTATTCCACCCTAATTCCTACGGTTCATCAAAGCCACCCACCCACTCAATAACTTTTTGTATGATATAATTTTTATTGATTCAACAATTGAATTACAATAGCTATCTATCATCTATATCATTTGTTTCAACTTTTGAAAAATTTACACATCACTAAAAATATTATGGAATAATTATTATTTCCATATATTTTAAAAGTATATATTACATTAATCTCGATATAATATTAAATAATTTCATACTAATGTGAAGTTATATATCTTTATATATAAAAGAAATGTAGTCATTGGGGTATTTTTGTAAAATCACTTGGATTAATAATTTTTTTTAAAAAAATATTGGAAATTAAAATTGTTAGGATAAAATTGTATTTTTAAAATGAAATATTAATTGTTTTGGGAATAGGTTAATTATTCATTAACCCAATTTTTTCTCCCTTGGGGATTCAAAAATCGCACCGTTAATTTTTCTTTTCGTTAATTGGTCACTTCTTTCTCTCTTTTTCTAATGTAATACCATCATTAGAATCTTCTATAATGAGGCTTTGTAATGTCTGCCAAAGGAATTCCACAATTTGCATTGGTGTTTGCTTCTTGACGGCTGGTGGCGCCTATATACCTGCTATGATGTTAGGTTCTTGCCTTTTCTTTTCTTTTATTGATGATATGTTGATTTGATTTCTGGTAGTTTTCTACAACTGGGTTTTGAAGAATTTGTCTTTTTAAATTCATTTTTCTCTGCAGAGGTTTGTCTTTGTGTTTCTTTATTTTCATGTCTAAATTCTCTACTTCAAAAGCAGGTTTGTCTTTGTGTTGCTTTATTTTCCTGTCTAACCTTCTCTACTTCAAAGGCAAGTTTATAAATAATCATTTTTTTTTTCTTTTCGATAATTCAAAACGGGTTTTAATTTACTACGTTTTCTAGCAACTTGGCTTAGTTTGGATTCTACTCTTTGTATACTTCCTTCGGCTCTGACTTGAACTTATCGGCTTATCTGATAAGATTCTGTAATCCCAAAATTCAAACTTTTTCTTTCTATTAATCGCACAAGATTTATAATTTTTTTCTCTATTTTTCTTTTTGTGCAAATGGGTGCTTAAATTTTCTCTATTTTTATGTGTTCTTCATGTTTCTATCAATGAGGTTTCTCTTCTTAATTTGTTTGCGCTGTGTTGCCATCTAGCTTTGCCCTTCTCTATTTATTAGGTTAGTTTCTTAAATCCCAATTCTATTTATATTTTATATGTAAAAATCTATTTTCACACAGGATCATTAATTTTGACATGGAAAACTTACGGTGTTGATATGTGAACTTTCTATTGCATATACATATCATGACAATTAAGGTCTTCAAAAAGGGCTCGAGCTAATTTTAGGCCTCCTGTCATGGGATGCAAAGTTCACCTGGAAGCCACGAGGACACTCAAGAGAGGATGTTCCAATGACTGATCAAACTGAGGATGATCGATATGAGGTAATGTGTGCTTTGAATTTCTTTTTCTTTTTTCATATCTTCTAGCAGCTACACTGTTGAATTTTTTTGACAATTAACATAAGGACATGCAACGTAGGATGATTATGATGATGAAGGCCGATATAAAAAAAATTGTACAATTGATGGTAAGTTTTCATGAAATCTCTCCAAGCTTGAAAGGATACCATCAACCAATTACATGGATAAGTTACACCTAGATTGTAAAAGTTCTTTCAACAAGTTTGCTTAAAAAACAATGTAGTCATACGTGATATTTCTACTTCTCTTAGGTGAGCTCCTGTCCAATTAAGTTTCATATTTATTACTCTTTGTTTGCCTTAAATGTAATAAAACTTTTCTCATTGTTTATTGTATGAATGACCTTTGTTTCATTTTTCTCATTGCTAAAATTCTTTGTTTCTTATTTTATCAACTTTTTGTATATTTGTTATATTATTTGAGAAGGAGGTGCCTGTCAAGAAAAAGGTTCTATTCTTTACATTGAGGGTTCTATCACTTTTTACTGTAGAAAACCTATTTTTCGCGTAAACTGTCACATTTTTTCTATTCTTTTTTTTTTTTTCATCTTCCATATTATTCTCAACTTTTATTAATTGATGATTGTGCCAACTTATTGCATCTGTTCTATTATGCTATCTTTGTTACAAGGTGGTTTTGCCGCATTGGATTTGCTTATAACTGTTTTTTCTCTTAGTAGTTAGAGAATTATATTACAAATTTTGTCTAAGTTGTAATGTTTGGGACATACGACGGCATGAGATTTAATTGTCTAATTTGAAGTTGTATTGCATATATCCCTTTACAATTATATTCTCAATTTTTTTGACTATTAACATAAGGACATGCAATGTAGGATGATTATGATGATGAAGGCTGATATCAAAAAGATTGTACAATTGATGGTAAGTTTTCGTGAAATCTTTCCAAGTTTGAAAGGATACCATCAACCAATTACATGGATAAGTTACAACTAGATTGTACAAGTTCTTTCAACAAGTTTGCTTAAAAAACAAAGGCTCATAAGTAATATTTCTACTTCTCTTAGGTGAGCTCCTGTTCAATTAAGTTTCATATTTATTACTCTTTGTTTGCCTTAAATGTAATAGAACTTTTCTCATTGTTTATTTTATGAACGACCTTTGTTTCATTTTTCTCATTGCTAAAATTCTTTCTTTCTTATTTTATCAACTTTTTTATATATATTTGTCATTATCTGAGAAGGTGGAGCCTGTCAGGAAAATGTTCCATTCTTTACATTGAGGGTTCTACCACTTTTTTTTTTCTCGTGCAAACTGTCCCATATTTTCTATTCTTTCTTTTTCTTCATCTTCCATATTATTCTCAACTTTTCTAAGGTAACAATGTTCACTTAAAGGTGGGATTTGATTTGAGAAATTTCTATTGATCCTATTTTTAATCATTAAGGTATTTCTAATTTGTGATCTTATTCTACTTTGAGTGTATTGATTGGTGAAAACATAATGCATTTTTCGAACATATATTTGGTTTCTTTTCTTTTTCTATTTGGTGCCAGCTTCATCCATCTAAATACTTTCTGTTTAGATGTTCCTGATCAGTTCCATTTACAAAGCACAATAGCTTTCATTTATCATATTTATCTGAAGTTGTAGATGGAGGAATAGAGTTGCATTACTCTATCTGATTAAATGTCTAATTGTAAGTCATTGATTAATGTTTTATTTATCTCTTTAGGAATTTGATGTTTGATTTTATCAAAAAATAGGTCATTTTATTTAGATAGAAATAGAAACTATAATGTAATTGATTCAATAAACTCAGTAAACTGTGAGCAAACTGGAATTTGCACATAAAAGTGCATTTGACATCTTATAAAATCATTCCTTGGATCAGTAGTATGTATTGTTCTAACAAGTTACTGATTCAGGAGCCATTTTGTAACCTGGCTTCAATGTATAACTTGAATGAAATTTAGAACTTGGAATTTCCATTCTGTCATTATGTTGGATTTTGACTATAAAACTTTAGTTTTGTCTCTATTAAGTACTAATAACTTGCTTTAGCTCCCGAATTATACTATTTAGTTACTATAAGTTATTATATTATTTAACAAGTATAAGCTATTCAAAGGAAATTAAGCATGAAATATCTGATAGAACTACTTTACTATTTTTTTCTTTCTTTTTAAGAATTTTCATAACCCTACATTTCCGGTAAGTAATTGTTGTGCAATTACAATAGCTTTTACATGTTAATAATCTCATTGTCTGATAAAGTCTTCTTTTTAAATGTGTTGAACTGCAATGGAAGCAACATTAAGCGTAGGAATTACAACTGTCCAACTAATTGGGGTTCAGTAACTTATTTAGCATGACTTTGTTTTCTTATTCTGTATTTTCTTGTGTGTCATGTATGTTCATATGCACAAAGAAATATATCCCTTCTGCTCCCATAGGGAGCTTTGCAAAAACATTTTATAAATGCACTTCTCATGGTTGAAAGGGAAAAAACGATTTACAACTTTAACTCGATTGTGTGCCTATATCTTATGGCCTAATATATGAAGTTCATTTACGTGTCATTCCATCCTTTTTTATGTTGAGTTTTGTTGGTATATATATGATTTGAGTAATTTCTTTTATTTTTCTAAGTAGGATACCCTGACACACTCAGATTTCAACAAGTAATTTCTTTTATATGATTTGAGTAATATTTGTTCTTGATGCTTTGTTTTTGTCTCATTCCACATTCAATATTGGAATCAAAGAATTTCTATGTTTATTTAATTTATCTAATATAGTTTATATGTGATTCTAACTAACAAATCTTATACAGTTTATTACTATAGATTCTTATGTTTTGGGCAGTGACTTATTATTTTCTTATTTATAGTGGGAAGCAAGAATGTGCTCCTTTTCATTGTGCAATGAATTACCTTATCTCTTCAACAAAAATCAGTAAACCACATAATTAGAGTACCTTCCCCTTAAGTTGCCAAATACAAAATAATATTTTACATGTGAACTGAAGCTCAGAACAACTTCAAAAACAAAACAAAACATTTAAATATAGATAAAAATAAAAAGCATTAGTTCCAACAAACTGAACGTGTAAGCATGAAAATTTGATCGACTAACTTCAAATTTTAAAGTGAAAATTGTAAATCATCCAACTTAAAGGAAGAATTAATTTCACCTGACATAGTTATATGTATTGATCAAAAAGTCACTTTTGTGAATTTAGAGAAATAAGATCTTAAGAGATTAATGGAGGAGGATCATAAGTAATAGAAAAGCTTCAGTTTGTCAAGTAAAAGAGGGCATAGCAATAGTCATTTATGCTGAGCAAAATGGCCAAGCCGAAAGTGAATCTGCATGAAAATTATAATATCTATGTAGCAAAAAGCAAGCAACTGATCATTATTTAGTTACATTATTAATCAGAATAAAGGGGCAACTATGGCCTTTTCTTCCATCTAGGTTGTCGATGCTGGTGATATTTTGAACTTCCTACATGTCTTCTATACCTTGCCATGAGAGCGCTTAAGCATTAACCTACAACTCAATTTCTTGAGGATCATGTTCCAACTTACCTTGGACTTCATTTTTTCCAACTCTTGCTCCATGCTCAAGCACTCCTTCTCAAGCTTAGACACTCGCTCTTTCATGATATCAAAAGCTAAAATTGGGTTACTTGATTGGGTTGCCTTCATTTCTTATCAGAGCAAAATTTCCACTCAAGTTTTGTGGGTTTTCAAGATTATTAGATGCTAATAACCAACAAGCAACAGATGTGCGGAGCTTAAGTTGTTCGAAGAACAAAACTTGGACTACAACACGAAGCAGCAACTTCTCATTTTGTGTTGAATGGGTGCTGGCTTCCAATGAGAGCTTCTAGCAGATCATGCGTCTGCATATTTGTTCCTTCTCGGAGTCTCTCATCCAAGGATGAGCCTGAAAGAGAGAATTTATCAGTCTGTTTCAAATATAATAGAGAACACGAAAGTAAATTTTAAAACATCAATTTCAAGAGCCGCTGCTAATACAAAGATTTCTGCTTATACAATTGAGTACAAAATAGTAATAGCAGTACAAAATCAAGCTATCTATTTTGATATTATCTTGAAAAGCACAAAGACCGTAGAGAATGTGAACAATGCTATGTTAATATTTTATTTTTCTTTGCAAAAAGAATTACATTTTTTTGGGCTTGGCTTGATTGGTGACAACTGTTGTTGTTGAAGGCTGTTGTTAGGGTTGGTACCTATGAAGCTTATGATGTTAAAAGGAACGACTCAGATTTTGGTCCATAAAGATGCAGGTATTACTGGGGACAGTTCAAACTGAGCCTTTTTGTTGTTTTATACTTTTCTTGATACTAAATAGATAGTTCAATGATTAGAAATAGGAAAATAAGATTATATCTTATCATTTTTGTTGTTAGTTTTATTTGTCTAAAGAAGCAAACATGTAAAGAACAATAGAAGAACGATTCAGCATCAATGCGAGATACAAGAACTTGTATGTTATGGAGTGTGGACATGAAAAATTTCTTTATATTCCAATAGTTTATCTTCGAAAACACAATTACATATATATGAGGGATAACTTAATAAGCATCTAAGTGATTGACAATGTGTCATATCATTCATTACAATGTACAATCCGGTCATCTTAATTCAAACAAATACGATGTATAGTCCACCAAGAGGCTACTTGTGGAATGCCTTTCAGTTCTCATGAAAAAAATCGTGTCTCAATCACGTGGGAAGAAATATATCTCATATTCATGTACACCAAACCATAACGTCCCCTGAAGATTTGTTACTAAATCACATTTCCCGAACGGTTTAACTTTCATATCTCAAACATACAAACAGATCTTCCGAACCGTTCAAATATTACACAAATATGTATTCGTTGATCTTTTAATGTGTTAGTTTTTACATTCTAAAAAAATATTCAAATAAATAAATACAAAAACATGTTACATCCGTGCATCGCACGGGTACAAGATCTAGTATGATTTATATGAAATGATTTTTCAATATAACAGTTGATTTTATAATAAACTTGTTTAATAAAAAGTTATTTGGGGTGTAAAAATGAATTTAATTTACACCGATATAAATTGATGCTCATGATTATATGCAGTCACAAATCTAAACTGATATGTAAAAATAAAACAGATAAAATGACATCATTTTTACTTGATTGAGATAGATATGATATGCCATCTTCTAGTATCATAGAATTTAACTTAAATATATGAATGAAAACAAGATTTTAAAGACTCAGTAAAGTATATTTTTGAAAAACTAAATTAATAAAAACTAAATATATTTTTGGTTCAGATTGGCAGATCAATTTCGATACATTATAGATTCAATCAAGACTTGGACATCAATGTTACAGATCCGGATGCATGGGTATTCCAGTCACTTTGATTTTGTCAATTTGTAGGCATTTTGCTATTTTATGTTATTAACCTGAGTGTTGTGAGTTTGTTATCTTTTTCGGTTTTTAGCGATGGTGAATTTGTGTTGTTTTCGATGTATTTTACCAATTTGAATGAATGTGTATCTTTTTTTTTAGTCAAAAAAATATTCTTTTTATCAAAATAAGATTTTACTCTAAAAAATAGAGATTTTTTGTGCCTTGATAAGTGATATGGATAACTAAGTGAAATACATTAATCGAATGTTAATTTAATTTATTATAAATATTTAAGTAATTCATAGCAAATTAAAAAATTAGAGTTTCCTTACTCTCCTCAATACATTTTCTATTATTAGATAGATTTTATGAGACATACTAAATAAAAAATTGACCCATAATCTAGCAAATAATAGACAAAGATTGAAAAGAGTGTGTTAAAGAAGCTAATGTTAGACCAATATATAGTTGGTTCAAATGATAAGGGACTCGGACATCTTAAGTAAGTGTTCAAACGTTCAATCATGGCTCTTGTGTATGAAGAAAACTTGGTTGGGATAAAAGAACTCACTTTTTATGCCCAATAGGTTCCCTAATAGAAATTAATCACTATCAACGGTGATGGATACTCCGTACTCATAACATGGTTATAAAAAAAATAGTGTTAGAGTGTGTTTGGGACAGTTGGATTATTTCTATTTCAGCTGTTTTTCCACCTAAAAAGCTGTTTTATAAATAATCTAATGTATTTAGCATTTAGCTTTAATTTTTAAAAAAGTTTTTGGTGAAAAAATAAGCTGTTTTTCTCCGTCTGATTTCCTGGGCTGTTGGATTATCCAATTCTAATTATTTGGGATATCATGACTGGGTTCCTCCTCTTACCCTTTCCTTTTTTTTTTTTTGACAATATTACTCCTCTCCGTAATGTTTCTATAAAGGCCGGCCTACATCCAACAATTTCTTAAAAAGGTTATGAAGCATATTAAATAAAAATTTTATATTATTGTAATGAAATATTTCTTACTTTTATTTAACTATTCTAAAAATAATATATTTTCACATGTTTTCACCGTCATGAAAAATATTACAAATTTAATTTATTTTTTTATAATAGAAATAAAATGATGACAAAATATAAAAAAACATTAAACAAGTTTTAATGTTTAAAAAAACATCAAATATAATTAATACAAACAAATAACTTCATACCATTTTTTTCGTAATTTATTTATTATATAAAAATGATATTTTTTCACCACCCAAACGAAATAGATTATCTTAAAATCGTTTTCCAACAAACATACCCAAATAAAGAAAGATTCTGATTATAATCGATTATCACAATAATCCATTATAAGTATAATAGATTATCAGCATAATTTATTTTTTTTTCAGCTTTTTCAAACACACACATAATATTTCTAGGGAGCAAACATAAGGGTCATAAAATTATCTACTGTTTTGGTCATGTAAACATGTGTTTGGTTAATTTCAGACCAAAGTGATTAATTTTTTCATTGAGTTAAAAAATTTACTCTCCATTTTCTAGTTAAATTTACTTATAAACTAAAAACATCCCACATAAATTTCATTTGGAGAATGTTAAAAAATATTTTTAATGGATTAAGAAATTAAGAAATGAAATTTTATAATAATAAATGATATATTTAATATATTAAAAAATATCAAACGTAATAAAATTTTTGTTTATGTTGATTTCCTAAATTATGCCCTTGAGATACTCGTGAGGAATATCCATTTCATTTCGGCTGAAAGGACAACATCAAAATCAACTTAAGGAAAGGCTCATCCAAAAATTGTTGGTGGAGCCGCGGTGAAGGTCAGAATTCAGAGTTGACGAAGTGGAAGTCAAGTTCGGAGTTCTGAGTTGTGTTATTGAGTTTGGGTTTGGCACTTCCACACTCTACACATCGAATTCTCCTCCAAACAAATTACAAACCTTTCCTCTTTATCTCTCAATCTCCATCACCCTCTTCTTCCCTATTATTATTATTATATTATGTCTCTTAAACCATCAAATTCTTCGGAGAATCTAATCCTTCCGGTATCGGATCCTCCCAAAGACCAAGACGGAGGAGTGAGGGTTTTCAAGACCGACGATAAACTCTTCAAAGGTTCCCCCATGACCAAACGAGGAGCCTACGCTGCCATCTCCTACATGTCCTGCGCAGGTTTCTCCTTTTAGAACCTCTGTATCTTACTGCACTTATCTCAAGGTTCTTATATGATGAAAAAAATTTCAATCTCTTAAGATAGGCACATTTAATGATTGCCTATATTGGTTTAATTGTCCCCTGTTGAGTACCAGAGAAAGCTTATGAAACAGTGAAAATAAATTGGGAGAAATCTCTTATCCAATGCAAGAGCCACCTCACATAAGATACTGGAACAGTACAGAAAAAAGGGCAACCCACTATGAGTGTATGAACATGAAAACAACATGGTAACTGTAAAACAGAAGTTTATCACCCTTAAAAACAGGTACTGAATAAAATAACTGAGTTGTAACTGCCCACTAAAAAACCAAACCTAATATCTCCTAATTGCAAAGCATCGCCTTTTTCAATGTTTCCAAGTGTTTCTATTCATTTGGTTGTGGCTACACATAGAAAACAGAGAAAAAATAGTGTTTTTTTTAGTGAAGTTGGAAGGATGGAAAGCTGAGAAGTAGTAGTATGACGTTGACTGTTTGGATATGCAATGCGAGGAGCACTGTTCCCTTGGGAATTTGTATGCATCTTTACCTCTTAATAGGTTCATATCTATTGTGTACTGGAACTTGGAAGTAATGTAATACAGATAATTGGAGAAGGAATGCATCCAATATGCATTTGTTTAAGGACATAAACATTAAAGAAAACACAAAATCTGAAGGAGATGTGTGCTTCAAATCTCAATTCTTCCCTTCTTATGAGGCATTTCTCTTTTTAATGTTTAATTTTTTTTACTGTGGGTGTTTTAATAGTACGGCTTTCGATGTACGAGATATATACTGCTTTTTGCTACACTAAGTAATATGAGATATATACTGCTTTTTGGTACACTCCTTAGTAATATCTATCTTTTGTTTTGTAGTTCTATTGGTGATGTTCAATAAGGCGGCTCTTTCATCTTATAACTTCCCATCTGCAAATTTCATCACACTTCTTCAGGTTGATACTTACAGAGCTTTTCTTTCTTCATAGTTTTATATCCAAATTGTAGTTCTTCATCTGTTATTTCTTGGGAGGGAATTATATTGATCTGTTATATGCCTAAATTTATTGATAATAATTCTGTCTACTTTTTTCTTTACACTTGTGCAGTTGTGCATTCTTAAAACTCTAACCAATTTTTTTTATCTTTTTGTCTCCAACAATTAGCAAACACCTTATTAAAAACAAGAAGTTTCATTATCTCTTTTCAAAATATTTCTTTTATTAACTATTAATGAGTTCTAATCTCAACCATATGAACTCCACTAAAAGTTTGGGTTGGGGGATAGGAGGATTTGGGAACCTTTCATTAACAGAGATCAAATGATTGGAATTGGATTCTGAACAATATCAGAGTATATTGCTGGGGTGAATAAAGGTCTGGAATCTAGATTGCATGGATACATATGGGTATGGGTTCTAGTATGGGGTGTGACAAAATTTCTAAAAACAGGGTACATGTATGGGAGGATACAAAACATTATATAAAAATATTAAAACATTATATAGAAATATTAAAACATAAGCAACAAAGTGAATAAATCATAAGATAAATACATTTCCTTAATGTTCTAACTCCAAGTTTTCAACCAAACTCCATAAAATCAAGTAAAAATATCTAAAGAGAGCACAAGATTTGAAGTGACGAGTAGCATTTTGTTTCATTTATTATCAAACCAAACAACTTTGTGGCAAAACCTGGTGTTTTGCATGGACTAGGTTGTACTTGAGTGATATCGGCTTATTGCAATGCTTGACCAAGATGTATCTAAACATATTTAATAGCGAAATTTGGAAGGGACTATATATGGGATAAGCTTTTTGGTATTTTTAGTGAGAATTGGTTTTGTTCTAGTTTGCTGGATCAGTTTCTTCATGTTCTCTTTCAAGGGTTTGTAATAAGAAGGAAAGGAGAAACTTGTTGCAATATGTGGTTTATGGGATCTTGTGGTTCGTTTGCTTGGGAAAGAATGCTAGTATCTTCAAGGGTGTATCTGTGCCTTTAAATTGTTTTGGGATAGAGTTGTGTATATGGATTGTATTTGCTGTTCAGCACATGGTTTATTTAAGGTAATCACTATTTCCGATATGCAAAGAGATTGGAAGCTCTTCTATGCTGATTAGTTTTAATGGACTTTTCTTTTTGTGTCTTTGTATTGGTTTTCTTTATCTGGTGTGAGATTCCTTATCCTCCATCTTTTTGTGCTGCTTTCTATTTCTATTTCTAATACAACTACTGACAGACCACTAGTTTGTTGTATTAGAAGTTTTAGGCATCTCTTGCAGAAAATTGTAAACAAAAGGAAATAAAAATCCACCTTTCTTTAAGGAAGGACACAAACATCTAGCTTGTTGATTCTGTTGAGTTATTTTCTTTTAATGTACAGATTTGTTTATTTTATTTTTTTAATTATTAGGACACCTGTAATATAGACCTATTCTAGGAAGGTAGTTATTAGTCCATGTCTATTTACTGTAAATTCTTGTATTGACCATTTATGAAATAATATTCAGATTATTCCATATTTTCAAGTTGGTATTAGAGCTCCCGATCTGGGAGACTCTTCTTTCGTATTCAACCTTAATCCGCCTTCAGTGTGGTTTCCGGCTTCACTGCGGCATCTTTCTTTATGATCTTTGCGCCTTAATTGCGCACTTCAGTCACTGTCGCTGCTCACCACCAGCTTGCCACCTCCCTTCGCCGTTTCAGCCACCAAAGACCTCGCCGGACACCTCGTCATCGTTTTTTCAAGCCAAACCCCAAAAGCACATATCAGCTGGACTTAGCTTATGATATCAGTGTGGTTAGTCAATTTATGCACGTGACCCAAGGGTGAGACACTTGCAAGTTGTGAATTGTATTTTGTAGTATCTTAAAACCACACCTGGAAGAGGGTTACTTTTCAAGAGGAATGGAATCTAGCTATGGAAGTGTACATTGATGCAGATTATGCAGGTTCAGTTATTGACAGAAAATTAACATCAGGTATGTTTCTTGGTGGCAATCTTGTAATATGGAGAAGTAAGAAACAAAATGTGGTTACTCGATCTAGTGCAGAGGATGGATTTCAAGCTATGGCACAAGGGGTCTGCGAGTTGTTATGGATGAAGATTGTACTTGATGATCTTAGAATACAGTATGACACTCCTATGAGATTGTATTGTGATAACAAGTCAGCCATTAATATTGTTCATAATTTGGTTCAACATGACAGAACCAAGCATATAAAGATAGACCGACACTCTATTAAGGAAAAGCTAGATAGTGGTCTAATCAACACAACATATGTCCCTTCGAGACATCAATTGGCAGACGTGTTAACTAAAGGACTTCCCAAGAAATGCTTTCAGATCTTACTAGCAAGCTGGGAATGATTGATATCCATTCCCCAGCTTGAGGGAGAGTGTTGAAAATGATTGTAGTTTATTTTCTTTTAATGTACAGATTTATCTATGTTATTTTTTAATTATTAGGACACCTATATATAGGCCGATTAAGGTAGTATTAGCCCATGTCTATATAATGTAAATCTTGGTATTGACAATTTATGAAATAAATTCAGATTATTCCATATTTTCAAGTCGTTAAGGATGGGATGCTATGTAAATTAATATTGCTTCTATGAACCTGTATTCTTGATTTAGGTTGTTCATTCTTCATTGTAAGGATGGGATGCTATGTAAATTAATATTGCTTCTATGAACTTGTATTCTTGATTTCTGTTGTTCATTCTTCATTGTTTTGGTCTGCTGCTCTACATTCTCTTTCTCCTTCTTTGCTCTTCCATTCGTCGTCTTGTCCTTCTTGCTCCATTAACACCATGATGCTTGTTACTGTGAAGCTGAGTCAATATATCTTAAGAGTTGAAGTTCTTGAAAATAAGTTATTAGGGATTAGTCAACTTAATTAAAGCAAGAATGCATGACAGAAAGAGTTATAATTGGATGCTTTTCAGAAGAGGTAGAAAGGAGTTATATTGAATCTGAAATTATAGGATGTTATGAAGTGTCTATGCTTCTATGAAACACCGTGGCCTTACAATTACCAATCTATTGTTGCGAAGATCCACTTAATCTGTTTCACATTTTTAAACATGCTTCTATGCTTTCTATCTAAAAGAAACATGCTTCTATGCTTCTTTTCGCTGCAGATGGTATGTTCGTGTTGTTTTCTCTATGTATTGAGGCGCTGGAGGATAATTTCTTTCACAGCAGGTGAATCTTTAAGTATATCAGATAACTCAACAAAATTTGTATCGTTGAAGACTTTGAAGCACACTTTTCCTCTGGCAGCAGCATATTTACTTTACATGGTACACCCTTTTTTAATTTTTTCGAAAGGACAAATTCTTCATTTTTTTTAATTATTATTTTTTACTCACCCCAATACTTCTCCTTAGCTAGTCACCATGGAGTCTGTTCGCGGAGTAAATGTTCCAATGTACACCACTCTTAGGAGGACCACTGTGGTATTTACAATGCTTGTTGAGTTTGTTCTGGTTGGACAGAGGTATACACCTTCTGTCATATTCAGGTAAATTGTTGTTGTCCGTTGCATGATATGCCCTTTAGCATGCCATATTTTGTTCAAATTTTGGTGACATGTAAAATGTGTTATTTAATGTGGGAGTAATGAACTGCCCTATTATATTTACATATATGGATGCATTTTCAGGTCCTTTGCTACCATTTATTGTGGGGATATATAATTTGAATAGGTGGGATGGAAAATGGTCATTAGGAACCTGATGATGATAAAAGAACAGTTTAGGCTAAAGTTGCATTTTAACATGCAAGTTCTTATTGTAAGTGCTGATTTATTACTTGATCAACTGTTCTGTCAAAATATAAAAAAACTTTAGCAACTGATGCCTTGCTTTGCACATAGTGGTATTGAGAAAAATCTTAGCTATAGGTATTTGTTGGATGAACGAATCACATGCTAAAGAGTCATTAAACTTCTGAATTTTGATAGTTTAAAACGAATGAACGGCTATTTTATTGTGATGTTCAAATCATTAAAAACATATATTGAATGAAAGGTATTTTATTTAATCATATTTATTGCACAACGCAAATTCATCATTTAGCATGAATTTATTTATGTAGAGCCTCGAGTTATTAACTTATTATCTTTCCTCAATTATTCTTATCAAGCAGCTTGACTAATTGAGTAGAGGTCAATGTGCAATGTTCCACGGGTTTGATAAATATTACTATTTGATATATAATGGTGTGTCAAAGTGTATATTCTTTTCATCTTAAGTATCTCCATGTCACTGGAGTTGAACAAAATGCTCATATCAAGTGCTTCCAAACTACCTATCCGAGACAAAGATACTATTTATTTGTTTATTGAGAAATAGATGGAAATGAGCCATTATGAGTTTGAGACATGGTCTGTAGTAAACTTAATACATGCTTTGTATATATGGTACCATGGAAATTAAGTCTTGCAAGATGCTCCTCTTGCATGCACTTTTAAAAGGAGAAGTTGGAATGAATTTGCATTAGGAATAACATAACCGGATCACTGTCCATTTTGTTATTTCCTTCTTTCCTTTATGACTCAATGAAGTTGAAGTCCTAAATTGTTTTTTGAATGAGCATTTGCCTGATTCCTTCATTTAACTGAAATTTATAAGGCTGTTATCAGTGTTGGGTTGATTGTCTTGGGTGCACTTATTGCTGGAGCGAGGGACTTCTCTTTTGATGCTTATGGCTATGCCATGGTTTTCATGGCAAACTTCACCACAGCAATATATCTTGCAACCATAGCCCGCATTGGTTGTACTCCTATCTAAAGTGGAAATTCTATACCCTGTTTCCTTGTTAGCCTGCACTTTCTTATTTATTTGGTATTATGTCTTTTTCTCAGGAAAAACTAGTGGTCTTAATAGCTTTGGCCTTATGTGGTGCAATGGTAAGCTGATAGATTTTATGATGGCCTATCAAACCTTGCCTTTTTTTGTGAAAGAGGATTATTGATTTGAAATATTTTTCTATTGTATTATAGGTGTCATATGTGGACCATTTCTGCTTATCTGGACATTTATTCGTGGAGACTTGAAGATGACAATCAGTTTTCCTTATCTCTTCTCACCTGGTTTTATTGTATGTTCTGCTTGAGCTTTTCTCCTTCAATAAGTAATAGTATTTTATCATTGGACCTTCCTTGGTTACTGGCCAAAAGAAATATGGTATAGAATAGAGGTTGAAACCAAATACCCCCTTCCCCGGTTTGCAAATTGCAACCCTGAGCTATTTTCACCCACTTTCTGAAGGAAAGGGCGTTATATGTTAACAGAATAAACATGGGGGAAAGTGCAAACGGGCCAAATCTGATAGGCTTTCACGTGTTCAACATCTGTTCTGGTAAAATGTTGATGAAAATTTGATGATGTGACAAACTACAGCAGGCAGTGTGGCACATTTTAATCCACAGTCTGGCCAAAGTCGAAATAGGCGAAACCGCAAGGGGTATTTGATATTTTACCCATGATAGAAATATAAGAGAATAGATATTGTACAAATGTAAGACTTAGTTGATCAGTATTTACAATCCTGCTAAAAGGTCCACATTTTTTTTTCATAAGGTGGAAACAAGACAGGCCTTGCATTAACTGGGTCTGGCTTGTTTCCCAAAGGTAAGGCCTATGTCCAGCTTATTTACCTGACATAGGCCATTTTAAGGCCCAGCCTAATCTTTTTAAAAGCTTGGCTAAGTTGGCTTGGCTTGAATGTCTGTTTAATGGCCTATTTTGCAATAAGGTCTTTAAATTGTCCAAGAGGCCTACCTCTAAATAGGTCAACGGGCATAGGTATAAAGGTAAAATTAATTATATTATTTTAATATTAAAAATTTATAAAGAAATAATGTTATATAATTAAATAAGCTAGCCTGCCAGGCCTAAAGGCTTTTCCAAATGCCTAAAGCCTGGTCCATTTAACTAAACAAGCTTTTTAAAAAGCCTTCGCTTGGTTTTTTTGTTAAACGTCACAGGCCAAGCCGTAAACAGGCTTGACCGCTTGGCCTAATCCCACCCTTATTCCTTAAGAAGCAATGGCCTCCTGTGTATATCAATCAGCATCAAGTTTTAAACCCGATTTACTCTTAAATTTATATTTTGACTAGTCATGATTCTTATATGTTTCTTTTTTCCTTGGGCAGGTTGTTTTGCTTTTTTCCTGCATACTTGCGTTCTTCTTGAATTACAGTATTTTTCTGAACACAACTCTAAATTCAGCTCTGACACAGACAATTTGTGGAAATCTGAAGGTTTGTTTGCCTGCTAGTTGTTTTAGCATGCATGAATAATGTACCTATGATTTACAGGTTGGCAGTGGTGATGCTAAAATGCCTCGCTTGCAGGATGTTAACATAGTATGAACTTTTCTGTGCAAGAACTGATTGTGTGCACTAGAGTTTTTACAAATTTTACCAATATAGGGGAAGAAATGGGTGCGAGAGTAGACTTCTGGCTGTTAATATTTGGAGTTTGGGGAGATCTCCTAGTATATTTTGTTATTATGATAGTGGCTAAACGTAATCAACTGTTAGTTTGTTTACGGGGATTGATGCAGTAGAGAGAGAGATGACTGGAAATTGGGACCGAGGGCAATCTGGATCTGCATATAGTGGCAGTAATTTCGGTCGCAAATGTTTTTGGAAGTGAAGAAATAACCTTAATTTGGTGTTTCTCTTCGGAGATCGTCTTCTTTGTCTCAAAGTTATAGTCAATAATGACTCATGTAGTATGAATGTATGATAATTGTTTCTGATAGATTAGGCTTAGTTATGATATTTAGTTTACAGTGGAAACCTTTAATTAGGATTACGGTGACTTAACATGATAATTTGGTTTTAATTGAATTAAAAATGTGCCTTTACCACATAATGCCACGGAGTCCAATGTGGACTCCTTTCTACAAAGTATCCCTCTCATATGTTCTGATTTTATCTGTTTCATATTGATATCATGATTGTTGGATGCAGTTTTTATGTTTGGATTCTTATTATTATGTATTCGTGTCTAGGATCTATTTACTATTGGCCTTGGCTGGATAGTTTTTGGTGGGCTACCATTTGATTTTGTGAGTACTCTTGTCCTGACTGCTGTTCCCAATTGAGTATATTCTTACTGTTGACATAATGTATTTTGTTTTGGTTTCAGTGGAATTTAATTGGGCAATTTCTCGGTTTTGCCGGCTCTGGTTTATATGCATACTATAAACTCGTTGGAAGATAACTTGCTCAAGTCCTTCAGTAGAAGTCTTTTTCAATTAGTGAAAGCTATTTGCTTCAGTCATCTGGTCATCACCATATCTCTTTGAAAGGGAGAAGAATTTAACTCGGCTCTGTGGAGCATGTGATTTTTGGAAACTTTGCTCAATGACAAGTTGACGTGCCAACATTTTGTGGGGAATGAGACAAGACATGTTCTCATGGCTTTCGTGTATTCAAACCTCTATTGATCTAGTATTATGTTCACCAATTGTATTTGATGAATCCTGTGCATCTCTCTCTTTGTATTCAGCTGTTAACAAGTACTGTATTTTAATAGTAAATCAATCTTTGGGAGAGATTTCTGGAGATTATTACATCTGCTTATTATTCATTTCATTATTTACCTCCTTTCTTTCTGGTCTCAATATACCGATCAAAATGGGAATACAATTGAAGTGTTTCACAGATGCTAAACAATTGAGGACAGAGTACTAATTTTTTCAGTGCCTGTTTGACTAACTTATTGTCTTCAGAAAAGTTCATAATAAGTTTCTACCTGAGAAGCAGTTTTTGGTGGAGGGCACCCATAGGCTCTTGCAAGTTTCGAGCAATACTTTATCTGCGACTAGTGAGTAATCCAGGTATCGCACGAGATTATTTTTTTTCTCGAAGTTTTTAGGTGTGTTTAGAATATATTTTAAAGACTTTATTTTAGCTTATTATACATATATATAATGTTATTAATTTAAAGGCTTAATTTTACTTTTCGTCCCTCAACTTTTTCAAATGTGCGGTTTTGATTCTTTGAAAGTTTTAATCGCATATTTAATCCTCTAATTTATTAAATTGTATAAAATCAGTCTTTTTTAGGCTGTTTAGATTGATTTTACATAATTTAACAAATTAGAGGATTAAATGTGCAATTAAAATTTTTAAGGGATCAAAATCATATATTTGAAAAAATTAAGAGACGAAAACTGCAAATAAGTCAAATTTATACTAATTAGATTGTTAATATTTTATTTAAAGTAATAACAAAAAAAAAAAAAAAAAAAAAAGATAGTAACTACCTATTGATTAACTTTCCAATGTAGAATTTGGTGTGCGTACAACATGACAAAACAAGAAGGCAAAATAGGTTGATTGGTTCTATACGTTTATTTAAATTTTCACATCGGTCTTATAAGTTTTATTTTTTTCAAATTGGTCCTACACGTTATATTTCATTTTCACATTGGTCTTTTCTGTCAATTTCGACCTAACGCCGTCAGATTTGACTTGACGTGACTATGATATTAGTGTGACACATGCCTTTTAATTTGATGCCGTAAGGTCGAAATTGACGGAAAGGACTAACGTGAAAATGGATCATAACGTGTAAGACCAATTTAAAAATAATAAAACTTATGGGACTGATGTGAAAATTTAAATAAATGTATAGTATCAATCAATCTATTTTGCCAAACAAGAAAACACTTTGTTCTGTTGTGTTCCTTTGGTTCCACCACTTTTAATGGAACTAAATGTTTCATTTCTTAACATAATATTTTATTTCTTTTCAATTATAAAATTCATCGAACGTATAATGCTCTATTCTGCCTAATTCTGACACGTCTACCAAACACTACCTAAGAGTTTTGAGATTTGATTGAGGTAAATTAAGGAAATTAAAATAGGATTAATTTGTATGCATTGTCAGTATAAAGATTTTTTACACAATCAACCAATCAGAAATTGACACATAAGCTAAAATGTTTGACTCTTATCCTGACTACCTTAAAAGTCACTCATACCACGAGTTCTGATTGGTTGAAAGTGTAGAAAACTTTACACTGACAGTGTATAGCAATTAAACTCATTAAAATATCTCTTGATTGATGAGGCATTTAAGAGACAATTAAGGATACTAAGGATATTAGGAGAAGAAAATAAGAGAAGTAAGAAATCTCTCTTGAAAAATAGAAGGATACATGGAATGACATACACCAGACACTCAATACGAAGAATATGTTTAAAAAGTTGGTTTAAATAAGTTTTTGCGTCCTTCCAAAGTTCATCAATTTTGGTTTTAGTCTTTGTAAAGTTTTTTCTTCGGATTTCGTCTCTGTAATCTCAAAATTTTAGTAAATAGTCCATACTGTCATCTCTTTCCATCAACTGTTGATGTGGCAAACAGAACGTCACGTCAACCATGTGGCAATGACGTGACATTCTGTTTGACACATCAGCAGTTAATGGAGACAGATGACGATAGGGACTATTTACAAATTGTTGAAAATACAGGGATGAAATCATAAGACAAAATTTATAGGGACTAAAACAAAAATTGGTGAACTTTGCGACGACCAAAAACTTATTTAAACCGATTTTTTCTATTTTTGGCCAATTTTCAGAGCAAACGGAGAGGGAATTACCTCGGCACCCCCGAGTACGAGAAATCATACCAGAAGAAGGAATTTGGCAATTTTAACCCTGTTTCCCTAATCTATGATTTTTTTTCCTTCTATTTTATGGTCAAATTTCAGAGCAATCGGACAGGAACAAGAAATTATCTCAATACCCTTGAGTACTAGAAATCATACCAGATAAAAGAATTTATCAATTTGAACCCTGTGACCTTAATGTATGGTTTTTTCTCTCTATTTTCTAGCCAAATTTTGGAGCACGTCTGATACGATCCATTCTTTGTAATCTTTGCAATCCATTTTTTTGTTTTCATCTATTTCTTGTGTAATCATTCTTTGTTGACTTGTAATAGTTGCATAGGTGGTTGTATAATTCAATACATTTTGTTTTACATTTTTGTAATCAACTTGTAATAACATCATGGATCCACCTTATGAGCAAGTAAGTGATGATGCACAAGCTTCACCAAAGACTAGAAGCTTGAATCGCAAGTTTGATCGCCTTACAAATCATATTGAGAGAGTCTTTGAAAGATTGGAGGTGCTTGAAGAAAGGCGAGAGTGGACACGAGATGCATCACCCATCCAAGAATACTCAAATCAAGATGATCATGATAATGATAGGAGGCAAAGGAGGCGAGATAGAGAGAGGTGTAGGCACACCCATAAAGAAGATAAAATTGAGAGAATTAAGGTAAAAATCCCTTCATTTCATGGTAGAAGTGATCCCGATGCATATTTAGAATGGGAAACCAAAGTAGAGCATGTCTTTTCTTGCTATAAATATAGTGAAGCTAAAAAAGTCAAAATAGCAAGTCTTGAATTTTGTGATCATGCTTTAATTTGGTGGAACCAATTAGTAAGGGAAAGGGCTAAGTATGAGGAACCCATAGAAACTTGGATTGAAATGAAAAAAATCATGAGGAAGAGATATATACCTTCACGATACACTAGAGACCTACAAGCAACAAAGGTTGAGCAGCAATTGAAGAGAAAGAAGTCCACCTACAAAAAGCCATACTACACTTCATCAAGTTGGAAGGAAGAGTTCAAGAAGGAGGGTGACACTTCTAAATCATTTGAAACCTTGGGTAAAAGTGGTCTTAAGACCATAACTTCTAACTCTACTCTTTCTACTTCTACTTCTTCTTCTTCTACTAGGAGTATGGATATCAAATGCCTCATATGTACGGGAAGAGGGCACATCTTCTCAATGCCCAAACTTGATAACAATAGCGTCAAAAAACGTTTGTGAGGATAAAAATAAATTGAGAATCAAGAGAGAACAAGAGAGAAAAGCCTTCAAAGAAAAAGAATATGGATATGACAAAAAGAAAATAGAAGAATGTGCCATTTGAGGAAAAGGAAACAAGAGGGAAAAGAAAGATGTTGAGGTAAAACTTGAGAGTTGGTTCATAAGAAAAAGTGAGGTGAAAAGAGATTTATTGGTAGGGAAGCCCGTAAAAATGCTTATTACTAATGATGTTTGCTCGTCTATTAATTCTTCTCCTTTATCTATTTGCTTTGAACCTCTTTTGAAAAGGTTTGAAGATGTGGTTCCAAAATATGAACCTCAGGGTCTACCTCCTTTGAGCGGGATAGAGCACCAATTGGAGATCATTGCAAGTGTTTCTCTCCCTATGAGACCAACACCAAGAAGTAACTCTCAAAAGAGTCAAAAATGCCAACAACACTTGAAGGGTTTAGTGAAGGACATTAAAGGGAGTATGCCAAGTGAAGAGCTTGAATACAAAAGGGTCACTTTTGCTATTACTTGCTCTTCTACACTTAAAGTTCTTCTTGATCATCCCTTGGGTCTTTGCTTCTCTTAATTTTCGCTAATTCACACTTGATTAGTTCACAATTCTACTCAAATGAAGATCCTACTAAGTTTGATCTACATCAATGTCGGATAAGAACAAGAGATTACCTCGGTACCCCTGAGTACCAGTGTGACGACCATGAAAAACAAATCAAATGATGTGAACGGAATTGTAAGCGCACATGAAAAGTGGGGAAATTGTTTTTAGCCCTTACAATGCGTATTCAAGTGTTCGAATGTAGGTCATGTGAAATTACGACACCACCGACTTAAGGGTGTGCTAAATATACAAAACAAGTGACGATTGTGAGCCTATTTTTGCAAAATGACCCTCCCCACTTAGGGGAAGGCCTTAGGGGCTCACAAATAATGTTGATTTGCTTTACAAATTTTAAAGTAGTTAAAAAGAGAGGGGTAAGGGGGCATACGGGACTTGCAAAATGAGAAGGAAGAAAAGTAGAGGAATGGAGAGAAGAATAGGAGGAAGATATGGTAGGAGAGTTAGGGCAAGCTTCTCACCCTCTTGGATTTGATGTGAGTTTGCTTGAGCTAAGTTGCCCTTCAATATCATACACAGGCATGGGTATTAGATGTATATAGATTGTCTCTGCTTGCAAACAAATAATACCCTCACCTGTATGTGCATTCTGATATTTGTCTCTGCATGTGCATTCTAATATCTCCCCTAAAAACCTTTCAACCAGCAACTGTTGGAATCAGCAGACCACCTTCCAAGGTTCATGAGCAAATCATTAATAGCTTAGGAAATAGCTATTGTAATTAATTAGATTCAAGCCTCTAGTTCATGAACATGGAGAATAGTTACCTCATTTAGTTATCTTGTAATTATCATAGTAGTAATTAATTCCTTTAGTCTATAAATAGATTACCACTTTGCTATGTGTGATTTAACACAAGCAATTCAGAAAATACTTGTTCCCTTTTTCAATTTGGTATCAGAGCTCCCGATCCTTAGGAGTCTCTGTTTCATCATTTTTCCGCTGCCTCAGCCTTCATTGCTAAGCCTCCTAAGGTGCCTTGCCTTCATTACAGGACCTATTCATTTCTTGTGCCTTCATTTCACATTCGAGAGCCTTCATTGCTCTGTTATGAAATTTGGCACCTCCGTTCTGAAAACTGAACCAGTCCTAATGCCTCTTCAAGCACCAACCGAACTTTTTACCCATTTTTTCACCAAACAGCAAACACCAACCTCCTCAGAAAGCTCCGACCGGCCAAACCTAGAAGACCCACCCCCGGAAGCCGTTGCACGCGCCTCCACGAGCCACCGCACGCGCCTGTTCCTGTCGGCGCGTGAGCTCCACGCGCCACCTTTCCGAGCTGCTTATGCGACGCCGTTTGAAAGGACTCATTTGGTTCATTCTTCTGTTTTACGGGTCGGTTGGGTTCAACACTGAAATTGTTGCTGCTGTTTGAAAGGACTCATTTGGTTCATTCTTCTGTTTCATTCTTTTTTCATGGCTGATGAAAAATCCCTTAGTAAGAAGGAATTGGAGTGTCCAAAAACTCTTATTTATTCCCTCAGTAAGTCTTTAGGCTCCTGCTCTAATGCCATGAATGGTAAGAATCTATGTTCTCTATTCTCTCATGCTTTTGGTACTGTTCCTGAGGATTCTTGGATTATTGATTCCGGTGCCACTGATCACATGACTTTTTGTTCTTCCCATTTTGCATCGTATCAAATCCCAATGGGTAATCATCACATAACCGTAGCTGATGACTCTCATACATCGGTTGTGGGTTTTGGTAATGTTAAACTTAGTCCTTTCCTAAATTTGCAAAATGTGCTTCATGTTCCTAAACTTTCATCTAACCTTCTTTCTATACATAAACTTACCAAAGACCTTAATTGAGTTATAACCTTTTTCCCTTCTCACTGTGTATTCCAGGACATTACTACGGGGAAGACGATTGGAGTTGCCAAGGAACAGGGAGGGTTGTACTACCTTGATATGGAAACTTCGAGTGAATCTGGTGTGAAGTTACAACATTCCTACCATCAATCCAAGTCTTGTTCCTCCCAAATTTGGCTCCAACATAAGCGTCTGAGGCACCCCCCATTCACTTTGCTTAAGTCCATGTTTCCTTCTTTGTTTTTAAAAGAATCAGTTGAGTCCTTTCATTGTGATGTTTGTGAATTTTCCAAACACCATCGGGTAAGTTTTCCTTCAAGTGCTAATAGAAGTGATGAACCATTTTCCCTTATCCATACTGATGTTTGGGGTCCTGCTACCATTCCTAATATTTCTAGTGCAAAATGGTTTGTGTCGTTTATTGATGATTGCACTCGTGTCACTTGGATATTCCTGATGAAAGATAAATCTGATGTGTACAAATTATTCACTCAGTTTTATCATATGATTCATACTCAGTTTAGAAAAACTATTAAACGTCTACGGTCTGATAATGGTAGAGAACATGTGAATCAAAGTCTTTCTACCTTTCTTAAAGAATGAGGTATTATTCATGAACTCACATGTGTTGATACTCCCCAACAAAATGAGGTTGCTGAAAGAAAAAACAGACACTTGCTTGAAATGACCAGGGCATTGTTATTCCAAATGTCAGTTCCGAAGTCATACTGGGGGGAAGCTGTTTTAACTGCTACTTATTTAATAAATAGAATACCTTCTAGAATTCTTCGGGGTGTTAGTCCTGTTAATGTCATGAAATCATTTTTTCCCTCTGCTCCTATTATGCGAAGTCTTGAATCTCGTGTTTTTGGTTGTGTTGCTTTTGTTCATGTCCATCGTCAGCATCGAGGCAAACTTGAACCTCGTGCTACTAAATGCATTTTCATTAGTTATGCTCCTGACAAAAAGGATACAAATGTTGTCACCCTTCCTATCGTCGAGTGTATGTTTCTATGGATGTTACCTTTCAAGAAAGTCAATCATATTTTTCCTCTCAGCTTCAAGGGGAGAACATTAGTGATTTGGAAGCTGAGATTGTTCCAGACAATAACATTCCCCTGGTTCAATCTTCTGATATGCCTTATGATACACAGGAATTAGCTCCTTTTGACAATCACTCACCTGAACCTGAAAGAATTGCTCGAACTAGAGCAAGCTCGCCAAAAGTGGTGTATCAAAGGAGAAAACAACCCGAACTAGTCTAGTCGCAACTCCAAGAATCCGAACCCATGGTGAGTACTGAAAACACAAGTCCTATTCATTTTGAACCTATTCCGTTGGATAATTGTGATCCAAACATTAATGATGACTTACCTATTGCATTAAGAAAAGGGAAAAGGTCTTGTACTAAGTACCCTATTTCCAAATTTGTTTCCTCCACAAACATTTCTTTGCAGCATCAGAGTTTTATTGCAGTCATTGACTCTATAAGAATCCCTAGAACAATACAAGAAGCCTTGAAGAACAAGAATTGGGTTCAAGCTATGAATGAGGAGATGCAAGCTCTGGAAAGGAATGCAACATGGGAAATTGTTGAGAAACCAAAAGAAAAGAGACCAGTGGGGTGTAGATGGATTTACACTGTAAAGTACCGGTCAGATGGTACACTAGATAGGTATAAAGCAAGACCAGTGGCAAAGGGATACACTCAGACCTATGACAACGATTATGAGGAGACATTTGCTCCAGTGGCAAAGATGAGCACTGTTCGTATTTTACTCTCTCTTGCTGCCCACTCTGGGTGGGAACTAGATCAGTTTGATGTCAAAAATGCTTTCTTCAATGGAGACTTAGAGGAGGAGGTGTACATGGAGATTCCCCCAAGATTTGGTCCCACAAGTGGAACAAACAAAGTGTGCAAATTGAGGAAGGCTTTATATGGGCTAAAACAATCTCCCCAAGCATGGTTTGGAAGATTTACAAAAGCAATGGTGTGCCTTGGCTACAAGCAAAGCCAAGGAGATCATACATTTTTCTTCAAACATTCACAAGGAGGAAAATTGACTATACTTCTTGTTTATGTGGATGATATTATCATTACTGGAGATGATCTGGTTGTGAGACAACTGCTCAAGGAAAAATTATCTGTAGAATTTGAGATGAAGGATCTTGGAAAATTAAAATATTTTTTGGGGATTGAAATGGTCTACTCAAAACAAGGCATTTTCATTTCTCAAAGGAAGTATGTGCTTGATCTTTTGAAGGAAACAGACAAACTTGGATGCAAACCTACAAGTGTTCCCATCGAGCAGAATCACAAGATAAGCACCGAAGAGGAGAGCACCAAGGTTGACAAGGTCCAATATCAAAGATTAGTGGGCAAGTTGATTTACTTGGCACACACTAGACCAGATGTAGCATATGCAGTCAGTGTTGTGAGCCAGTTCATGCATGACCCGAGGGAGAGACACTTATAGGCTGTAGAACGTATTCTGCAGTATCTCAAAGCCACTCCAGGAAAAGGTCTCTTGTTCAAAAGAGGAGGAAGCTTGATTATAGAGGCTTATACTGATGCAGATTATGCAGGTTCAGTAAGTTATAGAAGGTCCACATCAGGCTATTGCACATTCGTGTGGGAACCTTGTTACTTGGAGAAGTAAGAAACAAAGTATAGTGGCTCAATCAAGTGCAGAGGCAGAATTTAGAGCTATGGCACAAGGAGTCTGTGAGCTGTTATGGATGAAAATTGTGCTTGATGACTTGAGGATAAAGTATGAAGGCCCTATGAATTTGTTTTGTGACAATAAATTGGCTATCAGTATTGCTCATAATCCTGTTCAGCATGACAGGACAAAACATATTAAGATAGACTGACACTTCATCAAGGAAAAGTTGGATAGTGGATTGATAACAACAACCTACATTCCCTCTGGGCAGCAGCTGACAGATGTGTTGACTAAGGGCTTACCAACGGAACGATTCAACCAACTTACTTGCAAGCTGGGAATGATAGATATCCATTCTCCAGCTTGAGGGGGAGTGTTGGAATCAGCAGACCACCGTCCAAGGTTCATGAACAAGTCATTAATAGCTTAGGAAATAGCTATTGTATTTAATTAGATTTATGTAATCTCTTGTTCATGAACTTGGGGAATAGTTACCACATTTAATTATCTTGTAATTATCATAATTGGAATTAATTCCTCTAGTGTATAAATAGATTACCACTTTGCTATGTGTGATTTAACACAAGCCATTCATAAAATACTTGTTCCCGCTTTCAATTCTGATTTGGACACCCACACACTCCATACCTTATGGAGATTTCAGAAGCCAAAGATGAAGACTTAAAACAGCCACCTCTAAGCATTTGGTTCCAATCTCAAAGTTCCGTAGTGAAGTAAATTTATAACCGAGGCTATTATGGCTCCTTCCACTGCATTTATACTTCAATACCACGCCTAAAAAAATGTTTGATACCCCTGTCCAACCAGGGACAACAATCTAACAACCAGTATTTCCCCTAGAAGTGGACAGCATAATAACACCTTACGAGAAACAAGAGTGACATTTATTATTATGTTCCCTCCTTTGATAATATCATTATTATTAGTTTTATTACTACTGCTACTAAAACTGTTTATCAATGTCTATTTATGTATATTTGCTTGGAGAAATACATTTGGATGCTTTTTTTTTTTTTTTTAAAAGAAAGGAGAGGGGCCTCGTTAAAACCTTCTGATGCAAAATCCTCCTTAGGGAAAAAATACCAAGAAGGAAAAAAAGTACCCCCACCTAAAATTTATTGAAAAAAATACATTTGGATGCATTTAGTTAATTACTCAATTATTCACCGACAATTTGATTTGGCAATCATTTCATTCATGACTTTTTAATGATTAACCAACTTCAGGCAGAGTGTGCCACTGCCAGCAAAGTTTCTTAGTAAAGAAGTTTGAGATAATAAGAAAGGAAGATTGCTAACATGTTTCTTTACATATATAATGTTTCGTTACATATATTATGTTAAACAGGAAGCGTTTTCTTTATGTTGTAGAGATTTTGGCATTGACAAAGATGATGATTGTCTGCAAAATGCTGACTACGGTTTAACCGAATTGACCATATTAACAAAGAATAGGAACAAAAAATTCTATGAAGTCGTAGGATAATTTTTTTTTTTTTGGAACAAACAGCTATGCCCCTCGTATTCATTTCCGTATTTCTTGTGCAACTGATTTCCTGATGCTGATAGTGCAGATATAGGAACAAAAAAGATCATTTCCATTTTTTATCTTCATTTCTTCTCTCTATTACTATAATTTTAATAATATAAATATGATAATATGATATTGGATGGAATTCAATATCTTCTATACATCCCAAAACTATAGCAATGAAGTTTTTTATTTATCATAAGAAATGGAGGGGATCTTTACCCTATAACACTCTCTAACTAAACACTCTCTAACTAATGCCAAATGTTTCGAAGTTCCAATAGAATAATTTTGTGAAACTCAATCTGGGAATTTATCCTAAATAGAGTTATTTTTATTCGGCTGAACCTGAAAGATGAAAATTATTTTCTAACAATGGTTACTGTGTTAATATTTATTAAGTGTCTCCACTTTACTCCATCTTATGAAATAGTAATATTACAATAAAAAGAAATACGAATATTAAATACATAGGTTTCATTTTTGGGATGCTTGTGCGAAATAGGTTGATATTGTGTGTAACTAACATCAATTTTATGGGACTTCTTCTCTTGATTCTTTTATATTAATCATGGGTTTTGGTTTATATCCCTCCATGTCATTCTTGTATTCTTTTCTTCCTTTCTAATAACTTTATGGTTTGCTACAAATTATTAATAGTTTCAGGGATGTCAACATAGTTGGGATGTTTGTCTCTATAGTGATGTCTTTGTATATCATTTTGTTTGTTTAAAAAAAAATCTATTGACATTAATTATTCACCTTTTTCTTATTCAATTTTAACAGTTCATTTTTATTTAATCAATATTATCAGAGTATTTTAATTGTGTACAACTATAGGTATATCAGTTTATGGCCAATAACCTCTCCTCACGTTGTTGTATTGTTAACAACGTGATTAAATTTAAAACCTCACCTTCAATAAAATAAATTGAGTTTTATCCTTTTTATTTAAATTAAAGCATTACATGTATATGTATAAGTTATTAAAATTAAAGCATGACACATGGCACGAGTTGCGATCAGTCATCCACCATGGTAATCAAACATTATTATAAGGATTCATTTGTGGAGGCTTCTCAAATTTGTCTCATCGATGATTCATTTTAATGATTGCATATTTATACTTTTACAACTTAGCAACAACTATAATGTTTATTTTTCAGTGGAGAACCCGTTTGGCTCACACAAGCAACTTTTTAATGCTTGAAATTCTGTTTCAAGGTTACATACCAAAACATTTTTATGCTTTGAAGAAGTTGGTTAGAGCAAAATTATAGCTTTCTAATGTATGCTTCTTTCGGTGTTTTAAGTTTTATTTGTAATGAAACAGTTTTTGGAATTACTAAATAATCTATGCACTTATCATTTTACTCGAAGAACAGTGGATCAAAAATTATGTTACTAATACAAATGCATTTGTATGCTCGGGGGGTTGCCAGATGATCACCAACATTTTTCAAAATTTTGTCTCACATTGATGACTATTATAGGCCTGTTATGTAATTATGTTCGTCGGCTACAAAGTGAAAAAAAGGTGATTCTTGAAGTCTCTTTGTGCCTTTTGTCACTATTGAGTTTTTATGTTTTACATGTTATTTAAGATGGATTGAAAAATGCAATAATCACAGCAAAATGATGCTGCAGTTTGATGCTGAAATTTGTTCGTAGCTATCGACTATATCAATATATATAATAGATATTAGTATGATAGCTTTCAGTTAATTATATGCTTCAAATAAATAATATTTTCAATAGTATTTTCGTTCAACCACAATCAGATGTTGTTTCTCAAAATTTCCACTTTTGTTTTTTATTGTCAATTTACCATATTGAAATGTTTGAATGGTAGTCACAATATAAAATTCTTATACAAAAAAAATGTCAATATAAATTTTTTACTCTTTTCATTATGTAAGTGTTCTCAAATTTAAAAGTTTCAACCACAAAACAACCGTGACATAATTTTTTATTTAAAAAACTACACAAATACTTATTTGTTCCTCTTTTAATTTGTTCTTTTCTACATTTAAATAGATATTTTCTTTCAAAAGAGTGTAAAATATTCCTACTCAAACATAATATCCCGTGCATCGCACGGATACAGGATCTAGTTGAAGTAAAGCAAATCATCCTAAAAAATAAATAATTATTTTCACATTGAGCAGACTCAGCTTGTGGGGGGGGGGGGAATTCGGTTCGAATCTTACAAAACACATCATTGGGGAAGGGCGAAGAACCTTAACTGTAACCATGCACCCGAGTGGAGATTGGTTCCATGACAGATCCAAAGGATCTAAGCTTGTGAGATATTTTGTATACCTACTGAGGAATCAAATTCCCTAATTACGGTGAGTTAAAAAAAAATATAAATCATTAGTATGAAGAGTTATGTACTAACATTTACTAGCATTTTTTTGTTGTCAAAAAACATATACGAGTATTTTGACATTTTTTATTTTTTCAATACTAAAAAAAAGATAATAAATACCGATTCTTAAAAATATCAGTATAAAGATTAATATAAAGCTCTTACAATATATCCCAATCAAGCTCATATATGTTAGCATATTAATTTTTTTCCAAAACAACACCAAATATATAAAAAAGAATTAAGTATTGTTTATTTATCTTACATACTCTTTGAAACAATTATAAAACAAATTATATGTCTCTTTCAAGGTTCTCTCTACAATGCACCCAAAAAACGGGAAGCATCATGCTCCCCTCATTCTGATACTACCATGACCATTGGATTGCCAAAAAAATTAGTAGGGGTTAATTTGTCACCGGATTAGCAAGTAATGTGGGAGATGTGTGGTATTTGCAAAAGAAGTGTTAGATTTTTATTATTTTTTATTAAGAAACATAGATTAAAAAAAGAAAAAAAAAAGTTAACACCAGATCTGTGTTGGCGACGACGGTTCATCCCATACCCTACCTATTGCCATCCATAGCGGTTTGACGAGACGGAGGGGGAGAAGAAGAAGTATATTAGAGGTCATTGTTTGAAGATCGACGGTTCTGCAAATCCAAACAATGGCAGATCTACATACAAAGATTAAGAAAACACGATTTTATGTTGATGTCATTGTTTGGATTTACAGAAACACGATGACGCAGAAGGGGGTTGTGAATGTGCAAGGCGAAATCTTGGAGAACGGCCATGATCAACACAAGATTAAAGATGATTGCAATGGAGTTGCTCACGTGAAGGAGAACGAGGAGGAGGCACCGTCGGCGACTTTGTCAGCAAAAGCGTTTTTGTTGCTTTACCTTGTTTCGTTTTGGCGTCGATATTGCCACCAAGCACGACAAACGAATTTCGATTAGCGCCGGATCTTTTCCGACATTATTAGATTGAGCAATTCGGATACTAGGCCTTCCTTTTCCACGATCAACAGTTTCAATTCTACGTCCATCGCGATCGGTTTCGAAACACTAAACGATGCGATTTTCGAATTAGAGCTTCCTGTTTATAGAAGAAGAAGCATAGAATATAAGTAGTTGCATCTGCTCTCTCTGTGACTTTTCAACATCGAGTTATTTAACACTCCATGGCACTCTGCCATCGATATTGTGTAGGAAGCCAACCAGCACAAGGACGAAGCATTCTATCTTCGCAAGGAAACCATGGCTCTCTTCGGAGTCTAGGGCGAAACACATGATTTTCGCGAGTGAGATGACTCGGTTTTTCTCACTATGTCCCTCTATGGCGGCGAGGACTTGGTCTTGTGAAGGGACCGATTCAGTAACGGTCTTCATTGTGGTGAATCTCAAGTGACGGTTTTGGAGGTTGCTGAAGTTAAAGTTGAACGTGAATGTGAAGTAGTTGATAATGGTTCAGCGGAAGAAGAAATTCGGGAAAGGAAATTAGTAACGGTTGTATCTTGTTGATGGCAAGATCGATGGTGATGTCGTCGGCGACTTTGTAGGCTGAATCAATGCTGTTACGATTGAATCTCAAGGTTTTGTTTGTTGACTAATTTCCAAATATTTATATTTGTGTGTCAGTTTTTGAAAAAATTCTAAAACTTGCTATTGTAACTTTTAAGTCAAAAAGTGGGGTGTTTTATACGTCTCATTCATATTTGGTGCACTATAGAAGCCACCCTATTTCAATATTTGTACGTTGTATATTGGTGTTGGGTACTTTGCTTTGAATTGTTATTATTGATTGTTTATAGTTAAAGGAAAATAACTTCTCTAAAGCAAGTTTGTCTTTAAAGTGAGCAAGTAAGGACTAAGGGTATATCCATCATTGATTTAATAAAGTGTATTGAGATCCGAAGTTACTAAATGATCTAAGGGTGGATAGACCTTTACTTTCTCACTTTAGAAAAGTCATATCCGTAGTTAAAATATAAGGGTCGATTTAGCTATAGCTAAGAGCAACTATGTCATGTGTGGATAGATATACTCTATTTATTTTAGACTTATAAATCCCCTTATCTCAACATAAATGGTTTGTACACACGAGAAAGAAAAGAGAGGGAGGGAGGGAGAAAGATTGAGAGAGGCAACTAGTAAGGTGAGGGATACTCATTGTGAATGTGGTGTTTATACGAGTTGAGGGAGTGCATTCATGATGGTTTGTCAACTTCAGCTCCACCACTTGCGGCAAGGGGGTTTACTACCACCAGTACGGGCGGGCATGGGCCGGGTCTGATAGGAACTTAGACCCAATCCAATCAAATTTGATCGGGTTGGGATGGGTCGATTTTTTTCAAAAAAAATGTGCAACCCGAACCGACCCAACCCGACTACATCCTGAATGAGTCGGGTCGAGTCATCGGGTTTAATATTTAAATAATAAAAAACGAAAAAATAAAAAATCAAATTTATTAGCTTTTGGTTATACAAAGCTTTCAAGGAGAGAGAGGGGGGCAACCAGTAAGGTGAGTGACACTCGTTGTGATTGTGTTGTTTATACAGGTTGAGGGAGTGCATTCATTATGGTTTGTCCACTTCAGTTCAACCACTTGTGGCAAGGGGATTTACTGCCACAGGTAGGGGTGGGCACAAGGTCGGGGTGGGTCGGGTCTGATGGGAACTTGGACCCAATCCAATCAAAGTGCACAACCCGAATCGAACCAACCCGACCACATTCGAGTTGGGTTGGGTCGGTTCATCGGGTTTAATATTTAAATAATAAAAACGAATGAAATAAAAAAAAATTATTAGGTTATACAAAGCTTTTCAAAGCACTAGGTAAAAAAAATTTATTAGTCACTACACCAGCTAAAAAGAAGTAATCCATTGAATCAATTGGGCCCAAACAGCCCAATATCCCTTTCTCCCCCTCTTCAACCCTATCTGCCCCATTCTCCATTTCCATCTCCATTCTTGAACCCTAGCTGCCATATTCTCTCTTCAGTCTTCCCTATGCTCCCTTCTTCTGTTCCTCCCGTCTCTCTTCAATCAGTCTTCCCCATTCTCTCTTCAGTCTTCCCACATGCAACTCTATCTCTCCCTCTCTCGACATTACCCAATAGTCCTGGTTCATAACTGGTCGACCACCCTTTCTCTCCCTCTCCGAAACTCTGAAAGACCAAAACGGAAAAATTACAATTTTCCCTGGCGATTCCACTTAGTTTCAACACAGGCAGCCAAACACTCATAACTCACAATTTTGACTACCATGGTTCTTTCACTTAATTGGTTCGGGTTCGGGTTGATCGAGTTCTAACTTCTCCAACCCGGTACTCGAACCAATTACCTCAGCTTGTTTATTATGAAAATCGAACAAATCAGACCACCCGAACCAACCCAGATTTTCTGGTTAGGTTCGGTTCGGGTTGGTCGAGTTCACGGATCAACTCGAACGCGTGACCACCCCTAGCCACCGAGATCTTCTCATTGGTCGTCTTTGCAGAGTAGGATGGTGAGCCTATGTAGGTTTATAGAGGTAGGGCGACGAGCCTAGGTAGGCTAACGGCCCATGAGATTTCATAGGTTGGACCCAATTCAGCCTATCTCACTAGTCGACCCATTGGGCTAGCCGTATTGGGCTGAGTCGGGTCGACCATTTAGGCTAATCCCTAGGATAGGTCTAGAACTGTCTTTAATCAAACTAAAAAAAATGAATCAATCAAGGTATAAATTAACATACTATAAGCTGATTTAAACACCATCTAACCATACATAGACACACGATCGAAAGAAAAGGCTAAATTATACTTTTGGTTTTCTTTCTTATTTTTTAGTTTCGATTTGGTCCTCTATTTAATTTTCGTTCTAAAATGGTCCCTTATGTTGTCAACGTTAGATCAAGTTATACCTTTTCATTAGATTTGCACTAACGTTCTTAGATTTTCACTATTAGTCGTCGTAAATCCTCTCCCCTCGACGGAATCTCTAGAAAAATTTGTTGGAGACACCCTCTCTCTTTCCCTCTCTTTGCCTGTGAGCCCACGGAAAAAATCACGCTCTTCACTTGCTAGATCAATTATTGATTTAATTATTTTAATAACTTAATTTTTTTTTGATTGCTTATGGTTTCTATTTTCCATCTCAGCCTCACTCTATGTTGATTATGACCTTTCGTTCCTCACTTAATATTTGGCTTAATTGCACTTTTGGTCCTCCGAGTATTACGATTGTGTAATTTTAGTCCTCTATGTTTTAATTGCGTTAATTGGGTCCTTTAAGTATCACGATTGTGCAATTTGGTCCCTTAGGTTTCAATTGCGCCAATTGGGTCCCCTAGGTATCACGATTGTGCAATTTTGGTCCCCCACGTATCACCTTGGAGGACCCAATTGGCACAATTAAAACCTAAGGGACTAAAATTACACAATCGTGATACCTGAGGGACCAAAAGTGCAATTAAGCCTAATCTTTGGTTTGTTATAGTGGTGAGCCCTTGATAGTCCAATCTCCAAGAACACAAACTTGCAGTTTATTGTATGTCTTTGACCTGGTATATATCTCATAATTCATTTGTATTTTTGACTTATTACTAGCTGTAATGTGATTTTACTTATTTGTGAGAGATGTCATAGGTCGATGGCCTTATCCTTCTCATGGAAGGACCGGGCCAATCAACCTTGGAAACTCAGGTTAGATTTCAATTGCAAGGCCAGTATTTGAGTATCATTAATTTTACACCTAGGCTCATTGGCAAATAGAGGGGAAGAGAGGAAGAGAGAAGGAGTCTTTGGCGAAATTTCCAGATTTCGATGACTGTTTCTAGATTCTGGCGATTAACTCTGGAAATCTAATACTGTTAGTGCAAATGTAACGAAAAAATCAACTCGGTGTAACATTGACAATATAAGGGACCACTTCAAAACGAAAATTAAATAGAGGACAAAACTAAAACAAAAAAATAAGTTAGAGGAGTAAAAGTATAAGGCGACTTCTACCGTGTGCGACTAAGGAAGTCACTCACGGTGCACCACCTTTGAATACTGTTAGATCATGTAGTCTCTTTGATTCTATCATGCACTCTACCACACTAGAATATTTTTTTATTTTCTTCTGCCTTATTCTCTCTCACTGTCACTATCCGTCGTCACCATGTTGTCTCCCCATCGCGGTGCCGTCTTTGAGCTCCGGTCGTCTTCTCCGGCCAGCGTCGTATTGCGCAACGACCCTCCCCTTTCCGGCCATGCCGCCGTTGCCTCTCTGCTCAAATCCGTACACGACCTGGATCTGCGACCCTTCTCCGTTCAGCTATGCCCGCTGTCGCTCACCCCAACACCGCCCACCGCAGAGCCAACGTCGCGATAGGTCTTCCACCGAGCACTGCCTAGCCAGAACCAGGCGTTGTCCTCCGCTCTGTCCAACTACTCTGCCGTCGTCGTACACCTGTTCTGGTCGCACCGCACCCAGGCCCCTCACAAACCAACCAGTATCGCAGTGTCCCCCTGCGCACACAGAGTCTCCAGAAGGTACCCAATCTGCGTGGGGGCGACGGTGTGGGTTGGGGTAGGGGTAGGGGACGGTGGGTTGGGGATTTGGTTAGGGTAATAAAGTGCTAGATCTGGTTTTCACGATGGGTTTGGCAACGAGGGAACGAAAATGAGAAAGAGGAGGGGCGACGACAGGGGTAGATAGAGAGGGCGAAGGCGGAAGGATGGGTTGCAGAGGGAGCGAATTGAAGGAGGCCGATTTCTCGAAAGCCGCGACGGCTCTATCGACTTCGGCGCAGCCGTAGGAGTAAAGGTCGACGAAGGCGATGGAAAGAGGGGTGGAGGCGCTAGAAATAGTTCGGAAGGTGGTGGTAGTTTTCGGTGAGGGACTGTGGATGGAGTTGGGATCTCGTGTTGAGGGTGTAGGATATTATCATGAGCACTATAATGAATCAATGGTAAATAATAGTAGTGCATGATGAGAAACTTGTTTGCTCTGTCATCGTAGAATTTGTCGAAGTATAATCTAGCCAAACAAAAACCAATTGTTTGTGGTGAAAGTAACATAATCTTCTTCCATGGATCCACCTCATCTAAAGTGAGTAATTCACTTTAGAAAGTAAAGTATGTAATATCAACTATTGATGAGAAAATCAAAGATTGATATTAAGTGTGCACATACATAACAAATCATGGATGTGTTAAAATATAAACTCTTAATTATCTCATAAATAATCGAGATTACTTACTTTACTATATACTCACGATAAGGAGCCATATCCTTCTTCCATATAGAGAGACAACTTGAGAGGATAGGCCCTAGCCCAACCCTGAGCTGAAACCCTAAAAAATAAGCTGTTGACGGCGGTTGTAACGGTTTTTTTCTAAGCCTTGTCATCCATCTTCCCCTTCTTTCCCTTTCTTCACACACAAACTAATCTCTCTCTCTCTCTCTCTCTGGAATCTCCCCGACACAAGCACCATTCCAAAACCATTTCCCCAATGCGTGTGGTTCTGCTCCAAGAATCTCTCCCTCTTCGTTTTCTCCCTTCTATAAACCCCACCGCTATTTGACCCGCTTCTTCACGCAATCCACTCTTACCCCTTACTTACAATTCCGGCTTCTCAGAGAGAGAGAGAGAGAGAGAGAGAGCTATAGGATATGGCTGAGAGTAGCCTGATAGTGGCGAAACGTTTTTCTTCTCACGAAAGCCCTCGACGATCACTAACCCTCATAAACGGCATTTTCTCGAGGAAAAGCTTTCTTTACACCAAGCTTCATTCCGAGCCTCTCAGACTCTCCGTTCTCAAATTGGACGGTTCTTCCTTCAGTAATTCCCTCTCCACACCACTTAAATTATTAGCTAATAATAATAATAATAGGAACACAATTTGTATTTTGAAAATTAAAATTGGTACAAGAGTTTGTTTGTTTGTTTTTTAAGGTTTAATTAATTCGCAAGTCCTTGTTTGAGAATTTTAAAATATGTTCCTATATTTTTAAAATTTGTAATTAGGTCGCTGAACACATTTTTTTTAATTGGATCCTTCATGTGGGGCTTCGTTAGGTACTTGATGTCATGATCTTATTTAAATTTTCCTTAAAAATATAAAAACCTATTTGAATTTTTTTAAAAAGAGTAGGGACCCACAAATGACGAGTGAATGGATCACTTAATGGATACTTAATGAAATCCTATAAAAAAAAGTGTATGAGGGACCCAATTACAAAATTGATATGTACAGGGACCCAGTTATAAATTTTTAAAGTGTATGGGCCTATTTGAAAATTCTTAAATAGTTCAGGGACCTACCGATTAATTTAACCTTTTTTAACACTTCGCAGATATTGAAGTTGCAAAGACAGCAACTGTTGCTGAACTTAAGGATGCAGTGGAGGCAGTCTTTAGTCACATGCCTCAGAGAGGACCAGGAAAAATCTCATGGTGTGTTACTGTGTTTAGTTGTTTACTATTATCTTCATGAAGCAACTACAATGTAATTTTACTAACTTTATTTATTAATTTTAACTCTTTAGTGACCAGAGTAATATAATCTCTATTTCTTTTAACCATGTCTTTCTCAGAATTTTTATATCATAAAATTCATGATACTGGAAATCATGGTTACCTTGCGTTTCTCATAATCGATCACAATTGCGGGAAAATGCGCATGATGTGGCCACAGTTGAAGTCGCGATGCGGTTGCAAACCACAATTTAAAACCTTGATTGAAATATTTGAAGTTATTGTTAAGTGCTTTAATTTGGATAGGAATACTGGAACGGAACTGAGATGTTATAGGTTTTGATTCTGCAGTTATTACTAGATTTCCATAATCTATTGTCTGATATTATATATATAAATTTCTAAATGGGGTTGTGAAGGCCACATGTTTGGGGGCAGTTTTGCTTATGCTATGATGGACAGAAGCTAGTTACAGAGAAGGATTATCTTAGAAATTATGGCATCAAGGATGGTGACCAGGTTTGTAAATTTTAAGTCTTTCAGATTTATTAAGGAGCCAGCTTGATGTACACAATTCATGTTAGTGAAATAATTTGCGAAATGATCACACTTGAAATGCTCTAGCCTTTATTATCCTGTAACCCTTCTCTCTCATACACATAATTTGGAGTCTCTAGATGTTTGTTTTTGTCATCGCACATATCAGTTTGTAATTCATTCTTGTATGCATGATGGAGAAAATTAATATTTAGGTATGGAAAAGTTGGAAATGGTTGTTCTCTCCATTGACAAGTTTCATGCATGTATTTGGATGGATTATCCAAAAGATGATGTTAATAGACAATACCCAAGCGAAGGAGACGTCTTTGCTCACATAAATGGTTAATTTGAAGTCAATGTTTTCAGAAAAGAAAGAGTGATGATAATTTTATAAATCATGACTTTAATCTGGGTACAATACAATCTACCTAGAGTTGCAAAAGTACTATTAAAGCTCAAATCTCAATTAGTTCGTGACTTGGTATGTTTGAGTTTTGAAGTTTTCTTTTGTAGTATTTTATGGTTGAATTTTGCAGTCACACTGTATGCGAAAGGAGATTTGAAGCCTGTTTAAATTTGCTCTTGTTCTAGTTTCTTATCAGAGTTAAAAACTAAGTATCCCATATCATTGTTAGGACTGCAACTCTTTTAGCAAAACTCCTAAATCTGATCTTGTTAGAAGTCTTTTGCTCATACGAGTTTTTGTTTTGTTTTGGTATGTTTAGCTTCGCTTCATCCGCCATGTGTCAAACAGCTGCAGCATTCGAAGAAAGCGGTTGAAGAAGCGATTTGTCCATTTGAAACAGCACAGGAGGTACATATTTTATCATTGTCTGTTCTATTAACTACGCAAATATTCAGATGTTGCCTGCATGATTCAGGACCAACATGCTGTTTACCAGGTTGCACTATTTGAGTACTTGAGTCTCGGTCTGTGCTTTAGTTGGTTCAGGAAGTCCAAATATCTTCAGGAAAATGTCAAACTAAACAATGATATTTAAATAAGCAGTTTCTTCATAATTGTTTTTTTAAGATTTGATGAATTTATTTCTATTGTATGCTTGACTTTTCACAAGTTGGGGATTTACTTTTAATTCATTAGTCAAAGAATATTTAAAATGGTGTTGCATTGCACTACATATAAGGATCTATGAGCTTGCTCCTTGCCTAGATTAATTATTTCTTTTCCATATGCAACAATGAAGTAATGTGCAGATGCTCTTGTTATGCATTGCATTTATCACTCAGTTTCTCCTTTGAGCAGTTAGATACCGAGTACTTCACTTCTAGATAGAACATCTGCTCCTGCTAGTTAAGGATTTTTATCTCATTTTTTAATAATACTGAATTGCTGCAACATATGAAAGTCCACTTACTAGTCCACATTAACAGAAACTAGGTTCTGCCATCTCATTTTTTAACATTACCTGTTCTGTCAGTTACATGCTACATAATGGAATAAGTAGATATTATGGCAGATTTTGTTTATAAATGTATACGATTGAAAATAAGAGAAAACAGTGGGAGCTCCGGAAATGCTTCAAGCGAATTATAGGAGACTTGCAACCTTCTATCACCCATGACTGATATATTAGTAATTAATGATTTTCTTTCAGAGGGTGTGGAAACTGCTAATATGGAAGAAATATTGATACGAACATATTTTAGATAAAGATTTCATGCATGTTGCTATGGTATTGTTCTCAAACAAGTCCTTACACTTGCTGGATGATATAAATGGAAAGTGCAGGTCATCCTCCCGAGTGAATAGCTATCAATCTAAAGAATATAGTGATGATAGCTATCAATCTCAAGAACATAGTGGTGATGATGACGAAATTGGTACCGATGACATAGCCATAGAGAATGGAAAGATCCAGCATTACAATGAAAATCGTGTTGGAAAGAACAAGTTAACTGACTTTGTGGGAGTGTTGTTCTCGTACACCCGGCTGGCAGTTGTGAGACAAAGTAGAACTAAAAGCAGGATTTTTGGCCCCTCTATGATTGCCAGATGTTTACTGGGCAGTTTTAGAAAGATTAGAAGGATTGTATGCTATGGCAGGAGGCGGCGCTATTCTCAGAAACATATATGGAGACAGTATTGATATTTGAGACAAATATGTTTCTTACCTCACAACACAGTCAGTAAACTCACAACAGACGAAAGCTGAGATCCTTGTAAATCTTTTGATTTGTATGCAAACAGTGTGCGTATGAAATTGTGTTTCTGTATTGATTGAGATGGACATGGTAGTGATTTTGGGTTTGTAGAAATTGTTTACAGATTCTCTTTTTAGTGGAGTTCTCAATACGCTTCCTTTCTTTTAGTGGTGGAGATAGTAATGTGTTCATCAATCAAAATACGGTTCTGTTTTCATACGCAACATCCTGGCATGATAATTCATTAACAATTATGCTATATCCCATGAAAGGAAATTCGTATCTTGATGTGGGTCAAAGAAATGGTTTTTAACATTTTAGAAAAGCATAACATATGGCCAAGTAGCCAACACATAGCAAAACACAAACTAAAGCTATTACATCACATCCACGAAGGGATCACAAAACCATCAAAAACCCATAAACAAGGGTCACTAAGACTCAAACTTTAAGCCTATTCTCACCCACCCTAAGGCTATGTTTGGGAGGATGGAGTGGGATGGTTAAAAGGACTTAACCCATTGTTTGGGAGTTAAGTAAGTAATGGAGTGGGATGGTTTAAGATAATAAACCAAACTACTCAATCCTACCAAAACCCCCAATTTTTATAACGTCCAAATTGGAGGTTTGAGATTCCTTCATTAAACCTACAAATAATGGAGTGATATACATTTATCTCTCCACTTCACTCCATTACTAACCATTTCATTCCATCTCCTTCAAAACTCCCAGACATAGCCTAAGGTGTGATGAGGTTCACTCCTTCTTACCTCAAAGAAGTGCCTCACGAAATGGTGTGGTAGTCCTCCAGAAAGTTGCTCCTTGAAGGTGGAGCGCGAACGGTGCAAACGAACGGTAGGACCTAAACGAAAAACAATGGTTCTTTAAGAACAAAGGGATTTCGAAAACGTCATTGAGTACCATGATGGTACCTAAGTCACGAAAATGAATAGGGAAAGGAGAAAAGAAAAGTTTTACCTAAGCTTCTTGAACGTAGAAGAAAGATGAGTGTCTTTCTTCTTGAAAAAGAACTCGAACGGAGAAAACTTCTTCACGAACTTTGTAGAGGAAAGAACATGGATCACTATCATGTGATTGTTCTTGAGAAATGAAGAAGAAAAAGTGATGGTAATGGTGGTGTAAGGATGCTGCGTGAGAGAAGAAAGAAGAGAGCATTTTGCCTTTAGGTCTTTGGAGAGAATTTGTGAGAGTTAAGAGTGAATAAGTGAAATGAATCAACATGGCCCTATTTCCTTAAAGTTGGCCGTGTGAGAGAGTGAGAAATGAGAGAGAAGAATTTTCAAAAATAAAAGATGCCTTCTTCCTTTGATGTGTTGGTCGTGTGGTGTGTTAGAGTGGGGAGGGAAATTCGTTTTCCAATGTTAAAATAAAAGAAAGAAAAAGAAAAGGAATTAAAAAGATGATCAATTGCACTCATGGTGATAGAAAGCTTCCTTAATGGAATTGAGTTTGAATTTCAAACTTTCCCGCATCTTCTCCTCATAGCTTGGCCGTGACCTTCATATGGTGTAGGGAAGAGAATTTGTTTTTTCAATTAAATAAAAGAAAAGAAGAAAAAGGAATTTAGGAATTAAAGAGAAATTAAAAGAGTTGAATGACATCAAGGGAGAAGAATTCTTGCCATATTGGGAGAGATTTTGAATTTCAATTTGTTCCCTTTCCTCCTTGCATGCTTGGTCGCCCCCTATGCCATAAACGGGAGGGATTTTGTTGCTTCAGCTTTGACGAGAGATTCAAATAAAGAAGGAAGGTGTGGAGTGTAAAAAACTTCCATAACGGTGTAGATTCATTGAACCTAGACTAACCTCTTCTTCATACATTAATTGAAATTTTTATTTTTTTCTCATCCATTTTATTATTTTCGAAATTCACTAATTAAATAAAAGGATGATGGCTCTCTTGATCATGCAAGATGGACCTTGGGTCACATTAAGCCTAAAACAACAAAAACACTCAATGAATTAATTCCAATGAACCTTGAATTAAATTCCAATGAATTCCAATACAAACAACATAGAATAATTCCAAGGAATTAAATTAATTAATTAAATTAATTATGAAAATTTGAGATGTTACAACAGCAATGATATTGAACACCTACTACAGATAGGGGAGGCATATGGCTTTCCCAGTATGTTGGGTGCTGTTGATTGTATGTATTGTGAATGGAAAAATTGTCTAATTGCGTGGAAAGGCTAGTTTTGTGGAGGTGATCATGCTAAATCTAGGGTAATGCTTGAAGTGTTGGCATCACAAGACTTATGGATTTGGCATGTATATTTTGGCATTGCGGGTTCAAACAATGATATTAATGTGTTAAACCGATCAAATGTATTTAATGATGTTTTGGAAGGACAAGTTCCCACGGTGCAATATACGGTGAATAGAACACCATATAATAAGGGATACTATCTAGCAGATGATATTTATCCCGAGTTGGCTATGTTTGTTAAGACCATCCCAATGGCACAAGGAGAAAAAAAAATTATTTTTCCAACATTAAGAATCAGCAAGAAAGGGTTTGGAACGGGCGTTTGGAGTGCTCCAATCTCGATTCATGATTGTACGTAGTTCAACGCATTTTTGGCACATAGATACAATCAAGCATAATATATATATATATATATATATATATATATATATATATATATATATATATATATATATATATATCATATTGCATAACATAATTGTTGAAGACGAACAACACACATATGATGGTAATTTTGATTATGATTATGTAGACAATGACATCTCAATAGCTGAGGTATATAATGGTCCACATCCTGATTTTGTAGTATACCTATAAAGGAGAGCACATCTTCATGGAAGACAAACTCATCGATAACTTCAAGCAGATTTGGTGGAACATATTTGGGAATATTTCGGAGGTGAGAATATTGAAAATTAATTTTTATATTTATGTAATCTTACCTATTTCTCATCATTTTAACTTTTATGGTAAACAAATTTGCAATATTTTTTGTGTATTTATTTTTTAAATTAAAATATATATGAATTAATATTTTAATTTGAAATAAAAATAATTTTAAAGAAAAATATAAAGATGTGAGATCCATTGTGGATCCCACTAAAAGTAATGTATTGGAGTAAAACATAGTATGTATTCCTTAAAGGAAGATTTTATAGTATCCCTTGGATAACTTATCATGGTCTATGTGACCCAATCTAGGGATGGCAATGGGTACTGGATCCGTTGGGTACCCGCAAATTTACTCGCTATGGGTAAGGTAATTACCCGCTAATTGGGTATGGGTTCGGATACGGATAATTACCAGCAAAAATTAATGGGGATGGGTGCGGGTACGGGTACTTTAGTACCCACCCCGCCCCATACCCACACTATATATATATGTTTATTTTTTATATATTTATTTTATATATACATAATCTGAATATCTGAAATCTGATATAATATATTATATTCTGATATTAATTTAAAAATTTAAAAAAAAAATTTAAGAAAAGTAAGAAACCCTCTGACCTAACCTATTTCACTCTCACTCTCCTAATCTCATTGTGACCGGCGTCGCTGATTCAGTATCATTGCACCTTGTGGTCCGTAATTAAATTTGTGTTTGTTACTTTTAATTAGTTAGACTAACCATTTACTCTCTTGTTATGTTTTAGCTTCTATTGCCATCATTGGACCAAAACAATATATACATTTAAAAGATAAGCATTTGCAGTCTTTTGGAGACTCTGATTCAGATGATGAAATAATGTATCATTGTTTACTTTATGATGTGTTATTAATGGGTATCTTTACAATTACACTTAATTAGTGTAATGTATCGTTTTTAGCAGATTTTAGAGAGTGCCAGTAGCTCAGAAGCGTTAAGTTTATGAATTATTGTTCTTAAAAGTTTATTTTAATATTTACTAGATGTTTTGAAGATTGATTATTGAATATTTTGTATTAAAACATTATTAGATCCACAGATTTCATTTTTTAGTTTGAAATACAGGAGTTTACAAGAGTTTTAGGCATTTTATTGTTTAATTAAAATTTCTTATATTAAAGTGTGGGTAACGGGTGCGGATACGGATACTTAGGTATCTAAAGGATAAGGGTACGGATATTGAATTTACTACCCACGAGGGTATGGGTCTGGATATGGGTACTTTTTCAAAACGCGGGTACGGGGATGGGTACTACAGTATCCTACCCATTGCCATCTCTAACCCAATCAGATGGTGAGAACTTAGCCTCATATAATATTAACATGACTCATTTAATTAAGGTGATGCATTTTGATTGAACATAAGATTCCCAAACCCTCTATTTTTTAAAAGTACCATAATAGCACCCTTCCTTAAATCCAATATGACATCTTCAGACTCACCTAAAAGGAGTTAAGAATCCAAAGGAATTAAGAACCAAAAAATGGTTCTTGTATTCGAAATGCTCAAAGAATTCCCAAAAAATATTGAGTGCAAATGCAATACATCCATCAAATAATGCGTGGCAACTCCATTATAAATCATACGTTTCAGCATCAAGTGGTTCCACGTACTCAATTACTTGTTTGTTTGTCCTTGCGTGCAATCCCCTTAGTTGAGGAGGTTATTATATTATTTATGTTCTAAACTGGATTCCTCGTTTTTCTGTTTCGGTTCCCTTTCTCCGAGATTCCAAAGGCAAAGGTTTTTTTTTTTTCTTCGACAATCAACACCTTTTCCTTTCTGTTTCTCTCTCTTCCTCTAGCCTCTCTTTGAATTTGTGTAAACCTACTCTTCTTTCTCTGTTCTTCAAGCTTTTGGTTGGTTCGTTTCTGCTCTTTCACTCACACTACACACTTTAATCTTCTTTTTTTCTTCTGATTACACTTTTGTCGTTTTTTCTTTTTCTGATTTGGTCAACTTATGATTATACCAGGTTTCTGTGAATTTTCTGTTTTTGAACTAAGATTGGTTCTTCATCAAACCTTGTAATAAAGAAAGAAAGTATATAAATTTACACGCTTTTGTCATGTTATATTGTTCTTTGGTTTTGAAGGTGAAAGTAAGAGTTTGCATATGCTGATGATGATTACTAACTTGTATGCATGCTTGTGTTGACTTGATTGGGTGTGGATGGTTGATTGAGTGAGAGAGTCAGAGAGCTTTTGTGTTTGTATGTGAAAGTTGAATATTTTATTTTTGTTCTTGTTAATTTCCTTTCAAAATGACCCTTTCTTTTTTTCTCTCTCTCTCCTTCTTCGATGCCAGTAACACTGAGAAATTAAAACACGGAATCAGGACATGAATGTCTGAAAGCTTGTACTGGTTAACTTAGAGTAGAAGAGATAGTTTTCCTCAGTTTAGTCAACGATTTTATTTTGGTTTTTCATTTTTTCTTGAATACAACGATGTCTTTTCTTTGGTTTCAGTGTTGAAAGCACTGGAATCTGTGGCGATCCATTATTCGATTCTGATTTCATTCATATTGATCTGTTCTGCTTTTATATCTGTACCTGATAAGGATTCAATGTTTTAAATTGTGGTCCGCAACTGCAATTTTCCCCGATTATCCGTAATTGCAGTAAATGATGGGAGCGAATTGTGTAATTGAGTGAATGGATGGTAAATATTTTCATGTTTGAAAGTCAAACGTTGTGAAAATGGGGGATTATTGTTTTGTTGTTGAATTATTATCTGTTTAAACTTTGAGCACTATTGAGCAGCAAGCATTTAGTATTTGTTCATATAAACGCATCAATAGTCATTTGTGAGGTTCTTGTACAAAGTTATGTCAGATGTCGACCACTATTCCCATCTATGTTTGAACTTTTCAAAATGAAATTATTGTACAGTGAATTGAAATTTTGAATATGAAAGCAGGCACACCTGTTACAACAAAGCTTATAAACTTTCTTAGCAATCTGCTTGGACTCCCCGGGCATTCAGGGGCTCTCTAGTTAGTCTTCCAAAGAGAAGAATGAAATGTCTATCTCTTCATAGATTTTACGACCAACTGTTAAATATATCATACCAAGTTCATTCGGGTGCCATGTTGAAAAGAAAATCGTAATTTGCAGCTGACATCATTCTGTGAATCCTGTCCTTTCTGTCAAATGTTAATGTATATTCTAAAATCTCTAATTTTTAGCTCTTTAGGACACTTGACACATGATTATGGCCAAAATGAATAGGGAGAGGAAAAATAAACATTCCTTGAAAACCATTTGTTGCATAGTAATGAATGCAAATTCGTTGGCATGCCTGCTTATAGAAATAACTCAACTAGGATGTATTTGGTCTTGGTTGTTTAGACAAGAAGACGCTCAGGTTTATCATGTTTTGCATCCCTTTCTCTACTTATATTTTTGTGTCTATTTGAAGTGGTAATTAACTATGAACTGTTGTATGTCTGTGCATATACATATGTTCAGAAGTTCAGATGTTTATATTCACATTTGAATATTTTTTTTGGATAAAAAATCACATTTGACTAATTGTCTTGAGATTTGTGCAATTTGCTGAATTACTTAATGAGTATTACAACTTCAGATTCAGGAATGGCTAGAGAAGTCATTGCTTCTCCATCAGCTGCTTCTTTTGAGTATGAGATCTTAGATGGTAATGCTGAAATCCTTAGAACTGTTAGAACCTCATACAGCCGCACAAATCCATGGATTGAACCTGAAAGGTTGAAACTCAGACACAGAATTGGTCGAGGCCCATTTGGTGATGTTTGGCTAGCAACGCATCATCAGTCAACTGAAGATTATGATGAGTACCATGAAGTTGCTGCTAAGATGTTATATCCAATCAGAGAGGATCATATGAAGATTGTATTGGAGAAATTCAATGAATTATATTTTAAGTGCCGAGGAGATGCTAATGTTTGCTGGCTACATGGCATTTCAGTCTTAAATGGAAGGGTTAGACTAGGACTTTGCATTTAATCCAATATATATGAGATCGTTAGCTACCTATTTGATTTCTATCTAGCTAACATTGTGTTTTATCAAAAAATAAAAAAATTGTTTGTGTTCGCAGATTTGCATCATTATGAATTTGTATGAGGGTTCAATCGGTGACAAGATGGCTAGACTCAGAGAAGGAAGGATTTCATTGCATGATGTTTTGAGGTGATGTGTTTTCAGTGTATTAAGTGAAATATGCTTATCTTTATCTTTATATAGCACAAGGAGGAGGGAAAACTGGTCCATACTAAGGGCATGTTACTGGCTGCAGGTATGGAATCAATCTGGCTCAAGGTATTGTGGAACTTCACTCTAAAGGGATCCTCATTCTCAACCTTAAACCATCTAATGTTCTTCTCAATGATAATGATCGAGCAATTTTGGGAGATGTTGGTATTCCCAATATTTTGCTTGGCTCCTCATTTCTAAGTTCAGATATGGCTCAGAGGCTTGGAACTCCGAATTACATGGCTCCTGAACAATGGGAACCAGAGGTTAGAGGCCCTATATCCTTTGAAACAGACTCCTGGGGATTTGGGTGCACCATTGTTGAAATGTTGACTGGTAATCAACCTTGGTATGGATGTCCTGTTGGTAGAATATACCAATCAGTTGTTGAAAAGCATGAGAAACCCCATATTCCAAGTGGCCTTCCTTCTTCAGTTGAGAATCTCCTCAGTGGATGCTTTGAGTATGATTTGAGGAATCGGCCTTCGATGGTGGATATTGTGAGCATCTTTAAAAGGTTTGTATTCTTTTAGATATTTCGATAATTTTTGTGTGACTATACTTCTGTAGGTTTTCTGAATAGCTTCACAAAGTTGTAACTGTGTTGGGCCTTGCTTATTATATTTAGTTGCATTCATTTGGTGTTGTTTGTGAGAGACTAATCAAGGTCCATTAAAATTATCAGACACTGATAGAAACTGAGAAATGCTGAATATATTCATCTGGGAAAATGGAGTAACCTCCACACAACATAGGTAAACCTCTAGTAAACCAGAAACCGAAACATAGAAAAATAGGATAAAACGAAGCAATGATAAAGAAAAGAACTACAGGAAAGAACACTAGGGTATAGTGAACAATCCTTCCTAGGCTAGGCCTTCCCTCACTCCAATTCCCAAATGTTCAGATGCTCCTTCACATTCCAGCCCCTCCCTTATATCATTCCCCACATCATTGCACTCATGATTCTCAAATTCTCTTCCTCCCAATCCCCTCATGCCAGCTGTCCAGTTGGTTATTCCCCTCTTTCCTCCTTTGCTTGTTTCACTCATTATAATTCCCTCCTGGCCCTTCTCACATTCCTTTTTCTTATTATGGAACCCCTGGGTTAGAGGCCCGTCAATACCCCCAATGAGTTTCACCTTGCCCCCAAGGTGAAGGGTTGGGCAAATGGTCTTGTAGCAACTGAAAGAAGCATCCACCAGGGTCCCATAGCTTGAAGCATGATGACCAAGCTATAGATAAAGTATAAGAACTTCCACCCAGGTCGAATACGCAACCATTTACCATTCGGACTTTGAGTAGGAGATTCTTCCACATGGTGCAGAACCGAGATACCAGATAGGTTCGGGTTTTCTGATTCAATTAAGCATGAGGTACTTTCAATAAGTAGATACATTAAAATTCCATCAAACTCAAATTTCAATATTTGGGATATAATTGCTTGGAACGGGTTGCAATGCTGAAATTTCTTCCATTGTGGTCGCCATAGAGATAGTACGTGAAACTCCTGAAACTGAGCTGCCACTAACAGCTTCAACCGCTTGCTTCTCGAGATCCGCAGAAAGTTTTGAATGTTCCTTCTCCCTCTCCTGCTGCAATTCTCTCAGCTTTTGGAGCATTTCTAGTGCATCTGGATTGTTTGAAGATAAAGACTCCTCAAGACTGCTCTTTTTCTCTTTGAAGGGTTTTCTTACAGCATCCCACTCTGACTCCACATTCAAAAGATAATGCATTTTTGCTTGTAGTTGTTAATTCAAAGTTACTTCACCAAAGAGTTCTTTCTCCTGTTGTTTCAAGATAATCAAATGTCCATCACCAATGAGCAGCATTTTCTTCATTTTCAAATGAACCTCTTCCAGAATCAACCTGCCTTTCATCCTTGCTGAAATCTTCCATCCTGGAGCTGGATTCATTAGCAGCAGCTGTTACATCCATTTCTTTTGAAAGAAGATAAGTTTCGTTAGCCTCATTGATGGAGGCATCAGCCTTGGTGCACTCTGTTTCAGGTGTTCGTGTCTTCCTACTGAGATAATCTAAGTTGCTTTCAACTTTAGAATAACCACCAACTACCCCTTCATCATCTGCCTTTTTAGTTGAGTCCTCAAAATAGCTTATTACATTATCTTCTCTTATTGTTTCTAGTCTTAGGGGTACCTCCATTACATGTTCAATAGGATCAAAATGAGCCTTTATAGTAATTATAATTTGCAGTGTCCCATTCTCTATTTCTAATTCATTTGAAGAGTTAGGATGTAACCCACAAACCATTAGGCCCATTTTCCATTCTTCTTGAACCACCTTCCCTTCATTAGTGAATTGGGCCTTGCCCATTAGGTTAAAAATTGTGTGAGAGTATTGTATAACTCGGGTTTTTCAGTTTGTATCTAGGATGCACAATGCTTTGTGAGCTTGCTTGTAGGATATTAGACCCCAAGTGGTTAGCACTGTTATAACCGCTTGAGATTAATTATTCAGTGATCACTACTATAAATAAGTAGAAGTAGATGATCAGATTCATTGTACAGAGACAATTCATTTTTCAGTAATACAATTCAGTTTACTCCTCTTCTCTCTCACATTCTCAGCATCACATCTAATATGGTAATCAGAGCTTCTTGATTCTGATGGCCAATTCCTTTTCTCCTCCGCCTCCGCCACCGCTTCGCGCCGTTTCTTCCTTTCCGATCACCTTTTCGCATTCTATTACCGACAAACTTGATGAGAAGAACTTTGTGCTTTGGCGCCGATAGATCGAACCTGTTATCAAAACGCATCACCTACATCGTTATGTAGTTTCCCCTGAGATTCCCCCTCGCTATCTCAGCGAAGCCGATCGTGCATCAGGAACACTGAATCTTGCCTTTTCTGATTGGGAGCAGCAAGATCAAATGCTTCTTTCTACGTTCCAATCGGCACTCTCTAGTGCACTCCTCTCTCGAGTTCTTGAAAGTAAGTTTGAGCCACTGCCTGTTGATGAAGTTGAGGCTCTCCTCCTTGCCCATGATCTGCGTCACCAAAAGTTTCGCAAGAAGACACTCACTGACTTAGGTTCTGTTAATCTCACGCAAGGTTCCACTGCGACCTCGTCAACTAGTTCAGATTCATCTCCTTCGCAAGTTAATCTCACTCATCAATTTAATCCTGATCTAGCTCATGGTTTTTGTGGCTATGGATGTGATCGCGGTGGTCGGTTTGGCCGTGGCCGCGGTCGCGGTGGTCGTTCTACCATTCAGTGCTAAGTGTGCTAAAAATATGGTCATATGGCGGATGTGTGCTATAACAGGTTCAATCGGAACTTTCAGCCTTATCAACCCCCTGGATTTCACCTTCTGGACCTACCAGTTATCAGGCCGATTTTTCTGTTCAAGGCTTTGGTAATGGTGGCTTTCCTCCTGGTTATAACTCTGGTGGCTCCTACCAGCAGCCTCATCAACCTCTGGCACCAATTCCTAATCCCATGGCTCAGTCTCATGCCATGGTCACCAACACGGTACCTCATGCAACTCAACGGTGGTTTCCAGATTCAGGTGCTTCGTTTCATGTCATTTCAGATTCTCAAAACATCCAACAGATAGCACCATTTGAAGGTCCCGACCAGATCTTCATTGGCAATGGCCAAGTGTTTGAAAATACGTTCTTTTGGTTCCTCTTCTTTTCAGTCTCCTGTTAATCCATCTGTTTCCCTTGTTCTTCATAAATTATTACATGTACCTCTCAACCAAAAATGTGATTAGTGTTAGTAAGTTTGCAAAGGATAATTGTGTCTATTTTGAATTTCATCCTAACCACTGTCTTGTTAAATCTCAGGCCACTAGTGAAGTCCTTCTTCATGGCACTGTTGGACCTGATGGCTTGTATCAGTTTCCAAGTCTTCAGTTTCAGCCGTCTACTCCTAGTTTGAACTGTACTTCTTTTTATTCTCATGCTTTTGTTAATACTAGCTCACAACTTGCACCAAGCACTGTATCTCCTAGTTCATAGTATAATTGGCATCTGAGGTTAAGGAATCCGAATAATCATACCTTGAAACTTGTATTGCAACAATGTAATCTCTCTACATCTAATAAGATTGAGAATTTGTTTTGCTCTGCTTGCTGTGTTGGTAAGGCTCATCGCCTTCATTCCCCTTCATCCACCACCACATACACTACTCCCTTGGAATTCATATACAGTGACTTGTGGGAACCCTCCCCTGTTCCTACTTCACCTAAACATTGCTACTACATCACATTTGTAGATGCCTATTCAAAGTTTACTTGGATATACCTTCTTAAAAACAAATCTGATGCTCTCCTCATCTTTAAACAATTCAAAGTTATGGTTGAACTGTAATTTGGAACCAAGATAAAATGCCTTCAAACAGATTGGGGTGGTGAATTTTGCCCCTTCACCAAATTTCTCAATGATTTAGGAGTCATTCATAGTCTCATTTGCCCTCATACTCATCATCAAAATGGTGTAGTGGAACGTAAACATAGACATATTGTTGAACTTGGACTTACCTTGCTTAGTCAAGCCTCCTCACTGCTGTATATCTCATAAATCGTCTCCCAACTGCAGCCCTTAACTTCAATGTTCCATACACTACACTGTTCAAACAATCCCCTGACTATAAGTTCCTCAAAGTCTTTGGTTGTGCCTGTTTCCCTTTACTCATGCCTTATAACACTCACAAGTTTGACTTTAGGTCACAAGAGTGTCTATTTCTTGGTTACTCAACCTCACACAAAGGCTATAGATGCCTCTCCTCAAGTACTCTTTATCTCTATGGATGTCATCTTCAATGAGAATAGGTTCCCTTATCACGATCTCTTTCCCACCTCTACTCCCACCACTACCTTTGTTCCTTCCTCCTTACCCTCTGCCTCCATTCCTCTGGTCCAGCCCTCTACCTCTCATGCCACACCTCTGTCTCCCACACAGTCTCCATCCCCTGTCCTCTCTGCCCCTGCACCCTCAATCTCCTCACCTACACCTGTTTCCACCTCTTCCTCTGATCAGCTGCAACTCCCTTCTCCTGCCTCTATTCCTATCCCACCTTAGTCACACAATAGTCACCCTATGCAAACTCGGTCAAAGTCTGGTATAGTTCAGCCCCGTATTCCCCCTAGTTCACTTCTCACTCATGTGGAACCAAAGAATGTAAATCATGCCCTAAAAGATCCTAAATGGTATGCTGCTATGAAGGATGAGTTTGATGCTCTCCAAAGAAACCACACTCCCTCCTAATAGACAACCTATAGGTTGCAAGTGTGTGTTTCGGGTCAAGGAAAGTGCAGATGGCTCGGTCAATCGGTACAGAGCACGCTTAGTTGCTAAGGGATTGCACCAAGTTCAAGGCTATGACTATAATGAAACCTTTTCCCCGGTTGTCAAGCCCACTACCATCCGGTTAATCCTTACTCTTGCTCTCTTTAGATGGTGGCCACTTCAGCAGTTAGATGTTAATAATGCCTTTCTTAATGGCATCTTGGATGAAGAGGTCTATATGCAACAACCTCCGGGCTTTGTGGGATCCAATTCTTCTCGTGTGCAGGTTACATAAGTCCTTTTATGGCCTCAAACAGGCCCCACTACAATGGTTTGAGCAGCTCAAAACTGCCCTATTGAATCTGGGATTCCATGACAACAAGGTGATCCATCTCTTTTCATCTACAACAAGCTGAATGTTGTGGTTTATCTTCTGGTATATGTAGACGACATTATTGTCACTGGCAGCTACCCTTCTCTCATTCAAAGCCTGATTCAGAAATTACATGCCTCCTTTGCCTTGAAACAATTGGACAACCTTGATTACTTTCTTGGCATTGAAGCTCTTTCTCAGCCTGCTGGTTCCATCACTCTCACTTAGAGTAAATACATTCGTGATCTCTTGGTTAAGACCAACATGGCAGAAGCCAATCCTCTTCCTTCTCCTATGACAGCTACTTGCAAACTATCTAAAACAAGGTCTAATCCTCTTGCTGATCCCTCCATGTATAGATCAGTTGTGGGTGCCTTACAATATGCCACAATTACTCGTCCTGAAATCAGTTTTGCAGCAAACAAAGTTTGTCAGTTTAGGGCAAATCCTTTGGAGACTCATTGGGCTGCTGTCAAACGCATTATTCGCTATCTCAAGGGCACCGTTCATCATGGGCTTCGGTTTTTCCCTGCACCTGCTTAGCAACCTCTTTCCCTAACAGCCTACTGTGATGCGGACTGGGCAGCTGACCCCGATGACCGCTGTTCCACCTCTGGTGCCACAATCTTTCTGGGTCTGAATTTAGTTTTCTGGTGGTCTCGTAAACAAACTGTTGTGGCTCGTTAAGCACCGAGGCTGAGTATCGCAACCTTGCCCAGGTTTATAGAAAACATCTTGTGGTTACAAACCCTTCTCACTGAGCTTGGTGTTCGGTTCTCCACCCCCACTATTCTCTATGATAATCAGAGTGCAGTGGCATTGGCTCACAATCCGGTTCTCCATGCTCGCACAAAGCATATGGAGATTGATACTTTCTTTGTTCGCGAAAAGGTTCTCAGTCAACACTTGCAGGTTCTACATGTCCCCTCACATCTACAATGGGCTGATGCCCTCACCAAGCCTATGTCTCTTGCTCGTTTTGCTCTGCTTCGGGACAAGCTCAATGTGTGTGCCTTGGCCTCCCAGTAGGGGTGGGAATAGGTCAGGTTGCTCGGCAGGGGCCTATGGCCTGGCTTGACCTGGCCTGTTTAATAAAAAGGCCAGGTCTAGGCTTTTAAAAAAGCTTTTTTAGTTAAATAGGCCAGGCATAGGCTTATGAAAAAGCCTTTTAAGCCTGATAAGTCGGCCTGTTTATAATTAATAGGATTTTTTAATTAAATATAATATATAATTAAATTTTCAGCAATATATAATATATTATTATTTTTAATTACATATATCAATATAATATAATATTATTTTATTAAAAAAATTATTGAAAGTTGAAACCCTCGTCCCTCCTCATTCCTCTTAACAGAGACTTAGAAATTCCGAATAACTCAAAACTCTCCCTCTCCCTCGTCACTCTGCAGCGGCATCACAGATAGGCTACAGTCCCACTCGGCGGCGTCTTCTCTGCACTTCGGCGTCTTGTTCTCTGTAGTTCGGCGCAGACGACGGCGGCTCCTCTGCAGCGTCCCCTCTGTGTTTCTGCGGTGTCTCCTCTACGGCGTCCATTCTTCGGTTTGTTCATCCCAACTCTTTGTCTGATTGCAAATGGTGTCATATATAATAAGATATCTAAATTTGTTTTTGTTGTATGAGGAATGAATGGTAAATAGAGAAAGCAAATTGCAATATAATAAGATATCCCAACTCTTTGTCTGATTCCAGGCCAGGCCAGGCCAGGCTTTGAAGTAGGCCAGGCTAGCCTTCAAAATTGGCCTATATCAGGCTAATAGGTCAGGCTCAGGCCTTGAGATTGGAATACAGGCCAGGCCTATTTATGTTAGGGCCTGGCTTATTCCCACCCCTACCTCCCAGCAGCACCCACCTTGAACTTGTGGGTATGTGTGTGAGAGTATTGTATAACTCAGGTTTTTTCAGTTTGTATCTAGGATGCACAATAGCTTTGTGAGCTTGCTTGTAGGATGTTAGACCCCAAGCGGTTAGCACTGTTATAACCGCTTGAGATTAATTATTCAGTGATCACTACTATAAATAAGTAGATGATCGGATTCATTGTACACAGACAATTCATTTTTCAGTAATACAATTCAATTTACTTCTCTTCTCTCTCTCATTCTCAGCAACACATCTAATAAAAACTTACCTCTTTTTTCTATTTTCATTCTTGCCCTTTTCTCCCTACTCCCACTACATTGCTATGATGAATTGGGGGTGGCTGCACCTCAGTTTGCACTTCCACTGCAACTGTCCAAGCGGCCAAGCCTTCAACAAAAACTTCGAACCCTACTGTCTTCCAACCACCAACTGTCGCAGCAAGCACCCATCCACCCACTATCACAACATCGCAGCACCCAGAACCAACTACCCACCACTGCGGAATCACTCGCTGCATGCACACACAAGGTTTTTGCTGGAAAACAGGCTGCTCCGACCCAAGCTGTTTGTTCATCAGGAACGGAAAACGTCGTAGGACACAGCTCTGGCAGCTCTTGCGGTGGTACTGTTAGCCAAAGGCCCCGATTAAAAGGACCTATGTTAGATGACAGTGGCAACCCAATGTAAATGGGCCTGCTTTAGTTAGCTAAGCCTGTTAATTGTAATTAGACTAGCTGTAATAAATAGGGAAGGGAGAGAAAAACAATTATTCATTCGGTTATTGAGTTGGTGGTTGTTTAGGAGACTAGGCTCTCAAAACCCTAGAGGAATTGTTCTCTCTCTCACTTTCTGTTTCTGTATCTTCTTCTCTGTACCCATTCTTTGTTTTGGGAGCATTTCCCCAGAGAGTTCAATCAATATACGAGGTATATTTAGCAATATTTGTGTAGATTTAACCAGTTCTATCACCTTCCCACCATCGACCATTGACACCACCAAGCTTCCTCGGCCACCACCCTCGCAGCGGCCATCAACACCACTGCCCAAGCAACCACCTATCTTCCACCAATCCCACCACCAACGTAGCACCCCTCAACACCTCCGCTGCACACACCTACAATTCTCGGAGGCTAATCACTACCCACACAGTTGTCTCTCATGTTTGTTGGCCGGAGTAATTGCTTAGACAACTCACATTCCTTCTCCTTCCTTGCACGGTATCAACGCCGTGGTTCAATGACCATCTTCTCACCAATCAGATTTTCCCCACTTCCTTTGCCTTCACCTTCATCCTCAGTTTTCTCCTCTTCTGCCATCTCATTTGGAATCAGACTTCCTTAGTCAGTTCCTCAATGTTGAAGATTAAATGAACTTTGAGCCCTCAATGATTCCGATTCCAGTTCCAGTTCCTCATTCCCGACGTAGACCGGCAGAAACGGATTATACTCAGGCTGGAATCGCTTTAGCACGGCCTTCACATACGTTCCCCAAGTCACCCGAGGGTTGCTCAATCTCCACCAAAGCCATCAGTTGAGAGCACAACTTGAGAAGCTTCACAGCCCTCGGTAGCCTCTGCCTCAGGTGTTCCTACTGCACCAAAGTACTTCTCCACCTTAATCAGCCACCAGTATGCTTCATCTCCTTCAAACTCCGGAATCTTCAATCTTCCCTCCATTTTTGTTGACACTATTCAGGCTCAGGCTCCGAGGATTGGGAACTCTGATACCAATTTGATAGAAACTGAGAAATGCTGAATATATTCAACTGGGAAAATGGAGTAAGCTCCACACAACATAGGTAAACCTCTAGTAAACCAGAAACAGAAACAGTGTTGGAATTAGTAGCATTAATATTGGGAGTTGTAGCAATTATATTCAAATTCATGTACATAGTTAGTCATGCATCTAGGGAATGTTATACATGCACCTAGGGAGTTGAAATATTATTAATCTCCTTGTAAATGTAAATTGTATTTACTCCTATGAGTGTATATAAATAGTAGATCAGCTGAGTGCAAATCTACTCAAGCATTTCACAAATCCTTTAGTCCAAATTATTTCTAAGTCCTTCAATATGGTATCAAGAGCAGGTTTATCCTCTTCTTGAAGGTTCTGCCTCTGGTCAGCAGAATTCTCTCTCCTAGTTTACCCAAACAGCCACCGTTCAAGCCAAAAGTCACTGTCGCCGGCTACCCACTGTCCATCGTCGCTGGAAATCCTACCAGAAGTCACCGACCGGCCATATCCCGAAGTTTCAGCGTTGCCAGAAAATCGACGCGACCGCCCAGAACCGTTTGAAACACTGTTCTCTATTGTTCTAGCTGGTCAAAATCCACTTTTTTGGTTGTTGGGAGAAGTGGGTCTCTTTCTTAGCCTCCTCTGTTTTTTGTTCTTGTCACTGTCCTGTTGCTGCTGTTTGCTTTGTGTTCACTTAACTTTTCAGCTGCTAAGATGACCTCTGACAAGACAGCAAATGGTGATCCGGCTTTCTCTATTTCTGGAACTCCAACAATCACTTTGGAGACGCTAAATGGTAAGAATTATTTAGCATGGTCGGCCTCCGTGGAACTTTGGTTTCTTGGTCAAGGATATCATGAACATTTGGAGAAATCCTTAGATAAGATTCCAGAAGACAAAAAGGATCAGTGGAAGAAACTTGATTATCAACTTTGTGCTTTGTTGTGGCAATCTGTTGAACCTAGTATCCTAAAAAACTTTAGAACCTTCAAAACTTTTAATACTTTCTGGAAAAAGGCTCATGATGTCTTTGCTAATGACATTCAACAGTTGTATGATGCTGCACAAATGTTGGCCACTCTCAAACAGTCCGATCATGACATGATCTCATATGTTTCTAAGGCTCAAGTCGCAGTTGAGGCATTAAAAATGTCTCTGGAATCCGACACTCTTGAAGGTATGAAAACTAAGCTCGATAATTTGTACATGGTGCTCGTTCTCCGGGGAATGCATCCGGATTTTGAGCATGTTCGTGATCAGATTCTGACTGGCCAAGAAATTCCCTCAATGGAGAATTTGGTCACTCGACTCCTTCGAGTTCCTTCCCCAAAAACAAGGGGGAATTCAAATGAGACTATTGAATCTTCTGCAATGGTGTCTAATCGGGGAGGACGAGGGGGTCGCGGGGCGTGGTGCAAGAGGTGGCCGTCCTCAATGTATACTGCAAAAGAATGGGTCATACTCAAGATACTTGTTACTCTCTTCATGGATTTCCCGGAAAATCTGTGAATCTCTGTAAGTCTGAAAAAGCAGAGATAAAATTTTCAGAAGAAGATTATCAAGAATATCTCCAACTGAAAGCAGCCAAGCAATCCGAATCCTCCACTGCTACTGGTGCTCATAACTCTACCGCTTGCATCTCTCAATCTGGTAATCAAAATTCAAGGATAATTGATTCAGGTACCTCTGATCATATTGCTGGTAATAGTTCTTTATTTTCTTCTATTTCTCCACCTAAATTTCCCCATTTCATTACTTTGGCGGATGGTGCTAAGGTTGCAGCCAAAGGAATCGGTCATGTCTCACCTACTTCTACCATGTCCTTAAACTCTGTTTTGTTTATACTTGGCTGTCCTTTTAATTTAATATCTCTTAGTCAGCTTACTCACTCCCTTAATTGTTCAGTGACCTTTAATGTTGATTCTTTTGTTATACAGGAACGTGGTACGGGTCGGATGATTGGCAAAGGACATGAATCACGTGGTCTTTACTACCTCCAATCAACTCCTTCTTTGGCTTGTATTGCTGCGGACTCACCAAATCTTCTTTATGAACGTTTGGGACATCCAAGCTTATTTAAATTAAAGCAAATGGTTCCTAGTCTTGACAAAATAAAAACTCTCACTTGTGAGTCATGTCAATTAGGAAAGCATGTTCGTTCTTCTTTTCCTAGGCAGATTGAAAGTCGTATTGATTCACCTTTGTCTGTTATTCATTCTGATATATGGGGTCCAAGTCGTGTGTCATCAATGGGTTTTAGATATTTTGTCACTTTTATTGAATAGTTTTCTCGATGTACTTGGGTTTTTCTAATGAAAGAACGATCTGAATTATTTTCCATCTTCACTTCTTTTCTCAATGAAATTTAAACTCAATTTGGCAAGATGATTAAGGTTCTTAGAAGTGACAATGCAAAAGAATACTTTTCCTCCACTCTTTCTTCATTTTTGTCTTCACAGGGTATTCTTCATCAATCTACTTGTCCTCATACCCCCCAACAGAATGGAATAGCAGAAAGGAAGAATAGACACCTTGTTGACACTGCTCGGACATTGTTACTTCATGCAAATGTACCTGTCCGTCATTGGGGTGATGCAGTTTTAACTGCTTGTTTTTTGATAAATCGAATGCCTTCTTCCTCCTTTAATAATAAAGTTCCTCACTCAATCTTATTTCCTAAAGAACCTTTGTTTCATGTTGCTCCTTGTGTTTTTGGATGTGTCTGTTTTATTCATGATCTTTCTCCAGGTTTAGATAAGTTGTCTGCTCGAGCCATCAAATGTGTTTTCATGGGATATTCTAGATTGCAAAAAGGATACCGATGTTACTCTCCAGTCCACAATCGTTACTATGTATCAGCAGATGTGACGTTCTTTGAGGACACTCTATATTTCTCCTCCTCCATGGTCGAGTCTAAAGCTGTTCGTGAGGTATTTCCAGTTCCCTTATTTGATCTATCTCCTTGTCTGGAGGAACCAATCTCTCCTATGGGTTCCACCGAAGTTGCTCCTAGTAATTCCCAATCGAAACCATCTTAGGTGCCTCTCATCATATATCGGCGTCTTCCGCGAGCTCCTAATACAACATTGGAGGACCCTGAAAGACACAATGAATCATGTCCTACTCCAACCACCACTCCTACCACGGACCTTCCCGAAGAAAATCTTGGTTTACCCATTGCTCTTCGAAAAGGTACTCGATCAACCCGGAATCCTCACCCTATTTATAACTTTTTAAGTTATCATCGTCTTTCTCCCTCTTATTATTCTTCTGTGTCATTCTTATCTTTTGTTTCCATTCCTAAACATGTTCATGAGGCACTTGTTCATCCAGGATGGCGACAAGCCATGATTGATGAAATGTAGGCACTTAAGCACAGTGGTACTTGGGAGTTGGTTCCACTTCCATTTGGCAAGAAACCTGTTGGTTGTCGTTGGGTGTATGCTATTAAAGTTGGCCCAGACGGCCAGATTGATCGCCTCAAAGCCCGTCTCGTGGCCAAAGGTTATACACAGATTTACTATGGAGATACCTTTTTCCCAGTGGCAAAAATTACTTTTGTTCGATTGTTTCTTTCCATGGCTGCCATCTGTCATTGGCCATTATATCAACTGGACATCAAAAATGCATTTCTTCATGAAGAACTCGAAGAAGAGATTTACATGGAGCAATTGCCTGGTTTTGTTGCTCAGGGGGAGTCTGGGTTGGTTTGCAAACTACGACGATCTCTCTATGGACTTAAATAATCTCCACGAGCTTGGTTTGGGAAATTCAGTTCTGTTGTACAGGCTTTTGGACTAAAACGGAGTGAATCGGATCATTCAGTCTTCTATTGTCATACTTCTTCGAATAAATGTGTTTACTTGGTGGTTTATGTGGATGATATAGTCATCACAGGAGATGATCATGAAAGAATCTCTCAACTTAAGGAACATCTTTTCAGCCATTTTCAAACCAAGGATTTGGGAAAGTTAAAGTATTTCCTTGGCATTGAAGTTGCTCAATCAATTAATGGAATCACAATCTCACAAAGAAAGTATGCCCTAGACATACTTAAAGAAACAAGTATGTTGGCTTGTAGGCCCATTGATAGCCCTATGGATCCAAATCAAAAATTACTACCTAGTCAGGGGGAGCCTTATTGAGATCCGAAAAGGTATCGTAGATTGGTTGGAAAACTTATCTACCTCACTATTACTAGACCAGACATTTCCTTTGCAGTTGGAGTAGTAAGTCAGTTCATGCAATCTCCTCATACTGACCATTGGGATACAGTGATACGAATTTTGAGGTATATTAAAAAATCACCGGGACAAGGGCTACGTTATGAAGACAAAGGAAACGCTCAAATAGTTGGATACTGTGATGCAGATTGGGCAGGGTCTCCAATTGACAGACGTTCCACTTCAGGGTATTGCGTTTCTATTGGAGGGAATGTTGTCTCTTGGAAGAGCAAAAAGAAAAATGTTGTTGCACGATCGAGCGCAGAAGAGGAATATAGAGCTATGGCCACAGCCATTTGTGAACTCATTTGGATTAAACAACTTCTTCAGGAGTTGAAGTTTGGAGACACCAAACAGATGAAACTATGTTGTGATAATCAGGCAGCTCTTCACATAGCTTCTAACCCAGTGTTTCATGAAAGAACTAAACATATTGAGATTGATTGTCATTTTGTTCGAGAGAAGGTTCTTTCCAAGGAAGTTATCACTGAATCTGTTAGTTCTAATGACCAACTAGCAGACATTTTCACAAAGTCTTTAAGGGGGCCAAGAATTCAATATATTTGTTCCAAGCTTGGAGCATTTGATTTGTATGCTCCAGCTTGAGGGGGAGTGTTGGAATTAGTAGCATTAATATTGGGAGTTGTAGCAATTATATTCAAATTCATGTACATAGTTAGTCATGCATCTGGGGAATGTTATACATGCACCTAGGAAGTAGAAATATTATTAATCTTCTTGTAAATATAAATTGTATTTACTCCTATGAGTGTATATAAATATTAGATCAGCTGAGTGCAAATCTACTCAAGCATTTCACAAATCCTTTAGTCCAAATTATTTCTAAGTCCTTCAATACATAGAAAAATAGGATAAAACAGAAGCAATGATAAAGAAAAGAACTACATGAATGAACACTAGGGTATAGTGAACAATCCTTCTTAGGCCAAGGCCATCCCTCACTTCAATTCTCAAATGTTCAGAAGCTCCTTCACGTTCCAGCCCCTCCCTTATATCATTCCCCACATCATTGCACTCATTAGTCTCCAATTCTCTTCCCCCCAATCTCCTCATGCCAGCTGTTAGTTGGTTATTTCCCCCTTCCTCCTTTCTCTCATTGTAATTCCCTCCTTGCCCTTCTCTCATTCCTTTTCTTTTCATGGAATCCCTTGGTTAGAGGCCCATCACACACACACACACACACACATCATGGGAGCTGATTTTATCTTCTATAGCGACAGGCCAGAATCATATTCTTTTCCATAATTGCATGTCTTGCACTGTGGTCCTTGACATCCGCATCATTGTTTTTTTGCTCATAATGCGGAGTCATTTTGGAATGTCATATATGATTTAACATGTAGACTGTAGTGCTAGTTACCAGCAGACATGAAAGCTAATTAGATTCTTTTAGAAAATTGCTATAGTCATAACCTAATAAATGAACCTGATGTGCCTATCTTGTTGATGCAGCAAAATAGTTTAGTTGCCATGTAGGACAACAGCTCGGGGCTATATGAAAGCTTTAAGTTGAGTTGCTTCTTTGTGATGTAATTTATTGAACTATCTCTCCCAATGCTTAAGCTGTAAGGTGAAGGCAGATGGATGGCTTTTTATTTTATCTCTAAAACGCACCCTCATGCAAGAGCCCTTTGGGCTTGAAGTATGAACCATGCAAAGGCATATATTTATCATGTACTGAAATTAAACGTTTAATTTAAAAGAATGAGGAACTCTAAACCACTTAGTAAGCTTGTCATGAACCATCTCACCCAAAAGCTTAAGATATTAGGTGAAGGCACACCGATGGCTTTTATTATATCTCTAACAAGAGCTAATTAATAAATTTTATTTCAAACATTATGAAGAGCACCATTTTTCTTCCGTACTCTCCATTGTTGTGATTCTACTTTTTTTTTATGGGCATGGCATTGCAGAGGGAATGAAGTTGTCTTATGCCAGCTAATCCCTGCTTCATCATTATATGTTACTTTGTCTATGTTTGTTTCAAAACTATAGTAAATTTCAAGAGAAGGGCTCAAGGTGTGGAAATTATAATACCTTTGGGTCTAGAGCTCTAACACATTCAATGTGTTTTTTTTGGGACTATAGATGGAGTTCCTAGTTTGGTATATGCAAAGACAAATTATCATGTTCAAAGACAAATTATCGTGTTCGCTCCACATTTCCATAGCCCTTGAAAATTCAGTGACCAATCCAATTGGTCAGAATAGGGATTTAGATGGAGAATTCTTGTGATTGGTTAAGTTTATCTGAAGTATTTGATCGGTTTTATGAACATCCTCAACTGTTGTACAGATCATAGTAAACTCTATTTTTAGGAAAGCCTTTTTTCAGGGAGGACATGTGATCTATGAGCAGTTTCAAAAAATAGCTTTTGAATTGCCTGTTGAAATGGTGCTTACTAGTATACCATTTGCACGATGACCTATTTTACACTGATGCATAGCTAGTTATTGCTAATTTTCTTTTTCCAGAAGCTGCAATCTGTACAATGTACATGCTTTTGGAATGATCTTTGGAAACTTTTCTAGTTGTATGAATTTTTTTATTCACAAAATTGTCTACAAACAGAAGATATATTATGATTTACTGTAATAGAATTGTGGTCACATGGGGACTCTCACATGGTGGTATGCCATATATGCTAGTAAAAAGTAATGCGGGACATGAAGGCACATTGGTTGTCTTTTCAACATTTTCCTTGCTAGGTCATTTTGGAAATTTTATCATTATTATATTTATTCTTTTTAGTATTGTGTAAATCAATTACAAATGCACACCACAGCATAACATGGTGAAAAATTCAGTTGACTTGAAGATGCACCGAGACACTATTCGGTGCATATTAGCTATAGTCTAGATGGTGATTGTTGTAACACCTGGCTTTATTACATTAACATATAATAATCATACGCATTTAATTATTACAAGTGTATCAAAATTAACTATATAAGTGTCATAATCATCACAAAACAGTTTAAAAACTTGGATCAAAACCTTTGAAAATGCTTTATCTTGTTAAAGATACATTACAAACATAATTACAACAATATCATACTTTTATACATCTGACATGTCACTGGGCAATACAAACTATCTACTTCACAACACAATTATTATACGATAAAAGCAAGGGTACTAAGGGGATAATGCATAACACATCCTTCCCGTCTTCGTTCTTCACTTTTCCCTTGTTGGAACCTGCAATATCTGAATGCACCACTATAAGGAGACTGTCTCAATGAGGAATTCACAATCATAATATAGTACAAAACAATGGTGCAATCAGCTGGGTGGGTACCGGAAAATCCCCTCAAAGTCAACCCCACATCTAGTCAAAAGAAAGTATGTACATAACCATAAATCAATATCTTAGAAGTTTATAATCCAAGATTCTCATATTTCATAACACCAAATTCATTTGAAATACTAGTATCCTTTTATAAAGCTTTCAACTCATAAGAAACATCATAAATAGTATCCTGTTATAAAGCTTTCAAAACATAACATCATAAATCCTTAAAACATTTTTCTGCACATAATCACTAATAGTTCGAAAATGCACCAAGGAGGAACAGTCAACAGTCAAATGGTATGTGAGCTCACTACCTAGCACCTCATCAGTCAAGTGTCCCAAAGGACCCTCACCAGTCATAATCATCTCACCCGAGCCCTCAGTTCACAAAAAAGATGCAGGAAACGTCAATTGAAACATTTCCTTTAAAACATAATCTATTCATATCACAGTTTCAAATCAGCAAAACCTTCATAAATCACATTAATAGAAAAATCTCTTCGAATTTCCATGAATCCATCGTACATTTATAGAAAATGATTCTTGCACAACAATTACCAAAGGGTCCTTAGGACCTTGTCCAGACTTATTATGCTTAATCCTACCTTTTGTAGGAAAATAGATTTTTCGAGAACATTGAAGTTCGTACTCATCAAAGTACATTCAATACACCTTATAGCATGAAAATCTCTATTTGACTTAGAGGGGTTTGAAAATTGTGGTTTCCTTACCTTATTCGTTTGGGTTTTACTGAGATTGTGACACTTCTCAAGTCGTTCTTCGACTCCTTGAACCCCTTTGGCTCCCTTTTTCTCTAAATGGTTTCGTCCTTCGATTTCCTGGGGATCGCGATTCACCTCTAGATCTTCAAAATCATCTTATTTCCTCAGTTTCATGAGCTTTTCTCTGGACTTTTCGTCATTCCCTTTATCAAAACCCTACTTCCTGGTTTGCTGAAATGTTTTCCATCGACAGACAAAGCCAAGAGGTAATATATTTATATTTGGCGAAGATAATCGATTATTTACATGCAAATTATTGATAATTGAGTAGTCTGGCTCTGTCCTTGTATTACTACTTCCAAAAGAGAGTTTATCTATTATTCTCCCAAAATGTAATCGATTAGCTTCATTTTGGACTTGTCCTCCTTGCTCCAAAAAGGCACTTAATCGATTTGGATAAGGACATTAATCGGTTAGCTGAACTTAAAAGTGTGGGAATCAGTTTACAGAAACACCTTAATCAGTTATGGGAAGCTATGCAATCGATTAGTTAACCCAGAAAACATCTCTCACCAGTTTTGTTCATCTGTAATCATAAAGTAATCCATACAGTTCAAATAAAAATGTCTTGAGAACATTGGGGGGGTTACAATTGTCACCGGCACTTTAGTTAGCAAGCTCATTTGTTGTAGCTAGCTTGTATGTTGTGAAGGCTTGACTATGTATTCTGAGCATCAAATGTGGGTAGCCAATTAATTGGTGATTAGTGAAAGTGCTCTACATTTTTGCGTCCACTAATCCAGGTTAGTTTGTACCACAGAATTAAAAATTAATCTTTTGACGAAAGCACAGAATTGTTTGTGACTAAGCATTATCTTTTCAGTTAATTTCTATTTATTTTCATAAAGATAGGAAAGATCTTCTGTTGAATATTACTATATTCTTAATTCTTAATTGTTGTGCCTACTTTGCAGCTCACTGAATGAACTGGCCAATGATGGAGGATGGAGATATCTAGGTAATGTGAAAGTTCCTGCAAAATCGAATAGCACTGGCTACACAGAGTGGTTCCTCTCAAAGGATCATCTTCAGGTGGGTGATATGGTTCGATCTAGAAAACCTACCAATTCATGTAAACCTCAAAACATGGATGTCCCAGAAGGAACTGTTGTTGGTTTAGAACGTAATGCAGATAATGGATTTGTTCTTGTGAGGGTCCATGGTATTCATGACCCTATAAGAATTCAAGTGTCAACTCTTGAACGCATCACATTTGGCCTGGCTGCAGGTGATTGGGTACGCTTGAAGGATGAAAATCAGAAGCACTCATCAGTGGGCATTCTACATTCCATCAATCGAGATGGTAGTGTGGCTGTTGGATTTATTGGGCTGCAAACTCTTTGGAATGGAAATTCTTCACAACTCGAAATGGCCGAATCTTACTGTGTGGGCCAGTTTGTTAGGCTGAAAGACAACGTTTTAAGTCCTCGATTTGAATGGCGGCGTAAAAAGGGAGGGGCCTGGGCTACTGGTAGGATTTCATGGATCCTACCAAATGGGTGTTTGGTTGTCAAGTTCCCAGGGATGTTGAGTTTTGGGAATGAATCAAGTACCTTCTTGGCTGATCCCTCTGAGGTTGAAGTGGTTGATTTTAGGACTTCTCCAGGGATTATAGAGAAGTATCAACATGTAGAGGATTATCATTGGGCTGTTAGACCTGTTCTAATTGCATTGGGCCTATTTACAGCTTTGAAACTAGGCATGTTGGTTGGAAAGAAAGTTGGAAGGAACATGAAAAAAGTTAATGCAATTGAAAGCGGAAGTCAATATGTTGATGGTCAAAATGCCAGCAGCAGCTCTACACGGAAATCTTCTGGAGCTATAAATCCTGGTAACACAACATGGGTTCCTTCTGTAGCTAATATCCTTTTCAAGGATGGTGCTAACACTTCCACTGCTCGGTAGTATTAGCGCTTCTATCTCAATATAGTTGAAGAACTCGTAGCATGAACTAGAATTGAATTCCATAAGCTGTTCTGCTATACTAGTTTGAAGTTGAGCAGACATAATTTGAAAATGGTAATTATCCATAAATGCCAACTGGTCTGACTCTGAATGTAGAAATTGTACATATCCTTCACAGTATTATCTCTGTACATAGTTTCCCTGCAAATGCTTTGCACAATACACAATGATATTTATGATATATTTATTGAGATTGAGAAAAAAATATCAATGTGTGTTGGTCCAAGTGGAAGGGACTTGGATCCTTTAAGCATGTCTTCCTAGATTTGATCCGTGGATTTATATGCATGGAAAAAATACTATTGGGAGGGGTTCTTGCTTACGTGTTTGACAATATTTCGAGAGATTAGTCTTTCACGTATCGGGTGGGAAGATATTCCGGGAAACAAAAAAAATTGTGAAAAAGGCAGTTGTATATAATGTGTGTTTTGTGGAAGTATTGTTTGATTTCAACTATCTTGAATCCATATGCCTCTTGTTTGAGGCACCATCATAATCCTTGATCTGTGCCAAGTATGTTGTGGTTCTAAATTAGAATGTGCCTATCGATATGATCCTTAAAAGTAAGTGTTTATACAAACTAGTCTCAAAATAACAATTTCATAACAAGTTAATCCTTTCGTTTGTTTGTATTAGTGAGACATAGTGGAGACGTTGATATGAACGTTAGGTATACAAGTGTAATGTTACTTGTCAACATGCAGTCCTGAAACAACGTTAATAAACAAATCGGTACTTGAAAGTGACAATTTTTGTTGCTTTGGTCCATAAAAGTTTGTGTCTATAGCAATTAGTCCCCAAAAGTGACTTCATAAAAGTTATTTCTTCCATTAGTCAGTATTAATGAGACGTAAGGGAGACGCTGGTGAGTAACAGTAAGTACACGTGACATTATTTGTCAACTAGAAAGAGACATGTTATTATGTTAAGTACAAGGATGTTTACCATTTGATGCAATTTATTAGAAAAAGAGAAGAGAGAGTCGAGAAGAGAGGGAGAGAAACTGAAAACTATATTATGTTATTATTGAAGAGTTGGTTACAATGAACCTATTTATATCTTTTGAGTTAGCTTGTAGTATAAGCAACACTAATTAGAAGTCTAACACTCGCTGACTCAGCAGGAGAGCTGGTCAGCTATAAGCCAAACACATGAGTGTATACTGCACTCACTTACATACTCTGTTGGAATTAGTAGCATTAAATTCAGATACAGGAACTTAACAATTCATACACCTAGTTTGTATCTATATTAGTAAATAGTCCACCATTAATCTCCTTGTAAATGTAAATTGCACTTATTCCTAAGTGTATATAAATATCAAAGGGTGCCGAATGCAATTGCCTCTAACCACTCACAATCATCATCTAGTCCAAATCTCACTCTAGACTCTCAAGTCGGTATCAAGAGCAGGTTCATCCCACATCTGCTTTGTGATTTTGAAAGTTTATGCCTCTGGTCCAGCAGAACCATTAAAATCCTAAGCCTTGTCCTTTAGTTTACCCAAACAACCATTATCCAAGTCCAAAGTCACCGTCACCAGCCAACCCATTATCTACAGTCAGAACTTTTTCGACCACTGTCAGAAATTTTTCGGTGACTTTTCCGGCCACCGCCAGAAATTTTCTGGCAACTTTTCCGGTCACCGCCAGAAATTTTCCTGTGCCTTTTCCAATCACCGCCAGAACTTTTCCGGCGACGTTTCTGAAAACTGTCAGAACTTCTCTGGCGACTGTCATAATTTTTCCATCCACCGTCCACCATCGTCTAGATATTTTTCTGTCCAAAAACCACTTTTTCCGGTTGCTGCCACTGCCATCTTCTACTTTCTTCAGTTGTTAAAATGGCTTTTGATCAGCAAAATATCTCAGTCAAACCAAAATACAACAAATCGTGGAAGGAGTGGTAGAAGTGGTCGTCCTCGATGTTCCTATTGCAAAAGAATAGGTCATACTTAAGATACTTGTTATTTTCTTCATGGATTCCCCAGAAAATTTGTGAATATCTCTAAGTCTGAAAAATCATAGATAAGACTTTCAGAAGCAGATTATCAAGAGTATCTCCAGCTAAAAATTGCCAAGCAATCCCAGTCCTCCATTGCCACTAGTGCTCATAATCCCATCACATGTATCTCTCAATCGGGTAACCAAAGTCCATGGATAATTGATTCAGGTGCCTCTGATCACATTGCTGGTAATAGCTCCTTGTTTTCCTCTATTTCTTCACCAAAATTTTCTTATTTCATTACTTTGGCGGATGGTTCTATGGTTGCGGCTAAAGGAATTGGTCATGTCGCACCCACTCCTTCTATGTCTTTAAACTCGATTTTGTTTGTACCTGACTATCCTTTTAATTTGATATCTTTTAGTCAACTTACTCGTTCTCTTAATTGTTCCGTAATCGTTGATGCTGATTCCTTTGTTATACATGAACGTGGTACAGGTTGGATGATTGGCGTAGGACATGAATCTCACGATCTGTACTACCTCCAATCAGCTCCTCCTTTAGCTTGCACTGCTGGGATGTCACCATATCTTCTTCATGAACGTGTGGGACATCCAAAGCAAATGGTTCCAAACCTTGACAAAATAAAAACTCTCACTATGAGTCATGTCAATTGGGAAAGCATGTTCGTTCTTCTTTTCTTAGGTAGGTTGAAAATCGTGTTGGTTCTCCCTTTTCTGTTGTTCATTCAGATATATGGGGTCAAAGTCGTGTGTCAGTAATGAGTTATAGATATTTTGTCACTTTCATTAATGAGTTCTCTCGATACACTTGGATTTTTCTAATGAAAGAACAGTTTGAATTATTTTTCATCTTTACTTTTTTCCTCAATGAAATTAAAACTCAATTTGGCAAGAAAATTAAGGTTCTTAGAAGTGACAATGCAAAAGAATGCTTTTCTGCTGGTCTTTCTTCTTTTTTGTCATCACAAGGTATTCTTCATCACAAGGTATTCTTCATCAATCTACTTGTCCGCATACTCCTCAACAAAATGGAATAGCAGAGAGGAAGAATAGACTCCTTGTTGAAACTGCTCGGACATTGTTACTTCATGTAAATGTACATGTCTGTCATTGGGGTGAGGCAGTTTTAACTACTTGTTTTTTTGATAAATCGGATGCCTTCTTCCTCCCATAATATTAAAGTTTCTCACTCCATGTTATTTCCTAAAGAACCTTTGTTTCAAGTTGCTCCTCATGTTTTTGGATGTACTTGTTTTGTTCATGATCTTTCTCTAGGTTTAGATAAGATGTCTTCCCGAGCCACCAAATGTGTTTTCCTTGGATATTCTAGATTGCCGAAAGGATATCGTTGTTACTCTCCAGTCCACAATCGTTACTATGTATCGGCAGATGTGACATTCTTTGAAGAAACTCCATATTTTCCCTCTTCCATGGTCGAGTGTAACATTATTCGTGAAGTATTCCCCGTTCTCTTCTTTGGACCATCTCTCTCATTTGTCAAGACCGGTCTCTCCTATAAGGCCCACCGAAGTTGCTCCTAGCAATTCTCAACCAAAACCATCTAGATAGCCTCTCATCATATGCGATGTCGTCCGCAAGCTCCTAACACAACACTGGAGGACACTGAAAGACCCGATGAATCATGTCCTACTCCAGCAACCACCCCTACCATGAACCTTCCCGAACAAAATCTTGATTTACCCATTGCTCTTCGAAAAGGTACCCGATCAACTCAGAATCCCAAGCCTATTTATAACTTTTAAGTTATCATCGTCTTTCTCATTCTTATTATTCTTTTGTGTCATCCTTATCGTCTGTCTCTATTCCTAAGCTTGTTCATGAGACACTTGATCATCCAAGATGGCGACAAGCCATGATTGATAAAATGCAGGCACTTGAGCACAATGGTACTTGGGAGTTGGTTCCACTCCATTCTGGCGCGCTAACGTTTATAATGCGATTAAGGTTAGTTAATATCTTAGGTTCTCCAATGGGATGACGGGTTGTCTCATTTATTGGTATCAGAGTAGTTCGATTATAATATCGGACTGTGTGGTTTAGGAAGTATACTAGCATTGACAGTTATAGCCACATTGGGTACTTACTATATTAGAAAAGGGGTAGTGTGTCCGATGCGCATGTTATCGAGTGTGATAACTGTTTTGTTTGCAGGGCACATGACATATATATCGGTTGATTTATATTGAATGTTGCTTACTTCATTCTTGTTGAGAATGACTCAAGATCTGGGGAATTTCGCTAAGTGAAACGGGCCTCACTAAGCGAAATATGCCTCGCTAAGCGAAATTGATCTCGCTGAGCGATTCAGAGAAAGTTCAGTCACTGTCCCAATTTCGTTAAGCGAAGTGGACCTCACTAAGCGATACAGAAAAATTCCAAGTTAGGCATCACTGACTCTATTTCGCTAAGCGAATGAAGTCTCGCTAAGCGATACAGAGGAATTTCAAATGATGCATCACTGCCTCAATTTCGCTAAGCGAATGGAGTCTCGCTAAGCAAAATTCACTCAATTTCGCTAAGCGAGTGTAGTCTCGCTAAGCGAAATTCACTCACACCGTGTTTTTGCCTTTTCCTTGTTTTCTTCATTTTCCTAGCCTTTTCTACCTAGCAAACTAGTTATGTCTTATGTATTTAAACTAACGCTTCCTTTACCAAGAAAGAATGGCCAGAGGACGCGGTAGAGGAAGGGGAGCACTAGTTGGAACCGGGAGCCCTGACAGTAGTGGGGATACCTTGGGAATTGGGGGTAGCGGAGATTAGAACGAAGCAATGAGGGCCATGAGGGATTTGGCCGCTACAATGCTGCAAAAAACACAACAGAATGCTCAGTTCATGCAGCGCTAGGAAGAGAGGGATGCTAGACAACAGCAGAATCCGGTCGGAAGAGGGGAAGTGGTGAATACTGGACTGAATGCTCTTACGAAGGGGAATCCTCCCCAATTCTATGGAGAGTACAATCCGTAAGTTGCTGAGCTATGGCTGCAAGAAATCAAGAAAGTCTTTGTGGCTATCCAATGCAGAGAGGATAGGAAATTTACTTACGCTGCTTTCATGCTAGTCGGAGCAGCTGAAGCATGGTGGAAAAACAAACAGAGACTGCTAGGGGCTGGAGGAAGTCTGCTGGCCTGGGAGGTATTCCGCGAGAGCTTCTTGGAGAAATATTTTCCAAGGGGTGTTCGTCAAGAGAAAGAAAAAGAATTCTTGAACCTGAAGTAGGACCAGAAGTCAGTGAGAGAATGCGCCATGAGGTTCGAGGTGCTACTGAAATTCTCCCAGTTTTACCAAGTGTACCCGGATGAAGACTGGGCGTGCAGAAGGTTCAAAGGCAGACTAAGGCCCGAGCTGAAGAAGGCTATGCTGCCATTGAGCATCCGATCATTCCCCGAGCTAGTGGAAAAATGTACCATACTGGAAGGACACGTTCAAGAGGGAGGCACACAAAATCCAGTAAGAAGTGGTGGACCAATGAAGAGTTTTGGCCAGAAAGGACGTGGAGGAAAGTTTCAACCGAGGGCGAAGCCTTACAGTCGTCCGAATCAACAACCAGCAAGTTATGGAAAGGGGAGTACCGGTCAAGGGCAACCAGGGTTCTCCAAGTGTTTTAGATGCGGTCCGCCGCATCAAGTGAAAGATTGTGCTCAGGCACCGAATTTCACTTGTTTCCATTGTGGCACGTGGGGCCACTATACCAACGAGTGTCGAACGGGGGATGCTAGTAGGGGCCAAGTTCAACAGCAAGTCGGAAGAGCTCAGAATACTGGGACTGGACAACAAGTGGTGGGCCAGCAGAACAGGCCGCAGATGACGGGAAGAGTGTTCGCCGTGAGAGGATTTGAAGCCTCTCAATGTCCCGATCTGATACAAGGTAAGTGGCTAGTTGCGGGGGGACTCTTATCTGTTTTATTTGATTCGGGGGCTACACATTCCTTTATTTCTTTGGCGTGTATGGATCATTTGAATTTGCCTGTTTTCGACTTTACCATATGATTTGACTGTTTCTATACCTACGGGTGATTCCCTGACAACTCTATTTGTTTGTTTAAAATGCCCGGTTATGTTAGAGAACCGATCTTTACCCTTTGACCTAGTCTGTCTGCTTATGTAGCAGATTGATATCATCTTAGGCATGGACTGGCTTTCGACTAACCATGTAGTACTAGACTATTCAAATAAAACCATCTGCTTTTCCAAGCAATCTGGATCATTGCCTGCTAGTGATGGTGTATTGGGAGGTGTACAATCAGGAGAGTGCATGGTGCTGTTTTCTTTGGAAGCCGAGGAGACTCTAAGTCTGGATGCTTTGCCGGTGGTGCGTGAGTTTCCAGATATTTTCCCGGATGATGTGCCAGGATTACCACAAAAGAGGGAGATAGAGTTCGCGATCGATGTTGCACTTGGAGCCGAACCGATTTCAATAGCACCCTATTGAATGTCCTTAGCAGAGTTGGCAGAGCTGAAGAAGCAACTGGACGACATGCTGCAGAAGTAGTTTATCAGACCGAGTGTTTCACCTTGGGGAGCACCTGTGCTGTTCGTCAAGAAGAAAGATGGCAGTTCAAGGTTGTGTGTGGACTACAGGCAGCTCAACAAGGTGACGATCAAGAATAAATACCCGTTGCCAAGGATTGACGATCTTATGGACCAGTTGAGGGGAGCAACGGTATTCTCTAAGATTGATCTGAGATCCGGTTATCATCAGATAAGGGTGAAGGAAGATGATATACCGAAGACGGCTTTCAGGAGTTGGTACGGGCACTACGAGTATCTAGTTATGCCTTTGGTGTGACTAATGCTCCTGCAATGTTCATGGACTATATGAACAGAATCTTCAGACCGTACCTTGATAAGTTTGTCGTTGTTTTCATCGATGACATCCTTATCTACTCCTTAAACAAGGAAGAGCATCAAGAGCATTTGAGGGTTGTACTTCAAATTCTTAAGGACAGACAACTCTATGCCAAGTTGTCGAAGTGCGAGTTTTGGCTGGAGGAGGTACAATTCCTTGGGCATGTGATCGACAAAGATGGTATAGCAGTAGATCCTGCAAAAGTAAAAGCTGTGGTTAAGTGGGAAAGCCCTAAGATGGTAAGCGAGATCAGAACCTTTCTTGGGCTAGCAGGATACTACAGAAGGTTTATCGAGCGATTTTCGAAGATTGCGTTACCTCTGACGCAATTAACGAGGAAAGGAAAATGTATGAATGGATAGAAGAGTGTGAAGCTAGTTTTCAAGAGCTGAAAAGGAGGCTAACTACTTCTCCGGTACCAGTCTTGCCAGATCCATCAACATCGTTCGATGTGTACTTTGGCGCATCATATCAAGGTTTGGGTTGCGTGTTCATGCAAGAGAGAAAAGTGGTAGCCTATGCTTCCAGACAGCTGAAGGTGCATGAACGGAATTAGCCAACCCATGACTTAGAGTTGGATGCAATAGTATTTGCATTGAAGATATGGAGACACTATCTCTATGGCGCTAAATTCAGTGTGTTTAGCGACCATAAAGGTTTAAATTATCTGTTCGACAAAAAGGAGGTGAACATGCGGCAGAGAAGATGGATGGAATTCATAAAGGATTATGAATTTGATCTACAATACCACCCAGGAAAGGCCAACGTGGTGGCTGATGCATTGAGCCGGAAAACTTTGCATATGTCCGCTATGATGGTGAAAGATCCGGAACTCCTGGAACAGTTCAGGAATCTGAATCTAGACGTGGAGTTATCCAGAGATAAGATAAGTTTAGGAATGGTCACTATCATTAGCAACTTTCTGAACTTGATCTGGAATAAGCAAGGAGAAGATCAATACCTATAGGAAAAGAACCAGATGGTAGAAGAAGGAAAGAGCTCAGAGTTCAAGAAAGGTACTGATGGAATCCTGAAGTTTGGAGACAGGATATGCGTGCCTAAGGATAGAGAAGTTAGGAACATGATCTTGGAAGAGGCACACAAGAGTAAGCTAAGTTTTCATCTCGGATCTACAAAGATGTACCAGGACCTAAAAGGAATGTTTTGGTGGCCTGGGATGAAGAAGGGAGTAGAGGAGTATGTCTAATCCTGTCTGGTGTGTCAAAAGGCAAAGATTAAACACCAGAAACCAGCAGGGTTATTGCAATCATTGGATATCCCATAATGGAAATGGGATAGCATTGCAATGGATTTCGTTTCCGGACTACCAAGGATGCGAAAGAGGTGCGATGCAATTTGGGTAATCGTTGACAGGCTTACGAAATGTGCTCATTTCTTGCCAATCAACCAAAGGTATTCTTTGGAAAGATTAACCCAGATTTACATCAAAGAAGTGGTGAGATTACATGGAGTACCTTCGAGTATCATTTTGGACAGGGATCCGAGATTTACTTTCAGGTTTTAGCAGAGTTTAAATGGTGCATTGGGAACGGAGCTCAGAATGAGTTCAGCTTATCATCCGCAGACGGATGGTCAGTCTGAAAGGATGATTCAATTATTGGAGGATCTCTTAAGAGCATGTGTTTTGGAAAACACAGGGTGTTGGGATGAATTCCTTCTACTGATTGAATTCACGTACAACAACAGTTTCCACTCGAGTATTGGCATGGCGCCATACGAGGCACTGTATGGACGGAAGCGCAGAACACCGCTCTGTTGGTATGAAACTGGGGAGAGTCAGTTGATAGGACCAGAGATGGTACAGCGAACGACGGAGCAAGTTAAGAAAATTCAGGAAAAGATGAAAGTCTCACGAGATCGACAAAAGAGCTACAGTGATAAGAGGAGGAGGCCTTTGGAGTTCCAAGAAGGCAATCATGTCTTTTTGAGAGTCACTCCAAGAACTGGAATCGACAGGGCAATCAAATCCAGAAAGCTTATCCCTAGATTCATTGGACCATTTCAAATTCTTCGTCGAATTGGTCCAGTTGTCTACCAAATTGTTTTACCTCCCAACCTATCCAATATTCATAATGTATTCCATGTATCTCACCTCAGAAAATACCATCCTGATCCATCACATGTGATAGAGCCCGAATCAATCCAGGTAAGGGAGAACTTAGAATACGAAGCGTTGCCTGTACGGATTGAAGACACGAGGGTGAAAGAACTCCGCGGGAAGCAGATTCTTTTAGTCAAGGTCATATGGGATGCTACAACAGGAGATGCAACCTGGGAACGTGAAGAGGATATGCAACAATGATATCCACACCTATTCTAAGGTACGTCGAATTTCGGGACGAAATTCTTTTTAAGAGGGTAGTAATGTAACACCCCGATTTTTCTTAATCTTTTTAATTAATTAGTATTTAAGTAATTGTATTTTATTGGAGGGTCTATAAAATTTAATAAATTATTCCGAGGCCATAGTCACGCTTTATGCCATCGTAAGAGGCTATGGTTATGTTTTGGGCCGAAAACTCAAACGGAGCCCGATCTATGTTTTTCGGATGATAGTGTTTTTCTACTATCAAGACCTCATTTTGACTAACAGTCAGAATCATTAGTCTTAGAATTTGATCCTCTACCTTTTTGCTAAAATGTGTCCTGACATCCAAAAATATAATTAATATTTTATATTCGGGCCAAAAATCGATTGGGGAGATGACTCGAGCTGTCTTAGGGTTTTCGAGAACCTTGAGCCGGTAATTTTCATACCAAGGCTATGTTAAATCATTTGGGGACTCCTACCAGTGTCGTGAGGATTTTTCAAAATGTCGGGATGTAAATTGACCAAATTGCCTTTGGTTAGTTTTTATTAATTACCTTTCTTACCTTTTACCTATTTCTTAAGTGTTAAGAAAGCCTAATAAATATCTATTCTCTCATCCTCACTCTCCCCAAATTTTCGGTAGCCCCAACAGTCCCAAACCCTCATCTTTTTCTTTCTCTCCTTTCTTCATTTTCTCACCGTTTTCTCCATTTTTGGAGCTTGATCTTTGAGCTTTTGTGAAGCAACCTTCACTAGTTTTTGAAGGAGAATCACCTAGGAGGTAGATCCTCATCTCTATCTCTCTCAATCTCTCATTTTTCTCCCCTAAATTTCATGATCATAGATATTAGGGTTTTTTGTCCCTAAATCTTCAAAAATCCATGAAAAATTGTAGAAAAATCATTTTAATACCAACCAATTTCTATGGCCTAGGTTCATGACATACTTGCATGGTCCAAGAGATTAGAGCCAATAAATCTCTCTAGCTATTTTTTTGAGAGAGAGGCCGAAACCCCCTTATAATGTAGGGTAGGGTTTTTGATTGGTTTTTGATGTTTTGAATTGATATCTAGGGTTATCACACTTAGTTAGGGTGTTACCCAAGAAATGAGAATTTTTGGAGCTCCCTAGCTATTTTTCATTCAATAGGGCCGAACCCTAGGGGTGGTGCAATAGGAGAAATCTTGGTTTTTTTGAGTTAATGCTTTTATTGATTGTGTGTATGTAGTGATCGGCAGCAAGTCGTAGCCGGAGCTGCACGTGGAAATCACTAAGGTGGGGAGAAAGAACTGATATCGTTGGGAAAGGTAAGCTTAGTATAGAGTATATATATCTGTGTAGGGGAACCCTTAAACCCTACTAGAGGTTGTGCCCTGGATAAAGTGCCTAGACCCTAGGTGTAGGTACTTTTGGGCTATCACCACTAAGTTGATATTATGGATGATGTAACTGATTGAGGTTGATGTGTTGATTTATTTATTTGATTATCTGTTGCTTTAATTTGTTGAACTGCCTGTATGATTTACTGCTATTCGATTTTATGATGATATCTGCACTGGAATGAATTACTGTTGTAATGTTATTGTGATTTGACTGGTGGTTGGGTGTTGATGAGAGTATGGTGAGTGATGATGTTGTTCGGGTTGATATCGTTGTGGTCCTGATCGTTGAGTTGTGGCTCGTAGACGCAAGGCGTCGTGATGCTGATGTTGATGTTGATGATGATGTGATGTTGATGTTGATGATTGATGTTGATGTGATGCGATGTGTCGTGGTCGTGGACGAGTGCTTAGGACTGAGGTCCGGATATCAACCTGCGATGGATGTTTGTTGCATTTTCATATCATTTCATACCATAGCATTTTATCCCAAAGGGGGATGTCCAATTGGGGACGTTACTTTAAATCCCGAGGCGGGATGTCCAATGGGGGACGTGATGTGATGTAATCTCGACGGGGATGTCCAACTGGGGACGTGATGTACCGGCCGACGTGCATATAGGGAAGTCAGCATATACATAGGGATTAGTATCCCTTTTATAGGATTATCCGAGAGAATCACTTTTGAGATGATTGTGATGGGTGATTTAAGAGATGGATGAGGTTGTGTCGATGCTGTACTGATGCCCCTCTCCCATATTGATGAATTATGATTCTTATCTCCCTTTATTTTCTATATTTGTTATTTTTTATCTTATGGGAAGATCCCGGAGAGGAACCAGTTGCTAAAGAGCTGGACGACATTCCGTACAAACCTGACGTCAGAGGACGTGCCATAGACCCTAGCCTCGAGAGGTGGGCAATGATCGTGGTTAGCCGGAGAGTTATCTCTTGGCTTATTTATGTATTTTGATTTCCCTCTGTACTAATATACTCTATATATTACTTTATTATTGTAGCCCTACTGATGGGGTAATGATGTATGCGATATATTTCTTTATATTTAAAGCTGTGTACTCTGAGGCATAGCGTGCCGTAAATTGTTTTGCTTCCACGCTCAATTTTTCTGCCTTGCTTCGTATTAATAAGGCGCACTAACGTTTATAATGTTATTAAGGTTAGTTAATATCTTAGGTTCTCCAATGGGACGGCGGGTCATCTTAGAATGAATATTATGCAGGTTATGTGGAATGCCGGCACAGGGCATGGTGATTAATGCATACTTAGGATTAGGCTTTACAATTCCGGGTTGTGAGAGAGTAACCGTTGAATGTGCAGGTACATCTTGTGGTAGTTGAGTCTAGATAGAAGAAATAGGCTCAAGCTGTTGAGTTGAAGTAGGAGTCCCAAACTGAAGCTCTGCTTCAATCTATAAATGTTGTGGGGAGTGTTCTAGGTGCTCAGGTTCAGGCTGTGAGGACTGTTCTGGTTGTTCAATAGGCGCACCAGGAAGCTATAAAGCAGGAGAGTGCACTAAATTTGTTGGTAACAGACTTGAGCACGATGAGGTGGAAGTTGTTGCTATCAAGTCTGCACAAGAGTTGGAGTTAGTATGGGGTAGCCAAGAGTCAAATATACTAACTACATGTGGTGTAGGAGAGGGAATTGTATTATGGTGATTAGTCTTATATGGAAAAAAATAGCTCATAAAAAACAACATGTCGTGAGACAAAAAATTTCTTACTAGAAGGATGAAAGCATTTATATCCTTTATGTGTATCACTATATCCAACAAAGATACAAAGAATAATTTTTGGATCAAATTTGTGAAGTCGTGTGTCCCAAGTGTAAGGAAAGCATTTATAGCCAAAGACTCTCAGTGAAGAATAGTTCGGATGTGTCCCATGCAAGGCAAAGTAAAGAGTTTCAAAATTAAGAGAAGAGGATGGGAGCCTATTAATAAGATGGACAGCTGTAGTAAAAGCTTCGACCCATGGAAATAAAGGGGCACCACTATGAAACAACATAGTCATACCTAGTTCGCGTATTATTCTATGTCGCCTTTCAACCATGCCTGTTTGTTCTGGGGTGTATGGGCAGGATACCTGATGAATAGTACATGTTAAACGAAAATGAGTTGAAAGTTTAGAGTTGATGAATTCACCTCCTCTACCAGAATGAAAAACCTTGATTTCTTTGTTAAATTGTTTTTTAACATACTATTCAAAGGACAAGTAAGCATTAACAAAATTAGATTTATGTTGTAAAGGAATAATCCATGTATACTTGGAGAAGTCATCAACCAAGTATGCATAATATTTGAAATTACCATTAGATAAGATAGGGCGGGTCCCCATAAGTTACAATGTATTTTTTCAAAGATAGCAGAACTAGAAGAAGAAAAAGGTAATTTACGAAGTTTTCCCAATTGACAGCTATCACAAAGATGTCCAGATTTCAAAGTTCCAACTACATCAATTAAACCTTTATCCTTTAGTAATTGTAAAGCCAAAGTTTGAGGATGTCTTAGTCGCTGATGAGAAATGTATGCTGACCCAGATTTGAAGCGATGTGAGAAATACATATCAGGCAAAGAGGAGAGAACATATAGGCCACCCTTGCGCCTCCCTGTGATTGGTTCCCCTGTTTCTCATTCCTTAACACAAAAATCAACATTAGAAAACTCACAATTAACAGGAAATTGTTTTGTTAGTTGCCTTATAGAGAGCAATTTTTTTTGTTAAATCAGGGACAAGTAAGACATCATAAAGAGGTAGAGTAATATTCTTTTGCTTAATGAAGGAATCTTCAATACCATGAATTAGTAAAGAAGAACCATCACCAATAAGCACAGAATCTCTACCTTAATATTTTTGAATGTTACCCAACATGTTCGCTATACCTGTCATGTGATTGGAGGCTCCGATGTCTAAGGTCCATTCTATTTCAGCAATTGTGTTGTCCAAGGTGAGTGATGCAAGTGTTTAAGGTACATCATCAGATTGAGTTGGTTTCTTGGACACCCACCAACATATCTTTGCTACATGGTCCATCGTGCCACAATATTGACATTTGTAATTTCGATAGAGCTCTTGTTATGCAGGAGTCATATGACGCTCTCCTGGTGGTGGAAAACGTCTCTGTCGGGTGGTCAAAGTGGGGTGGTTTTCATTTTGATTGCTAGGTTGTTGAGCCTGAAACCCTCGCCCTGTTGATGTGAAGGCTTGAGAATTCCCATGATGTCGAAAGGAAAATTGATGAGATCGTTGTTGTTGGCCATAGAAGGCCATTTAAGGAACAAAAGAGTTTTGCATATTGGCACGACTGGAAAACCAATTGCACTGCTAATCAAGGCTCTGGAGTTGTGAGATTAGCTCAGAGTATGATGGCCTTGGAGGTTTTAGCATGGTTGTCGTGAAGGTTTTCATATTCAGGGTCAAGGCTTGTGAGGAGATAGAATAATTTTTCTTTGTCTAGAATAGGTTTCCCAATATCAGCAAGGTTGTCGCATAGACCTTTGAAAATGCGAATGTGTTCACCAATAGTTTGATCCTCTTCCTTGGGAGGTACGTGATCTGTTGACCGAGTGTGAATTCACGTTCTTGTGAATCTTCTACATATGCATCTTTGAGTGCGACCCAAACAGCATGGCAGTGTCTAAGCCAAAAACCAATCCAAATGCTTCCTCAAAGAGAGTTCCGATTATCCAACCTCGAAGAAGACGATCTGCCTTGCGCCAAGTGACGAATTCGTCGATTAATTTTGGGACAAATTTTTATGAGTTTGTGGTATTATTGGGATCTGGAGTGGTGTATTGAGTGGGGGCTGGGTCTTCATTTGTCAGGTGACCAACCAAGTTTTGGCTTTCTGCAAGGGCTAAAGCTTGTTCATGCTACAATGGGTAGTTTGTAATGCTGAATCTTAGAGTGATAAAATTGCCGACTTTGAGGGATAGAGAAGTCATGATTGCAGTTTGGTGTTCAAAGAGGCTTTGATACCAAGAAGAAAAAGGAGAGAGGGATGAATGCTATGGTTTTATTAGAAACATGAACACTACTGAATACAAGATGGGAAGAGGAATTATATAGCAGATACTGTACAATGGCTCTATATAATTACGGATTGACAGATCCCCAACATAGGCAAGTTTCCTTATTTTGTTGAGCTAGAATCTGGTTAATTTGTCGGTTTGAATTGTTGCAATTACAACTCTTTACTCCTCCAACGACTCTCCATTGATTGTGGCACAATTATAGGGATTCTCTTTACAACAGTTTTGTGTTTCCTTCTGTGTCCAATAATTATCATAATTACTGTCCAAGGATAGTTAGGTACTGCTAATAGATAAGAGGTTTGTGGTCTCTGTTGGTGCGGCTAGTGCAACGACGATAGCGTGAGTGAGCGTCGTAGTGGTGCGAAAGTGAGGGTGGAGCGTGGAACAGCGAAGACAAGTACTCTTTTGTCAAAGAAGAAAAGTTATTTTGGCAAGAAAAGGGAGCAAACAAATTTTAGCAGTCTGTTGAAAATTTTCTCGCGGGTGTTGGCGAAAATTCTCACGAGGTTGACTTTAAATTTAATTCACTAATTTTTATAACAATTAATTTTTAAAAATTTCTTCTTTAAGTTTTATATTTTTATTTTCTTCCATTTTTTATTTTATTATTCTAGATATGTTTTTAATAATTACTTTTGTTCATTTATTTTTGTGTTGTGATTTCTCAAAACAGATTTGTCATTGGTTTGACAGCATATTGAATATTTCTGTTGATAGTTCCAGTTTCAATTCTCTTCTTTCCATATGCAGCGAGGATGGAGTTCTCATGTTTTTTTTTTTTTTGGCTGGAATCATAAATATCTCGTGGACTATTTGACATTGTAGGAATAAGTCTAGATTTGATAATAAATAATCCCTGTACAAGTTGCTATCAATTTGATAAATTCTAATGTATCTTTAGCTGGAAACACAAGTGTAGACCGAATGTCTTCCTCAATTATAGAATTAATGCTTATGAAGTCCTTTTCAGTTGATGGTCACCCCTTGTAGTGCTCCTAGCATCAAGCAAGTTAGCTGGTATCCTCCTATTCGCAACATGATTAAGTGTAATATTGATGGGGCTGCAAAGCGATGTCCATGTCCTACTGTCTGTGGTGGGATTTTCAGAGATAGAAGTGCTGCTACTCTGGGATGCTTTTCTGCAAATCTTGAAATTAAAAATGCTTTTCAAGCTGAGCTTAGTGGTGCAATGCTGGCTATTAAGATAGCTTTTAAAAAAGGCAGGCATTACCACGCATTACCTCTGGTTGGAGTGTGACTCTCAACTTATGATTTTTGCTTTTAACAACAACTTTAAGTTGGATCCTTGGAAGCTTAGAATAGGTGGAACAATTGTTTAGATTTAACTAAGCATATGAGTTTTGTTTATTCTTATATTTTTAGGGAGGGAAATACTTGTGCTGATAAACTTGCTTCTTATGGCACTTCTATTAGTGGCTTTGTTTGGTGGGATTTAATTACTAGGTTCATTTCTGAGGAATTCCTTAGAAATAGAAATGGTCTACCTAGTTTTAAGTTCAAATGATTCTTCCATGGGTCAGGTTGAGGTCCCCCACGTTTCTTTTTCTTGTATTCTTTATTCTTATCTTAATAATATTATGGTGTGCTGCAAATGATAGGTAGTGGTTATGGTGCCAACCTAGTTGGGATTACTTTTCACTATTATGATGCTTTTGCATGCCATTTGCTTTAAGAAAAAACTTTTTTAATTTCAAAATTTTAAAATAATTTTTTTTAAAAGATGGTTAATGACAATGGTTTATTTGTACTAAAACATATAGTTACGAAAACAAACATTTGTAGGTATATGTCATCTATGCCCATGGTTATGAATCAATCACTAAATGGTATAGCGAGAGAACCACACAACTGTAGGTATATGTGATCTATACCCACAGTTTTTGAACCTATTGCTAAAACATATAGTTACAAATCAAGAGATATGTAAGTATATGATGTCTATACTTATGGATTCAAATCCGTCACTAATACAAATAGTGACAAACACTACAATAGAAACACGCTTATATGGCACACCTTTAATAGCGTTTTTACACGGATATACTACTAAAAATGAGGTGCTGACTTTTGCTAGCGCTTCCTCAAGGTCCGTTGAGCGCCTCACTGCTATGTCATAATAGATCCGAACACTTGCCCCGGATTGACTTCCAGATCATAATTGTTCTAGTGAATAACTAAAGAAAATAGATTAAAGAAAATATAGTATAGATAGATGAGAGATAGAAGAGAAAGAAACTCAATATAAACATCTCTCATAAGTTCACTAATTATGTTTTATGTTGGCGGGTCTCTTTGTATTATGTGGAGGTGTTGACTTTTGCTAGCGCTTCCTTCCTTGAGGAAGCGCTAGCTTAGGGGGAGAATAGCTAGCGCTTCCTCAAGAAAGCTCTAGCTATTCTCCTTTCGTAAGTATCACGTACCCTATTCCCAGTAACTCCCCTCGCTCGCTCTCACATATCAAACAGTATCGTTCCTTCCCTCCTCTGCGACCTAAGTTCCCTTTTCCCCTAAACACCGCTCTCACTCACCACCGCCACCATCCCTGCACCTGAACCACCTAGAGGACCACTTCAACCCTCTCAAACCCTAAGTCGCCTGCATTGTTCGCGTGGACCACCGCGAGGACCACTGCTCTCTGCCTTGCAAGCTCCCAGGTAACACCTCTCTCTTCCTTACCGTGCACCCTCATTCCTTGCAACCCCGCTCAATCCTTGCAAACCTTCATCCTCTGCATTGTTCTTTTTCATTTGTTTCTTCGGTTGTACTGTGTCTATATTATCTGTCTTGATTTCTATATATGAACATGAGATTATGTTCTTTAGTTGTATTGTTTCTTCTAGCTTATTTTGACTGTTATGTTAATACTGTACCTATAGCTTCTTAACTCAAAGGTCCTTAAATCTTTGCTTCTGCTTCCTTGAAATCTAGTTGTACTGCTAGTTATTGATCAAACTAGTTCAATGCCAGTTTTTACTCTTTCATATTTGGGGTTTAGGTGACAAAAGTATAATTGACTAGGATTTTTTATCTCCATGATTGTTTGGGTAGTTCTTGGTGTTCTGATATATTGAGCTTGTCATTTGGGTAGTTCTTGGTCTTCTAATATACTGAGCATGTCATTTAGGCTGTTGTTTTTCCTGATATGGTTGTGTGCTTTTGAGTAAGGTTTGGCTAACTAAAACTCTTTTCTAATATAATTTTGCTTCTCTAATAGGTGTTGTTGGAGTTGCTGTTCAATTGGGTTGTATTTTTGTGGACGTATGCTAATTTCTATATAACAGGAATATACTCTTAGTTAAAGGTATGCTACCTATTTTTTCAGATAACATTCTTTCTTGTTCTTTTCTAATGTATACACCCTTATTAATCTGTTCATTATAGGTTTACATGCATTGATTTGTGCTCGTGTTTGCTTGATTTCAGTTTTAGTTCCATTGTTGGTGTTTGCTTGATTTTAACAAACTTGTTGGTGTGCTTAGTTGCTTCCTCTCTCAGGTAGCATACTTGACTAGCTCTTAGTATTTTCTTTTGGCATTTGATGTAGGAGGAAAGAAAGAAACTAACAATTTTGGATTCTCTCAGGCACCTCTGTCAATCTACTCTCTGCTTTTCAAGTTGCTTGGCTTCACTCTGGTACTTGCTATTCCCCTGTGTTGTATTTAATCCTTTAGTTGTAGCATTAAGCATGTTTATTTTTATCTGTATACACATGCATTAACCTTAGTTTCCTGTTCAAGAACGATTTGTATATTGTTTTTGGCACAATATACAAGTTGTTCTTGAATTGTCCAAAGTGGACAGTCTAAGATTGTAAACTTCACATTCAATCCATATTATTGTATGTGTTAATTACTTTTTGATCTAAGAATGTCATTGGTTTGTATTTTGTCATTGTTCTCTGGGTACATACCTAATTTGGGTCATAATACCACCTGAATTAAGTTGTGTGCATGGAGAACTAAAGGAAAATGTTGCCAAAGTTTTCTTAGAACAAAAAGTAATTAAGACATACAATAATATAATATGAAGTTTACAGTCTTGGATAGGATAAGAACCCCACCCTATAGTATGAAGTAGACATATGCATCATGCATGCATGTAGTACTCATTGAATGTAGACGTCAACCTCTCTAAACTCAAAATAATTGTGGTAGATCAAGAAAATATGGATCGGAAGTTGATGTCTGCCAATCGTTTGTCGAAGGAATATAAGGATGGAGTGCAAGATTTTATTAGGTTTGCAGTTGAGAATGCAGAAAACCCTTGTAGAATTGTATGTCTTTGTTTAAGTTGTTGTTATACAAGACAAGTTAGTGTTGTTGAGTTGGAAGGACATTTAGTGTGCTATGGAATTGATCAAAGTTATACTTGTTGGACAAAGCACAGTGAGACAAGAGCTGAATCTAGTGATATTGCGAATAATGAGCGATATGCGTCAGATGATACCAGTACAAATACATATGAGGGCAACCGTTTTGAGGAGATGGAAAACACGATTGAAGAAGATCTTCGTAATTGTCCTCAAATGTTTGAGAAGTTGATAAGTGATGCTGAGAAACCGTTGTATGAGTTGTATTAAATTCACAAGATTGTCGGCGATGTAAAGTTGTATAACTTAAAATCGGGCGATGGATGGATTGATAAGAGCTTTACGGACTTACTCACACTATTGAAAGATATGTTACCAGAGGATAATGTGCTTTCTAGCAGGACATATGAGGCTAAACAAATGTTACGCTCTACTGCCATGAGCTATGAGAGGATACATGCTTGGCCTAATGATTGCATTTTTTTTCCGGAAGAATTATGCATCATTTTAGACGTGCCCTAAGTGCAATGCCTCACGGTATAAGAAGAAAGACTTGGCTTTAGAGAAGGTTCTATGGTATTTTGCAATTAGTCACAGATTTAGGCACATGTACTGTAGTTCAGAAGATGCAAAGAACTTGACATGCGATGAGGATGAAACGATTAAAGAGGGCAAGCTACGGCACCCGATAGATTCTCCTCAATGGAAAAGAATTGATCATGATTATCCTTATTTCGGGCAAGAACCAAGAAACCTACGACTTGCATTGTTTATTGATGGGTGGTGTTCAAAGTAGCTCTCACAGTATGTAACGGCCTGGAGTGCTTTTTAGGAATGCTTACTGTCCCCACAAATCAATACGGGTCTTTTCAGCGTGCTTTGTCCTCACTCACACGCTTTCTGTAAAACTTCCCAGAAGATCACCCATCCCACAAGTGCTCCAAGTCAAGCACACTTAACTATGGAGTTCTTATGTTCCGGGCTATCGAAAAGAAGATGAATCTTGTTGGCATAGGCAGCACCAATCAATTCTCATAAGCCTTCCATCAACTGTACAGTCCCATACCTGCACAGCCTCAGGATTCCTCTCGCTCTGGTTATTACAAGACTAAAACAATTAGACAATTGACCTGAATCTGAATCACCGGTCCGTCATCGAACTACTATTTCAAAACTCCAAAACATTTCGTGTTTGTGTTTATGTCTTATGAATTATGTCTCAAGTCCTAAGCATTATGAATGAGAATTGAGAATCCTCTTAGATAAGTCTTTGATCCTTTCTAAGATATTAACTCCTTGATTTTCAATTAATGAAATAAGTGTTGATTCACTTAAGTCTTATGAAGTCACTGATGAACTAAGTCATCACACGTATAGTACATGGTCTTGTTCCACCACATACCATACTTAATTATCTCTTTTCTTCAACTCAAAGTTCATTACTTTAACTTAGGTTTTCATGCGTAAAACTTTAAGATTAAGAGTTGAAAACTCTCTTTGTAAACAAAAGCCTTTCTATTTGAAAATACAAAAATTTTGAAAGAACTTTGGTACATGATTAAGGTACCTTAACTGTAACACCCCTCTCCTTCGGGTGTCACTTTTGTAACCCAAAATATCTATTTACCCTTATTAACAAAAGACGTTTTCGAAAATAACTCTATAATAATTGCGAAAATCTGATACCAAAAGAAAAGCTTTAACAATCCAAGGAAACAAAATGAAACTCATCATATATGACAATAATTCTAGTTCTGCCATTAGACATACATACTTCGAATCTCTCAATACACAACACTCATAGTCACAGTCGGACGACTAAACTTACACATTTATAAATCTTAAGAGCTGGTCTGACAAAAGAATTCTATGGACAATAAAACTTACTGTCTAACATAAGTCGTACCAATGAGACTAGGTCTCGTCGTCAACAAACTACACCTCTTCGTCGTCAGCCTCAAGCACTCAAGCTAGAGGGTCCCAGAGTGATTTAGAAGACTGTTAACAAAACATCTGTACATGTATCCAAAAACACACAGGGTGTCCAACATGTACAGGCAAGGGTGAGAAACCAATATATGAATCCATAAACGACAACTATATGCCCAATCCAAAACACCAGATTCATATAATATAACTCATTCAAATCATCATACATCAGATAGTATAGCATGTATAATCAAGCACTAATAGCAGTAAAGGCACTAGGGCTTCGTACCCCACAATCAACGTTATCCTCTAAACGTATGCATGGCACTTCCATATATCTCAACTAATATTCAAACTAGATTTCCGGAAATCCCATCACCATTCGCAATGAGCTGATCAGGCTCTAAAGATTAACACCAATATTTGGCCCAGAAACGAGTACTTTGAATCCCATGACACTACGCGATTCTCACATGGGGGCGCAATCAGAAGTACTCCACAAGAATACGGTCATACTATATTGTCCAACTCAAGGCACAATACGTTCCCAGAACACGTATGACACCATTGTCCATCAAGGCACAATGTCATGACAAATAAGTCATCTCAGGTTCTCCTTGCTTATCAAGGTCCCCCGTTTCACGGCACGTCTGCCCCGCATTTAATGCATGAGAAAACTATCTAGTTTCCGATAATTGATCTTTGTCGCATCAATATTTCCTCGTTGTAGCATCAACGCTAACAACCACCATAATGTCTTAGACTCTTTAAGCCTCAAAAACACATTTTTTCAAAACAGGACACTTAGCCCAAAAACAACTTAAATCCCAACACCCCTAACCGATGCACCAGTCAAGGACGTTGGATTCAAGATCATACAAACATCCTCAAGCTTACAGGACCACAAAGATTGTCCCTAAGCCGACAGGACCACAACTAACACGGATCCTTGATCCACATGTTCTGCAGAACCCTAGAACCTCGACGTCTCGGTTTCTAGTTTCTAAGCTTTTAAAATCACTTTTCTTGAAAACTCGAAAATCAAAACCCAAATCTCCGATACTTACACAAAGTCATCGAGATCGGTTTTACATAAAACAAAATGTAGTCCACAGACTATTTCTTTTTCTTTCGTTGTTTTTCGGTAAAACACAAACCTCAAAACAAAGCTTGTAAAAACCTTTTTCCTTGGATAAAACCAATAAATTTTGAAAATCACATTTCTCAAGCGTTTTTTCTCAAATGGTTAACTTTATTACTTTAGAGACTAATAAAGGTCTCTAACGCCCTATTTAATTTAAAAACATCGTTTTTCATTATTAAAAACCACATTTTCACAACTTTGCTCATTTAAGTTGATTTTCCTTAAGTTATATTTTATTTCAAAATATTTTATTTCTAAGAGATAATTCATTTATTCTCTCTTAAATTAAACTGAAACAATAAAACATATTTATTTCCTCAATTTAACATTCCAGACTTTTAAAGTTTTTAAGTTACACGATGTCGGATCCTAATCAAAATTAGGTCCTCTAACGCCTTAAATCCCACAGCAGGGCACACGATACATCCATATAATTATTCAACAATTATAGCATGTATTCAACTATATCAACAGTTATATCATACATACTCAAATCATACATACTCAAATCAACGACAGTAAACCAAGCAATCAACCAACAATCAGATACAGAGTATTTAAATACAATACAAACACCGATGCAGCACATAGCTGTCGGAAATGGAGTTCCTCAGGTTTATCCCCTTACCTTAAATGAAGTCTCTTTGATGAGCAACTCCAAGCATCAAATCCAAACGTCCCAACTCCACAACAACTCCGAGAATGCATATCCAGCTTCCCCAAGTAAGTACAGCCACAACCCAAAAACCAAGAGATAACATCCAAACACATTCAGCATCACAATAACATATCAATTAACTAATCATACTTTAAAAACATAATCTAATGATTTTAAATATTTTACTTAGTCCAATCAAATTACTTTTCCAATAAAATCAATTTGGGAAAAACCAATTTGGTCACGGAAATATAAAATTAACTTCGGGAATCATTAATTAACTACCCTAATTGCACTAAAACAGAATTAATTTCATGATTAGAGTAAGATAAAGATTTAGGGATTTAGTGAAATTGGGGAAATCCGAATTCAAAGGGGGATTTGAACAATTGACATAGGGAACTTGAAATTGATATACCCAATTACATAAAAACATAATCAATTTCACATTTAAAGCATGAAATTAAAATGCTAGGGTTTTGAATTGGGGATTTAGGGTTAGGGTTCCTCATGAAATCAAAAACCAAGATAAATGAATGAAGGATTTTTGCCCAGGAGGAAGAAAGAGCAGCTCCGGCGGTCCCGGCGGTGGCGCACGGTGGCGGCGCACGGCGGCTCCGGCAGTGGCAGTGGCGGTGCTTGGTCCAAAACATGGAGGAAGATGCCGCCTTCCACGTGGTTGGTTCATTTCTGGAAAGGGAGGCCAACCGGTGGCCGGAAAACCCCAAAACAGTGGCGGTTCTACGGTGGTTCCGCCGTCAACGTTGTCCGTTTGCAAAAATGTTGGGCTAGAAATGTAGAGGAAGGTGAGGAGAGTAAAGTTACAAGGTTGGTTTGGTGAAAGGTGGCCGGACGGTGGCCGGAAAACGCCCAAACAGTGGCGGTGGCCCCGTCGTCAACTTTCTCCGTTTGGAAAAATGTTTGGTTAGAATTGTAGAGGAGAAGATAAGGAACATTTCTATGATTTTGGTTTTGTGAGGGGTGGCCGGAGTTGGCCAGAAATGAAGAGAGAAGGAGAGAAAATTTAGAGAGAGAGCGAAACGCGTTCAGAGGAAGAAGAAAGAAAAGAAAGGAAAGAAAGAAAGACAAGAGAAAAAGAAAGAGAGAGAGTGGCGGTGGGGGTGGGGTGCCGTGGGGTTTGGGTTTCTTCTTTCTTTTTTTTTTTTTTTGTAGTTATAGGTAAAAACTGAGTAGTTGAGATTAAGTCAAAAAAAATAAATAAATCTTGACCCTTTAGTCTAAAAGCAAAGAGAAACAAATCTAAATTTTCAAAATTCGAAATAAGATAGAGATTGATGATTAAATTTATCGACCTAGGAAATCAATAATCCAAAATAAATTTTTGATTAAATCCAAACCATTTTATTTTCAAATCTAAAATCAAATAGATTAAATTTGGAAAATAATTTCCTTCAATCATATTATTTAAATGACTTAAATAATATTTTTCTAAATACATAATAATAATAATAACAATAGCATAATATTTGCTTTATAAAAGTGTATAAACTATGATAACACACCCAATAAAATAAGTAAACTAATTTAAGCAAATAAAATTCCTTATTAACATATATAGGATTTTCGGGGTGTTACATTAACAAACTTGGAAAGGTTTTTCCTTACTAACTTAGTGTAAAACCATGTTCTAAGTTAGTGTAAAAGAAATATAATCTCATCTAATTTTCTAACTATGATTCATTTTAATCAAACTTAAGGATAAAGATCTTCATCATGTTTGAAAAAGGAACATTATCTTGGTTCTAAGATAAAGGTAATGTCTTATTAAAACTATGTTAACTTTCACGAAACTACTTCATTATTCCTCTTTTAAAACATTTTAGTTAATTAGATGAACTATGGTTAAAGTAAAAGAAATTTTGCACTTTGGTGAAACACTTGAATATTTGATCTTTGGATCAAAATCACTTATTGTTTTCCTTTAAAACATATGCCATTAAAACACTTTCCTTACTTCAAAACTTTGAATGATCAAGAACAACACATGTTCTTTTAAATTTTTCTTGTTAAGTCGGCAAGCCTACTCCAATGAAAAGTGAAGATTTTGCTTCATCTACTAGGCAAGTTATAGCTCAAAATGCTCACAAAATTATGAAAAACAACAATCACACATCATTGCATCATAATCAAGCATAAAAATTCTTACTTGATCTAGAGATCAAAGTAGGTTTTTCAACATACATGAAAATATTTTTCATCCAATCAACATCATCATAAACATATGATAAAGCATACTAAACCATACATCGTTATTACAAATTTTGTTCACCAAGAGAACTTTAACAAATAAAGTGGTGAGCCCAAACCAAAGGGTTTCTCCCCAACAACATAAAACCACCACTTTCACCTCCACCAATTGTGGTGTGATGAGATTCACCCCCTATACCTGTTGATGAATAATCCTCCGGATCAAAGTCGATTGATCTGTTGCAAATCTCCCGATTACTCGTCCGAATACTCATCACCAACTACAAACAACACAATCAATCAAACATTAACATCAAACAACACAAAAATCTCCTATTTCCCATCAATAAGGGTTCGGCCACTATGCGGAAAAATTATCTAGAGATGTCCTAAATTTCTTATCTCTTGGATGGATGATCCTTAGGTATACCTAACACTAAAACAAGTCTTATTACTCAAAACTTGGATAAAAAACTCAACCTTTTTCCAAATCTAAGTTTCGGCCATTTAATACCCATATGGGGTTAGAGAACGCTTTTGGTTACATGCTCTTGGATAGTGAAAGAGAATGATGAAACTAGTTTATAGAAATTGATTTGGTATTAAAAGGATTTTTCTACACTTTTCTATGAATTTTCAAAGTTTTGGATCAAAACTTGGATCTTCATGAATCAAGAGATTCAAGAGATGAAATAGAGAGATTAAGAGAGTTAAGATGGAGTTCATACCTCCTAGAATCAAAGACTAAAGAGAAAGGAACTTGCTTTTCACAAAAAGCTTCAACTTTTCAAGATCAAAAGTTGGTTTTTGGTGAAGAACACATGAAGAACTTGAAGAACAAGTGAGAGAAGAGAGGAGAGAGAGAGAGCTCTAAATGGCCAAGTGGGAGAGTGAGAGATATAGATATTTTCATGTCATAGCAAACTTGTAAATAATCAAAGGACAATTTGGTCATTTCCATAAAAGACCGGGGGTATTTTGGTTATTTGTCACGAAAGTCAACTTGATGTGACATCAAGTTTATCCGTTAGCGGGTCCCGTTAAATCCCTTCACAGCTCCAAACGTCTCTCGGTTCGAGTATACGCCCGAATATAATATATTATTTTTACTTTTGAACGTCAGGACGGATTTTAGCAAATATGTAGAGAATTAAATTCTATGACTTACTGTCTCGTTCGCGAGTCAAAACTAGGTCTTGATAGTAGAAAAACACTACTATCCGTGAAAAACGTAGACCGGGCTCCGTTTGAGTTTTCGCCCAAAGCTTAACCGTAGCTTCCTACCATAGTGTGGAGCATGACTATGGTTTCAGATTATTTTATTTCAGTCTCTAGACCCTCCAAGAAAATACAAACGCTTAAATATTGAATAATTATAAAACTTGAAAATCGGGGCGTTACATTACTACCCCTCTTAAAAGAATTTCGTCCTCGAAATTTAACATACTTCTTAAAATAGACTTGGATACTGTAACTGGAAGTCATAGTTCTTCAGAAATTCCAGTCACCGTCTTTGCCTCACGTTGAGCTCTTTCTGATCGAATAGGTACCTCAAACTCTTAGGGTTGTTGAAGACATTGAACGTCGAACCATACAAGTAGTGTCTCCAAATCTTCAACGAAAAGACCACCACTGCTAACTCCAGATCGTGAGTAGGGTAATTCTTCTCGTGCACTTTCAACTGTCTCGAGGCATATGCTACCACTTTCCGATTCTGCATCATAACACAGCCTAACCCCTGGTATGAAGCGTCACAGTACACTTCAAAAGGTTCGCTTGGATCTGGTAATACTAATACTGGCGAAGTAGTCAGCCTCTTCTTCAGCTTCTGAAAACTCTGCTCACAGGCTTCAGTCCATTCAAAAGCTTTATCCTTCCTCGCCAATTGGGTAAGGGGTCCTACAATATTAGAAAATCCCTCGATGAACCTCTGATAATACCCAGCCAAACCCACAAAACTGCGTATCACAGTCACTGTGGTTGGTCACTCCCATTCAAGCACTACTTTAACTTTCGACGGATCTACAACAATTCCTTCCTTTGAAATCACGTGACCCAAAGAAACTGCACTTCGTCGAGCCAAAACTCACACTTAGACGGCTTCGCATATAGCTGTTTCTCCTTTAGAACCTGAAGAACCACACTAAGATGTTCAACATGTCCTTCCTGGTTTCGTGGATAGATGAGTATGTCGTCTATGAAAACAACGACAAACTTATCTAGATAGGGACGAAAAATCCTAGTCATATAGTCCATGAATATGGCTAGAGCATTCATCACCCTAAACGCCATTACAAGGTATTCGTAGTGCCCACAGCGTGTTTGAAATGTTGTCTTTGGTATATCCTCTGCCTTCACATGAATCTGGCGATAACCCGATCACAGATTAATCATGAAGAAAATTGTCGCTCCCCTCAACTGATCCGTCATGTCATCTATCCTCGGAAGGGGATAATTGTTCTTAATGGTAACCTTGTTCAACTGAAGATAATCCACGCATAGGCGAGAAGTTCCATCTTCTTATTCACCAGCAGCACAGGTGCTCCCCATGGCAACACACTGGGTCTAACGAACTGCTTCCCCAATTATTCCACCAACTGTTTCTTCAAGGTCTCCAACTCTGCAGATATCATACGATACAGTGCCATAGACACTAGTCCTGTTCCTGGCATAAGATCAATCGAAAACTCGATGTCTCGAACTGGCGGTAAACCTGGTACATCTTCAAGGAAGACTTCCGAAAACTCGTTCACGACATGCACGCACTCTAAGACTAGCTCGCTCTTGACCTCCAAAGAAGATAGCAACATGTATTGTTGAGCTCCTTCTTTCAAAGAAGCGTTTACTTGGTTGGCAGTCAAAAATCTAGAATTCTCAGAACTAGGGAAGATTAAGGTTTTGTTTGCACCGTCTAACAGGATATGGTTACCGGATAACCAATCCATCCCTTTGATTACATCCATTTTCGAAAAAGGCAAACGGATCAAATCAATCAAAAATGTTCTATCTTCTACAGAAATAGAACAGTTCAAACAAACTTTTGCAGTTATAACAAGCTTTGTAGTAAGTGTAGAAATTACTAAATCAAAAGGTAAAGAAGACACAGGCAATCCTAAAAGATTCACACAGTCATATGCAATAAAGGAATGCGTTGCGTCTGAATCAAACAGCACAATTAAGGTTTTACCTTCCACGACGCACTGACCTTAGATTAAGTCTTCATTTTGATAAGCCTCAGCACCATTCACAGTATAAACTCTACTCTTTGCCTTAGGCCTTGCTGCTTGCCCATTGTTGGCAGAATGTCCAGCTTTTGATTGCACATAGTCGCGTGAAGTATGCCCCGACTTCCCACACCTGAAGCATATTATCCCCTTGATTGAGCATTCTCTGGTGGCATGATTATTCTTGCCACACTTCATACACCTTTTTAGGGCATTTCCAGACTGACTAAAACCCCCACTACTTCCTCCTACAAAACGTTGTTGTTGACCTCGCTGCTTTGAATATGGTTTCCATCGAGATCTTTTATTACGATCGTTGTTGCTCTGGGGAACCCAGTCGGTCCAGAGTGACGTTACCTTCCTTCGCGAGTCTTCATCAGATCTTCGATTAGGAAGCAATCGTCCATCAAAACTGAGAACTCTTTGATCTTAAGAGGTAGCACCGCTCCTCGAATCTCGTTCCTTAAAACTTCTTCGAATTTTGCGCATTTCCACTCCTCATAGGGATGAAGATGGAAATACCTCGAATACTTCAATAGGGATTCAAAACGATCAGCATATTCTTTGACAGTCATTCCTCCTTGACATAGCTGTAGAAACTCCATGTCTTTCAACTTGTCTTGCATCCGTCGGAAAATACTCGTTCTAAAGGACTCTGCGAGTGACAACTTACAAGAAAGCAAAAGCATCACTATTCTGTCCAATATCATTCCTTTTCAGAAACAATAATGTAGAGAATAACAAACAATTGTTGTCTTTCTTACAGAAACACAACACAAACAACACAAAAGGATAGACCGAAATCATTATCCTTTCCAACATTGTTTTCTCTCAGAAACAATAACACAAAAAACAATCAGAGAAAACACAACACAATCAAGACAGACCATAACCTACAAACCCCAAAAGACTCGGCCAGCTCTTATACCATTTGTAACAGCCCAGACTGCTTTTTAGGATTGCCGACTGTCCCTACAAACCAACAAGGGTCTTTTCAGCGTGCTGTCCTCACTCACACGCTTTTTGTAAAACTTCGCAGAAGGTCACTCATCCCACAAGTGCTCCAAGTCAAGCACGTTTAACTATGAGTTTTTATGTTCTAGGCTCCCGAAAAGAAGATGAATCTTGTTGGCATAGGTAGTACCAATCAATTCTCATAAGCATTCCTTCAACTGTACAGTCACATACCTGCACAGCCTCAGGATTCCTCTCGTTCAGGTTATTACAAGACGGAAACAATTGGACGATTGACCTGGATCCGAATCATCGGTCCGTCATCGAACTAATATTTCAAAACCCCAAACCGTTTCGTGTTTGTGTTTATGTCTTATGAATTATGTCTCAAGTCCTAAGCATTATGAATGAAAATTGAGAATCCTCTTAGATAAGTCTTTGATCCTTTCTCAGATATTAACTGCTTGATTTTCAAGAATGAAATAAGTGTTGGTTCACTTAAGTCTTATGAAGTATTGATGAACTAATTCATCAATGGTATAGTACATGGTCTTGTTCGACCACATACCATACTTAATTATCACTTTTCTTCAACTCTAAGTTAATTACTTTAACTTAAGTTTTCATGCGTAAAACTTTACGGTTAAGAGTTGAAAACTCTCTTTGTACACAAAAGCCTTTCTATTTGAAAACACATAAATTTTGAAAGAACTTTGGTACATGATTAAGGTAAAGTACCTTAACAAACTTGGAAAGGTTTTTCCTTACTAACTTAGTGTAAAACCATGTTCTAAGTTAGTGTAAAAGAAATATAATCTCATCTAATGTTCTAACTATGATTCATTTTAATCAAACTTAAGGATAAAGGTCTTCATTATGTTTGAAAAAGGAACATTTTCTTGGTTCTATGATGAAGGTAATGTCTTATTAAAACTATGTTAACTTTCATGAAACTACTTCATTATTCCTCTTTTTAAAACACTTTAGTTAATTAGATGAACTATGGTTAAAGTAAAAGACACTTTTCACTTTGGTCAAACACTTGAATATTTGAAACTTTATTTGATCTTTGGATCAAAATCACTTATTGTTTTGTTTAAAAACATATGCCATTAAAACACTTTCCTTACTTCAAAACTTTGAATGATCAAGAACAAGACATGTTCTTCTATATTTTTCTTGTTAAGGCCGCAAGCCTACTCCAATGAAAAGTGAACATTTTGCTTCACCAACTAGGCAAGTTATAGCTCAAAATGCTCACAAAATTATGACAAACAACAATCACAAATCATTGCATTATAATCAAGCATAAAAATCCTTACTTGACCTAGAGATCAAAGTAGGTTTTCGAACATACTTTAAAATATTTTTCATACAATCAACATCATCATAAACATATGATAAAGCATACTATAGCATACATCATTATTAAAAATATTGTTCTCCAAGAGAACTTTAACAAATAAAGTGGTGAACCCAAACCAAAGGGTTTCACCCAAACAACCTAAAACAACCACTTTCACCTCCACCAATTTTGGTGTGATGAGGTTGACCGCCATACCTGTTGATGAATAATCCTTCGGATCAAAGTCGGTTGATCGGTTGCAAATCTCCCAATTACTCGTCCGAATACTCGTCACCAACTACAAACAACACAATCAATCAAACGTTAACATCAAACAACACAAAAATCTCCTATTTCTCATCAACAAGGGTTCGACTGTGACACCCTTAACCCCAACATTGATTTATTATATAAATATTGATTTGCAAAAAGATTCTTTGCGGAATAAAGATATGTGTTCTACCATTAATAAACATTTTCGTAATAGTTAAGAGTATCACCATTCGTAAACTCAACTTCAAATCCAATTAAATTAAACATATTGTTATAATACGTTTACAAATTCCGCATAAATAATAAATAGTTTAAACAAGATAATCCCCTAGCCCGATGTCACATGGATCAGAGCTAAACAAAAACCCATAAAGAAATAAATAACATGATCCAAAGCCCAAAGAACAACATCAAAGTGTAAACAACTCCTAATAGAGCATCCCCAACTCCACGTAAACTCCAACGCGTTACTCCTCAATCCCTTGCCCTTGAGAATCATCTGTACAAATCGTACATTATACAAGAATGGACATAAATACAAAGGGATGAGAAGACATACTCATATACATATGTTATGGAAGTAAAATGGAAATTAAGGCGAGTGCATACATACAAATATATATATATATATATATATATATATATATATATATGTATATATATATATATATGTAAGCATACATAAACATATAAGTACTACACACCTACAAACATGACATAATCATCTTCGTAAATCAAGTCAAATCTTCTCATAACATTTTAACATATCATTTCGTTATATTTTGCAAACATGATGTATTACAATCACAAGCAACAATGTCCCCTCGGACTCATACAACACCCATTTTTGAGTACCCACAAACAGGCTCTCTAGGGGCTGGGTCTCATCCACGGGCTCTTAGTGGCTGGATCCCATCTCGGGCCATTCCATGGCTGGGTCCATAAACGGGCCATTGATAGCTGAGTCCCATCTCGGGCCTTGCAGAGCTAGGCGTCACACAAGCAGTCACAAATGAGTACCTGTCACGGGCTCCTTAGAGCTGTGTCTCACACATAAACAATACATCACATTTCAATATAGTCACAATCATAGTTCACATACATTCATCCTTAATTATAACTCAATATTCACATATTATAATCTCAAACCAATAGTTATATAATTCATGATTACAACTCATCACAACATTATCATAATAACATTTACAAACACTAGCACTTATAATAACACATACATATTTATAACATTATAGCAACAAATACACACTTTATGATAGTATAATCATACAATTAAGTTCAATATATTAATCATAACACACTATCATTCCAGTCATTGCTCAAACAATGGTAACAACAAATCATTTAAGGCACAAGGGGATCGTGGGAATCCCTAATCACCTCATTCCCATACGATATGATCATCTTCCCCCCATACCTGGTATGACGATCACAATGAACAAAGGAAGAGAAAAGGTCCGGAAAAGGTTGCGTCTCATGAACACTCGATCTCACGACACTTGATATCACGATCACAGCCCCAAAAGGTTAAATGGTAGCAACAAGAAAGAGGGATTGTGATGGCAGTGATGCTCCTCAAGCGAAGGCGAAGAAAAACGATGAAAAAAGGTGCAATCTCCTTCAAGAATCCTTGAAAATTGAAAAGGGTTTATGAATCCTTGTTTAGAGAGAGAGAGACAGTTTCTAAGAGTAATTCGTGCTAGAAAATAGGTTTATGTCGAGTCTTATGGTGTAAATATGAGTTTGGGTCATTATGGGCTGATTAGAAGCCCAAAAACACGTTTGTGATGCGTGCCGATTCGCGAGGCGAGTCACTTTGCGTGAGGCGAACCAGAGAGCTGCAAAAATCTGTCTACCAGATTCGGGAGGCGAATTTGACTTCGTAGGTGAACCGATAGAAGCGGAATTTGGCCCTAACACCTGAAATAATACTTGTAGATAATTCTCTAAGCTTTCCAACGCATCCAAGATCGCCTCAATCGGACCTCTAGAACTCAAGATATGGATAAAACCGTAAAACAGGTTTCTTGGACTCGAATGGATTGACCCTTTCTAAAGGTTAAACTATCCCAAACATGAACTTAGGCACCAAGAGCAAGCATATACAACATATATGCAACATATATAAACCAAGACGAACACATATTAACATGTATTAACATAGGGTGAAAATTGGGGTGTTACGTTGGCCACTATGCAGAAAAATTAGCTAGGGATGTCCTAAATTTCTTATCTCTTGGATGGATGATCCTTAGGTATACCTAACACTAAAAAAAGTCTTATTACTCACAACTTGGATAAAAAACTCAACATTTTTCCACATCTAAGTTTCGGCCATTTAATACCTATATGGGTTAGAGAAAGTTTTTGGTTATATGCTCTTAGATAGTGAAAGAGAATGATGAAACTAGTTCATAGAAATTGATTTGGTATTAAAAGGATTTTTCTACACTTTTCTATGAATTTTCAAAGTTTTGGATCAAAACTTGGATCTTCATGAATCAAGAGATTCAAGAGATGAAATAGAGAGATTAAAAGAGTTAAGATGGAGTTCATACCTCCTAGAATCAAAGACTAAAGAGAAAGGAACTTCCTTTTCACAAAAAGCTTCAACTTTTCAAGATCAAAAGTTGGTTTTTGGTGAAGAACACATGAAGAACTTGACGAACAAGTGAGAGAAGAGAGGAGAGAGAGAGAGAGCTCGAAATGGCCAAGTGGGTGAGTGAGTGAGTGATATAGATATTTTCATGTCATGGCAAACTTGTAAAAATAACCAAAGGACAATTTGGTCATTTCCTTAAAAGACCAGGGGTATTTTGATCATTTCACATCCAGATATATTCAGATTGTCATCATGAGAGTTTCACGAAAGTCAACTTGATGTGACTTGATGGGACATCATGTTTATCCGTTAGTGGGTCCCGTTAAATCCCTTTACAGCTCCAAACGTCTCCCGGTTCGAGTATATGCTCGAATATAATATATTATTTTCACTTTTGGATGTCAGGACGGATTTTAGCAATATGTAGAGAATTAAATTCTAAGACTTACTATCTCGTTCGCGAGTCAAAACTAGGTTTTGATATTAGAAAAACACTACTATCCGTGAAAAACGTAGATCGGACTCCGTTTGAGTTTTCGCCCAAAACTTAACTATAGCTTCCTACCATAGCTTAGAGCACGACTATGGTCTCAAATTATTTTATTTCACTCTCTAGACCCTCCAATAAAATACAAACGCTTAAATACTGAATAATTATAAAACTTGAAATTGGGGCGTTACACAGTACATGGCCTGTGATTTTGGTGATTTATAACCTACCTCCGTGGCTATGCATGAAGCACAAATATATTATGTTGTCTTTGTTAATTTCTGGGCCCAAACAACTAGGAAATGATATCGACATATACTTCGCTCCTTTAATTGAAGACTTAAAGCAAATGTGGGAGACTAGTGTAGATGTGTATGATGGGTATAGAGAAGAAAGTTTCACCTTGAGGACTATGATCTTTGGCACAATTAATGATTTTCCGGCATACGATAATTTGTAGGATACAATACCAAAGGTCAATGTGCATACCCTATATATGAAGAAAGAACAGATTGGATGCGGTTGGAACATGGTAAGAAGAATGTCTTCCTTGGGCATCGTAGATTTTTGCATTCAAGTCATCATTATTGATTTTGGAGAAAGGCATTCAAGGGAATGCAGAAGAACATATATCTCCTTTGCCGTTGATGGTTGCGCAACTATTTGAAAAGGTAAAAGATTTGAGCATTGAATTCAGGAAACCTTTTGCAGGAGAGCTTGTCACACGAGGGTGGAAGAAAATGTCGATTTTATTTGAGCTGTCACATTGGAAGTCATTATAAGTAAGACATTTCATTGATGTGATGCATGTTGAAAATAATATCTTTGATAGTTGTTGTGTTCAAAACACACTTATGGACAATGTGCCCTGTAACTGAAATAATATAGGATGGAAGTCTAGATATCGTACCCAAGAGATTAATTATGATATAACAGTGATAAAGCAAGTACTGGAATAGGAAAATCCTTGTGCTATTCAGACTAATCAAGTACTATTAAGAAATAAGTAATACTAGAGCAGCAGCCAAAGATAACGAAAAAGATAACAAGAGAGTTTAGAAATCAAGAGTAAAAGAGCCTATAGCCGTGGTTTCACTTGTGCTTTCGATAGCCCCCCAAATCCTAATTATATTCAATTTCGTAGTTGCTTTTCAAATATCTATCCCTCTATGAAAACTATTAATTGTTTTTCAGGCAATCAATATTCTTTTCCCCAGATGAACCCAATGGTTGTCAGGCAAAGAGTTTAAATGATTAGAAAGCATAAAGCGCAAAGAGGTTGAATAACTGAAAGGAGTAAATTACGTTTCTCAAATCTAGATATTAAACCCCGGTTATCCTATAGGTCTACCAATTTAATTGGGCTTGATAGCAAAAATATCAATCAATTGATTAAGAGCATACAAAGGGTGCACAATCCTAGTATGGGATGAAGAACAACAAAATAACACTATTCAAATTGAAACCTTGAAACCAAATAGAATTGAATTAAAGCTAAGACATAGCGAAAAGGGTTTCTACAAACGCAAGATCCACCACAACTCTAGTGGTGAATTTAGCTACTTATAGTAATAGAGAAAACCAAAGTCAACAATGGAAATCGTATCTTGGATAATTAAAGAGGGAGAAGTTGTCTCCAACTTAATCTCCAGGTGCCAAATCCTACTCTAGAAAATAGTTCTCAAAGAAAATAAAGATATGAAAGAGAGTTTAAAAGATATTTCTAAAGTGGCACAGAGGGCCTCTATTTATAACAAAATATGTGGACAAGGCCTTGAATTAGGTCTTCTGCGCCATCAACACGGGCATGCCAATCAGGTGGCACGGGCCTGCTCTTTACTCGGCACGGCGTGCTCTTCATGACATCATGCCGTGCTCAAATCTGTCAGGGCATACCAACTTCGAAGAAAAACGTTCTAGTGCATAGGCTGCAGCACCGACATGCTCCCTTTTTGGCACGGTCATGCTCTTCACGATAGGGACCATGCTAGCTTTTGTCAGGCCTTGCTTCTTCGAGTCATGCCTTGCTTCCTTTGGCACAAGCGTGCTCTCGCATGGCACGGGCGTGCTACTCCCAGCACTTCAGTATTCTGTCCAATTAAGCTGTAAAAACATTCACTTTTCCTCAAAAGTTCATCAAGTTGCTTTTTAATGTCAATTCTATCAAAACGTAAGTAAAATAGTGAAATACAATAATATTTATCTTTAAATGCATCGAAATTCAACCCAAATATCCTCTATAAAATGCACAGAATTGAGGTTCATCAAACTTCCCACACTTGAACATTGCCTGTCCTCAAGCAATTATCTGGCTTAAAATAATTTTCAAAAGAAACATCAGACTTAAACTAAGGGAATCCAAAACAAATAGAATTTTTCAAAATTGCGATAATAGTCCAGCAAGTATTATTTTCAAAAGAAAGTCAAGCGATTACCTGATTAGAACTTTAAATTCCTTGAAATCAAACTTTCCAAAAGACCGAGGGTCGCTCCACTCACTATCTCTCAGCGTATTGGGCAAAAATATTCAAAGCACTCAAGATTCTCAAATAAATACATTACCATAGGCCAACCATTAACCAAAAGTCCACAATATGATTCACATGCATGTAGAAGAAGGAATGGGTCTTTCAAGGGTTGTAAGGGACCAAGGCATTGATGTCAGGTGCGGTAGAGAAAGAAAGGGATATTCAAAGGGTTAAACCAAGAAAGTAAAGTAATAACCTCTTGAAGCATAAAAGAGCATAAAGTGCATTGACACCTTTTTCAAAATATTGAAGGATCTACTACTTTTCTTCAACCTTTCTCTCTTTCCTTTGCTATAAGCTTTTTCTTTTTCTTGCCTTCTCTCTAACTTTATTTTCATCAAATGTTTTTTTTTTCTTTTTGCTGCCAGCTTTTTTTTAATACTTTTATTTTTGGAAAGAGATCCACCACCACACGTCCCTATTGTTGCTCCATTATACCTAAGAGTGCCCCAACCAGAGTTCCACATGCATATAAGTCAAATTTGCCTCGAGACGGTCTCATGACAAGTTCTAGAATATATTCACTTGAGAGTCGCACTCATCAAATAAAAAGGGTTAATATAATATTGTCAATGTAACTTAACCCCATAAAAGTCCAAATCTCACATTTAGAAGCTAAGTCTAATGAAAAATTTTCAATCAAAGAATTTTTCTGCCAATTATCAGTTTTCAAATACTAACTTTTTCGAACATACTTATGAGACTATCAAAGCAATTTGTCAATTTTTTTTTCTTGTAAGGGGTTTCCTTAATTTTAAAAGAGAGTTAAGCCAAATAATTGGATGCAACAATATCAAAAATATGAATATTTTTCCTTTCCACACTTAACTTATGCAGTGTCCTTAATGCAACACATTTAATCATGAAATATAAGTGGAGAGAGAAAGGAGATGAGAATTTTATTTCTTCACACAAGTATGTAAGACCTTGCTCACATATGTAAAGGCTTGCTCATCAACACAAAATTCAAAATCATATGCAAATCAACCCTATTCTACTCATGGGAGCAACATAAGGATTTGATGCAACTAATTTATTTAAAGTAGGACACAGATAAAGCAAAAAAATTTTGGAAACCACTCGGATCCCATAGCTTGTGGTAGAAAGACCAAGGTGTGCTCAAAACATAAGATATTCCTCCCGGATCCCATGGCTTGTGGAAGGAAATCCTAATGATGCTCAACATACAAGTTCTTCTTCTTGGATCCCATGGCTCGAAGCATGGTGATTGTAGGAAAAAATCCTCAAGAGCCAAGGAGGCTACTTCGAATGTGAAGGTATGTTTGATTCCTCCATGATCGAATGGCATGTAAGAATCTCCTCTTTTAACCTCTTCATGGGTGAAATCTTCATTAAGCACAAAAAACTCATCTTTTGCAGCGGACTTTGAAATATTCGCACATGCGTGTAACCCAATATACGTATGCAAATCAGAATTTTTGGATCCAACTTGCTTGCTCTCCTCATAATTGCTTCCTTCTGATTCACTGTCTGGTATAGACGGGCATACATGGACTGATGTATGGTCGTGCTCACTTATTGCTAAGCCTTCATCCTCTTTTTTATGCTCAGCTTGAGAGGCAAGTGATTCATGCACTTTTTGAGATACCAATGTTGCAAAAGCATATATTTGTGTTTGCAAAGCTTGGAATCTGCGATCAGTCTACTCCATGAACTTCATCAATGCAACAAGGTTGTAGTTTTGAGTCATTATCGGTCCACTCAATAAATCTAGCCAAAGTCTCTTCAAAATATGGTTCTTGTTCCTCATAATTAGCCCAAGGATTTGGAATAACCTCCAGTTTAGATTCCCACGCTGCGTTGGTAAAGTAATCTCCAAGAGTTCTCCTCTCTTCCATGGTTCTGCAAAATAAAATCAACTACAAATAGGCTGTTAACATACAGATAAAATAAAATAATATTTTTTTATTCTAAAGTAACTAGGATTTCTTTCTTCCAATATCACAAATAACACAAAATATCACAAATTAATCCACGGCAACGGCGCCAAAAACTTGTTGCGTTCAAAACACTATTAAGGGCAGTGTACCCTGTCGCAGAAGTAATATAGGACGAAAGTTCAGATATCGTACCCAATAGATTAATTATGATATAACAGTGATAAAGCAAGTACTGGAATAGGGAAATTCTTGTGCTATTCAGACTAATCAAGTACTATTAAGAAATAAATAATAATAGAGCAACAACAAAAGATAACAAAAAGATAAGAAGAGGGTTTAGAAATCAAGAGTAAAAGAGCCTAGAGCCGTGGTTTCACTTATGCTTTCGATGCCCCCAAATCATAATTCTATTCAATTTTGCAGTTGCTTTTCGAATATCAATCCCTCTACAAAAACTATTAATTGTTTGCAGGCAATCAATATTCTTTTCCCCAGATGAATCCAATGGTAGTTAGGCAAAGAGTTTAAATGATTAGAAAGAATAAAGCGCAAAGAGGTTGAATAATCGTGTATATATATATATATATATATATATATATATATATATATCACGTTTTCTCAAATCTAGATATTAAACTTCGGTTATACTATAGGTCTACCAATTTAATTGGGCTTAATAGCCAAATATCAATCAATTGATTAAGAGTATACAAAGGGTGCGCAATCTTAGTATGGGATGAAGAACAATAGAATAACACTTTTCAAATTACAATCTTGAAACCAAATAAAATTGCATTAAAGGTAAGACATAGCGAAAAGGGTTTCTACTAACATAAGATCCATCATAACTCTAGTGGTGAGCTTAGCTACTCATAGTAATAGAGAAAACCAAAGTCAACAATAGAAAATGCATCCTGGATAACTAAAGAGGGAGAAGTCGTCTCCAACTTAATTTCCAGTTGCCAAATCCTACTCTAGAAATCAAAACTATAAACTAAAAGACTAAAATAAGAGTATAGTTCTCAAAGAAAATAAAAAGATGAAAGAAAGTTCAAAAGATATTTCTAAAGTGGCACAGACGACCTCTATTTATAACAAAAATTATGAATAAGGCCTTGAATTAGGTCTTTTGCGCCGTCAGCATGGGTGTGCCAATCAGGTGGCATGGGCATGCTCTTTATTCAGCACGAGTGTGCTCTTCATGATATCAGTGAAATAGACAGATGCAAACACTAGAAGGGAGTTGAATGGTGTTTGACAAATTTATGCGGAATTTAAAAACTTTTTTGCAAGCACAGACGGGTGCTAGTAGACGAGTAAACTTAGACAGGTCAATCAAACTAATAACTCGTCTGAAGGTTTTCACAGAAAACACACAATCATGCAAGATGAAAATAGGTTTGATAAACACAATTATAAACCCCTTTAGTTAGATGATAGTTAAGATAAATAATCAAACTAAAGAGTTAAGGGAAAAAGAGAGATCACTCAGCAGGTTTTATCCTGGTTCACCTCTTAACAATGAGGCTACATCCAGTCCTTGGCAGCACCAAGTTATCTCACTGTAACTGATTTAGGTTACAGGACAGACAAGTATTATTTTCACACCTAACCTCTTCAGGCTCCAGACGAGTATTGTTTGGATACCTAACCTCTCCAGGCTCCAGACAAGTACTGTTTGCACACCTAGCCTCTTTAGGCTTAGATGGGTATTGTTTGAGAGAAGTTGTAAAATAAATTACGATTTGCAAGTCTTTCACAAGCACTCAGACGAGTATATTAAATGTGAAGTTCTAAAAGACTGCGTAATAACTTCAAATGATTGAAGAATAAATAATGAAAGAATGAAGATATAAATGCGCAGAGTAATTGCTCTTTGATTGCTTTGTTCGTTCTCTTCTCTACTTGAATCTTCAAAGTCTTCTTCATTAAATAGGCTTCAGGATTTTAAAGCCGTTAGACACAATGTTTGAAAGCTTGGCCTTTTGCAGATCTTCAATAAATGCAATAGAGCCATTCTGGTCAGCCATTAAAGCATCGGGAACTTCGCTTGTTAGAGTGATAAAGACTTCTGATACACCTTTGGTCTCAGCAGGTCTGTATACGTGCTTTTTGTTTGGGTAAAGCACTTTGTCTTATCAGAGACGAGACAGCTTTCATCGAATTTATTCTTTAACGTTAGTCACCAGACGGGTGAGTAACTTTATTAGACAGGTTGACTCTTTAACAAAGAGATGACGTCATTTGCATAGTCTTTTAGACGGGTGAGTCTTCCTTTGATCAGACGGTTGAAGACTTCATTAGACGGGTGAACTTCTCTTAGTTCAGACGAGTGAACCTTAGCTAATTCAGACGAGTGAACTTATCTCAGTTCAGACGAGTGAACTTTAGTTAGTTTAGACGTGTGAACTTAAGTTAGGTCAGACGGGTGAACTTATCCAAGTGTAGACGAGTGAACAGTTCATATAGACACTTAATGTTTTAATCTGCACACTAAGTAGACGAGTTAAACACCACAGACTGGTTCAATTAAATCATTGAATAACCGTTTTAATCTCATCAAAACTATGGAAAATGCACATCAGACATTTGGAAACTCAACAATCTCCCACTTTTTGATGATGACAAAACATGTTAAATGATTTAATGAACTTAAGAAAATTCACATAAAGCAGTCATGTATATATATCAGACAATTGTAACATGATCAGACAGATTTAAACATTGTTCCATTATTACAACTTACTCAGACAGATAAGTATTGAAAGCATTGATCTTTTTATCTCACTCTTATTTTTCTCCCCCTTTTGACATTATCAAAAGCAATAAAACATAGACAGAGAGAAAAGAAAAGATACATATTATTTATCATATTTCCATATCAGATGGATGTCATATTTCCATATAAGACGGATAAACATATTTCCATATCAGACGGATGAACAATTGTTCATATCAGACAGTTGTAATATTAAAACATTTTTCATTTAACTTTCTCCCCCTTTTGTCATAATCAAAAAAGAGAAACAGAGGAGGTAATTGTATTTAACCATCATTGGCTGTGTACAGGTAATTTAAAGAAAATTATAAATAAGGTACTAAGAGAACAAAAAGAGTTAAAAGCAAGTTTGTCCTTTGGTTTTGCCTAAAGGCTTCTTCAACTGCTCCCCTTGAGCAGATGCATCCTCTTAAGGATTTTGAAAACAAAGAGAAAGAGTTTGAAAAAAAAAAATGTAAGAACGAAATACCTTTTAAAAGAATGAAAAAAAGGAGATTTTCCCTTTTTAAAGATCAAAGACGGTTTTATTTTAAATGAAAACAACAAAAAGATGGAGGTTTAAAAAAAAGGTTTAGATTTAAAATAAAAACAGCCATGTACACATTTTTCCTCAGAGAAAGAAATGACATTAAAGATAATAAGCATTTAAAAGAAAATATTTCAAATAAAGAGTATGATTCAAAGAGTCAGACCGTTAAACACAGACAGGTAACGTAAACACTCATCAGACAGGTTATTCAGCAAAGCAATGTATATTCAAGTTGTCTCTTATAAACTTAAACCTATCCTCAGCTAATGCTTTTGTAAAGATATCAGCCCATTGATTTTCAGTTTTAACAAACTTAACATCAAATATACCTTTTTGAACGTAATCTCTTATGAAGTGATGTTTGATTTCTATGTGCTTAGCCTTAGAATGTTGTATGGGATTCTTAGTTAGGAAAATAGCACTTGAATTATCACACTAGACACGTATATTATGCTCAAATATAGAGTAATCTTCTATTTGATGTTTTACCTATAATAGCTGTGAGCAGCAACTTACAGCAGAGACATATTCTGCTTCTGCAGTTGACAATGCAATAGTCGTCTGTCTTTTGCTTGACCAGGAGACTAAGTTTGCTCCAATGAAATGACATCCTCCACTGGTGCTTTTCCTTTCAATTCTATCTCCAGCAAAGTCAGCATCACAAAAACCAACTAATCTGTAATCTTGTGTTCTCAAATACATTAAACCAAGATTAGTGGTTCCAAGTAAATATCTAAAGATTCTTTTAACAGCCTTAAGATGAGATTCTTTGGGTTCAGATTGGAATCTAGCACACATACAGACACTAAATTGAATATCAGGTCTGCTAGATGTTAAATAAAGAAGAGATCCAATCATACCTCTGTAGACAGTTAGGTCTACCTTTTTACCTTCCTCATCTTTGCTTAGATTAACATTGGTTTGCATGGGAGTTTTCATAACCTTTGAGCTATCCATTTTGTAATTATTTAGAATCTCCTTGATGTACTTTTGTTGATGGATGTAGATTCCATCACTCGTCTGCTTGATTTGCAGTCAAAGGAAGAACTTCAATTCTCCCATCATGCTTATTTCAAATTCTGCTTGCATCAACTTAGAGAATTCTTTGCACAATTTTTCATTTGTAGCTCCAAAAATAATATCATCAACATATATTTGAACTACTATGAAGTTATCTTTTGCGCATTTCTTAAATAAAGTTGTATCAACTTTTCCTCTTATAAAGCCATTATTCATAAGAAAAGAACTAAGTCTATCATACCATGCTCTAGGCGCTTGTTTTAAACCATATAAAGATTTTTAAAGTTTGAAAACATGATCTGGTTTTTCATTATCTTCAAAACCAGGAGGTTGTTTAACATAAACTTCTTCTTCAATTATTCCATTTAAAAAAGCACTTTTTACATCCATTTGAAATAAAGTAATTTGATGTTGTGCAACATATGACATAAGTATACGAATAGCTTCTATTCTAGCTACAGGTGCAAAAGTCTCAGTATAGTCAATACCTTCTTGTTGGTTGTAGCCTTGAGCTACTAACCTTGCTTTATTTCTGACGACTTTGTCATCTTCATCTAGCTTGTTTCTGAAAACCCATCTTGTTCCAATGACAGACTTGTCTGTTGGTTTGGAGACAAGTTTCCAGACATCATTCCTTTTGATCTGATTAAGTTCCTCTTGCATAGCAAGAATCCAGCTTTAATCTTCAAGAGCTTCCTCAATATGCTTTGGTTCAATTTCAGATAAAAAAGCCATATTGTTTGACTCTCTTAAGACAGATCTGGTTCTAACACCTTCAGAGGGACTTCCAATGATAAGATCTTCAAGATGATGAGCTTTGAATTTCTAGTCTCTTCTGAGATCATCATTCTGATGTTGATTTGACTGATGACTCATCTACCCCACTTGTCTGACAGATTCCTCAGCAGATTCTGTTTTTGATACGTCTGGCTGTTGACTCGTCTGCTAGGTAAGGTCAAGTCCTGCAAGATCATCTTCTAGATCTGATAGTTCCCTATCAATCTTTAGATTATCATTGAATTTTACATGAATGGATTCCTCAACAACAGAGGTTCTAGAGTTTAAAACTCTATATGCCTTAGACACTTCAGAATATCCAATGAAGATACCTTTGTCTACACTTCAGAATATCCAATGAAGATACCTTTGTCTACCTTGGAATCAAACTTTCCAAGTTGATCCTTGGTATTTAGGATGAAGTATTCACATCCAAATGCATGGAAATAAGATATGTTGGGTTTTCTACTTTTCCACAATTCATAAGGAGTCTTCTTTAGGATAGACCTTATAAGTATTCTATTTTGCACATAACATGCAGTGTTTACTGCTTCAGCCCAGAAGTACTTAAGGAGATTATTTTCTTTGAGCATTGATCTAGCCATCTCTTGCAGAGATCTGTTCTTTCTCTCAACCACTCCATTTTGCTGTGGAGTTCTAGGTGCAGAGAAGTTCGGAGAGATTTCATTCTCTTCGCAGAACAGTTGGAATTGCTCATTTTCAAATTCTCCCCCGTGATCACTTCTAAGGTTAGAAATACAGAAACTTGCTCATTTTGTACTTTCTTACAGAATACAGAGAAGGCCTAAAAGGACTCATCCTTGTGGGTTAAGAAAAGTACTCATGTAAATCTAGAATAGTCATCAAAAATGACAAATCCATATTTCCTTCCAGCTAAACTGGCAACACTAACTGGTCCAAACAGATCCATGTGTAACAGCTGAATAGGTCTCGAGGTTGATACAAGGTTTTTTGATTTGAAACTTGATTTTACTTGTTTATCTCTCTGAAATACATCACATAAAACATCTTTTTTGAAACTAATATCAGGCAATCCTCTCACAAGGTTATACTTTTTCAATTTCAAAATAAGTTTCATACTAGCATGTTCTAGTTTCTTATGCCATAACCATCTTTCATCCTCTTTAGACATCAGACAAGTTACACTTTGATCTGAGAGTTCAGTTAGCTCAATCTTATAAAAATTTTGCTGTCTATTAGCTGAAAAGAGGGTCTTGCACTCTTGTCTTTGACTATGCATTCATTATTAGTGAAGGAGACATCAAATCCACTATCACATAATTGACTTATGCTAAGTAAATTGTGTCTTAGTCCTTTAACCATAAGCACATTTGAGATTGAGGGAAGAAGAGGTTTACCACCAATTGTACCAACACCAATTACTCTTCCTTTTTGGTTGCCTCCAAAGGCAACAAATCCACCATTTTTAGACTGGAGGTCTTAGAACATAGACCTTTCTCCTGCCATATGTCGCGAGCAGCCACAGACCAGGTACCAGCAGAGGCATCTGCTTTGTCCTATTAAGGATGCCTGCAACATAAATTATTTTATCTTTAGGTACCCATATTTTTCTGGGTCCTTTTCTGTTAGTTCTAGGAGTCTGTGAAGACTTCCTCTTCTTCTTGTGAAAACACTTAGACATAACATGTCCAGCTTTTCCACAGAAGTTACAGATGGGTCTAATTCTAACTAGAGTGGATTTAACATAGACAGTTGAAGATTTTGTTGATACTTTATGATCAGCTTGATGATTATATCCAATGCCTTCTTTGTTAAGAAAGTGTCTCTGACATCCTGGCAGTTTTGTCAGATTTTCTCTGCCATTAACAAATCTAGCAAGATCAGAAGTAAGCTCCTTCACTTTCCGTTGAAGTGTGACAACTTCTTCAGAATGTGATGTTTCACTTGAGATCGAAGCTTCATCAGACTTTTCAGTCCTCAGCTGGCTATTCTCTTTGGCCAGCATCTCACACTCTTGAGATTTTTGTTTATGCTCACTGAGGAGTTTAACATAATCTCTCTTGAGGGATTTGAAGGCCTTAGATAGGCCTTTGGATTCCTCTACCCGCTCATCATAAGCATCATGCAATTCCTCAAGTTCAGAATGTACCTCAGTTTCAGGTTCTGAATCTATATTGGCCATCAGACAGAGATTGGCTTCCTCTTCTATCTCTTCTCCTTCAGAAGATGAGCATTTAAGATCTTCCCATGTGGCCATCATTCCTTTCTTCTTCTTTTTGAAGAACTTCTTTTTGGAAGCTTTCTTCAAAAGAGGGCATTCAGGTTTGATGTGACCAGGCTTCTTGCACTCATAGTAGACAACAGGACTCTTGGCTGTTGATGTGGATTCTTTGTGGGATTTTCTGAAAGGCTTCTCCTTTCTGAACTTCTTCTTTCTCCAGAGCTTCTTCATTTTTCTGGTCATGAGAGAAGTCTCTTCATCATCATCAGAATTCTCTTCATCAGACTCATCTATGTTACAGTCAGACTCGTCTGCCTTTGAGGCTTTTAAGGCTTTAGCTGCCTTTAGATCAACTTTTAGAGCAATGGCTTTGCTCTTTTTGATTGACACATCTTCATTGAGCTCTTGCTCATGAACAGTGAGTGTGCCAAGAAGTTCATCCATAGTAAAGGAGGTGAGATCCTTGGCTTGAGATATAGCAGTGACAAGGGGTCTCCACTGCCATGGAAGACTTCTGAGAATCTTAACAACTTTCTCAGCATTAGTATATGTTTTACCAAGAGATTTTAAGCCATTAGTAATAGTTTGGAATCTACCAATCATTTGAACAACAGATTCACCTTCATCCATGGTGAACAATTCATATTTTCTAACAAGAATAGAAATTTTAGATTCCTTTACCTTTGCAGTTCCTTCATGTGTGACAGATAAGGAGTCCCACATTTCTTTAGCAGATTATAGCATATCTGGCTTTATGGTTTAGATCCCATCTTGTCTTTTCTGCAGGTGTCCACTGAGCCTTCGGCTTGTCTGAGCCATCATTATTTTGAGGAGTGTAAGGACCATCAGTAATGACATCCCATACATTAGAGTTTGTTGACAAGATGAACTAGTGAAACCTTTCGTTCCAGTAGTTATAATTTGTACCATTGAAGAAGGGAGGTCTGGTCATGGAGCCTCCTTCAGGTTGGGGATTCCCACTCGAGCTTGCTCCAGAATTCATTGTCTATACTTCAGGATCTTTTCTCTACACTGTTAGGTGCTCAACCCAGAGGCTGAGCTCTGATACCAATTGAAATAGACAGATGCAAACACTAGAAGGGGGTTGAATGGTGTTTGACAAATTTATGCGAAATTTAGAAACTTTTTCGCAAGCACAGACGGGTGATAGTAGACGAGTAAACTTAGACAGGTCAATCAGACTAATAACTCGTCTGAAGGTTTTCACAGAAAACACACAATCATGCAAGATGAAAATAGGTTTGATAAATACAATTATAAACCCCTTTAGTTAGATGATAGTTAAGATAAATAATCAAACTAAAAAGTTAAGGGAAAGAGGATGATCACTCAACAGGTTTTATCCTGGTTCACCCCTTAACAATGAGGCTACGTCTAGTCCTTGGCAGCACCAAGTTTTCTCACTATAACTGATTTAGATTATAGGACAGACAAATATTATTTTCACACCTAGCCTCTTCAGGCTCCAGACTAGTATTGTTTGACACCTAGCCTCTCCAGGCTCCAGACAAGTATTGTTTGCACACCTAGCCTCTTCAGGCTCAGATGGGTGTTGTTTAAGTGAAGTTGTAAAATAAATTACAATTTGCAAGTCTTTCACAAGCACACAGACGAGTGTATTAAATGTGAAGTTCTAAAAGACTGCGTAATAACTTCAAATGATTGAAGAATAAATAATGAAGGAATGAAGATATAAATGTGCAGAGTAATTGCTCTTTGATTGCTTTGTCCGTTCTCTTCTCTACTTGAATCTTCAAAGTCTTCTTCATTAAATTGGCTTCAAGATTTTAAAGCCGTTAGACACAAAATTTGAAAGTTTGGCCTTTTGCAGATCTTTAATAAATGTAATAGAGTCGTTGTGGTCAGCCATTAAAGCATAGGGAACTTCGCTTGTTCTCTTTCATCAGAGTGATAAAGACTTCTGATACACCTTTGGTCTCAGCAGGTCTGTATACGTGCTTTTTGTTTGCAGAGGGAAGACTTTCCCTTTTGGTGTAAGATGCAGTTGTGTTTAGGTAAAGTACTTTGTTGAAATTCCTTATCAGAGACGAGACATCTTTCATCTAATTTATTCTTTAACGTTTGTCACCAGACGGGTGAGTAACTTTATTAGACGGGTTGACTCTTTAACAAAGAGATGACATCAGTTGCATAGCCTTTTAGACGGGTGAGTCTTCCTTTGATCAGACGGTTGACGACTTCATTAGACGGGTGAACTTCTCTTAGTTCAGACGAGTGAACCTTAGCTAGTTCGGACGAGTGAACTTATCTCAGTTTAGACGAGTGAACTTTAGTTAGTTCAGACGTGTGAACTTAAGTTAGTTCAGACGAGTGAACAGTTCATATAGACACTTAATGTTTTAATATGCACACTAAGTAGACGAGTTAAACACCACAGACAGGTTCAATTAAATCATTGAATAACTATTTTAATCTCATCAAAACTATGGTAAATGCACATCAGACATTTGGAGACTCAATAATCAGGCCGTGCTCAAATCTGTCAGGGCGTACCAACTTAGTAGAACAACGTTCTAATGCACGGGCTGCAGCACAGGCGTGCTCTCCTTTTGGCACGGTCGTGCTCTTCGCGATAGGGACCGTGCTAGCTTTTGTTAGTCCTTGCTTCTTTGAGTCAGACCTTGCTTCCTTTGGCACGGGCGTGCTATGCATGGCATGAACGTGCTACTCCCAGAACTTCAGTATTCTGTCCAATTAAGCTCTAAAAACATGCACTTTTTCTCAAAAGTTCATCAAGCTGCCTCTGAACGTTAATTCTATCAAAATTTAAGTAAAAGGGTGAAATATTATAATATTTATCTCTAAATGCATCAAAATTTTACCCAAATACCGCCTATAAAATTCACAGAATTGAGGTTCATCAATAGTGTCATTGGTACCTTACTCAATGTGCCGGGGAAGACTAAAGATGACATCAATACAAGGTTGGACTTGGTTAGTATGGGATTGAGACCCGAATTGGGACCAGTAAAGAAGGGGAAACGTACATATCTACCTCCAGCCTCTCATGCACTATATAGAAAAGAGAAAATTGTTTTCTGTATGTTTCTTCATGGAGTTAAAGTTACAGAGGGCTACTCTTAAAACATTAGGAACCTCGAATCAATGAAAGATCTCAAGTTAACGGGTCTAAAGTTGCATGATTGCCATGTTATCATGGAGAATTTTCTACCTATCGGTATACGATCCATTTTGCCCAACACAGTGCGGGAGACCTTAACTAAACTTTGTTTCTTCTTCAAGGCAATTTGCAGCAAAGTGATCATTGACCCTAGAAATTTGCCAACATTGCAAACAGAAATTGTTGACTTTATGTGAGTTTGGGATGCATTTCTCATCTTCATTCTTTGACATAATGGTTCATCTAATCATTCATCTGGTTAGAGAGACACAATTGTGTGGGCCAACTTATACCAGATGGATGTACCCGTTTGAGCATTACATGAAGATATTAAAAGGGTATGTGAAAAACCCATCCCGATAAGACGGTTGTACTGTTGAACAGTACACGTGAACACCCCATTTTAATCGGGTCTATTTTATTTTTCATTTAAATTTTCCAAAAATACAAAAAAAATTGAAAAAATAAAAATCATAAAAAATATATTGAATTTTGAGAAAATCCAAAAAGAGTGGAGTTTTATTTTATTTCTTCATAAAAATCCAAAAAATAAAAATAAAAGAAAGAATCACAAAAATATTTTGAGCATCATTTATTTATTTATTTATGTTTGCCTTTAAAAAATATAGAAAAAATTTGTCTTGTTAATAAAGAAAAAAAGAACAATAAAGTCTTTTGAGCCAAAAACAAGTCTAGAGCCACTTACCCATGCCCACCCATAACCCAGATTCCTTCTTTCTATCAGAAACCTAGTCGCTGCTGCATAGCCCCAAGTACGATAATCACGATCGTTTCTTTCTTTGGACACGCCTAGCACTGCAGTTGCGCAGAAACTGAAAGGAAAGTGAGGATTTCCTTCCTTCCTCAGGTCGTTGACAGAGGGCATGAGAGATATTCTCGAGGGGGAGGAAGTGCAAGGAAGGATGTGGGTTCATCCCTATAAATGCCAAGACGAAGAACAAACGCCGGGAGAGGAGGGGGTCATACACACAGCCAGTGGGACGAGAAATAAGGGAGTTTGAAAAAATCAAAATAATTCTAGGTAGAGGATCTGAAGTGTTCTTGTTAGAGGGAATTTGTAATCCTTGGGGGATTTTTTTGTTCTTTCTGTAAATACATATTTGATTCTTCCTCTGTCATTTTGTTGCTCATGTTTTTTTTTTTTTTTCTTGAGATTTCCAGTGTAGTTGGCTGCTATGCCACAATTCTTTATTTGATTTATATAAACATTAAGGTTTTCAAATGTTGCGATTTAAGACTATACCTTGGATGGTGGCACTAAATGTACGTGTTACAACATGGATTTTGTAGTTTGAATATGCAACTTGAATGCTTACTTCTATTGTGTCAGGCTCATCCTATTAGAGTTTGGGTGATGACACTCATGGTGAATTGAGCCCTTTTTTTTAGATTTATGATTATGATTCTGAGTTTTGTTTTGCTGCTTCTGATGTGTTTATAGTAGTTATACACACCACCTGTTTGACATAAAGCTTGAAGTTGTGAGGTATTTGCTGGTTGTTTACCTCTTCTGTGCATAGTGCAAATGTTCTATTACAACGTCTGAGTTTTGCAGAAGGGAATGAATTTTGATCTTGTTATCAAGTCCTAGATAGCAACGGATCTCTTTGGTGGCTAGAATTGAGAACATTTGCTCCCTTGGTGCTTAAAAGACAAAAGAAATGGGGAAAACAAAGTGCTACCACTTAGAGGATGCATCTGCCTTTCATCTAAATTGCTTTGCTGATGAAGCTAATGAATGGCTTATAGCGTGTTTGGTGTTGCGGTAAAATATCACGGTGGAGAAAAAAACATGGTGGGCATGGCATTTGTGTAATTATTTTACACAAAAAGTAAAAGCTACAAAGTTGCAGCTTTCACGGTGGAGAAAAAGCCACCGTGAGTTTGGGATAGTACCGTCATCCCAAACATGCTCTTAATGGTAAATGGAATTGATTGCATTGTGGTCTCTACATGCTTTGCTTGCCCATCCATTATTCTCTTCTACAGGTGAGGGTTGCTCCACGTGTTGTGTGGTTACCTCTAGATTGATGCATCCCTTTTCTTCAAATTAGTTAATCACGTTCTTTTTACCAATTCATAGTTTTTAATATTAAAATTAAAAAAGTTAATAAAAGAAAATTTTTAATAGTCTTGTTTTCTAGCATAAAATAAATATTTTAAAATTTATTATTTTGTACAACTAATTTGGGTAACCGTTTTTTTAATGGATGCTTCTGGGTGCTATGGGGTTAAGTCACCATCCTTCCCTGTGCATAATCGACTTTCGGACTCATCTTGGTTCCAAAGATCAATCTCTTTTTTCAAAATTATAATGGTTTTCCAATTTTTACCAAGTTAAATAAATTTGGTGGCGACTCTACCTGTTTTTAATAAAATTTTCTTTTTTTCATCGTTTCCTTTGCGATTCCGGTCGTGACAGTACAATGTCGAAGAAGCTGTTGAATTATGTACCGAATACCTATCCAATGTTAAATATTCCGTAGGATTGCCAAAGTCTCGTCATAAAGGAAGAACCATAGGGCAAGAGATTACTGGAACTGAAATACTGGCTATACCATGAATAGAATGGGAACAAGCACACTTGTTTGTTCTACACAATGCCGATGAGGTTGAGTCATATGTTTTAAAACAGAAGGACATACTTAAGAGTTCATACCCAAATAAGAATCAAAATTGGTTCGTAAGAGAACACAATCGGGGTTTCACAATGTGGCTAAAAGATCACATTTTTGTAGAGTTTGCTGTAAATCCAACCCCGGTTTCAGAAAGATTGAGATGGTTAGTGAAAGATCCATCTGTACATATTTTCTCTTACACCGGTTATCTGATGAACGGGTACACATTCTATACAAAAGAACAATATGATCGGAGTGCAATGCAAAATAGTGAGTTGAATCTCGTAGCTCAATCTATGCATTTCTCAAGTGCCAAAGACAAAAATCTCATATACGCGAATATATCATACTTCGGCGTCATTGAACGCATATGGTAGTTGGATTACACGATGTTTCGGGTGCCCATGTTTTAATGTAAGTGGGTTGACAATAATAACGGTGTACAAATGAATGAGTTGGGGCTCATGCGGGTGGATTTCAATAAGATGAGGGTATAAAGATAAGCCTTTTATTTTAGCATTGCAAGCTCATCAAGTGTTCTATGTCACTGATCCAGCGGATACAAATTGATCAATTGTTCTACTGACTAACTAAATGATCGTTAATGAGATTGATAATCAAGCACATTGAGGATGATCCTTTCTTCGGGACATCACAATCACTTGGTGCTAATCCAACTAGAGAGGATGGTATGTATATTAGATTTACTTTGGGTCAATCCATTATTTCATACCAATAAAGGACACGCAAGTCTCAATCCAACGAGGAAAATGAAAAGATTTACTTAAACAAGTATGTAGTGATTGTGTTTTTTTTAATTTCTTGATCAATTAAATTTATATTCATCGATTTCTATCTATTTAAACTTGTATGATTGTGAACTAACATTTTTTACTTGTGTGTCAAATTTCTATGCAGGTAAATGGCATCTCCTAGTCATGATAGTGCTGCCGAGGCAAAGAAAAAGGTTAGATGCCGTGGACTAACTTTTGAGAAAAAATCATCCTCCAGAGGAGTAAGGGAATGAAACTTCAGGTAAAATACTTACTAATTAATCTAATTAACCGTTTCACTCTATTGTTTGTTATCTAAAATTATACACTTAATCAATTTTTGCAGGTAATATGCAATGCCAAGGGCCAACCTATTGGTAAAAATGAAAGAGAGCTGAAAAGTTACATTGGCGCCGTAGTGTGGTAGACGTCCCAATTACTCGTGATAACTAGAAGGATCCAGCTTTGGGGGATCTCAAAGGAGACATCTGGCATGATGTACAGGTGAATTAATTAACATTGGTTAGTTATATTGCTTCTTAATTATGTAAACATATACTTATACTCCAACATTTTGTTTATATTGTCTTTGCAGATGACTTTTGATGTGATGATAACTAATAAACCTCAATGTTATGCATTTTATGGGGGGTAATTGAGTTGAATTTTGATGCATTTGATGATGATTATTATTGTATTTCACCCTTTTCCCTAAGTTTTTACAGAATTGATGTTTAAAGGCAGTTTGATGGACAACCAATAAAAAATGAAGGTTTTTGAGCTGATAAGAAGAGTTTTATGAAGTTTGGAGCTCGAAGCACGACCGTGCACAATGAAGCACGCCCGTGCAAGCCTATCAATTCAACCTATCCAAATATGACCTTACAAAAAGTCTCAAGTTGACCTATGAAGAAGCAGCACGGCCATTCCAAGAAGAAGCACGCCCGTGCTAAAGTGAAGCACGCCCGTACTCATGAAACAAGCCCATTCTCAAAGAAGCATGGCCGTACATAAAAGGAAGCATGCCCATGTTGGATGAAGCACACCCGTGCTGAAGCCCGTGCACTAATGATGCTGATTTACTAACTTGGCACTTCCGTGCTGAGTTGAGTACGACTGCATATGAAAGAAGCATGACCGTGCTGAAGTGAAGCATGCCCGTGCTGGCGGCGATGACAGACCTAATTTTGGGGCTTCTTCTCCTATTTTCCTTTAAAATAGAGGCCCTCTGTAACACTAATCTAATCTCTTATCACATCTAATCAGTTGTTAGACATAGTTTTTAGCTTTTAGTAGTTTGTTTTCTTTGAGATTTCTAGAGTAGGATTTGCGCTTGGGGGTTAAGTTGGAGATCTTTCTTCTCCTTCTCAATTCTTCAAAATACGTTTCTCATTGTTGATTTTGGTTTTATCTATGATTATGGTTAGTTAATTTCACCACTAGAGTTGTTGTGAATCTTGTATTAGTAGAAACCCATTTTGCCATATCTTAGCTTTAATTCAAATTTTGTTTGGTTTCAAGGTTGCGATTTGAATACCGTTATTCTATTGTTCTTCATTCCATGCTAGGACTGCGCACCCTTTGCCTGCTCTTAATCAATTGGTTGATCAGCGACCGTATTGCAACTAATTGGTAGATCTATAAAATAAATGGGGTTTAAATTATTGCATGACCAAACTTGATTTATTCCTTTCAATCATTCAACCTCCTTGCTCTTTATGTTTTCTAATCATTTAAACTCTTTGCCTGACAAACATAGGATTCATCTGGGAAAAAGAATATTAATTGTCTGACAAACAATTAATAGTTTTAGTAGAGGGATTGATATTCATAAAGCAACTACGAAATTGAATAGCACTAGGATTTGGGGGTATCGAAAGTACAAGTGAAACCACGACTCTAGGCTTCACTCTCTTGATTTCAAAACCTTTATTTCTCTTTTATTCATCTTTTCACTATTGCTTACATCTTAATTTTCTTATTCTTTCAATTAGTCTATATAGCATAAGGATTTCTCTATTCCGGTACTCACGCACGTATTACTCATTAATCCCTCGGGTACGATATCTGGACTTTCGTCCTATATTACTTTGCCGACAGTGCGCACTTGCCCTTAAGTGTGTTCATAATGCACCAAGTTTTTGGCGTCGTTGCTGGGGATTAATTTTTGATATTTGTGATATTGGAAGAAAGAAATTCTAGTTACTTTAAACATTTGTTTTTATTTTTAATTATCTCTCTCTTTGTATGCTAATGCATTCCCAAGTGCCTGAATTGTAGTTTGACAGGGAAGTGGACAAAACCTTTCACAGGTTGCGGAGGCAAGCAAGAGAGAACACAATGGGGGAGAGAAAGACTCTACTTGATTATTTTATCCCATCTGCTGATGTGACAGACAACATCACCAACCTTGCGGTGGATGCCAACAACTTTGAGATCAAGCTTGCTTTGGTCTCCATGGTCCAAAAATCTGGACTTTTTGGCGGGTTACCTACTGAAGACCCCAACACTCATTTGAAGAAGTTCTTGAGGATCATAGACTTGATCAAGTACAACGAAGCTTCAACAGATGCAATCAGACTCAGACTGTTCCCATTCTCTTTGTCCGACAAGGTAAATCAGTGGCTTTCCCCGTTGCCTTGATTGAAGAGATCTGAGGAAGCTCAAGCCTTGATTGAAGAGATGACAACCATTCACCATCAGCGGTCACTCAGAGACAGACATGTTATCAAGAAGCCAATTGGTGTATATGAAGTGGATGCCATTGTAACAATGGAAGCCAAGATGGATGCTCTTACAAAGCAGATAGAAACATTGATGCATGCACAAGCACAAATCATGACTCAAGCCAGTGCATTGTATCTCCTTTCCCTTGCAACCATCGTGGTCTGACAGGTCATGAGAGCAAGGATTGCCAACTGGGTAATTCCTTTGCTCAGCTAGCTGAAGAAGCTAAATATATGGGCAATGCCAGCCGGAATCAAAAGGACTCTTTTCCAAATTCTTACAATCCTGGTTGGAGGAACTATTCCAATTTCTCTTGGGGAGGTCAGCAGAATGGTCAAAGTTCAAATCAGAATGTTTATAGACCACCCCACTTACAAAATCAAGGTACTAGACCAGAGGATAGGAAGCTCAATCTCCACGAAACATCGATGAAGTTCATGGAGAAAAGTGACATCAATCTCCAAGCCTTAGAAACACAGATATCTGCTCTTATGACATTGCTGTCTCAAAGGGCACAAGGTACATTACCTACCAAGACTGAGCCTAATCCAAGAGAGAACGTTAATGCAATCTCTCTTAGGAATGACGAGAAAGAAGATCCTGCACCCATGGATGAAGATGCTCCTTCTAAAGAAGACAATTCTGTAGACGAGTACGGTCGTGCATCACATTCCACACGGCCGTGAACCATACCCAGTGAGCAGAAACAGGCAAAAGTCATCAGTGAATCAGAAAAGGTACAAATCCCTCAACTACATCTTTTGAATTATGGGGATAAAGACAAGTAATTTGAATTTTGTTTTTAAATATACATGAGATTGAATGTTGATACCCCCATTGACAAAGAAATTGCCCAAGTATGCACAATCTTTAAAAGGGTATGGGGTGGTTCAGATTAATGAAGAATGCTCTGCAGTTATTTTAAACAAATTGCCACCTAAAATGAAACATCCAGGGAGTTTTACTGTTCTCCGTTCAACTTATAATTTTTAATTAGTAAAAGCATTATGTGATTTCGGTGCCACTATAAATTTAAAACCTTTTTTTGTGTCAAGAAGGATTGCTTTGCAGGAACCTCAGAGCACTAATATCTCATTGCAGCTAGTTGACAGATCCATCACCTGCCCACGTGGAATAGTGGAAGATGTTCTAGTAAGGGTGGGGAAGTTCACATTCCTCGTGAACTTTGTGATTCTGGATATGAAGGAGGATGAGAAAGTTCCTATCATCTTGGGGCGACCCTTCCTAGATACTAGTAATGCAAACATTGAGGTCAAGAAAGGTACATTGACCTTGAAGCGTGGGGATGAAGAAGCTGTTTTCAAAGTCTCTCCAAAGCCACCATGATCGGTTCTCTAAATAGGTTGCCTGGCTCGTGATGTAAAACAAGAGCTTTGCAGGAGCAACCCGTGTTTCTTTTTCATTTGTTTGTGTTCTTTGTGTTTCGCGCGGTTGTTTCACTTTTTCTTTTAAATTAAATCCTGAAAATTAAAACAAATGTGGGAAGGTATGCATAAAAAAGGGGTCAATTCTTTTCTTTTCCCCTTCTCTACACCTATACTTCATCTTATATTTTTTGCATTGAGGACATTGCAAATGACCTACACTCGGATCCAACCCCCATTCTCTTTCTTCCATCTTCTTCTGAAACACTAGCAGCCACCTTCCCCTCTCAAGCTTCACTAATTTCCAAATCCCGTAATTCCCTCATTCATCATCAATGGCAGATTTTCATCTCTCTTTTCCGCAACTCACAAAATCAGGAAGAATAGAGAGGGCAAGTTGGAGCCGTATAAAAATAGCACTGAATAGAGGCAAAAGGGGGGATTTTTTTCGAACAAAAAGACATCAGAGGAAATAAAAAGGAGAGAACCAAGGAGATGGAGGAATTCTTGAACAACTTTCCTCCAACAGCCGCCACGTGTTGCACCACCGGTAAGCAAGCCAGACGTACTGGCACCGCCGCTCCGTCGTAAGCCCCTTCACGCGACCAACGTTGCCCTGCCGTTCGTCGCTCCATTGTTCATCACATCATCGCTTGGACCCACCGCGAACAAGACTGCGAGTCTCTCCGTTGTGCGGCCGCCGTGCTGTCCTTGCTGTCGTGCTGTCGCAACGAGCCTCCAGACACCACCGTCCTCGTCCTCCCCTGCGTAGCCGCTGCTGACACCCACATAGCAGAAGTAGAGAGACTTCCACTTCTGTCTCTTAGGTTTGGCTTCTTTTATTTTTTATTTATTTTGTTTATTTATTTTGTTTTCTTTGGTTTTGTTTTTTTATTTTTTATTTTTTTACATTTAGGTTTAATGAGGTTTTGGGCTGCTGAAGTGTAGTTGGGTGTGTTAGGCTTGTAGACTTTTTCTTGCAATTTGGGCTACTGATTGTGTTGGATCATAGAAATGCTTTCTTTTAAAAAAAATATAACACACACATACATACATGAAAATAATTATTTAAAATAAAAGCGTTTTTTACAATTATCATTTGATTACATATGCTTATTTTCCAAACCCAAATATTTCCTTACAACAATAAATCAATTTAATTAGAATATGCTTAATTAAATTAAATATATTCTCGATGTTAATAAATTGAATATTATTAATTTTTTAAATAAAAAGGTAAATTAAGATGTGATATCTTGTTAACCCTTGGTTTTAGGGCATCAGAATTGTGATAACTTGGTGACCCTAAGCTAAAAAATAATAAAATACTAAATTAATCTTTTTTTTTCAAATAAAAAGGATAAACTGAGATGTGACATCTTGTTAACCCTTGGTTTTAGAACACCTGAGTTGTGACAGCTTGCTATTCTAAAACTTTTCTTCCTAAAAATAATAAAAACAAAAAACACTAAATTAATTTTACTTAAATAAAATAGGTTAACTGAGATGTGACTTCTTATTAACCTTTGATTTTAGGACAACTGAGTTGTGACAATTTGGTGATCTTGAAATCTCTCAATTAAAGATTATTTCAAAATAAAAAATGAAAATAATTAAAATCAACCAAACCAACAAATATTTAAAGAACTACGTAACTTTGAATTCTTCATCGCACCCAAGGATACGTAGGAGCAGGGACAATCCCTGTCAAGCCCAAAAATAAAATTTAAATAAAATAGGAAGACCTTTTAGTTTTTTAAAAGGGGTAAAAATAAATAATTTAAAAGAAACATAGGAAGACCATTTTTTAAATGGATGTTGTGGGGTACTAATACCTTCCCTACACATAAACGACTAACGAACTCCAAATTTGTTTTCGAAGACCATTTTTTTTTAAAAACGATTTTTCTAATGTTTTCCTTAATAAATAAACTTTGGCGGTGACTCCATTTTTTAAACCAATTAATTTTTTAGTTCGCCGCTCCGGTCGCGATGTGGTTGCGTCAGCTGGCGACTCCACTAGAGATTTTTTTAAGAGAGTCAAGCCTGACATAGTTATGTGTGCTAAATTATTTCTTTTTATATTTATTTTATCCCTTTTTTTTTTCTTTAGTTTCTTTATTTGTCCATATTGTAAATGTTTTTGTGGAATTTTAGGATAGAAGACTTTTTTTTTTCTTATAAATATATGTTGTTTGTTCTGGTGCTTGGGTAGCTTTAAATTCTGCTCCCTTCACACATGACACTTACATTTTTACACACACCTATGAGTGACGCCCTATACCCAGGTCTGAATGAAGCTTATAATAGGAGCGAGATTGTTAGTGGTAGCCATTTGGATGTATTTCCTGTTTGGTTATCGCGAGAATCTCATCTAGAGCGTGACTCTTTCATGGATGCTCGTATTTTTGATGTACATCCTACTTGTGGTCAACATTCTGAAATGAGTACTTAACTCTAGAGACCATTAAATAGTATTATTTTTTTAGAGCCACCCAAGAGAGGATTGACGAGTTTAGGAAGCTTGTGGACCATCAATTTAGGACACATGGAGCATTATGTTTGTTTCCTCTCATTCATGTAGTTACCTTTTAAAAAAAATTAAAAAATTAAAAAATGTAGCATTACACCATTGCATTAAAATGCATGCATGCATTGTTTGGGGTCATTCTTTTTTAATCATTATCACATTTTATCATCATGCATTTTTATTCTCATCTTTAAAATGAAAGCATGATAATAGATTAATAAAATGTAAAGTCATTGCAACATCTTGCATCCATTCACATTCTATTTGGTTTCACAGATTGAGGTTGGGCCTGCTAGAGAATCCTAAGAATCCAAAGCTCAGTGGTGAGTACTATCGGTAAAAAATATGGAATCAAGTGGTGAGACATCGTCATTAGTACTGGAGAAGACTTTGGCTTTGAAGGTCAAGAAGCCTGAAGTTGAGAGTTTGAAGACTTGTGTTAGCTTGATGACGAAGATTCAACGACTGAACTTTGATAGAAAGTATGGAAAGATTCTTGAGCTGCTAGAGGTAAATGTGCAAGTAGAGGCTATTACTGCATTCAGCCAATTTTATGACCCTCCCATGAGATGTTTCACTTTTCAAGATTCCAGATGGCCCCTACATTGGAGGAGTTTGCACAAATCTTAGGATACCCATTGGAAAATATCAAGTCTTATCGATACTTGGGGCACTATCCCTCCATGCAAACATTTGCTAATGTGTTGAGAGTTCAGGTACACGAGTTGCAAGGCAAGAAGCAGAATCAAAGTGATTATAATGGATTTCTGCAAAAGTACTTAGAGGAAAGGATCAGTCATTTGGCAAGAATTGGCGATTGGTTTTCTTTCATGGACGTATTGGCTCTCGCTGTTTACGAGGTTATTCTGTTTCCACACATTGATGAGTACATAGGTTTTGTAGCAATCGATGTCTTCTTGGCCTTGAGGGACAATGGAGAAAGCCCCATATCTACCGTTCTTGCCGACACATATTGTACTTTCAATTATTACTATGCGAAGAAAGGGAAGAAGATAGTATGTTGCTTGCCCACCCTTTATGTCTGGCTTATCACTCATGTCTTTAATAATAAGTGCAAAGCGTCATGCCCAATTCAAGACTTCAAGATGTGTGATGTAGGGATCAAGAACAATCGTCAGTGGGCTCAAAGTTTAGTGAATCTTAATGAAAAGACAGTTCGGTAGTACCCCCGATGGCAAGAAGTACATGAGGTGATTTATTAGTATGGGAATTTTCCCAATGTACCACTTATAGGAACTAAGGGATGCATTAATTATAATCTGTCTTTGGAATTACGGCAACTTGGATATCCCATGCTAGACCCGCCAACTGAAGTAATGGTGATTCCTTTTGTTCTTTATAAAAAAAGATATGGGGGATACCCAAATGCTTAGAAGAATCCACCAAGCCTGGGTTCAGGTCATTCGAAAGAGCAGGGGGCTTGGGAAAAGGAGTTGTGACGCTAAAGAGGGTTATCGCCAATGGTTCAGCGATAGAGTTCAGAAAATTAAGTTGCCTTTCCATTGCTCGGCTCCAATTGCTAAAGAAACCATTGATAAGACACCTATATCAGTTCCTATTAGCCCTGAAGAGGTGGAAGAGCTTAGAGCATCCTTATTAAAGTCAGAAGAAGAGAAGAAGATTTTGTAAGGAAAGTTAGATGAGGCCCTACGCGAAAATAAGGCTTTACAACGGGAAAGCACTCAAAATGAGCTAGTTCTAGACAAAGCAAATAAAAGAGCAAGGGTAGAAGACCAATGTATGTCTAAAACACAAGATTACCGGAAGGCTACAAACAAAGAGTTAGGGTTGCGTGGACAAGAAATAGATAAAGCTTTGGCCGATGCTCAACGGTGGAAAGATTTGAGGATAAAATCCAAGACGGCTCAAAGGAGTGTGCAGAGGCAGCTTGAAGATTTGAACAACAGTTAGAAAAGACAGTGGCCGAGTATGAGAATAGAGTCAAGGTTGAAAGGCAATACAATGCAGATGTAGAAGGATTAGCTACGACACGTCAAGATGCACTAAGAAGGGAACAAGAAAATGCGCGAGAATTGAGAGTTCATTTGGGAGAACAAAAAAATCTAATCAAAGAGCTCAGGAATGCAGGCATGTATTGGAAAGATCGTTTCATGAAGCTGGCAAGTCATATGGAGGATCAAGAGAAGATGGTCAAAGAGCTCAAGAACGAAGGCATGTTTTGGAGGGATCGTTAGACAAAATTGGCCTGGTTATCCAACCAAGCAATTGCGGATGTCCCATGACTTTTGGGGATGGCTGATGGAATGATGAACCCACTTTCTACACCTGTTGAAATCTCTGATTTTATTAAATATTGTAAAAAATTGATAGAGGAGATGAAATAGAGGGCTTTAGTTGATGAAAATCGTGTGAGAGTTTGGATATATTGTACTTAATTATGATAATCTTCAATACAGATTGCGCTGCTTTATTTCTTGGTTCCATATTACTTCTCAATGAGGATTAGTACTTCCAAACCTGATGAATACTCATACCTAAACAATGACACTGATGATTCTTCAACATTCCCATCCTTTTCTTAAAAATAAAAAATAAGAAACAGGATGGCAAATAAATAAAATGTTGCATCCTCATTCATCATTTTTTTCTTCCCCTTACTCATTACATGTCCATTGTCAGAAAGATATCAAGAAAACTGGTTCCTCGGCACCCATATCAGACTTGATCATAAGATAGGATTATGGCTGAACTAGAAGTGACTCAGGAGCTCAAAGATGACGTCAACCAGCTCAAGGAACAGATGGGCCAGATGCTGGAAATACTGCAAGCTATGCAAAAGGAAAAAAGCACAGATGGTAATCCTTTACCTTCAAACGAAGATCATCAGACCACACCTCCGCTTCCTCCAGGTTTTACTCAGGGGATGATAATGCCACTCACGATCTACTCCGGTAACCCGGCATAATCTCGAGAGACTCATGTGATGACAGACCCACCATACGGCCTTCCTCTAGGTTACACACCACCATTTGCTACCAATTCCCAAGGCAACAACCAAAATTTGCCAAATACTGTCCAAATGCAAGCACCTCCCACCAACACTAATGCAACTTCCCAAACACAACACGCCACTCTCCTAACCAATGACCACATATTCCCACACACCACCAACTTTTCAGGGGGTGCCAATGCCCAAGCTCCACCATATACCGTCCAGACCGGTGCCAACTGAACCCAAGCAATACCAAACCCAACACTAGCCTACATACCACCATTCTTTCCACAAAGGACAGCCAATGAGAACCCCTTGAACTACCTAGGGGAAAATCTGCAGTCTAAAGAGAAGTTTGAAATTCTTGAGGAGAGATTGCGGGTTATTGAAGGAGCTGCTTATGGTCATCTGGATGCCTCAGAACTTTGTCTTGTCCCTGATGTGGTGGTTCCACCTAAATTTACGGTGCCAGAGTTTGATAAGTACAAAGGGACTACTTGCCTGAAGAATCGCTTGACAATGTATGTTCGGAAGATGGCTTCATATGACCATGATGACAAGTTGCTAATTCATTTCTTCCAGGATAGCTTAACTGGGGCAACTTCGAATTGGTACACCCAGCTGGAATGAACTCGTATCCGAAGCTTTAGAGACTTATTTGATGCTTTCATGAAGCAATACAAGTACAACGTAGATATGGCTCCAGATAGGTTACAATTGCAGAATATGTCAAAGCAGAATATTGAGACCTTTAAAGGGTACGCCCAAAGATGGAGAGAGGGGGCTGCTCAAGCAGAGCCCCCATTATTAGAAAAAGAGATTCTTGCTATGTTCATAGATACAGTCCAATCACCATTCTATGACAAAATGGCTGGAAGTGTATCTTCAAGTTTCTCTGATATGGTGATCATCGGAGAAAGAATCGAAAGTGGAATGAGAAGCTGCAAGATTGCCGAAAACTCAGTTGGGTTGGCTAGCGTGAAGAAAGTGCCTTTTGGGAAAAAGAAAGAAGGGGAGGCCAATGAAGTGTCCTTTGATCAAAGGGTAGCCAATAGAGGGGGACATAACCAAGCATTTGCCAACTTTCATCCATCCTACCCTTATTACCTACCAACACCATATCCTCAGCCTAACCATCCTTATATAGCTGCTGCCTCCCATACTCCTATTCCCCAACCTCATCATACTACCCCTGCGACACCACAACAACCAGCCTACTCTTGGGGTCAAAATTCTAACACAAACCAAAGAAGGACTGACTACCAGGAGAGGAAGCCCGTGCGACTTGACTCAATACCTATGACCTAAACTGAGTTATTAGCTTAACTCTTCAAAAAGAATTTCCTAGCACATGTTCCAACAAAATTGGTACAACCTCCCTACCCTAAGAGCTTTGCTGCAAATGCCAAGTGTGATTATCATGCCGCAGTAGTGGGTCATTCCATTGAAGACTATAAGACCCTGAAGTACAAAGTCCAAGGCCTTACTGACGTGAAGTGGTTGAGCTTCGAAGACGATGTACCTAATGTGGGACATAGCCTTTTGCCCAATCATGGAGGTTCAAGTGTCAATGCCATAGAAGAGCTTACAGAGACGCTTCTCATAAGTCAGGTTACTCGGGTTAAAACTCTTATGGAAGTGATTTTTGATGGGTTATGCAAATTCAGGTTGGTGCAAGCTTCAGTCGAGAAAGGAGAAGATTGTGATGAAAAGATCACTGTGCAGCTTCCATGGGAATAGTGGGCATTCAATCGAGGAATGTAGTGAATTCAACCGAGTCCTGCAAGAGTTAATGGATATGAAGTTGGTACAAGTCGCTCACCAGTACAGTGACGTCAGCATAAACATGACCATAGAATTTTCAACTCCTCAAAAGGGAGTAAAGGTTCGTTTCAATGGTCTTCAGCCAGTTACTGAGCAAGCTGTGGCTTATCCAAAACCCTTGGTGATCTATCACACTAAACGGGAGCCTCAAGCAACCTTAAGTGGAATCGAGCCGCTCGTTATCCAAGTTCCACGTCCTTTTCCTTTCAAATATACCAAGGCGATACCTTGGAAATATGATGTATAAGTCTGCACTCCTCAAGAGGACCCACCAAAGTCTCCCAAGGAGACCACCACCGTTACCAACATCTCAGGGATTGGAGGAATGACCCAAAGTGGTCGTGTTTATACTCCAGAGGTGTTGCGGAAGGAGAAAATTGGAGATGACGTGAAGAATAGCAAGGGAAAAAGGAAGATGGAAGAAGCTTTGCCCGAGGAAGTAGTGAAAAATGATGAGGTTCCAACAAGACAGTATAAGTACAAAAAAGATGTATCCAATGAATAAGCTTACGAGTTTTTGAAGTTCATTAAGCAGAATGAATACAGAGTGGTGGATCAATTGAATAGAACACCAGCAAGGATATCATTATTATCCCTGTTGTTAAATTCTGAGCTACACAGAAAGGTGTTAATGAAGGTATTAGATCGGGCCCATGTCTCTCATGACATTACTGTTGACAAGTTTGATGGCATTGTCGATCGACAACATCATAGCTGCCAATTTCATCACTTTCACCGATGACGAAGTACCTCTTGAAGGAATGGGGCACAATAAAGCACTGCATATTTCTGTAAAATGTCGGGATCACATCATGGCTAGGGTACTCATTGACAAAGGTTCTTCCTTGAATGTGTTGCCGAAGTCAACACTGTCCAGACTTCTCTTTGATGGGACCCATATGAAACCGAGTTCAATGATAATGAGAGCTTTCGATGGAACACGAAGTGAAGTTGCTGGGGAAATTGAGTTACCAATTCAGATTGGTCCTTGCACTTTCAGGTGATGGATATTGCGCCAACCTATAGTTGCCTTTTGGGATGACCGTGGATTCACTCTTCTGGAGCTGTACCCACCACGTTGCATCAGAACGTGAAATTCATTACTGGTAATAAATTGGTGATCATTTCAGGGGAGGAGGATATGTTGGTGAGTAAACCAGCATCAAACCCTTACATTGAGGCGGCCGAAGAAGCTCTCGAGACCGCATTCCAGTCATTTAAGATTGCCAACACTACCTATGTGAGGGAAGGAGCCTTACTTCCAAGGCCATAGCTCTCTAGCACATCCATTATGGTGGCCAAGATCATGCTCAAACAGGGATATCAACCTGGAAGCCCTTTGGAAAGAATAGGCCTAGGTACCGCCAATGTCATGATGCCCATTGAAAATAAGGGTAGGTTTGGGCTAGGGTACAAGCCCACCAGAGCCGATAGAAGAAGGGTGATGGAAGAGAAGAGAGAAAGGAGGTTGGCTCGGTTGTGAAATCGTGAATACGAGGCCGAGAGGATTCCCATTTGTGACATACGACAGAGCTTCTACAGTGCGGGGTTCATCTTTCCAGATCAAGTGAATTCCATTGAAGACGATTATCCCACTAATCACGGTGTCAACCTGGTGTATCCATGTCCTCCAGATGCAGAGCTCACTAATTGGGAGATCGTTGAGTTTCCTGAGACAATAGATGCTTTCTCAATGTAATTTCATAATGCTACTCCTTTAGCTATGCCCAATGCTTTAAGGAGTTCTTTTCTTGTAAATGGGGTTACTTGTTTCCATTTCATAATAATTTATCAATAAAATGCATGTTTTCAGTCTCTTGTTTTGGTTTTTGTTCCTTTACTGTACCTTCTACTTCAAACCTTCTTTCATTCACATTCTTCATAACAACCAACAATGCAGATATGAAAATGATGCTCTTGAAAATGACAATGTTGGTAACTCATCATATAGTTTTGATCATCTAATTAATCATACTGATGAGGATGTTGGTGATGACTGGGAACCCCCCCCCCCCGGAATTAATGAGATTAGTAGAGCATGAGGCTAAAGAAATTCAACCCCATCAAGAGCCAACTCAAGTAATTAATTTAGGAATCGAGGATGATAAAAAGGGGAAAATCAAGATTGGGACCTCCATGGAAGAAAATGAGCGGCATAGGTTGATTGAATTGTTATTCAATTACAAAGATGTTTTCACGTGGTCATACCAAGATATGCCGGGGCTAGACCCTAGTATAGTAGAGCACAAGTTACCATTGAAGCCTGAATGTCCTCCGATCAAGCAAAAGTTACGAAGAATGAAAGCAGAGATGTTCTTAAAAATCAAGTAAGAGGTCAAAAGGCAATTGGACACAGGTTTCCTAGCAGTTGTGAAGTACCCTCAGTGGGTTGCTAATATTGTCCCTGTCCAGAAGAAGAATGTGAAAGTCCGGATGTGTGTTGATTATCGAGATCTGAATAGAGCTAGCCCAAAGGATGATTTTCCTCTACCTCACATTGATGTTCTGGTTGATAGCACTGCCCATCATTCACTATTTTCCTTCATGGATGGTTTTTCGGTATACAATCAGATCAAGATGGCTCCCGGAGATATTGAGAAAACTACATTCGTCACCTTATGTGGAACTTTTTGCTATAAAGTTATGCCCTTTGGTTTTAAGAATGCAGGGGCAACATATTAGAGCGCTATGGTGACCTTGTTCCATGACATGATGCATAAAGAGATAGAGGTATATGTGGATGATATGATTGCAAAGTCCAAATCTGGAGAAGACCCTGTTGACAACCTGCAAAAAGTCTTTGAACGATTGAGAAAGTTTAAGCTCCAGTTGAATCCTGCCAAATGTACTTTTGGGGTGAAATCCGGCAAATTTTTGGGTTTTGTGGTCAGCCAAAAAGGAATAGAAGTCGACCTCGAAAAAGTTCGAGCAATCCTTGATATGTCGGCCCCTCGAATAGAGAAAGAAGTTTGCGGGTTTTTGGGAAGATTAAATTACATTGCCAGATTCATCTCCCCATTAACCGCGACGTGTGAACCAATTTTTAAGTTGTTACGCAAGAATCAAACTGTCACTACACCAGTTTATGCCTTTGGAAGTGCACCTTCAATAGCGTTTTCTAGTGAAACGCTGTGTTTAATGATGCGGAGAATGTGCAATAGCGCTTTTCCTAGGAAGCGCTGTTAGATGAATGAGAATAGACAGCGCTTTATCAAGGAAGAGCTGTTAAAAGGTTGAGAAGAGAATAGACAGTGCTTTCTTGAGGAAGCGCTGTCTAAGGTATGGGAATAGACAACATTTTTTCAAGGAAGCGCTGTCTAAGGTCACACTAAGACAGCGCTTCCTCTGTTTGTTCTCCTTTTCCCTTGCATTAAATTTTCATAACGTATACTTCCTCTCCCCTCGCGCGCTCACACAAAATTAACACTCACATACTGTTCATTCCCTCCTCCACGACCTAAGTTCGGACACCACTCATCCTCATCATTGCCACCATTCTCAAACCTTAACCTCCACGAAAACCATCGCAAACACCATTCTCAAGCCTTAACCTCCGCGACAACCACCTCTCATCAAGTGCATTGTTCGTGCGGCCTGCTCGCTGCCCAACGCGAGAACCACGACGAGAGCCACCTTCTCTCTGCCCCTGCAAGCCCTCCTCTTCACTGTAAACTCCCAGGTAACCCCTCATTCCCTGCAACCCCCTCTTCACTGCAAACCCTCCTTTTCCCTGCAACCGCGTCATTCCCTGTAAAATTTGAATTTGTAAAATAGTAATATAGATTATCTTATTACGCTGTTGAATTCTTGTATTTTACATTTTCAGCTTATATTTTAATTAAATGATGAGAATGAGGACAACACCCCTGCTCTGATTTGGTTTTGTTAGCAAATGACATTGGTACAGAACAGAGAATTGGTAATGCAGTAAAAAAAGTGCAATGTGTAGAAAGATTTTTTGTTATGGAATGTCTAATCCATCATAGCTCACACGTGACACATTTTCAATACTGTCATAGGTATAGTTCTTGAGTTTTTTTAATCCATCATCTCTTACATTTTCCAAGAAGTAGACACTTTTGTTTCCCTGGAGTTGATAATCATGAATTTGGCCCTTGTGGTGTTGGTTGTACTGTTGAGTAACGTGCATACACAATGACTTTTGTTTCATGTTCGAATTCAACTTTTTTTTTCCCCTAACCATAATGTGTATGAAATGGTGAGTATTTTTATGCTTTACAAGAGCATTGAACCTAAGACCTATGTCTCAACTTATCTCAGGTTGGATTTATGTTTCTGATGTAGTTGTGTGTTATTTCCAGTGTAGAGAATTGAAATCTTGGGCCAGTTAGGTTACATTCCGAACTACTTGCTTGCACCTCCTAAAAAGCATCTTGTTGAAAAGGTAAGTATGGTTTGATTTGGTCTACTTTGTTATACATTGCTTCTTAGTTGATAGGTTAGTGATCAATTATGAGTTCTGATATGTGTATGTGTGTGCGCTCATGTTTGCTTGATTTCAATTTTAGTTTCATTGTTGGTGTTTGCTCGATTGGAGCAAACTTGTTGGTGTGCTCAGTTGCCTCCTCTCTCAGGTAGCTTATTTGACTAGCTCTTGGTACTTCCTTTAAAATTTGGTATTTGATTTCGGAAGAAATAAAGAAACTAATAAAACATTGCTTCTCTTAGGCACCTCTGTCAATCAACTCTCTACTGTTCAAGCTGCTCGGCTTCACCACGGTACTTGCTATTCCCCTGACTTTTTTTAATCATTTAGTTGTAACATTAGACATGTTTATTTTAGCATCGGTATACACATGCATTAACCTTAGTTTCCTGTTCAAGAACGATTTGTATATTGTTTTGGGCACAATATACAAGTTGTTCTTGAATTGTCCAAAGTGGACAGTTTGAGATTTTAACTTCGCATTCAATCCATATTATTGTATGTCTTATTTCCTTCTTAATCTAAGAATGTCATTGGTTTGTACTTTCTCTTTGTTCTCTGGGTACATACCTAATTTGGGTCATAATAGCACCTGAATTAAGTTGTGTGCTTGGAGAACCAAAGGGAAATGCTGCCAAATTTTTCTTAGAACAAGAAGTATCTAAGATATACAATAATATAATGCGAAATTTACAATCTTGGATAGGATAGGAACCCCACCCTGTAGTATCAAGTAGACATATGCACCATGCATGCATGTAGTACTCATTGAATGTAGACATCAATGTCTCTAAACTTGTGGTAGATCGTGAAAATATGGATCAGAAGTGGATGTTTGCCAATCATTTGTCGAAGGAATATAAGGACAGAGTGCAAGATTTTATTAGGTTTACAGTTGGGCATACAGAAAACCCTAATAGAATCGTATGTCCTTGTTTAAATTGTTTTTATACAAGACGAGTTAGTGTAGCTGAGTTGGAAGGACATTTAGTGTGCTATGGAATTGATCAAAGTTATACCTGTTGGACAAAGCATGGTGAGAGGAGATGTGAATCTAGTGATATGGATAATAGTGGGAGATATGTGTCAGATGATATCAGTACAAATACATTGAGGGCGACCGTTTTGAGGAGATGACACACGCTGTTGAAGAAGATATCTGTGATTGTCCTCAGATGTTTGAGAAGTTGATAACTGATGTTGAGAAACCGTTGTATGAAGGTTATACTAACTTCACAGATTGTCAGCGATGCTAAAGTTGTATAACTTGAAATCGGACAATGGATGGACTGACAAGAGCTTTACAGACTTACTTACACTATTGAAAGATATGTTGCCGGAGGATAATGTGCTTCCTTATCGGACATATGAGGCTAAACAAATGTTACGATCTATTGGCATGAGCTATGAGAGGATACATGCTTGTCCTAACGATTACATTTTATTTCGGAATGACTATGCAGAGTTAAAGACGTGTCCTAAGTGTAATGCCTCAAAGTATAAGAAGAAAGAATAGGCTCCAGAGAAGATCTTGTGGTATTTTCCCATAATTCCCAGATTTAGGCGCATGTATCGTAGATCAGAAGATGCAAAAAACTTGACATGGCATGAGGATGAAATGATTAAAGATGGCAAGCTGCGTCACCTGGCAAATTCTCCTAAATGGAAAAGAATTGATCATGATTATCCTGATTTCGGGCAAGAACCAAGAAACCTACGACTTGCATTGTTTACTGACAGATTTAACCCGCATGGTGTTCAGAGTAGCTCTCACAGTACATGGCCTGTGATTTTGGTGATTTATAACCTGCCTCCATGGCTATGCATGAAGCGCAAATATATGATGTTGTCTTTGTTAATTTCTGGGCCCAAACAGCCAGGAAATGATATCGACATATACTTGGCTCCTTTAATTGAAGACTTAAAGCAAATGTGGGAGATAGGTGTAGATGTGTATGATGGGTATAAAGAAGAAAGTTTCACCTTGAAATCTATGATCTTCGGCACAATTAATGATTTTCCGACATACGATAATCTGTCAGGATATAGTACCAAATGTCAGTGTGCATGCCTTATATGTGAAGATATTACAGATTGGATGCAGTTGGAACATGGTAAGAAAAATGTCTTCCTTGGGCATCATAGATTTTTGCATTCGAGTGATCATTATAGATTTTGGAGAAAAGCATTCAATGGGAATACAGAAGAACGTAGAGCTCCTTTGCCGTTGACGGGTGTGCAACTATTTGAAAAGGTATAAGATTTGAATAATGAATTCGAGAAACCTTTTGCGGGAGAGCTTGTTACACGAGGGTGGAAAAAAAGTCTATTTTCTTTGAGCTCCCTTATTGGAAGTCATTATACGTAAGACATTTCATTGATGTGATGCATGTTGAAAAAAATATATTTGACAGTGTCATTGGTACCTTACTCAATGTGCCAGGGAAGACTAAAGATGACATCAATGCAAGGCTGGACTTGGTTAGTATAGGATTGAGACGAGAATTGGGACCGGTACAGAAGGGGAAACATACATATTTACCTCCGGCCGCTTATACTCTATCTAGAAAAGAGAAAATTGTTTTGTGTAAGTTTCTTCATGGAGTTAAGGTTCGAGAGAGGTACTCTTCAAACATTAGGAACCTCGTATCAATGAAAGATCTCAAGTTAAAGAGTCTGAAGTCCCATGATTGCTATGTTATCATGGAGAATTTGCTACCCATCGTTATGCAATCCATTTTGCCCAAGAAAGTGCGGGAGACCTTAACTAAACTTCATTTCTTCTTCAAGGCAATTTGCAGCTGAGTGATTGACCCTGGAAAGTTGCCAGCATTGCAAAAAGAAATTGTTGTGACTCTGTGTGAGCTTGAGATGTATTTCCCACCTTCATTCTTTGATATAATGGTTCATCTAACTGTTCATTTGGTTAGAGAGACACGGATGTACCCGTTTGAGCGTTACGTGAAAATATTAAAAGGGTATGTGAAAAACCGATCTCAACTAGAGGGTTGTATTGTTGAACGGTACATAGTCGAAGAAGCGATTGAATTCTGTACCGAATACCTATCCAATATTGAATATTCCATAGGGCTGCCAATGACTCGTCACAGAGGAAGAACCATAGGGCAAGGGATTACTGGAACTGAAATATTGACTATACCAAGGATAGAATGGGAGCAAGCACATTTATATGTTCTTCACAATGCCGATGAGGTTGAGCCATTTGTTGTAAAACATAAGGACCTACTTAAGAGTTCTTATCCAAATAAGACCCAAACTTGGTTAACAACAGAACACAATTGATATTTTATAACATGGCTTAAAGATCATATTTTTGCAGAGTTGACTATAAATCCTACTTCAGCTTCGGATAGATTAAGATGGTTAGCGAAAGGTCCAACTGTGCATGTTTTCTCTTGCACCGGTTATCTGATGAATGGATACACATTCTACACAAAAGAACAAGATGATCGGAGTGCAATGCAAAATAGTGGGGTGACTCTTGTAGCTCAATCTATGCATTTCTCAAGTGCCAAAGACAGAAACCCTATATACGCAAACATGTCATACTTTGGGGTCATTGAACGCATATGTGAGTTGGATTACACTATGTTTCGGGTGCCTATGTTCCAATGTAAGTGGGTTGACAATAATAACAGTGTGCAAATGGATGAATTGGGGTTCATGCGGGTGGATTTCAATAAAGTGGGGTATAAAGATGAACCTTTTATTTTAGCATTGCAAGCTCATCAAGTGTTCTATGTCACCGATCCAGCTGATACAAATTGATCCATTGTTCTATTGTCTAACAAAATGATTCTTAATGAGATTAATGATCAAACACATGAAGATGTTGATATTGAGGATGATCCTTTCTCCGGGACATCACAATCACTCGAGGCTAATCCAACTAGAGAGGATGATATGTATATTAGAAATGATCATGATGAGGGGCTTTGGGTCAACCCATTATTTCGTACCAAAAAGAAAGACGCAAATCTCAATCCAACAAGGAAAATAAAAAGATAGACTTAAACATGCATGTAGTCATTATGTTTTTTTTAATTTCTTGATCAATTAAATTTTCATTCATCGATTTCTGTAAATAAACTTGTATGATTGTGAATTGACGTTTTTACTTGTGTGTCTAATTTTGTTACAGGTAAATGACATCTCCCAGTCTTGATAGTAGGGCCGAGCCCAAGAAAAATATGAGGCGTCGTGGACTGACTTTTAAGAAGAATATCGTCCGTTATAGGAGTAAAGGAGTGAGACTTGAGGTAATATATTACAAACTCAACAGTAGTTAATGGTTTGATTCTATAGCTTGTTATCTTTAATTTATATATTTTATCAAATATTTGTAGGTTTCTTGGAATGTAAAGGGTCAGCCTATTGGTACAAATAATAAGCAGTTGGTTAATTACATTAGGGTCATAGTATGGCAGATGGTCCCAATTACCTACGACAATTGGAAGTCAAGAGATTTGGAAGGTCTGAAAGATGACATCTGCCGTGAGATACAGGTAAATTAATTAACATTAGTTAATTATGTAAACATATTGTGACATTTTTTTATTGTCTTTGCAGGCCTGTTTTAATGTTGATGAGACCCGGCAAGACATGATACTTTAGGAAGCCGGAAAATTAAACCACAACTTCAGAAGTAAGTTAACGACAATGTGGGTGAGAGATGATGGTGGGAATGTCAGACAAGAGCCTCCACCCAAATATGCTGAGATTATACGACCGGAGGATTGGAGAGCCTTTGTCATAAAACGGAAGGAAGATGAGGATTTTTTGGTATGTACTTACTTTTGTGTATACTATACATTGCTACTTATTTAGGTCAGTGTGCATTAATACTTACTTTTGTGTCTATGTAGAAAATAAGCAGTGAAAATCGGGAGAGAGCGTCATCTCCTCCCTACCCTTACCATAAAGGGAATGTAGGGTATGCCGGCATTAAGGGAAAAAAGGTATGTACAATAAGTCATTTTATTTAACATATTTTTTGGTTTATTTCTTAGCATTGATGGATTTCAATTCGTTTGTCAAATGCACAGTTGCGAGAGGCAGGACGAGACCCAGAAACTGAAAGCATTGAACGGCATATTTTGTGGCCAGAAGCCCGTATGAATGAGCAGGGTGTGATTGTAAATCCCAAATCTAGGCAAGTGGCTGAAAGAATTGTAAGTATATGTTCTCATATTAACATTTACATTTTTAATCCTCTTTTGATATTTGTGAATAATGTGAAACATCTTTGTGAATAATATTTGTGTCTCAGGATACCATATCACAGTCTGTATCATAAGAGGAGATAACAGATTGTGTTGGTCGCCATGACATCCTTGCCAGAGCCATACCCGCTAAAGAGTATCCTGGTCGCTATAGGGGCGTGGGATTTGGTCCCTCACAGAAAACTATCATAGGAGCACAACAATGCGCCAAACAAGTAGATGTTGCTGAAGTGGCAGAGTTGAGGAGGGAAATAGCTGATCTGGTGCAACAAGTTCGAGAGTTGCAAAGCTGCATACAGAACAAGACAGCAAAGGAGGGACGTGAGCATGAGCATGAGCCTGATTTACCTACTCCACGTAGTGTCAGAGATAGTTACACTCGTATGCCTCCTGACGTAACCATTTACGTTGTTTTCTTTACTTGTACGTATTGCGTTGACAGTTCACATATTAATATTTTGTTTATCACTGGTTTAGGGCAACAACCCATGCAACCTATATTTGTCAAGCCCAACTCATCGCATTGTAGCTAGGGGGATGGTCTATAACGAATCGGGTGTGACACTGCATAACCGACTATTGCCTCCTAGTCATGTGAAAGTTGCAGTTGAGTTTGGTGTTGAGGGTGATGCACCATTGCCTATACCACTTGAGGAGGCAGATGTCATGACAGTGGAACAGGCAATAGGTACCTATGTGGCATGGCCAATCAGCCTCATAGGTGTATGTGACAAGGTATATGTCAATAAATAGGATTCGTTATCATATATATGTTTGTTAAATTAGGTGGTCACTAACTCATTAATGTATTGCGATGTTTTTTATATAGGCACCCCAAAAATCCAAATCCAAATCCAAATCCAAATCCAAGGGCAAGGGCAAAGGGTCGGAGAACACAGCTGGCATGAAAGTGACAAAACCTTGGGCTTCCCCTACTGTAGCTGGCAAGGAGCACACAAAGGGGTCAGTTACATCCCCAGTCAAAAACAGGAACAAATCTCAACCCTCTCGGGCTCGTGTAGCACAGGTTACAGATTTCATAGTCTACCTTAGAGTCTATGTGCTAACAATATTGGGGAATGATCAAGTCATGATTCATATGGAGGACGACATTTTGGGTTATGAGCACACATTAATGCTCGGTGGTGACACGGAAATCAAAGAAATCCTTAATCATGAATGGCTGAGGTTCTCTATTATCAGTGTATATATCAGGTATTACATTAAACTTTAAAGCTTATATCTCGTCTAAAATTTTGATTTATTATTAATCTATTAATTTATATACATGTTTTAATTTTAGATACTTGTACCATATGTTCCCGGTACCCGAACAAAGGACTCAGAGGTTCAGATTTCTATGCCCTTTACGAACGGCTATGCAAGTAGGATCTGGGCATCAACAATATATGGCTGATCGCTTGTCATTAGCAAATACAGATTGAGACCTTGTTTTTGTCACCGTGCAACGTAGGGTGAGTCATTACATCATAGTATCTCACATAGTTAGCGATATTGTTTTCTTTTGTGAAATGTGATGATTGCTAACTATAATAAACCTTTTTGTAAGCAACATTGGGTATTGTTAGCGATCAATCCCAAAGAAGACATAGTATACTATTTAGACCCCTTACATACTGACTATAACATTCGCCAAAAAACGAAGGATATCTACAATCAGTAAGTATATATGCATTTATTTTTATCTTCATATACATAAATAGTGATCATGATTATGTAACTTAATGAAGTTGTTTGATTTTGAAATCAGGGCTTTGCTAATTCATCGTGCCTACAGTGGAGGAGCCAAGTCGAGATATTCTAAGTCATCCAAGACTAAATGGATATCTATAGAGGTATTTACAAAAACTTTTATGCAATTATTTAGGTTAAAAATTAACTTGAAACTTTTAATTTATTATTTTCGGTTTTATAGTGCCCCCGCTAACCGAATAGGGACGATTGCGGCTACTATGTCCTGAAGTTTATCAAGAATATCGTCATTCAAAACCAAACGCAAATCCCAACGATGGTATGTAATTTTAGCTCTAGATTAATAATTAAATTACACATACATTTTATCATTAATCGAATGTACTTTAATTCTAATTGATTTAATTTTCATTTCGTAGTACTTTCCTGAATGCAAATGTGACAGATATTATGATGACCAACTTATTGAACTCAGGGAAGAGTGGTGTTGCTATGTTGTTACGAATTTTATCCAAAAATAAAGGTAGAGTATACATATACTATGATGTTATAAGTTAGAGTAGTGCCTCTCCTATTATGTTTGTATGCATTGTGCAAGTGATTGTGTGTGTATATATGTAATTTGTTGATGTGTTGTAAATTTAAGTTGTGTGTATCTTGTGTGCAGGGGCAGCAACAAGCATGGATATATATGAAGTGCACCTGCAGCTAGCTTAGTATAAGTGTATAATAAGTAGTGAAGCTATAGTATGTAGTGTAAAGTGTTGTTATAGTGTGCATAGTGTATATAAGTGTTATTAGTGAACCTCTATTAGTACTGTTAGTGTAGTAGAAATTTTAAGAGCAGACTTCTTTTTGTATATGCAACTAAGTTAACCTTACTTTTGTATACTGTGTTAGTAAGGTACAGAAATTATACTTGAATAGTTATTTTGGTATATATCTACTGGTTTTGATGAGAAATTGCAGCTGGTATATGTATTGGTTTTGCTGAGTGCAGGAGGATAATTGAAAAAAGAATGTAATTTTTTTTTTTAAAAAAATAAGGGTATAGACAGCGCTTCCTTAAGGAAGTCCTGTCTAAAATACACAAAACACAGCGCTTCCTCAAGGAAGCGTTGTCTAAAAGAAAATTAGACAGCACTTCCTTGAGGAAGCGCTGTGTTTGTATATGGTATATAGACAGCGCTTCCTAGGAAGCGCTGCCTTAGTCACAACAAAGACAGCGCTTCCTCAAGGAAGGAAATGCTGTCTAATTATCATTTAGACAGCGCTTCAGAATCGTTGCCTTTGCCTTCCAACCTACCAAAACAGTTACATGAACAACGCTTGTAAGCGCTGTTGTAGGCATAAAATAAACGCTATCTAATCTCTTTTTTGTTTTAGTGTGTGAAGTGGAATGAAGATTGTCAAAGGGCATTTGAAAAGATCAAGCAATACTTGTTGGAACCTTCGGTTTTGGTCCCCCCAGTTCCTAGAAGACCCCTCATTATGTATCTGACCGTGCTTGATGAATCTTTGGGTTGCGTATTAGGGCAGCATGATGAAAAGGGTAGGAAGGAAAATGCCATATACTATCTGAGTAAGAAATTCACCAATTGTGAAGCCAAATACTCGTTGCTGGAACGGACATATTGTGCTTTCGCATGGACAGCCCGTCGTTTAATACAGTATATGTTGTGTTATACTACTTGGTTGGTTTCAAAAATGGACCCAATCAAGTATATATTTGATAAGCCTTCTCTCATCGGAAGGATCGCCCGATGGCAAGTCTTACTGTCAGAATACGACATTGTCTATGTCACTCAAAAAGCAGTGAAAGGAAGTGCTCTTGCCGATTATCTAGCTAATCAACCTGTAGAAGATTATGGTTCAATGTAGTATGACTTCCCAGATGAAGATATAATGGCCCTATTTGAGGACAAACAATCGTCAGAGGAGGAAAAGTGGATTCTATTGTCTGATGGAGCTTCCAATGCATTAGGGCATGGAATCGAGGCCATACTGATCTCTCCAGAAAATAATTTCATTCCAATTACGGCCAGACTTTACTTCAACTGTACCAATAATATAGCTGAATACGAAGCTTGTGCCATGGGTATTCAAGCAGCATTGAAATCAAAAGCAAAAATTTTGGAGGTGTACGGGGACTCTGCCTTGGTCATTTATCAATTAAGAGGGGAGTGGAAGACTCAGGACGCCAAACTAATCCCTTATGTTGAACACGTCAAAGGTTTGGTTGAACAACTTGAGGAAGTCACTTTTCATCATATACCTCGGGAGGATAATCAATTAGCCGATGCACTATCTACTTTGTCATCAATGTTCAAGGTGAGCGATAGGAAAGACTTTGCACTCATTAAAATGGAAAGTCGTGACCATCCTGCATATTGCCTTGCAGTAGAAAAAGAACCTGATGGGAAGCCTTGGTTTCATGACATTAAATTCTTTCTCAAGAATCGAGAATATCCTTTAGGTGCTTCGAAAAACAATAAAAGGACTTTGAGAAGATTCGCAATGAGTTTCTTCTTAGGCGGGGAGACGCTTTACAAAAGAAACCATGATATGGTACTTCTAAGATGTGTTGAGGCAAAAGAGGTAGAACGGATAATCAAAGATGTGCACGAAGGATCCTTTGGGATTCACGCGAATGGTCATGCAATGGCAAGAAAAATCTTGAGGGCAGGTTATTATTGGTTCCGATGGAGGCTGATTGTTTTAACCATGTGAGGAAATGAAATAAATGCTAGACATATACTGACAAGGTCCATGCGCCACCTATGCCTCCGAATGTTCTAACAGCACCTTGGCCCTTTTCAATGTGGGGAATGGACGTCATAGGACCAATTGAACCAAAAGCCTCAGACGGAAATCGTTTCATCCTGGTTACAATTGATTACTTCACAAAGTGGGTCGAAGCTGCTTCTTACGCGAGTGTGACTAAGAATGTGGTGATTAAATTTGTTAAAAAGTAGTTGATATGTCGTTATGGGTTGCCAATCAAGATCATCACTGATAATGGTACTAATTTGAACAATAAGATGATGAAGGAGATGTGTGAGAGTTTCAAAATTCAACATCATAACTCTTCTCCATATCATCCAAAAATGAATGGAGCGGTAGAAGCGGCCAACAAGAATATCAAGAAAATAATTCAGACGATGGTAGTGACTATAAAGATTGGCACGAGATGCTGCCCTTTGCTTTGCATGGTTATCGTACTTCTATCCGTACCTCAACTGGGACAACTCTGTATTCTTTAATTTACGGGATGGAAGCAGTGCTCCTGATTGAGGTGGAAATTCTCTCATTAAGAGTTCTAATAGAGTCAGAACTAGAAGAAGCTGAATGGGTCCAAGCACGATTCGATCAGTTGAACCTCATTGAAGGAAGGAGATTAACTGCCTTATGTCATGGTCAACTTTACCAGAAAAGGATGATGAGAGCCTATGGGAAAAAGGTGTGCCCTCGATAATTTCAAGAAGGAGATTTGGTACTAAAAAGATCCTACCAATCCAAAGAAATCCTCATGGAAAGTGGGCTCCAAACTACGAAGGGCCTTCTTCGGAGGAGCCCTGATTCTTACGAATAGGGATGGAGAAGATTTGCCACTGCCTGTGAATTCAGATGTTGTAAAGAGATATTTCGCCTAAAAAAGAAGAAAATAGAAAAAAGAAAAAAAGGAAAAGGCTCGCTAGGCTGAAAACTCGAAAAGGCAGTCTAGTTATACCTACGGATTTATGATAAACCGTGGGTATATATAGGTTTCATATACCTTTAGTTGTCCAATTTTCACTACAACAGAAAAGGGCTTCAATAGCAATTTTTTTGCCTTTGTACAACCATTATATATGTAACCGCTAGTAAAGGTAGAAGCAAAGCTAGCACTGTAAGAGCTAGCGAAAGTTACCTATAGCTAGCGCTTCTAACAAATCTTCCAACGATTGAATCGTCCATTTTGACTGACCATCTGTTTGGGGATGATAAGCAGTTCCCAACGCATCATTCAAGCTTCTCCAGAACCTCGAAGTAAACCTTGGCTCTTGGTCCGATATAATGTTTGAAGGTACACCATGTAGCTTTACCACTTCCCTGATGTAAATCTGAGTCAATCTTTCCAGAGAATAATTCTGGTTGATAGGTAAGAAATAAGCATATTTCGTCAACCTATCTAGATGACCCAAATTGCATCACATCTCTTCCGAGTCTTTGAAATACTCCTGCGGGCTTCTGGTGTTCAACCTTTGCTTTTTGACACACCAAACAGGACAAAACATAAGCCGCTACATCTTTCTTCATCCCTGGCCACCAAAAGAACTTCTTCAAATTCTGATACATCTTAGTAACCCCTGGGTGGTAACTCAGCTTGCTTTTATGCGCTTCCTCCAAAATCATATTCTTAACTTCACTATCCTCAGGCACACAGATTCGATCGCCAAACCTGATAAGACCATCCGAACTTCTCTTAAACTCAAACATTTCACCTTCCTCGATCGACTGATTAACCTTTTTAAGGTACTCATCCTCAGCTTGTCTTCTGTAAAGCAAATTCAAGAAATCGCTAGTAACCTCAATCATCCCAAGATTCATCTTATCCTTGACGATTTCTATGTCCAGATTCAGATCTCTAAATTGCTCTAACAACTCAAACTCTCGCACCATCATTGCAGATACGTGTAGGGACTTCCTACTAAGCGCATCCTCTACGATATTCGCCTTTCCTGGATAGTATTGCAGGTCGAATTCATAATATGAATTCCATCCACCTCCTCTGCCTCTTGTTCAACTCCTTCTGGTCGAACAAATACTTTAGGCTCTTATGGTCGCTAAATACGCTAAATTTAGCACCATACAGATAATGTCTCCATATCTTTAATGCAAACACTATCGCAACTAGCTCCACATCATGAGTCGGGTAGTTCTGCTCATGCACTCTTAACTGTTTGGAGGCATACGCCACCACTCTTCCTTCTTGCATGAGAACACAACCCAATCCTTGATATGACGCATCACAATATAAGTCCAAACGTCCCAACGGGTCTGGCAAAACCAGCACCAGCAACGTAATCAACCGACGCTTCAATTCTTCGAAACTTTGCTCACAAGCTTCCGTCCACTCGAACGCCTTTCCTTTTCTCGTCAATTGCGTCAGAGGCAATGCAATCTTAGAGAATCCCTAAATAAACCGCCTTTAGTAGCCCGCCAAACCAAGAAAAATGCTAACCTCGCTCACAGACTTCGGGCTTTTCCACTTGACTACCGCTTCCACCTTGGCAGGATCCACAATGATTCCATCCTTGTTAATCAAGTGTCCTAGAAACTGTACTTCTTCCAACTAGAACTCACACTTGGATAATTTAGCATATAATTCCCTATCCTTCAGCACTTGCAACACTACTCGAAGATGTTCTTGATGTTTCTCTCTATTCGGAGCATAGATAAGGATGTTGTCGATAAACACGACAACAAACTTGTCTAGGAACAGTCGGAAAATCCTGTTCATATAATCCATGCAACACCCTTTCCCGAGTGTCACATTCCCGAACGTTTATAAGGCCGAAAATATTTATTAATGCGGAAAATACGATTTTTCTTTTTCTTTTCTTTTCATAAAGATGTAATGGGATTAGTAAAGGTAATAAATAATACTAATAAGTGAACTTAGGTTCACCATGCATTACTAGGACATACATACAGTATTATAAATACAGAAACAGAAAACAGAAACAGCAACATTACTATATACAGACATAAGTCTAATGTATGACTGACATAAGAAATACAATAAGTACTAGAAGTCATAGCTCCCAAAAGGTACTACAAAAACTGACATAGTCTGGCCGACAACAAAACTAAAACAGCAAAAGAGTCCACCTCCGAACTCAAAAGGACTGCGGAACCGAACCATCGTCGCGTCCATCTGTTCAAGCATCGACAGCAAGTACCAGCAGAAAACATATAGATATGGGTGAGATTCCCGTTCATCAACACAACAAAACAGCAGTAGTAAAAACGGGACGACTCACCGGGTAACAGCGTACCCAACATGCTTACAAAGGTTCTCAGTATAAATCATGTTAAGCAGTTAACAACATAATAGCATGCTAAACATTTAACAGCATAATGTAAGGCATCCTTAAACAGTACAGCGATGTATAACAGTAAATATAACATCAATAGCCATAAACATCAATAGCCATGCAATGCAATGCAATGTATATGACTCAATGTCAATGTCACTGGGTACTACTCTGACCCCTACTCCATGGAGCTAACAAAACATTCGGAGAGAGTGAATGGGAGGACATGTTCCGGTTTCTGCCAGCCATGAGCAAGATGCTGCCATGAGCAATATGCTACAAAATTCGTAACGTGCACGTATCTGGCTTTACGGTAACACTCTCGACCAAACATGAAAAGTACGGCATCTAGTAGAGGATATCAGTGTATTGCACGGATTCGCCACGACACAGAAGAATCACCAACTGGTCGCATGTCAGCCCTTCCAACCCTGATACCTCCAAAAAGACCATTGAAGATCGTCACCGTAAGATTCGCACCCGCATCAAGGTGTAAGCTCAACTCCTAGGCTCAAGGCCTTACAACTATGCAAATGAAATGCCAATGCTTACACAAAGCAGATGCGACAAAGCAATGTTTATCCATTGGATAAACCTCAAGGTTCACTAAGGTTCTCTTCCTTAGAAACCACACACGTCTTTGTTTTATAAAACATTTATCCATCGGATAAAACAATTATCCATCGGATAAATATCTCGTGATTCCTTTGGAATGATCCAGACTGCTTTCAGAATCGTCGACTGTCCCCACAAACCAACACAAGTCTTTTCAGCGTGTTTTGTCCTCACTCACACGCTTTCTAGGAAACTTCCCAGAAGGTCACCCATCCCATAATTACTCTAAGTCAAGCACGCTTAACTATAAAGTACTTATGTTCTAAGCTCTCGAAAAGAAGATAAATCCTGTTGATATGGGTAGTACCAATCAATTCTTATATGCTTTCCTTTAACTATACAGTCCCATACCTGCATAGCCTCAGGATTCCTTCCACTGTACAGTCCCATACCTGCACAGCCTCAGGATCTCTCTCATTCCAGTTATCACAAGACAGAAACAATTGAACGATTAACCTGGATCCGAATCATCGGTCCGTCATCGAACTACTGTTTCGAAAACCAAAACGTTTCATGTTTGTGTTTACGTCTTATGAATTATGTCTCAAGTCCTAAGCATTATGAGTAAGGATTGAGAATCCTCTTAGATAAGTCTTTAAGCCTTTCTAAGATATTAATCCCTTGTTTTTCAATTAAGGAAACAAGTGTTGATTTCACTTAAGTCTTATGAACTCATTGATGTACTAAGTCATCAATGGTATAGTAGATGGTCTTGTTCCACCACATACCATACTTAATTAACCCTTGTCTTCAACTCTAAGTTAATTACTTAACTTAGGTTTTTCACCCGTAAAACTTTAAGTTTGAGTTAGAAAACTCCTTTTGTAAACCAAACAACTTTTACAATTGAAAACTCATTTGATTTGAAACAACATTTGAACTACTTACTTCATTTCTAGCATTTTCTAAAACATAAAATTCGCTTAGCGGAATCCATTCGCTTAGCGAAAATGAGGCAGTAATGCCTCCTTTGGAACTCCTCTGGTTCGCTCGGCAAGACACAAATCGCGTAGCGAAATATATTGTATTCGCTTAGCGAATATGAATTCGCTTAGCGCAAGTTCAGACGGTTGCACCTCTTTAGAAACACCTCTGGATCGCTCGGCGAGACAGAATTCGCGTAGCGAAACTTCACTTTTATTCGCTTAGCGAGAATGATTTCGCTTAGCGAAAGTTCAGACGGTTACACCTCTTTTGGAGACTTCTCTGGATTGCTCAGCGAGATGTAATTCGCGTAGCGAAATGTATTGGATTGGCTTAGCGAATATGAATTCGCTTAGCGAAAATGAGGCAGTGATGCCCAACTAAGACTTTCCCTGTTTTTCGCGTAGCGAAAGTAATTTCGCTTAGCGAAATGTTGCCTTAAAACAAGACATCAACCTTATGGAACCATTTTGATTCTCTTCATGAAAACACTTCTTTTCTCATTTTGAGTTACTTGATTAGCTAGATGAACTAAGGATAAGGTATAAAACATGTTTCACTTTGGTGAAAGCACTTTGAGATTTAATTCCATTTAAAGTCACTTAGGGTTTTTCTTTGAAAAACACAAGTTATTGAAAACACTTTCTTTACATCAAAACTTGTCTTGTCCAAGAACTATTCATATCCTTCCTTTCCTCAAGGTCATGGCTAATAGCCAACTAGGAATCAATGTGAGGTTTTACTTCATCAACCAATCAAAGTATGGCTCACAATACTTACACAATCATGGTAACCATAATACACATTACTACATCATAATCAAACATATCCATCACACATCATGGTCTCATAATCAAACAATAAAAGTCCATACTTGATCTAGTGATCAAAGTAGGTTTTTCAACATACATGGAAATGATTTTTATTCAATCATATCATCATCAACTTATGCTAAAACACACTACAACATACTCAAGCATAAACTCATCATAACAATCTTGTTCTTGAAGAGAACTTAACAAAACATAACAACTAAAAGTGAACCCAAACTAAAGGGTTTCACCCACACATAAAGTAAACAACCATCTTCACCACCACCATCTTGGTGTGATGAGGTTCTTCTCCCCATACCTGTTGAAGAGCAGATTCCCAGATCAAAGTCGGTTGATCGGTTTGTGAACCTTCTGATAATTGACACCAACTACAAACAACCAAACAATTAAACATTAAACAACAATCAAACCAAACTCGACAATTCTCACGAAGAGGGTTTCGGCCACCCTAGGTTAAAAGGTTAGGAATTGATCTTGGTTTTCCATTTCATGGATTCAAAGGCATTAGGAAAGCTAAGGATGAAATCAAGTGTTAAAAATCAAAAATTGATGAAAACACTATTCATCATCATCAAGAAGGGTTCGGCCCTAATGTGCTTTTTGAGCTATGATGAGAGTTGAATCATAAGCTCTTGGGTTTAGATAGAGAATGATGAGGTGAGTTCAAAGAACTTGGTCTCACATCAAAATGATTTTTCTACAATTTCCTATGGATTTTCAAAGTTTTGGATCTAAGAAATAATTTTCATGAAAATGGATCTTGATCTTGAAATAAAGAGATATTCAAGAAGCTAAGAGATCATAGAAGTGATCTTACCTTGAAATGAAGGAAGATTGCTCAAGGAATCAAGTGATTCTAACAAGGTTTCATGAATTTCTCATGAACAACAATGGAGGTTTTGCTCTAAGGAAGGAGATGGGTGTTCTTGGCTCTTCAAGAGAGCTGGGCTGCGTGAATGAGAGGGTGTGAGGGCTGAGTTCAGCCTTAAAACAAGTCACTTAAGGGCAAAAAGGTCATTTGCCAAAAGGGTAAAATGGTAAAAGTGCAAAAGACTAAGGTTAGGGGCATTTTGGTCATTTTGCATCTAGATTTTCCCGATCGTCATGACGACTCTGGCATACTCTCCCAAGTGTCCTGGGATGTTGTGATATCAAGATTATCTGTTGGCAAGTCTCGGTAAGTCCATATGTGGCTCCGTTCGTCACCCGATTGAGAATTCCGCCCGAACGAAGGTCAGGAAGTTATTTTTCTGAAATTTTTACGAAATTTAACCAAAACATAGAGCATCGAATTCTAAGACTTACTGTCTCGTTTACGGGTCTATCTGAGGTCTTCTGAGCAGTAAAATCATACTGTCAGTGTAAAAACGCAGACCGGACTCCGTTTGAGTTTTCGACTCAAAACTTAATCGTAGCTTCCTACGATATCGTCGAGCATGACTATGGTCTCGGAATATTTTATTTCCATTCCTAAGACCTCGAATAAAATAAAGACATTAAAATACTAAAGAATTAGAAAACATGAAAATCGGGGTGTTACATTAACAACAAACGTACTATCTAATATACGTTGTATTCCTGAGACTGAGTCTCGTCTTCCACCGTCCACACCTCTTCGTCTTCAGCACCGAGCAGATCAAGCTAATGAGTCTCTATATGACCCAAAGAACTGTTGATAAACATCTGTACATGTATCCAAAAAAACAACAGGGTATCCAACAGGTACAGGCAAGGGTGAGAAACCAATATATGAATCCAAAAACACAACAGGTATATACCCAAACCCGTACAGCAGATTCATATAAACATATCTCACAAAATATCATCATGCATAATATAGTACATTATATATCAAAGTACTAACAGTAAAACACAAGGGCCTTGTACCCAACAATCAACGTTGTTTTCAAAACGTACGCATGAGCACTTCCATATAAGAAAACTAATATTCAATCCTAGATTTCCGAAAGTACCATCACCAAAAGAATGAGTTGATCAAGCTCGGGGTACATTGGCCATCAAGCAGCAATGTCTAGCACCAGCGTGCCATAATAACTAGCACCAACGTGCCATCACTAGCACCAATGTGCCATAATCACTAGCACCAACATGCCATAACCACTAGCATCAATCGTGCCCTCACTAGCACCAACGTGCCACGACTAGCACCCACGTGCCATCACTAGCACCAACGTGCCATAACTACATTGTCCAACTCAGGGTACAATAAGAACACATAGCACGTGTGACATCATTGTCCATCAAGACACAATGCTATGACAACAAGTCATCTCAGGTTTTCCTTACCATCAAGGTCACCCGTTTCACGACACGTCTGCCCAACACATAAAAGCATGAGAAAACTATTTAGTTTCCGTCGGTTTAACTTTGTCATAACAATATTTCCTCGTTGTAGCATCAACGCTAACAACCATCACAATGCCTTAGACTCTCTATGCCTCAAAAACATTTTTCTCAAAACAGGACATCTAGTCCAAAACAGCTCGAACCCAAACATCCCTAACTGATGCACAAGTTTAGAGTTTTCGATTCAAGAGCATAAAAGCATCCTCAAGCTTTACAGGACCACAAAGATTGCCCCTAAGCTGGCAGGACCAACAACTAACACGGATCCTTGATCCGCTCAGAACCTTAGAACCCCGACGTCTCGGTTTCTAGTTTCTAAGCTTAAAAACCACTTCTCTTGAAAATTCAAAACCCAAATCTCCAATACTTACACAAAGTCCTCAGGATCGGTTTTTCATAAAATAAAACTTGGTCTAAAGACCATTTCTTTTCCTTTCATCGTTTTTCAGTAAAACACAAACTTTAAAACAAAGCTTGTAAAAACCCTTTTTCTTGGATAAAACCAACTAACATGAAATTCACGTTTCGTAAAACGTTTTTGCTCAAACGATTAACGTTATTAATTTAAAAACTAATAAAGGTTTCCAAAAACACTATTTATCTTAAAACATCATTTTTCCTTATTAAAAACGCATTTTCAAAATTTTGCTCTTTGAAGTTAACTTTTTCTTAAAAGCGGCTATTTATTATTTTATTTCAAAAGAGATAATTATTTATTTTCTCTTAAATTAAATTGAGAAACAATAAAACATATTTATTTTCTCAATTCCACATATCAGGCTTTTAAATTATACGATGTCGGATCCTAATCGATATTAGGTCCTCTAATGCCTTAAATCCCACAACAGGGCACACTATACATCCATACAGCTATTCAACAATTATAACATGAATCCACATATATCAGCAGTTATGTCATGCATAGCCAAATCAACAGCAGTAAATAAAACAATCCATCAATGATCAGATACAGACATTATTTACATTACAAACACCCAACACAGTATATATCTGTCGGAATTGGAAATCCTCAGGTTTGTCCCCTTACCTCTTGTAGTCCCAAGGTAAGTTGTAGACACCCGATCAATCAGACAACTGGCTCAGCTAGCTGCCGATCACTACATACACACAATCCATAAAGGCATTAACTCAAAAAAACAAAGATTTCTCCTATTGCACCACCCCTAGGGTTCGGCCTTATTAAATTAAAAATAGCTAGGGAGCTCCAAAAATTTTCATTTCTTGGATAACACCCTAACTAATTGTGATAACCCTAGATATCAACTCAACATAAAAAACCAATCAAAAACCCTCCCCTACATAACAGGGGGTTTCGACCTCTCTCTCAAGAAAATAGCTAGAGAGATTTCTTGGCTCTAATCTCTTGGATCATGCACGTATGTCATGAACCTAGGCCATAGAAATTGGTTTGGTATGGAAAGGATATTTTTACAATTTTTCATGGAGAGAAAGAGAGATTGAGAGAGATAGAGATGATGAGCTACGTCCTAGGAGTTTCTCCTTCAAAACTAGTGAAGATTGCTTCAAGAAATCTCAAGTTCTTTGTCTCCAAAAATGGAGTTTAGTGAAGAGAAAAGAAAGAAAGAAAAGAAATGGGTGAAGAAGAGGCTTGGCTGGGCTTGGTCAAAGATGTGGGTGAGGATGAGACTGAAGAATAGGATATTTTCTTAAGTTTAGATTACTTAATAGTTAAGTCATAGGTAAAAAGGTAATAAAAGGTAAAAACTAATCAAAGGCAATTTGGTCAATTCACATCCTGACATTTTGAAAATCCTCATGACACTGGTAGGAATCCCCAAATAATTTAACATAGCCTTGGTATGAAAATTATCGGCTCAAGGTTCTCGAAAAACCTTGAGACAGCTCGAATCGTCTCCCCGATCGATTATCGGCCCGAATATAAAATATTATTTATATTTTTGGACGTCAGGAGACATTTTAGCAAAAAGGTAGATGATTGAATTCTAAGACTAATGGTCCTGACCATTAGTCAAAAAGAGGTATTGATAGTAGAAAAACACTATCATCCGAAAAATATAGATCAGACTCCGTTTGAGTTTTCGGCCCAAAATTTAACCGTCGGCTCCTACGATTATTTGGAGCATGAATATGATTTTAGTTTTCCCAAAATCATTTTCTAAAATCCATAAAAATATAAACTCATTTATATAGTTTACTGGTTTTAGAAAGCGTGAAAATTGGGGTAGAGGAATACTTTCATTAGCAGGCGTCAATCCAGATTGCTCAGAGAAACAAAGAGTCTTATTAGAACTGTCCAAAATCACATGGTTAGCCGAAAGCTAATCCATGCCTAAGATAACATCAATCTGCTACATAAGCAGATAGACTAGGTCCACAATGAAATGTCTGTTTTCTACTATGATAGGGCATTTCAAACACACAAACAGTGTAGTCAACGAATCATCAGTAGGTGTGGAAACAGTAAGGTCATAAGGCAAAGATGAAACTGGTAACCCTAAATGATCCATGCACTCCATAGAAATAAACAAATGAGTAGCCCCCGAATCAAATAATACAGATAAGAGTTTACCCGAAACTAAACACTTATCTTGGATCAGATCTGGGCATCGAGATGATTCAGCTCCCCTCACGGCAAACACCCTTCCTGCAGCTTGTAGTCTCGCCATCTGTCTAGTCATACCGGACGGTCTTGCATTTCCCTGTCTGTAATCCTTAGCCATGTGTCCTGGCTTCCCACATGCATAACTAGTCATGGTCCTCCCGGACGCCTGACTCCTGCAATCTCGAGCCATGTGTGGTCCTCCACACTTAAAACATCCTTGATGTTTTAGCTGCCTATTATCTTGTCTTGTTTAATACAATTATGCAGGTATGCAGGTTCCATTTCCTCTTTTTAGTGATAAGGATCATTGTAACACCCTGATTTTCATGCTTTTTAAGATCAGTAAATTATATAAATGAGTTCATATTTTTATCTGAGGTTCAGAAAATTAATTTCAATAAACTAAGACCCCATTCATACTCTATGTCATCGTAGAGAGCTACGATTAAATTTTCGGTTGAAAATTCAGATGGAGCCTGGTCTGAGTTTTCACTGATAGTAAGATTTTACTGATCAGAAGACCTAATTTTGAGTCGTGATCGAAACAGTTAGGCTAAGAATCGAATTTTCAACAATTTTGATAAAATTGGTTTCTCGCACTAAAAAGTGAAAGAATATATGTTATGCGAGCGAAATCTTAAATCGGGTGAAGAACAGAGCTGAATACGAACTTATCGGGACCCGCTAACAGATAAACTTGAAGTCATATCAAGTCAAATCACATGGGAAGGCGCGCCGGTGTCATGATGACGTTCTAAAATATCTGAATGCGTTCACACTGCGAAAAGACCAAAATACCCTTTATTTTTTTCCTGAATGACATTTTCGTCCCTAAAGGAAAAGACCGTTTTGACCCTAGGAACTTGTGAAAACCCATCCTTGCCCCCACCTTCATCATGACCATCATCAAAATATCTAGATATTTTGGTGACTTGGAGGTGAAAAGACCAAAATGTCCTTAACTTTTTCCTAAATGGCATTTTTGTCCCTAGGTGAAATGACCATTTTGCCCTTAAGTGAAAAATTGTTGGACCACCTTGTCCCTCCCTTCACCCCCCGCCTATTTCCTTCATGAAAGGCCATCCACCACTTTTCTTATAATTTCATCTTCCATCTTCAACTTTCTCACAAGGAAACTTGACAAATTTTGTGAGGAAACCACTTAATTCTTGGCTCATTTTCATCACTCAAGATGTATAATCCATGAGTTCCTTGTTCTTTATTCTTTTCTTGTTTTAAAGCCATGATTCCATGAGTTTCAACTTCTAACTTCCATCTTCAAATATCTCTAGCAAATTCTAGAAAAATCCTTTTAATGTGAAATCAATTTCTATGATCTAGATTCATCCTCCTCTATCACTATCCAAGAGCATGAAATCAAATAACATGACTAGCCTATTTATCTAGGGGAGGCTGAACCGTAAGAGTTTTGGGGGAAAAGGAGTTTTTTTCAATTTTGTTAAATGATACTTGATTTCACTCTTTCATTCCTATGGTCATTGAAGGGGTTTTGGTTCAAGTCTTTGGCAAATGATTAGGGATTATGCCTTTATCATGCTTAAGGATCATTGATCCAAGAGTTAGCAGAATTTTAACACCTCTAGCCTATTTTTCTAAAAAGGGGCCGAACCCTAACTTTGTAGGAACTAGATGAGTTTGATTGGATTTTATTAATTTCTGGTTGTGATGTGTTGTAAAGGATCAAATGGTGCTTCATTATTCTAAAACATGTACGATTGCCAGTTGCGAAGCCGAAGTTAGAGTTGCACGGGGAAGCACGCAGGAAAACTGGTCAGGTGGGGGAAAGAACCACAATATCATCGGGGAGGCAAGAATAAAATAGTTTATATAGATATGCGTAGGGCGACCCAAACCCTACTAGTGGTCGATTGACCGATAGGTTTATTGCATACTATGTCGAGGTTGTATGCTTGCATGTTAATATGTTTAATATGGTATATGTGATATGTATGCTGTACCTAGAAACATGCTTAGGTTACTTGAATATATGCCTATGAGTTGATGAGTTGATATGCTTACATGAGTAGGTGTGATGAATATGTTTATTGAATATGATTATGGTTGCTTATGATATGATGTTGTGATTATTGTTGTATGAGTGGATATAGGCAGTAATTTCTGATAAGTTGGGAGATGAACATAAGGTGCGGAATTTGAGGATATATATGTTGTAGTGCTCAACATAGAGATTATGTTGATATAATTATGTCGAGACATAAAGTTGATACCCGGTTAAGCCGGAGAAAGTTGGTCATAGTCGTGTACGAGTTGTGGTTGAGATACTAAGTTGTTGATCCCGAGATAAGTCGGTGAGGTTCATGTTGCATCATTGTTGTTCATCACTGTGTTGGCGTATGGTCGATCGATCTTGCCTGCGAGAAGATAATTGTATTGACAAGTGAAGTTGTGAATGGGCGAATGACCCGACCTGCCCTGCGGGCGGAGGGATATGTCGTTACCATAAGTTGCATTGTTGACGGGCGAATATTTCGACCTGGGCTGCGGACGGGAAAATATGTCGTACCCATGAGACGATTTGAGTCTGCGGGCTGTTGGCTGAACCCTACATTACGGGGGGTGCACAAAGATGAACGAGACATCTTGATCTGTTGGGGATGTCGTATCTTGATCACGTCCACATAGTCGTTAGTTGCATGAGTGTGAAAGACAGTAGCTAAGAGAGAAGAACTTGGGGAGATGACTGCTTGATACTGTTATGTTGTTATATGTTGGTATCTATGTAGCTTATTTTATAGCTGTTTCTGTAGGGGTTTCAAAAGGGATAATTTTAAAAAAAACAATTTTAAAAAAACCTCTTGAGCGGAAAAACCCTTTAACTAAGGACCACGTATTGCACATGAATCACAAGGATATTGTGTTTACCTCTTGAAGCATAGCTTTACCACGAACATTGTGAGCACGTTAGCAACACTAGTAAATCACGAACACTGCTAAGGTGTGAATGGCAACTTGATCTACACAGCTACAGAGCAACAAATCTAAGGAACACTGCTGCTGTAACCATAAAGGGAGAGGTTCTTCTTTATCACCAGTATTGCAAAGTAACAATACCTCTACTCAGTCCACGCGAGCAAACCAACATCAGGGATAGCGTAGTACTAGCAATCAGGATTGGAAGAGGCGCGGCACACAGAGAGAGAAAGGAGGCGCTGCTATTAATATAGTACAGCGGCCGTTATAAGTGCTTTGTGTTGTGTGTAGCTCAAGTGACGTGCACGGCTTACTAATAGTTGTCACTCGCTTAACCTAACCCATTTGGGCAATTGTACGCTACAAGCCTAATGTCTAATTATTAATTAAATCATATTTAATTAATCAATTAAACTAATTCTCTAAACATTTACTCTATGCGTGTGACCCTATAGGTTCTCAATTAATTGGCAATAATATTAATTATTATTAATCATATTAATAATTAATTAATATTATAAACAATGAGCAGCATCTACCAATACATCATTGCTACCCAGTTAATTAGAATATTGTTGATACAATTAAAACCATATTGTAACCATATATAATGTGAAGTTAACGTTCTTTCGTCACAATGTCTTAATTGAAAACAAGGGATAAATGTGTCATGCTTGTTAAGTCCAATTATTTATTTCTTAACCTAGTAATTGACATACGATCATGTGGACCCAATATCTCATATTTTCCCACCTTAGCATGGCCATGCATTTCTACGTCGCATACTATCAAGAGGCCTATAGACATTACTCCTGTTATGTAGGAGGGACGAATCTCATCTACATCACTCACATTCCTCAACATGTTTCATTGCAGGCCCAATAACTATCTTTATAATTGTCCTGTTACAGACAACGTTTAATAGCATCAAAGCCTACAACTACTTATGCCAGGAATCATAGTGACTTCAAGTCGAAGGACTACTTCACTATGGTCATCATAAGAATCGTTCATGACACTTACATAACTATTGTCCAACGTTCTCATGGCGGGTCACTCCAGGATAAATATTCCACTAATATTTATCCCTTCGGGTGGCTCCACCAAGGTCCAAACTTGGTTTGTCTATATGGATTCCATTTCGAATCCCATGGCTTCTGCCACTTCTCAGATTCATGACCAGCTATGGCCTCCTGGTAGGTAACAGGCTCATCTTGATCCATGAGCAGTACATTACCTTCTTGAGTTAGGAGAAGTCCAAATCTCTCAGGTTGTGTACGTGATCTGTTTAACCTACGTGGTTGTTGTGTTACTTGAGCCGGTGCTTGTACCACAACATCTTGTGGATTCGGTTCTTGTTCCGTTGCAGGCGAGTCAGTACTCTGTGGTGCTTGGATTTCTCTAAGTTCTACTGTTATCCCACTGTCTACTTTAGAGATGTATTCCTTCTCAAGAAACACTCAAGTCCTGGCGACAAACACTTTGTCATCAGAGGGGTTATAAAAATAGTATCCTTTCGTTTCTTTGGGATACCCCACAAAAGTACATTTATCTGATTTGGGTTCCAGTTTATTTGTGATTAAACGTTTGACATAGACACAACAATCCCAAATCTTCATAAAAGAGAAACTAGGCTTTCATCCCTTCCATATCTCATGTGGTGTTTGTTCTATCGCCTTTGTTGGAACACGGTTAATTGTGAAAGCTGCTGCAAGCAATGCGTAATCCCAGAAATAGTCTGAAAGATCTGAGTGACTCATCATCGATTGTGCCATGTCCAATAAGATATGATTTGTCCTTTCGGACACGCTATTCCATTATTGGGTTCCGGGAGGAGTGAGTTGGGATACTATCCCACATTCTTTCAGATAGTCATCATAGTCCTGATTAAGGTATTCACCACCACGATCTGATCGTATGTCTTTAATACTCTTGCCCAGTTGGTTTTCTACTTCATTCTTGAACTCTTTGAACTTTTCAAAGGTTTCAGATTTGTGTTTCATTAGATACACATATCCATATCTACTGAAGTCATCAGTAAATGTGACAAAGTAGGAAAAACCACCTCTAGCAGGTTTGTTTAGTGGCCCACATACATCACTATGTATCAAGCCCAAAAGATCACTGGCCCTTTCACTATTACCAGTAAATGGGGCCTTAGTCATCTTTCCCAATAAACAAGATTCGCACGTATCAAATGATTCATAATCAAAAAAATCCAATAGTCCATCTTTATGGAGTTTGGAGATGTGTTTCTCATTAATATGGCCTAAACGACAATGCCAAAGATATGAAGGATTCAAACCATTGGGTTTGATCCTTTTCGCATTTATGTTATATATGGGCACATCGAGATCAAGAATATAAAGTCCATTACTCAATGGTGCATTAGCAAACAAAACATTATCCAAATAAAGAGAACAACATTTGTCCTTAACAATTAAATGAAAACCCTTTTTGTCCAAACAAGAAACAGAAATAATGTTTTTGCTAATAACGGGAACATAATAACAATTATCAAGTTCCAAATAGGTAAAGTTAAAACATAAGTCCCTTCATCTAATGCTACAACTTTTGCTCCATTTCCAACATGTAGGTCCACTTGACCTTTAGTCAATTTCCTCCTACTTCTTAGTCCTTGTACATTATTACAAATGTGAGTACCACATCCAGTATCAAATACCCAAGATGCTGAAGTAGATAAATTAACATCAATAACATAAATACCTTAAGCGGAAGTCTCACTTCCCTTCTTTTTCTCTTCCAGGTATTTATTGCAGTTCCTTTTCCAGTGGCCAGGTTGGCCACAATGGTGGCAATTGCCTTCCTTAGCTATCCCGCCCACGGGCTTTAAGCCAGAAGTGCTAGGCTTAAAATTTTTCTTGCCTTTGCCCTTCTGCTTGCTCCAGGGCTTCTTCTTAGTCTGCTTTCCAGAATCAACCATCATTATGGCTTTACCTTTTCCCTTATTAATGTTCTGCTCAACAGTTCTCAACATGCCTAGTAGTTCTAGTAGTGTTTTGTCAATGTCATTCATGTTGTAATTCTTGATAAATTGACTGTAGCTTTCTAGCAACGATTGCAGAACTACATCTGTAGCCAACTCTTGGCTCAGTGGAAAACCCAATCTTTCAAGGCTCTCAATGTACCTAATCAAAAAGAGTACATGAGGTCCAACCGGGCTTCCTTCTGCCAGCTTACAATTAAACAGGGCTCTGGAAACTTCAAAGCGCTCATGTCTCGCCTGCTCTTAGTAGAGCATTTTGAGACTTCCGATCATATCAAATGCCTCCATGTTTTCATGTTGCTGAAGCTCAGAGTTCATGGTGGCAAGCATGAGGCAGCTAACATCCAGTGCATCATCCTGATACTTCTTGTAAGTATCTCTGTTAGCCCTAGAAACTTCCTCAGGTAGTTCAGGAGCAGCCTCCTCAAGAACATACAGCTTTTTTCTCTTGCCTAAGGACAATCCTCAGGTTTCGGTACCAATCCAGAAAATTACTTCTAGATAACTTGTCCTTCTCAAGGACAAATCGCAGTGACATATTATTAGTTGTGTTTGGTGCCATGGATATCTATATAAATATGCAAAGTATAAGTATCATGATTTTAAAAACATATTTAATAGGTCTTTATTAAATACGCTCCCACTATTTTACTCAAATCAATGACCCTCATCATTGACTCGGAAAATCCCGTTGAAAGATTTTCTAGTGGGACCAAGATTTATATTTCATCTCGTTCTCAGTCAATTATGGCTGATCACCCAGAACTCAATTATTTAGATAGGAAACTCCTTTCCAATTACATCCAAAGTAATTCTTGGACCAGTTGGGTAAATAACTCCTTATTCTAATCCATCATATGGATTAATGCCCAACCCCATGCCTCTAAGCCATTTCAATCCTATTGAATACACTTAGTTAAGTTCAACCTAATGGTTGGCAGTAGGTTATTTCACCTTTCGCGTCTCACCGGAATATATTAAGGTGGTCAGCTGTAGCATGAACCACACTTAAATGATTCTAGCCTTGACGAGTGCCACGCATCATGAGGCATTTAATAACTTAATTTATTGAGGAATTTAATAATTAAATGATCTCACTGTCTTGTTTATCATATAAACGTCTCTCATAGCATATATGGAATACTAGCATACATACATTCAAAACATAATAAGCATACAATGACATACATGCTAACAAACAATTTAAATTCCAAATTTAAATAATATATCTCATACATTTCACGCATCACATACATAAACATACAAGATATATAAAAGGTATTATGATTATGGCCTCCTAATGTATAATAATTAAAGCTAATTATTACAATCTTTGACCCTTGAGCAAACTTTTAAAGTTTCTCCCACTAGCGTCATGATCTGATGTTGCGTCCATGTCAACTCGAACAATTTACAAAATTTAAAATAAAATAAATAAAGTAAATTTCACGACATGCATGCCGTATTTATAAAATAAATACAATAAATCATGACACGCAAGCTTTATTTATCAAATAAAATTAAAACACCAAAACTAGGACCATAATCATATACTACATATTTAAAATTATTTAATTATAAATAATAATAACTCTTTATTATTATTATTATTATTATTATTATTATTAATATTATTATTATTAATATCTTTAAATAATATAAACAGATTGAATCAAAAGCAATCAATTTCGAAATCTATAAATCACATACGAAAACTTTTACAATATAAAATACTTTCAAAAAATATCTTTTGAAAGCAATTCAAATCCAATTGAATAATTAATGTGATATATAATTCGAACAGGAGGAGGCAATTTACCTTTTGCATTGAATAACTTTTACACCAATTGAAAACAATTTCAAATACAATGCCTTTTGTTCAATTCAAGCAATTCACGGATCTATACGTACTGTTCTTATTCCCTGCGCATATAACGTTGAACAAAGCAAAATATATATATCGCATCGCAGATTGCAAATTACACGATGCTCGCAAAAGCAATAAATCTTATTATCAAACAAGCCAAACATCCTAGGATACATGATAAATTACGATCAACGCTCTGATGCTATTATTGGGGTTTCAAAAGAGAGAATTTTAAAAACAATTTTTAAAAATCTCTTGAGCGGAAAAACCTTTTAACTAAGGATCACGTATTGCACATGAATCACAAGGATATTGTGTTTACCTCTTAAAGAGTAGCTTTATCATGAACATTGTGAGCACGTCAGCAGCACTGGTAAATCATGAAAACTGCTAAGGTGTGAATGACAACTTGATCTACATAGCTACATAGCATCAGATCTGAGGAACACTTCTGCTATCACCACAAAAGGAGAGGTTCTTCTCTATCACCAGTATTGCAAAGTAGCAATACATCTACTCAGTTCACGCGAACAAACCAACATCAGAGATAGCATAGTGCTAGCTATCAGGATTGGAAGAGGCACGGCACACAGAGAGAGAAAGGAGGCGCTGCTGTCAATAGAGTACATCGGCCGTTATAAGTATTCTGTGTTGTGAGTAGCTTAAGTGACGTTCACAGCTTACTAATAGTTGTCACTCGGTTAACCTAACCCACTTGGGCAATTGTACGTTACAGGTCTAATGTCTAATTATTAATTAAATCATACTTAATTAATCAATTAAATCAATCCCATTTAATTATTAATTAAATCATATTTAATTAATCAATTAAACTAATTCTATGAACATTTACTTTATGCATGTGACCCTATAGGTTCTCAATTAATTGACAATAATATTAATTATTATTAATCATATTAATAATTAATTAATATTATAAACAATGAGCGGCATCTAACAATACATCATTGCTACCCAATTAATTAGAATATTGGTGATACAATAAAACCATATTGTAACCATATATAATGTGAAGTTAATGTTCTTTTGTCACAATGTCTTAATTGAACACAAAGGATAAATGTGTCATCCTTATTAAGTCCAATTATTTATTTCTTGATCTAGTAATTGACGTACGATCATGTGGGCCCAATATCTCATATTGTCCCACCTTAGCATGACCATATATTTCTACGTCGCATACCATCAAGTGGCCTATAGACATTACTCCTGTTATGTAGGAGGGACGAATCCTATCTACATCACTCACATTCCTCAACATGTTTCATTTCAGGCCCAATAACTATCTTTACAATTGCTCTGTTACAGACAACGTTTAATAGCATCAAAACCTACAACTACATATGTTAGGAATCGTATTGACTTCAAGTCGAAGGACTACTTCACTATGGTGATCATGAGAATCGCTCATGACACTTATATAACTATTATGCAGCGTTCTCATAGCGGGTCACTCCAGTATAAATATTCCACTAATATTTTTACCTATGTGAAGACTTGATATCTTATATCTATGACCCATGAGATGTGGTCATCAGTACACTCACATAATAATCTCAATGTATTATTATTGTCCTTATTAATAATAATACGTGAATATGGATATTTAAGAATACTGTTCTATAATTTAATGGCATCTCACGATCAAGTCATACTTGACGTTCCATTAAATGAACTACCTATTCTAAGGACTTTATTATGCTATAAATATGATCATCAAATATAACATAATAAATAAATGCCTCATATATATAAAATATAAAATAAAGTCATGATACAATATATAAATCCAATAAATATATATTGGCCACTAGGGCTTACACCAACAATTTTCCTATTTATGATGTATTGCTGTTTCTTATCCCCGTATTTCTCTCCGTCATATTTTATTTATTATCGATCGCACGAGAAGATCCTGTTGAGAAATTGCTAGAGGAGATTGATGACATACCTGTTGAACCTGATGCTGGCGGGTGAACCTCGGATCCCAGTGTTGGGAGACTTTGAGCTGCCCTATGCGGAGGACGATCGTCTCTGGGAGATTGACTACTCTCAGCGAAGAGTAGTGTATACGGGTCCGACTACCGTATACGTTAAAGTCATGTTTGGGTAACAGTCTGAGGTTGTTATGGCCAGTATGGGCTTGAGCGAAATGTATTTTGGGGTCAGGAGAGGAAGTCGTACGTATTTTATTTTGTTGTCATACTATCAGTTTAAATGTGTTGCATACTCTGAAGATTTGTTGTTGGTATCAGTTATTGTAGGCTCTATTGATAGAGCCAATACTTTTATACGTATGTTATATATATAATCGTGGTATCAGTATTAGTTATTTTAATATTTTCTCATTTTTATTTAATCAGGCTACGTTACAACGTTAAGAAGTTGAGTTCGGGTTACTAATGGGACCTCCGAGGAGGGGTTGTCTTAATCATTTGGTTTGGAATTCCACTAATTCAGGTTCTTTTACCTTTAAGGATGCGTTGTATCATTTATATACTTTGCAGACTGCTAATTCCTGGTATAAATTGATATGGAATGTTGCTATCCTCCATCAAGATCATTTTTAATTTGGAGAATCTTCCATGACAGACTTCCTACTGATGAAAATCTTTTGAAGAGAGGGTGTATTATTGTTTCAGTGTGTAATTTGTGTGGAGTTGCTGCTGAATCCACTTCACATTTGTTCTTGCATTGTAGTTTTGCTACTGCAATTTGGAATTGGCTAAGTTTTGAAACTAAAATCCCTCTTGATTTGTCTTCCTGCCAATCAGTTTTCTCAATTTGTGGCAAATTGTGGAGCATTCAATGCAAAGATGTTCTTCTGTCAGTCATTGTTAATTCTTTTTGGCTAATTTGGCATTGTAGGAACAAAATTCGCTTTGATAATTAGAAGATCAATTTAAGGATAGCTATTTCAATGATCATTGGTTCTACCTCTTTAGCAGGAAATTCTTCTAAGGGTCATTCTTCATCATCTATTGCAGAATTCTTTATCTTAAAGTTTTTTTTTTTTTTTAATGTCAAGGGTCATTTTTCTAGAGCTCCAGTTATTAAACAAGTTGATTGGGCTCCTATTTCTTGTGGCTGCAAAAGGCTCTTCTGGTCATTCGGGTGGAGGTGGAATTTTTAAGGATAGGAGTGGTGCAGTTCTAGGATGCTTCTTTATATACTTTGGTATATCTCCTTCCATGTATGCTGAACTGTTGGCAGCAATGTATTCTATCGAGTTAGCCCATCAAAGATATTGGTTGAATTTATGGTTGAAGTGTGACTCTATGTTGGTAGTCTTGGCTTTTTCATCTGTTGACATTGTTCCTTGGAGGCTAAAAACTCGCTGGAGGAATTGTATATTGTTGACACAAGACATGCAGTTCAAAGTTTCTCACATTTATAGAGAACGAAATAATTGTGCAGACAAATTAGCTAATTATGGTATTTTTTTCGGAATGTAATTCTTGGTGGCATCTCATTCCACATTTCATTAGGGAAGATTTTTATTGTAATAGGTTCGGTCTTCTTAGTTTTTGATGCAAACCTCTGATGGCCACCTTTGAAAAAAAGAACCAAGCCAATTATGGAATAAGAAGAACCAATTTGGAAATTGTTGAAGCACTCATTTTCGTTGGTCATCACCTGTCTTCCTTGTATTGGCTGTAACTTATGCTATGGTCATCTGATTGTGGCATTCTTGGTTGCTTTGGAAAGCTAAGAATTATCTATAAGTCGTATTTCTAGCATCAAGACCTTATTCGTATATTAGGACAAAATTCTAGACGGGATTTTGAATTGTATTTTGGGATTTCTATGTATTGGGCTTGTGTTTTCTGTTCAAGATAGACTCCTTATGTTGAATTCGGCAATACTTAGGAGAGGATTAGGGTTAGTCATCACCTCCTTAGAATAAAAGTCTATAAAAAGGGATGTAACACATATCTTTTTTTTTTTTTTTAACGTTGAATGAAATTAGAATTTATCCTATTTGGGTTTTTTTTTTTTTTTTTTTTTTGTGAGTTGAGCATTGTCTCCTCCTCTTCAAGTTCTTGGATTAGAACTTCCTTGATTCTTATCAAAGAGTTCTATCTCTTTGTGGTGAATCCTCCTTGGCTTATCAATCTTCCAATTCTATGGATGATTGTGGCGCCTTTCCCTTTCCCTTCTTCCCCTTCCATTTTCTTAATTTCTTTTATGTTCTTCTTTACATTTGCGCCATTTACATTGTGCTTTTAGTTGCTGCACTTTAATTCTTAGTTTGTTTAAGTTTCTTGTTTAGTTATTTACATTCCTTAATTGTTTCCTTTTGTTAATCATATTCGGGTGACAACCGCACCTTCTTCTTCCCCCAATTCTTCTCATCTTTTTTTACAAAAGAACTAAGAACAAGCTCTTGGATAGATCCTCAAATTTGGTGATTCCTTCTTGTATCATATCATGTGACTTTTTGGGATCCTTACTTTTGTAAAATGACTTTGGCCACAAAATTTTTCTGAAAACTACAGAAAAGAACGCCCCAAACAGATTTTAAGTGAATCATAAATATCAAATAGCCTTTTGAAGCATTAACATGATGAACAAGGGGCTGTTCTTGGGAAGTGTATCCAGAAATTAAATTCCCCCAAATTGATGTCTTGTTCATGCTTTAAGCTTAAAATTGATTGGTATACTTGATTCCACTTGTAAAGACCTTTCAATCAAGGTGTAGATTAACACTCTAACACCAATTCTTGAAATTCATAAAGATCAAAGTAGCTCAAATCCCAAGAAATGAAGAAGATTATATAAAGGTTCAAGAACATGAAAACATGGATGACGAAGAATTTGGACAAAGTGAGTTTCCAAACACCAAATTGATGGTAGATTTTTCAATTTCCAAGGCCTAACACCCCCATAAAACACCAAAATTGATCAAAAATTGAAGATCAAGAATGGGTAGATAGGGCGCAAAAACCAATGGACTTCTCACTATTGATTTTCCAAAAATTTCAAACAACACCCACTAGAAATTGCATAAACCAAAAGAAAAATAAGCTCTAGGAAGCTAGCTCTGATACCACATGATATGATGCAAGAAGGAATCACCAAATTTGAGGATCTATCTAATTGCTTGTTCTTAGTTCTTATGTAAAAGAAGATGAGAAGAGTTGGGAGAAGAAGAAGGTGCGGTTGTCACCCGAATATGATTAATAAAAGGAAACAACTAAGGAATGTAAATAACTAAAGAAAAAACTTAAACAAACTAAGAATTAAAGTGCAGCAACTAAAAGCAGAATGTAAATGGCACAAATATAAAGAAGAATATAAAGGAAATTAAGCAAATGGAAGAGGAAGAAGATGAAGGGAAGGTGCCACAATCATCCATGGAGTTGGAAGTTGATAGGCCAAGGAGAATTCGCCACAAAGAGATAGAACTCTTTGATAAGAATCAAACAAGTTCTAATCCAAGAACTTGAAGAGGAGGAGCCAATGCTCAACTGACAAAAATACCCAAATAGGATAAATTATAATTTCATTCAAAGTTAAAAAAAAAAAAAAAAAAGATATGTGTTACATCCCTATTTATAGACTTTTTATTCTAAGGAGGTGATAGCTAACCCTAATCATCTCCTAAGTAATGTCCACTTCAGCAGAAAGAGTCTATCTTGCACAAAAAACACAAGCCCAATACATAGAAAGCCCAAAATACAATCAAAATCCCATCCAGAATTTTGTTCTAATATTGTAGCTCGGTTTTCACCATGATAGAAGCTGAATAAGGTCTTGACTCTAGAAATACCACTTGTAGATAATTCTCTTAGATTTCAAACATCACCAAGAATGCCACAATCATATAACTATAGCCCAAGTTACATCCTAAACAAGGAAGAAAGGTGATGACCAACGAAAATGAGTGCTACAACAATTTCCAAATTGGTTCTTCTTATTCCATAATTGGTTTGGTTCTTCTTTTCAAAGGTGGCCATCCTAGGTTTGCATCATTTTTAGATTCAAATAATTTGTTTCATGGGTTTTGGTTCATGTCCCCCCATGTTTTGTATTCCTTAATTTCTTTTTTAATAAATTCATTGGTGTGCTGCAAATGATTGATAGGGTTTGAGGTGCCAACCTAGTTAGTATTTCATTTTCCTATAGTGATTCTTTTGCAAGCCATTTTTGATTAAAAAAATCTGCTAAAAAAGTGTGGGCACTTTGTCCAATCTTCATGAGCGGACCACAAAGGTCAAGGATTCTAAAACTATCATCTTGGTTGGGCAGCATGAAATGTTCACCATGATGGAAGGAGAATCCATCCTATATGTGATGGGTCATTTTCAAACGATCACCACTAATCTAAAGTCCCTTGGGAAAGTTTACAAAACCAAGGAGAATGTAACAAAGATCCTTAGGAGTTAGTCTAAGGAATGGAAGCTTCTTGAAACCGTAATCACCCAGGCCAAAGATCTATCAACTTTGATGTTGGATGATCAGGTGGGTACTTTACAAGTGCATGAGTAAGAGCTCAATCTTGACAACCCCTCAAAGAAAAACAAACCTTTTGCCTTGAAAGCTCAGAAGGCAAGCAGCTCAAAGGCCTTAAAGGCTGATGATTCAAGTGATGATGCTGAACAGACGAAAAACGAATCATCAGACTATGATGAGTTATCCTTTATCTCCAGAAAAATACAGAATATGTGGAGAAAGAAAAATGGCATGAAAAGAAGGGCATTTCAATAGAAAAACTTTAAAGACAATGGTGAGTCTAAGGATAAGAGTCCAATGGTCTGCTTTGAATGCAAAAAGTCTGGCCACTTTAAAGCTAAATGTCCTTTGCTGAAGGACAAGAAAAAGTTCTTCAAGAAAAAGAATAAGAACTTTATGGCCACATGGGAAGATCTTGATTCTTCTGAGGAAGATAAAGAGGTCAAGGAAGGAGCCAATCTTTGTCTCTAGTAAACTGAGCAAGGAAAAGACTCTTCAAATGATGAACAACTTGTTGTTCCGGAAGAAAGATCTTAGGAAGCTATTCTTGAAAGAAGAACTGTTCGAGGTCCCTCTCTAAATGTTCCACCCGTCTTCAATGGAAGTGACTATCCTCACTGAAGACATTTGTTTGCAACATATCCAGAGCTCAAGAAGACTTTGATCTCTGGGATGTTTTCATTAATGGTGACTATCGTCCAACTAAAAAGGAGATTTTCTAAAATAACCAAGGAACATGAATCTATGTGAATAGAAAATCAAAAGCTTATTAAAAAAATAATAAGCTAAAAGTTGAGAATGTCAATATGACTGATAAACTCAACTATGAGTCCAATGCTCCTTTTGAAGTCATAAGACTAAAGCAGGAAGTTTTTGATCTAACTAAGATTATATCTAAGTTAGTAGGAGGATCAGAAAAGCTTAGTCTGATACTGAGGTATACAAGATCACCTCATGAAAAGTCTGGCTTAGGCTATAACAAAGAGAAGCAAGAAGTTTCTCATAAAGTATCAAGACCTAAACCAACTCAAAAGGTTCCAAAGTTTTACAAACGTCCAAAAGAAACCAAACCACAAGCATCTCATATTTATTGCAATATTTTGCTAAGACTGGTATCACACCCAAATGCATATGTAGAAAGAAAAATGTTATGCATGGTCGAAGACCTCAGACTAACAAGAAAGGACCCAAGTTTATCTGGGTACCTAAAAATTTCATAATCCCTATTGCAGATCTGCTTAGCAACACAAAAGAACCCAGTCCTGGTACTTGGACAGTGGATGCTTACGTCACATGATGGGAGAAAAGTCTATGTTCCAAGACCTCTTCATTAAGTCCGGTGGATGGGTTACCTTTGGAGGTAATCATAAAGCGAAGATAGTTGGAATAGGTAAGATTGGTAAGCATCTTTTTCCTTCTATTGATAATGTCTTGTTAGTTGAAGGGCTAAAACACAACTTACTTAGCATAAGTCGATTATGTGATAGTGGGTCAGATGTTCTTTTTTTACAAAAGAACTAAGAACAAGCTCTTGGATAGATCCTCAAATTTGGTGATTCCTTCTTGGATCATATCATGTGACTTTTTGGGATCCTTACTTTTGTAAAATAACTTTGGCCACAAAATTTTTCTGAAAATTACAGAAAAGAACGCCCTAAACAGATTTTAAGTGAATCATAAATATCAAATAGCCTTTTGAAGCATTAACATGATGAACAAGGGGCTGTTTTTGGGAAATGTATCCAGAAATTAAATTCCCCCAAATTGATGTCTTGTTCATGCTTTAAGCTTAAAATTGCTTGGTATACTTGATTCCAATTGTAAAGACCTTTCAATCAAGGTGTAGATTAACACTCTAACACCAATTCTTGAAATTCATAAAGATCAAAGTGGCTCAAATCCCAAGAAAATGAAGAAGATTGTATAAAGGTTCAAGAACATGAAAACATGGATGATGAAGAATTTGGACAAAGTGAGTTTCCAAACACCAAATTGATGGTAGATTTTTCAATTTCCAAGGCCTAACAACCCCACAAAACACCAAAATTGATCAAAAATTGAAGATCAAGAATGGGTAGATAGGGCGCAAAAACCAATGAAATTCTCACTATTGATTTTCCATGGATGAGTCATTCAAGGTCTTTGCTGTATTTTGCAAATGTGCACAGAATGAAAAATGCATATGTATAAGCTCAATCCGAACTGATCATGAGGAGAATTTGAAATGAGCTATTCCAAAGGTTCTGTGATGAAAGTGGTATCCATCACAATTTCTCCGCCTCTAAAACACCACAACAAAATGGTGTTGTTGAGAGAAAGAATGGACCTCTTCAAGGATTGGCTAGAGCAATGCTCAATGATAAATCAGTCTCCAAACACTTATGGACTGAATCTGTTAACACTGCCTGCTACATTCAGAATAGAAAATACATAAGACCAAACTTGAAAAAGACTCCTTATGAATTGTGGAAAGGACACAAACGCAACATATCTTATTTCCACCCTTTTGGATGTCAGTGTTTCATTTTAAATACCGAAGATCAACTTGGTAAGTTTGAAGCTAAGGTAGATAATGGAATATTGTTAGGATATTCTGAAACATCAAAAGCTTTTAGAGTACATAACTCTAGAACGTTAGTTGTAGAAGAGTCCATTCATGTTAAGTTTGATGATAAGGAGCCTGATAAGAAATTATCAGAGCTGGATGAATATTTTTCAGATATGAGTCTAAATGACACAGAAGATCGTCCAACACTCAAAGAAGATGGATCATCAGATGCAACCCAAAATGCTTCAGACGCATCAATGTCTCAGCAAGTAGACAATACCCAACGTGCTTGACAGTCAAGACTTATCACCTTGAGGAGAAAATCATTGGTAATCCCAGTGATAGAGTCCGGATAAGGTCAACCTTCAGAGAACAAGCTGATTCAACCTTTATCTCTGAGTTAGAACCAAATTCAGAGGACAAAGCCTTGATGGACGAACGATGGATCCTTGCCATGCAAGAGGAGCTTAACCAGTTCAAACATAGTGACGTTTGAATGCTGGTCCCTCTGCCAAATAATAAATCTGTCATAGGAACAAAATGGGTATATAGAAACAAGCTGTATGAAGATGGCAAAGTTGTTAGAAACAAAGCAAGGTTAGTTGCTCAAGGCTACCCTGAAGAGGAAGGTATTGACTATACTGAAACCTTCGTTGCAGTAGCTAGATTAGAAGCTATACGCATTTTGCTATCATATGTTCACATCATAATATTATTTTATATCAAATGGATGTAAAAAGTGTTTTTCTTAATGACTTAATTAATGAAGAAGTTTATGTGATGCAACCACCGGGTTCTGAAGATCAAACTCATCCTGAGCATGTATATAAGCTCAAGAAAGCTTTATACAGACTCAAACAAGCTCCTAGAGATTGGTATGTGTAACACCCTACTTTTATTTGTGCTCTACCTGTGTTGTGTTACCGGTATTTATTTGTTATTAAATTTTACATGTGTTTAAGAAAATGTATTTGATGAAAATAAAATTATAGTTATAACTTACTATAACGCAAGAGATAGTAGTTCAAATTTGGGATTGAAACTAAAACAGAACCCGGTCTGCGTTCTGACTAATAGTACTGGCTAGAAGACCTTAACTTGGCCCGAAAAATAAAAATATTAGTTTTGTGAATGCCTTGGGTGTTTTCTGTTTGCTTGGTATGTTTTTGAATTTTTCTGGCACCAGAATAAAATATTAATATTTTATTTGATACCTAATTTTCTGGTAAGCATGCTAACCCGGGACATCCAAAGAGACCCAGAACCAATTTTAGAGCAGCAGAGGAAGTAGAACACAAGGAAGTATGTGATACAAAAGTCAAATAAAGTGACCGACGCGACACAAAGTTGACAAGCTATCACCCTTTTACTCAAACCATGCTTTAATCCAATGGACCAACATTGCAAAATATCTCATTTTTCCCTCCCCCTTTGTGCTATACGATCAGCACCTGCACACATACACGCTTTCACTTCACTTTCTCACAAACACATTTTCCTTAAGTCTTAAACTTAAAAAAGATCAGAAAGAGTGAAATCTTTTTCTCTCCTTTGTTGGTGTTCTTGAGTTGTTCTTCACTTTCTCTCCATTTTCCCATTAACCAAGAGTTAAATTCTTTTGACTCATGTTAGTAAACTTGTTCATTGCTTCATTGTCTTGACATCTATGTATTTTATTTTTCAAGTGTTGTTGAGCTTCTTTGGCTATTATCTCGAAACATACCAAAGCTCAAAGTGAGAAAAAATTTCTTTCCCCTTGAGCCTTTTAAAACCGTGACCTGTATAGGGTCTTTACCATTGGTTTTGCTTATTTTTGACTTGCATAAATGCTTATTGATGAAGCTTGCGAGTTGAGGTTGGATTGTGTTACTTTGGTTGTGGAGTAGAAGTGTTGAAGGATCAAAGGGAGATACCTTACTTGTCTACAAGAGGTAAAGGAAGGTTACTTACAATGAGTTTGATGGTTTCATAAGCTTGTTTGTTGGATGTGTTTGGTTGTTTATTCGAAGTGATGTGATGATTGTTATTTTGTGAATATACTATGTGTTTGGTATCTACTTGATATCTTGGTGAATATGTGATTCAATGTTCAAATAATTTTGTGATGTTAATTATCTTGGATTGGATATATATATATATATATATATATATATATATATGATGGTGTAAGATTTAATGCCTATATATGTATATCTTGGATTGTGATTTTCTTGACTGGATTGGTTGAGAGCATAGCATCGGCTATAACTTGATAATTAAGATTAAAACGCTTAAAAGCCTTAATCAAAGTTTTAATATGTGTTATAGGATCAAAGAAAAGTCTTGAGAATATTTTGTCTTATCAAGGAAAGAACATTTTTTTAAAATGTTAGATCTTTTAAAAAGAAAAAGTCTCTTTTTATAAAAGTTCAATCAAATGAAAATATTTAGAAAAATGTTTTCAAATGACGAAACCTTTATAAAAGACTCTTCAAAATTCAAAATCCTGTAGAAAATGAATTTGAGGTTTTAGCTTCAGAAAATAGCTTTACAAAGAAAAGAGATTTCTTGAAAATAGTTTTTTTTTGAGAAAATGCTTTAGGTTTTAAGTTTTGATTTTTCCAAGTTTTATACACGAAAATAAAACCCGGAAGAAAATGGTGATTACCCTTTCACTTTGTGAAGTCTGCAAACCTAGTGACCGAGACGTCGGGCTAGGGTTTTGTGAGTTGAGCACTCAGACTACGTGTCCTGTGTTTTTGGATGAACGGACTTAGTGTCCTATATGCAGGTCTAGTGTCCACGATAACGGCCTAGTACTTCGTGGATTGAGAATTCGAACTGTGTGTCCTATGTTTTGAATGAATGAGCTAAATGTCTTTTAAAATGTGTCATGAGCTGTGTGCCTTGACAAGAAAGAATGAACGAAAATAAAATAGAAAACCTTCTGTGTACATACATGAATCGGCAGACATGTTATGAAATCAAGCAACAATCCATTGTTGTTGAGAATATGAGCCAGTTAAAACCACTAGGTCTATAGGGGTATCTTGTGTTCGAACTCCACAAAAGGCCGAGCATCGCGACCCCGTGCTGTGGAAATCGGCTCCCAAACACGGATGAACTCGATCAAAGACTAGACTATTTCATGATATGGTTGAGACGTGATACCCTTGAACAATTGGAGTTCGGACCTAAATTTGAGAGGCCGACTCATGAGAACAATTGTGTTATGGGAGTGTTACGGCCTATCACTCGATGAATGGAAGTTAGGGATCTCCGGAGAACATGAAATAGAAAGATGATATTGGAGTCTCATGTATTATTATAACCCATGATTATGTTTGAGATATTATGTTATATAGATTTTGATAATACAACTGTATTTGTATGTGAATGTATGTTTTGTGTGTCGCTTGTGCGGCTATCACGATAAACTTCTGAATGAGTATCTCACCTTTGCTTTGTACTTGTTAGATCTTTTTTTGTACTTTCGGTTACGTGTTTAGGTGCTGCCCAGAGGTCCCCTCCACCATTCGGGAATGCTAACCATGTAGTCCATGGAATGAATGACGAGGAAGAGGAGGAAGATCCCTCCGATAATTAGGAATGATTTTGGGGGTTTTCCCAATGGCTATCATTAGCCCGACCAACAGTGTAGTTTTTTTATTTTGAGGTTGTTGCATCTACCTGCGGTGGTTATGTATATCTGGCTTTTAGAGTCTGTACCTTTGATAGTGGAATAGGATCTTTTCTATCCGTTGAAAATTTTATGCCAGGAACTTGTATGCTTCGGCATGATACCCTATGTTGTTGTTATGGATGTCATGTCTTGATGCATGCTAGGTTGCATGTTTTATTGTCATGATGTTTTATTTATCTTTTATGAAGAAAATTTTTAGAACCGCATTTTCGAACATAGCTATTTACTTAAAATATTTTCCGAAAGCAACTTGCATTTGTAATTACTTTTGTTTTCCGCATCGAGTTTGAGATGTAGCACCGAGGGGGTGTTACAGTATGAGAGACTCAGTACCTTCCTAATGGAGAATGATTTCTCTAGAGGAAAGGTTGATACAACTTTGTTTAGGAAAATTGTTAAAAAATATTTTATTGTTGCTCAAATTTACATTGATGATATTATATTTGGTGCAACTGATGATTCTCTTTGTCAAGGGTTTTCTAAGCTTATGCAGAGAGAGTTTGAAATGAGCATGATGGGATAACTCAAGTTCTTCCTAGGATTGCAGGTTACAGAAACATTGGACAGTGTATACATTCATCAGACGAAGTGCACAAAGGAGCTTCTGAAACGCTTCAAAATGGATGACTGCAAGCCATTGAACACTCTTATGCATCCAACGTCCATACTGAACAAAGATGATAAAGATAAAAATGTGGACCAAAAGGTATATCGAGGTATGATCGGTTCCCTCTTATATCTAACCGCGTTCATGTTTAGTGTTTGCCTTTGTGCTCGTTTTCAATCTGATCCTAGAGAGTCTCATTTCTTAGTCTCCTGGTTAAGCAAAAGGCAAAGAACAATTGCCTTATCAACTACTAAAGCTGAGTATATTGTTGCTGCAAGTTATTGATAGCAACTTCTGTGGATCAAACATCAGTTGGAAGACTACAATGTTTTCGTAAGTGACATACCTATTATGTGTGACAATACAACTACAATAAATCTATCTAAAATCCTAGTTTGCATTCTAGAGCTAAGCATATAGAGATTAAACATCATTTCATTAGAGATTATGTGCAAAAAGGAATAATTGATATTTAATTCGTTGATACTAACGATCAATGGATAGATATCTTCACCAAACCACTAGTTGAAGATAGGGTTACATTCATAAGAAAGCATTTGAACATGCATTTTATAGACTGATCATGAGTCCAATGCATGCGTCCAATACATGATAGAGTCCAATGAATGTGAGTCCAATCCATGTGTTTTATATGTTTATGTTTGATCATCCATAACATTTAATGAACTAAATCTTTGTCGAAAGGCAAATTTAATTCACATTCCCTTAACTGAGTTAGTTTTCTTTTCATGATTATAGTCGTTGTTTTACGGTTTTCAAAACTGGAATGTGTGTCAGGCATTAAATGCGTACATTGTCTCACCTTTCTGTTCTTTCTTCTTTAAAAAAGAAAAATGTGAAACGTTTTTAAAGCTCGCTCTTTTAAAGCTTAAACCTCTACAAAAGTGTTTTCATCTTCAACCTTCTATCTCTCTGAAACCTTTTGGGAAAAACCTCTACCCTCTTAATCTTTGCAACAACAGATGCTTCTGGTTCTGCAAAAGGAAAGGGAAAGTCTTTGGATGTTGAGAATGTTGAGATTCTAGTGGAATACAAATTTGACCTAAAGTTCTTTGCTAACCACGGGATTGATATCTCCACACATCCAAGCTGCTGGGTAGAATTGCTTCTTTAATAGTCCTCAAGTGATTTAACCTGCACTGATAAGGGAGTTCTGGACGAACCCTACCATTATTGTGAGGAACATCAGAAACAAGGTTCGGGATAATGAGGTAATAGTATTGGACTCAGTATGGAGTAACATATGAGGATGAATGGGAAAAGCACTTGGGACGACAAGAGTTCATCAAAAGTTGTTTGTTGAAGAACATCCTTAATAAACTGATTGAGTCCAAAATGACTGACAAGGCTAGGGTTCTTCATAAGATTATCAACAAGTCTATCATTCACAAAGAAGGCTCCAAAGGGTCTGTCTCAAAGGCACACCAGTTCTGTCGGGTTCATCTACTGCTGGATAGGCAACTGAATCTTCCTCACCTTTTTGGTATCTTCAAAGCCATCATTCAAGAATCTGGAAAGAACACAACCATTCCCTATGTTGCCTTGTTGGAAAAGATATTTGAGAAGCATCTCATTTACAATGATTCGGTGACTCTGTCCCCAGAACACACACTAAAATACTTTTGAGTTCATAGGATTAAACAACTGGTTCAACCTGGGTTTGGGAAGCAAAGCCTAATGAAGAGGAATCTTGATACTGTAACAACCTTCTTGGAAGAGCAAGACAAGAAGAAGAAAGAAGATGAAACGAAAGATGCTGGTACAAGTCAGACGCAGGATGAGTCTGATGATCGTCTATTGGCAACTGGATGTAAAATTGGGCAAGCTCATCAAACTTTTGCCAGCCAATCTTCTGATGATCCAACTCTTCCTTCCGTCCAATAGAAGTGGAAGAGAAGACTGGATTTTTAGACTGTTCCAGAAGAAGAAGATGATGATGATGATGAACATATCTCCAAGGTGATCCAGGGTCAGAAACAACAAACTCCAGTTGAAGCACCAAGGCCAAAGATGATTCTGAGAAGGCCAAGGTATTCAAGGACCAAGGACTTAGTGTCCATTATTGGAGGTAACACTGAATACCTTACCCCATCTGACTTACTTATTGTTCCAATTGTTCAACAACCCGTTGGGGTTGAAAAGGCAGTGTCTGAAATTCAACATAGTCTGGGCACGTAACCCCTTCCCTAAACAACAACCTCACCACAAACTTCGCCTCACCTCAAGATCCCATAATCTTATCCTCTCCTCACCTCAAGGTTTATTTCATCACCACCGTTTGAACCTCAAGACTAGTTCACCCCTTGGGGGGATAAACCTTTCATTGCTTTTGGAGCACCTTACCCTACACCTAGATACCCAAAACAAACCTTCCCATACATTGATCCCACACCCCACTATGAAAACCAAAGCTCGAACTGGGCTGAGGTCAAAAGAAAATTCCCTATTCTTTTCTTTAAACACTCAATCCCTACCCTCACAGAAAATCCTAAGTGTCCAATCCCTCCACCCGACAATGAGTATGAGCCCATATCCCTTCCTACTCCTATAAGTTATAACCCTAACCCCTACCAACTCTCTGGTGAGCCCTTGCCCAGTCAACACTTTACCTCTAATGGACCGTTGCTCGTCCATTTGGAACAAAAGAGGTTTCCACCTCGGAAGATTTATCGAAATCTAATCATGGAAAAAGCCTTCCAGTGGTGCCACTACAATGTTGAACGCCATATCATTCCACCTTTTGAGTAGAAGCGTGGCTGGAGAAACTACAATGAACAAAGGTACAGAACTTATGGATTGCCAAAGTTCATCCTGGATAGAGATATCAAGTTCATTACTATGTTTCCCTCTGCTTTCAAAGAGTATTCAAATGTAAGGAATTTATTTCCATACTACGCCTGCAAAAATGAGCTTGAGATGCCCAAGGAAGCTAAGGTTGCTCATAATCTTCCAAAAAGCTGGTGGAAGAAATCTACAAAGACAAAGTTGGGAGTTGTACCTCCACGTGCCTGCCCTAGAATTCCGATGCTGGACATGAATAAAGACAAGGACGAAGGAAAATGTATGTCCAAAGAAGTGAAGTCATTTCCCTTTGCATTCAACCCCTTGTTCTGGACGATGCCTCGTGATGACGAGTCCAACTTTCCAAGTATCATAGAAAAACACTCTTGGCAGCATAGAGACCATGATGCCAAAACCTTTTGGGAATGGCTATCTGGCGGTGCTCAGCGAAAGCTTCTTCGTTTGATCTAAGTGAAGAAGACAAATCCAAGACCCCCCATCGCCCGAGGACAGTTTAGAATCTCAGATGTCACCTTCATGATTCTGAACGATCTCTTTTGGATTCCTTTCTACTGCACAGACATTGAGGATAACTTTGATCCTCAATGGGATGTATATGTTGCTCCACATCCAATTCAAATTGAGATGGTCCAAGAATAAATAGGGGACTCTAAGGAACATATGTCTTGTAACATCCCTGTTTTTCTAAAACCTTAATTGAGATAGATAACTTAGATTGGGTCATTATATGCTTGTTGATAATTACTTTTATGGCTTGAAAGTATGCTTAGAGAATATATGAAGAGTAGGGGTGAATTGTATAAGAGAAGGATGAGGAACAAGGAATTAGGAGCGGAACACTCAAGCGTGGAGCAATGTAACGCTCAAGCATGCCAACACTCTAGCGTGGGGAAGGGTGGACACTCAAGCGTAGTCACTTTGACCTATTGATTGACACTGATGGGACATAAAGTCACCATGTCAGAACACGTCACAGCTGGCGTTGGAGAGGCGGTGTGGAGCATCAACGCTCAAGCGTTGAGGGAGCTAATGCTCAAGCATTGGAAAGCTCAAGCGTTGAGGTCCAGAACGCTTAAGCGTTTTCAGCCGAGAATCACTTCTATAAGTAGAAGCAATTTGTACTTTGCATGAATTTTCTCCTCCCAAAACAATGAGAACGGGGCTGAGAGAGAGAAAGTGAGTGTTTAAGAAAATCAAGTTGCCAGAGCGCAATTCTGACCACACGGTTGTGATCGCTGCTTAGTTATCTTCAACTTTAACGGATTACTTTCTCGATTCGTCCAAGGTGAACTAGAATCCCTAACACGCGTTCTTTGTGTTCTTGGCATTCTTCGAGTCTTTACTTATTTCTTTGAACTTGTCTTAAGGCTAACACTATCATATATGTGTTGTGCTCGTGATTAGAGCAAAGTTCGCGATCTTGACTTCTTTCTGATTGGAACTGTTCGTGGCTATTCTTTGTGTTCGTGGGTGAGTGGGACGACGTGCCGGTGATTGCCTTGGAGTTCGTACGATGATTGCTATCAGGTGGGGCAAAGAACCACAATATCGTCGGGGAGACAAGCTTTAAATAATATATATTGATATGCGTAGGGCGACCCAAAACTTTACTAGAGGTCGTTTGACCGATAGGATGATTTTACTATATATTGAGGTTGTTTGTGTTGTGATTGGATATTTAATATGTTATATGTGATATATATATATATATATATGTCGTAGTGCTCAACCTGGAGATATAGTTGATCTGTTAATGTTGTGATATAAAGTCGATACCCACTTAAGCCTGAGGAAAGTTGGTTGTGGTTGTTTATAAGTCGTGATTGAGGAATTAAATGTTGATCTTGAGATGAGTCGATGAGATTCATATTGCATAGTTGTTATTCATCACTGTGTTAGCATACAGGTGATTCCGATCTTACCTGAGGGGAGATGATCGTACCGATTAGTTTGGGGTATGGGCAATTCCGACCTTGCCTACGGGGAAAGATCGTACCCATTAGGCAAACAGTAGATGGACGGGCGAATGTCCCGACCTAGCCTGCAGGAGAGAGGATATGTCGTTACTGAAAGTTGAGTTGTTAATGGACAGGCGAATGCTTCGACCTAGCCTGCGGGCGGGGGAACATGTCGTTACTGTAACTTGCGTTGTTGATGGGCGAATATCCGACCTGGCTTGCGGGCGGGGGAATATGTCATACCCATGAGACGAGTTGAGCCTGCGGGCTTTTAACCGAACCCTACCTTATGGGGGTGGCATAGTGATGACTGAGACACCTTGATCTGTTGGGGATGTCGGGTCGTAATCGCGACCATCTGGTCATTAGTTGCAGGAGTGTGAGAGACAGTAGTTAAGAGGAAATTATCCGGGAGTTGTTTGGTTGTCACTGTTGTGATTCTGAGTGTCGCTATCTATATAAATTATTTTACATAGCTGTTTTCCCATTTATGACATATTACTGTTTCTTATCCCCTATATCTTTCGTGTTGTATTTTCTTTATTCTCGACTGTACGATAAGATCCTGTTGAGGATTTCCCAGAAGAGATTGACGGTATACCCGTAGAACCAGATGCTGGCAGGAGAGCCCTGGATCCCGGTGCTGGAGGGCTTTAGACATTGGGGGTTAGTAGTTGCAGTTGTTATGGCCAGTATATGGGTTCAGTGACATGTATTTTTTGGGGCCAGGAGAGGAAGTCATATGTATTTTCATTTCCGCTGCTGTGGTGCTTTTATTTCATTTATCAGTTGTGTACTCTGAGACTTTGTTTACCTCAGTTGTTGTAGGCCTTACTGATGGAGCCAATACTTTTATGTCTGTATATATTATTATGGTATCAGTATATTGTGTCAATATTTTCGTGATTCTGTACTATCACGCTATGCTGTAACGCTATGTTGTAATGCTAAGAATACAAGTTAGGGTTACTAATGGGACCTCCGAGGAAGGGGCTGTCTCATGTCTGATCGTCCAAGCACTCAACCAGTGCCTATATCTTTTGTACATCTGGTTGATCCCTCTCCATCATTAGCACTCAATGTCATTCTTGGACAAGAGAATGCTGAGGCAACCACGGCCACTGCTAACAATGCCGCATTGCTATATCAAATGGCTACCATGATGCAGAACTTCTTCCAATAGTCCCTTAAACCTCCTCCACCCCTCCTCTTCTTCTTAGTTTCTTTTTTTTTTCTGTCTTTAAACCTTTTTTTAAGACTATGATGGTCTAACTTCACATTTTGTCTGATGACAAAAAGGGGGAGAAAGACAAGGAATTTGATTGCTTGAGAAAGACAAGGGAATTTTGTTTGATGAAGTCTGATAATATTAATGCATCTGTTTATGATATACATAAGTCTTACTTTACATATTATGCTGATATTAAAATATTTGCTTAATATGTTATATTTCTTTATGCTGTTTTGTCTAAGTCCAATTGCTAGACATTGATAAAATGCTATCCTTAATAGAAATTTTTTCTTAGGGGGAGCCTTTTGGCTCTTTAGAGAAAAACTTTGTTCAATCAAATTTAATATGTTTTGTCATCATAAAAAAGGGAGAGATTGTTGTAACCAAAGTGGTTATGACCCATAACTTCTTGAGATTTTGATGTTAACAAAGGACTAAATTAGGTGAACAAAGATCTGTTATGGTCTAACATGTTTACCCTAAGTGTGCAGGTAAACAAAGTCCAAAGACTTATCGGGTTTTGAGTTTGATCGCACAGTCCATTGTTTTGCTGTAAACGATAAATGGACGGAGTCCTCCTTGGACTATGATCTTTTTCAGAAACATAACCGAGTCCAAAGACTCATCAGAGTAAAGTATACGTGTTTTAATTGAAAGGCCATTGTATTTAATTAAGTTTATTTTACTGGACCATGTTCTATGCGCGCCAATGTAAAATAGAATAGTTTCAAATTTATTGTCTATCATGTAAAAAGGTATTATCCCTTAGACAAATATTCTCTATAACTTAGTACTCTCAAATGCATCAAGCTAGTATGTTCCTGACACAACAAAGTTGACTCTACTCAACAAGGAAAAACAAAAGGCATCTTTAAGGCACAAGGAAAAGCTGTCAGTGCTATTTTCATCTCTCTCTCTGATAGTCTATGTGACACCCTTCTACCCTGCATGTTATAAATGCATTAAATATAAATAATAATATTAAACGATATACAAATAGAAAAATAAAACATGCAACCTTTTATTAAAAAGATTCATAGGTAGAAAAGGTATCACATGAACTAGTTCTCAAGCGGAAAAAATATTAAATCAATACTTAAACGATAAAGAAAACATCAACATAATTAAAACCCAACCCCGATGTAACAAATCAGAGCTGGTATAACCATTCCGGAAACATGTTCGGAATACAACTGTAAAACTAACAAGAAATGAACAACTAAGCTGAAGGCCCTAACAATGAGTGGTGGCTCCTCAGAGTCACTCCTCTCCGGGCTGCTCGTCATCCTCTGCATAAACCATACATGCCAAACAAGAAAAACATGCAAAGAAAGGGGAGTAAGGAAACATATAAACATAACAACATGGAGATAGTAATAAGATGATCATACATCATGGCATAGCAACAGTCATAAGCATACACTTACATACATAAACATCATCTCAACATAATCAATCAATTAGTATGTTAAATGATGCAAGGCAACACTACCCCACTACTCCATCAATGCATGTGGATCCAACTAACTCAGGAAGAGCAACTTTGGAGTTACATGTCCACATTGGCCACTAAAGGCACCAACGCCGGCAGTTCACCAAACCATGGGTGAACCCCTTGGATAGCCAACGCATCAAACCATGGATGACTCATCAGGGGGCCACGATTCACCAAACCTTGGGTGAACCAACCGTGGATGGCCAGATCGCCGTACTCTAGGACGACCTCCCCTATGTTGAACTTCCTCCAACTAAAATCTCCAATGCGATGCATGAACACAACAACAACAAATACCAGGCAACCGCCACCTCCGCTTGGGCCACTAAAAGGCACCCAAGAATATCATCCTCATCATTGGGCCACTAAAGACACCCAATATAACATCATAACATTGGACCACTAAAGGCTTCCAATTACATCATCAACATTGGACCACTAAAGGCATCCAATTACAACATCGTACGGTAACCCCGAGGGCACCGACTTATCCAACTTATCGTCTTAACTATTATATAATTAAGTTATCTATCTTCATCATTTATTTGGTGTATTATTCTATCATTATTGGGAACATTGAGGTTAAAACCCCATTAAATCGTAAGCCTCAGATTCTGACCAGAGGGGTGACACGGGTGTGCTAAACTCCAGCACGGGCGTGTTGTCACTTACGTGTAGCACAGGCGTGCTACATATATGGCACGGGGGTGCTACATATATGGCACGGACGTGCTGCAAGAGAGTAGGGACGTGCTTTCTATTACGCACAGCCGTGTACATCTACACAGGTATGCCCCTATGCTGCACGGCCTTACTCAAAGCGTGGCCATTCCCATAATTCAACTGGGAGCACGAGCATGCTCCTTGTTCAGCACGGCCATGCTGATTGCGCGACAATGCTGTTCTGGACAGCGAAAAACAGGTTAAATAATTAACCAAAAAGACCTTAACACTCTCAAAATTCATCCCTAGATTCATGACTAAACCATCAACATAAAACTCTCTTTTTATATATTCATGTCTTATGAATATTTTTTGGGAACAGCAGTCCCTTTATTATTTAACCAATTAAAATCCTAATTAACCAATTTTAGGGATATAGCAGCATGTTCATCATCAAACAACTATTCAGCCATCAACCATCATTTATAGCAATTCAACCAACAATTATACTATGAACATACCATCAAATATCAACTCAACGACAAAGCATATAATATTGGCACATTGGCATATAGCAACAAACAATTATAGCAACAGGCATGTTAATAAGCAGCATACAATTAATCTCGAGGTCATGGGAACCCCTCATCTTACACTACCCCAACTGCCTAGTGGTTATACTATCCTTCTCCCCATACCTGGTTTGAAGGTTGCACCAACGGTAGCCCCAAACAACACTCCGGTCACGTCCTCCCAAGCGGCTCAGTCCGAAACAAAGCCTTGGTCAACTAAAACATTAACCAAATCAGTTTCTAATCCAAAAACATGAAAAGAAACTAATAAGAGAGGAGAACGTTACCTACACAACTGGCACAGGTGAAACGACCCACTTACGTAGGATAATCCCATTAGCCTCAAACATAATGCGCTTAACAAACATACGAGGATATTTAAAACTTTAAATGTACATACGTACATACGTAATGTGTATACATACACTGTACCTATCACATAACATCATCAGAGTAGCACAAGTCATAAAGAGGAAACATGGTATAAAATATATACAGACGACTTCCTCTCCTCGCCCAAAATACATCAAAAGACAAACTCACTGGCCATATACATACTTAGTACACTAACATACTTTTCTCCAGTCTGGACGACGGATACTCCTCGCTCGTCCTCGCCGTACCGTCGCTTAGAACCTCCCAAGATTGGGGTCTGTGGCTTTTCCACCAGCATCAGGCTCGTATGGTATTCCATCTAGCTCCTCGTCATCTGGTTCTGCTACCGGTTCTTCTTATCATTTTAAGAACATACAATATAGAGAATACATGGGATAAGAATTGCATCTCATCATAAATAGGGATAAAAGTAAAGCAGATACATTAATAGCACAACCATATATACAATCGTAACCAACAACCATCCTCGGGTTTATAGATCTTAACTACTCATCTCACACTCTCATGCACCTAGACCTGACATGAAGACGCGGCCACATTCCTATGTCACAATGTATCCCCTACCAAGCAGGATACTCATCCACTACCAAGCAGGATGAAAGTCAAACGTCATCTGAGCAGCAAGTTCCGTTACACCCACGGGTACATAACATCCCCTACCAAGCAGGATGCTCACCCCCTACCAAGCAGGGTGACACTATTCCCCATTTCCGGTAGGAATAGTTGTCCCGGTGTCGAAAGGCGCATCGGAGATCTCAGAAGCTCACAGTAGACCTACCAAACATCTATCTGTAGTTCTGGTTTGACCTCGCGTAATCCCAGATCTACGCGGCTGTGACATCACCATATGATGCAATCTAACATGAATCCTCACGAATCATTCCGATCAATAGCTTAGCAAATCAACCCCATCACCTCACACACTGAACACCAACACTCCCTATCAAGCAGAGTGTTCACGACTATCCATAGTCCTTAATCATTTCACCAGGTTGAGTGCAATAGCTTATCACCACCAAATGATCTTATCCCACACATCAACCAATTCACAACGATCATCGCTTAGCTCTAAGCATACCAACAGCCATATATGCAGTATCATATTATCTCACAGCACATTATCACCATATCATCGAATGAGGTAAATAGACATATTATCACAACATCACTCATTAAGACAGTAAAGCATGTTATCATGAGCATAGCAGAACATGTATTCATAATTACACCATAGCAGTATTAAACACATAACCTCGATCAACATAGTATCAACCTCTGGTGATAAACCTACAATGCCTAAGTCTACATTGGTACCACTTTCCAGTAATCGCCAATTTGGACCTAGGTGTTGTCGGTCACTCAGCCACTAGTAAGGTTTAGGATCCCCTACGCAACCACAGCCACCACGAACTCGACCACCACGAGCTCTCCACAACCACAGCCACCATGCCGGCCTCCTCCACCACCTTGAGCAGCTCCAGCACCACCACCTCTGTAGCTGTCTCCTCCACCACGAGCACCGCCACGACCTCGAACTTTATCCTAATCACCGAAACAACGTACAAACAACATTGTTAACTCTAGGGTAATACCAAAACCAAGAAGATTCAAGGGAAAAGATTGAAGAACACGAAGAACACAAAGAATATAAAGTTAATGTGTTGGAGATTCGAGCTTACCTTCGAGAAATTGAGAAACCAATCAGTGGAACTCGTAGTACTAGAAGCCCTGATCATAACGATGTAGTCGGAATCACGATCCGATACCTCAATCTCACTCTAGCTCAACTTTCTCTCTCTAGAAACCTCTGCCTTCGCTCTACACTCTGAAACCTAGAAAAACTCAAATGAATTTCGTCTCAAGTGAAGAGAAGAGAATAGGCTTAAGTGATGCTGTCAGCCTGTCCATGCTCGAGCGTGGGAACACTCCACGCTTCAGCGTTGGCACGCTCTGACATGGGAGAACTCCATGCTTTAGCGTGGGACACTGATTGACACGTCTCTGCCACGCGTCACGTGCATGCTGACACGTGCACCCCCACGCGTCCACTCTCCACGTTTTGACGTGCAACTAACCACGCTCTGACATCAACGGTCAAAGTTTGCGCTTGAGGTATCTCCACGTCTAAATGTTGGCCACTGATTTACTCTATTATTACACGTTTTACCACTTTCTGGATCCGTTCCAAGGCTAAAATGTCCCAAATTTGAACCATGGCTTCCTCAACACATAAGGAACCTAATTATTTTCCCATACACTAATCAAGAAAACGGGGTGTTACAACAGGCGTACCAAAGGCTTAGCAAAGGTCTCCAAAACTCCAAGAACGGACAAAGATTGATGGAGATAGGAAACGGGGTATGTTTGGCCGCACTAGGGTAGTAGCAGCCGCCAAATGAGGGTTAAATCGTTAACCCTCGGTTTCTGTGCGATTATATAAGCTGCGCACATGGCACTGTGAACACCTCATTTTGACCGGATCCTTTTTGTTTTTTTTTACTTAAATGTACCAAAAAAAATGAAAAAAAGTCAAGATCATAAAAAAGTCTTTTTTTATATAGAAATTCAAAAAAAATGATAAAAGGAAAAATCACAAAAATATTTTGAGCTTCATTTATTTTTGCTTGCATTTAAAATATAGAAAAAATCTAAAAATAAGATATAAATCACAAAAATATTTTAATTTCTTGTTAACGCAGTTTCTTTTATAGATGAAGAAATAAAAATAAAACATTTTGTTATTTTTAAGTTGTGTCTTGTTTATAATACTAATAAAAAAAAAAATTAAGAAGAAAAAATGTCTTTGGGCCAATAAACCAAGTTTCAGCCCATACCCTTGCTCCATAACCCGTCTATCTCCATAACCCGTCTATCTCCATAACCCGTCTCCATAACCCGTCTATCATAACCCGTCTATCTCCTCCATAACCCGTCTATCTCCATAACCCGTCTATCTCCTCCCATAACCCGTCTATCTCCTCCATAACCTGTCTCTCTCCTCCATAACCCGTCTCTCTCCTCCCTCACCCAAAAGTAACCCTAGCAGCCGCAAACCTCCATCAACAACGTGAATCTCTATCTCCTCCCTCACCCAAAAGTAACCCTAGCAGCCGCAAACCTCCATCAACAACGTGAATCTCGCTTCTTTCCCTTCTCACTCGCATCACTGGATCTCAATCACGCAAGGTATGTGTTATTCCCTTCCATTTTCGTTTCAAATTAGGGATTTTAATTGCTATTTTCGCTGATTTGCAGGAGAGGGAATCAAAGCAATGAGGGAGAAATATCTCTATAAAGAAGGAAGCAGAAACCAGAAAAAAAGGGGGACAGAGACACATCCATTGAGAGAACGAGACAAAGAGTGAAGGGCAGAGGCTGAGACAAACTGCATTTTGTTTCTCATGCTCAAATCTGCATCTTAATGTTAGCATATCAACGCAGAGAAAAGAGAAAGATTTTGGGGACCTTTTTGTTTCTTTCTTGGGAGAAAAGGGGATTTCAAGGTTCAGTAATTTTTTTTTTTCTCCTCTTCTTGAGGGAGATTTCAAAGTTCCTGTGTTAAGAACAATCGGAGGATGAATTTGTAAATTTTTTTTATCAGAAGTTCAATCTTTCGTGCTTCTCTTCTGTTTTTGTTAATCTTTTTATTTATTTACTTCTTTTTCCTTTTTTTCTTCTTCTTGTCTTTACTTGTTGCCCACAAACCTGCTGAAATGATCTGGGGTTGATGTTTGATGTTGAAGCATAAGGTTTTTAACCCATTGAGATCACAGGTGTTGGAGTTAGAAGAAATTTGGTCACTCTTTTCCTTTTCTGTTTGTTTCTTATTATTGTGAAAAGGCAAATGCAAAAATGTCACTTGGAGTTTTGAAAGGACATAGTCGAGATTGTTTGATCAGTTTCTATGCTCCATAAAAATGAAAATCATAACAATTTTTAGAATATTATGTGTCTTGGGGGATTGCACTTCATCTATTTGACAAAAAGCCTTGATGCTCATATATTGGATCAAAATATATAGTCTCTGGTTTCTTTTCACATGCACAGTCATTATGCAGATTGTCCTGGTTCAGTATTTGCAATCTATGACCAACATGGTGCTGTGATGAAATATCTTGTCCCCAAATTTTGAATGATAGAACGTTGTAGCGAAAATGCTTATGACCCACAACACCATCTATGCTTGAATGGCATATGCATAGTTAAGAGTTTGAGTGAGAGTGTACTGATGATTGCTGCATCACTGTGTTACGGGTTATGCTGCTACCTTTCATTTATTTTATCTTAATCTTACTTTACGTTTTTATTTTTTATTTTTGCTTCTTTGTATTTTTTTTTTTTCTCTTTAGAACAATGCTCATTGTGATCAGGTGACTTTCTACAAAGATAAGAATTTCTTCTTTCTTTATTAAATAAAAAATATTTCTTTAATAAAAATATTTCTTTATTAAAAATATTTCTTTACGAATATCCATTAAATGGAATAAAATAAACGATTTAAAATTTGTTAAGCATTTGCACAATTAATTTGGGTAACCGTTTTTTGACGGGTGCACTAGGGGTGCTGTGGGGTTAAGTCCTCATCCTTCCTTATGCATAAGCGACTCCCGAACTAGATTTGGTCCCAAAGACCATTTTGAAGGTTTTCCAATTTTTTTCCAAGTTAAATAAAATTGGTGGCGACTCTACTTGTTTTTAATCTACTCTCTTTTTCTTATGTTTCTCTTTTTTCGCCATGCCTTTGCGATTCCGGTCGCGACAGATGGCGACTCCACTGGGGACGTTTTTTAGAGAGTCAAGCCCATTAAAATTAGTTGTGCAATTTTTCTTGATTTTTTTAACTTATTTATTTTACCCCCATTTTTTTGGCTTGTTTTGCCTTTTTTTTTTTTTTTAAAAGAGAAAAAAATAAGAAAAAAGAAAGATGAAAAATACCATGTTTTTGTTGTTTGAACTTATTTAGCCTTATGCTGTTTGGGTTCGATTTGTTTATTTATTTATTTTTATTGTGTGCTTTATACATGATTTTTTTTTTACTTCAACCTTAGGGTAGATGACTTTTGATCCTTTTTCTTGCTATTTCAACCCTAGGGAAAGTGACCTTGATTCTGTCTCCTGTATATATGGGTAGCTTTGCTTTCCAGATATGTTTTTTAAGTTTTTAGGATTGTATGCACGCTCCCTCCACACACGTCACCGTCACTTACTGCACACACTTTTCAGCTCTATACCTGAGCTTGTGGAAACCCATGGAATAGGAGGTGTCTCAACATTGTCATTGAAAGGCCTTGTGCCCCTCTGATATTTGCTGATTCACCACTCAGATTGTTACTGGTATCATGGACTAGTCATCCTGTAAGGGTTTATCCCTACTTGTGGCTAGGATCATGAGCCAGCTCCCTGTCTTTCGAGACAGGGACAATCTAGGGACCACGACCTTTAGAAGTCTAGACCCACCTTGATGTCTGCACTAATAGATCGACTTAGTGGCTATCCCAATTAGAGTCATGACCCTAAGACCCTTTTTTAGGTGGTCCCTTTTAGGACAAATGGGAGCATACTCTTTTCCCTCGTCTCTTGATTCTCTTTTCTCTTTTCTACCTGTTTATCTTCTATTTTGGATCTTAAAAAAAAAAAAAAAAAAACAGAAAAAAGGGGGTTAATGGGATCCATGGGATTTCGACGAAAAATTTCCTTTTGTGCCCGAACAATCTAATGGAATATATCATAAGGAGAGCCACGCATTAGAGGATCATCCATATCATTTGGGTTTATGACCCTATAAGGACCCCTTTCCCCGTTGCTTTCTTTTTGTGAAGAACAGACTCCATTACCATTCGGATTGCAAGAAATAGAAATGCATCTTTGAGAAGATAGTTTAATAATGCAAGCGACTCGAAGATGAATATTAGAGTTGACGTGAAGGCCAATGAGGTAGAAACTTTGGTGGAAACAAGCGATGCAAACCACTGAGGGGAAAATGCTCCCATTGATCTGTCATCAACCACGCACAACCTAAGGGGGACGTGCCCCTAGAGTTGGGCATGGGATGAAAATTTCTCGTTATAAAGGCGGACTTTCCTTGATAAAAAGATTTCATAAGTGTGAAGAAGGCGGTCTTTCCCTTAATTTTTTTCCAATTGTTATTTACTTAAAAAAAAAATAGAAAAAAGATAGGAAAAAGAAGAGTAAGTTCATCCTTTTAATGTGGATAAATTGAACCATTGTGCTTTCAAAGAAAGTTGATGCCAATCAAACCTTGGTTCATAACACCAAAAATAGAAGTAGATGGACAAAAAGTTAAAAGAACTTCGAGTCTTGAGGTGGAGGAAATAAGAAAATAAATGAGCAAGATAGCAGAAGGGCAAACTAAGATTGAAGACGTGTTGAGGACTTGCAGGCCCGTCAGAAAAGTTTGAATCAAAATGTTGGAAAAGTAAGAAGGATCATACAATCTTAACACAATTGATGCTTGGGGTGGCACAATCCTATAGCTCACCTATGTCATCTAAGAGGAAATAGCTACAAACCATATGATTGGGTAAAGCCAGAAGATGTTGATGAGCTATAATTGCCACATAAAGATTGCTGGATCGTATTGTTCCTGTGTTTGACTTATTCTGAAGCTTTATGGTAATGGACTTGCATGGATGGTTTTTATGTCCTCTATCTTCAAATAGAAGTTTGTGTCCTTTCATGATTGTGATGAACATGTATAGGCACTGGAAGAAGTTTCAAATCCCCTCTTCAAAAAAAAAAAAAAAAAAAAAAAAGAAGAAGAAAATAATGAAAAGAAAAAAAAAAAGAAAATAAATGGGAGCAAATAAATGAGGGTGTGGTTTTTACCGTGTATTAATTTTGTCTCAAGATTAATTTTTATGTGAGATGAGTAATCTGGATTTGAAATGAGGATTGGCCATCTTTCTCTACCCTTCATAAAAAATCATTTTCCCTTGTTACCCCTGTTGGGCCTTACAAATTCTTTCAAATAACCTTAGACCAGGATCACCCCTACGCTAGAGGTTGGCACTAATTAAAGGTTGATTGAACCAACAACGCGTGAAGGAAAGGAGGGAAATGTGAAAGAGATGCCCAAAAAAAAAAAAAAAAAAAGAGAAGAAAAGAAAAAGGATGATAAGGATGGAGGAGATACTAAAAAAGAAAAATTGAAGGATGAAACAAAAAGGGAGAAGAAATGATCAAAAAAGAAAAAAAGGAAGTACTTTTTGGGTTCAAGATAAAGCAAGTAATGTCCTTGATGATGCGAAAGTAATCTTACTTTGTAAGAAATCCTGAGTCTCATTCACCTTTAACCACTTGTTTGAGCCTCTTATACCTTTCTTTTCTTAAACCCTTAACCTTGGCCACGTTACAACCTTTAAAAGTCCATTCGGATCAATGAGGGGTTACTCTTATTTTCATAAATCTTACTCTTGAGACAAAGACAAAGTAATTACACCTTTTTGAAGTATTTGTTTTTGCTCCATGAAAAAAAAAGAGAAAAAAAAAAAAAAAAGAAAAGTCTGCTGGACCGAAAACCCGCAAGGGCGGTCTAAGCAAAAGTTAGGGCAAACAAAAAGGAAGAGGAAAAAAGAGGGTTTTACGCAGGGACAACCTTCTCCATAGTTGAATCCAACCCTCTACTGGGGCAGATCTTTTGGTTGAATGTGGCCCTACACTGGGGCATATTTTCGCGTTGTTAATTTTGCTCTACACTAAGGCAAGTTTCCGCGATGTTTAAGCAAGCCCTACACTGGGGCAAATTTCTGCGTTGTCTAATTCAGCCTTACATTGAGGTAAAATCCTGTGTTGTTCAATTTCACCATAAACTGGGGCAAATTTTCTTTATTGATCAATTTGCCCAACACTGGAGAAAATTTTCGTGTTGCTCAACTAGGGTAAATTTTCAAATTCGAGTTGGTCTTGGACTAGGGCAAATTCCCCTTTGTTCAATTTCGCCCAACACTGGGGCAATTTTATTTTACCCTTCAAAGGGTCACATGAGTCAGTAATTCTTGATTTGATTTCTTTGTTGTCCCGCCTTGTATGGTTATTCATTCATTGCACTCAAGCCTTCAAAGTCCTCAAGGAAGCTCTTTTAACCAATCTCCTTCATGAGTCACTTGTCGATCCATGGATGTCCATTAGGTAATGCTTCAAGATAAGAGAACATAGGTTCAACAGTATGGTTCAACAATCTAATGGCAATCTCCCCAGGAATCATTCAAGCCACAAGAAGCTCAAAGATCTTAAGTGGAGATGGTAGATGATATTCTCATGAAGGAATCAAGATTATAAGGTAGCTTGATGAAGACAAGTGGTGTTTAAGATGTTACATCCCAAGGCAAAAGGAATGTGGTTTCACATAGATTCAGCAAGACCCCGAGATAACTGAATAAAGGGTTTGATTGGTCGACGCTTATCAAGAAGCACCTGGTTCAATTTATCTGCAAGGTTACTCTTCAAACTCTTTGTTTCCCTTTTGCAAGTCGGTGCCGAGTTGGCCCGCCATTGCAAATGACCAAAATCTAAGTTTCTCTTTAGCGAGTCGGTGCCGAGTTGGCCCGCCATTGCAAATGAACAAAAAATCTAAGTTTTTCCCTTGTGAGTCGGTGTCCAATTGGCCCGCCATTGGAAATAAAAAAAAAAAATCTAAGTTTCTCTCTTGCAAGTCGGTGTCCAGTTGGCCCGCTAGTGCAAATGTTTTAAGAAAAATGTAAGAAAGAAATTAAATAAAAGAAAAGAAAGAAAAGAACCGTGGGTCTGAGTCAAATTGACTCCAAAGTTGATAAAGTTTTTTTTGTCTCAAAGGCCAACTGCAAAGGTTTTGGGCTCAAGGCCTATTTTGTAAAATAAAAAAAAATAATAAAAAAAATTGCTCAAGACCTACTTCATGAATTTTTGGCTCATGGCTCAATTCATAAGTCTTTTGGTTCAAGACCCATTTCGTAAATATTTTTGAGCTCATGGCCCAGGTCATAAAATTCTTTTTGGCTCAAGGCCTCTTACTAATGATTTTCGACTCATAGCGAAAAGAATCTACAAGGTTCAGTTTATCTGCATGTTTACTCTGCACGCTCTTAATTTCCCTTTTGCAAGTCGGTGTCGAGTTGGCCCGCCATTGCAAATGACCAAAATCTAAGTATCCCTCTTGTAAGTCGGTGTCCAGTTGGCCCGCCAGCATATACGTTTAAGGAAAATGCAAGAAAGAAAGAAAAAAAAAAAAAAGAAAGAAAAATCGTGGGTCCAAGTCAAATTGACTCCAAGTTGTGACTTTGTTTTCAAAAATTGCGAGTCTGTGTCCAGTTGTCTTTGAAGTAATAAAAAATATATATAAGAAAAAATAAAAAAGTGTAATTCTGATGACTTTTGTGGCGCAAGGCCTATTACTTTTTGTTTAAAGGCTCCTGACCTAATTCTCCTTTTCGGTTTACAGACACACCGTAAAAGTTGTCTTAAGGCCTACTTCAAAATGTTTTCAGCTCATGGCCCAAATCAAAATGTTTTTCTGCTCAAGCCTATTTCATAAATTTCATGGCTCATAGCCTAATTCATAAGTCCTTTGGCTGAAGGCCGCTTTCATGAAAATTGTTCAGCTTGTGGCCCAAGTCATAAAGTTTTTCGGCTCAAGGTCTACCTCATAAGTTTTGCATCCACCACATCAAATTCTCGGGTAAAGGCCCAATTCTTAAATTTTTTCGGCTCAAGGCCCACCGTATAAAATTCTCGAGTTATGGCCCAACTCATAAAAAATTTTCGACTCAAGGCCAATTACATAATTCTTTTTCGAACTAGAAGGCTCCTGCATTCTCTTTCGAGCTAGGAGGCTCGTTGCGTTTAATTTTCAAGCTCAGAGGCTCATTGTAATTTAATTTTGGGATCAGAGGCCCACTGTCATTTAATTTTCGAGCTCAGAGGCTCATTGTCATTTAATTTTGGGATCAGAGGCCCACTATCATTTAATTTTTGAGCTCAGAGGCTCACTATCATTTAATTTTGGGATCAGAGGCCCACTTTCATTCAATTTTCGAGCTCTGAAGCTCACTGTCATTTAATTTTTGAGCTCAGAGGCTCATTGTCATTTTATTTTTGGGATCAGAGGCCCATTGTAATTTAATTTTCGAGTTCAGAGGCTCATTGTCAAATAATTTTGGGATCAAAGACCCATTGTCATTTAATTTTCGAGCTCAGAGGCTCATTAGCATTTATTTTTTGGATCAGAGGTCCATTGTCATTTAATTTTGGGATCAGAGGCTCATTGTCATTTAATTTTTGGGATCAGAGGCCCATTACCATTCAGTTTTCGAGTTCCGAGGCTCATTTCCATTTTTGGGATCAGAGGCCCATTGTTATCTAAATTTTGAGCTCAGAGGCTCATTGTCACTAATTTTTGGGGTCAGAGGCCCACGGTCATTTAATTTGCGAGCTCAGAGTCTCGTGATCATTTATTTTTTTGGGATTAGAGGCCCATGGCACTTTGTTTCTTTCATTTGTTATTATGCCTGCATTATTTGCATTAAATATCTTTGTATAATCACATGCATTCCCGGACAAAATGTGTGTTCTTTTTCTTTACTCGTTGTTTACTATGATCACATGTCTCCTAGAAAACAACAAGTAAAGAGGGGCAACTGTGAACACCTCATTTTGACCGGATCCTTTTTGTTTTTTTTACTTAAATGTATCAAAAAAAATGGAAAAAAGTCAAGATCATAAAAAAGTCTTTTTTTTATAGAAATTCAAAAAAAATGATAAAAGGAAAAATCACAAAAATATTTTGAGCTTCATTTATTTTTGCTTGCATTTAAAATATAGAAAAAATCTAAAAATAAGATATAAATCACAAAAATATTTTAATTTCTTGTTAACGCAGTTTCTTTTATAGATGAAGAAATAAAAATAAAACATTTTGTTATTTTTAAGTTGTGTCTTGTTTATAATACTAATAAAAAAAAAATAAGAAGAAAAAATGTCTTTGGGCCAATAAACCAAGTTTCAGCCCATACCCTTGCTCCATAACCCGTCTATCTCCATAACCCGTCTATCTCCTCCATAACCCGTCTATCTCCATAACCCGTCTATCTCCTCCATAACCCGTCTATCTCCATAACCCGTCTCTCTCCTCCATAACCCGTCTATCTCCATAACCCGTCTCTCTCCTCCATAACCCGTCTATCTCCATAACCCGTCTATCTCCTCCCATAACCCGTCTATCTCCTCCATAACCCGTCTCTCTCCTCCATAACCCGTCTATCTCCTCCCTCACCCAAAAGTAACCCTAGCAGCCGCAAACCTCCATCAACAACGTGAATCTCGCTTCTTTCCCTTCTCACTCGCATCACTGGATCTCAATCACGCAAGGTATGTGTTATTCCCTTCCATTTTCGTTTCAAATTAGGGATTTTAATTGCTATTTTCGCTGATTTGCAGGAGAGGGAATCAAAGCAATGAGGGAGAAATATCTCTATAAAGAAGGAAGCAGAAACCAGAAAAAAGGGGGACAGAGACACACCCATTGAGAGAACGAGACAAAGAGTGAAGGGCAGAGGCTGAGACAAACTGCATTTTGTTTCTCATGCTCAAATCTGTATCTTAATGTTAGTATATCAACGCAGAGAAAAGAGAAAGATTTTGGGGACCTTTTTGTTTCTTTCTTGGGAGAAAAGGGGATTTCAAGGTTCAGTAATTTTTTTTTTCTCCTCTTCTTGAGGGAGATTTCAAAGTTCCTGTGTTAAGAACAATCGGAGGATGAATTTGTAAATTTTTTTTATCAGAAGTTCAATCTTTCGTGCTTCTCTTCTGTTTTTGTTAATCTTTTTATTTATTTACTTCTTTTTCCTTTTTTTCTTCTTCTTGTCTTTACTTGTTGCCCACAAACCTGCTGAAATGATCTGGGGTTGATGTTTGATGTTGAAGCATAAGGTTTTTAACCCATTGAGATCACAGGTGTTGGAGTTAGAAGAAATTTGGTCACTCTTTTTCTTTTCTGTTTGTTTCTTATTATTGTGAAAAGGCAAATGCAAAAATGTCACTTGGAGTTTTGAAAGGACATAGTCGAGATTGTTTGATCAGTTTCTATGCTCCATAAAAATGAAAATCATAACAATTTTTAGAATATTATGTGTCTTGGGGGATTGCACTTCATCTATTTGACAAAAAGCCTTGATGCTCATATATTGGATCAAAATATATAGTCTCTGGTTTCTTTTCACACGCACAGTCATTATGTAGATTGTCCTGGTTCAGTATTTGCAATCTATGACCAACATGGTGCTGTGATGAAATATCTTGTCCCCAAATTTTGAATGATAGAACGTTGTAGCGAAAATGCTTATGACCCACAACACCATCTATGCTTGAATGGCATATGCATAGTTAAGAGTTTGAGTGAGAGTGTACTGATGATTGCTGCATCACTGTGTTACGGGTTATGCTGCTACCTTTCATTTATTTTATCTTAATCTTACTTTACGTTTTTATTTTTTATTTTTGCTTCTTTGTATTTTTTTTTCTCTTTAGAACAATGCTCATTGTGATCAGGTGACTTTCTACAAAGATAAGAATTCCTTCTTTCTTTATTAAATAAAAAATATTTCTTTAATAAAAATATTTCTTTATTAAAAATATTTCTTTACGAATATCCATTAAATGGAATAAAATAAACGATTTAAAATTTGTTAAGCATTTGCACAATTAATTTGGGTAACCGTTTTTTGACGGGTGCAATAGGGGTGCTGTGAGGTTAAGTCCTCATCCTTCCTTATGCATAAGCGACTCCCGAACTAGATTTGGTCCCAAAGACCATTTTGAAGGTTTTCCAATTTTTTTCCAAGTTAAATAAAATTGGTGGCGACTCTACTTGTTTTTAATCTACTCTCTTTTTCTTATGTTTCTCTTTTTTCGCCATTCCTTTGCGATTCCGGTCGCGACAGGCACAGCCGTGCTCTATTTCGACACGGGCATGCCAAACTTAGTGTCAGCGAGACGCGGTTCGCGCAATGGCGCTGGCGTGCTACCTAATGGCAGGACCGTGTTTGTGACTTAGCTGGTCACAATACATGCTAAAACAGCATGGGTGTGCTAGAAATCAGCACGAGCGTGCCAATGTTTCAGAAAGGGACTTTTAAGCCAAAAATCTCACTTAGCCCTTAATCAACAATTACAATTTAATCAAATAAACTTAAATATAAATACTTAATGAAAATCAGGGTGTTACAGTCTACCCTGCTTTTCAAAAGCCATTCACAAGCTATCAGACTCAACGAGATTATGCATTTAATGCTCATCAGAAAGGCTCTCTTGCCAACCATTGAAAGAACAAGTTTACTCAAGTCTGAAGCCTATAAATACCCTCACTCTTGAAGAAGCAAAGTTACCTGAACTATAACAACTTACGAACAAGTTAAAAAGCTCACAAGCAATCAACGCAAAAAATAAAAAAAGCTCTTAAGCTTTCTCTGAGTTTAATTTTCATACTACCCTCTATGAAGAGTTGTCATTCAGAGTTCTAGATTTTAAGTTTCATACTCTCACACATAGTGAGTTAGATTTAGTCTAAGAATTTTTTTCAAAACCATCTTGGTTGAGCTTGGAGAGGCTTGTTTGTAAAAGAATACTTGTTGTTTCCCGAAAGGGTGTTGAATACTTGTGCCTAAAGAGGTGCAGAATACATGTTGTAACAAGGTTTTGTTATAGTGGATAAAGCTCTCACATAGAGGGGAGTGGTCATAGCTCTTGGGTTAAGAGTGAACCAGGATAATTTCCTTGTGTTACCTTCTCTCCCTTATCTCTGTCCTTAGTTTATTCTTAACTATTGCTTGTGATTAAATTTGTTTTCTTAAATGATCATCTTTCAAGAAAACGTTTTTAGCGTGCGTCCAAAGTTAAGTGTATAAGCCTTCAGCGTCCGTTTAACATCTTTGTGTCCAATCACTTACGAAAAGATATCTGCTTGCGAAAAAGTTTTTAAGAACTTAAGAAACACAATTCAACCCCCTTCTTGGGTTTCCAACAGGTTCCTTCAAGATATTCTCTACAGAGCGAAGACTTTCTGGAAAGTATCCAATATGACACCCGTTACCCCGCATATAATAAATAATAAAATAAAACATGAAAGTTAAATATAAATTAACATAAAAGGTAGCAAGTACAACATGATCGAAAACATTTAAAACACAACGTATCAACTGCGGAAAAACATAAAGAAAACAAAACCCAAAAACCGATGTCACATATCAAAGCTAGTATACAAAACACCGATAACATATCGCATAACAACTTAACCATAAACTAACAAACTATCTACGAGTAAGTGATCTCCTCGGGATCACACCTCAATAGCTGGCTCACCCTCCTCTGCATAAACAAATGTACATGCAAAGAAACAACAAAGATAAGGAGGGAGTTAGAAATCGTACATATGAATATAAAACGATAATGGAATAGTTAATAAGATGAGCATACAACACACATCCATACAAACATATTATATCATGTTAAAGAATGCGTGCAATGCAATGCAACATCACTACTCTATGCACATATGGATCCATCAACTCTAACTCTGGAAAGACAATTAGGAGTACATATCCATGTTGACCATCCTGCATCAACGTTGGAGCACTCACTAAACCATGGGTGACGTCAGTGGATACACTCACACTAATTCTGATAACGTACTGTGGCTCGTCAGGGTAGTCAGATTGTCGATAGGATACTCCGACCACGGGTTGCAACTCCATGTCATAATGGAATCTCCTTACCCAACTCTACCCTTAAGTCCGGGATAATTACACCCATTGTGGCCTCAACCGTCACGATTCACCGTTTTCTTTCAACCCAACTATCATCTTCTATTCAATGATGCATGCAATGTTCAACAAACATGCAAACACATGTCCAACCATCCTCCATCATAACCATTAACAATTATTATCAAACCTTGACCATCAACGATGATCATTAACAACATTACTTGACCATCAACGATGATTATTAACAACATCTGAAGATAACCCGTCGTTACCGTCTTCAACATACTCCCTAACAACACGTCGTTACTATTGACATCTTCATCTTTATTAAGCTTTAGATTTAATCTTACTATCTCAACCTTGAAGTCTTTATTTAATACATTATCTTAGTTCCATTAACTATCCTCAAGGTCACAATTTGTAATCTTATTTATCATATTATTATGCCAAAAGGTTATTTAAACTTCTTTTAACTAAGTCCGAGAAGTGCTCTCAGATTTGCACGGTCATGCATGGCCTGAGCACAGGCTTGCACACTGTGAGCACGATCGTGTATACTATAAACATGGGCGTACTGAAACGCCGCTTGCGAAGCATGGGCGTACTGCCATGGAGCACGGGTGTGCTCGTTCGCTACCGCACTAGCACGGGTGTACCAGATTACAGCATTGTAATGCACGTTCACTGAGCACTGAGCACGGGCATGCTCAATGCCATTGCAGCGTTCTCAGTTCTGGAACTTAGAGTTTTCTAGGTTCTAAACAGTCAAATCAATACTTAGGTTCTTTGACTAATCCATTGGGCTACAATCTCATCCCTCATCAATATCTTCATGTTTTATGAACATCAATTAACCAATCCTAGTTTTAGGTTCAACACTAACATCCATATGTCTTTGATTAACATAGCCAATTAACAACACGTTATCATCATCATAGCATATACTATATTATCATCAACATATCTCATCACAATATATCATGGTGCATCCAACAGATTATCACATATAACCAACAATCAATTATTCAACATCTCATGTTCATACAATAAGATATACAATATAGATGAACATACAAACATGCCAATCAGGATTCAAATATCATATACATCATGTGACAACATACAAACATGCCAACCAGGATTCATACAATAAATACATCATATAACAACATATAACTAGGGTCATGGGTTAACCCTTCATCTTATGCTACCCCAACACCTATATATTCATATTGACCTCACCTGGTATGACGATCTCAAAGAGAAAGGGAACAAAGAAGGTCCATAGGGTCTCGTCTCACAAACGCTCGATGTCCCGAACGCTCGACCTCACGATCACAGCCTTGAGAGATCAGGAACAAAGGCGAAAACTAACCACAAAAAGCAACCACGATAGTAACGACGTCCCTCGAGCGAAGAACGACAAAGAACGATGAACAACAGGGTTGATCTCCTTCAAGAATCCTTGGAAAGGGGTTTAGGATCCTTGTTGAAGAGAGAGAGGAGGCAAATTTTTGGAGTCTAAAGTGTTTATGGGAAGTCTACATCGGAAGCTTAGGTATATAAAAGGATTAGGGTGAAGCGGACTGACATAAAAAGCCCAAAACACGTTTCCCTGCTGTGCACAAAGTATGGTCGTGTAGTCCCTTAGCATGGGTGTGTTGGCCATCGAGAACGGGCATACTGCCCAAGAGCGCACGGGCGTGCTCACACATCAGGTTCACTGATTTGGCCTTTTCTAAGGTTAACTATCCCAAAACACGTCTCTAAGCATCTAACACAGGCGTAACAACCATAGATAACACATAACAACACTTTATAACAAGCAAGCGAAAACTAGGTTGTGACATCCGGTATAAAGGATACATTCTCCTTTCTAAAGGTCAAAGAGTAAATAAATTGGCTAAGGCATAGAGATTCTAATTCCAAGTATTTTCATGCATGCATTAATAGTAGAAAGGAGTTGGTCCGATGATGTTGGCCAAGTAAAGGAGGAAGTATATTCACACATCAAGATGTTCAATGACAATAATTGGAGTAGGCCAACGTTGGATGGGGTACACTTCAACAAAATAACAGTGGATGAATGCAACATGTTAACAACTGAGTTCACAACTAAGGAGATCGAAGAGGCAGTGTGGAATTGTGATAGCAGTAAGAGTCCAAGGCTGGAGGGATACAATTTCATGTTTATAAAAAAAATATTGGCTTATTATTAAGGAGCATTTTCGCAAGTTGTTCCATGATTCCCAAAATAATGGGCGATTACTGAGGGGGAGCAATGCTTCATTTATTGCTCTAGGATCGAAAAAGGACAACCCATCAAAGCCGGAGGAGTACATGCCTATCTCATTGTTGGGTTGTATCTACAAGATTTTGGCAAAGTTGTTGGCAGGAAGATTGTTCAAGGGGATGAAATACTTTATATCAATTAACCAATCACCTTTTCTTGAAACAAAGGAAAATGCTAGATGGGGTGGTAGTGGTAAACGAGATAATTGATTAGGCCAGGAAAAAGGGTGACCTGTGTATGATATTCAAGGTAGACTTCGAGAAGGCATATGATTCGTTAAACTGAGAATTCCTAGATTACATGTTCGAGAGAATATGTATTAATGGAAAATGGAGAATGTGGATCAAAGAGTGTTTGGTAAAAAATCTACATTCTTTCAATTTGGCTATGTTAGGTAAGTGGAGATGAAGTTTGTTAAGGAAAAATGAGGGGTTGTGGAACAAGGTTATCAAGGTGAGGTATGAGGTGGTTTCCACATGCTAAAAAGTGATAGACAACAGGGAGTTCAGGAAGGAGGGATCAATGTGGTGGAAGGACCTAGGTAGTTTGGAAAATGGGGATACACCTAGAGAGGGGTAACTAGGAGCTTAGGACATGGTTGTGATATCTCATTTTGAGAAGAAAAATGGGAATTTACAGAGCCCTTAAAAAGGTGTTTCAATAGATTATATAAAATCTACATGCTAAAGGAGGCAAAAATATCAGAAATTGGAGAATGGAAGAAGGGAGAATGGTGTTGGGTATTGGGTGTTAGGTTGGCGTAGGAACCTTTTTGTGAGGGAGGAGGAACTCTGTCAGTCATTAATTGATAATCTAAATAAATGCACAGTGCAGAAAACAAGAAGGATGGGTGGAAATGGCTAGGCGATAAAATAGGTGTGTATTCTATAAAATCGGGTTATTATTCTCTTCGTCGAATATGTTACAAATTGATCTGCCCCAGAATATTATGGTATTTTGTTTTGGTCATTTTAGTTTTAATATTGTATATGGATGTATATTTATAATTGTATAGGGGTGGAAGTAGTACTACCAATTGACATGAAGGCACATTTCTATGAGCACTCAGGACTTCTAAAGCATATAATTTATAAGAAGTTTTGGAGGCTGGTTTGGTTTTTAATCATTTGGTATTTATGGTTGCACATGAATGAGATCATTTTTAATGCAGAGAAGGTTGAGTTTAACAAAGTCTTCGATTTAATAAGGCTGGGAGCATGAAATTGGTGTAATATCACTATGCCATAATCGGCCTCTAATAACGCACAGCTAATAGCGGTTTCGAGAGGAAGCGCTTTAAAAAATGCATCGAGGTTTTTAATAGCTCTTCCCCATGGAAACGATATTAAAAGTTATACCTTCAACAACATTTTTACAACGAAACACTCTTTACCCCATATTTTTTAAAAAAAAAACATGCTCCACCTGTAATAGTATTTTTTCAGAGAAATGCTATTAAAGTTTACTCATTTAATAGAGTTTTCTATAGCAAGCACTATTAAAGGTGTAACTATAATAGTGCTTTCTTGGGAGAAACACTATATTTCCCCCATATTAAAATAGGACCCTTTAAGTGACCAACTCTCTGCCCGTTAGTTTAAACCGTTCATGAAGTTAAATGAACAATAATCTCTTCCCAAAAAACGGTATATTCAACGACGATTTTCTCAATTCATCAAATCTGTTGCTTTGTAACTCAAAACTATCGAGAATGTTAGTTTGAATTATTTGACCAAACTATCTTATAAATAATTCTCCCCTGTGTCCTTATCATTTACACTCCAAATTTTACCAACTCATTCTCAATCCATCATGTTCTTCATTTATACTTCCCTTTGTTTTGTGGGAAATATGGAAAAAATCTTGCTTAATAAAATCCAGAATGTGAGACATAATAAAACCCAAAAGAGATTATGTGAGTCATAATAAAACCCAACTAGGGTTTGTGCTTCATCCTCATCGGACGAGGAAATGGAAAAGATGCCAATGGAACTGCTACCAAATGGACTTCTCTTTCTTGGGAAAAAGGTGGAAATTTGGCTCTATTTCACAAACAATTGGACTCCATCCATCCTCAGTAACATCCCGATTTTTCTGTAACTCAAATCGAGTTGGTTAATCTCGATTAGGGCCTTGGTTGTTTGTGTGGATTGTTATGTATTAATTTAAGGCCTAGTTAGAAGCTTCAGAATAGGCTTGAATACTGTTGGAAGTGCCTAAGATGTTAAAAGAGAAACTGGGGGAGTCAGGAGTTTGGGAGGCTCTTCCCAACTGAGCAGCACGCTCAAGCGTGGGAAGGGAGCATGCCAGCGCTCAAGTGTTGGCCTTGTGCATGAAGCTTGCTGAGTGTGCACGCCACCTGTCCTGAGTTTTGACGCGTGTGGGACACGTGTCAAGCCAGGGAGAGGACGGATTGGATGAGGCTCCATGCTCAAGCGTGGAAGAGCCCCATGCTCAAGCGTCGACAGCTGATCATATTGGGTGAGTTTCCTCTTCTCTTCATTTATTGCACGAAAAATTTGGAATTTCGAGCATTCTCTGTAACTAGAGAGAGGGAGAGCTGAGTTAGAGAGAGAAAGTCAAGTTTGAGGAACTTCGAAGTTTCGGATCGAGATTCCGACTACAAGGTTGAGTTCGTGACGAAGATTACTATAACAATTTCTTGATTCGTTGAGGGTAAATTCGAATCCCTGACACGCGTTCTTCATGTTCTTCGTGTTTCTTTGAGTTTCCACCTTTCTACTTTAATCTTTGAGCTTGCCCTAGGGCTAACACTCTTGCATATGTGTTGTGCTCGTAATTAGGGCAAAGTTCGTGCTCGTGATTGTACGAGGTTTGGAGGTTGAGGTCGTGGCTAGGGAGAAGCTTTGATGCTGTTCCGAAGCTATTCTTCGTGTTCTTGGCTGCATGTGAGGATTGTCGGTGATTGCATGGATTTTTCGCGCCAACCGTTCAGGTAGGAAGAAAGATTACTGCTGTCATCGGGAAGGCAAGAGTAGCGTAGATGTATTTTCTGCTCTGTGTAGGGAAGCCCTAACATTACTAGTGGTTGAGCCCCAATAAAGTACCTAAACCCTAGGTTTAGCATACTTTGGGATATCACCATTAAGTTTGGAAACCCTAAGTTAGATAACTGTTGGTTGAGGATGATCTGCTTCGTATGACTATTGTGGTACTGGTTATGCTATGTGCTATCTGTATATGTGTCTATATGCTACTTGGTGTATGATATGCATGTTGATGTTGATAGTATTATTATTGCTATTATGTTGTATGTGTGATGTTGTGTTGTGATGGAATGCTGGTTAGGTTTAAGTTTGGCTGTGTGCCATGTTTGTTTTCGGGTTGATACCGTGGATGGAGTTGTTGTTGTTGTTCTGACTGTTTGAGGTTATGGTCGTGTTGTTTAAGTTATGGCTCGTGGACGCATGGCGTTGAGGCTGTGGCTGTGTTGATGCGGTGGCATCATTTGTTGCTGATTGAGCGTTAGGCATGAGGTCGAGTATCAAACCCGTTGAGCATGTTTGTTGCATATCATTAGCTGCCAAGTGGCGTGACCGTATGACAGTTAATATGGGCTGCCAGCGTAATACAAGGTTAGTTGTACCTGAGTGCGGGTACATGATGAACCTCAATTCTATGAATTTTATAGAGGGTATTTGGGTCGAATTTTTATGCAATTCAGGATAAATATTATTATATTTCACCTTTTTACTTAAATTTTAACAGAATTAACGTTCGGAGGCAGTTTAATGGACTTTTGAAGCAAAGAGAAGGTTTTAGAGCTAAGTTGGGAAAAATACTGAAGTTCTGAGGTTAGTACGGCCGTGCCATGCTAGAGCACGCCCGTGCCAACCTCCCAAAGCTATCCATCCAAACAAAGCCTTACGAAAAAGCTTAAGGCTGACCTCTGAAGACTTAGCACGGCCGTGCCACATGAGAGCACGCTCGTGCCATATTGAAGAAAGGCCTGACTCAGTAAAGAAAGGCCTGACAGAAGCTAGCACGGCCTCAATCGCAAAGAGCACGGCCGTGCCAACTGAAGAGCACGCCCGTGCTACAACCCGTGCACTAGAACGTTGATTTACGAAGTCAGTAATCCCTGACATATTTGCGCACGGTCTGATTTGCTAAAGAGCACGCCCGTGCTAAGTGAAGAGCACGCCCGTGCCAAGTGAAGAGCACGCCCGTGCCAATGAAACAAAAAACCAGAATCAAGGCCCAGTCCGCATTTTGTGTTACAAATAGAGGCCCTCTGTGCCACTCTAAAGACATCTTTGAATCTTTTGCTCTTTCTTTCATCTCTTTATTTTCTTTGAGTACTATACTCTTGTTTTAGTTTTAGTTTGTATTTTTTATTTCAAGAGTATGAATTGGCACCAGGAGGTTAAGTTGGAGACACTTCTCCCTCTTCATCTATTCAAGATGCGTTTCCCTTTGTTTTTGTTTGTAGTTTTTAGTTCTAGAGTAGGATTTGGTAGCATGAGGTTAAGTTGGAGACACTTCTCCCTCTTCAACTATCCAGGATGCGTTTCCCTTTGTTGATTTTGGTTTTCTCTATTACTATGAGTAGCTAAATTCACCACTAGAGTTGTGGTGGATCTTATGTTAGTAGAAACCCTTTTCGCTATGTCTTAGGTTTAATTCGATTCTATTTGGTTTCAAGGTTGCAATTTGAATAGTGTTATTATGTCGTTCTTCATCCCATACTAGGATTGCGCACCCTTTGTATGCTCTTAATCAATTGATTGACATTTTGGCTATCAAGCCCAACTAAATTGGTAGACCTATAGGATAACCAGGGTTTAATATCTAGATTTGAGAAAACGTGATTTATTCCTTTCAATCATTCAATTTCTTTATGCTTTATGCTTTATGCTTTCTAACCATTGAAACTTTTTGCCTGACAACCATTGGGTTTATTTGGGAAAAAGAATATTAATTGCCTTACAAACAATTAATAGTTTTCGTAGAGGGATTGATATTCGAAAAGGAACTGCGAAATTGAATGGAATTAAGATTTGGCGGGTATCGAAAGCACAACTGAAACCACTGCTCTAGGCTCTATACTCTTGATTTCTAAACTCTCTTTTTATTCTTCTTTCATGATCTTTTTACTATGGATCTATCATTATTTATTTTCTGAGTTCGTAATTAGTCTAAATAGCATAAGGATTTTCCTATTCCAGTACTTGCTTTATCACTTACTTATCTAAATTAATCTCTTGGGTACGATATCTGTACTTCCATCCTATATTACTTCTGCGACAGGGTACACTGCCCTTAAGTGTGTTTTGAACACAACAAGTTTTTGGCGCCGTTGCCGGGGATTCATTTTTGATATTTAGTGATTTTAGTAATATTGGAAGAAAAGAAATTCTAGTTAATTTAGACATTTTTTTTCCTCTCTCTTTGTATGCTAATGCTTTCTAAAGATCCTAATCTAGTTTTTGACAGGGAAGTTGAAAGGACTTTCACAAGTTGCGGAGGCAAGCAAGAGAGGAAAACACCATGAGCGAAAGAAGGACTTTGCTGGATTACTTTACCCCCTCTGTTGAAGTGACGGATAGCATCACCAACCATGCAGTGGATGTCAACAACTTTGAAATCCAGCATGCAATGGTATCTATGGTCCAAAGCTCTCGACAATTTACTGGACTGGCCAATGAAGATCCTAACGCTCACTTGAAGAAATTCTTGAGGGTCATAGATTTGATGTAGTACAGTGGAGTTTCCACAGATGCTATCAGATTGAGGCTGTTCCCATTCTCTCTTTCAGACAAAGCTAACCAATGGCTATCATCTCTACCTGCCGGTTCCATCACTACTTGGAACCAACTAACTCGCCAATTTTTAGCTAGGTATTCCCCTCCTTCTAAATCTGCTAAATTTAGAGCTGACATCACTAATTTTGTGCAGTTTGAGAATGAACCCTTATTTGAAGCATGGGAACGATACCAGGACTTGATTCGTAGATGCCCATGTCATGGCTTTTCAGTTCCTATCCAGGTGCGGACTTTTTATATTGGGTTCTCTCAGCATGATAGATCCAATTTGGATGCTGATAGCGAAGGCTCTATCTTGAAGAAAACACCTGAAGAAGCTCACACCCTGATTTAAGAAATGTCAACCAACCATTACCAATGGTCTCAAGGACATAGTCATATTTTCAAGAAGCCAATTGAAGTTTATCAAGTCAATGCCAACACAACACTATAGTCCAAACTGGAAGCACTTTAAAAATAAATGGAGATCTTAATGCAAGCTCAATCACAAGCCAAATCTAAAGTTGAGCAAATTGAGGAGGTGAATTATATAGGGAGCATCCCAAAGAGGCAGAATGACCCATACAATTCAAGGTGGAACAATTATCTTGATTTCTCATGGAATGATCATAAAAATAGCCAAGGTTCAAATCAGAATGACTACAGGCCCCCTAATTTGCAAAACCAGGCTAACCAAGAGGAGAGACAACCAAAATCTGGGGATCCTTTGATGAAGTACATGGAGAAGATTGATAAAAGGGTAGATGCCATGGAAACTCAGATGCCTAATATTTCTCAATTGTTAACTCAGGCACTGCAGCGTATATCGCAAAATCGAATTGAACCTAATCCAAGTGAACGGGTCGAGGTCATCACTACTAGGAGTGGCAAGGAAGTGCATCAAAATCACAAGAAAAAAGACTCTGCACCCATGGAAGAAGATGCTTCTGCTGAAGACAAGCACGGCCGTGCAACACCTCTAGCACGGTCGTGCAACTTGCCTAGTGAGCAGAAACAGGTAACAGTCATCAGTGAGCCAAAAAAGGTAAAAATCACTTACTGTGAAAGATTGAAAAATGGGGATAATGATAAACAATTTAAAAGTTTTTAGAAATATTAAAAAAATTGCATATCAATATTCCTTTTGCTGAAGCCATTGCTCAAATGCCCAAATATGCAAAAAAAAAAAAGTTAAAGAAATAATTTCTAATAAAAGAAATTAGAGGGCTTTGAAATAGTGAAACTAAATGAGGAATGCTCATCCATTGTTCTTAAGAAATTGCCACCAAAATTAAAAGATCCAGGGAGTTTTACAATTCCTTGCTTTATTCGTAATTCTTATTTTGAAAAAGCATTATGTGATTTAAGTGCCAGTATAAATTTAATGCCTCTATCTGTTTTGAAAAAAACTTGGAATGCAGGAACCTCAGCCGACTGACATATCCTTGCAGTTAGCAGATAGAACAATTTCCCATCCACGTGGGATAGCGGAGGATGTCTTAGTCAAAGTAGACAATTTTATTTTCCCTACCGATTTTGTTATTTTGGATATAGAGGAAAATGATGATGTCCCAATTATTTTGGGGCGATCTTTCTTAGCTACTGGGGATGCCAAAATTGAGGTCCGACAAGGGAAGTTGACTTTGCGGATGGATAATGAAGGGACTATTATTAAAGTTCTTAACTCATCTAAAAATCACTCTTCTTTTGCTCCCTGCCACTTTATTCAAGATATTTCTGATATGGTTATTTCTACTAAGTTTCATGATTTTAAAGCAAAAGATGACATGAAGAAAATTCCTACATTAGAGGATCATGATACATTACTTTATCAAGCTCGTCAATCACAGGAAACTTAAAAAAAAAAAAAAAAAAAGCAAAGGGGAAAGGATAAATTGGGCAAGGCATTAAAAGGAAAATCTGTAATTGGAGAGCCCTCTGATTGATTCTCCTAAAACAGGTCGTCAGGCTCGTGACGTTAAACAAGTGCTTTGCGGGAGGTAACCCAAGTTATTTTATTTATTTTTTTAGTTTTATTTTTAGGATAGTTTATTTTATTTTTAGTATATTTCATTTTATTTTTAGGATAATAAAAGAAATATAAAAAAATAATAATAAAAAAAGTAAAAATTCTCTCTTCTCCTTTCCCTCTCCACTTGTATTTCATGATTATATGTGTATTGAGGACACTGCATAAGTTAACTCTGGGAGGGAAAATATATTCATATTCTTTTTACTCTACTGCATCGAATTATTTGGCTTAAAACTTTTAAAATTAAGGAAACCCTTTACAAAAATTTTTTTTTTTTGATAAATTGCTTTGATAGTCTCATAAGTATATTTGAAAAAGTTAATCCTTTGAAAACTGATAATTGGCAGATAAATTCTTTGATTTAAAACTCTTCATTAGACTTAACTCCTAAAATGTGATGTTTGGGCCTTTTATGGGGTTAAGTTACATTGTCAAATATTCTGATATTAACCCTTCTTTGATAAGTGTGATTCTCAAGTATTATATATTCTAGAGCTTGTCCTGAGAACATCTCAAGGTAAATTTGACTTATGCATGTGGAACTCTGGTTGGGGCACTCTTAGGTATTCTTTCTGGCCTACATATTTTGTTAAAACACTTCTCCCCTAGTTGTCCAATTTTGAACCTTTTATGAAAATTCTCTTCGTGGTCCCTATTTTGAAAAATTAAAATTAAAATTATTTTTGGTGACCCCTTGTAAGTATAATGGAGCAACAAGAGAAATATATGGTGATGGTTCCCTTTTCAAAAATAAAAATGTTAAAAATAGGTTGGCAGTGAAAAGAAAAATATATTGTCTCTTTCTTCTCAAAAAGGAAAAGAAAAAAAAAATATGAATATAGAACAATATTAGAAAGAAGGCAAGAAAAAAGAGCTTATAACTAAAGAAAGAAAGAAAAGGTTGAAGAAAAAGTAGCAGATCCTTAAAAAATATATATTTTAAAAAAAGGTGTCAATGCACTTTTTGTTCTTTTATACGTCTAAGGGTCATTACTTTGTTTATTGATTTAATCATATGATTATCCCTTTTCTTTCTCTACCTCACCTAACATTAATACCTTGGCCCCATTACAACCCATGAAAGACCTCAACCTTCTTCTGCATGCATGTGGTTCATATTGTGGAGACGTGGTCGATGAACAAGCCTACAGTAATGTATTTATTTGAGAATCTTGAGTGTCTTTATATCTTTGCCTAATACACTGAGAGACTGTGAGAAGAGCGACCTTGGTCTTTTGAAAAAGTTTGAATTCAAGGAATTTAAAAATTCCAAGGGGGTAATCTTTTAGCATTCTTTTGAAAATTAAACTTGTTTGACTATCCTCGCAATTTTGGAAACTCTTCTTGTTTTGAGTTCCCTTTATTTAACTTTGAAAATTCTTTTGAAAATTATTTTAAGCCAGATAATTGCTAGAGGGCAAGCAATGTTTAAGTGTGAGAAGTTTGATGAACCTCAATTCTGTGCATTTTATAGAGGGTATTTGGGTCGAATTTTGATGCATTTCAGGATAAATATTATTATTTTTTACCTTTTAACTTAAGTTTTGACAGAATTGACGTTCAGAGACAGTTTAATGGACTTTTGAAGAAAAGAGAAGGTTTTAGAGCTAAATTGGGCACAATACTGAAGTTCTAAGGTTAACACGGTCCTGCCGTGCGAGAGCACGCCCGTGCCAACCTCCCAAAGCTATCCATCCAAACAAAGCATTACGAAAAAGCTTAAAGCTGACATCTAAAGACTTAGCACGGCCGTGCCACACGGGAGCACGCCCATGCCATATTGAAGAAAGGGGTGACTCAGTAAAGAAAGGCCTGACAAATGCTAGCACGGCCCCAATCGCAAAGAACATGGCTGTGCCAACTGAAGAGCACGCCCGTTCTACAACCCGTGCACTAGAACATTGATTTACGAAGTCAGTAAGCCCTGACATATTTGATCACGGCCTGGTATATTGAAGAGCACACCCGTGCTGAGTGCAGAGCATGGCCATGCCAAGTGAAGAGCATGCCGGTGCCAATGAAACAGAAGACCAGAATCAAGGCCCGGTCCGGATTGTGTTATAAATAGAGGCCCTCTGTGCCACTTTAAAGACATCTTTGAACCTTTTGCTCTTTCTTTCATCTCTTTATTTTCTTTGAGTACTATACTCTTGTTTTAGTTTTAGTTTGTAGTTTTGATTTCTAGAGTCGGATTTGACACCTGGAGGTTAAGTTGGAGACACTTCTCCCTCTTCAACTATTTAGGATGCGTTTTCCTTTGTTGATTGTGGTTTTCTCTATTACTATGAGTAGCGAAATTCACCACTAGAGTTGTGGTGGATCTTGTGTTAGTAGAAACCCTTTTCGCTATGTCTTAGCTTTATTTCAATTCTATTTGGTTTCAAGGTTGCAATTTGAATAGTGTTATTATGTCGTTCTTCATCCCATACTAGGATTGCGCACCCTTTGTATGCTCTTAATCAATTGATTTACATTTTTGATATCAAGCCCAATTAAATTGGTAGACCTATAAGATAACCGGGGTTTAATATCTAGATTTCAGAAAACGTGATTTATTCATTTCAATCATTCAACTTCTTTGTACTTTATGTTTTCTAATCATTTAAACTCTTTGCCTGACAATCATTTGGTTTATTTGGGGAAAATAATATTAATTGCCTGACAAACAATTAATAATTTTCGTAGAGGGATTGATATTTGAAAAACAACTGCGAAATTGAATAGAATTAGGATTTGGGGGGTATCGAAAGCACAAGTGAAACCACTGCTCTAAGCTCTAAACTCTCTTTTTATTCTTTTTTCATTATATTTTACTACTGATCTATCATTATTTATTTTCTAAGTTCTTAATTAGTATAAATAACATAAGGATTTTACTATTCCAGTACTTGTTTTATCACTTACTTATCTAAATTAATCTCTTGGGTACGATATCTCGATTCCGTCCTATATTACTTCTGCGACAGGGTACACTTCCCTTAAGTGTGTTTTGAACGAAACAGTATGGAAGGCGGAAGGGGCTGTCAAGTGAGTGACTTGGGGGATTTTTTCGGTCTCGAGAATAGTTTACAATGACGGATGAGGTAGCTCCTCTCCTGACGTGACGCTCGATTCAGTCCAGTTTATCCAACCAGTCCCTGAGCTTTCAACGTTTCAGGCTAGCGTTCTGAGGCGACCAAGACACCCCGGTTCCTGTGTGGAAGGGGGATACACTCCTATTGGTCACGGCAAGCGGTTCGATTTCTTGGACAAACTAACTCCGTTCCGACACAGAAACTGTTCTGGTGTGGAACTAGCTTTGTGAGATTCGGCCGACATATTGCATGGCATTAGTATCCCGGTCTAGAGGATTGATCTGAGAGTGAGCCTCATGGAGATGGATGTTTGTGCATAAGTTGTCTTGAGAGACGTGTGGATGTGTGAAATATCTGATGTATTGTTATCCATGCTATTTGCTACATGCTATATGTTGTTGGTGCTATGCTACTGGTGTCATTTTCGGTTATGCATGCACTGTATTCTTATCTTCCCTATTGTTCCTTGTTGCCGGTTTTGTTCTTGGTTCATGAAAAGACGAGGAGCTAGATACGGGAGACGATGGACCCGAGGGTACAACTTTTGATCATGTCAGTATCGAGGATAATGATATTGGGACTGATAGAGATCGTTTACCATGACGAGAGAAGGTGGCATGTGGACCCCTCTACCTGTTTAACAGTCTACACGGGACCAGTTAGCATTCTCTTCAGAGGAGGGGCATCGCACTGGAGGATCTTATAGGGCCATTCAGAGTCGTCCAATTCCTTCCCTTCGCATGGATTTGGCACCCACCGAGGTAGAGAGAGCAGGACTATCAGTGGGCAGCGCCACAGTCTTCAGCGGTACCCAGTAGGCTAGGATTTTTCTACAGAGGTCAGCGAAGGCGAACCAAGGAGTACCTGAAGACGTATCGGAGACGTCGTATTGTGGTGTCGAGTTCCTCTTCCGAGAACAAGCCTACGCAGGTTTATAGGCGTACCCATGAAGAGGGACATGTAGCTCAAGGCATACTCATCACTGATGTTGAGGGCCTACCGGTGCGTCTCTAGGATCGTGTGGTGAGACGACCCCACTTGCGTAGGATAATCCCATTAAAGAACCAAAGATATTTTAAAACTTTAAACAGTCACACATACTATGTATAATTATCAGAGTGCACAACTTCCAAAGAAAGCATGGTATAACCACATCACAAAGACTTTCTCTTTTTTCCCAAAATACATCAAAAGACAGATACACTGGCCGTGCATACTTAATAATCTAACAAACTCTATTTCAGCCTGGACTCTACATACTCCTCGCTTGTCCTTGTTGTACAGCCACTTAGAACCTCATAATATTGGGATCTGTGACTCTTCCATCAGCATCGGGCTTGTACAGAATTCTGTCTAGCTCTTTGTAGTCTGGTTCTGCTTCTTTACCAATTTAAGAAAAACATACAACATAGAGAAAATAGGGGATAAGAATTTCATCTCATCACAAATAGGGATAAAGGTAAAGCAAATACATTAATAGCACACTCGTAGCACAATCATACACAATCATTACTAACAGCCATCCTCGAGATTTCTTGAAACTTAATTACTGGTCTCACCCTCTCATGCACTGGTCTCACACTCTCATGCACCTACACCTGACATGAAGACACAGCAGCCACATTCCTACATCACAACGTATCCCCTACCAAGCAGGATACCTTATCCCCTACCAAGCAGGATGAAACTCAAACGTCATCCGAGCAGCAATTTTCATTTCACTCACGGGTACATTACATCCCCTACCAAGCAGGATGCTCACCCCCTACCAAGCAGGGTGACACTATTCCCCATTCCCAATAAGAATAGTTGTCCCGGTGTCGGAATGGGACCGTTACACTCACGGGTACATTACATCCCCTACCAAGCATGATGTTCACCCCCTACCAAGCAGGGTGACACTTTTCCCCATTCCCGATAGGAATAGTTGTCCCGGTGTCGGAAGGCGCATCGGAGAACTCAGAAACTCACAGTAGACCTACCAAGCATCTAACTGTAGTTTCGGTTTGACCTAGTGTAATCCCACATCTACGCAGCTGTGACATAACAACATAATGCAAACTAGCATGAATCCTCACGACTCATTTTGATCAATCACTGCAACTCAACCCCATCAATTAACATACGTATCCCTTACCAAGTAGGACACCGCATCCCCTACCAAGCAGGATGCTCATTATATCAACACACGTATCCCCTACCAAGCAGGATACCGCATCCCCTACCAAGCAGGATGCTCACGACTATCAATAGTCCTTTAGCATTTCACCAGGTTGAGTGCAGTGGCTTATTACCATCACATGTTTTATCTCACACATCACCCAATTCACAATGATCATAGCTTAGCTCTAAGCATACCAACAATCAGATAAGCATTATCACGCTTTTCACAACATGTTATCATCATGGCAAATGAGCATATTATCATACTAACACCCATTAAGACAATAACATACCTCATCACAATCATGGGAAAACATATATTCACAAACATATCATGGAAGACAGATTCATATATTAAGCACACAACCTTAATCAAGATAGCACATCATTCATCATGTTATCATCTTCTAACCTAGGGTGTATTTTAATGGTGATAGCCCAAAGATACGTATACCGAGGGTTTAGGTACTTTGTCAGGGCTCAACCTCTAGTAGGGTTTAGGGTTCCTTTACACATATCAATGTAATCTACTTTACTCTTGCCTTCCCGATGAGTATGATTCTTTCCCCCACCTGAACAGCTTCCTGCGTGCTTTCTCGTGCAAGCTTTCGAACATAGCTTCCACAACCGGCACTTTAGCATGCTACACTTTCAACAAACACACCACACAGCTCCTCACACTATGTAGCTGCTTGATAGATTCGAAATTGAGCTCAAGAATCTAAGGAAAAAGATATCCAACTGCTACTGTACGGGTTCCATATCTTTTACTCCAAAGATTGCATAATTAATCCGAACGGTTCAACGTAAGAAATGTATGTCCGGAACCTTATGACCAAGTTTCAGCTCGATCCAATGGTTAACGAATCTTTGGCAATGATTTTACTGTGACAGGTTAGGTGATATACGAGATGAGTTTCTCACACTTTAGGCTCACGATAAGAGCTGAATATATCCAACTCTATACATAGAACCGGAAATCCTAACGGTGATGATGCCGACTAACTCATCCTAAATCGTCTTCCCAAATTTCAGCCCGATCCAACGGTGGAAGAACCGTCGGTGATGAATTTACCACGACAGTGTAAGTGGTATATCCGGGATGACTATCTCACATCCTTGGCCCACGGTGAGAGCTTAATATCTTGCACTATGAAGATTTCCTTGATAATCCGAACGTTGAAGATGAATAATAACATGTCCAGGATATTCTCACCAAATTTTAGAATGATCTAATGGTTGATGAAGTTTTGGAGACGATCCCACTGCACCACTCCAACCAAGCTTCAAAGCTTCCAACAATGGTTTTACTTTTGCTTTCAACTTGCCTTCTCTTTCTCCTAGCTCACGAAAATGTAGGAGATGAGGCAATTGTTTTTGTCTCATTCCATTATATTACTTCCTTCATAATTTGGCTAAGTTTCACTTTGAGAGAAGATGAGAAAATGGAAGAGTTGTGGTGAAGATGTGTGAAAAAGAGAGTGGATGGCCTTGGGTATTTATAGGCATGGGAAGTACGAGGGACAAGGGTGTCCACCTTTGTTTATTTTAGGGATGAAAAGGTAATTTCATTTAGGGAGTTTGTCCTATTCTACTAAGGCATCATTATCCATGGTGAGTCACCTATGTGACTCACCCCCTAAGTCATCATTACTTGGTGACTCATATAGGTGAGTCACTAAGTAATGATTACTTAGTGAGGTGTATATGGTGAGGTGCCCTTGAAAAGGACTTGAGGCTTATCCGTTACTGGTTCCGGTAATCCCGTATGTAGACCGGGTTTCATTTGAATCGTCATCTCAAACCATAATCATAATTCTCTATCAGTAATGTAGAGTAAGAATATATCTGAGTTGTATTCAAAAATGGACACGTAGAGATAAAATCCAACACCGGACGAGAAACGCGATTCCTGAGTATGATGAGTCCGTGGATGAGTCATCATCATGACTCATCACTATCATGATTACCCCACCATGAGTCATTCATGTCATGATTACTTGTCTAAAGTAGTCATGATTACTCCTCCAAAATATCTTGATATTTACAACTTTGCCACTGTGACTCAGATATGATTCGTATACTTTACCGATTTGAAAATTGGGATGTTACATGTGGCGAGGTTTTTGATGTATTTTGAGAGTGGGATGGGAGTGTTGCAAAGCTCTGAAGGTTTTTCTTTTGGTTTGTGGTGTATGTTTATCTTTTCAGTTTTTGTACAGACAGTGTGTATATGTATGTACAGTTCCCTATTGATGGGGCTATGCCTATGCATGGTTATATATGTATAGTTGCTTTTCCCTACGCTTACTTGATTGTTATCTATGCTTTTCCGTATGCTATATGTTTTGTTTTTGCGCTCATTTTTGTAACGTTGTATGAATACCACACTATCGCTATAATATGGATAGACATAGTTAATAATATAAGCTTGGGACTAATGAGATTATCCTACCTAAGTGGGGTTGTCTCATCCTCCACCCCCCCCCCCCCCAATTACTTTTGTCAACAAGCTCTTGTTGTTATGAAGTGGAAATTGGACGCCATGGAGCTGAATGATTTTAATAGTCAGTTGTTCCATTAAAAGGAAAGTGATGTTAATAGTAATTAAATGGATAGCTTCTGAATTTTTTAATTTCAGTTGTAATTGGAAGATTCACGAAGCTCTTGTTGTCAATAAATTTTGTAACTCTGTATTCACTTGGAATATATAATTGTTCTTTGAGTTTATGGTTTTCCATGTCAATTCCCAAATTGTAACTCTGTAAGTCATTGTAATGCAGCAAATTGTAACTGTTATTGTCAATGATGAAAGAAATTTTGCTTCATATCCATTTGTTTTTCCAGCTATAACTCTAATTGCAATTCTCAAAATTATGATTTTGCTGTAAAAATTTGTGCGGAGGTGTTTAATAGAACTTTGTTTAGGAAACGATATTAAAATATATAACTTTAATAGCGTTTTCTCAAACAAGCACTATTAAAAATGTAACTATTATAGAGCTTATTTGGGTCAACACTATCTTCCCCCATATTAAAACAAGGCCCTTTAGATGACCAACTCTCTGCACGCTAGTTCAAACAATCCATGAGTTAAATGAATAATATTATCTGCATAGAAAATACGATATTCAATGCACGATTTTATGAATTCATCAATTGTGTTGCTTTTTAACTCAAAACCATTGAAAACGTTAGTTTTTCCAGGTAAACTCTCGTAAAAATAATTTTCCTGTGTGTTCTTATCACCACACTCCAAATTTTGCCAACTCATTCTCAATCAGTCATGTTCTTCATTTCTGGAGTTCTCTTTCTTGTCTGGGAAAAATGGACAAAATCTTGCTCAATAAAACCCAACAGGGATTTGTGCTGCTCCATTTCTTTTGATTTTTGTGCTGGTCTTGGAGCTGATTGAAATAGATTTCATCTTCCCTCTCCCTCCTCTACAAACTCTTGTTGTGAAGAACTTCGTTGATGAAATTCCGCAATTCAGCAAGCTCTTATTGTGAGGAACTTCATTGATGAAAGACCTTTCGCTAGTTTCATGTTAATTTCACATCAATATGTATTCAATATGTTTCATATGTAACTCTTGTTGTCAATGATAAAGGAAATTTTGCTTCATATCTATTTGTTTCACGAACTATAACTTTGATTATAATTCGCAAAAATATAATAATGCAATATCGATTTATCTTACACATTTTGCATTGTCTATTATGACTGCAATAACAGTTTCATTTCAATGAAAAGTAATTTTGGGTTTCTGCAATATTAGTTTGAGAAAGAACAAACCAATAAGCCTCAAATTCAAAGCTTTACTAATTCACATTAAAAGATACAAATTGGAAAAATATTATATTATATAGGGTTGTTTAATATTTTACAACTTTACAAATCCAAAGTTTTTAATATTTATAGAGTTGAAATAGAAGATTCTTTATAATCAAATAATCACCCTACCAAAATGTGATGGGTCTACCTTTAATATCGTTTTGAGGAAACACTATTATCTATTACAAGTTTAATAGCACTTCTGCATTGAAGCGCTATATATATATATATATATATAACATTTCCTTGAGAAAGAACTATTTTTCCCCTATATTTAAAACAAAAACCTCGTCGTGTCCAGCATTTTTAGACAATTAGTTGATCGACATTGCAATGAAAATTGATCCTGAGAATAAAATGGTATGAACTAATATTGTTCTAATGGATCATCACTTAAAAAGTTACGCAAATTTTATGGACATTGTAGTGAACAAGTTGATGGAATTGTGGATTAGTTATACATTGTGAAAGAGAGTTCAACTTAATTAGTAGATAGAACAACACACAATACATAAAAATAATACTTCATTATAATTAATCATTGATAATAATTAAAAATTTGTTTATAAAACTAGATAGCTCCTAGTGGTTTCTAAGGAAGTCCTCCCTTCCAAAAGATGACATCGAAGAAGACTCCTATTTTCTCTTTTTGGAATATTCCAACCTTTCCCTGGCTTGAAGAGATGGCCTGGCATTGGGGTAGACCGGACTATACTCACGCTTTCTTTTTGATTGAATCTCCTTCAGTTTAGATTCAGTAGGAGGCATTGGTGAGGAAGGCTCTGGATACGTTGATTTTGAAGAAGATGAAGAGTCGAGAAGAGCTAGTTCAATACCTCTGCCTCTGAGGAAGGCAGTGTCGAGAGGTTTAGGAATTATTAATATATCATGCCAGTAGGCTTGATTACATCTAAAGATCATAATAAAGAGCAATCCGTAGGGGATGCTTCCATCATTTATGCGAAGACGGCCTTTTAGATATTCCATGACGATGAATGGAAGGTTGATTTTGGAGTAGATGAGGAGATGATAAACCATGGTAATTTCAGTATTTGATAGTCTAAGGGAGTACACGCCTTCACATTTTGTTAGGGGAAGAATGAAATGGCGGCAACATTCAAGTAAGAATCTAGCCCTGTTGGTTAGTAGGCTTATCTCATTCTTCTTCCGACCAGTGTTGTCCCAAAATAGTCTTTGATATACCTTTTTTTAGAGAAAGGCATGGGTTTTCTTTTACCCAATCGAGACTTCTGAAACTCTCCAAACCATTGTTTGGGGCTTCCATTATTTCAACAAAAAGAGCCAGAGTGATGGTCACTGGTGCACCACCATTTAAGTGCCCAATGATAGATCCATCAGTGTTGATCTCAATAGTTTCCGAGAACTCCTTAATTTCTTGAACAGGGATGCGTTTGATCATGTTGAAGTAATGAGTCCATCCTTGAATAGCAATCTCTCTAGTTGCGTCATATCCATCTTTTTTTGCACTTCAATATCAATGCTTCTCATTGTTGCAATAGGATGAAGAAAGGTTTCTGAGATCGAATAAAACATTAAAGTTTTGAAGTGTGAGAGAGGTTTTTGAGAGTGAATGGTTTATGAGAGTGGAATGGTTCTCTTTATACAAACGAGCGGACGTGTAGTTAGTGTTCTGTTTCTAAGAGTGAATGGTTTCAGAGTGTGGAAATTATTATACACGAGCAGACTTGACTGGTATCAGAAGACGTGCATGCCCTGGCAGTTGGTATTCCCTCCAAAAACAGTCTATCACCTTTAATAGTGCGTCCTCAAAGAAACACTATTATATGTATATCACAGATAACAACGCTTCCACCAAGAAACACCATTATATTATTTTTTTTTTATGGTTCTACTATTTATATGTGTATCTTCCTAACTACCTTCTCATTGTTTCAATTGCGATACCTTCTCTTGGTTTGTTCACATTTGGTGTAGACGAAGATGCTGATAGGGAAGGTGCTGGTGGCAACCGATATCAGCATTAATTTTAATTCCATAAGGGACCTATGCTCATGTTGGTAAGTTTGTAACTTTTTTTTACTTCATTTCCTTTCGTTTATGCTAAATTGACAGTTTCAGTATGTATCATAAAATAAATTGTTGATTTTGTATGTATTTATTTAATGAAACAATAGGGTACATAAAATTGGTGAAAATTTGCTGTATATTTTTTCATATTATTCATGTGTTTTAATGTATTATTTTTTTACTTTGATGAGCCTTTGAATCGTGAAATTAAGGATGGTTGAAGAGATGGTGATGATTTTCTTTGTGGTTAGGCAATGTTATTAGTTTGGGGAAGCATTTGCAAGTTAACAAGAAAGGATGAAGATCTACAAGGAGTTGATATGAGCAATTCCAGTTGTAGAGACAATGCCATAAATTTTGAGGTGAACATGAGACAATTGGGACAAGTAAAAGAATAAAATTAGAAGTAATATACTTACTACTGTAACGGTTTGATTATTTTGTTAATTGCTTATCTAAACATATTTACTTTATCATTTTTATTAGGTTCGATGAAGCTACTGACATTGAGGATGATCCTTTCTTATGGACATCACAATCACTTGAGATCGATCCAAGTGAAGATGATGTCCTGTATATGAGAGATGACCAGGACAAGGGGATGAGGGTCAATCCATCTCTATATTTAGCACTTTTATTTAATTTTTTTAATATCCTTCTCCTATTGCTCGCTGTTGTTTTACTTGCGTGTTCTCATTTTGTTGCAGGTAAATGTCCCCCAATGATGGATAGTGCTCACAACACCCACCAAGTTGGGAGATTCTGGTTGTTAGTGCTAAAAATTAAGAATGGTAATGCTTGTAGCTAAAATCATGTGTGGTATAAGAAAAAAATCAATTCATGGACTTTTTCAAATTATAGTATATGTATTATAGTATATGCATGATCATATCTCTTTTGTAGCGCCGTAAGTTGTGTGTTCAAATTCTGTTTTTGTTGCATTATCATATCATGATCGATTCTGTTGACGTGTTTGATTGCATGAGGGGTATTGATTGGTGTTTGAAAATATTGCATGAGGGTTATTTAAGAATCTGTTCCATTTGATAGTAAATGTAAGATATATGCTGAATATTGTTTTGAATGTTGAATGCAGGGGAATGTGTAGAGAAAGCGATGATAATACATTTGTTTAAAACAATAGGGGAATGGATAGCACTTCTTTGGAGACGTGATATCTTAGGACTACACATTAGACATCATTTTCAATATGAAGCATTGTCTTATCTATCATTGAAGAAAATATAGAGATGTGAATAGATAGCGCTTCATCAAAGAAGCGTTATCGTAGGACAAAACATTAGACAATGTTTTCCACAAGAAGCACTATCTTACTTTAACTTAAAACAATGTTTCCATGCAGAAACGATATCATAGGTTTATTTATGATAGCGCTTCTAAAGTTCTATTTCTGGTTGACCCATTTAATATAGCTAAGATAGATAGCGTCCGAAGGCGCTATCAAATACAAAAAAATCAGCGCTATTAAATATCGTTTCTGGCATAGTATATGTTAAGAAAGGGTGATTGTTTTTCTTATGTGGATTGGCATATAAAAACCACTCTTTGTTTGGAATTATGCTATAGAAAGTAGGCTGCTGGTATTCTATAACATTCTGATTGGTTTTCTGTATAGATAGTAAAGTTGAAAGTGTTACTGTATTATGTCTTGATGTAATGGGTTCGAGTATCCCTTGTGCTCCTTTAATAGAACTTATTGGCTTATAAAAAGAAAGCTCCACTGGAAGGTTCCTCTTCCAAACCTACAAAATGGTTTCTAAGCCTTAAAAAAAATATTTAGGCAAAATTACTCTTTTGATCCATTAAGTTAATTGTTTTGTTCAATTTGGTTCTTTAACCTTTTTTTGTAACAAACTAGTCCCATATGTTTACCAACGTTAACAACGTTGGCACAAACGTTACTTTCCATCCAACTCCATTAGTAATGTTAAGACGTGTCCGTTAATTGTCCAACGTAGTGCCGATGTGGCCAAAACGACGTCGTTTGACCATGGCACGTGGCACCTTCTTCTTCCTTAAATTAGGGTTCCTCCCTCCCTCCATATTTCTCCCTCCCTGATCATCTTTGTTTGGTTCTGGAAAATTTTGCTTCTGTATCATCGCTTTTCTTTTGCTTGTTGGTAAAGTCAAGGTAGCCTTCAAAGTTCTTTTCACCTTCAAGTTGGTCTCACCATCTAAATTCATTTTCTCCATATAGCATATCTCATCTTCTTAACTTATTGATAAGAGAAGTATATCAGTTGGAAAAAAATGTAAGTTTCAATTTTTCTTATCATTTGTCACTACAAAAAAAGAAAGTTTTAGTGACCGACACTATCGGTTGCTATACATGGGCTATCAGTCGCTATCAGGTTTTGCGACCGAAGTTGCCACCAATACAACGCGATCGCAAAAAGCCTAGTCACTATTTAAGTTGCGACTAATTTTTGTCAATGGTCACAAATTAGCAACTGCCATTGCAGGTCGTAAAACAGAAGAAACGTAGTCGCTTTTTTCTTGTAGACCAACATAGCAATCAACATTTCGGTCGCAACATCGGTCGCTCTAGTGTAAACATTTAACACCACTAGCGATCGAATTGGTCGTCTCTATTTCGGTCGTTAAATATTAATTTTATTTTATTACTAATATTGTTAGTATATTTAAAATAATATTTTCATTATTATTAATATTATAAATATCTTTTTTTGGATTTATTATTAACAACAACCAATAATCCACATTACATAAATGTAAAATTGTATTACAAAATAAAAAGAAACAAAACAAACATTGTATCAATAAAATTGTATCAATTCGTCATTTAAAGTATGAAGACGGAAAATCAAAATACAAAGAAGATAAATCATGATGGATGTGGGTCGTTCTGCTAGGTCTCGGTGTCGTTCTCCCTGCCATCCTCTGCAGTAGGTGGTGTACGAGGTGGTGGCGCAGCAGGAGGCTGAAGCCGAAAGTGCTCCAAGATGTATCATGCTTTGCAGCTGATCAATCGTGGCCTACAAATACCTCTCTCTGGCATTCCATACGGTGAGATCGTCATTCAGTCGTGTGATAGTCTCCCGCAAACTGTAATAATAACGACCTCCGTGTTTCAGTCGCTAATTAATCCCTTTTTTTTTTTCTAGTTTGTGCCCATTATTGTAATGGCATTTGAAAATTTTTCTTTTCACCTTATTCGCTTGAGCCGAAATCGCCTCATCCGCCGCATCACAGGCAGCTAAGGTGCCGTTGACAATGGGAAACAGTTGGCACGAAGGCGGCGCAACCTTGGAGATGGCAATCTGTACCGTGCAATCGTCACTGTTGTGCCCTAATTTTAGATGGGAACTCATCAGGTGGGGAGCGCGGAAACCCTAATGGACAGAAGTAGATTCTGCGACTGCAAAACACAAAAAATAGAAAACAAAGGGAGAAGAATAAAAAGGAGAGAAAAATAAGTCAGAGTTTATTAGTAAGTGTGTGTGTTTGTTTGTGTGTGTGTGTGTAGAGACTGGGTGGTATCATGTACCATTACCATGTAATTGTAATGGAATTGGCAAAATTTTCCAGAACCAAACAAAGTAGACCAGGGAGGGAGAATCATGGAGGGAGGGAGGAACCGTATTTTAGGGAAGAAGGTGCCATGTGGCATGGTCAAAACAACGATGTTTTGGCCATGTCAGTGCCACATTGGACAGTTAACGGACACGTCTGCACGTTACTAACTTAGTTAGATGGAAAGTAACGTTTGAGCCAACATTGTTAACATTGATAAACATAAGGGATTAGTTTGTTACAAAAAAATTGTTAAGGGAATAAATTGAACAAAACAATTAACTTAAGGGACCAAAAGAGTAATTAATTTTGCCAAATATTTATCATGTAGATTGTCCAAATATTTTGTTTCCATGCACGAACTATACATAATTCAGGGACGTCTCTGAAATTTTGGATGTCTTGTACGAACTATGATATGCATATAGCTTTTAAAATAAAAGAGGTGCAAAAAATTAGTCATTAATTATTTTAATATAACCTCAAGTGAAATAAAATATCGCAGAAGAAAAGTTAAAGATTACATCAATATTGAAAAGCTCAAACCAAACCAAAACTACAATATCATTATTGCAAAACTAGAGTTATACATGTATCTATTAACCCGAACATGTAGCAATCTGCAGTAGCATCCTACACTAGCAACATCATCCACTGATAGCACATGAATCACAAGGGCTAAAGAAAGAAAGTGATGCCCTACTAATCTTTGAATATCATCCTCCTTGCATTTTTTTTACTGCAAAATCATTAATAATCTATTCATAATCAAAATTCTTTAAAAAATCATTTTCAATAGAAATCAAGGCAAGGCTATTTAATCTACTTTGCGACATTATAGATCGCAAATAAGATTTTAAAAATTTCAATTTTGAAAAACCCCTTTCAGCAGATGCAACAGCAACAAGAATAGTTAATATTATTCTATAAGTGAAAAGGAAGAAAACTTTTAGCCAAAGTGAAAAGGAATTTTGGGAGGTCAAGAGACAAGTTTCAGAATTCAAAGGGTGCAAGCTTGAACTTTAAAGAGGGAGTACATGTGTACTGCTCTATTAGAGGGGCCTTTTATTATTCAAGAGTCAAACATGCCTATTGCCCAACTGCATGTGCTGAAAATTTGGCCCATTATAATTCCAATTTTGGCCCAAGCTTTTAATGAGTAATCAATTAGAGTGCTATTTTCAATTACACATGTTGCAACATCCTTTCTCTAGTGTCACATTCCTGAACGATTATAAGGCCGAAAATAATATTAATGCGGAAAAATACGGTTTTTTTTCTTCTTTTCGCAATGATATAATGGGATTAGTAAAGTAAGTAATAATAAATGAACTTAGGTTCACCATGCATTTCTAGAAGTCATACTGAATTAAAATACAGAAATAGAAACAATACAGTATACAAACATAGGTCCAAGCCTAACTGACAATCAGTATATAATTAAGTTCTAGGAGTCACAGCTCCTCAAAAGGTACAACTGACATTTGGATACAGCCTAGCCAAAACAAAACAGCAAAAGGGAGTCCCCCTCCGGACTCAAAGTATATGCTGAACTGAATCGTCGTCGCGCCCATCTTCTTAAGCAGAAACAGCAGTACCAGCAGAGAAGATATACAGATATGGGTGAGATTCCTAATCATCAATATAGCAAAATAGCAGAAGTAAAAACGGGATGACGCACCAAGTAATAACATAATCAACATGCATACCATAAATCTCAATATATCATATTAATCAATTAGCAGCATAATATAAGGCATCCTCGAAAATAGAATAGTGATGTATAACAAGTAAATGTAATCATCAATAGCCATGCAATGCAATGTCTGACCCCTACTCCATGGAGCTAACAAAGTGTCGGAGAGAGTGAATGGGAGGTCATGTTCCAACTACGTCAGCCTTGGGCAAGATACTACAACATTCGTAACGTGCACATATCTGGCTTTACGGAAACACTCTACACCAAACATGAAAAGTACGGCATCTACTCGAGGATATCAATGTATTGCTCGGAGTCGTAACGACACAGAAGAGCTACTAACTGGTCACATGTCAGCCTTTCCAACCCTGATACTTCCAAAACTATTTAAAACGTCACCGTACGATTCACACCCGCATCAAGGTGTAAGCTCAACTCCTAGGCTCAAGGCCTTACAACTCATGCAATGAAATGTCAATGCTTACACAAGGCAGATGCGATAAAGCAATGTCTATCCACCAGATAAACCTCAAGGTTTGCTAAGGTTCTCTTCCTTAGGAGCTATACGCGTCTTCGTATTATAAAAATTTTATCCACAAGATAAATCTCGTGATCCCTCCGGGATCGAGTCATCACAAGACTGAGACAATTGAACAATTGTCTTGGTTCCGAATAACCGGTCTGTCATCGAACTACTGTTTCAAAATCCAAAATGTTTCATGTTTGTGTTTGTGTCTTATGAATTACATCTCAAGTCCGAAGTTTTATGAAGAAAGATTGAGAGTCCTCTTAGATAAGTCTTTGATCCTTTCTAAGATATTAATTCCTTGAGTTTCAAACAATGAAATAAGTATTGATTCACTTAAGTCTTATGAAGTCATTGATGAAAAGTCATCAATAGTATAGAGCATGGTCTTGTTCTACCACATACTATACTTAATTATCTCTTTTCTTTTGCTCTAAGTTAATTACTTAATTTAGGTTTTCCTGCGTAAAACCTTACGACTTAGAGTTGAAAACTCTAGATTTGAGACTTTGCAAACCAAAACCTTCCTAATTGAAAAATTATTTGATTTGAAATAAATTTGTTTCGTGCTTAAAGTAAAGTACCTTAACTAATTTGAGAAGGGTTTTTCCTTACTAACTTAGTGTAAAACCGTGATCTAAGTTAGTGTAAAAGAAAATGGAATTTCATTTAGTTTTCAAACTATGATTCATTTAATTAAAACTTGAGGACAAGGTCCTTTGTATACTTTGAAGATTGAATGTTAACTTAGTTTTCAAAAGAGTGTGACATCCCATTAAAACCTAAGGTAACTTCATATTACTTTTACCTTCATCATTTTATCTTTAGAACACTTAGTTAATTGGATAAACTATGACTAAAGTAAAAATACATTTTCACCTTAGTAAAACACTTGAAGTTCGAAACTCTATTTGATCTTTGGATCAAAATCACTTCTTGTTTTGTTTTGAAATATAGGTTACTAAAACACTTTCTAACTTTCAAAAACATTAAATGTTCAAGAACAACTCATGTTCTCCCTTTTCCTATAGTCATGGCCGAATACTCCCATACATGGGATGTGAAGATTTCGCTTTACTAACTTGTCAAGTAATATCTCAAAGTGCTCACAATATTATGATGAACAACAATCATGCATCATTCAATTATAATCAAGCATAAAAATCCTTACTTGATCTAGAGATCAAAGTATGGTTTTCAACATACATGAAAATATTTTTCCATCCAAGCATACATCATCATAAACATATACTAAGCATAAGACCATTATTACAATCATATTCTCAAAGAGAACTTCACCAATAAAGTAGTGAACCCAAGCAAAAGGGTTTCACCCAAAGCATAAGCAACCATTTTCATTTTCCATCAATTTTGGTGTGATGAGGTTCACTCCCCATACCTTTTGTGAAGTAATCCTCCGAATGAAAAGTTGTCTGACCAGTTCGCGAATCTCCCGATTATTCGCCCAAATACTCAACACCAACTACATTCACACAATCAATTCAAACATCAACATTTAATAACACAAAATTTCCCTATTTCCTTAGACTTACGGTTCGGCGGTAGGGTTCCAAAATTAGCTAGAGATGTCTAAAATTTCCTATCTCTTGGATGAATGATCCTTAGGTATACCTAACACTAAAACAAGTCTCATTACTCAAAACTTGAATAAAAAAACTAAAGCATTTTCAATATATAGGGTTCGGCCTCTCTATAGGACAATGAAAGAGGATGATGAAACTAACTCATAGAAATTGATTTTACATTAAAAGGATTTTTCTACAATTTTCTATAGATTTATGAAGTTTTAAAGCTCAAGCTTGGATATAGATGAAAAACAAGTTTTCAATGGAAGAATATGAAAATTGAGAGATCAAAGGAAGAGTCTATACCTCTTAGAGGATGAAGAGGAGTGAGATTATCAACCTTGCTTCACAAAAACTCTTGAAGTTTTCTTAGGAAAATGAGAGAAAACTTGAGAAAATGTGAGGAGAAGATGAGTTATGAAGAAAAAGAAGTGAATGGGGTCTGCAAGGAGGTGAGGGGCGTGTGAGATGAAGGAAGGGGCAAGGGTGTCCAAAAAAATTTACTTAAGGGCAAAATGATCTTTTCACATAAGGGTAAAATGGTAATTGTGAAAAAGGTCAGGGACATTTTGGTCTTTTCGCGTCCAGATATTTTCAAACGTCATCATGACATTAGCACGCTTTCCTAGGTGATGTGACCTGATGTGACTTCATGTTTATCCGTTAGCGGGGCCCGGTAAATCCAAATTTGGCTCCGTTCATCACCCAATTCAAGATTTCGTCCGAATAACTTATATTATTTCGCTTTTTAGTACAAAAACTAATTTTATCATCTGTTTCGTTCACGAGTCAAAATTAGGTCTTCTGAGCAGTAAAATCTTACTGTCAGTGAAAACGCAGATCAAGCTCCATCTGAATTTTTAACCCAAAATTTAATTGTAACTTTCTATGATGACGTAGAGTATGAATCCGGTCTTAGTTTATTGAAATTCACTTTCTAAACTTCAAATAAAATATAAACTCATTTATATAATTTATCAATATTATAAAGTATGAAAATCGGGATGTTACACATTTGTCTAGAAAATGCTTTTACCGTTATCAAATTGGAGTGGGACGCGAGAAGTGGACCTGCGATTGACTGTTAATTATATATTAAGTAAAAAAAATTGATGTAACCTAAAAATGGATTCCTATGCCATCGCACACCCCGTACGGCGCACACCCCAAGGCCACCCCTCACATAATTGATTAACTTATCTTCTCGCAAAATCCAACTACGTCAATATATAAATTTTAAATAATTTTTTTTTGCTAATTTTAAATAATTTATATTCACATGATTCTTGCAGACCCCTTATATTAAATTCCATATGGTGTCCCATCACTATTATCATACCACCAGAAAGAATATTTAATATTAAATTACAACACGACGAATATAAGCATACAACAAATGAAGATCTTTGTCAGAAATAACTTTATTCTTTAATCTTAAAATCAATATTCTAGCTGCAAACATCCTAAAATCAAGCATCCAAAAGCTTAGGATCTGCATTATATAAGATTATCAAGAACTCATGAATTTAAATAAATACCTAGATCCATTATCTATTCCTGATTTTAAGTGTTCTTCGAGAATGAATTTTTTTTCTTTTTTTTCTTTTTTTATGTGGTTCTGGATCCATTTAGATTGATCACCGGCTGTTGCAGAATTACTATGACAATCAAACACGTATAAGGAGGTGATTTGTGGTCTTCCTCGACCAAATCGTCTTAGCTCCTTAATTAATAGGATTGTCGTCTCACTTGTAAATTTGATATATTGGGGACTATATATAACCATCATTCTATAACATATCTAACATATTGTTTCATTAGGATTCCCATAATCCTTTAATGAGCTAATATTGGTATCCACTCGATCATTCAACCCATATCCATTTGATAGTCACCAAAATTAGACCACTTAAAACTGAATCTATTTAATTAAATAGCTAATATAATTATATTAAATATGATGCTCAAAATTAGAACATGAAAACCCACTTTTCCTAGCAACGGTGACCGTAACACTCATCGAGTCCATCTAAGTGACCGGTTCTTCATCCTCAACGAATACAATGACCGTAACACTCACCGAATCCAATAAAGTTGCAGAAATGTATGTTTTGAATACGAGATCCGTAATTGTTATCATTCGTAGGGATTTACATATTGAATATATGTAAATTAAGAGAATCCACAATATCTTACTAATGACGAAAGGAGAGATTTGAAAAGTTCATGTGGTTGAGTGTATATAGCAAATTTGAAAACTTCTTGCCATTTGATTGAGTATATATATATATTAACTAAATCGGTAAGTTCTATTAGTATAAAGTTTTTACACAATTAACTTATCACAAGTGGTTACATTATTAAAAATGAATGACTTTTGTTATAACTATCTTAAAACTCATACAAAAGGTGATTTGTGTTTAGGCATAGCAACGAGACCCGAACCCGCGAGACCCACCCGAACCCAACCCGACTTTGACTGGGAAAACCCGACCGCTTTGATTGTGTTCGGGTTTTCCCCGCTTTGAAAAATCGGGCCGTGGACAAGGATGATGATACTGATACCCACCCCTCCCCCTTCCCCGAACCCGCCCCATTGTTTACGTAATTACAATAATACCCTCAAACTAGGATTTTTCCTTCACAATGAGCGGAGCGGGGAAACCCAACCCCCGCTGGGGGCGCGGGGGTTGGGATATATTTTTCAATCTCGACTGGAAACGATGGCGGGGGTTTTTAGGGAGTCGGAAGCGGGGAAGGTACACTCGCCCCCGCCCCGTTGCCAACCCTATTTGTGTTTAGTTGATAATGTAAAAAAATTTAAACTGATAATGTATCAAAATTAAACTACCTATATATATAATTAAAAATCTACATATTGAATATGTTAATTAAAACAATTCGCAATATTAAAATTGTTTAATTTTGATATAATATTAATGTAAAATTTTTTATACCATTAACCAATGATACATTATTATATGTATAACTTTTGAGAGTTGTTATGAGAAACAAAATATCCTTAATGACATGATATTACATAAAGAATTTAATTGGTATATATGCACTGTCAGTGTAAAGTTTTTTATACTGTCAACCAATCACAAATCATGGTATGAATAACTTTTAAGGTAGTTAGGATAATAGTCAAATAATTTTAATGATGTATTGATTTATGATTGATTGATTGTGTAAAAAAAATTTATACTGACAGTGTATACTAATTAAACTCTTGCATAAAGAGTTTAATTGGTATGTACTGTCACTGTACGTAAAGTTTTTTACACTGTCAACCAATTACCAATCATGATATGGATGACTTTTAAAGTAGTTAGGATAATAGTAAAACAAATGTGCTGATGTGGCAATTTATGATTGGATGTCTGTATAAAAAAGCTTTATGATATGTTTGGGTGCACGGTAAAAAAACCTCAAACGCGCGTCCAATACATCAGAAGCTACTATTTTTAGCTTCTCACGCATGTTTGAGTCTCAAGATTGATTTTCCAACCATGCTATTACACGGTCAGTGATAAAAATCAAACTCAAATAGAAAACTCCTAAAATTAATTTGTCCATTATATTGTTTAAGTAATATTTAAACTTAAATATGTTAGTTTAGATAATCACATTTATGTTAACAAAAAATATATTGCACCTCAAATTTATGTTAAATTTTTAGCGAGTTATTTGCTTCAATTGATTTTTATCTAGTATATTCAAATATATAGTTTGAGAAATCCGTCTATTCAATATCAGCCGGAATATGATAAGATAGAACTTCTTGAAATTCATATTAATATTTTAATAGAATGCAAAATTCGTGGAAAAGACTATACTGTGATAATCCAATAATTTAGTTTGCAATAGTGGATATCTTATTTTCTATTTAAGATCCAACAAGGCTTCACGTCATTCCCCATCTCTCATCCTTGTTTGTAGAATTTCCTACCTCATATTAATAATTGTGTGTTTGTTTCCTTAGAAATGGCTCTCGTTGGTAAACTGAGTAATGAACTTGGGATACAAGCACCTGCTGCCAAATGGTTCAATCTCTTCGCTAAGCAACTTCACCACGTTCAAAACGTTGCTGGAAGAGTGCATCAAACCAAGTTGCACCAAGGTGATGATTGGCATCACACTGGTTCGGTAAAGCACTGGACTTATGTCATAGGTAATTTCGCTTCTGATTAAATTAATATGTAAACAGCAAAGGATCAGTTAATTGTATTTATCTAATTTTCATATCTTTTTTTGTTGTTGATCTTAATTGCTTTTAAAAAATAGATGGTAAGGTAACAACATGTCAGGAGAACATTGAGGCCATTGATGAAAGGAACAAGACAATCACCTACAACCTTTTTGGTGGAGATATCAGTCAGTATTACAAGGTCTTCAAACTCATCTTTCAAGTAATCGAAAAGGAGGATGGTAGTGCTTTTGTTAAATGGACGATTGAATATGAAAAGGTCAATGAGAATATTGAACCTCCACATGGTTACGTGGAGTACCTAACCAAGTGTTCAATGGATATTGATGCTCATCTTCTCAAGGCATAACACCATCATGAAGAAGAAAATAAATAAAAATTAATGGACCTGGCTTGATATTAAGTGATTATCTAAATAACGTGGGAACCTTGATGTATAAAACGAGGTTTTAAATCACGATTGTAGTCATGTTGTGTTTACATCATTGTGAAGATTGCCAAAATCACAGTGTTGCAGCATCAACTGTGATTATGTACTTTATTTAAAACCTTGGTTCAAAATAACTATGTTTGTTTCTTTTGCTTTCCCTTCCTTTATATTGGGTATGAACTTGGAGAAGTCGATATATATTGTAAAAGTGTGTTAATATATTATATGTGAAATGGCTATCTCTATAACATAATTAAGTGAATATTCCAATTTGATTGTAGTTGATAATGTTTTATTGATTGGCCAAATGTTTATTGTGGGACTGAAGCCTTTCAAAAACACTAGTTTATATTTCATGATAACTTCGTTGTTTTAGATATTGCATCTCACAAACATCCAAGTTATGCATCTGTGTACATATTTTTGTAAAAATCATTTTCTACTCATAAACTAATGTTTGACATTTGAAACCTAGGTTTTTTTAATAAGGAAAGAAGAATATTGAAACTTAGGTGAATAGATTATTGGACGTATAGAGCAAATAATTTGATTATAATGTCAAAATTGCTTATCTTGGTATATGTTTATATTCATCGTGTTGTGTTGTCTATAGCCACACCATTGTGAAGACGGTTATAAAGCCACTTTCTTGACGGTCAGGCACATGCAAATATGCTGATAAGGAACGTCTGCATCTTGACAGCCATAATTATATCGTCAAGACAATGGACTAAGCGCGTCTTAACAACCAAAAACATGGTGGATACTTAATTTTGCAACCTATTAAATCATTCTAAAACAGAATCTGAATGGTTTTGATCTTGAATTCTGTAACAGTTAATTAGCATGGAAAAGAAAAAATGAGGGGTGTTGTGTCTTTTGTGGTGATACTTTGATCTATGGGGAGCTATTTATGTCCTAGCTATGCAGTGTACACTAAATTAAGTAGAGGGGTTTATGTGATGACATGTAAACATTGGTGAAATTTTTCTGATTGTCTAGCTTCAAGTACACATGATAGTATGTGAGCTTTTTAATCCTTCCTAGAAGGTAGGAAAGTTTTCACTTTGATGCTAAAAGCTAGAAACCCATGAATATAGTTTTACTTATCGAAAAAAAATTGTCTATGCGCACCAGAGGCCTAGCTTGGGAGGAAGGGATCAAAAAGAGTGAAGCCATCTCCGTTGGATTATCCGCTCATGGGTTCTCCAATATAGTTTGTATATCTCTTCTTTATTTTCTCGTTTATCCATGTGAAACTTATTTATCATCATTAGGGAATGATGAATCTTGGATTGAATCTGATGTGATTTGGATTTTTCACTTGATTAATGTCTTCTTTTTGGGTTGAGTGATAGATTTATTTAATGGGATTGTGGTTTTGGTCCTTTCACAAATTGATTTGATAGTTATACACATAATTGAATAATCTAGCTAGCTAGGAATTGGTATTAATAGTATGCGTAGTTTTGTAGTATTTCAAGGACCCAAAATTTACCTTTACCCGATTAGGATTATACTAATTAAAGAATTAGTTAATCTTTAATTAGGTAAAGAGAATTGACAATCATTGGGAGTAAATTAAATTAGGGATCGAATTCAACCATTAATTAGGGATTGAGATACTGATCAAGAGTAAGTTTGATTAATTGTCTATATGAATCCAAATAATTAAATAGACATACAGTTAAGGGCATGTGAATGCAGTTATGTTGCTTAAAATGCAATCAACCTTGAGGACAAGGCTGTTTTCCAATGGGTAGAAAGTGATAGAGCACTAGGCATGGGTGGATCAGCTAGTGGGATCAAATCATTGGAAGCCCATGATTTGGATTATACGAGTAAAGAAAAAGGAATGCTTAGGTAATAGTGCAGGAAGCACTTTTAACGTCTGTTAAAAATTTGCTTTTTATGTCGGTTGAACATCCGACATTAATACAGCCGACGTTAAAAGTTTACTTTTACTTTTAACGTCTATTAAAGTTTACTTTTAACGTCTGTTTTATTTACCAACAGACGTTAACGTCTATTTTATTTAAACAACGGACGCTAAAAGTATTTTTTTTTTTTAAATTCTGATTTTATTCATAATTCCTTTCTCAGCTTCCTGCAGAATTCTACAAACACACACAGAACACATACATCAATAATTCTAACAAGTCTAGAATCCAGAATTTTCAACATATATATAATATACTTAAAGAAGTCCAGATTCAACATACTACATACTCAACTCACTACTCATCATATATATATATATATATATATATATATATATATATATATATATATATATATATATATACATGCAGAATTACATCCAGAATTCTACAAACAAGTCCACAATTCAATGATATACACAAATTAAATATCTTCTAGGTACCCAGGATCTACATTATTTACATTTTTCTCTGCAACATAAGTAAAAAAGAAGGTTGGAAGACGCTCCTTCAAGTCTTTGAATTCCTGAGAATGGAGTGGCTCTTGGTCGTAGTTGAAAGTCTGCACAAGTTCAAATAAATTCAAGATTCAATTAAGTCATCAACAAAAACAAAATATAATTAATTAACTTGTTAAAAATTCTATTAATTACTTGCATCCATCTGTCAATAATATTTGCAGAGATGGTGTTCAACATATGTGACATCACAAAGTATGCACATGCCTAGTTGCCTTTTTGTTTACGAGACTATAAATGAATATGAAATCGAATATTATGTAAATGTATATAGAAAGCTCAATAATAATAATAATTACTAATTAATAAACTATTTACCTTTGGGATCAATCATTCCGGGATTCTTTTTGACTTGGCAGTCCTACTTTTGTTATTCGCACAAGCCAAGCTATATGTTCATGTGATAAAATAAAAGCAAATGTTACAAATTAAATTAAATAAAAGTTTACGTATGTATCAATTTCTTCCTTCACCTAAGCCATGTCCTCACTCACACTTACTTGTGAAGAAAGTTTTGTAATCATTAGATTGTACATTAACAACTACTTTTAGGAGCAAAACCATTTCAAACCTATTTAACCATTTCAAACCTATTTAACCATTTCTAAAACAAAAGCAAAATAGTGTTCTGCACTACTTTTAGAAGCAAAACCATTTTAAACCTAGCTATTTAACTTCTTTGACTCTAAATGAAAACCATTTCAAACACAAGCAAAACCTAAATGAGAATTCGAAAGACAGCCAAAAGCAAACAAATTAAACAGAAGCAAACCAGCAAACTAGAAGCAAAACAAAAGCAAACCTACGCAAAACCTAAATGAGAAATAAGAGATTTTAATAGAAGCTTACCTTTAGAAGCTGGACCGAATGGAAGAGGAGACAATGGCTGGAAGAGTGACGATGGTGAGGAGAGTGACCTAAACGAGAGAAGAGAATGAGGGAAGAGAAAGGAGAAGAGAGAGAGGGAGAAGAGAAAGGATACAAGAAGCATACCTTGAGGCACAAAGGAGACGACGGTAGCTTGAAGCGACGGAGAGGATGGTGGTGCGAAGGTGGCAGAGGAAAAAGCATTGTTTCGAGGGAAAAGGGTTTTGAGAGAGAGAGAGAGAGAGACGTTGGAGGAGAATGAAGTGGGCACGCGGGTTAAAAGTCTGTTACTCGAATAACAGACGTAAAAAGTCTTCGCTTTACTTTTAACGTCTGTTATTCCACTAACCGACGTTAAAAGTGCATTTAGTAAACAAATTAATTACGGTACTGCCACCACATTTTTTTAAACATCCTTTTAAATTAATAGATGTTAATCTTGTTGTGTATTGCATATTTTCCACTAGAAAGGGGAGAGAAATAGTTAAAAGTGTTGAGTTGGCAAGTTTGTTAGCTCATACACCATAAGTAGTGAGATGATCCTCCTCTCTTAGAAGGATAATCTCATTAGTCCCAAAACTCCTACTATTATTAACTATGCCTAGCCGTATATAAAACGATAGCGTGGTAGCCAAACAATGTCGCGGAAGCAAACAAGCAACAACGGCAATCATAGAAAGATTATCAGAGTAAAACGCAAAATAAAAGTAACTATACAAATACCATACATATCTTAGCCCATCAGGAGGCCACTGTACATACATACACATGCTGTCAAAATAAAAATTGAAAATATATCCATAGCCAAAAGAAAAACTCTCGGAGCTCACCAACACTACCCATCCCCCCTCAAAAGGTACACAAAAAGCTCTCAGCTCACAACCTAGGACGCACTAGCAGGCTCTCACCATCAGTAGTGAGGATGCCCTGAGCTACCCTGACCCTCGCCATGAGTACGCCTGTACCGCACCAGAGGCTCATACTCTGACGAAGAGCTGGACACCACAATCCCACGCCTACGGTAGGTACTCAGATACCGCTCCATCCTCCGGCACTGGCCTCGGTAGACGTAGCATCCCCTACTGGATACAACTAAGGGCTGGGGTGCCACCCACATGTAGTCCCGCTCCCTCTACCTCGGCGGTCGCCACATCCTGGGAAAAGGAAGGAACTGGTACACGAGGTAGGGGCCAATGATATCGGCGTACGGCGGCGTGTCACTCCGAAAGATCAGACTGACGGGTCCGGTGTAAACCACCAAAAAGGTCGAGGGGTCCACCCTCTCATCATGATATACAACTCAATGTCGTCTAGCACCGGCATCCGCGGTGCCCCTGTGATAAACGGGTGAAGTCTGGGGGTCTATCCTGCTCCTCGCCTGGCTCGTCGTCTTCATGCGAACCCAAAACAGAACAACAAAAACAACAATAGGGAGATAAGAAATACCGTGCATAACAATATCGGAAAGCAACATTAATGCAGTAAACACATATAATATATAGCATATATCGTAGATATAACAGTTACTGCACTCCGGCAAACGTCTCTCAAGACAACACGTACAATAAGCATCCATCTCCATTAGTCTCACACTCAGATCAATCCTCTAGACCGGGATACTAATCCCATGCGGCATGTCGGCTGAATCACTCACAAAACTGGTTCCCACTGGAACGGTTCCACACCCGAACAGGTCCACATCAGAACAGGTTCTGTGTCGGAACGGAGTTAGCTTGTACAAGAAACTGAACCGCTCACTGTGATCAATAAGAGTGCATCCCCCTTCCACACCGGAACCGAGGTATCTCAATTGCCTCGGAACGTTAGCCTGGAACAAATGGAAAGCTCTGGGATCAGTTCGGCAAACCGAACTGGATCGGGCCTCACGACAGGATAGGAGCTACCTCATCCATCACTGTAAACTATTCCCGAGACTGGCAACATCCCCAAGGTCACTCACTTGACCGCCCCATCTACTCTCCATACCCGCACTCAGGTACAACTAACCTCGTATCACGCTGGCAGCCCATACTACCTGTCACACGGCTTCGCCACTTGGTAGCTGATAATGATATGCAGCAAACATCCTCAACGGACTTGATATCGGATCTCATGCCTAAGCTCTCAGTTAAAAACAACACGATGCCACAGGATCCACATGACCACAGCCTCGACGCCACGCGTTCACGAGCCACAACACCAACAGTTACGGCCACAACCTCGAAAAGTCAGAATAACAATAGCGGCACCATCCACGGTATCAATCCGACTACAACACGGCACACAGCCAAACTTAATTCTACGACATTCCACCACAACGTTCAACATCAAAGCATACAGCATAATAACAGCAACAATAATACCAACAACAGCATGTAGCAGCATATCACATAACAAGTTGCATATAGGCACTTAGATAGATAGCAACAACAACAATCAGCATCATACAGTCATACGAAGTCAAACATCCTCAATCAACAGTTTACTAGCCTAGGGTTTCCAAACTTAACGGTGATAGCTCAAAGTAAGCTAAACCAAGGGTTTAGGTACTTTATCGGGGCTCAGCCACTAGTAGGGTTAGGGCTTCCCTACACATAGCAAAAAAAAATCATACACTACTCTTGCCTTCTGGACGGCAACAATACTCTTTCTCCCCACCTGAACAATCATCACGCAAATCCACGCGACCACAGGCTCGCTCCTCCAAGCTTGAGCTCGCAGCTCTAGCCTCCAAGAACAGCCACCACACAGCTCCAAGAACAGCTTCCTTAGCCGTGGCCTCCGCTCCAATTGCGGGGAAATCACGAGCGCGAACTTTGCCCTAATCACGAGCACAATATAGATATAATAGTGTTAGCCCTAGGACAAGCCCAAAAGATCAATGAAAAAGGTAAAGACTCGAAGAATGCCAAGAACACGAAGAACGCGTGTTAGGGATTCGAATTTACTTGGGACAAATTGAGAAAGTAATCCATCAAAGTCGGAGATAACTTCGCCGCGATCACAATGATGTAGTCAAAATCGCGATCCAAAGCTCCGAAGTCCAAGAATTTGTGCTCTCTCTCTCTCTCTAGACGCTCTCTGCCTTCTCTCTAGTTATAGCAACCTAGAACTTGAAGCTTTTTCTTGTAAGTGTGGAAATGAAAGTGGTAACACCGCTTAAGGGTCTTGCTGAGAACGCTTTAGTGTGGACTCCCAGCACGCTTGAGCGTGAGGTCCTCTCCAGGCTTGAGCATGGAACCTTGTCCGCTCCGCTTTGACCCTGGCCTGACACGTGTAGCACACGCGTCAAAAAGCACACCAGCTGGCAAACGCACTAAGAACGCTTGAGCGTGCAACGTTACCAACACTTGAGCGTTGGCACGCTAGGGCGTGCTTCCCTTCCAATGCTTGAGCGTGTAGCTCAGCTGGGAAAAGTCTTCCAAACTTCCAGCTTCCAAAGTTACCCGTTTAACGCCTTAGGCATCTCCAACCTTGTTCAAGCCTATTCCTAAGCTTCAAACTAGGTCTTAAATTAGCACACAACAATTCACGCAATCATTCAAAACTTTAATCGAGGTTAACCCACTCAACCGAAGTTACAGAAAAATCGGGATGTTACATTACCACCCCCCTTAGAGAAAATTTCATCCCCGAAATTTTCGTCGTATACCTGTGAACAGAAAGGGATGACTCTGACATATCTCAGCTTCTCGCTCCCACGTTGAATCACCAGTCACTAGGTTCCATTCCACTATGACTAACGGAATGTGCTTTTAGTACAGTTCCTTGACCCTTCTATCCGTGATCCGAACAGGTGAAGCTTCGTACTCAAGGTTCTCTTTCAGCTGGATTAATTCGGGCTCTAGCACGTGTGATGGATCGGGATAATACTTTTTGAGCTTAGAGACGTGAAAGACGTCGTGAAGATGTGACAGATTTGGTGGTAAAGCTATTTGATAGGCTACAGAGCCAATTCGTCGAAGAATCTGAAACGGTCATATAAATTTAGGTGTCAGCTTTTTGGATTTTATTGCCCTGCTCACTCCAGCTCTTGGGGTAACTCTCATGAACACATGGTCGCCCTTTTGGAACTCCAAGGGCCTTCTCCTCTTGTCGGCGTAACTCTTCTACCTATCCCTTGCAACCTTCATCTTTTCTCGTATCTTACGGACTTGTTCCGTTGTTTTTCGTACCAACTCCGGACCTAACAACTGACTCTCTCCAGTCTCAAACCAACACAACTGAGTCCTGTACTTACGTCGATACAATGCCTTGTATGGTGCCATTCCAATACTTGAATGGAAACTGTTGTTATAAGTAAACTCGATCAATGGAAGAAAATCGTCCCAACTCCCCGTGTTCTCCAACACGTATGCTCTTAAGAGATCCTCCAATGATTGAATCGTTCATTCAGACTGATTATCCGTTTGTGGATGATAAGCAGAACTCATACTTAACTTAGTTCCTATTGCATTGTGCAAGCTCCTCCAAAACCTAGAGGTAAACCTTGGATCACGATCCGAAATGATACTTGAAGGTACCCCATGTAGCTTTACAACCTCCTTGATGTAAATCTGAGTCAATCGCTCCAGAGAATAACTTTGGTTGATTGGTAAGAAGTGAGCACATTTCGTCAACCTATCAATGATTACCCAGACTGCATCACACCTTTTCTGAGTCCTAGGCAACCCAGAAACAAAGTCCATGGCAATACTATCCCATTTCCATTCTGGGACATCTAGTGATTGCAACAACCCTGCTGGCTTCTGGTGTTCAATCTTCGCCTTCTGACACACCAAGCAGGTTAGGACATAAGCTGCCACATCTTTCTTCATCCCCCGCCACCAGAACAGCTTCTTCAGGTCCTGATACATCTTGGTAGCCCCCGGATGGAAACTCAACTTGCTCTTGTGTGCTTCTTCCAAGATCATATCCTTGACGTCTCTATCTGCTGGCACACAAACTCGACCACCATACCTAAGCAGACCATCAGTACCTCTTCTGAATTCCGAAGTCTTACCTTCCTCTATCAACTGATTCACGCTCTCGAGGTACTTATCCTCAGCTTGCTTCTTCCATAAAAGATTCAGGAAATCACTAGTTACTTTAACCATCCCCAGATTCAACTTATCCTCTACGATTTCCGCTTCCAGATTCAGATCTGTAAATGCCTCTAAAAGCTCTAGCTCCTTTACCATCATCACAGACACGTGTAGGGATTTCCTATTGAGCGTATCCGCTACAACATTCGCCTTACCTGGATGGTATTGCAGGTCGAATTCATAGTCGTTTATGAATTCCATCCACCTTCGCTGCCTCATATTTAACTCTCTCTGGTCGAACAGATACTTCAGGCTCTTATGGTCGCTAAACACACAAAATTTAGCACCATAGAGATAGTGTCTCCATATCTTCAATGCAAACACTATCGCAGCTAATTCCAGATCATGCGTTAAGTAGTTCTGCTCATGTACTCTCAACTGCCTGGAGGCATACGCCATCACTTTCCTATCTTGCATGAGCACACATCCCAAGCCTTGATAAGATGCATCACAGTATACATCAAATCGTCCTAACAGATCTGGTAACACCAACACAGGTGATGTGGTCAGTCTTCTTTTTAGCTCCTAGAAACTCTACTCGCAAGCCTCTGACCACTCAAACGTCTTCCCTTTTCTCGTTAACTGCGTCATAGGTAACGCAATCTTAGAGAATCCCTTGATAAACCTCCAATAGTAGCCCGCTAAACCAAGAAAGCTTCTCACCTCGCTTATAGATTTAGGGCTTTCCTAACTCACTACGGCCTCGACTTTCGTAGGATCCACTGCGATTCCATCCTTACTGATCACATGGCTTAAAAACTGAACCTCTTCTAGCCAAAACTCGCACTTCGACAATTTAGCATACAACTGTCGGTCCTTTAGCACTTGCTACACCGCCCTTAGATGCTCTTGTTGTTCTTCTCTACTCAAAGAGTATACAAGAATGTCATCAATGAATACGACAACAAACTTATCAAGGAACGGTAGGAAGATCCTGTTCATATAATCCATGAACACAGCTGGAGCATTAGTCACACCGAACGGCATAACCAAGTACTCGTAGTGACCATACTGACTCCGAAAAGCAATCTTTGGCACATCCTCCTTCTTAATCCGGATCTGATGGTATCCAGATCGCAGATCGAACTTAGAAAACACAGCTGCTCCTTTCAGCTGATCCATCAAATCATCTATCCGTGGTAACGGATACTTGTTCTTTATCTTCACTTTGTTCAGCTGGCGATAGTCTACGCATAGCCTCGAGCTCCTATCCTTTTTCTTCACAAACAGCACCGGTGCTCCCCCACGGAGATGCACTAGGTCTGATGAACTCTTTGCCTAGCATCTCGTCTAACTGTTATTTTAGCTCCGTCAGCTCAACTGGAGACATTCGATACGGCGCTATCGATATAGGCCCAGTTCCCGGTACAAGTTCTATAGCAAACTCCACCTCTCTCTCCGGTGGTAGTCCAGGAATATCATCGGGAAACACTTCCAGAAACTCTCGCACGACAGGCAAAGCTTCAACACTAGGAGTTTCCTTGACTTCCAAAGAGAACAAAACCACATAATCGTCCGATCGTCCACCCGTCAGAACACTCTCGTCGGAAGGCATCAATCCAGATCGCTCGGAAAAACCGAGAGTTTTGTTTGAACAGTCTAATGTCACATAGTTGGCCGAAAGCCAATCCATGCCTAGGATCACATCTATCTGTTTCATAGGCAAGCAGATAAGGTCAACAAGAAAATGACGGTTTTCTACCATAATAGGACATTTACGGCATACAGGTAGGGTAGTCAAAGAATCACCAGTAGGTGTTGAAATAGTCAAATCATAGGGTAATATAGAAACAGGCAGCCCTAAATGATCCATGCACTTTACTGATATGAAAGAATGAGTAGCCCCCGAATCAAATAAAACAGACAAAAGCTTACCAGTACCTTGAATCAGGTCAAGACTTTGAGAGGCTTCAAAACCCCTCACGGCAAACACCCTTCCGGTCATCTGTGGCCTACTCTGCTGACTTGCCACTACCGATCTTGCTCCGTCACTATGAACTCTACCTCCTGGCTGTTGAAACTGAGCCATTCTACAAACTCCGGGCTTGCAGTTTGATGCATACCCATCTAGTTACAGTTGAAACACTTGATGTGCTGGGTCCTTGGGAAATTCCTGACTAGATGCGGTCCGCTGCACCGGAAACAAGTCTTGCAGCTTTAGGGTTGTACTCTCCATGCAATTGAGGAGGATTTCCCTTCATGAAAGCATTAAGATCGGTGTCCACCATATCATTTCCTCTGACTGGGCGTAGCTGATCCTGTCTGGATTCCCTCTCTTCTTGCCTCTGCATATACTAGGCAGTCTGGTGAGTTTGGTGCATCATTACAGTAGCCAAGTCCCGCATGGCCCACATTGCTTCGGAAGTGTCACCACCACTTCCCGTTCCTGAGTGAACACCATTGTTTTTATCGCCTCTGGTTGTAGCCGGCCTTCCACCTCTTCCTCTCACCATCTAGCTTCCTGTAAAAAGGAGCTATCGGTTCCAATTCGTAAGACATATAATAGCACTTAACAGTTAAACATATCATATGCCTCATGAATGAAAACAGTTATCACACTTTGACAACTAGCGCGTCAGACACTCTACCCAATCCAGACTCAGTTGATATAACTCGGTCATCAAATTTTAAAGCCAGTACACTTATCTTCACACTCCGCGGTCCCAACTGGACTCGACTGTTCTGACAACATGACCTCACAGTCCGATTTAGAAGCGAACTGCTTCGATACCACCAAAATGAGATGACCCTAATCTCTTAGAAGGATAATCCCATTAGTCCCAAAACTCCTACTACTATTAACTATGCCTAGCCGTATATAAAATGATAGAGTGGTAGTCAAACAACGTCGCGGAAGCAAACAAGCAATAACGGCAAGCATAGAAAGATTATCAGAGTAAAACGCAACATAAAAGTAACTGTACAAATACCATACATATCTTAGCCCATCAGTAGGGCACTGTACATATATATACATGCTGTCAAAATAAAAACTGAAAATACATCCATAGCCAAAAGAAAAACTCTCGGATCTCACCAGCACAACCCATCCCCCCTCAAAAGGTACACAAAAAGCTCTCAGCTCACAACCTAAGACGCATTGCCAGGCTCTCACCATCAGTGGTGAGGATGCCCTAAGCTACCTTGACCCTCGCCATGAGTACGACTGTACCGCACCAGAGGCTCATACTCTGACGAAGAGCTGGACACCACAATCCTACGCCTACGGTAAGTACTCATATACCGCTCCGCCCTCCGGCACTGGCCTCGGTAGACGTAGCCTCTCCTGCTGGATTCAACTAAGGACTTGGGTGCCACCTATATGTAGTCCCGCTCCCTCTGCCTTGGCGGTCGCCACATCCTGGGCCAATGATATCCACGTACGGTAGCGTGTCGCTCCGAAAGATCAGACTGACGGGTCCCGTGTAAACCACCAAAAAGGTCGAGGGGTCCACCCTCTCATCATGATATACAATCTCAATGTCGCCCAGCGCCGGCATCCGCGGTGCCCCCGTGATAAACGGGTGAAGTCTGGGGTCCATCCTGCTCCTCGACTGGCTTGTCGTCTTCATGCGAACCCAAAACAGAACAACAAAAACAACAGTATGGAGATAAGAAATACCGTGCATAACAATATCGGAAAGCAAAGTAATGCAGTAAACACATATAACATATAGCAGATATCGCAGATATAGCAGTTACTGTATTCCCACAAATGTCTCTCAAGACAACACGTACAACAAGCATCCATCTCCATGAGTCTCACACTCAGATCAATCCTCTAGACCGGGATACTAATCCCATGTAGCATATCGGCCGAATCACACACAAAACTGGTTCCCACTAGAACGGTTCCACACCCGAACAAGTCCACACCGGAACAAGTTTTGTGTCGGAACGGAGTTAGCTTGTCCAAAAAAACCGAACCGCTCATCGTGACCAATAAGAGTGCATCCCCCTTCCACACTGTAAATGGAAAGCTCTGGGATTAATCGGGCAAACCAGACTGGATCGGGCGTCACGATAGAATAGAGTTACCTCCTCCATCACTGTAAACTATACCCGAGACCGGCAACATCCCAAAGGTCACTCACTTGACCGCCCCATCTATTCTCCGTACCCACACTCAGGTACAACTAACCTCGTATGATGCTGGCAGCCCATACTACTTGTTACATGGCTTCGCCACTTGGCAGCTGATGATGATATGCAGCAAACATCCTCAACGGACTTGATACCGGATCTCATGCCTAAGCTCTCAGTTAAAAACAACACGATGTCACTGCATCCACACGACCACAGCCTCGACACCACGCGTCCACGAGCCACAGCTCCAACAGTTATGGCCATAACCTCGAAAAGTCAGAATAACAGTAGCGGCAGCATCCACAATATCAATCAAACAACAACATGGCACACAACCAAACTTAATTCTACGGCATTCCGTCACAACGTTCAACATCACAGCATACAGCATAATAACAGCAACAATAATACCAACAACAGGCCATAGCAGCATATCACATTCCAAGTAGCATATAGACACATAGATAGATAGCAACAACAATAATCAGCAGCATACAGTCATACGAAGTCAAACATCCTCAATCAACAGTTTACTAGCCTAGGGTTTCCAAACTTAACGACGATAGCCCAAAGTAAGCTAAACCTAGGATTTAGGTACTTCATCGGAGCTCAGCCACTAGTAGGGTTAGGGCTTCCCTACACATAGCAGAAAAGAATCCTACACTACTCTTGCCTTCCCGACGGCAGTAGTACTCTTTCTTCCCACCTGAACAATCGTCACGCAAATCCAAGCGACCACCGGCTCGCTCCTCCAAGCTTGAGCTCGCTACTCCATCCACCAAGAACAGCCACCACGCAGCTCCAAGAACATCTCCCTCAACAGCGGCCTCCGCTCCAATTGCGGGGAAATCACAAGTGTGAACTTTGCCATAATCACGAGCATAGCACAGATACAATAGTGTTAGCCCTAGGGCAAGCCCAAAAGATCAAAGAAAAAGGTAAAGACTAGAATAACGCCAAGAACACGAAGAACGTGTGTTAGGGATTCGAGTTTACCTGGGACGAATTGAGAAAGTAATCCGTCAAAGTCAGGAATAATTTCGCCGCGATCACAACGGTGTCCTCGGAATCACGATCCGAAGCTCCGAAGTCCAAGAATTCGAGCTCTCTCTCTCTCTCTAGACTCTCTCTGCCTTCTCTCTAGTTACAGCAACCCAGAACTTGAAGTTTTTTCGTGCAAGTGTGGAATGAAAGTGGTAACACCGCTTAAGGGTCTTGCTGAGAAAGCTTTAGCGTGGAGTCCCAGCACGCTTGAACGTGCTCACGCTTGAGCATGCTCACTCTTGAGCGTGAGGTCCTATCCACGCTTGAGCGTGGAACCTTGTCCGCTCCACCTTGACCCTGGCCTGACACGTGTAGCACACGCGTCCAAAAGCACACTAGCTGACAAACGCGCTAACAATGCTAGAGCGTGCAACGTTACCAAAGCTTGAGCGTTGGCACGCTAGGGCGTGCTTCCCTTCCCACGCTTGAGCGTGTAGCTCAGCTGGGAAAAGTCTTTCAAACTTCCGGCTTCCAAAGTTACTCGTTTAACGCCTTAGGCACCTCCAACCTTGTTTAAGCCTATTCCTAAGCTTCAAACTAGGTCTTAAACTAGCACCCAACAATTCACGCAATCATTCAAAACCTTAATCGAGATTAACCCACTCGACTAATGTTACAGAAAAATCGGGATGTTACAAGTAGTGGGGAGGAGGAGTGAAGGGTAGGAAATTAGTTATTGTTTCATTATTTGGCAAAGAAAATAATTTCTCTAAGGAGCCGAGGATCTGGGTTTACAAGAGGGTTCATCTTTTATAATAGCTTCTTTTGAATCTATATATAATATAGTTTTGGGATCCGTTTTCATTTTGATTTTCTACATCTTCGGCCAAGTCCTGATTCGGCCTTGCCATTTGTCGAGCCAGTGTCGTACATGCAGTGTTTGTAGTTTCAATAAGAGCTGTGATTACGGCCCCCATTGGTTGAGTAAACATGTGTACCATATCATGATTACTCTCATCCATCTGTTAATGGAAGCTGGCCAACGAATTAAGAGTTGGTTCGACCATGTTTTTGGGAAAATCCCTAAACATATATAGGAATATTGGACCCATGTGAATCCTATCTTATTGGGCTACTAGAACTTGGCATAATTTGGTTATTTTGATTCATACCAACTGATATTTGCATGTTGATTAATGTCGAATTGATTCCCACACTACACTAGAAAAGATATATAATAACACTCATTTAATAGCGTCTAAAAGCAGAAACACTATTCCTACATGTGTTTAGATTAATCAAGTTATTAATTAAGTGGTAGTCATAAATATGGTCCTTAAGGTTCGATCTTTTTATTACTTGATGACGAAACCGTATACTTGTGGATTTCACACATCACCATCTCGTCGTCCTGTACTCACCTCGCACCCACACGGTTATCCGTTAGTCGGGTTTTAAACGGAATTTATGAATATCTGCTGGTGTCCACGGGTATCCATGGATACATATTAAACTATGATAATTTTTAAAAATATAAAAAAAAAATATCAACACAAAATAAAAAATTTCGTAACACACAATAAACAAATATTATTTCAATTATTTGATTTGACTAGTCATGACTATATATCACATGGATATTTAAGTTATACATATATCAGGTACCCGCAGGTATGGGCACCTTAATATCCACTTTGGCCCCGTTAATAAGCGAGAAGAGAAAAAATTTGTTTATTTTATCAGCGAGTATCTGTTAAGCTATCTGAATCAAACTCATAACAGTTTTTATCCACACATATATGTAGGTATGGATAATTTTCTGTAATACCGGCAAATTTTTTTAAATAAATTATGATACATGTTATATAATAAAATAATAATAATAACAATAATATTTCTTGTATAATTAATGCATTCGAAAATTTTCCTAAGAAGACTTTAAATAGATGATTTTGTTATAAATTAATTTTTGATTGTAACATCATTTATAAACTAACAAAATAGTTTACGACATATATCTAATAGTGTATAGTTTGACACATCCTCAGTAACACAATTAAAATTTTAATGTTCTAAAATAATTATTAGGCATTCCCTAAATAATTTTGAAAGTAAAGATAATTTTATTTAAGCTTTAGAAGTGCATTTAACTAGGGAAGAAACTCTCTTTCACTTGCATTTTTTGATGGTCCCTTTTTAGAGGGTCCTGGAGCTCTCGGTAGAAAAGAAAGAAAAAGAGGGAGAAAGAAAAGAAAGGAAAAACAAGAAAAAAGGAACAAGAAGAGAAAGGGGGAAAGAAAGAAGAAGAAGAGAGGAAGAAGATGGAAGCAGCAATGAAGTACCAAGAGGTGAGGGATTTATGATTTATTTTGGGTAACTTTCGTGGGTATTAGTGTGGTATATGAAATGGGTTGGTGATGATTTAAATAATGATGTTTGTCAGTTGTTTTGAGTGAATTCTTTCCATGAAAATCATTTGGAAAATGTTTAGTTTGATTATTCTTTGATTTATATGTCGTTGGTGAGTTTTTATAGTTGTTTGTATATTATGATAAATTATTTATATGTGATGATAATTGATGTATGTGGTGAAGGAACCTGTTTGAAACACAAGAAGGGGGGTTGAATTGTGTTTCTTAAGATTTTAAAATCTTTTCGCAAGCAGATATGTAGTTTTTGCAAGGTTGGACGATAACTCGTTTAAAGACAAAGATAGCTCTTCCAAACATCGAGTTGGATGCTAACTTAGTTTGATAAAGATAAGCAAGGAGCGCAATTAAAAAGCAATTCAATCCCAGAAAATTAGTTAGATAAAAAACTGAAGCAAAGATAAGGGAGAGAAAAGAACACGGAGATATTATCCTGGTTCACTCTTCACCAAAAAGCTACGTCCAGTCCTCTCTATTTGGGAGCTTTATCCACTATAACAAAAAACCCTTTGTTACGAAGTATTCAACACCTCCTCATGCAAGTATTCTCAACCTCTTCAAGTTCTCTAAGTATTCTTTTATATACAAGCCTCTTCAGGCTCAACCAACTAAGGTTTTGAAAAGAGTTGTGTTCTACTAACTTACTAACTGTGAGAATTCGAAACTAAAACTTAGAACTCTTGGAATAAAACTCTACGCAGAGAGTGATATGAAAGTTTAAGAACAGAGTAAGCTTGTAAGCAGAGATTTCTCTTGATAGCTTGTGTTTTCTTGTATGCTTGTATTTTTGCTCAAGTTCAGTAACATTGCATCTTCAAGGGGTGGAGGTATATATAGCCTTTTGTCTTTGAACAAGCTTCAGTCTTCAATGGATGGAAAAAGATCCGTTCTGATCATGAATTAAATGCTTTGGTCCGTTGAGTCTGATAACCTCTTTGACGCTTCTGATTAGCAAGGTAGACTATCAGGATGATAGCTAGGAATAGGATTGACATATCCTCTTTCCAATCGAAAGTTGCCTTTTGTCTTTCTCAAAGAAGAAGGTCAACTTCTTTATGTGTCAGGGACAGTCTGGCTTTTGCTTTTATCCTTTAACGAATATTACACAGAATGTTTGTCCCAAGGATATAAGCATTTTACAGGGAATAATAAATTCAAATGCTTTACAAGGTATTCGCGCTTAAACATATAAAGCAATATTGGACTATAGCTATTACATGAGTATCGGAAGAGTCTTTGGACTCATGGTTCTACTTATTACCATCCAGTCTGAGTAAGACGTAAACCACTTCAAAAGGTTGGACGAGATAAAGTCTTTGGACTTTAGATAGTCTTTGGACTCAAATAAGTTTTATCCTGCACACTTAATATAAAACGTTAGTCCATAAGAAATCTTTGTTCTTCTTAAATTAGTCCTTTTTAACATCAAAACTAAAGGATTACTTGGACCATAACCACTTTGGTTCCAACAATCTCCCCCTTTTTGATGGTGACAAAACATACTAATTTGATTGAACAAAGAGTCCTAGAGAGCTGAAAAGCTCCCCCTAAGACAAATATTCTAAACATTTAAAGCATGTAAGACAGATATAAGCATTTAAGCATGGATAGCCGAACATGTTATAACAAGCAATCAAAATATATTCAATCAACCCATTTTCTCCCCCCTTTTTGTCATCAGACAAAAGAGTGAGAATCACATCATAGTTAGTATATTTAAAAGCAATAAGTATAAAACAATTTTAATAAGGAGGAGGAGGAGGAGGTTTTGGAATAAAATTTTGAAACATAACCCCAATCTACTAAAGAAGCACTACGTTGTTGGCTTCTATGGACCGTTGGACGAATTCTTGAAACTCAGGAGGAATAACAGAGGTGGAACTTTTAGCTGTGGCCCTTGTTGTTTCCATATCTCTTTGATCAGGAACTACACTGAGAGCCTGAGAAGGAGATGGATCAGCAGGATGTAACACCCCTATTTTCTCAATCTGTTTAATTAATTAGTAATTGTATTTTATTGGAGGGTCTAAAAAATTAAATAAATTATTCCGAGGCAATAGTCACGCTCTACGCCATCGTAGGAGGCTATGGTTAAGTTTTGGGCCGAAAACTCAAACGGAGCCCGATCTATGTTTTTTCGGATGGTAGTGTTTTTCAACTATTAAGACCTTTTTTTGACTAACGGTCAGAACCATTAGTCTTAGAATTCAATCCTCTACCTTTTTGCTTAAATGTATCCTGACTTCCAAAAATATAAATAATATTTTATATTCGGACCGAAAATCGATCAGGTAGACGATTCGAATTGTCTTAGGGTTTTTCGAGAACCTTGAGCCAATGATTTTCATACCAAGGCTATGTTAAATCATTTGGGGACTCCTATCAGTATCGTGAGGTGAATTGACCAAATTGCCCTTGGTTAGTTCTTGCTAGTTACCTTTTATTACTTTTACCTATTTCTTAACTCTTAAGTTTTCTAAATAAATATCCCAATCTCACACTCTCACCTCCCCCATTTTCTTCGAGCACACAGAAGCCCCCCTCCCACACACTCTTCTTCTTCCTTTTCTCTTCTTCTCTTTTCTTCTCACAATTTCTCCATTGTTGGATCTTAGAAAAGCTTGATTTTGTGAAGCTTCTTCAATCATTTTTGAAGGAGATCATCATAGGAGGTGGCTAGCTCTCTCTATCTCTCTCAATCTCTCTTTATTCTCCTTTAATTTCTATGGTTAGAAATGTTAGGGTTTTTAATCCCAAACCTTAAAAATTCAATGAAAAATTGTAGAAAAATTGTTTTAGTGCCAAACCAATTTCTATGGCCTAGGTTCATGACATACTTGCATGATCCAAGAGATTAGAGCCAAGAAATCTCTCTAGCTATTTTTTTTAATGGAGAGGCCAAAACCCCCTTTAGTGCAGGGTAGGGTTTTTGGTTGGTTTTTGATGTTTTGAGTTGATATCTAGGGTTATCACACTTAGTTAGGGTGTTATCGAAGAAATGAGAGATTTTGGAGCTCCCTAGCTATTTTCCATTCAATAGGGCCGAACCCTAGCGGTAGTGCAGTAGGAGAAATCTTTATTTTTTTGAGCTAATGCCTTCATTGATTATGTTTAGGGATATCTAAGGACATGGATCCAAGAGTTAGGAATTTTTAGACATCCCTAGCCTAATTAGTTAAATAGGGGCAGTAGCTAATCCTAAGGAATTAGGGAGTTTTTGATTTAATTGTATTAATTTCTGATTGTGTTGTATTGTATAGAATTGGACAGGACTCGAGCATCCGACAGCGCGCCCGATTGACAGCTGCGGAGTCGTAGCCGGAGCTGCACGAGGAAATCACTAAGGTGGGGAGAAAGAACTGATATCGTCAGGAAGGCAAGCTTAGTATAGAGTATATATATCTATGTAGGGGAACCCTTAAACCCTACTAGAGGTTGAGCCCTGGATAAAGTGCTTAGACCCTGGGTGTAGGTACTTTTGGGCTATCACCACTAAGTTGATATCATGGATGATAAATTTGATTGAGGTTGATGTGTTGATTTGTTTAATTGATTATCTGTTACCTGTTGTGTTAAACCGTTGGAGTGATTTACTATTATCTGGCTTTATAATGATATCTACACTGGATGAATTATTGTTGTAATGTTATTGTGATTTGACTGGTGGTTGAGTGTTGATGAGAGTATGGTGAGTGATGATGTTGTTCGGGTTGATATCGTTGTGGTCCCGACCGTGGAGCTGTGGCTCGTAGACGCAAGGCGTCGTGATGTTGATGCTGATGCTGATATGATGTTGATGATGATGTGATGTTGATGTTGATGATTGATGTTGATGTTGATGTGATGCGATGTGTCGTGGTCGTGGAAGAGTGCTTAGGCGTGAGGTCCCGATATCAACCTGCGATGGATGTTTGTTGTATTTTCATATCATTTCATACAACAACATTTGTTCCCAAAGGGGGATGTCCAATTGGGGATGTTACTTAAAATCCCCAGGCGGGATGTGATGTGATGTGATGTAATACCGAAATTGGGGACGTGATGTATCGGCTGACATGCATATAGGGAAGACAGCATATACATAGGGACCAATATCCTTCTTATAGGCTTATTTGAGAGAATGATGTTTGAGATGATTGTGATGGGTGACTTAAGAGATAGGTGATGTTGTGTTGTATATGTTATCTGTGTTATGTGATGTATATATATATGCTGTATTGATGCCCCTCTCCCATATTGATGAATTATGTTTCTTATCACCCTTTATTGTCTATATGTGTCACTTTATTTAATGGGAAGATCCCAAAGAGGAACTAGTTGCTGAGCAACTGGACGACATTCCGTACGAGCCTGACGTCGGAGAACGGGCCACAGACCCTAGCCTCGAGAGGTTGGACAGTGATCGTGATTAGCTGGAGAGCTATCTCTCGGCCTATCATTCGTACTTTTATTTTGGTTTGTAATGACATACTCTGTATGCACTACTTTAATACTGTAGCCCTACTGACGGGGCAACTGATGTATGTGATATATTTATTTATATTTTAAAGCTGTGTACTCTGAAGTGTTGCATGCCGTATTCAGAGGTTGAATCGATCATGAGAAGAAGAATTAGGCCAAAAATTAGGATACATTCTGGGAAAATAAAACTTCCATTGAAGAGAAGCAAATGAAAGGCTTTCATAAAAATTCTCGTAGAATCGAGAATAAAGTTTCATTGCTATTCAATGATATTGGAAAAATGGCAGCGTAACGTAACAACTAGTATTGAAATCTAGTCGCCTTTTGAGGGAGGGAAAGCCTTTCAATAGGAGCCCTACTTCCCTCTTTGCGACCTCATCACTTTAAAGCGCAAACCAATTTCTTTCTTAGTCACTGGGCGGAGCGCACCTTTGGTACTTTGCTTATAGCTTTTTAGGTTATGCAATAGACGGGAGGCTTAGCTCTGGATCTCCCTGCTTGCAGAAATGAATGGATCAAAAAGATATCTACGTACTTGTCTAGTCTAGGACAACTGAGATCTTCCGGTCTGCGTGCGTGGGAGCAGCTCTAAAGAACTACTTCTATCAAAGAGGAGCAAGGGGCTAAGCGGAACTCCTCCCTTCGTGTCTTCTCTTATCTGCTAAAGATTCAAATCGTCTTCTCGGACATTTCTTATTGAATAGCTAGCCCTTCTTTAGAGCATTAGAAAAGGAATGAAGATCTTGCCCCCATTTGCTTCTGCACTCAATTTTTCGCTTCGCTTTGTATTAGTAAGGCACGCTACCGTTTATAATGCGATTAAGGTTAGTTAATATCTTAGGTTCTACTGATGGGACGGCGGGTCGTCTCAATTATTGGTATCAGAGCAATTCGATTCTAATATCGGACTGTGTGGTTTAGAAAGCATTAGCATTGACAGTTATGTCCACATTGGGTACTAACTGTGTTAGGAAAAAGGGTAGTGTGTCCGATATGTATGTTATCGAGATTGATAACTATTTTGTTCGTAGGACACATGATATATACATCGGTTGATTTATATTGAATGTTGCTTTATTCTTGTTGGGAATAGCTGAGGATCTGGAGAATTTTGCTAAGCGAAATTCGCATCGCTAAGGGAAATGGTTTTCGCTAAGCGAATTTGGTCTTACTGAGCGATCCAGAGAAGCTCCAATCGCTGTCTCAATTTCGCTAAGCGAAATTGATCTCGCTGAGCGATCCAGAGAAGTTTCAAATGATGCATCACTGTCTCAATTTCGCTAAGCGAATGTAGTCTCGCTAAGCGAAACCTTGTTTTGCCTTTCCATTAGTTTTCTTCAATTTCCTAGCCTTTTCTAGCTAAAGAGGACTATGTTTCCATTGAACATCCGATTATTCTTCGAGCTGATAGAGAAATGTACCGTGCTGGGAGAGCATGATCAAGAGGAAGTCACACAAACTCCAGTAAACAAGTGGTGGACCAATTCGCAGTTCGAGAGGCTTCAAACTCAACCACAAGGCGAAAGATTTATGGGTGCAGAAGTAAGATAGCAAGCGGCAAGTCAACCGAATAGGCCACATACTAGTGGAAGGATGTTTGCCATGAAAGGATCTAAGGCTCTCAATGTCCCGATCTGATACAAGGAAAGTGCCTAGTTGCGAGGGGACTCTTATTTGTTTTATTTGATTCGGGGGCTACACATTCCTTTATTTCTTTGGCGTGTATGGATCATTTGAATTTGACTGTTTCTACACCTACGGGTGATTCCCTGCCAACTCTATTTGTTAGTTTAAAATGCCCGGTTATGTTAGAAAACCGAACTTTTCTTGTGGACCTAGTCTATTTGCCTATGCAGCAGATTGATATTATCTTTGGCATGGACTGGCTTTCGGCCAACCATGTAGTACTAGACTGTTCAAATAAAACCCTCTTCTTTTCAAAGCAATCTGGATCATTGCCTGCCAGTGATGGTGTATCGAGAGGTGTACAATCAAGAGAGTGCATGGTGCTGTTTTCTTTGGAAGCCGAGGAGACTCCAAGTCTGGATGCTTTGTCGGTGGTGCGTGAGTTTCCAAATATTTTCCCGGATGGTGTAACAGGATTACCACCCAAGAGGAAAATAGAGTTCGCGATCGATCTTGCACCTGGAGCCGGACCGATTTCGATAGCACCCTATCGAATGTCCTTAACAGAGTTGGCAGAGCTGAAGAAGCAATTGGACGACATGCTACAGAAGCAGTTTATCAGACCGAGTGTTTTACCATGAGGAGCAGCTGTGCTGTTCGTCAAGAAGAAGGACAGTTCAAGGTTATGTGTGGACTACCGACAGCTCAACAAGGTGACGATCAAGAATAAATACCCTTTGCCAAGGATTGACGATCTTATGGACCAGTTGAGGGGAGCAATGGTATTCTCTAAGATTGATCTGAGATCCGGTTATGATCAGGTAAGAGTGAAGGAAGATGATATACCGAATACGGCTTCCAGGAGTTGGTACAGACACTACGAGTATCTAGTTATGCCTTTTGGTGTGACTAATGCTCCAGCAGTGTTCATGGATTACATGAACAGGATTTTCAGGCCGTACCTTGATAAGTTTGTCGTTGTTTTTATCGATGATATCCTTATCTACTCCCTAAACAAGGAAGAACATCAAGAACATTTGAGAGTTTTACTTCAAGTTCTTAAGGACAGACAACTTTATGCCAAGTTGTCAAAGTGCGAGTTCTGGCTGGAGGAGGTACAATTCCTTGGACACGTGATTGATAAGGATGGCATAGCAGTAGATCCTGCAAAGGTAGGGGCTGTGGTTAAATGGGAAAGCCCTAAGATGGTAATGGAGATCAGAAGCTTTCTCGGACTAGCAGGATACTACAGGAGGTTCATTGAGGGATTCTCGAAGATTGCGTTACCTCTAACACAATTAACAAGGAAAGGAAAAGCATATGAATGGGCAGAAGAGTGTGAGGCTAGTTTCCAAGAGTTAAAAAGAAGGCTAACTACTTCCCCGGTACTAGTCTTGCCAGATCCATCAACATTGTTCGATGTGTACTGTGACGCATCATATCAAGGTTTGGGTTGCGTGCTCATGCAAGAAAGGAAAGTGGTAGCCTATGCTTCCAGACAGCTAAAAGTGCACGAACGGAATTACCCGACCCATGACCTAGAGTTGCCTGCTATAGTGATTTCATTGAAGATATGGAAACACTATCTCTATGGCGCTAAATTCAGTGTGTTTAGTGACCATAAAAGTTTAAAGTATTTGTTCGACCAAAAGGAGTTGAACATGCAGCAGAGAAGATGGATGGAATTCATAAAGGATTATAAATTTGATCTACAATATCACCCAGGAAAGGCCAACGTGGTGGCAGATGCATTGAGTCTGAAATCTTTGCATATGTCCGCTATGATGGTGAAAGAATTGGAACTGCTGGAACAGTTCAGTAATCTGAACCTGGACGTGGAGTTATCCAGAGATAAGATAAGTTTGGGAATAGTCACTATCACTAGTGACTTTCTGGACTTGATCTTGAAAAATCAAGGAGAAGATCAGTACCTACAAGAAAAGAACCAGATGGTAGAAGAAGGAAAGACTTCAAAGTTCAAGAAGGGTGCTGATGGAATCCTGAAGTTTGGAGACAAGATATGTGTGCCTAAGGATAGCGAAGTTAGGAATATGATCTTATAAGAAGCACACAAGAGCAAGCTGAGTTTTCATCCCGGATCTACAAAGATGTAGCAGGACCTAAAGGGAATGTTTTGGTCGCCTAGGATGAAGAAGGAAGTAGCAGAATATGTCCCATCCTGTTTGGTGTGTCAAAAGGCAAAGATTGAACACCAGAAACCAGCAGGGTTATTGCAATCACTGGACGTCCCAGAATGGAAATGGGATAGCATTGCAATGGATTTCGTTTCCGAACTACCAAGGACGTAGAGGAAGTGCGATGCAATTTGGTTAATCGTTGACAGGCTTATGAAATGTGCTCATTTCTTGCCGATCAACCAAAGATATTCTTTGAAAAGATTAACCCAGATTTACATCAAGGAGGTGGTAAGATTACATGGAGTACCTTCGAGTATAATTTCGGACAGGGATCCAAGATTTACTTCCAGGTTTTGGCAGAGTCTAAATGGTGTATTGGGAACTAAGCTCAGAATGAGTTCAACTTATCATTCGCAGACGGATGGTCAATCTGAAAGGACGATTCAATCATAGGAAGATCTTTTGAAGAGTATGTGTTTTGGAAAACACAGGAAGTTGGGACGAATTCCTTCCATTGATTGAGTTACCATACAATAATAGTTTCCACTAGAGTATTGGCATGGCGCCATACGAGGCACTGTATGGGCGAAAGTGCAGAACATCGCTCTGTTGGTACGAAACTTGGGAGAATCAGTTGATAGGCCCAGAGATGGTGCAGTGAACGACGGAGCAAGTTAAGAAAATTTGGGAAAAGATGAAAGTCTCATGGGATCGACAAAAGAGCTACAGTGACAAAAGGAGGAGACCTTTGGAATTCCAAGAATGCGATCACGTCTTTATGAGAGTCACTCCAAGAACTGGAATCGGCAGGGCAATCAAATCCAGAAAGCTTACACCTAGATTCATTGGACCATTTCAAATTCTTCACCGAATTGGTCCAGTTGCCTACCAAATTGCTTTACCTCCTAACCTATCCAATATTCATAATGTATTCCATGTATCCCAACTCAGAAAATACCATCCTGATCCATCACACGTGATAGAGCCCGAATCAATCCAGGTAAGGGAGAACTTAGAATATGAAGAGTTGCCTGTACGGATTGAAGACACGAGGGTGAAAGAACTCCGCGGGAAACGGATTCCCTTAGTCAAGGTCATATGGGATGCTACAACAGGAGATGCCACCTGGGAACGTGAAGAGGATATGCAGCAGCGATATCCGCATCTATTCTAAGGTACGTCGAATTTCGAGGACGAAATTCTTTTTAAGGGGTAGTAATGTAACACCCCTATTTTCTCAATCTTTTTAATTAATTAGTAATTGTATTTTATTGGAGGGTCTAGAAAATTAAATAAATTATTCTGAGGTCATAGTCACGCTCTACGCCATCGTAGGAGGCTATGGCTAAGTTTTGGGCCGAAAACTCAAACGGAGCCCGATCTATGTTTTTTCGGATGATAGTGTTTTTCTACTATCAAGACCTCTTTTTGACTAACGGTCAGAACCGTTAGTCTTAGAATTCAATCCTCTACCATTTTGCTAAAATGTTTCCTGATGTCCAAAAATATAAATAATATTTAATATTCGGACTGAAAATCGATCAGGTAGACGATTCGAGTTATCTTAGGGTTTTTCGAGAACCTTGAGCCAATGATTTTCATACCAAGTCTATGTTAAATCATTTGGGGACTCCTATCAGTATCGTGAGGATTTTTCAAATTGTCCGGAGGTGAATTGACCAAATTGCCCTTGGTTAGTTCTTACTAGTTACCTTTTATAACTTTTACCTATTTCTTAGCTCTTAAGTTTTCTAAATAAATATCCCAATCTCACACTCTCACCTCCCCCATTTTCTTCGAGCACACAGCAGCCCCCTCCCACACACTCTTATTCTTCCTTTTCTCTTCTTTCTCTTTTCTTCTCACAATTTCTCCATTGTTGGAGCTTAGAAAAGCTTGATTTTGTGAAGCTTCTTCACTCATTTTTGAAGGAGATCATCATAGAAGGTGGCTCGCTATCTCTATCTCTCTCAATCTCTCTTTATTCTTCTTTAATTTCTATGGTTAGAAATGTTAGGGTTTTTAACCCCAAACCTTAAAAATTCAATGAAAAATTGTAGAAAAATTGTTTTAGTGCCAAACCAATTTCTATGGCCTATGTTCATGGCATAGTTGCATGATTCAAGAGATTAGAGCCAAGAAATTTCTCTAGCTATTTTTTTAATGGAGAGGCCGAAACCCCTTTAGTGCAGGATAGGGTTTGTGGTTGGTTTTTGATGTTTTGAGTTGATATCTAGGGTTATCACACTTAGTTAGGCTGTTATCCAAGAAATGAGAACTTTTGAAGCTCCCTAGCTATTTTTCATATTTTTCATTCAATAGGGCCGAACCCCTAAGGGTAGTGCAGTAGGAGAAATCTTTATTTTTTTGAGCTAATGCCTTCATTGATTATGCTTAGGGATACCTATGGATCATGGATTCAAGAGTTAGGAATTTTTAGACATCCCTATCCTAATTAATTAAATAGGGGCAATAGCTAATCCTAAGGAATTAGGGAGTTTTTGATTTAATTGTATTAATTTCTGGTTGCGTTCTGTTTAGAATCGGACAGGACTCGAACATCCAACAGCACACCCGACTGACAGCTACGGAGTAGTAGCCGGAGCTACACGAGGAAATCACTAAGGTGGGGAGAAAGAATTAATATCATCGGGAAGGCAAGCTTAGTATAGAGTATATATATCTGTGTAAGGGAACCCTTAAACCCTACTAGAGGTTGAGCCCTGGATAAAGTGCTTGGACCCTGGGTGTAGGTACTTTTGGGCTATCACCACTAAGTTGATATCATGGATGATAAAATTGATTGAGGTTGATGTGTTGATTTGTTTAATTGATTATCTGTTTACCTGTTTTGTTAAACCGTTGGAGTCATTTACTATTATCTCGCTTTATAATGATATTTGCACTGGATGAATTACTGTTGTAATGTTATTGTGATTTGACTGGTGGTTGAGTATTGATGAGAGTATGTTGAGTGATGATGTTGTTCAGGTTGATATCATTCTGGTTCCGACCGTGGAGCTGTGGCTCGTAGACGCAAGACGTCGTGTTGCTGATGCTGATGTGATGTTGATGATGATGTGATGTTGATGTTGATGATTGATGTTGATGTTGATGTGATGCGATGTGTCGTGGTCGTGGACAGTGCTTAGGCGTGAGGTCCCGATATCAACCTGCGATTGATGTTTTTTGCATTTTCATATCATTTCATACCACAACATTTGGTCCCAAAGGGGGATGTCTAATTGGGGACGTTACTTAAAATCCTGAGGCGGGATGTGATGTTATGTGATGTAATCCCAACGGGGATGTCCAATTGAGGATGTGATGTATCGGCCGACATGCATATAGGGAAGACAGCATATGCATAGGGACTAGTATCCCTCTTATAGGCTTATTTGAGAGAATGATGTTTGAGATGATTGTGATGGGTGACTTAAAAGATGGGTGATGTTGTGTTGTATATGTTATCTTTGTTGTGTGATGTATATATATATATATATGTTGTACTGATGCCCCTCTCCCATATTGATGAATTACGTTTCTTATCTCCTTTTATTGTCTATATGTGTTACTTTATTTAATGGGGAGATCCCGAAGAGGAACTAGCTGCTGAGGAACTGGACGATATTCCGTATGAGCCTGACGCTGGAGGACGGGCCACGGACCCTTGCCTCGAGAGGTTGGACAGTGATCGTGATTAGCTGAAGAGCTATCTCTCAACCTATCCTTCGTACTTTTATTTTGGTTTGTAATGACATACTCTGTATGTACTACTTTAATACTGTAGCCCTACTAACGGGGCAACTGATGTATGTGGTATATTTATTTATATTTTAAAGCTGTGTACTCTGAAGCGTTACGTGCCGTATATTTGTTTGCTTCCGTGCTCAATTTTCCGCTTCGCTTCGTATTAATAAGGCGCGCTAACTTTTATAATGCGATTAAGGTTAGTTAATATCTTAGATTCTACTAATGGGACGGCGGGTCGTCTCACAGGATAGACCACTGAGAGAGGGATAGGTTGAGACTTAGACGGGGCTGAGTCTGCAACTTGTTCCATTTCCTCAGCATGATTTTCAGAAGACGGGTCCTCATAAATGATTTCGGTGTCCCCATATTCTTCAGGAATAACCGGCTTAGGAGGGGCAGGAGGAGGAGCATCAGGATCAATGACAGATTTGGGTAGAGGTGGAAGCACTTCAAGTATGATCTCAGCATCATTATACTTGTTTTCTCTCCATTTGGGAGCAGGTGGAGGCAGCACATCTCTAGGATATAGAGGTACCCCAAAGATATCGTCTGTGATCATGAAGTCGGCATCATAGATTCGATACTATCATGGGTAGACACGAATCTCTTCTTTCTCCTCAATTGTCAGACCAGACGATGATGCTTGTTGAGAGCATCTCCAAATGTGGTTTGCCCCGTAAACTGTTGCGTCTGGGTCATATCTGAATCTAGGGTCCTTCATCCAAATGCTTGCTAGAGCCACAGAGTCATCTCGTTGTCTTTTCCAGAAGAGAGGATCAAAGATCTATATGGCAGCGTTCATGTCTCAAGCTTTTTGCAAAGGTCCTTATTCTTGTTTGGATCCAGAATAGGAATCCTTGGACAAGCTCGAGGAGGAACAACTCCTACTCTTGTATCTGAGGTCCTTGACCAAAACTTCATGGGAAGGTTGTGATGAATCTTAGCTTCCCGAGACTTATCACACTCTTTGCGCACGGTATAGTATGGAAGAAAGTCATGAACATCAGAGTACTCCTTCCATGCTATTGGATAGCTTGGAATAAACTTCAGTTCAGGATCAAGGATGTAGTTGGTTAGACCATACATCCTTGCTTGCTTCTCGTACTCTGTTTTGCAACCTTTCTTGTCTTCATTACGAAGGACTACGTGCCTTTTCAAATTGTAGTGGCACCATTGGAATGCCTTATCCTTGATCAGATTAGGATAAACTTTCCTTGTAGGAAACTTCTTTTTCTCAAGACAGATGACCAAAGGTCCAAGAGCAGTGTAGAGATGAGTGGCCAAAGGTTCAGTGGAAGTGTGAGGGATGGGGTAGTAGCCATGTTCAGGGGGTGGTCTAGACGGGTTTTGAGGTGGAGTGGAAGGTTGTTCATATTGATATTTCGGTGGTGGTATAGGACTTTTGGGATGTTGAGATGTAGAAGAAGGGGGTGAGTGTCTAAGGAAAAGGACAGGGAACCTTCTTTTGACGTCAGCCCAGTTTGAGCTTTCATTTCGGAAAGTTTTTCTTGGAATGCGTCTATATTTTCTTTTGCGGTAGATCATTCTGGGGTAGGGAGTACCATAAGGTTGGAAGGGGTGATCACCCCATGGTGTGAACCAGTCTTCAGGTTCATTTGGTGAAGTAAGGGTTTGTGTTTGAGGTAAGGTGGGGTTGAAAGGGTTGTGGATGGTTGAGAGTTTAGGGTTAAGTCTTCAATCTCAAAAGATTGATCAACATTTTGCCTTGGCTCTTGTAGTTCTTGCCCATGTTGAGACAGGTTTGGCCAGGGGTGCAACAGAAGAGGTCTCCAATCTTGGACCTTTGACTACCCTAGAGATGGGCAAATCGTCCTCTTCATCCTCATCAATAGGAGCTAGAATCAGCTTCCTCTTTCTAGAGGGTTGGACGGTGAGCTTTGGACGAACAGGAGGTGTCCTAGCTATTGGACGAGCAGGCTCGATTGAGCGTCCAGCAGAGACACGTTGTTCAGACGATTCAACCGATCCTTGCGTCTGAGCGCCTTTCAGCTTACCTTCTGGCTTGGACTTCTTGAGACAGTCCAATTCCATCGTCACCAAGCTTTGCCTACTGAACTCAAGTTGATGCAAGCGTTCAATACCATGAATACCATAGTATTTGGCCTTTCATTCTGGAGCCAGATTTTTGAGGTCATCATAGACCATGTGTTTCTCAAAAATCTTTGAAAGAAGAGCAGCATAGATGATTGATGTGTTCTTCCCAGAACCTTCATAGGCATATTTGAAGAATGAAAAGAGAAGGTGGGGAAGATTTATCTGCCTCTCCAGAATCAGATGAACTAAGCAGAATTGATGAGCCTTCGAAACATTATCCTTGGACCCAGCCTTGTGAAGGATTGACTTGTTCAGAATCTGATGAAGAACCCTAGCCTTGTCAGTCATCTTTGAGGCTATGAGTTTGTCATTCGAGTTCTTCAAAAGACAGTCTCTGATGGTGGAAACATCACCAATTTCTTCCTCCCATTTGTCTTCAACAGTGATTCCAGATTGAGCGCATCCAATCGCATTTCAAATGGTTGCTTCAGATACTATCACTTCAGTGTCAAGCACTTTGTTGCGGATTTCCCTCGCAGAAATTGTGGGGTTAGTCCAGAACTTCCTAACCAGAATAGGGTAGATGACTAGAGAACCTTCGAAGAAACTCGATCAACCAGCGGCATGGATGTTTGGGAAAATATCTATCCCATTATCAGCCAGAAATTGTAGATTGAATGTGAACTCTACCAGAACATCAGCGGTCTGAGCATTAAAGGTCTTTCCTTTACCCTTAGCAGTAGCAGCAGAAGAAGTTGTCATTGTTTCAGAAAAGAGGTTTTTAGAGAAGAAGGGTTTTCAGAAAGAGAACTTTTCTTTTCGAAGATGGAAGAAGAAGGAAAGCTTTTGTAAAGGTTTGATTTTTAACAAGATTTAGGTTTTAAGGAGAAGAGAGAAAGCAAAAACCTTTCGTATATTTAAAGAGAGGGAGAGCGAAACGACATGCATTAAATGCTTGACACACGTTCAGACTTTGAAACCGTAAAAAGCATTTTTGGCAAACAATGAAAACAAAAAACTGACTCAGTTAAGGGAATAAAGGTTAATAATTCATTCGACAGAGATTGAGTTCCATTAATGCATTAAAAAAAGAAACATTGGACGAGCATACATTGGACTAAGGCAAGCATTGGACTCATGCATTGGACTCTCATTTAGTCAATGAAATGCATGTTCAGATATTTTCTTATGAATGTGAACCTATCTTCAGCTAATGGTTTGGTGAAGATATCTGCCCATTGATGGTCAGTATCAACAAATTGAATGTCAATTGTCCCTTTTTGCGCAAAGTCTCTAATTAAATGATGCTTTATTTCTATATGCTTTGCTCTAGAATGCAGTATGGGATTTTTTAGACAAGTTGATGGCAGTAGTATTATCACACATGATTGGAATGTTACTTACAAACACGTTGTAGTCTTCCAACTGATGTTTAATCCATAGCAGTTGTGAGCAGCAACTGGCAGCAGCAATGTATTCAGTTTTAGCAGTTGATAGAGCAATTGTGCTTTGCCTTTTGCTTGACCAAGAGACCAGATTAGTTCCAATGAAGTGACAACCTCCATTGGTGCTTTTTCTTTCTATTCTGTCTCCAGCATAGTCAGCATCACAGAATCCAACTAATCTGTATTCATCAAATTTCTTATACAAAAGACCCAGATTAGTAGAACCTTTGAGATATCTAAAGATTCTCTTTACTGCTGAGAGATGAGGCTCTCTTGGATCAGATTGAAATCGAGCACATAAACAAACGCTAAACATGACGTCTGGTCTAGACGCAGTTAGATATAAGAGGAACCAACCATACCTTTATATAATTTTTGGTCTACCTTTTTATCTTTATCATCATTGTTTAGTACGGAAGTTGGATACATTGGAGTGTTCATAGGTTTACAATCGTCCAACTTGAAGCGTTTCAGAAGCTCCTTTGTGTACTTTGTCTAATGAATGTACACTCCGTCTGTTGTTTGTTTTACTTGAAGTCCGAGGAAGAATTTTAGTTCTCCCATCATGCTAATTTCAAATTCCTTTGCATTAAGTCAGAAAACTCTTGACAAAGAGATTCATCTATTGCACCAAATATAATATCATCAACGTAAATTTGAGCAACAATAAAATTCTTTTTATTTATTTTTCTAAACAGAGGTGTGTCCACTTTTCCTCTTGAGAAACCATTCTTCATTAGAAAAGTGCTGAGTCTCTCATACCAAGCTCTAGGAACTTGTTTGAGTCCATATAAAGCTTTCTTATGCTTATATACATGCTCAGGACGGTTTTGATCTTCAAAACCAGGTGGTTGAACAACATATACTTCTTCATTAATGAAACCATTTAAGAAAGCACTTTTTACATCCATTTGATAAAGCATAATGTTACGATGTGCAGCATATGAAAGTAAAATGCGTATGGCTTCTAATCTAGCTACTGGAGCAAAAGTTTCAGTGTAGTCAATACCTTCCTCTTGGGAGTAGCCTTGAGCAACTAACCTTACTTTGTTCCTTACAACTTTGCCATCCTCATTCAGCTTGTTGCGATAGACCCACTTGGTTCCAATTGAAAGACTTATCTTTAGGTAAGGAGACCAGCGTCCTAACGTCATTACGTTGGAACTGGTTGAGCTCCTCTTGCATAGCGAGGATCCAACACTCATCCATTAAGGTCTCGTCCACAGACTTTGGCTCCAATTCAGAGATGAAGGCTGAGTCAGCTTGCTCTCTGAAGGTTGACCTAGTCCTGACTCTATCATTTGGTTTGCCAATGATTTGATCCTCAGGGTGATAAGTTCTGAATTGCCACAAACGAGGGTTAGCTACTTGCTGAGACGATGAAGCGTTCTATATTGCGTTTGATGCTTCGTCTTTGTTAGTTATTGGACGATCTTCAGTATCGTTCAGATTTAGATGTGCAAAAGAATCATCTAGCTCTGATAATCTCTTATCAGGCTGTTTGTCATCAAACTTGACACGGATGGATTCTTCAACAATCAATGTTCTAGAGTTATAGACTCTAAAAGCTTTGGACGTTTCAGAGTATCCTAACAACATTCCATTATCTACTTTGGCTTCAAACTTACCAAGTTGATCCTTAGTATTTAAAATAAAACATTGACATCCGAAAGGGTGGAAAAAAGAAATGTTGGGTTTGCATCCTTTCCACAATTCATAAGGAGTCTTATTCAAGATTGGTTTTATGTATATTCTGTTTTGAATGTAGCAGGCAGCATTTACAGCTTCAGCCCAGAAGTGCTTAGGAACAGAATTATCATTGAGCATCGCCCTAGCCATCTCTTGAAGAGATCGGTTCTTTCTCTCAACAACACCATTCTGTTGTGGTGTTATAGGGGCAGAGAAATTGATGAATACCACTTTCATCACATAGCCTTTGGAAAAGCTCATTTTCAAATTCGCCTCCATGATCACTTTTGATTGAGCTTATAGATATGCATTTTTCATTCTGGACACGCTTACAAAATATAGTAAAGACCTTGATAGACTCATCCTTGTGAGCAAGGAACTTAACCCATGTCCATCTACTATGACAAGCCCATATTTCTTACCACTGACAGAACTAGTCCTTGTTGGACCAAACAAATCAAGATGCAACAATTCTAGTGGTCTTGAAGTACTCACAATGTTCTTGGGCTCAAAAGAGTTCTTAACTTGTTTTCCTTTTTGACATGCGTCACAGAGAGCGTCTGATCTATACACGATCTTTGGTAAGACTCTTACGAGGTTATGCTTGTTCAGCCTTGAGATTAATCTCAGACTTGCATGACCAAGTCTTTTGTGCCAGATCCATCGCTCATCTTCAACAGACACTAGGCATGATACACTCTGATTTGAGAGTTCCCCCAAGTTAATCTTATACAAATTATTTTTCCTCTTGGCAGTGAATAAGATGGACCCTTCAGGGTTCTTGAGTATACATTCACCTTTATTGAAGGAAACATCAGACCCAATATCACATAATTGACTTATGCTAAGCAAGTTGTGTTTTAATCCTTCAACCCGAAGAACGTTATCAATAGATGGAAGAGGATGCTTACCAATCTTACCAATTCCTACTATCTTTCCTTTCTAGTTGACTCCAAAGTGACCCAACCACTAGTCTTCTCACATAGTTCTTGTAATATACACCTTTCTCCCGTCATGTGACGTGACCATCCACTGTTCAAGTACCAGGAATGGGGTCTTCTTTGTGTTGCTAAGCAGATCTGCAACACGGATTATCATGTTCTTAGGTACCCAGATAGACTTGGGTCCTTTTGGGTTAGTTTACGATCTTCATCCATGCATTTTGGTTTTCTTTTTGTATATGCACTTTGAAGAGATGTGACCATTCTTTCCACAAATCTTACAATAAGTATTGGATGTATGCATTTTGTTTTCCTTTTTTTTTCCATAAGATGAAAAAGCCTTATTATGTTTATTAGACCGTGATATTTTCTGGGAAGTTCCTTATTTCTCAGAGTCATAGCCTAAACCAGACTTATCGTGAGGTGATCTTGAATACCTCAATATCAGGTCTAGCTTCTCTGAACCTCCAACAAGCTTAGATACGCTTTTGGTTAGGTCAGATACCTCTCGTTTCAGTCCAGTTACCTCGTGAGGTTCACTGGACTCAGAGGTGAGTTTGTCAGTTAGACTAACATTCTCAGCTTTCAGCTTATTGTTCTCTTCAACAAGCTGCACATTTTGTTTGTTGGACTCTTCCAACTCTTTATTAATTTTTAAAAATTTTCTTTTAAGCATAATGTATTGATGATGTAATAGAGAAGAATCATTTAGCAATTCATCATATGCTTCTTGAAGAGAGTCAAAGACAAATACCTCATCATCTTCTGATTCAGCGTCTGAAGAAGTTTTGGCCATCAGACAGAGATTTAAGGTAGACGGGCTCCTTGGTCTGAACAGATGTTCTAAGACGTCCAGTTTCTCCTTAGCTTTTTGGAACTGCAAGACCTTCTCCAGTCTTGGACGATCAAGGGCGTTGATAAGACACCAATTGGCATGAGCATTTAGCGAACACCGTCTGATATCCTCACTCGTCCAGTCTGCTTCATGTTTGGACGATGTTGATCCGTCCTCAAGGGTAATCGTTGGATGATAATCTCCGTTTGTGAATACATTTCACAATTCATAATTTTGAGCTTGGATGTATATTTGGAAAATTGATTTCCAATGAGGATAGTTTGTTCCCTTGAAAATGGGTGGAACATTCCATCCTCTTGCAGAGGTAGCCTCCTGACTTCTTTCTTCAGGAACAACAAGTTATTCATCGTCCGAAGAGTCTTCATCTTGTTCATTGGACCAAAGGCATAAGTTAGCCTCTTCATTTGTTTCTCCTTCTTCTTCTTCTTCAGAAGAGTTTAAGTCCTCCCACGTTGCCATGAAGTTCTTTTTCTTCTTTTTGAAGAACTTCTTCTTGTCCTTTAGCGTAGGACAATCGGCTTTGAAGTGACCTGGTTTGTTGCATTCAAAACAGACCAGCTGACTTTTATCTTTGGGTTCAGCATGATCTTTGAAGTTTTTCTTATGGAGTGGCCTCCTTTTCATTCCATTTTTCTTTCTCCACATATTCTGAATCTTTCTAGAGATGAAAGATAGCTCGTCGTCGTCTGATACATCATCATCAAACTGATCAGCTTTATCACTGGACTCATCAGCTTTTAGGGCTTTTGAGTTGTTGACTTATGAGCTTTCAAGGCAATCCCATTGTTTTTCTTTCCAGGATTGTCAAGATCAAGCTCCTGCTCATGCACTTGAAGTGTTCCAACCAGATCATCCAGAGTCAAAGTAGAGAGATCTTTGGCCTGGGTGATTGCAGTAACGAGTGGTCTCCATTTCCTAGGCATGCTCCTAAGAATTTTGGTGACATTTTCCTTAGTAGTGTAGACTTTACCAAGATACTTTAGATTATTGATGATCATCTGAAAACGACCCATCATATCCAGGATGGACTCTCCTTCAGCCATGGTGAACAGTTCATACTGGCTAACCAGCATGATAATTTTAGAGTCCTTCACCTTGGTTGTCCCCTCATGGAGATTTGACAAGGTGTCCCATATTTGCTTCGCTGATTCACATGCGTGAATCTTCTGGAATTCGTAGGGCTGAGAGCACACATTAAAGCATATCTTGCTTTATGATTTGTTCCATTCTAGCTCTTTTAGCATCAGTCCAGGCGTCCTCTGCTTTGTCTGTCCCGTCAGAGTTGAGACAAACATTAAGACCATTTGTGATTCTGGCCCAAAGAGCTGAGTTAGTACTTAGGATGAAGCCATTGAATCTCTCCTTCCAGTACAGGTAGTGAGTCTCGTTGAAGAACGGAGGTCTAGTCATGGAAGTGCCTTCCATAACAGGTTGACTCCCGCTTGGCATACCTGGTCCTGACATAATTGCTGTAGGATCTTTTCCTCTACACGGCTAAGTGCTCAACCCAGAGGCTGAGCTCTGATACCAATTGAATGAACCTATTTGAAACACAAGAAGGGGGTTGAATTGTGTTTCTTAAGATTTTAAAATCTTTTCGCAAGCAGATATGTAGTTTTCGCAAGATTGGACGATAACTCGTTTAAAGACAAAGAGAGCTCTTCCAAACACCGAGTTGGACGCTAACTTAGTTTGATAAAGATAAGCAAGGAGCGCAATTAAAAAGCAATTAAATCCCAGAAAATTGTTAGATAAAAAACTGAAGCAAAGATAAGGGAGAGAAAAGAACACGGAGATATTATCCTGGTTCACTCTTCACTAAAGAGCTACGTCCAGTCCTCTCTACTTGAGAGCTTTATCCACTATAACAAAAAACCCTTTTTTACAAAGTATTCAACACCTCTTCAGGCAAGTATTCTCAACCTCTTCAGGTTCTCTAAGTATTCTTTTACAGACAAGCCTCTTCAGGCTCAACAAACTAAGGTTTTGAAAAGAGTTGTGTTCTACTAACTCACTAACTGTGAGAATTCAAACTAAATCTTAGAACTCTCGGAATAAAACTCTGCGCAGAGAGTGATATGAAAGTTTAAGAACAGAGTAAGCTTGTAAGCAGAGATTTCTCGATAGCTTGTGCTTTCTTGTATGCTTGTATTTTTCCTCAAGTTCGATAACATTGCATCTTCAAGGGGTGGAGGTATATATAGCCTTTTGTCTTTGAACAAGCTTCAGTCTTCAACGGATGGAAAAAGATCTGTTCTGATCATGCATTAAATGTTTTGGTCCGTTGACTCTGATAACCTCCTTGACGCTTCTGATCAGCAAGGTAGACTATCAGGATGATAGCTATGAATGGAACTGACATATCCTCTTTGCAATCGAAAGTTGCCTTTTGTCTTTCTCAAAGAAGAAGGTCAACTTCTTTATGTGTCAGGGACAGTCTGGCTTTTGCTTTTATCCTTTAACGAATATTACAAAGAATGTTTGTCCCAAGGATATAAGCCTTTTACAGGGAATAATAAATTTAAATGCTTTACAAGGTATTCGCGCTTAAACATATAAAGCAATATTGGGCTATAGCTATTACATGAGTATCGGAAGAGTCTTTGGACTCATGGTTCTACTTATTACCGTCCAGTCTGAGTAAGACGTAAACCACTTCAAAAGGTTGGACGAGATAAAGTCTTTGGACTTTAGATAGTCTTTAGACTCAAATAAGTTTTATCCTGCACACTTAATATAAAACGTTAGTCCATAAGAAATCTTTGTTCTTCTTTAATTAGTCCTTTGTTAACATCAAAACTAAGGGATTACTTGGACCATAACCACTTTGGTTCCACCATGTGGTTGGTAACCTATTAAAAGTACTAGGTGAAACGGATTGCCAAGACATGGTTATGATTTTTTGGGTAGCCTGATCGGGGAGCGAAAGGCTCCAGTATATAAATATCACCACTGGGGACGAAGGGACCTCGTTAGATACCCCAGGCGTTAGGAGGGATGTTTGGTGTTTTCCAGAGGGTGTGGTATCTCCAGCGTAGGAAATCAAAAACCGTTGGGGTAGGAGGTCCTCAGTGAACCCACCTCTTAGGATACCCAAAGATTCGACGATATTATGATATGTGATATGTGTACATGAGAAATGTACTGATCCCTTGTGAGGGACTTGTGATATGAGAAATAGATGAAGTGCAAGGCATTCCACAAATACTCGATGGATGGATTAGAAGTCCTCTTGAGCTATGTTTGCTATATGAATGTTGTTATGTATTATTGTTGTCGTATTTGATTGAGTTGATTTATGCATGGATATGAGTGAATACTTGCGTGACTGTGTGCTATTGTGTTATTCTTATCTTGCACACCTGCATGTGCATGGGGAAATTCCCTCACTGAGTCAGTGGACTCACCCCATGTTTAACATTTCAGTTGCAGGTATCTGTGAAGCCGTCAAAAGCCTTGGATGCCATGTGAACAGTTTGATGGGTTGTACCCTTAGTTTTAAAGTTATTTATATTTAAAGTAGGACTTTGCAATTTATGTGTTGTAAATCACTCTGATGTATTATTTTTTTCGATAATTGACAGTTTTATTGATCAAGTTCTCACCAAAGCATCATAGTACCGAACTCCCTCCACCTTCTATGAAGGGTTTGAAAGCCAGTACACAATCATGTAATCTTACGTTTGAACAGCTCCAAAAAACGAAGTAAAGTTACAGAAAACACAAGTACTCTTGTCCTGTCTCAAGGCTACTCATTTATGCTAACACGCAGAATGCCTATTTGTAGCCAAAGAAACACCTTTAAAGTTATATCACAGTTTTGCAAGATAACAAATAACAAAACAACATAAAATTAAGGCCTTTCCATTTGCTCCTGTTGAAATATTTCCGCGGTGTTACTTTCACAGTATACACGCACATTTCATGTATATAGCCTTTGTCCCTTTTTGCTCCTGTTGTTGCAATAGCATTGTAGTCCCATTTCCAATCCCAATGTTATGTATCAGCCATCATCCTCTTCAAAAAAAACATGAATTTCACAGCGCTAGCTTGGAGCATCAAGACCCAACATGTTTTACTTTAATCCCCTAGTCAAATTGCACTATCTATGGAGATCGTTTGTGCCACCTCTTCTACTTCCATTTCACTTGCTACCCTTTTAATTTTATGTACCTGTACTACAAGCTGCAACAAACACTTTTAAAAAAGTAAGCAATATAGCAAAATCTGTAACACCCAAGTTTTCGCTTGCTTGTTATAAAAGTGTTGTTATATATGTTACCCTTGTTTATTATATATGTGTTATGTGTTGTACGCTTGCGTTAGATGTTTAGGGGCGTGTTTTGGGGTAGTTAACCTTAGAACGAATCAGATCAATGATCCTGATAGGGTGGCACGCCTATACTCCCGTGCAGCATGCCCGTGCCAGTTGATCAGTACGCCTGTGCTAAAGGTCAGCACACCCGTGCTCTACGTGCGCACCAGAAACGCGTTTTGGGCTCTTTTGGTCAGCCCGTTTTTCCCCAATCCTTTTTATACCTCTGTTGTTCAACCTAAAACTCATAGCCATCATTCCTAGAGTTAGAAACAGTCATCATTAACCTTTCTCTTGGGTTCCCATTGAATCCTTGAGCATCCCCAATCCTTGTTTGGATGTTCTTCGTCAAGAACACATCCCTGTGGTGTTTTTCGTTGCGTTTGGGGATAAGCTGCTAGCTTAATGTTACACCAAGGTAAGCTAACCAACCTTGTTCATCCTTTTCTTTGAGTCCTTAAGTTTAGCCTTGAACCATTTTCTCCCTGTCAAACCAGACTTCGTTGTTCGTGTGCCAGTACTGTGAACGAAAACTAGCAGGTTGTTCCCCAGGGATCTAATCGAGGTATGTTTATAACCCTTGTGTTAATTGCCTTTTCTTTTCCTTGTTTGGGGAATTAACATATCCTTTTGTCTTGGTGCTCTTGGTCAAAGCTTGTGGAACCTCTTGCACCCATTGGGGGAGTGAAGTATGGACTTCGTTCTTGTTGGCTCCTAGGATGGAATTGTCACGCCAGGTATGGGGAGTAGGGGATTACTATAACATATAGGTTCTAGGGTAACATAAAATGAGGGTTAACCGATGACCCTATTTATGTGCTATATGCCTTGGTTGATGTATGAATTGGTTATAGTTGTTTATACATAATATTAATTGCTTAATTGGTTTATATGACCTTGGCATGATGTTTATGATGATGTTGTTGATATGCCATGATTGTATGAATTGGTATGTTGAAGTTGCTATTAAAACTATGCTAATAAAAGACATAGGGATGTTAGCGCTAAGCCTAAAACTAGGATTAGTCTAATTGATGTGCATAAAACATAAAAAATGTTGATGAAGGGTGAAATTGATGCCAATGGATTAGTCAAGAACCTTAGGATTGATTCGGAGTGTTGAAATCTAAAGAAATCGCTCAGTTCCCAGAATTGAAACGTTGTAACAGTGTTGAGTACGCCCGTACTCAATATCAGCATGCCCGTGCTCTATGCCCACCAAAGCCAGCACGACAGTGCTCCCATCAACACGCCCATGTCGGAAAAACGAGAAAAAGGGACGCTATTTAGCACGCCCGTGCTCTCGTGCAGCACGCCCGTGCTCAAGCCGTGCCACTGTCAGAATTAAAAAAACTTTACTGTTTTAAATAAAAGAGATTTAATAACCTTTTGAAGTAAAAATATTACATAAGAGATTATAAAAAACGACCTTGAGGATAGTAAATCAACTAGGATAATGATATGGTAATATGTAATAATGGAGACTTAATAAAGAGATTAATTAATAAGAAGATGATGTTATCCGTAACGACGTACTGTTACCGATGTTGTTGGTTAAATCATTCTTGATGCTTAATGGTCAAGATTGATGTTGATAAATCACTTTGATGCTTATTGGTCAAAGTTGATAGCTTGTGTTAAAGGTGTTGATGGAGGTGGTTGCCATGTTGTTTATATGTTAGCATTGCATACATCATGACATAGTGTTGTTAGTTTAGGGGAAGTTACGATGACTGGGGAGTTCGTCCGAGATTATGGCGATCTGGCTGTCCGCCGTGATTCATCCGAGAGTTAGGTGAATAAAGCGCATCCATGGTGGTCCATCCGAAAGTAAGGTGGATCGGCTATCCAAGGGGTTCACCCGTGAGTTTAATGAACCGCCGGCGTTGGTGCTTATTGGCCAATGTGGATATATAACTCTGTAATCGTGTTCCTGAGTTAGTTATTGGATCCACATTGCATATGAAGTAGCTGAGTAGTTTTGCATCGTAGAACATGTTATAATGTGATATGATGGAGTACGTTATGCTATATGTTGATTTATGATGTTTTATATGTTGTGTGATCATCTTGCTAACTGCTCTATTACCATTTATTTTTATGCATACAGTTCCTTACTCCCTACTGTTGTTGTTGTTATTTTGCATGTACCTTTGATTATGCAGAGGATGGTGAGCAGCCAGTTGAGGAGTGATCCAGAGGAGATTGCTTGCTCTTAGTTTTTAGTTTATGTTTTGTTATGTTAGAGGTTTTTCGGTGCAATATCGGTAGTGGTTACCAGCTCTGATTATGTGACATCGGGATTTGGGTTTTGTTTTATGTTTATGTTTTCCGCAATAGTTGTTATTATGTTAAACGTTTTGGATCATGTGATACTTGTTACCCCTTTGGTTTTTAATTTATGGATTTTTATCGTATGATTTATTTTATCTTTATCGTATGCGGGGTAGCGGGTGTCACAAAATCAGCAGAAAAACTTCATGTCTAGCGTGTTAGCATCCTTTTAAGTCTCTAAGATTTTATGCCTATGACAACCACATTCCTTCTCTTTGAGCTCATTCTTTTGCCAATGAGTCTACGAAACTATTCACCTCCCTGCATCTATATACAAAAGATACTACCTCTAAAAGCACAAGTATATTTTTCAATTTATTACCAGAGAAGCGTAAATTCCATGGACAAGATTCAATATTGTTAACCCAAGCTAATGCATTTTTAGAATTAGATTCAACTATAATGTCCTTTTCCATAAGCCAAGCCTTTTGTAGCGACATTTCTAGAGCAAAAACTATGGCCATGAATTCTGCCTCATTGGAGTCTCTAATCGCTACAGAGGCTAAGAACTTCCCTAAAACAATACCATACTCATCTCTCAATACACCTCCTATACCTGCTTCCCCCGGTTTCCTTTTTGCTAAACCGTCTACATTCCATTTGAGCATACTCGGGGGAAGGGGTATCCATTGTATCTGTGGTCTAGCTCTACTTACTTGTCTCCATGATCTCACCCCATCAAAGCTATTAACTATATCTCCTGAGTTGAACGGGCTTTCTTTGTTCCACCCTTTCAACCAATGATGGAGTCTCATTGTAATGATAAAGGCAATAAAGTTCCAGTCGGTGGTCACTCTATTGAACACTACTTGGTTCCTTTGGAACCATAATGTCCAAACTACCACATAGAAAAGAGAGATCCATAGTTTTTATGAAAATCCCCTGTTATTGGCCCGACCTAGCAATCAAACCATTGCTCAATTGACTGACTCACTGGCATTTTGACTCACCACCATTCCTGGCACTCCGCCCACAACTTCCACACATGTTTGCAATGTAGGAATAGGTGGTTTATTGTTTATGCTCCATATGTACAAAAAGGGCATCGTGTTTCACTAGCCTGAATCAAGTTAAGCCTTTGCAACCTACTCTTGGTACTCAATCTCTGTTGTAGTACTAGCCACACCAATAATTCCGCTTTTGGTGGTGCTTGCCCTAGCCAAGACTTCCTTACAATTCCTACCGAAAGATCCTGATCCCAATAAGCTCTTGAAAAGGATTTCACTGTGAAATTCCCTTTTTGATCATGCCTCCACCACGGTTTGTCCTTGGAACTGTGTGCTAGGTTCACTTCCTTCAAGCACTCTGAAAGCTCCTCCACCATTTGCAACTCCCACTGGAAAAGTCCTCTTCTCCATACTAGATTCCAATGCCACTCTGCTCCGTCCCAGAACCCCATGTCTGCAATGCAATCCTCCTTTTGTAAGGATACGAGGTAAAACGGTGGGAACCTTCCCTTCAAGCTTGAGTTCCCTAACCATTTATCAGTCCAGAATCTAGTATTTGCTCCATCTCCTAAGTTAACCCAACACCCTTCTATTATGAATTTTCCAATTCCTTTATTCCATTGGTTAACAATCGTAATCGTGTTCCATATCCCATTGTTATTCCTTGTATTTTGTATGTTCTGTATTGGTTTGTCTGGATCCAAATTATGGATGGAGCAAATTGCTCTCTTCCAAAGTGTATTTCCTTCATAAGAGAAATGCCACCACCACTTAAAGAGCAGACCAACATTTTTTATCACTAGATCCCCAACTCTCAATCCTCCCAAATGTTTGGGTTTCTTTATAGTCTCCCATTTGATGAGTATTCCTTTCCTTAGCTCCTGCCCTGACCAAAAGAAATTCCTCTGCAGACTAATGATTTTCCTCACCACTTTCTTTGGTATTTAAAAAAGGCTCAGGTAATACAATGGTAAACTTGCAAGAACTGATTTTATTAGTACCAATCTGCCTGCTCTGGATAGGACTTTTGCTTTCCATGTGGCTAGCTTCTTTTGGATCTTATTGATAATGGGGTTCCAAACTGTCGCGTTTTTTGGATTAGCTCCCAAAGGGATGCCTAGATAGTTAATGGGTACTTCCACAAGCTGACACCCTAGTTTAGCTGCCATGCGCTCACCCCACATACCATTTCTACCCATAGCAATTAGTCATGATTTCTGGAAATTGATTTTCAAGCCTGACAGGACCTGGAAGCAATCTAAGATCCTCCTAATATTTGTCAAATTCTTCTTTTTGTCGGGCATAAGATGAGAGTATCGTCTGCAAACTGTAAATGAGATATACTGACTCTGTTTCTCCCAATCCTTACATCTTGGATGACATGTTTTTCAATTGCCGCCTTCATGAGCTAGTTAAAGGCTTCTGTGGCTAAAATGAAGAGAAATGGGGATAGTGGGTCCCATTCTCTAAAGCTCTTCTCCATCTTGAACGGGTTTATGGGGGATCCATTGACCAGAATTGACATAATTGCCGTTTTTAGGCATTCTCCTATCCACCCTCTCCATTTATTTCCAAAACCCATTAATTCCAAAAGCTGGTCTATGAAACTCCATTTGATTGTGTCATAAGCTTTTTGGAACTCCAATTTCAACAAGGCAATCTCTTTTTTGTTCTTTTTCGCCCATTGAACTACCTCGTTTGCAATCAAGCCTCCATCTAGTATCTGTCTTTCCTTTATGAAGGCCGATTGCGTTTCTACCACCAGATCGGGCATTACCTTTTTGAGCCTGATAGCCACAATTTTAGCAATGATTTTGTATATGCAGCCAACCATGCTAATAGGCCTAAAATCCTTTAACTCCGATGCTCCTTCTGTTTTGGGTATCAGCGTTACCCAGGTAGTATTTACTGCCTTGGGTAGGGATCCTCTTTCAAAGAAGTCCAATACCATGAGAGTAAACTCCTTCCCGACTGTGTCCCACATCTTTTTAACAAAACCCAAGTTAAAGCTATCATATCCCAATGCTTTTGTACACTCGCAGCTCTAGACTACTCCTTTTATCTCCTCTCTAGTAGGGGGATCTCTAGCTCCTCCCTTTGTTCTATGGATAGTCTCAAGAAGCCCTCTCCATTATGTCTTACATAGGAATCTTCCTCTGCCGCATAGAGGTTTTTGAAATACTTAATGGTTTCTTTCTTTATACTTTTAGGATCTTTTAGTACCCTGTTCCCCACTGTTCAACTCCCTATATGCTTCCTCCTTTTTCCCGCAGAGGCTATCAGGTGAAAGTACTTCGTATTCCTATCCTTCTCAGTTAACGCTTTTGCCCTTGCTTGTTGCATCCAGTACTTTTCCTTCTTTTTGAGCCACATCCATAACTGTGAAGTAAGGGCTTTTATCCTTGCTAAGTTAACTTCTGACAGGGTTTGTTGCTCATTCAGTTGGTCCAACACTTTGATTTCGTGTTCCAACTGCTTTACCCTCCTATCGATGTCCCTAAAAACCTCCTTGTTCCATTTTTTAATAGGGTTTTTAATATTTTTCTGTTTTGTATGTAGTGGCATATTTGCAAGGGTTTTCCATTCACTTTCTACCATCTTAATAAATTTTGGGTCAGTGAACCACACATCTGGCGCTCGAAATGGTTGAGGCTCCCAATTAACTTTCTCACATTCCACCTGCAGGGGCAGTGATCCGACACTGATCTTTTCAGGCCCCACAACTTTATGTCCTAAAAGATGTCTAGCCACTCCGTATCCACAAATACCCTGTCAATGTGACTTTCGGAATTGTTTCGATACCAGGTATACTTCCTACTCAGCAGAGGTAGTTCAACCATATCCATGACTGCCTGCCACTCCTGAAAATCCTTCATACTAGCAGAAATTAGGGTGTTGCCTTTACGCTCTTCAGGCCTTAGGACTTCGGTAAAGTCGCCTAGAACCATTGTGGGTGTGCTACCCCTTGTTTTAGATCTATTATCTCACCCCAGAGCTCTCCTCGTCCGTCCCTATTTGTTGGTCCATAAATGACAATGAATGCAACCAGTATATCTTTTTATACTATTTTAACTTCTAAATAGATCCATCTTTGTCCCTTTCTAATATTTTTCTTCTTGAAAGCCCCTTCATCCCAGATAACAATCAAACCCCCTCTCCATTGGAATCCGTCTCTTGATCACCAATTTCTAATACGCTGGTTATTGACGCTCGAGTGTTTCGTCTCCACCAAACCCATAAGAGCTGGGTCCTTTCAAGGACCAGTTTACGGATTGCCGAAGACTTGCCCGAGCCCCCAATACCTCTAATATTCCAACAAATAAAATTCATCATAAACTAGATAAATGAAAACCTTACATCTGGCTAGGAGCTCAAAAGCTCGAGTGGCCCCTCGGCATCCTCTTCCAATTACTTCGTCGAAGGCTGACAATTTGTTGCACAACTTCATCTTCATTCAGAGCTTTAAGATTAAGTTCTTTCCCAATTTCCCAAGCCCTTCTCGCCTCTTGCTCTACTTTGTTGATTTCATCATCGATTGACTCAGATTTTCGGTTAGGGGTCCTCGGTTTGGGGTGAAGAGGCTGCTTTTGAATTTTCTTGTGCTTCGATGGTCTCCCTTTTTTCTTTGGACAACCATTTGCAGGAATTGGGACTGTATCATCACTGATCACCAAGGGTCCAGCATGACCACTGTTTTGTGTTTGGGGATTTCCTTGATTTGGACTACTATAAGCTAGATTATCTTCTTTTCCTTCTTCTGTAGTAGAGAAAGACCGCCCAACCTTAAGGCCCAAAGTGTTTCGTGGCCCATTATCAATATTAACCATTTGCAGATGATTATTCCTGATTTGCAATTGGCCCCAAGAGGAGAGAAACCTGGTGGAGCTCCAATTGTATTTGTCCATTGGGCCAATAAAACTTCTTTTTCCTCTAAATTATAACTTATGCTTGTCGAATTTGTCTTTTGTTGGGACTTTTCCATCCAATCAAGCCGCCCACAAAGTCCTTTATCTTATACCTGATTGTTCGCGAAAACAAGGTCTCGGGGAGGTAAATGATCAATGCTATCAAGATCATTTAATTCCTATACATTGCCCCTGATTCCTAGTAAAGAGTCTCCGGGTTCTTTTTGCCCGTTGCTTTGTAACTCTGCATTCTCATCATATGTTCTTTGCATGTGTCCCCCTTCCCCATTTTCCCCTTGTGTCTCGGAAATATGGACTTGGTCACTATCTTCAAAAACTTCATTTAATTCATGTTCCTTGTCAATTAATGCTCCTTTGGCCACGTCACCATCGTCTTGCACCTCTGAAAAAATGACTTATCTTCCCACTAGAGTTTCTACAACCATGGACACTTCTGTAGACCTCAATGCTTCTGAGATTGGAGATAAGCTATTCGCCATGCAGATTGTTGGGTCCTTTTTTGTCTCTTTTACGTAGATCTCAAAGGGTGTCCCATCCACCATAAGAAGGATATGGTTTTCAATAAAGGGCAGATGCCCTGTATGAACCAAGACTTTTGTTGTCTCTATTGATGCATCTTGCTCAGTTTTCGGGTCTAAGCAAACTACATCACCTATCCTCTCCATAATTTTCCTTATATTCGTGACACATCATGCATGGGGTGGGATTCCAAAGATTTCAAGCCACACCCTCCTTCTTGAGTGCACTTCACTTGCTGACCATCTCCTTACTTTCATACCCTGTAGGTTCTCATCATCTATCCCTTGTTCATAAGCTAACACCATGGCTTCTTTAGTTCCAAAGGACAGTATAAACTTGAAGCAACCTATATCTCGGATCCCAACTATAGAAGCCCATTTTGTTGTGACTGCATTCGCTATCTCTTCAGTGTTCTTGGGGGTTTTTGTTTCAATAATGAGGCTATTCCTTAGCCAGAGCAAATTTTCCTTGCATACTTCTCCCAGAATTGCGCTAATATCTTCTGTATTTGTTTTAGGTTGAGCCGATGTACTTGCTATGTTTTTGTTTCCATCACCTTTGCTTCGCTCTCCCTCGGTGGTCTTCTGAAGATGTAACAGCATATCCTTGTAAGTCCTTGCATCTCTGTATGCATGCTGAGCTGCGGGAGTCTTGACTGGTTCCACCCTTCTCTTGGTCTCCTTCTCCCATGTTCTAGCAGCTTTGTGTTGATCAGTCTCCCTTCTCATTCCAAATCTGTATTGCTTCTTCTGCGCTCTTAAGGTTTTCAAACCTAACAAACCTAATAAACCACTTTGCAGCTGGTCTATTCTTCCTTGAAATGAAAACACTTGTAACTTTTCCAATTCTTTGGAAGAGTTCCTTCAGTTCTCCATGGTTGACTTCCGGGTGAATGTTATCAATGAAGAGAGTAAGAGTCCTTTGAGAAGTTCTATCTTGCCTCTGCCATCTTGTTCCTGGGGTTTTTGTCCTCCTGTTCTTGCTAATAGCCGAGTCGCAAGCCTTTTGAAAAGGTTGCCTGCGCCTTCCCTCTACTCTTCTCTACTCCATCTTTTCCACTCTGATGTATTATATTATTTATGTAATTAATGAATGTAATTTTTTTACTTTGGACGAAACAGATTTATATATGCTTGTTAGGCTGCGAAGGGGAAAAGAGAATCTTTGCCTTTCGGTCGGTCATGGCTACGAAACTCAGGTAATGACATTTTCTCATCACTATATAGATGATTCTTGCAAATCCCTTATTGAGCTCTATATGATGTCTCATCACTAATACCAGACCACTTAAAATAAGACAACTATCCAATGAGTGTGGCTTAGTTGGTTGCGTATGCCGAGCTTGTGGGGGAGGACCTAGGTTCGAATCCCGCAGAACAAATTCTTGGGGGGGCATTCCTATGGTACCCGTAGAAAATAAAGGGATTGAGTACCCTATGTCCAATCAGAATGGGCCGCCTTAATTAAATTGTCATGTCAATATCACGTTGGACTAAATTTTCACAATCTGATTGGATCACATAGCCACGGGTATGGTACCTAGAGGGTATGTACCATAGATTTTCTCTTCTTGGGGAGAGGCGAAAAACCTTAATTGTAAGAGCGGAGATTAGTCTTATAACGGGTTTAAAAGATCTAAGTTTGTGGGATAATTCTTGGATCCACTAGTGAGCTAAAAGCCCTAATTACAGTGGATTCCAACAAAAAAAAAAAATTAAGACAATCTAATATGAAAACAATACAACGAATATAAACATATAAAAGTTAAGATCTTTGAACAAACCCAGTAATTAGATGAATGATATAGGCAACAACGCCTATAATGCTCATCCAATCAATCAAGTGACCAAATCTTCACCCTCGAGGAAAGCCAGAAATAAGAAACAAAAGATACAACAAAGCTCCAATAAATGGAAAGTTTGTTTTGGGAAACTAAGTGAAACGTTTTTTAATATATTAAATATATTATTTTTTTATACAAAATTTTTTTATTGATCTCTTAAATAATGTTCTAAAGGCACTCGTTAGCATTCTCCTCATTTTTAATATCAAAAGCAAGTAGCTGAACACACAATGTTATTAAGAAATGATAGTAAAATATTACCCTTTTTTATTTTCTTTTAATATTAACTTGCAATGTTGCTTGAATCAAAATAAAAACTTGCTATTCATCAAAAAAAAAAAAAACTTGCAATGTTTTTTACTATTTTTACTGCTTACTAGCTTGTACTAAAAAAAAAAAACTAATATATGATTGGTCCGAATAGTAACGGGGCTCGGTCCCTAAACAAGTAAGCAAGGATTCGATCTCTTGACTCTTATGTATGGAAAAAATCTAGTTGGGAGAGATTAGCCCTTCAATGCAGTCCAGTATCTCGAGTGATTAGTATTCGCATTTGCGCACAAAATATCTTGAAAAAAAAAAAAACTTGTACTAAAAAAGAGTATGAAAAATATTACGAACAAAAAAAATATTTAGAAGACTAAAACGGAAAAAGTAATTATTGGGATCAAATAAAATATGAGTTTAATTTAAATATGTTTTTTGCTTAATTTTAATGCATTGTTAGTGAAACAATTTCTGTTAACAATTAATCATGCATCACTTCATATGTCACTTATTATTATAAAATTCAAATAATTTTAATTGTGTGATAATGAATAATTGATTAATAATATAAAAAGTTTTTATATTGATAAAGTATTACAATTAAATCCATAAAATATTTCATTATCAAACACATGTGGGAAATATATGGCATATAAAAATATGCAACATGTGGCAAAGCTGAGGCTACTGATTCATTTATTTTTAATTTATTCCCTTAGCTACTGAGTGATCTATATTAAATTTTTTAATAATTTGTTAATTTTGCAATCCATATTTCCATTGCTAATTTTATTTTTTATTTACTATGCAAAATCTGTTTTTCTTTAAGATTTAGTTTTTTTTTTGGTAAAAGATTTAGTTATTAGTAAAAACTTAGTGATTGAGTTTTGGGTCACTTATTTAAGTAATTTAGCAACTAATAGTTGGTCACTAAAAATTTAATATATATTTAAATATTATTTAAAGTATTATTTTATTTTTAATTTAGCGATTGATTTTTTTATTTTCAAAAGTAATAAAAACATGGATTTATTTATTATTGGTGTTCTTAATGTTTGCATTTATGTTTTTTTTCCCAATTATGCTTACCTGGATCTTTTGTGATTAAACATGAATTCAAAATTGACTTGACTCTTGTGTGGGGTGAAACTTTAACTTGCAATACGTGAATATGTGAATTTTGGTTATAGTCCTTATAAATTTTTTTTTTTGTTTTTGTCCTTCTAAAATCTAAAATCATTATTTTTGGTTTCTATTATCATGTGACATATGTTACCTACTTATTTGTCTAACAGAAGGTCATATGATCATCCAAAGTGACATCCAATGACCTCTGTGGTGTCATGTTATCGTATAATTCCCCTAAAATTTTCTTGAACCTTAAAATGAATTATATTTATCTACCCTAAAATGAATGTTATGGACTAAAAATAGTGATTTTAAATTTTAGAGGGATGAAAATAAAAAAAAAAAATAATTTACAGGGATTAAAACCAAAATTTATTCATTTTATAAGGATCAAAATTAGTAATTTTATATTTTAGAGGAATAAAAACCAAAGACATATTTTTTCAGGAACCAAAACCAAAATCCGCTCATTTTCTAGGGACTAAAAACACATTTAACCCTTATATTTATTTTAATATCAAAGGCAAGTATCTAATAAAGACAAAGCTAATAAGTTTACCCAAAAAAAAAAAAAAGACAAAGCTAATAAAAAGTTTACAAAATATTACTTCTTTTATTTTAAAATCAACTTGAAATATTGCTTGTACCAAAAAATAGTATGCATATTACGTACAAAAAAAAATGTGATTGGTCCGAATGGTAACGAGTTTAAATCCCTTAACCAAGTGGTCAGAGATTCAATCCCCGACTCTTGTGTGTATGAAAAAAATCTGATTGATTGAAATCAGCCCTTAAATATCCTCCAGTATCTCGAGGGTTGAGTATGGAGGATACCTTTAAAAATAAAAAAAAATATTACAAACAAAAACAAAAAAATTTAAGAGGAAAAAAAGGAAAAAGTAATTGTTGGACTAAATAAAATATTTCATTTTCAAACACAAATGGAAAATATATGATGTATACAATAAAGTCCCACTTCATTAATATAATATCTACATGATTTATATTCAGGTGATTCTTGCAAATCCCATATTGAATTCTGTGTGGTGTCTAATCACAGATACCAAACCACCTAAAATAAGACAATCTAATACAACGAATACAAACATATAAAAAACTTAAGATCATTGAACAGATCATGTAATTAGATGAGTGATATAGGCAACGCTTATAATGCTCATCCGATCAATCAAGTGACCAAATCTTCACCCTCAAGGAAAACAAAAAATAAGAAATAAAAAAATACAATAAGGCTGCAGCTAGTGCATGTACAATATGAGATTTGTAATTGTCACGATTTTCAAGGATTTAACTAATATATGATAACTTTAACAAAACAAACCTTACCAACTTTGATTGTTTTTGTTTCCTTCATTTCTTTGGGAGGCATGGAATATCAACTTGCAATATTTATTTTTAGGTGAATTCTCCGGTATCTAAAAAATGAATGGATAAAAGTTAACATGTTCAATCAAAATATGTCACCTCAATTAAATAAATCAAGTTAGTGGATCATGTCAAATAATTTTCACCATCTAATTAGAGCACTTAAGCGAGGTAAACATTTACCCATCCCTTTACTGGATATGTGAGAATTCATCATATATTTAATGTCAAAAGCAAGTAACGGAACACACTGTTAATAAGAAATGATAGTAAAATATTAATAAAAGAGGTTGTTTGGTTCTATACGTTTTTTTTTTACTTTTCACATCGGTCTTATAAGTTTTATTTTTTTCAAATTGATCCTACACATTAATTATATTCTGTTTTCATATTAGTCATTTCCGTCAATTTCAACAACGCCGTCAGTTTTGACCTGACGTGGCTATCACATTAGTCCTACACGTGGATTTTGATCTGACACCATAAGGTCGAAATTGACTGAAAGAACTAACGTGAAAACGGAACATAACGTGTAGGACCAATTTGAAAAAAATAAAACTTATAGGACCGATGTGAAAAGTAAAAAAAAAAATGTATCAGACCAATCAATCTATTTTGCCTAAAATATTACCTTTTTTTATTTTCTTTTAATATTAACTTGCAATGTTGCTTGAATCAAAATAAAAACTTGCAAAGCTGCTTACTTTTTTTACTACTTTCTAGATTGTACTGAAAAAGGTTATGCAAAATATTAAGAACAAAAACAAAAAAATTAGAAGACTACAACGGAAATAGTAATTATTGGGACCAGATAATACATGAGTTTAATTTTAATGCATTATTAGTATAAAGTTTTTACATCATTAACTAATCATGTATCTCCATGTGTGACTTATTACTTAAAAATTTAAATAATTTTAATGGTGTGTCAATGAATGTTTGATTAATAGTATAAAGAGTTTTTACGTACATTGATAAAGATGGCATAAAGATATGTAACATGTGGCCATGCTGAGTCTATTGATTTATTTTTTTTAATTTTAATTGGTTCCTTAGCTACTGAATAATCTATTGTTAAATTTTTAGGATTGTAATTAGATTGGTTTGGATGGGATTGGGTGGGATTACCCTATTTTTTAATTTAATTTTTTAGTTTTAATTTTCAAAAAGTAGTAAAAAATTGTTAAAAAAATCAGAAAGGGACGACGACCTATGTAACACCTTTCGTTATATTAGTAACTCATAATTGAAAACATTGAGAATTTCCTTTTTATAGATTTGTAAATTAATGTAACAATTTAAAACTCCATAATTATTGTTTGAATAATGTTAAAAGTTCTTACATCATTGAAATCCATTACTTCAAAATAGGGCGTCTCGAAACCCAAAATAAATAAAGATTGAAGTATTAGTGCTAAAAAGGATGCAAACTGGACTTTGTCAAATTTTTATACATTCATTGGAGCATCTATTTTTTTTTTTTTTTTTGCAATATCATATCTGTTTTTAAAAACCAAAGTTTGATTATGATTGATTTTGTTGATTGCATTAGGGGTATAATTGGTGTTGATTGTTGAATGTTGAATACTTGGTTTTTTTTATATGTTGTTCAATGTTGTTTTTTGATTGCTGAATGCAGGGGAATGTGCAGAAAGCAGTGAAAATGGTAATTAAAAAAAGGTGGAGAATAGTCATCGTTTCTTTAATAAAACGCTATCGAAGTTCAAATTAAGATAACGCTTTACTGAAATCGCGCTATCGTTTTTGGGTAACTAAGATAACACATTTTTATGTCAACATTATTTTAATTCCGACCCCACGTCAGCATCGCGTCCTGGAAGCACATTTTAATGTGAACTACTATATCGTTTCATTGAGCAAACGTTATTGTAGTTAAATCTACGACAACACTTCGAAAGCGTTATCGTTGTTTACAACTTTCAATAGCGCCAATAAAGATAGCGCCCGAAGACGCTATCAAATTTCAAAAATACGTTTTATTAAATCCCGAATCTATTGTAGTGCTTGAGTTCTTGCATCATAAAACTCCCCAAAATCATTAATTAGATTCAAAATGCATGACATTTGCACCATGGAAGGGTGAGAAAAGGTTGTTTATACTCACCTCTTGTAAACCTCCAAAAATCTTGTAACGCTTCCTACAAACAAATCCTAGAGTCGCCTTCTTTAACCATTTCAACTCTTCAATAGTCTAAATTAATCATTCCTACCTTTGAATTAATTATCTTACTTCTCTAAGTCTAATAATTTTTAGATTCAATTTTTGGGATGTTTATTTTTTCTCTCCTCCTTTAAGAATTTCGTCTTCGAAATTAACACTATATATACTCAAGCAATATGTCTTACATATAGCACATTTAACAACATTAAGAGTTAATGTACCTTAGTTAGCAACATCCAGATACCGATGCATAATAACCTCTTCAAGCTCCTATGTAGCCTCTTCTGGAGTCAATCCCTCCTAAAGCACCTTCACTAAAGGAATCGTCTTGTTCCTCAAAGTTCTAATACTCTTGTCAATGATCTGAATAACCTTGGGCTTAAAGATCAAATTATCCTTTAATTGTACTTACTCAGGAACTATCACGTGTGAAACATCGAGTATGTATTTCCAGAATTAAGAAACATGGAAGACGTCATGAAGATTTGACAACTATGGTGGAAGAGCCAATTGGTAAGCAACAAGTCCGACTTTTTTTAGAATTTGAAAAGGAACCATGAACCGAGGACTTAACTTTATCAATTTCATTGACCTCCCCACCACAGTCTGAAGAGTGACTCTCAAGAATATATGTTTCCCTTCCTCAAATTCAAGGCTTGCTCCACTTGTTGGCATAACTCTTTTGTCTACTCTACGCAATGTGCATTCTCTCTAATCACTCGAATCCTTTCTGTGGCCTCTTGAACCAAATCAAGTCCTAGCAAGGTATTATCACCTACTTCACACCAACATAAAGAAGAGCTACACTTTCTTACATAAAGAGCTTCATAGGGTGTCATACCTATGCTAGCATGATAACTATTATTATACACAAACTCTATGACAAGTAGATACTTATCCCAACTCTTTCCCTCATCTAAGACACACGCTCAAAGCATGTCCTCCAGGGTCTGAATTGTTCTCGCTGACTGACCATCTATTTAGGGATGGTAGGTTGTGCTAAACTCAATCTAGAACCAAAAGCTTTCTAAAAAGCTCTTCCAAAATCTAGAGGTAAACCTGAGGTCTCTACCTGATACTATAGGGATGGATATGCCATGAAGCTTCAATATCTATTTGATGTACAAGTCTTCCAACTTATCTACGCTATAAGTCATTCTAATTGGCAACATATGACATCTAAACCCAAACAAGTCCTAGGTAACTGAATCACAAAATCCATAGAAATTTTCTCCCATTTCCATTTAGGAATCTCTAAAGTCTGCAACAATCCTAAAAGTCTCTGATGTTCTATCTTAAACTTCTAACACACTAAACACTTAGCCACAAGCTAGCTATATCCTTTTTGATTCCTGGACACCAATACATGTTTAAATCTTGATGCATATTAGTTATTCTTGAATGCTTGGTGAATTTTTCCTTATGAGCTTCCTCTACTACTTTCTCTCTAAGGCTCCCTTCCTTAGGAACACCGATCCTATTCTTAAACAACACTAGCTAGACCTCTTTCCGAAACTTTTTCCGATGACCTTTTCCGGTTGACCACCCCCATCTGAAGCGCATCGTCCTACACGGCCTATAAATTTGACATTTAATTTATATTTATTCAAGATTATAACTTAATTATGGTGATATAACCACTCAAAAAAGTTTTGTTTCTTTGTTTTAAATATTTTTCCACTTTTCTATCTATATCAATGATTTAAGAACCAAACCAATCGGTTTAACTAGTTGAACCAGAAACCAGCCTTGTCTACCATTCGGTTCTGTGACACCTGCTACCCCGCATATGATAATATTAAAATATATCATATAAAATAAAATCCATAAATTAAAAACCAAAAGGGTAACAAGTACCACATGATCCAAAACGTTTAAACATAAATAGCAACTGCAAAAAATATAAAGAAAAACAAAACCCAAATCCCAATGTCACATATCAGAGCTGGTAACCACTACTAATAATATATCGGAAAAACAAACTAAACATAAACCAAAAACTAAGAGCAAGCGATCTCCTCGGGATCACTCCTCAACTGGTTGCTCACTATCATCTGCATAACCAAAGGTACATGCAAAACAACAATAGTAGGGATAAGGAACTATACGTATAAACATAAACGGTAATAGAGCAGTTTAGCAAGATGATCATACAGCATATAAAACATCATAACATAATATATTATAGAATATTCCATCATTGCACATTATAAACATGCTATGCGATGCAAAACTACTCCGCTACTCCATATACAATGCGGATCCAATAATTAGCTCAGGAAGATGATTTCGGAGTTACATATCTATATTGGCCAACAAGCACCGACGCCGACAGTTCACCAAACTCACAGGTGGATCCCTTGGATAGCCAATCCACCTTACTCTCGGATGGACCACCATGGATGCGCTTGATTCAACTAACTCTCGGATAAATCACCGTGAACGATAAGTTCGCCATACTCTCGGACGAACTTCCCAATCATCGTAACTTCCCTTAAACTAACAACTCCATGTCATGATGCATGCAATTCTAACATACAAAAAACATGGTTACCACCTCCATCAACTCATTAATAAGGCTATCAACTTTGACCAATAAGCATCAAAATGATTTATCAACATCAAACTTGACCAATAAGCATCATCATATAATATATAAAACATTATAACATAACATATTATAGCATATTCCATCATTTCACATTAAAAACATGTTATGCGATGCAAAACTACTCCACTACTCCATATGCAATGTGGATCCAATAACTAGCTCAGGAAGATGATTTCAGAATTACATATCCATATTGGCCAATAAACACCAACGCCGGCAGTTCACCAAACTCACGGGTGAACCCCTTGGATAGCGGATCCACCTTACTCTCGGATGGATCACCACGGATGCGCTTGTTTCACCTAACTCTCGGATGAATCACCGCGGACGGTTAATTCGCCATACTCTCAGATGAACTCCCCAGTGATTGTAACTTCCCCCAAACTAACAACTCCATGTCATGATGCATGCAATGCTAAGATACAAACAACATGGTAACCACCTCCATCAACCCATTAACAAGGCTATCAACTTTGACCCCGGAGCATCAAAGTGATTTATCAACATCAAACTTGACCTATAAGCATCAAGATTGATTTAACCAACAACATTGGTAACAGTACATCGTTACCAATAACGTCCTCATCTTATTGAATAATCTCTTTATTAAGTCCTCATTATTAAATCTTACCTTATTATCATCCTAGTTCATCAACTATCGTCAAGGTCATGTCTTATAATCTCTTATGTCATATTTTATCCTCAAAGGTTATTAAATCTTCTTTTATTTAAAACTGTGAAGTTTTCCTAATACTGACACTGGCACGGTCTGAGCACAGGCGTGCTGCACGAGAGCACGGGCGTGCTAAACAACGTCACTTTTCTCGTTTTTCCGATACGGGCGTGCTGCTGAGAGTACGGTCGTGCTGGCTTTACTGAGCGTCGAGCACATGCATGCTCAAATTGTGCACGGGCATGCTCAAATTGAGCACGGGCGTGCACAACACTGTTGCAGCGTTCTCAGCATTGAAAACTTAGTATTTTCTCTAGTTTTCAACACTCCAAATCAACCCCTTAGCATTAATATCACACCTCATCGACATCTTTATGTTTTATGCACATCAATTAGATTAATCCTAGTTTTGGGTTCAACGCCAACATCCCTATGTTTTTTATTAACATAGTTTAACAACAGTTACAACATACCAATTCGTATGATTATGGCATACCAACAAATATTATCAGCAACATCATATAAATCATGCCACGGTCATATAAATCAAATAGACAATTATCATCATGTATAAACATCCATAACAATTTCATACATCAACTAAGGCATATAGCACACAAGTAGGGTCATGGGTTAACCCTCATCTTACGCTACTCCAGAATCTTTATGTTCATACTAATCCTTTCTCCCCATTCCAAGTGTGACGATTCCAGCCTAAGAATCAACAAGAGCGAAGTCCACGCTTGACTCCTTTGAACGGGTTTGACAGGTTCAGCGAGCTTTGACCAAGAACGTCAAGGCAAAAGGATAAGTTAATTCCCCAAACAAGAAAAAGGAAAGAGAATTAACATAGGGTTTACAAACATACCTCGATTAGATCCTTGGGGAATTAATCTGCTAGTTGTCGTTCACAACACTAGCACACGAACAACGAAGTCTAGTTCGATAGGGAGAAAACTGTTCAACACTAAACTGAAGGATTCAAAAGAAAGGATGAACAGAGTTGACTATCTTACCTCGGAGTAATACATAGCAAGCAGCTCAACCCCAATCGCAACAAAAAACACCAAAGGGTTATGTCTTTGATGAAGAACACCCAACAAGGATTGGAGAACGCTCAAGGATTCAATGGGAATCCAAGAGAAAGGTCAATGACGACTGTTTCTAACTCTAGGAATGACGGCTATGAGTTTTTGGTCGAGCAAAAGAGGTATAAAAAGGATTAGGGTGAAATGGGTCAACCTAAAACCCAAAACGCGTTTGTGGTGCGCGCTTAGAGCATGGGCGTGTTGACCTTGAGCAAGGGCGTGCTGATCAATTAGCACGGGCGTGCTGCACGAGAGCACGGGTGTGCTGTCCTATCAGGATCATTGATTGGCTTGTTCTAAGGTTAACTACCATAAAACACGTCCTTAAACATCTAACGCAAGCATAACAACACATAACATATATATAATAAACATATACAAGCGTAGAGGTGAAAAACAGGGTGTTACAGGTTTAATCCAAAAAAGCGGAAGTCTTAAGGAATTAGGAAAAAAAAACCATTTGAACTAGATTAAAACCAGATGAACCGTTGAATCGGACCAATTTATTAAATACCGACCGGTTCAATGCTTATGTTATTTTTTTAATTTTTTTCTTGTAAAATTGATTTGGATGAAATATTGTCAAACATATTAAATTGAGGATAAAACCAAGTTTGCACCATCTAAATATGGGTTTAGGCCGGGCAAACTATCATCGGGGTTTAGTTCGATATGAACACCAATATAAAGATTTTCCGTTGTTTCAATGTGGATTTTCTCCAAAGTTGCATTTTTCAAGGACTAACATGCTTTTGTCAACTATTGTCTAGTCTTGTTAAATGTTAATGCAGTTAACAACTTTTTTGTTAAACTGAGTTAACAATTTTTTGTTGAACTGAGTGTGAAAGCATGAAAGTGTTTAATTTTAGCAGTTTTTTATTTTAAAATCCTTTGCATGGTTGATGAAAAGATATGGACATTGCATTTTTGTTTGGTTATTTGAGATTTGATGTTTATATTTATATTATGAAGATTTGTATTATTTATTTTTTACTAAATGAAGGTTTGTATTTGTTATGTATTTTTATGGATTTCACTTATGAATTATGATCTGCATGTAATACCTATGAAGTCGGGCAGTTTTTTTATTTTAAAATCTGTTGCATGGTTGATGAAAAGATATGGGCATTGCAATGTTGTTTGGTTGTTTGAGATTTGATGTTTGAATTTATATTATGAAGATTTGTATTTGTTATGTATTTTTATGGATTTCACTTATGCATTATGATCTGCATGTAATACCTATGAGGTAACATCCCAAAATTCCTATAGCTATATTTTAACTATTTGTGTGAATAACTTGACTGAGAACACAACCTGATTAATAATAATCATACGAATAGTTAATAATTGAAAATTCATATTGAGTTTCAATTATGAGCTTAATGACCATAAAATATTGTTTTGAGCTTGCTATGTTATTTTGAGTCGGGACACTCACTAATAACCTATAGTTGTTAAAACACTAGTTGGACGTGAATGAAACTCATAAAGAAGTCCAAGGGTAATTTGGTCTTTTCGCAAGGAATCTTAGATATTTTCTAATTAGCCATCATGACAAATGATGAGTCATAGGACAAGGATGGAATTCCATTAGTTCCTAGGGGTAAAATGGTCTTTTCCATCACAAAATATTGTAGATATTTCTAAAACCAATCATGACTATGGTGAGTCATGAGGGCAAGGGTGGAATTTCATTAGTTCTTAGGGACAAAAGAGTAAAATCACCTAGGGACACAAATGGTATTTCACTAAAAGGCTAAGGGCAAAATGGTCTTTTTGCCATAAAATATCTAGATATTTTTAGAGAGGTAATCATGACATGTAGAAGTAATTATGACTAGTGGTGAGTCATGGTGGTGACTCACCCACTGACTCATCACACTCAAGTGACCCGCATCTCTCGTCCGGTATCCGGTTTTGTCACTACGCGTCCGTTTTCGACTTCGTCGATTTCCCGATTTAATATTTCGCCCGAATAAAATATTTTATTTCATCTTTCGTGAAATATTTCAAAGTAACCAAAGTCGTTAGGAATTCGATATATGTGACACCCTCAAAACCCGTGCCACTTTTGTAACTCAAAACATACGTTCAATCGATAAATCAAATTTCGCTGGTTTTACTTTCGGAAAATAAATCCTTTGCATAATTAGATTCTGAAAATTGTGATAAAATTTTTTCTTATCAATACTCTTAAGCCACCACTCCAAATAGAACAGAACTACTCATATATAACAATATATATATGTACATCAACTAAAGCTATGGACAACACGTCCCTTTACAAAAGAACGATAAAAGATGAACTTCTAAAAAGCTATAAACTAGGCAGCGACAGTCTGGAACCATATCTCTAAATCCTATGGCCATCAGTAGCCATTAACAGACTACCAAAAACCGCTGCCTCAAAAGAAAGTCTACACCCTAAGCTGATCCAACTAATGGAAGCCATTGGACAATCCTCCAGAGGAAGGTCCAATGCTAGAACCAGGAGAAGAACCCTGGGAACCTACGTTCCCATTCTCCTGTGGATGGGGCTCGGAAGCATCCGAAAGATGATCCTCCGGGTCCTCCCGAGGATCCTCCTCAGGGTCTTCCTCCTCCTCCACATCCTCCACTACGTGCTCATCCGCTACCAAAACAAAAGGCGGGGGAGGTGTTTGTGGCGGCTGCTGCTGCGGGGACTGTGCAGCGGGGGCGACATGCTCGATCACACCCTGCTGCATAAGGGCCTGCAGCATCATCCCAATGGGAGGTAGAGGTACCTAGATGGTCTCCACAGTACGAGTGCTCTTGCGAGGTCCCGTCTCCGTCGTCCCGCTCACTGTGCTGACTGGTCCTGTGTATGCCGCGCTTCCCATTCCCGGGTGGATAACCCACGCGGCTGGGTCAGTCCTTCGGTCAAAAACCAGGATGCGCATCCCCGAGTGCGCTAGGTGGCCTGGCATCGGCTCCATCTGTAAACAAGATATAATATATATACCAAAGGACAACCAGTCCAAAAACATGCAAGGGTGAGAAACCAATATATGAACCCAAAAACGACAACTATATGCCCAATCCAAACAACAGATTCATATAATGTAACTCACTCAAATCATCATACATCATATAGTATAGCATGTATAATCAAGTACTAATAGCAGTAAAGGCACAAGGGCTTCGTACCCCACAATCAACGTTATCCTCTAAACGTATGCATGGCACTTCCATATATTTCAACTAATATTCAAACTAGATTTCTTGAAATCCCATCACCATAACCACGAGTTGATCAGACTCAACGTTATTGCCCCGCAGGATACAATAACAAACGCCAGAATCCATAATTGGCCAAACGTGAGCACATAACCCTTTCTAGGAAATAATACATGGACGCGTATGTCAGTGGTGCTCACGATGTATAAGTCATACTATATTGTCCTCATCACTGGGCACAATACGCTCTCCCTGGCACGTATGACATCATTGTCCGTCAAGGCACAATGTTACATAATGACACAAGTCATCTCAGGTTCCCCTTGCCTATCAAGGTCCCCCGTTCCACGGCACGTCTGCCCAACACACAAAATGCATGAGAAAACTATCTAGTTTCCGATAATTGATCTTTGTCGCATCAATATTTCCTCGTTGTAGCATCAACGCTAACAACCACCATAATGTCTTAGACTCTTTAAGCCTCAAAAACATTTTCTCAAAACAGGACATTTAGTCCAAAAACAACTCAAATCCCAAAACATCCCTAGCCGATGCACCAGTCTAGAACGTTGGATTCAAGATTATAAAAACATCCTCAGGCTTACAAGACCACAAAGATCGTCCCTAAGCGGACAGGACCACAAACTAACATGGATCCTTGATCCACGTGTTCTGCAGAACCCTAGAATCCGGACGTCCCGGTTTCTAGTTTCTAAACTTTAAAACCACTTTTCTTGAAAACTTGAAAACCAAAAACCCAAATCTCCGATACTTATACAAAGTCATCGGGATCGGTTTTCCATAAAACAAAACTTGGTCTAAAGACCATTTCTTTTTCTTTCGTTGTTTTTCGGTGAAATACGAACTTAAAACAAAGCTTTCAAAACCCATTTTTCTTGAGTAAACTCATATGACCTTGAAAACCACATAAACACCTTTGCTCAAAGGGTCAACTTATCAAATTAGGACAATTGAAGGTTTCTAATGCCCTATTTGCTTTTAAACTTCACTTTTCATTGTTAAAACACATTTCGGACTTTTAAAGCTTTTAAGTTACACGATGTCGGATCCTAATCAAAATTAGGTCCTCTAATGCCTTAAATCCCACAGCAGGGCACACAATACATCCATATAATCATTCAGCAATTATAGCATGCATTCAACTATATCAGCAGTTATATCATACATACTCAAATCAACAGCAGTAAATCAAGTAATCAACCAACATCAGATACTGACTATTTAAATACAATACAAACACCGATGCAGCACATAGCTGTCGGAAATGGAGTTCCTCAGGTTTATCCCCTTACCTCTCGTAGCTTCCAGCTAAGTTATGAACACCAGATCAACTTGATCACTGGCCCAGCACGCTGCCGATCACTACATACACGCAAATCATAACAGCATTAACTTACAAAACAGAGATTTCTCCTAATGCACCACCCCTAAGGTTCGGCCCTATTACACTAAAAATAGCTCGGGAGCTCCAAAATTTCTCATTTTCTGGATAACACCCTAACTAAGTGTGACAGCCCTAGATATCAGATCAGATCATCAAAAACCAACCAAAACCCTACCCTACACACATAGGGGGTTTCGGCCTCCACCTAGAAAATATAGCTAGGGAGATTTCTTGGCTCTAAGCTCTTGGATCATACAAGTATGTCATGAACCTAGGCCATAGAAATTGGTTTGGTACAGATACGATTTTCCTACAATTTTTCATAGATTTTCAAAGATTTTAGGGACAAAACCCTAACATCTTTGATCATAAAAATATGAGGAGAGAAAGGAGAGATTGAGAGAGATAGAGATGGAATACTACCTCCTATGATGATCCACTCCAAGATTGATGAAGGTTGCTTCACAAAAATCCAAGCTTTTAGCCTTCAACAATGGAGATTTTGATGAGAGTAAAAGAGAAAGGAGAGAAAGGAAGAAGATAGAGTTGAGAGGAAGGGGCTGCCGAAAAAATGAGAAAGAGAATGGGAGGATAAGAGTGAAAGTTGATAGATATTTAGGGTTTTAATACTTTAATAATAGGAGAGGTAATTTGTAATAGAAATTAACCAAGGGCAATTTGGTCAATTCTCATTCCGATATTTGTAATCATCCCGACACTGGTATGAATCCTCAAATAACTTGATACAATTTTGGCATGAAAAACATCTGATCGTGGGTCTCGAAAAACCCTAAGACAGCTCGAATCATCTCCTCGATCGATTTTCGGCCCGAATATAAAATATTATTTATATTTTGGGCGTCAGGACACATTTTAGGAAAAAGATAGAGGATCAAATTCTAAGACTAATGGTCTCGTCCATTAGTCAAGATTTGGTCGTGATAGTAGAAAAACACTATCATCTGACAAACATAGATCGGGTTTTGTTTGAGTTTTCGGCCCAAAACTTAACCGTAGGCTCCTACGATTAGATGAAACAAGACTATGATTTTTGTTTTCCCAAAATCATTTTCTAAAACATAGATAAAAATATAAACTCATTAATTGAGTTTATCGTCCTTAGAAAGCACGAAAAATCGGAGTGTTACATTACTATCCCCCTTAAAATAATTTCATCCTCGAAATTACATACCTGTGAACAGATAAGGATATAGTTCTCTGATCTTGTCCTCTCAGTCTCCCAAGTTGCTTCTCCAGTTGTATCATCCCAAATAACCTTGACTAAAGAGATTTGTTTTCCCCTCAGTTGTCTGACTCTCTTGTCCTCAATCCTTACAGGTGCGGTCTCATAAGACAGATTCTCTTTCAAGGGTACTCGATCCGGTTCAATTACATGATATGGATCAGGAATATACTTCCTTAATTGTGAAACATGAAAAACATTATGTAAATTTGAAAGAAAAGGAGGTAAAGCAATTTGGTACGCTACTGGACCAATACGCCGAAGAATTTGGTATGGTCCAATGAATTTAGGAGTGAGTTTTCTGGATTTCATTACCCGGCCTACCCCAGTCTTTGGATTGACTCTCAGAAACACATGATCGCCTTCTTGAAATTCGAGAGGTCGTCTTCGCTTATCCGAGTAACTCTTCTGCCTGCTCTGAGATGTCCTCATCCTTTCACGAATCTGTTTGACTTTATCAGTCGTCTCTTGCACAACCTCGGGTCCTAGAATCGTACTTTCTCCATCATGATACCAACAAAGAGGAGTTTGACATTTCCTTCCATATAGAGCCTCATAGGGTGCCATTCCTATGCTTGAGTGATAACTGTTATTATACGTGAATTCAATCAGAGGTAACAGTTCATCCCAACTTCCTCGATTATCCAACACGCAAGCTCTTAGCAAATCCTCTAACGATTGAATCGTTCTTTCTGTTTGTCCATCCGTCTGACGATGGTATGCTGAACTTAGGCGTAACTTGGTTCCCAAAGCTTGGTGTAAGCTTTCCCAAAAACGCGATGTAAACCTCGGGTCTCGATCCGAAACAATGCTTGAGGGTATTCCATGTAATCTAATCACTTCTCTTATATACACCTCAGTCAGTTTCGCTACTGTGTAGTTTGTCTTGACAGGTAAGAAATGTGCCGATTTCGTCAACCTATCCACAATTACCCAAATCGAATCAAAATTCCTTGATGTTCAGGGTAAACTCACTACGAAATCCATAGAGATACTCTCCCATTTCCACTCCGGTACATCTAGGGATTGCAGCATCCCTCCAGGTCTCTGATGTTCTACTTTTGCTTTCTGACAAGTTAGACACGATGCAACGTATTCTGCAACTTGTTTTTTCATGCCTGGCCACCAAAATCTTTGTTTCATGTCCTGATACATCTTGGTTGCACCAGGATGAATGCTTAATCCACTCTTGTGGGATTCTTCTAGAATCATCTTTCTCATCTCAGGATTGTTGGGTATACAAACTCGTCCATTACACTTTAAAATTCCGTCTACTCCCAAACTAAACTCACTAGCTTTCCCTTGTTCCACCAACATCTTTTTCTCTTGAAGAGATTCATCAGTAGCTTGTTGTTCACGTATCTCTTCCATTAATCCATTGGAGATCTTAAGCATTCCAAAGCTTAGTTTCTTAGGACTTATCTCCAACCCCAAATTTAGATCACGAAACTCTTCAATCAGTTTCAATTCTCTCACCATCATAGTTGAAATATGAACGGCCTTCCGGCTCAAAGCATCTGCCACGACGTTCGCCTTCCCTGGATGGTATTTCAACGTGAAGTCGTAATCCTTTAAAAATTCCATCCATCGTCTTTGCCTCATATTGAGCTCCTTCTGATCGAACAGATATTTCAAACTCTTGTGATCACTGAAGGCATCGAACTTTGCACCATACAGATGATGTCTCCATATCTTTAGTGCAAAAACCACTGCAGCTAATTCTAGGTCATGGGTGGGATAATTCTTTTCATGAATCTTTAACTGCCGTGATGCATAAGCCACCACCTTGCGGTGTTGCATCAGCACACAACCTAGGCCTTGATGTGAAGCATCAAAGTATACTTCATAAGGTTCACTCGGTTCTGGAAGTATCAACACTGGTGAAGTAATTAGAAGTTCCTTAATCCTTTGGAAACTTTCTTCACACTGATCAGTCCAAACAAAAGGTTGATCTTTCCTCGTCAGTTGAGTCAATGGTGACATAATCTTAGAGAATCCTTCAATAAACCTTCGGTAGTAACCGGCTAATCCAACAAAACTTCTTATCTCGGTTACAGTCTTTGGTTTTTCCCAAGAAAGTACAGCTTCTACTTTAGCAGGGTCCACAGAAATTCCTTGTTTTGTGATAACATGACCCAAAAACCCGACTTCTTCTAGCCAAAACTCACACTTAGAGAGTTTCGCATACAACATCTTCTCCCGCAAAACATGAAGAACTTGCCGTAAATGCTCCTCGTGTTCTTCACGATTCTTAGAATAAACCAGAATATCGTCGATGAACACTACAACAAACTTATCAAGAAATGGACGAAAAATCCGATTCATGTAGTCCATGAAAATAGCAGGTGCGTTCGTCACTCCAAAAGGCATCACGAGGTACTCGTAATGTCCGTAACGAGTTCTAAAAGCGGTCTTTGGTATATCCTCCATTTTCACTCGAATCTGGTGGTATCCCGACCTTAAGTCGATCTTCGAGAAAATAGCGGCTCCTCGCAGTTGATCCATCAAGTCATCAATCCTAGGTAACGGATACTTGTTCTTGATCGTAACTTTGTTCAGCTGACGATAGTCCACGCAAAGTCTCGAACCTCCGTCTTTCTTTCTCACTAAGAGAACTGGCGCTCCCCAAGGCGAAACACTTGGTCTGATGAACTGCTTTGATAACAGGTCCTCGACTTGTGTTTTCAACTCAACAAGCTCAGTAGGTGACATTCGATATGCAGCAATCGATATCGGTCCAGTTCCTGGAATCAGATCGATGGAGAATTCTATGTCCCTCACAGGTTGTAAACCTGGAACATCCTCCGGAAATACCTCAGGAAAATCCCTCGCAACAGGCATCTGACTCAGCTTGATCTTCCCCTCGACTTCTAAGTTGGACAAAAGCACGTATTTCGGATCTCCTTCTTTCGAAGAAGTTCTAACGTGGTTGGCGGTTAAAAATCCAGAAATCTCAGTACTAGGAAAAAACTAGGGTTTTATGTGCACAATCTAATAGGATCTGGTTAGAAGATAACCAATCCATGCCCAAAATTACATCTAATTGTATTAAAGGCAAGCATATTAGGTCAACAAGAAAATGTCTATCCTGAATAACGATAGGACAGTTCAGACATATATAATTCACAACAACAGGTTCCGCAGTTGGTGTAGAAACAATTAAATCAAACGACAAGGAAGAAACAGATAACTCTAAACGTTTCACACAACCCATAGAAATGAATGAATGGGTTGCACCTGAATCAAAGAGCACTAATAAGAGATTACCGTCTATGTCACACACACCCTGTATCAGATCTTCGGAGTTCGAAGCCTCAGCATCACTTAGGGTATAAACTCTTCCCCTAGCCGTCGGTCGTTTGGCTCCACCATTTTTTTCCGCAGCTTGGACTGGATTCTGTACTTTACAATTCTTGGCAAAATGACCTGGTTGTCCACAACGGTAGTAATGGTCATTCCTCACGGTACAGTTGTTCGCCAAATGCGATGGATCTCCGCACTTGAAACACTTCCTCTCTTGATTCTGACCTCCTTGACCTCCACTGCCCGATGCATGAGCAACAGGTCGATAAAGTTGTTTCTGAAAGTTCCCAGGGGGTCGAGAATATGGTTTCTTCTGACTTTGTTTCCTTCTCTGGTCCTGATATTGACCCTTGAATCGGAAAGGTCCTCCGACATTTCCTCTACTGTCTCTCCCACGCTTCATCAGCTCTATCTGTCTACTTTTCTCAACGAGCGCTTGGAAATTCCTGATTTCTTGCGGTAGAACCGACTCTTTGATCTCATACCGTAGTCCTCTCTCGAAAGCTTCGCATTTCCATTCTTTCTCAGGATTATTCTGGAAAAATCGGAAGTACTTGGCCAAAGACTCAAACTTAGTCGTGTATTCCCCGACTGACATGTCTCTCTGTTGTAGTCGCAAGAATTCCTGCTCCTTCTCTGCTCTTGCACTCTGAGGGAAATACTTTCCCAAAAAGCGATCCTTAAACAGTGTCCACGAAATCACCTCATGATTTGCCTCTAGTAGTTGCTTTATTCCCTTCCACCAATATTCCGCATCTCCTATCAGTAGGAATGTGGCATATGGTACCTTCACTTCTTCTGGACTACGTATCAACTCGAAAATTTTCTCAATTTCATGAATCCAAAGATTAGCTTTCTCAGGATCCACGTCACCAGAAAATTGTGGCGGATTCTGACGCCTGAAAGTAGTCAAGCTTCGGCCCTCAGCGGCCTGGTCAACACAGAGTTGTTCTTGGGCATTGTGGGCGTTCATGGTTGCAGTCTGGACAGCAATAGCCGCAGCCATGTTTGCCACTGCCTGAGTAGCAAAATCCATTCCAATTGCTCCAGCAACATCCTCAGCTTGGACACCAGCTCCCCTACCGCGACCACGTCCACGGCCACGTCCACGTCCACGTCCACGGCCTGCTTCTGCTCCAAATTCTAGTTCCATATCTGACCTACAAGGCCCAAAGTCAGTTAAATAGCAACCAGAAAATAAAGCAAATAAGCAGTTATAAACATACAGCATTTCCAAGAAGGAAATAAAAAGAAGAGCAGTAACCAGTTACTCGCCAGGCGATCGTACCCTCGCAACGCGAGTCAGAGGGTTAGCCCGAGTAGTAATATCCCAACCTTCGGCATCGCGACCCGAGACAGATCTCGCTACACGACCCAGAGAGTCTGCTTGAGGAGCAAAGAACAGCTCCTCGAACTCGCGACGCGAAACGCGTATCGCCTCGCGATCCAGGAAGCCTGTCTGAGAAGCAAAACACAACTCCTCGGCCTCGCGACGCGAAAGCTCAGTTCGCCCCGCGATACAGAAAACCTGCCCGGGAAGCAAAACACAACTCCTCTGCCTCGTGACGCGAAATCCTGTTCGCCTTGCGATACAGAGGACATACCTGGGAAGCAAAAACACCACTCCTCTGCCTCGCGAAATCCTGTTCGCCTTGCGATACAGAGGACATACCTGGGAAGCAAAAACACCACTCCTCTGCCTCGCGAAATCCTGTTCGCCTTGCGATACAGAGGACATACCTGAGAAGCAAAACACCATTTCTCTGCCTCGCGACGCGAAATGCGGTTCGCCGCGCGATACAGAGAACATGCCCTGGGAAGCTTCTCTGCCTCGCGACGCGACATCTAGTTCGCCACGTGATACAGAGAACATGCCCTGAGAAGCAAAACACAACTTCTTGGGCTCGCGACGCGAAATCATGTTCGCCTCGCGATACAGAGATCACAAAACAGGAAACACAACAGACCTATTCCCCAAAGATTCCCGAAAGACTCGACCAGCTCTGATACCACTAATGTGACACCCTCAAAACCCGTGCCACTTTTGTAACTCAAAACATACGTTCAATCGATAAATCAAATTTCTCTGGTTTTACTTTCGGAAAATAAATCCTTTGTATAATTAGATTCTGAAAATTGTGATAAAATTTTTTCTTATTAATACTCTTAAGCCACCACTCCAAATAGAACAGAACTACTCATATATAACAATATATATATATATATATATGTACATCAACTAAAGCTATGGACAACACGTCCCTTTACAAAAGAACGATAAAAGATGAACTTCTGAAAAGCTATAAACTAGGCAGCGACAGTCTGGAATCATGTCTCTAAAACCTATGGCCATCATTAGCCATTAACAGACTACCAAAAACCGTTGCCTCAAAAGAAAGTCTACACCCTAAGCTGGTCCAACTAATGGAAGCCATTGGACAATCCTCCAAAGGAAGGTCCAATGCTATAACCAAGAGAAGAACCCTGGGAACCTACGTTCCCATTCTCCTGTGGATGGGGCTCGGAAGCATCCGAAAGATGATCCTCCGGGTCCTCCTAAGGATCCTCCTCAGGGTCTTCCTCCTTTTCCACATCCTCCACTACGTGCTCACCCGCTACCAAAACAAAAGGCGGGGGAGGTGTCTGTGGCAGCTGCTGCTGCGGGGACTGTGCAGCGGGGGCGACATGCTCGATCACACCCTGCTGCATAAGGGCCTGCAGCATCATCCCGATGGGAGGTAGAGGTACCTGGACGGTCTCCACAGTACGAGTGCTCTTGCGAGGTCCCATCTCCGTCGTCCCGCTCACTGTGCAGACTGGTCCTGTGCATGCCGCGCTTCCCACTCCCGGGTGGATAACCCACGCGGCTAGGTCAGTCCTTCGGTCAAAAACCAGGACGCGCATCCCCGAGTGCGCTAGGTGGCCTGGCATCGGCTCCATCTGTAAACAAGATATAATATATATACCAAAGGACAACCAGTCCAAAAACATGCAAGGGTGAGAAACCAATATATGAACCCAAAAATGACAACTATATGCCCAATCCAAACAACAGATTCATATAATGTAACTCACTCAAATCATCATACATCATATAGTACAGCATGTATAATCAAGTACAAATAGCAGTAAAGGCACAAGGGCTTCGTAGCCCACAATCAATGTTATCCTCTAAACGTATGCATGGCACTTCCATATATCTCAACTAATATTCAAACTAGATTTCCGGAAATCCCATCACCATAACCACGAGTTGATCAGACTCAATGTTATTGCCCCGCAGGATACAATAATAAATGCCAGAATCAATAATCGGCGAAACGTGAGCACATAACCCTTTCCAGGAAATAATACATGGACGCGCATGTCAGTGGTGCTCACGATGTATAAGTCATACTATATTGTCCTCATCACTGAGCACAATACGCTTTCCTTGGCACATATGACATCATTGTCCGTCAAGGCACAATGTTACATAATGACACAAGTCATCTCAGGTTCCCCTTGCCTATCAAGGTCCCCCGTTCCATGGCACGTCTGCCCAACACACAAAATGCATGAGAAAACTATCTAGTTTCCGATAATTGATCTTTGTCGCATCAATATTTCCTCGTTGTAGCATCAACGCTAACAACCACCATAATGTCTTAGACTCTTTAAGCCTCAAAAACATTTTCTCAAAACAGGACATTTAGTCCAAAAACAACTCAAATCCCAAAACATCCCTAACCGATGCACCAGTCTAGAATGTTGGATTCAAGATCATAAAAACATCCTCAGGCTTACAAGACCACAAAGATCGTCCCTAAGCCGACAGGACCACAAACTAACACGGATCCTTGATCCACGTGTTCTGCAGAACCCTAGAACCCCGACGTCTCGGTTTCTAGTTTCTAAACTTTAAAACCACTTTTCTTGAAAACTTGAAAACCAAAAACCCAAATCTCCGATACTTACACAAAGTCATCGGGATCGGTCTTCCATAAAACAAAACTTGGTCTAAAGACCATTTCTTTTTCTTTCGTTGCTTTTCGGTGAAATACGAACTTAAAACAAAGCTTTCAAAACCCATTTTTCTTGAGTAAACTCATATGACCTTGAAAACCACATAAACACCTTTGCTCAAAGGGTCAACTTATCAAATTAGGACAATTGAAGGTTTCTAATGCCCTATTTGCTTTTAAACTTCACTTTTCATTGTTAAAACACATTTCAGACTTTTAAAGCTTTTAAGTTACACGATGTCGGATCCTAATCAAAATTAGGTCCTCTAATGCCTTAAATCCCACAGCAGGGCACACGATACATCCATATAATCATTCAGCAATTATACCATGCATTCAACTATATCAGCAGTTATATCATACATACTCAAATCAACAGCAGTAAATCAAGTAATCAACCAACATCAGATACTGACTATTTAAATACAATACAAACACCGATGCAGCACATAGCTGTCGGAAATGGAGTTCCTCAGGTTTATCCCCTTACCTCTCGTAGCTTCCAGCTAAGTTATGAACACCAGATCAACTTGATCACTGGCCCAGTACGCTGCCGATCAATACATACACGCAAATCATAACGGCATTAACTTACAAAACAAAGATTTCTCCTAATGCACCACCCCTAGGGTTCGGCCCTATTACACTAAAAATAGCTCGGGAGCTCCAAAATTTCTCATTTTCTGGATAACACCCTAACTAAGTATGACAGCCCTAGATATCAGATCAGATCATCAAAAACCAACCAAAACCCTACCCTACACACATAGGGGGGTTTCGGCCTCCACCTAGAAAATATAGCTAGGGAGATTTCTTGGCTCTAAGCTCTTGGATCATATAAGTATGTCATGAACCTAGGCCATAGAAATTGGTTTGGTACAGATACGATTTTCCTACAATTTTTCATGGATTTTCAAAGATTTTAGGGACAAAACCCTAACATCTTTGATCATAAAAATATGAGGAGAGAAAGGAGAGATTGAGAGAGATAGAGATGGAATACTACCTCCTATGATGATCCACTCCAAGATTGATGAAGGTTGCTTCACAAAAATCCAAGCTTTTAGCCTTCAACAATGGAGATTTTGATGAGAGTAAAAGAGAATGGAGAGAAAGGAAGAAGATAGAGTTGAGAGGATAAGAGTGAAAGTTGATAGATATTTAGGGTTTTAATACTTTAATAATAGGAGAGGTAATTTGTAATAAAAATTAACCAAGGGCAATTTGGTCAATTCTCATCCCGATATTTGAAATCATCCCGACACTGGTATGAATCCTCAAATAACTTGATACAATTTTGGCATGAAAAACATCTGATCGTGGGTCTCGAAAAACCCTAAGACTGCTCGAATCGTCTCCTCGATCGATTTTCGGCCCGAATATAAAATATTATTTATATTTTAGGCGTCAGGACACATTTTCGGAAAAAGATAGAGGATCTAATTCTAAGACTAATGGTCTCGTCCGTTAGTCAAGATTAGGTCGTGATAGTTGAAAAACACTATCATCTGACAAACATAGATCGGGTTTTGTTTGAGTTTTCGGCCCAAAACTTAACCGTAGGCTCCTACGATTAGATGAAACAAGACTATGATTTTTTGTTTTCCCAAAATCATTTTCTAAAACACAGATAAAAATATAAACTTATTAATTGAGTTTATCGTCCTTAGAAAGCACGAAAAATCGGGGTGTTACAATATAAAACCTACCTGTTTCGTTCATGAGTCGAAATTAGTTTTTCTGATCAGTAAAATTTTACTATCAGTGGAAAACACAGACCGATTTTTGTCTGAATTTTGAACCTAAAATTTAACCATAACTCTCTACAATAAAGTAGAGTGTGGACAATCATCTTTTTTGTCCATTCATGACAACTTTCACTTTGTCAACTTTCTTTCATGGAAAAAAAAAAAAAAAAAACTAAACTACCTACACTTGACTAATCTCTACAACTTTTATGGAAGCAACACCTATGCACTTCCATTAGATCTTGGCCCTTCATTTCCTATCACACTTTAGCTTGATTTTGGGTTATAAACACCTAGGCCATTTGGCCTTTCTATGTCATAAACACATATCCAACTTCATTTCACTTCTTCTAAAGATCAAAGCTTCATTTCGTAAGTTTTTCCAAAAATCCTCTCTTCTCTTCCTATTCGGTTCTTCATCATAGAACATCAACCAAACTTCATTTTTCAATTCTAAAATCATACTTCATCGTGTCTTGATTCAAGGATCAACTTTGGTGAAGGAAATTTCTTGTTTTGGTAAAGTGTGTTCTTGAGCACCAAGAACACCATCCAAAACCTTGAAGTTGTTCTTGGGTTGGTGATCTTCTAAATCCTTTTTCCCTTCATTTCCTTGCTTATTACCTTGAGTAATCATCTTAGTTCTTCATTTTCATGAAAACAAGTTAAAGATCTCACATTTTTCTCCTATAGGATTCGGCCATCCTTTTCTTTAAGGAGCTTGGAGTTTCCTTTCACTAACACCTCTTCACTAAAGGTATGGGGAGTGAACCTCATCACACCAAAATTGGTGGAAGATGAAAATGGTTGTTTATGCTTGATTTGGGTGAAACCCTTTTGCTTGGGTTCACTACTTTATTTGTGAAGTTCTCTTTGAGAACATGATTGTAATAATAGTTCTATGCTTAGTATATGCTTATGATGATGTATGTTTGGATGGAAAAATATTTTCATGTATGTTGAAAATAGGGGTGTGCAATTTTTATGGTGAACCACCCCAAAACCATGAATTGGATTGTACCACTATAAAAAAGCCCAGACCATTTATATGCTTTATAGACTAACCCACATTTTAAAACATTGGTTAGTGGCCCAGCCCACATTCTCAAACCGATTACTAAACATGGGTCACCATTCTCGTTCAAGAACCTGCAAGTCTACAGTTCTCGTTCTCGTTCTTCAATCTGCCAACATCGGATTCCTCTCTTTTCTTCGTGTTGCTAACGTCGTTCCCTCCGTCGCCGCGCCACCCCCCGTCGCTGCACGTGGTTGAGCAACGACATTTCGATTTGAGACTTCAATGGCTAGAATTTCATGCAAATTTTGGGTTAGGGTTTCCTCTTTTTGTTCCCCATCTAATTGTTTCTAGCTTCTATGAATTTCATGCAAATTTTGGCGTGCCGCATGTTTTTTGAATTAAATCACAAAAAAAAAAATTGATTTTCATTTGTGGGATGGCGATAGATTTGGGGATTTCTGATGAGTTGTTAGGAACTTTTGCCACTATAATACTTTACTGGATTTGGGTTGTTAATTCTCAATGTCCAAGGCCCTTCACTCTAACGAACGTAGTTAATAAGCTGTCTAATTTAACTTAAGAAAAATGCTAGAGTGCTAGAATTCTTACCAGATTGATGTGGCATACTTATTGATTCTTGGATGGAACTTGCTATTTTCTTCTGACTGTGTAGCATTACTCTTAATCCAAAGTTGAAAGTGATTCGAGAAAGAAGACTTTATTGTTGTCACTTGTCATCTTGAACCAGTGGAAGACTCTGGTTTATGTTTGTTTGCTTTTTGTTTATGATATGCTTTTTAGTCACATCCATGCTTCCTTACACCGATTCAGCAAGTAAAAAAATAGGGAAGAAACATATCTTAAAATCTTTCACTACCTGATTGGGATAAGCCATACAAAAAAACACACCAATCTCTCTGCATATATCTAACAAATTTGTAAAAGATAATCTAGCAGTGGCCTTCTTGTACTACTAATGAGTGCCTAGAGATTCCTATACATTTAACTAGCCTTGGTCCCAAACTAGATCATCGTCAGTGAGACATGCATGAACTTACGGTACAACCTCTAAATCCCAACAAGCTACTTTTCAATACCTAAATATAATCCCACCAACCATGTTTGTCCATTGTTGAGATTCACAATGTGTTTTGTAAGGCCTAGATTGTAAGGCAATTCACAGTGTTTACAATGTATTTCTTGTTGTTTAACATAGAGCTATTTGTGGTTGAGTTCTCTTGAAGCAAATCAAAAGTATATATGACAGCTTTGACATATTATGTAAGCTGATGTGTTGGCCTTTTGGCATGTTTTTGTACCAGCTAACGGAGTCAAAGAAACAAATTCAATGGAGGATAATAGTTTCCACAATTAGGTAGATCAGCCAAGGATCCATAACCAAAGAAGAAATTACCATTGGTTCCTAGTAGCCTTGTATGCTGTATTTGTCTTGTTGGGGCACAACATTAGTTTAACTGAGTTATACTCTAATTAATTTCTGGATTCATTCGCTTGCTCATTGTGCTTGCTTTTCCCTATGCTTCTCAAATTACAATTGCTTCTTTTGTCATTCAACTGGACACCTTATGTTCTGATGGTTATATGATACTTCCCTGTTGTTCATTTTCTCTGCAGATGCTTGTTATACTAACAAAATCAGTGAACATATGTTTTAAGAAGAATCCAAAGTTCGATATGACACCCTGACTTGGTGGAACAGACATTGTGAAGAGTAAAGACATCTTAGGAGGGGGGCGAGGCAAAATGTAAACAAGAAGCATCAGCTTATGACAAGCAAACAAACAGTCATTTGAAGGAGTTGATGACAAAATTTATAGTATAATTAGTTTGCTGATATTGTACTAAAAGTGTAATAAAAAAATAGAAAAATGTTCTTTTGTATATTACAAGTTACACTCAATGTAAGAACTCATTAGCTTATAAATGATAATTCTTGTTGACTTCTATCTATAGAAAAAAGGAGTTGATGGCTAGTTTTGATACATTTTACTATTATTATTAGGCTAAATATGGTAACAATTTTTAGCTGGGTCCCCGCACTGTGATAATGAAGTTAACAACACAATATTGCTGCTATATTATTTTTAATACCGCAGAATATTAAAAGTTGCTATATATATATATATATATATGTCATCTTGTAATACTGATTCGGCATTTGTGTTCAAGACATTACTGCAGAGCTGTTCACATGATGATGATCAAGACGAGATGAGTGTGTCAGAAACGTCCCACTTGAATTGACTCTCATCTCATCTGCATTGGAAATTATCTGTGACGTTTAGGCTATTGTATTGTATTGGGGGTCTTGAGGGACAATCAATTGTCTTTACCAACAAGGGGTACCATTACATGTGACTTGTGTGAGACAATGATCCAATTTAGTACTAACTAAGCGTCAACTCTTACGAAAAATTCACCAATGAAAGAAGTCAACAATAGTGTTTCATGTGTAAATCGGTTTTAAAAGTGGTTTATGAGGTAAACCGGTTTATAAGTTCCAAACCGGTTTCAATCTAGTTCTAAACCAAAACTGAACTGGTTCTAAACATAAACCGATTTTTGTCAAAGTGGTTAATAAAAACTGAACTTAAAAGCAATTTGGTTCAGTTGGGTGTGGTTTATTGCGCCATGCACACCCCTACTTGAAAACCATACTTTGATCTCTAGATCAAGTAAGGATTTTTATGCTTGATTTTGGTTGAATGATGCATGATTATTGTTCATTATAATATTGTGAGCATTTTGAGCTATTACTTGACAAATTAGTGAAGCAAAATCTTCACATCCTTAGATGTATGGTATTCGGCCATGACTATGAGAAAAAGAAGAACATGAGTTTGTTCTTGAACTTCAATGTTTTTGAAGGTTAAAAAATGTTTTCGTAACTTGTATTTCAAAAACAAACAAGGAGTGATTTTGATCCAAAGATCAAATAGGATTTCGGCCTTCAAGTGTTTTTACTAAGGTGAAAATGTATTCTTACTTTAGTTATAGTTTATCCAATTAACTAAGTGTTTTAAAAATAAAAGGATGAAAGTGATTTCATGAAAGTAAAAATAATATGAAGTTACCTTAGGTTTAATGGGATGTCACACTCTTTGAAACTAAGTTAACATTCAATATTCCAAGTATAAAGAGGACATTTTCCTCAAGTTTGAATTAATTGAATCATAGTTGGAAAACTAAATGAAATTCCATTTCTTTTACACTAACTTAGATCATGGTTTTACACTAAGTTAGTAAGGAAAAACCCTTTTCAACTTGGTTAAGGTACTTTACTTCAAGCAAGTAATAAAGTTCTTTTAAATCAAATAAGTTTTCAATTATAAAGGTTTTGGTTTACAAAATCTCAAATCGAGAGTTTTCAACTCTAAATCATAAAGTTTTACGCATGAAAACCTAAGTTAAGTAATTAACTTAGAGTAAAAGAAAAGAGATAATTAAGTATAGCAGATGGTGGAACAAGACCATGCACTATACCATTGATGACTTAGTTCATCAATGACTTCATAAGACTTAAGTCTATCAATACTCTTTTCATTACTTGAAACTCAAGGAATTAATATCTTAGAAAGGATCAAAGATTTATCTAAGAGGATTCTCAATCCTTCTTCATAATAGTTAGGACTTGAGATGTAATTCATAAGACACAAACACAAACATGAAACGTTTTGGGTTTTGAAACAGTAGTTTGATGACGGATCGGTGATTCGGATCCAAGACAATCGTTCAATTGTTTCAGTCTTGTGATGACTCGATTCCGAAGGGATCACGAGATTTATCCGGTGGATAAAGTTTTATAATACAAAGACGCGTATAGTTCCTACGGAAGAGAACTTTAGCGAACTTTGAGGTTTATCCGGTGGATAGACATTTCTTTATCGCATCTGCTCTGTGTAAGCATTGACATTTTATTGGATGATTTGTAAGGCCTTGAGCCTAGGAGTTCAGCTTACACCTAGATCCTGGTGCGAATCTTACGGTGACGATCTTAAATGGTCTTTGGAGGTATAAGGGTTGAAAAGGCTGATATGAGACCGGTTGGTGATTCTTCTGTGTTATGACGACTCCGAGCAGTACACTAATATCTTCTACTAGATGCCGTACTTTTCATATTTGGTCGAGAGTGTTTCCATAAAACCAGATATGTGCACGTTACGAATGTTGTAGCATCTTACCCATGGCTGGCATACACGGAACATGTCCTCCCATTCACTCTGTCCGACATTTTGTTAGCTCCATGGAGTAGGGTCAGATTTTTAACCTTGTGGCATATGGCATTGAGTCATGTACATCGCATTGCATTGCATGGTTGTTGATGATTACATTTAATTGTTGTACATCACTATCTGTTTTCGAAGATCTCTTATGCTACTAATTGATTAACATGATATATTGAGAATTATGGTATGCATGTTGAGAATGTTATTACTTGGTGTGTCGTCCCGTTTTTACTTCTGCTATTATGCTGTGTTGATGATTGGGAATCTAACCCATATTTGTATATCTTCCTTGTTGTATTGCTGTTTCTGCTTAAGTAGATGGGCGCGACGACGACTCAGTTCAGCATCTACCTTGAGTCCGGAGAGGGACTCCTTATGTTGTTTTGTCTTGGTCAGGCTGTGTCAAATTGTCAGTTGTACCCTGTTGAGGAGCTGTGACTCCTAGTAATTAATTATATACTTATTATCAGTTAGGCTTAGACCTATGTCTGTATATATACAGTACTATTTCTAATTTTGTACTTCAATTCTATATGACTTCTAGAAATGCATGATGAACCTAAGTGTATTATTATCATTATTATTCATTTGGCAAATCTCATTACATCATTGCGAAAAGAAAGAAAGAAAAAAAAGAAAACCCGTATTTTTCGTATTAATATTATTTTTGGCCTTATAATCGATTCGAGAATGTGGCACTCGGGAATGGGTGTTGCATATGAAGTCTAGTACTTTGGTTATTTGAAACTTCTAAGATGTGCTATTATGTTTAGTACTTTACTTGTTTGAGATTTTGAACCTGAACTTTATGGTCTACTAATTACATGCTTTTTATCTTAATGAAAATGAGTTATAAGATTTTTTTTATAATTTTTTATATCCACATATATTTTTATTATATATATATATATGTTGAATTATTAATTTTTAGCCATTTGGTTCAACCATTGGTTGAACTAGTTGAATCAATTGAACCATGACTTGTGAGAGTGTTGAATAGGGACCATTAGATCAAATTCAAGATTGAGAGTATACCATTACTTTAAAAAATCACATGCCCATGCCTAGGGGTGGGCATGGGTCGGGTTGGGTGGGTTTTGGTGCATTTAAAGACCCAACCCAATCAAATAAATATGGGTTGGGTTGGATCGGTTTCTTCGAAAATTTTCATGTAACCCAACCCAACCCAACCCAACCTCATACGGGTTGGTTTGGGTCGGGTGACCGGGTTTGGTGGTAAATTATTTTGTTTTTATCAAAAGCAAATAATGGAAAAAAATAGGGAAGAAAAATACTACCAATGTATTAATTTGAACTTCCAAATACAAAAATGAAGCATATAACTTCAATTTGGAGCACAATATCCATCAAATTTAAACAAACAAGCGAAATCAAAAAAATAATAATGTCTTCAAACAATTCCTAAACAATTTCACTGACTATGTCTTCCAGCTATTTCTGCATGTCTTCAAACTATTTCTGCTCATGTAACCAAAAAATGGTCACTCCAATTTAGGCGGCTGAGTATTAAAGAAGAGTCATCAAATACAAGATAGAAGAGTCACTCCACGCTCCAGTAGCTGGGCTCATAATATTCCTCTCAATATGTGGGTTGGGTTGGGTTGAGTGGGTTTACAATCTTTGGACCCAGCACCCAACCCATAAGTTATGGGTCTACTTATTTAGAAACCAATCCAACCCAATGACCCGAACCAACCCAGTATTTGTGGGTTGGGTTGGATTGGGTATACCGGGTTTGCGGGTCGACCCGTACCCATGCCCACCCCTACGCATGCCCCCTCTCTGTCAAACGAACTCCTCGTTGCCCCTATCTCTCTCCCAAATTCCACCGTCCCCCAAATCCCTGAAACATGCCTGCACTATCGCTACTATAAAAAAAAAAAAAAGATTAGAAATCTTTTAATCTAGTCATAGAAGAGAAGGTTTGTGGCTGTTCAACTTCTTCTTCTACTCTTTTTTCTTTTTTAAATTTTGCAGTTAATTGGGTTTCTTCTTTTAATGTTTTTATATTAATTTCTTCTTTTATTTTATTACATTAAATTCTTCTTTTATTACAATTAACGGATTTTTATATTATCATGCCCAGACTGGAGATGATTAGCAAGAGAAGTCCTACATCACCCACACCTTTGGTAACATCTATGAGATGTCATTTTGTTAATAGCACCATATCCCCATTTTGGTATTATTTTATTTATATTATATATTTTGTACCTTTTTGGCAAATGAATGGGTGCCAAATTGTGATGAAGAATTAAAGCCAAAGGTTGGACAACTATTTGATACATTAGAAGAAGGTGAACAATTTTACAAAAAATATGCACATGATGTCGGATTTAGTGTACGATGTTCATCGGAAACTAAAGATAAAAATAGTGTGAAGCGTTGGAAGTATTTGGTTTGCTAAAAGGAAGGTTACAAACCAGATAAGACAAAAGTTGTGGAGCGAAGTGAATCAACTGTTAAGGCTAGAAGAAGGGGTCTTACAAGAGAAGGATGCAATGCAAAGACTGTTTTCAAACTAGTAGAGGAAGGTAAATATGAGCTTATTCGATTTCATGGAAGTCATACACATGAACTTGCTTCACCTATGAATAGACAGTTTCTAAGACCAGCAAGAAAAGTGAATCATTGAAATGCTTATAATAGAGCAAATATTGTGCCTGCAAAAACATACCATTTATTGAAAGAACAATTAGGGGTTTATGAAAATGTTGGGTGCACACAAAAGGATCTCCAAAATTATTTGAGAGATTTAAAGACCTTGATTAAAGATTCTGATGCACATGTTTTTATTGATAACTTTAAAAGGAAGCAAGAAGTTAATCCATCATTCTATTATGCGTATGAAATAGATGGAGAAGGTCGACTTAAATATGTTTTTTTGGGCTGATGGTATTTGTAGGAAAAATTATTCCTTGTTTGGGGATGTGGTTTCATTTGATACTACATATGAAACAAATAAATATTCAATGATTTTTGCACCATTTACTGGGGTAAACCACCATAGGCAATGTGTTACTTTTGGAGCAGCATTTTTAGCAGATAAGAAAATTAATTCATTCATTCCATTTTTTGAAAAGTTTTTGGAAGCAATGGGAGGAGATGAGCCAACTCTTCTAATAACAGATCAAGATCCTTTCCCTGAAAGTTGCTATAGAGAAGATTTTTAATTCTTCTATTCATAGATTTTGTATGTGGCATATTATGAGAAAAGTTTCTGAAAAGATAGGTATTTCCTTGAATGCTAACGAGGAGTTCAACAATAATTTCAAGTCATGTGTTTGGAGATCAGAAACACCAAATGATTTTGAAGCAACATGGACATATATAATGAGTAGGTTTAAGTTAAAAATAATGACTGGCTCTCACATATGTATGATATTTGAAGCATATGGATCCTAGCTTACTTTAGAGACATTTTTTTGGATGGGATATTGAGAACAACATCAAGATCAGAAAGTGAAATTCTTTTTATGGTAACTTCTTGAATCCTAATGTTAGCTTGGTTGAGTTTTGGATGAGGTTTGATTCTATAATAGAAGCACAAAGGCATAAGGAGTTACATGTTGATAATGATTCGCTTCATTCTATGCCAAAGCTACTGTTGGATCGTGGTTTAGAGAAGCATGGAAGAGATGTTTATACTCATGAGAACTTTTATATATTCCAGAAAGAATTATGGATTGCATGTGTAGATTGTGGAGTTGAAAATAACAAAAAGGAAGATGGGATGGAAATATTGCATATAATTTATAATAGTGAGACAAATGGTAAACTACGAGAAGTTGTTTATAATGCTTCTGATCACAATGCAAATTGTTCGTGCAAAATGTTTCAGTCTCAAGGCATACCTTGTAGACACATACTTTGTGTTCTAAAAGGGAAAGGTTTAAATGAAATTCCAAGTAAGTACATCTTGAATCGGTGGACTAAGTTAGCAAATAGAAAGCCTAATTTTGATATTGCTGACAATGTCTTGGAAAGGTGTTCTAAACCAGAACATGAGAGCAAGCTCATTTCAAATGCATGGGATCACTTATTTAGGTTTATGGACAAGGCTGCATAGTGTAAGGAAAAATTGCTTCTTGTGATAAATGGAGCTATTAACATTGAAGAACAATTGGCTGAGTTTGAAGGGGGTTCTAAACAAACAAAGAGAGATGATGATGTGTTATAGGAGGAAGGAGACCATTTCTGTTCATCTTATTTCCACTTTGTTGTGGATAGAGTCTTTTGATGATGTGTTATAGAGAACATTATGTCATGGATAAATCTGATATGAGGGATCAAGTCTCAGTATCCAATTTTTATTTGTGTCTAGCACGACTTTTTATTTGTGTTACTTTATTTGTGATTTTCAATTTTAATTTGTGTTCTAGCACAGCTTCTCTTCGTTCCCAAGTGTTAAAATTGAGAAAATGCAGCAGAATAATAGAATATGCTTGTCCTCGTGTTTAATATGGGAAGAAAAGAACATATTTTTATTTGAAGTTGTTGTGCACAAGGAATTTAGATCTCAACAAATGCTACAATTGCCTTTTTTTGGCATCAATGACTAATAACAGTCATTTTAATTGTACATATCCCTATTCATTTGGTATATTCTGGGTTCTTAGAGGAATGTAGTGATATAATAAGCATGTATGGATGTCCATCAAGCCAAAGATCTTCATATCAATAAAGAAAGCTTTTTATTAAAATATTTCTCTTTGAATACATTTACTTTTTTAGAATTACAATAATCTTCTTCTACATGATTATAACATATTTATGCAATAACTCTATACATATGGTTGTTTGTCCTAGCTTGCTAATTGCATATAGAATCTATTCTGCAACACCCTTTGAAGCTTGTGATGCCAATCTGCAAGGAAGCATGTTTAATAGTCATCATTTCGTGTCTTTGATAAAGCTTCCCAAGTTTGATGCATCATTTTTTCTACAAAGTAACGCTCTACAGCATCAACTTAGCATAGAGAGCCATGCCTTTGATAAGAAACCAAACTGAATCAGAAAAACAGCCAGGGAAACCACCAAATAGTGCACACGTGATAAATAAACTACAACTTGGACAAAAAAATGCAACAAGAAACCAAACTGAATCAGAAAAACAGCTAGGGAAACTTGCATAGATCAGCATGGGATTTTATGAAACATATAGTGTACAAGCTTACAAGATGCACAAATTTGCATAGATCATGGCAGTTCCTTACCATAAAATTATGAACATCAGTCAGTCAAGCACAATTAAAATTACAACATACATGTTCATTTAACAAATAGGAACAAAGGGAAAGAAAAGAACAATTTCGAATCTGCCCCCAATGTCGGTTTGTGATTAGCTGGGCAATGGGAAAAAAATAGTTAAAGGTTTCAGGGATTTTGTAGGGAGTTTGTTTGACTATCTTTTCTCATATGAATAGATAAAAAAAATTGAAAGGTTTTAGAGGTTTCAAGGATTTTGGGGGCGGTGGAATCGGGGAGAGAGATTCAGGAATGCGCGAGAGAGATATGGGCGACAGGGAGTTCGTTTGACAGAGAAGGGGACATGTGTAGGTGATTTTTTTAAAGTAATGTTATGATCTCAGCCTTTAATTTGATCTAATGGCCCTTATTTAACACTCTCACCTCTCTCGATAAAACATCATTCTCACATATATATATATATATATATATATATATATATATATATATATATATATATGGAGCGACTCAAGTGAGAGGAGTCTGTTATTGTGAGAGATGATATGAGTAAGTCTGGACCTTTGAATTACACATGAATAATCAAGATTAGAACATAAACCCATGTGACTTTTTTAAGTGATCACATGACCACCAACTAACTTTTAATCTTGATTATCCATGTAAGGTTTAATGGCCCAAATTTATCTCTCTCACTGTCACAATAACACACTCCTCTCACTTGAGTCGCCATATATATATATATATATATACACTTACAATTATTATTTTTTTAAAAAGAAAATACTAACATATTAAATACTCATAAGAAAGGGTATGTTAAAATAAAAAATTACATTTTCCTTTCTCCTCTCTCATCAATTACCACCCCAATCCCTTCACTTCCCCATTCTCTCCCTCCATTGCAGTGCTATTAAAATAAGACTGATCGGGTGGTCGGAATGATTCGACAGGAAATCGAGACCATAATCAGCCCGGTGTAGTCAGATCGGTTTTGCATTCAAATCGATGTTGACATCATGAAACCGATCTTGAATCGGCTAAGTCGGCCGATTCAACCTTCCGAGCCAGCTCATGCTCTCCAAGACCTGCTATGTGCTGTCCGATTCCTGTTGTTTGTTGCGCTGTGGTACGCTATCCAAGTTCCTCAAAAAGAACGTGCGCTGAAAGCTCCACAAAATTTGGAAAATTCCAAAAAAAATGCCTACACAAAGTTCGAACACAAGCACTAAGAGTAGAAACAAAGCACTGCTACCACCAAGCTACCATATTTTCTTGGTATATTTCTGAAGTATATATTATATATACATATCTTTAATATAAATTTGATATACACTGGTTCATCCGGTTCAACCAGTGACTCACTATTTCGACCAATGACCCATTGACCCAATGTCCAAAATGATTCGATGACCGATCAAGTTTTAATAACACTGCTCTACTGTTTTACCAGTGTTCAAAAAAGCAAGAGGAACTCTTCCCACCACAAGTTTTGAAGGCACCCATTTGATACACAAGAAGGGGGATTGAATTGTGTTTCTTAACTTTTGGAATTCTTGTCGCAAAACAGATATGTTAGCAAAATGTGTAGAAGCTAAAACAAAGCTTTTGGATGCAGAACAGGTTAAAACATAAAACGATGGACGCAGGCATAAAATGTTTTCTTTAAAAACACTTCGTTAAGTAAAACAATTTCCATCCCTAGGATTAGCGATAAACAAACTTAAGCGCAGAGATAAGGGATAGAAAAGTACACAAGAATTAAGAATATTGTCCTAGTTCACTCTTAACCCACGAGTTACGTCCAGTCTCTTCTACTTGAAGGGTTTTTTCACTTAAAAACTATATAGCTATTAAAAGTATTCTACCACCTCTCCAGGTATAAGTATTCTAGACCTCTGCAGGTATCACCAAGTATTCTTTTATAGACAAGCCTCTCCAAGCTCAAACTAAGATTTTGAACAAGTTCTAACTCATTGTGTGAGGATAGAAAAGATGAAGTACAAAAGTCTGATTGAAACTCTGCGCAGAGTGAGACGATCCCAAGTCCATGAGGCAATCCCATTATTTCCACTTAAATATTACCTATGCCTTAACGGTATTATTATTATGTGCTTCTTAGATAGAATGGAAACAAAAATAAAACATACAAGCATAAAAGTAGAAACATAAACACGTAAAACACACATCAGAGTAGGTACGCAGTTAGAAAAGTATCTATGTACATAAACATGCGTGATTTGCCCCATCAATAGGGCTATAGTAATATATACAGGCTCTGTACATGGAAATATAACAAAGATCAAAAGTGTAACATCCCAAGAATTAAATAAAGATATAAGAGACTTTAATTTTAGAAAATAAAATTAATAAACTGTTAGGGAGGCCTAGAATAGTTGACTTTGAACTTTAAGGGTAGTAAGTTAACCAAAAGAAGAAAAGAGAGAAGTTTTATGTTGAAATCTGTCACTGTAGTGTTGGCACGCTCGTGCTCACATTCGGCATGCTTGTGCTGAATAGAGCATGGTCTGAGCCGCGCCGTGTTACCTGTTAGCACAGCCGTGTCAGAAAATGGACAAATTTGACGCTGTTTGGCATGCCCGTGCCAAAAAGGAGCACAATTTGAGCCGCACCGTGCTACCTGTTAGCACGCCCATGTCGGAAACCTCTCAAACTTTGATGCTGATTGGCACGGCCGTGCCAATCAAGAGCACGCCTGTGCTCTCTGTCAGATGCGTTAAAAAAATAGGATTTTAAACAGAGAACAGTGCAACACTATATATATGCACTATTATAACACCCTAGTGTGGCTAGAAACCCTATTTGCAACCTAAAACACAATTTTGCTTGCTCTTGAGGATTGAAGTGCGTGGAAGAGATGGTTCTAGAGAAGAAGGAGCCTAGAGGAGAAAGAAAGGGGGAGATTCTTGAGGAGCTTCTTGGCGCGTTGGTGACCACACTAGTGCAAAATATGGATTCTACAACAGGTTTCTAGATCGGTTGAAAAGGAACCGATTTAAAAAAAGAGGCGGTGGCAATTTTGAAAATAAGGTCAAAATTATTTACATCGGTTCAGAAAGAAACCGATGTATAAAACATTTAACATCGGTTACATAGTTCAACCGATGAAAACAATTTAAATAAAAAACTATTTATTTATTCCCGCCAAGTATTTACATCGGTTATTACACAACCGATCTCATTAGTAAACTTTCAAACTCGATTATTTGACAACCGATCTCATTATTAAACTTTCAAAATCGGTTCTATTAACTAACCGATTTCAAATCTTCATTAAACCCATTTCTCGTTCCAACGTTCTTTCATATCTTTCCCTCCTCACTGTTTGCCCTCTCTCTCGTTTGCTCCTTCTCCTTCATCCTTCACCACCGTAACCTAGCACCATCCTTCATCCTTCTCCTTCTCCTCACAAATCGTTGCTGCTCCTTCATCGCTGATACACTGCCCAGTCGCACACGGCTTCACCCTCTCCTCTGAACCTCTGTACCAAACTTTGCCCACGGCTTCACCCTCTCCTCGGTGGAGAAACTTTGCCCAGGTTCTCTTTCTTTCTCTCTACATTTTTGTTGTTGTCTGCTACCTGTTACTTTGGTTTTGCTATGTAACTTGATTAGTTTTACAGTATGGCATGTAACTTGATTAGTTTTACAGTATGGCATGTAACTTGGCAGGAAATCCATACGTGACATTCTAATGAAGAAAAACACTTCTCCTTCTGATTAGATTTTCTTATGAAATTAAAGGGAGAAAGGAAGAGAAAAAGTATTAATGTATTAGAATTTACTATTTAGTTTGAAAATGTGGTTGATTCAACTTGAGTAAATATGCAAGGAAACATAAAACTATAAACTACAAAAATGTTTGACTAATTTAAAGAAAGGTGATGCGCTAATTTAGAGCTGGCAGTGATACTTAGGCAAGCATAGAGGAGACCATGGTCCAATCAAGCCCATTATAAGCTATTAAGTCAATTCTGGATGATAAAAGCAATTGTGCATATCCACTGACGCAATTTTTCACAGCAGGGACCTTTCATGCTTCTTGCATTTAAGCAAAAAAAACCTGCGCATCCTCTAAGTTGTCCTCTAGACATAGCACCTTGTTTTCACCATTTCCTTTTGTCTCTTGAGCACCAGGACAGCAAACATTCTCAATTCTAACCACGAATGCAATAACCAACAATCCTTGTTAAGTAGCAATATCCTTTAATAGAAAGCCCAAAAATTGAAAGAAATGACAACAATGAATAATTTGAAATAGATTAGAAAGTTCCTCACCTTAATGTTCAATTTCCCAAACAATTTTGCAGATGACTATGCTTGATTACCCACACAACATTGCTAATAGTGTTCAGATGACTCTGCTTGATTACCCACGTAAAATTGCTAATAGTGTTACCTGAAAATTCAGTCATGTCAAGTCAAGAATTATTTTGTAGATTAGGTCGAAATACTCCATGACATGTAGATTTATAGATAGTAGACCTGCAGTGCATGATAACATAAAAAGATTAGGTTGAAGAGTGAAACTATCATTCTGCTTCCAATGTAAAAGATTAGTTTGAGGAGTGAAAATATTTTTCAGCACCTAGTATTGGCTTTGCAAAAGGAAAAACAAAGTAGTTAATGTAATTTTGATATGCAGATTGTAAAATACTTAATAATCATACCAAGTTAAGAACATCTAACATTGAAGCTTATCACGAAAAGATTAAGCATTGTAATGTAACAACAATACTAATGACACAAATTAAATAGTACGGGACAAATTCATGTACATAAAACGGTCTTCTTTGGCACCCTTCATTGCTGATTGAAAAACATATTAAGCTACAAACTCAAATCAAATTATTTAAGTGTATATTAAACCAAACCAGAGAAGCAGGACAGGTTATTAGTTTAACATGAATGGTTTTTAGTTTAACATGAATGGTTTTTAAATGTTAGGTTAAAAAACCTCTCATAGTTCTCTCAAACCCTCTCTTTGCTTTGTGTTTCTGATTTAGGGTGAAGGCAAGCCTCAACCCATCTCGAGCGCCCTCTCACTCATCACTCTCTATCTCCTCACTCTGAGCACAAGTAAGATATTATATTCCAATGTTTTGTTTGCTGCTTTAACTTAGGGATTGGACTGTTGGATTATCTTTTAGTGTTAATACATTAGCAAAACCTTAGTTTCCCGTTTGAGATTCAATATTAATGAGCATATGTGTACTTTATTAAGGTACTACTCATTGTATTGAATCTTGAATTGTCCAAGTTGGACAGTTTGGGGAAAAACTTATTCTTCATTTGGTTAATACTTATTCCTTAATTCTCATATCTTATACTTGAAGAAATTTCGGTTTGCTGCATTTCCTTTTGTTCTCCGGGTGCACACTTTGTCGCGGTGGATCACCGCGGTCAAGTCGTGTACGTCGGAGACCGATGGGAAATGCTGCCGAAATTTCGTTAAGTATGGGCATGAAAGTTAAGGACTAATTGTTAACTGAGTCTTGAAGAAGTTTCTTCTCGAATGGGATAGGGCCATACCCTGTGATAAAAAGGAGTTGAAGATCTTGGACTAAGTGAAGTTGGTGTTGTTGTAGTTATGGATCGTAATTGGATCGATGCTAGACGCACAAGTCATGAGTATGAGAATGGAGTCGAAGAGTTTTTATAATTTGCTAAAAGAAATGTTCCCTATAGTAATGGAAGGTTTTATTGTCCTTGTGTTAATTGTTTGAATGAGAGACGACTGGAAGCTGAGAAAATACGAGAGCATCTTATTTGTGAAGGGATATGTAAGAGTTATACAAGATGGATATGGCATGGTGAATTGTTAGACAAACCAAGTGTGTCCCAAAGAGAGGAGGTTGATGACGTAGATATGGACGATCGACTAGAGGACATGATCCGCGATATTGGACAAGAGTCATTTCAACGAGCAAATGTGCATGATACTTTGTGCAGTGATGCAGATAAGCCTTTGTATCCTGGGTGCTCTAATTTCACACGGTTGTCAGCGGTGTTAAGATTGGTAGTTGTGAAGGCGAGAAATGGGTGGAGTGATAAAAGCTTCACCGAATTGCTTGAGTTGTTGAAAGAGATGCTTCCAGAAGGTAACACATTGCCGAACCGTAACTATGAGGCGAAGAAGATATTGTGTCCGATGGGTATGGAGTATAAGAAAATACATGCATGTCCTAATGATTGCATATTGTACAGGAATGACTTTGAAAAGATGCACGAGTGTCCAAGGTTTGGGGTATCATGCTACAAAGTGAACGATGGTGATTCAAATTGTGATGTGATCACAAAGGGTCCTCCTGCGAAGGTGTTATGGTATCTTCCAATATTCCAAGGTTCAAGCGATTGTTCGCTAATGTAAATGACGCAAAAAACATTAGGTGGCATGCAGATGAGAGAAAATGTGATGGACAGCTTCGCCATCCGGCTGATTCTTTGCAATGGAAGAGAATTGATAGTTTATTTCCGGATTTCGCCAATGAGAAAAGAAACCTTAGGCTTGGACTTGCTACCGATGGCATGAATCCATATGGCTTACTTAGTATATAGTGATTTGGATTCTGTTATTGTTGGGATTCTATTTTGGCTGGGATTGTTCTGGTTGTACATATATGAAACAGGGTTAAGGATTGCCACTGGTTTAAAACAGAGTATTTAAAAAAAAATTGGACTATCAACATCGGTTACAATAGAGAACCGATGTTGAACTATCAATTTCAATCGGTTCTGAGTTACAACCGATGTGAAAAGATACTTTCAACATCGGTTACACGACCAAACCGATGTTGAATTATAACTTTCAACATCGGTTCTATATTATAACCGATATGAAAAAATCTTTTCCAATAATTATTAATCTGTTGAATGAGCACTTTCAAAATCAGTTTGGTTTATAACCGATGTTGAAAGTTAACTTTCAACATCGGTTAAAAATCGATGTTAAAAGGTCTTACATTCTACATCATCTGTTTCTACATTGGTTCCATAACCGATTTAGAATGATATTTTTAACCGATTTTAAACATGTTTATTGCACTAGTGCCAAATGCTAGGAGCTTCTTGGAGGTCTTCAAGAGGTGATTAAAAACAACCTTTTTTTTACCCTTCCATGGTGCAAACGAATTTGGGTAAAGGGGATTGATTTATCAAATGATTTTATAGTGAGATTACAATGGAAAATACATGTTTTGGTCAAATCCTGATTTTCTAAATTGGGGGTTTTTCCTTTAAAGCTTTCTTACCATGATATAAGTGTTTATTATTGAGAATGGTTCTATGATATGTATGTTTGTACATGATTTGGTTGATTAACATGCTATAATTGGATTGTATGATGATATATGTGGTGTTGACATGATTAATTAACTGCTATATATATGATGATGTTTGTTGATTGAGTTATACTGTCTATGAATGAGGTATCGAAAATTAGTTACATCGCCAATTATTTGGGATGTCGAAATATAAGTTACACCGCCTAAGAAAGGGGTATTGAAATTAGTTACATTACCAATTAATTGGGATGTCGGAAATATGCGTTATAACGCCTAAGAAAGGGGTATTGAAATTAGTTACATTGCCAATTAATTGGATGTTGGAAATATGAGTTATACCGCTTGAGAAAGGGGTATTGAAAATAGTTGCATCGCCAATTATTTGGGATGTCGGAAATATGAGTTATACGGCCTAAGAAAGGGGTATTGAAAATAGTTACATCGCTAGGAAATGGGATGTCGTAAAATGAGTTATACCACCTATGAAAGGGGTATCAAAAGCTAGTTACATTTTCAAATAATGGGATGTCGAAGCACCTCTTATAAAGAGAGGTGGGCAATGGGATGCCATTGTCATGTGTTGTGTGTTTATGATTGGTAGAATAAGTGCATGAATTAAATGTTAAATGATGCTATTTGAATTATGTGGTGTGTTGGTCTGAATATTTTATATTATTGATATTATAGAAAATTATATTCTTTTCGAAAGTAGCAGCTGCCATGGTTGTTTTTCCGGTTATTACGCCGGCTGAGAATAACACTGTTTGTGAAAATAATTTATAATTGTTTTTATTCACTAGGATTCCCATCTCATTGGTAGTGTTATTTTTAGAGCACGAGGATGATATTCCTGATATCGAGGAAGCTCGCAGACTTGAGTTACTTTCTAGTGATATCTATAGCATTGGTTAGTATTATAATGTATTGGAGCCGTATGTGGCTAGACCTTAGTTATTTTATTTTTATACGTTTGGGTTTTTAGTTGGCGCCTTGTTTCAAGAGTTTTTGGATTAATTATATTTTCATATTTGAGAATCTTGTGAAGTAAAGACTAATTTGAAATTATTATTATTAAATTAAATACTATATTATGAAAAAAATTTATTTCACGAGGTTTTATATAAACATTTTATTCGAGTTACTAATGTAATGAAGGGCATTACAAAAAGTACATCAAGGGACTCCAAAAAGCTCCCAAAAGATCTCAGTAGGTCTAACTCGCCCACTCTCAAAATACATTCAAATATGCTCACCTCACATGCCTAGGACGGACGCACTGATGGTACCACACCCTCAGCGGCGTGGATACTTAGAGCTACCGTGGCCCTCACCATATGTACGCCAGTAAACCCGTCGGGGTACATAATTGGACGAGGTACTAGACACGACAATCCTTCGTCGTCGGTATGTCCCTAACTACTGCTCGCTCCTCTGTCTCCGTCCATGCAACACGAACCCTCTCTGGCTAGTCACGCGAGACGACTCTGGTATAGCCCACATCTGGTCCTAGGCACGTGGTTAGGGCGGATACCACATGTGCGAGAAAGGTAAGAACTGGATCACCCTGATGGGTCCCAAAACATCGCCAAAAGGTAAAGCATAGAACCTAAACAGCAGAACGATATGTCCTGTGTATACGGCCAGGAAAGCGGTAGGGTCCACCTGTCATCCCTCGTCATCATGATAGATGATCTCGAGATCCCCCAGCATTGGCATCCGCAAAGCCATCTCAATGAAAGGGTGTCTCCTCGGGTCTATTAGCTCCCTTTGACTTTTCGTCGTCTTCTCGTGGATGAACAACAAAAGCATATAAGGGAAAGATAGGGAGATAAGAATCATACACATCATAAACAGGGATAAAGAAAAAACAGTATATATAACAAACACAAACATCTCCCAAGTGTACTGACACTATTTTCATCTCCTAACTAGATGTACATATACTCTTTCCATGCATGTTGGCCGATACTAAACGTCCCCTTGGACAAATCAAATACGTCCGTACCTCGGACAAGTTAGTTTGTTCTAGTAACTCGGTCTACTCGCCCTGACCTATAAGAGTGCACCAACCACTCCACTATCCCAGACAAGGAGGGCTATCTGGGCCTCCTCGAAAGATCCATCGACAAGTGGAATGACTCGGGGTTTAGTCGGGATAACCTTACTTAGCCAGGACTACCAAACACGATAAATGCTACCATCCGGTCTCACGGGGGCACACCTGCGTCCAGTATATCCCCGAGATCTCAAAGATCTTCCCTTCCGTTTTTCGCACCCGCGCTCGATGCATTAAACTCGTGTGTTTCATACCACATTGCACACCACTTGGCAACAATGCATATGCTATGCATGACAACCATCTCTTTGAGCTGAAATTGCACCATATGCAAACTCAACCTTTGCGCCGAGCGCAACTCAACATCAAGATATCTCGAGCACCTGAAGGATCCAATCATAAAACCTCAACTCACGACTACCATCTCGATCTACCAACATTGAGTTCATAGCCCTAATCATGCTGAAACCATCAACTCTTATACACACACGCAAACCAAGGTATATAAGCAATTCATACTCATGATTGTATAACAATATACATATTATTAGTGTAAGCATAGCATCACATGTATAACAGTTCTCATGTAGCAGATACCAGGTAGACACATAGCAGGCAACATACACATTCTCCAAGGCAAAGCAAGTCAGCAACCTAGGGTATCAAACTCAGCGGTGCTAGCCCAAAGTGAACCAAACCTAGGGTTTAGGCACTTTGTGAGGACTCAACCTCCAGTAGGGTTTAGGGTTCCCTTACATAACATTAAAACAACCAACACAATTATATAGACTACTCTTGCCTCCCCAATGTGTGTAACTCTTTCTCTCCACCTGAAACTGTTGCACGTACGTTCTCCCGGACAAACTTCTAATCGCAACTCCAACCGGCAACCAAGCACGCCTTTCAACAAGCTCACCACACAACTCCCAACACTAACAAGGATACCCCCGACATGCGTATTGGACCAACAATAGTCCCGCACACACGCATGGGGTCCAAAAATAGGTAGAAACTCAAAAACAACAACAGAAACAACAACAAATGATTGTAGGGTTCAAATCAATGAAGCAAAGGAAAGCAACCACGAAATTGAGAGAAGAAGGTCACCAAGAATAACCTCCGAACTCTCCAAGAAAGATTCACCACGGTCTCATCACGCTACTCCTCGAATGATCAATAGGAAAAAAAGACCCGTAAAACCCTAATGTGTTAGCAAAGCAACATTAGGTTGAAGAACATAGGAGAAAAGGATATAAAAGAAGTTAAACACTAAAAAGGACTTAGGTCGACAATGTCGACACCTCAACTTACCTCAACGATGCTTGAAACCAAGGTCGCGCCCTAGACGAGTTTGAAGCTACGAGTGCAACTGAAAATCACTCAAGAGCTCTCAACTCATTCCTTGGACTCAGAGCACAAGGAAGAAGAAGGGGAACTTTGGGTATTTTCGTGCATAAGTGAAAATGAAATAAACTTAGAACTTTAGGTCAACAGACAACACGCTTAAGCGTGCAAATTCCCCACGTCAAAGAGTAACCACGCTTGAGCGTGGGATCCTTCTGTGCTTGAGCGTGACACCTTATCCACTCCGCCTTCTCTAGGGCATAACACGTGTCCAACATGCATCAAAACTCAGAAAAGCTGGCGTTACCATGTAGCACACTTGAGCGTGCACCTTCTCCATGTCTGAGCGTTGGCACGCTCGGGCGTGCACTCTTCCGACGCTTGAGTGTGCTGCCTAGCCGGGAAGATGCTTCCAAACTTCTGATCTCCCTCGTTTCTCGTGTTACGCCTTAAGCACTTCCAATAGGATTAAAGCCAAGTCCTAAACTTCTGACTATACTTAATTATAACTAACACACAAACAATCAAACTAGCAATCAAACCCCTGATCGAGATTATTTGAATCTACTAGAGTTACAGAAATTAGGGACGTATGGTGAACTTACCCTTATGTGCTTCTTCTAACACTTTTTCTCTAAGGCTCCCATCCTTAAGAACAACGATCCTACTCTTAAACATCACTAACCTATCAGCAGATAACACATAATTTTCTTGTCCCAACAACAATTGCAAGTGCTAGTCTAAAAGTTGTTCACTCTTAATCTATTCCTTAAGGTCACTGCAAATTTCCAATCTATTCAACTTCAAACTTAAGGCATTCAAAGACACATTATGATTCATGTTTATAAACTCCTCTAATAGATAAACTCCTCTAACAGATTCATCTCTTGCACCATTAAGCTAGACATATGTAAAGATTTTCTACTAAGGGCATCAGCCACTACATTGGCTTTTCCTAGGTGGTACTTCAACTCAAAGTCATAGTCTTTAAGGAACTCCATCCATCTTCTTTGCCCCATATTCAACTCCTTCTGATCAAACAAGTACTTAAGGCTCTTATGGTCACTAAAAACCTCAAACTTTGCTCTATAAAGGTAATGTTTCCAAATTGTAAGAGCAAACATTACTGCTGCCAACTCTAGATCATGGGTAGGATAGTTTCCTTCATGTCGTCTAAGCTGCCTAGACGCGTATGCTACAACCTGGCCTTCTTGCATCAAAACACATCCTAAAACATTCTTAGACACGTCACAATAAATCACAAAACTCACTAAAGGGTCCGGTATTGTCAAGACTGCTGCTATCACCAATCTTTTCTTAAGCTCTTGGAAGTTGTCCTCCCATACCCGCTCCCAAGCAAAAGGTTTCCCCTTCCTAGTTAACTGGATCAAAGGTAAGCCTAGCTTAGAAAAACCTTATATAAACTTCCTATAGTAACTCGCCAATCCTAGGAAACTTCTCACCTCAGTTAACGCCTTTGGTTGTTCCCACTCTAGCACTGCATCAACTTTAGAGGAATAAATTGCTACACCACTCTTATAAATGGTGTGTCCTAGAAACTTTATCTCATCTAGCAAAAACTCACACTTCACCGATTTGGCATACAAACGCTCATCCCTCTAGATCTGTAACGCTACCCTCAGGCGTTCCTCATGCTCCTCAGGTGTCCTAGAGTATATCAGTATATCATCTATGAACATTGTCACAAACTTACCTAAGAAGGGTCTAAAGATCTGATTCATGTAATCCATGAAAACGGTTGAAGACTTTGTCACTCCGAAGGGCATCACTACATACTCATAGTGCCCATACCTTGTTGTAAAGGCTATCTTGGGGATGTCCTCACTCTTAACTCTAATATGATGGTACCTCGATCTTAGATCTATTTTGGAAAACGCTGCCGCTCCCCTCAATTGATCTAGCAGGTCGTCTATCCTAGGGAAAGCGTACTTATTCTTTATGGTCACCTTATTTAGCTGCTTATAATAACCACACAACCTCATACTCCCATATTTATTTTTCTCTAAGAGAACTGGTACTCCCGAAGGTGATACACTCAGTCTAACAAACTCCTTATCTAGAAACTCCTCTAATTGTTTCTTAAGCTCGCTCAACTATAGAGGTGTTATTCTATACGGTGCTACTAACACAGGTCCACTACTATGCATTAGATCTATGTTAAACTTTACCTTCTTATCCGGTGGTAAGCTAGTGACCTCTTTAGGAAACACATCTAGGAACTCGCATACAACAAGTAATGCCACTACATCACTTTTAACCACTATCTTAGCAGAATAGAGAAGTATGTATCATTGAGTCCCTCAACTAAGTTCTTATGACAAGACACAGCAGATAAAAGGCAATTTGACACTGAAGGGTTAATAAATATTGGTTGTGGAAGAAAAGAGATAGTTCGACCAGAAAAATTGATAACAACATTATTATGTAACAACCAATCCATACCAAGAATAACATCTAAACCTGATATAGGCAAACATATCATATCAACATCATAAGATAAGTTTTGGTATACTAAGGAACATTTCAAACAGGCAATGGAAATAACCAATTTATCTTTGGCAGGGGTAGAAACACACAAGTCAAATGACAGTTTAGAGATAGGCAAATCCAAATTTTTAACATAGCTAAGAGATATGAAAGAATGGGTTGCTCCTGAATCAAACAATATAATAACTTTTCTGTCTCTAATCAAACCCATACATTGGATCAAACCATCGGACTGTTGGTGTAATTCCTAGTGGCCAATATATAGTTATTGTATTTATATATTGTATCATGACTTCATTTTATATTTGATATATATGAGGCATTTGTTTATTATGTTGTATTTGATGGTTATATTTATAGCATAATAAAGTCCTTAGAATAAGTAGTTCATTTAATGGAACGTCAAGTATGACTTGATTGTGAGATACCAATAAATAATAGAACATTATACTTAAATATTCATAGTCAAGTATTATTATTAATATGGACAATAATAATACACTGAGATTATTATGTGAGTGTACTGATGACCACATCTCACGGGTCATCAATATAAGATATCAAGTCTTCACATAGGTATAAATATTAGTGGAATATTTATAATGGAGTGACCCGCTGTGAGAACGTCGCGTAATAATTATGTAAGTGTCATAAGTGATTCTCATGGTGACCATAGTGAAGTAGTCCTTCGACTTGAAGTCACTACGATTCCTGACATAGGTAGTTGTAGGCTTTGATACTATTAAACGTTGTCTGTAATAGGATGACTATAAAGATAGTTATTGGGGTTGCAATGAAACATGTTGAGGAATGTGAGTGGTATAGATGGGATTCGTCCCTCCTACATAACAAGAGTAATGTTTATAGGCCTATTGATGGTATGCGACGTAGAAATGCATGGCCATGCTAAGGTGAGACAATATGAGATATTGGGCCCACATGATCGTACGTCAATTATTAGATAAAGAAATAAATAATTGGACTTAACAAGGATGACACATTTATGCATTGTGTTCAATGAAGACATTGAGACGAAAGGACGTTGACTTCACATTACATATATGGTTACAATATGGTTTTAATTGTACCACCAATATTCTAATTAATTAGGTAGCACTGATGTATTGCTAGATGCGCTCATTATTTATAATATTAATTAATTATTAATATGATTAATAACAATTAATATTATTGCCCCTTAATTCAGAGCTTATAGGGTCACACGCATAAAACAAATATTCAGAGAATTAATTTAATTGATTAATTAAATTGATTTAATTAAAAATTAAATGGGATCAATTTAATTAATTATGATTTAATTAATAATTAAACATTGAGCATGTAGCGTACAATAGTCCAACTGGGTTAGGTTAAGTGAGTGATAGCTATTAGTAAGCTGTGAACATCACTTAAGTGACACACAACATAGAGCACTCATAACGGTCACTGTACACTCTTGATAGGCACGCCCTCTTTTCTCTCTGGGTGTCGCGTGTCTCCCAATCCTTATAGCTAGCACTACGCTATCTTTGACACTGTTTTGCTCGCATGGACTGAGTAGAGGTATTGCTACCTTGCAATACTGGTGATAGAAGAACCTTTCCCTTTGTGGTGATAGCAGCAGTGTTCCTCGGATCTGCTGCACTGTAGCTGTGTAGATCAAGTTGCCATTCACACCGTAGCAGTGTTCGTGATTTACCAGTGCTAATGACGTACTCACAGTGTTCGTGGTAAAACTATGCTACAAAAGGTAAACACAATATCCTTGTGATTCATGTGCAATATGTGGTCCTTAGGTAAAGGGTTTTTCCGCTCAAGAGGTTTTTGAAAATTATTTTAAAAATTATCCCTCCTGAAACCCCAACAATGGTATTAGAGCGTTGGTCGTAGTTTGCCATGTATCCTGGGATTGTTTGCCATTGTATGATAACATGTTTATTACTTTTAAATATGTTTTGTATGTTTAAAAGCATGCTTGTATGATTTGTATGTGATATAAATATCTTTGAACTTGTTTTGTGTGTTTGGTTGTGCTCCTGACATAAACAAGGATTCGCTTCTGGAATCCTGCTGCGGCGTAGAGCACGGCCGTGCTCCTTGTAGCACGGTCGTGCACGTTTGAATCTGCGTTATTGAACGCGAAGCACGACCATGCACCTTTTGGCATGACCGTGCCACTTTCAAACAGCGTCAACGAACTTTGAGCACGGTTGTTGTAACACCTCGATTTTTCATGCTTTCTAAGGACAATAAACTCAATTAATGAGTTTATATTTTTATCTATGCTTTAGAAAATGATTTTGGGAAAACCAAAATCATATTCATGTTTCATATAATCATAGGAGCCTACGGTTAAAGTTTGGGCCGAAAACTCAAACGAAGCCTGATCTATGTTTTTAAGATGATATTGTTTTTCTACTATCAAGACCTAGTCTTGACTAACGAACGAGACCATTAGTCTTAGAATTCGATCCTCTACCTTTTTGCTAAAATGCGTCCTAACGTCCAAAAATATAAATAATATTTTATATTCATACCGATAATCGAGCGGGGAGACGATTCGAGCTGTCTTAGGGTTTTTCGAGACCCACGATCAGATGTTTTTCATGCCAGAACTGTGTTAAGTTTTATGAGGATTCATACCAATGTCGTGGTGATTTCAAAATGTCGAGACGTGAATTGACCCAATTGCCCTTGGTTGGTTAGTTTTTACTAATTACCATTTTACCTTTCTTACTCATTAAGTCTACTTAAATGAAAATATCTCTCAATTTCACTCTTATCCTTCCTCACTCTCTAGGTCAACTCTCCCCGAAACCCCCATCTTCTTTTCTTTTTCCTTTCTCTTCATCAAATAACTCCATTGTTGGAGACTTAAAGCTTGGATTTTGTGGAGCAATCTTCATCAAACTTGGAGTAGATCATTATAGGAGGTATCATTTCCTCTCGATCTCTCCCAATCTCTCCTTTCTCTTCTCAATTTTTCATGATCATAGGTGTCAGGGTTTTGTCCCTAAAATCTTCAAAAATCCATGAAAAATTATAGGAAAATCATTTCAGTACCAAACCAATTTCTATGGCCTAGATTCATGACATACTTGTATGGTCCAAGAGCTTAGAGCCAAGAAATCTCCCTAGCTATATTTTCTAGGAGGAGGCCGAACCCCCTATGTGTGTAGGGTAGGGTTTTTGGTTGGTTTTTAATGTTTTGAGCTGATATCTAGGGTTATCACATGTAGTTAGGATGTTATCCAAGAAATGAGAACTTTTGGATCTCCCTAGCTATTTTTAGTGTAATAGGGCCGAACCCTAGGGGTGGTGCAGTAGGAGAAATCTTTGTCTTTTTGAGTTAATGCCTTTATAGATTGTGTATTTATAGTGATCGGTAGCTAGCTAAGCCAGTTGTCAAGTTGGTCGGGTGTTCACAACTTACCTTGAGACTACAAGCGGTAAGGGGATAAACCTGAGGAACTCCATTTCCGACAGTTATGTGTTGCATCGATGTTTGTATTGAAATTAAATTTTCTGTATCTGATTATTGGTTAATTGTTTGATTTACTGCTGTTGATTTGAATATGCATGACATAACTGCTGACATATTTGAATACATGCTATAATTATTGAATAATTATATGGATGTATCGTGTGCCCTGCTGTGGAATTTAAGGCGTTAGAGGACCTAATTTTGATTAGGATCCGACATCGTGTAACTTAAAAGCTTTAAAAGCTTGAAATGTGGAATTGAGGAAATAAATATGTTTTATTTTTTCTCAATTTAATTTAAGAGAAAATAAATGAATTATCTCTTTTGAAATAAAATATAATGAACAGCTGCTGTTAAGGAAAATCAACTTAAAAGAGCAAAGTTTTGAAAATGTGGTTTTAATAATGAAAAACGATGTTTTTAAATCAAATAGGGCGTTAGAAACCTTTATTAGTTTTTAAATTGATAAAGTTAAACGTTTGAGCAAAAGCATTTTGAGAAAACGTGATTTTCAAATAAATTGATTTTATCTAAGGAAAAGGGTTTTTACAAGCTTTGTTTAAGGTTTGTGTTTTACCGAAAAACAACGAAAGAAAAAGAAGTAGTCTTTGGACTTCATTTTGTTTTATGAAAAATTGATCCTGATGACTTTGTGTAAGTGTCAGAGATTTGGGTTTTTTGGTTTTTAAGTTTTCAAGAAAAGTGGTTTTAAAGCTTAGAAACTAGAAACCGAGACGTCGGGGTTCTAGGGTTTTGTAGAAACATGTGGATCAAGGATCCATGTTATTTGTGATCCTATCGGTTTAGGGACGATCTTTGTGGTCCTGTAAGCTTGAGAATGTTTTTATGATCTTGAATCCAAAATTCTAGACTGGTGCATCAGTTAGGGATGTTTGGATTTGAGTTGTTTTGGACTAAATGTTCTGTTTTGAGAAAATGTTTTTGAGGCTTAAAGAGTCTAGGACATTATGGTGGTTGTTAGCGTTGATGCTACAACGAGGAAATATTGATACGACAAAGATCAATTATCGGGAGCTAAATAGTTTCTCACGCATTTGTGTGTTGGGCAGACGTGCCGTGAAACGGGGGACCTTGATAGGCAAGGAGAACCTGAGATGACTTAATGTCATTATGTAACATTATGCCTTGATGGACAATGATGTCATACGTGCCAGGAAGAGCGTATTGTGCCCAGTGAAGAGAACAATATAGTATGACGTATACATCTTGAGTACCACTGACATGCGCGTCCATGTATTATTTCCTGGGACGTTACGTGCTCACGTTTTGCGGAATTTTAATTCTGGCGTTTGTCATTGTTGCCTGCGGGGCAATGACGTTGAGTTTGATCAACTCGTGTTTATGGTGATGGGATTTCCGGAAATCTAGATTGAATATTAGTTGAGATATATGGAAATGTCATGCATACGTGTAGGGAATAACGTTGATTGTGGGGTACGAAGCCCTTGTGCCTTTACTGCTGTTAGTACATGATTATATATGCTGCACTCTGTGATGCATGATGATGTTAGTGTGTTACACTACATGAAACTGCTATTTGGATTGGGCATATAGTTGTCGTTTTTGGATTCATATATTGGTTTCTCACCCTTGCATATTTTCCGGACTGGTTTGTTCTTTTGGTATATATATTATATCTTGTTCACAGATGGAGCCGATGCCAGATCAGCTCGCGCACTCGGGGATACGCGCCCTTGTTTTTAATCGGAGGACAGACCCAGCTGCGTGGGTTATTCACCCTAGGGTGGAGAGCGCAGCATACACCGGACCAGTTTGCACCGTGAGAGGGACGACGGAGGCGGGACCTCGTGAGAGTACCCACACTGTGGAGACCGTCCAGGTACTTCTACCTCCCATTTGGATGATGCTGCAGGCTCTTATGCAGCAGGAACTGATCAAGCATCATGTCCCCGCTGCACAGCCCCCGCAACAGCAGCCACCACAGACACCTCCCTCGCCTTTTGTTTTGATAGCGGGCGAGCATGCAGTGGAGGATGTGGAGGGAGAGGAAAAGGAGGAGGAAGAACCTGAGGAGGATCCTCAGGAGGACCCGAAGTATCATCCCTTGGATGCTCCCGAGCCTCATCCACAGGAGAATGGGAATGTAGGTTCCCAGGGTTCTTCTCCTGGTTCTAGCATTGGACCTTTCTCTGGAGGATTGTCCAATGGCTTCCATTAGTCTGACCAGCTTAGGGTGTAGACTGTTCTTTTGAGGCAGCGGTTTTTGGATAGTTTGTTAACGGCTACTGATAGCCATGAGATTTAGAGATATGGTTCCAGACTATCGCTACCTAGTTTCTCGCTTTTTAGAAGTTTATCTTTATAGTTTCTTTTGTAAAGGGACATGTTGTCCATAGCTTTAGTTGATGATGTACATACATATATTTATATTTATATTTATATATGAGTACTCTGTTTATTATTCTGGGTTGTATTTTCATGGGTATTAAACAAGAAAAAATTTCATCATGATTTTCAGGACGTAATAAGATATATATTAAATGAACCGTTTTCCGAAAGTAAAACCAGTAAGTTTTATTTATAGCTTAATTGGTGTTTTTGGGTTACAAACAGTGACATCGATTTGAGGGTGTCACAATCGTGCTTTTTTCACCACGACCGTGCACATGTTGAACAGCGTCAGCGAGTTTTCAGCACGACCGTGCTGATGGACAGAATATGATTTTGTCATTTTATTTGCATATTTATAAATTGTTTATTAAATGTGCGGTATATGGTTATGACTCTAGATTTGGTGTTTAATTTTATTTGGTATATACGGCCTGTATGTCGTGATTTACTTTATTTATTTTATAAATATGGCTTGCGTGTCTTGACATTTACTTTATTTATTTTATTTTAAAATTTTATAAATTGCTCAGGATGACATGGAGGCAACACCAAATCATGACGTCAGTGGGAGGAACTTTGGAAGTTTGCTCGAGGATTAAAGATTGTAATAATTAGTTTTAATTATTGCACATTAGGAGGCTATAATCATAATACCTTTTATATGACTTGAATGTTTATGTATGTGATGCATGAAATGTATGAGATGTAACATTTAAATTTGGAATTTAAATTATATGATAGCATGATTGTCATTGTATGCTTAATATGTTCTGAATGTATGTAAGCTAGTATGTCATGTATGCTATGAGAGATGTTTATATGATAAACAAGACGATGAGATCATTTAAAAATTAAATTCCCTCAATAAATTAAGTTATTAAATGCCTCCTAATGCGAGGCATTCGTCTAGGCCAGAATCATTTAAGTGTGGGTCATGCTACACCTGAGCAGCTTAATATAATCTTGGTGAGACGCAAAAAGTGAAATAACCTACTGCTAACCATTGGGTTGCACTTAACTAAGCGTATTCAATAGGATTGAAATGACTTAGAGGCATGGGATTGGGCATTAATCATATGATGGATTAGAATAAGGAGTTATTCACCCAACTGGTCCAAGAATTACATTGGATGTAATTGGAAAGGAGTTTCCTACCTAAACAGCTGAGTTCTCGGCGATCAGCCACAACTGACTCAAAACGAGGTGAAATATGGATCTTGGTCCCATTAGAAAATCTTTCAACAGAATTTTCCGAGTCAATGATGAAGTTCATTAATTTGAGTAATATAGTGGGAGCGTATTTAATAAAGACCTATTAAATATGTTTTAAAATCATGATACTTATACTTTTCATATTTCTTTATGTAGATATTCATGGCACCAAACACAACTAATAATATGTCACTACGATTTGTCCTTGAGAAGGACAAGTTATCTAGAAGTAATTTTCTGGATTGGTACCGAAACCTGAGGATTGTCCTTAGGCAAGAGAAAAAGATGTATGTTCTTGAGGAGGCTGCTCCTGAACTACCCGAGGATGCTTCTAGGGCTGACAGAGATGCTTATAAGAAGTATCAGGATGATGCCCTAGATGTTAGCTGCCTCATGCTTGCCACATTGAACTTTGAGCTTCAGAAGCAACACGAGAACATAGAGGCGTTTGATCATATGATCGGACGTCTCAAAATGCTCTACCAAGAGCAAGCGAGGCATGAGCGCTTTGAAGTTTCCAGATCCCTGATTAGTTGTAAGCTGGTAGAAGGAAGCCCAGTTGGACCTCATGTACTGCTTTTGATTGGGTACATTGAGAGCCTTGAAAGATTGGGTTTTCCACTAAGCCAAGAGTTGGCTACAGATGTAGTTCTGCAATCGTTGTCAGAAATCTACAATCAATTTATCATGAATTACAACATCAATGACATTGACAACACTCTGCCAGAACTGCTAGGCTTGTTGTGAACTGCTTAGCAGAACATTAATAAGGGAAAAGGTAAAGCCATAATGATAGTTGATTCTAGAAAGCAGGCTAAGAAGAAGCCCTGGAACAAGCAGAAGGGCGAAGGCAAGAAAAATTTAAACCTAGCACTTCTGGCTTGAAGCTCGTGGGCGGGGTAGCTAAGGAAGGCAATTGCCACCATTGTGCCAACTAGGCCACTAGAAGAAGAACTGCAAGAAATACCTGGAAGAGAAAAAGAAGGGAAGTGAGACTTCCGCTTCAGGTATTTATGTTATTGATGTTAATTTATCTACTTCAGCATCTTGAGTATTTGATACTGGACGTGGTGCTCACATTTGTAATAATGTGCAGAAACTAAGAAGTAGGAGGAAATTGACTAAAGGTGAAGTCGACCTACACGTCGGAAATGGAGCAAAAGTTGCTGTATTAGATGTAGGGACTTACGTGTTAATTTTACCTACTAGGCTTGTTTTGGAATTTGATAATTGTTATTATGTTCTCGTTATTAGCAAAAACATTATTTCTATTTCTTGTTTGGACAAGAAGGGTCTTCATTTAATTGTTAAGGACAAATGTTGTTCTCTTTATTTGGATAATGCACCATTGAGTAATGGAATTTATATTCTTGATCTCGATGTGCCTATATATAACATAAATGCGAAAAGGATGGAATCCAATGGTTTGAATCCTTCATATCTTTAGCATTATCGTTTAGGCCATATTAATGAGAAACGCATCTCCAAACTCCATAAGGATGGATTACTGGATTCTTTTGATTATGAATCATTTGACGCATGCGAATCTTGTTTATTGGGGAAGATGACTAAGGCCTCATTTACTGGTAATATTGAAACGGTCAGTGATCTTTTGGGCTTGATACATAGTGATGTATGTGGGCCACTGAACAAACCTGCTAGAGATGGTTTTTCCTAATTTGTCACATTTACTGACGACTTCAGTAGATATGGATATGTGTATCTAATGAAACACAAATCTGAAAACTTTGAAAAGTTCAAAGAATTCAAAAATGAAGTAGAAAAACAACTTGGCAAGAGTAGTAAAGCCATACGATCAGATCGTGGTGGTGAATACCTTAGCCAAGAATTTGATGACTATCTGAAAGAGTGTGAGATAGTATCCCAAATCACTCTTCCCGGAACTGCACAATGGAATGGCGTATCCGAAAGGAGAAATCGCATCTTGTTGGACATGGTTTGATTGATGATGAGTCATTCAGATATTTCGGACTATTTCTGGGGTTACGCATTGCTTGCAGCACCTTTCACAATTAACCGCGTTCCATCTAAGGCGGTAGAACAAACATGTAATATCCGGTAATTTTAATAATTTAAATTGTAAACTTTAAATGACTTTATGCTCAATAATTTAAAATTTCTCTTTGTATAAACGTTCCAATATGATAACTTTTTTTCTTAAATATGACTTTAAATAAACTAAGCTATAATAAAAAAAAAATGCTCTTGGACTTTCAGTAGAAAATTAAATAAGGATTTTAAGATATAAAAAGGTTGATGCATAACTGTCATACTCATATATTTTAATAATTATAACTATAATTGTGCCAATAATCAATACATTAACTATTATTTAATTCATTTTATGATTCCTAGTAATTAATTTTTGGTATCAAGACATTAATAGGGTAGTTTGTAACCTGACATATCCTTAACATGTTAATTAAAATGTAACTAGCAAGTAAGTTAATGTTAATTTTTAGCTGTTGCTCATAAAGTCCTATGATTGGAGCACTTTATTATCCAATGCCTTAGGTTTTCAATTTAAATAGGGGAAATCCTTTCTCCTTGCCATTTGTCACAAATTCTCTAAAACCCTGGAGAGAGAAGATGAGCTATGGAGCCAAGGGTAGAAGTTTCATTGGTGGTTCTCCTTCTCTTCCTTCCTCCATTTCTATTTGCTTCTTAGAGCTAGCAAGGGATCTACAAGAGGTGAGGGATTATTGGTGTTACTTATATGTTTTGGTTCCCCTATTTTATTTTGTTCGGAACTGTGCCAATTTTACCATGAGGAGCTTTTGCTTTTTTTTTTTTTTTTTTTTTTTTATTCACAATGCTGGATGGTGCCTTGCATTGGGTAATAGAGCCATATTTTTTTTTTTTAGTTTGTGCTGCTATACATTGTTGCTCCTCTTTCTTTTCTGTGGCAGGAATTGCGTTTCTTTTTTTTTAAAATCTGTTATGACAGGAAGGAAATGTTTTTGTTTTATATATATAACCAAAGCTTTTGAATCTGGTCCGTACTGTTATAGAATTTGGAAATGGCTACACTACCGTAGATGCTGAAGGATGAACTCCTATTAATTTTTCTTTTTATATATCTATATATATAAGAGAAGGAATATGTATGATCTTGACTGTAGGTGGCTGTGATTGTTCATTTTCCTTTCTGTGGAATTTGCTCATTTACCCGAATTTCCTTTTAATAGTGAGATTTAGGAGGACATGTGATGTCATTCTCTTTTAGTTTGGGTATTGGGTGGATTGTATATGTATTAGATGGGTGGATTATATTAGATGGAATTGATGATGCTTTTGTTGGACTTTCGGTGGAAGGCACTTTTACGGTATGGGCACAACCCTATTGCAGTGTTAATTTGCTGCACAATCAAAGACTGCAAAATAATTGGTTGCCTCTTTATTTTATTTTTTTTAACAAAATTATGGTGGAAGAATCGTGTATCCTATTCCATTGATCAATAGCTAATTATATACAAGATCATGACAGCTACATGTCCTAAATTATAGGCTAAACTATCTCCCTCATATCCTTGATATGATTCGGCATTATTCTGCAATAAAGAAGCAAATAAAAGGAAACAATATATACAGCAAATTAGCTATTCTAATTGAGGAAACAATGCCAAGGATTGTGCATGACAGTATATCCCGCATTACCCCCCCTCAAGGTGGAGCATGAGGGTTACGGATGCCCAGCTTGTCAAGTAGAGTCTGAAACTGATGTCTTCCCAAAGCTTTTGTGAGAATGTCTGCCAGTTGCCCTTGTGTCGGAACGTATGATGGTAGGATGACGCCTTGGAGTATCTCATTACGAATAAAATGACAATCCACTTCAATGTGTTTTGTCCGTTCATGGAAAACTGGATTTTTGGCTATATGTAAGGCAGCCTGACTGTCACAGTTGAGATGCATAGGACCTTTATGTGAAATGCCTAAATCAGCCAGCAAGCTCCTAAGCCACTTAAGTTCACAAGTGGTAGTAGCCATAGAACGATATTCTGCTTCGGCGGATGAACGAGAGACAGTATGTTGTTTCTTGGTTTTCCAAGATATAGGAGAGTGACCCAAAAACACAAACCAACCAGTAGTGGAACGTCGAGTTAGTGGGCAGCCTGCCCAATCGGAATCACACCATCCATGTAATTGGAAATCAGATGTGCTGCTGAGGAGAATACCTTGCCCAGGACTTCCTTTGAGATATTTCACAATTCGAAGAGCTGCATTCCAATGTTCTTCACGCGGCTGTTGCATGAATTGTGACAAGGTATGGACACAGTAAGACAATTCTGGTCTAGTGAAGCACAAGCATATGAGACGGCCAACAAGGCGTCGATAACTATCAGGTTGATCAAGATAGCGCCCAGTGGCAAGTCCAAGTTGATGATTCTGCTCAAGAGGAGTAGCCACAGGCTTCGCACCAAGTAGACCGGCTTCTTGAATGATGTCCAACGCATATTTTCGCTGACATAAAAATATCCCGCTCGAATTGCTTGCAACTTCTACTCCCAAAAAATATTTTAAACGACCCAAGTCTTTCATGTGAAAGCACTTGCTAAGATACTCCTTAAATTGTTGAATTACAGCGGAATCGTTCCCACATATGATCAAATCATCTACATAGACCAAGACTAACATGTGCACTCCATGGACAAGAAGAGTGAAGAGTGAATGATCACAACCTGATTGATGAAAGCCAAAGTTTATCAAAGCTGATGATAGTTTGGCAAACCAACAACGAGGAGCTTGCTTCAAACCATATAACGACTTTTGCAATTTACAAACAAGTCCCGGTTGAGAAGCACGAAAGCCTGGAGGAAGCTTCATGTAGACATTTTCATGTAGATCACCATGAAGGAAAGCGTTGTGGACGTCCATTTGGTGAAGTTCCCACTGCTTTGTTGCTGCAACAGCAAGAACAAGGCGAACAGTGACCATTTTGACAACCGGAGCAAATGTCTCCGTATAGTCAATTCCTTCCTTTTGGTGATTCCCAAGAATGACGAGCCTCGCCTTGTATCTTTCTATCGTGCCATCCGAGTTATGGTTGATCTTATATACCCATTTACAACCAAGAGGTTTCTTCCCATTCGGTAAAGGTTCTAGAGACCGTGTTCCATTTTCTTCTAGCGCATGGAGTTCTTGCTGCATTGCAAGCCTCCATTTGGCATCTTGTACTGCTTCATTATAATGAGTGGGTTCTCGGGCTAGAGTAATGGCAGCAACAAACCTGCGATGCTTTTCAGAAAAACTATCACAACTTATGTATTGAGATACTGGATAAGGAGTACCTGAAGAGTGCTATGAAAGAGATGGACTTGGAGATGGGCTTAGCTTCTTCACGGTGTGAGTTATGTACTCGCGCAGCTTCACTGAAGGCATTTTAGTATGGTGCCCTCTTCCCAATTCCTCCGTATTGCGTTGACTAACGGGCTCAAGGGTGTCAAAATTGGAAGTTCAATTATTTTCATTTTCTATAGGCTCATCATTCCTTTCATTTTCAAAGGCAGTAGTAGTTCCCCCCCTCACGTCAGAACTTGCAACAACATCACTGGTTGTCCTTTCTTCCCTTCCAATTTCGCTATCAGATTCATTGTCATCACCACTATCCAATGTGTCATTCATTAAGGAAGAATTCACAGATAAATCGCATTCGCCCACAGCTGTATGTTTGAAAGGAAATTCTGTTTCAAAAAATTCAACATCACGAGACACAAAATAGCGTTGAGTATCTAGATCAAATAATTGCCAACCCTTTTTCCCGTAAGGATATCCAACAAATACACATTTCCGGCTCCTGCTAGCAAACTTATCACCACCTCTTGCCAAGTTATGTGCATAGCATAAGCAACCAAAAACTTTCAAATGATCATACAAAGGTGCTTGCCCGTGTAATATCTCATATGGTGTTTTCCCACCCAACACGAGAGTGGGAGTACGATTAATCAAGTGTCCAGCCATCAAAACACACTCACCCCAAAAGGAGATAGGGAGATTACCTTGAAATCGTAGAGCACGAGCAACATTAAGAATGTGTCTATGCTTTCTTTCTACTCTTCCATTCTGTTGTGGGGTTCCTGGACAAGATGTTTGAAATACTATCCCGTGTTCATGAAAGTAGTTTCTCAAACATGTAAATTCAGTTCCATTGTCACTACGCATCACTTTAACCGTCTTACCAAATTGTCTTTCTATTAACACAAAAAAATTCACCAATGTACGTGACACTTCCCTTTTATCAGAAATCAGATAAATCCATATAGCACGAGAGAAATCATCCATTATTGTCAAAAAAATATGAAGCACCACAAGAAGAAGGAGTTCGATAAGGCCGCCACAAATCACAATGTATTAATTCAAAACTACTACTAGCATTATTCGTACTTAATGGAAAAACATCTCTAGTTTGCTTAGCCCGGAAACATACATCACATGGTTTGTTCTTCAATGCACTGTTCTCACACTTCATGTTGGAAGCTAATTTAGTAACCTTAAAAGAAGGGTGTCCCATGCGTTGATGCCACAGATCAAGTTGGCAAACTCCACTAGTCTTGTGTGCCTTCTCACTCCGGATTCCTTTGAAGAAGTAAAGCCCATCTCTTCGTTCACCCGCTCCAATCAGCATCTTCGAAGTGCAATCCTGCATAACACATAAGTTGTTAGTGAAATGGGCAACACAATTTTTCTCATCAATCAATTGAGAAACAGATATCAAGTTGCAGCTCAATGTTGGCACATAGAGCACATTCTCTATTCTTAATCCTCCATCAAGGGTCACTGTCCCTTCCTTATTTGCCATCACTTGTTTTCCATCTGGAAGTCCCACTGGGCATCCAGCTATTTCTCTCAGCCCACATAATAGCTTCAAGTTTCCTGTCATGTGGCTGGAAGCCCCAGTGTCTATAATCCACTCACTGTGTTTACCTGTCATTTTTTCATTTGTGGTTCCTTTGTGACTATTCAGAAACTCGACTAGAGTTTGCCATTGCTCAGAACTCAGTCCACTCAATGCGTTCACGCCAGTGTTGGCTGCTGCAGCAGTTGTTGTGCCACTGGTTTCTCCATTTATCTGCACTGCATTTGCTCGAAAACCCCCATTTCTTCCTCTACCTGGTGTGGCTCCTCGTCGTCCTCTCCCTCTTCCATTAGTTTTGTCTTCACCTCTTGATCGATCTCCCCACCATTCAGGATAACCAACCAATTGAAAACAATTTTCAGCTTCATGCCCTGTTCGATTACAGTTGGAACACACCATATTCTTGTCTCTTCCTTCAACAGGTCCTTTTCCCTTCATGCGTGTCTGCACCGAAAAACCAACTGCTTCCCCTCGTTCTTCTCTTCCTCGAGTCATGTTCCTCACCCTTTCTTCTTGCACCAAAGTGGCGTAGACTCGATTCAATGAAGGTAAAGGATCAGTTACAAGTAGATTAGAGCGGACGGTTCCATACAAGGTGTCGTCTAGCCCCATCAAAAATTGATGTACCTTCTCTTCTTCTCGTTGTTTCTCCAATTTGCTCCCAATGTCACATCCGCATCCCCCACAAGTGCAGAGAGGGGTTTGTTGATAATTAGCTAATTCATCCCACAAGATTTTCAGCTTTCCATAGTATGCTACCATGGTCATCTTCGATTGCCGACATTCTGCCAGATCTGCCTTCAGTTGTTGAATCCGTGGCCCATTTGCGACGGAGAACCGCTCCTTAATGTCCTCCCACAAGTCTTTCACGTTTTCTTGGTATGAGACGGTAGATCGGAGGCTTGGTTCGATCGTGTTTAGAACCCATGACACAAGCATAGATTGCACCGTCCACCAATCTTCTATTTCAGGAGAACCCTTTTCCGGCTGCGGGATATCTCCTTCCACGAACCGCCATTTCCGTCTTGCACGTAGGGAGGTATGCATGGCCTTGGCCCATTCATCGTAGTTCTCCCCTTTCAGCTGCACCTGAGTAATCAGGTTTCCTGGATTATCGTTTGTATGTAGGTCATATGGTGAAGGTATCTTTTTCACCGATTCAACCTTCTTCTCGGTCTCGACTTTCTCAGTTTCGACCTTTTCAACTTCCTCCTTATCCATGGTGAAAGTTCTGTTACACGTTCTTACCAGGATTCTGTTCGCTCTGATACCATAACAAAATTATGGTGGAAGAATCGTGTATCCTATTCCATTGATCAATAGCTAATTATATACAAGTACATGACAGCTACATGTCCTAAATTATAGGCTAAACTATCTCCCTCATATCCTTGATATGATTCGGCATTATTCTGCAATAAAGAAGCAAATAAAAGGAAACAATATATACAGCAAATTAGCTATTCTAATTGAGGAAACAATCCCAAGGATTGTGCATGACAGTATATCCCGCATTATATTTGTTTAACTAATGCTACGTGAAAGATGCAGTGCTATATATATATATATATATATATATATATATATATATATATATATATATATATATATATATATATATATATACACCTTAATGTAGGATTTAAAATATGAATCAAACATGATATAAATATACATACTATAATATAGAATCAGAAATAGAAATCAAGTATGAAATATATATATATATATATATATATATATATATATATATATATATATATATATATATATTATAGAATTGAAAGTAGGATGGATATGAGTGTGTAAATGATATAACTATCAAAGATATTAAACAGTACAATAATTCTATGATAAGTGAAAATTAAATAAGGGAAAATGCAAGATTATTTTGAGATATAAAAGATGTTAGGCGAGTAAATTATTTTGCTTATGATATTAGTTTCTATTTAACAAAAGATTTGGCAGACATTTATGGTTAGTATTGTTACAATATGACATAGTTTTTGAGATATTTAATTACACGGGAAATGTACATTATGTGATGAGATAAATTGATGAAAATTGTATAAATAAATGGCTATGTAGGATGACTAGATGAGATATGCATATGGTGTGCTAAAGTTACGAAATAAATAACTTGATTAGGTGATTTGTTGTTGTGAAAGGAAATATATTATGATGGTATATATATTGAGAATATGTATTTAAGATGTTTAAGATGGTAAAGATTTATGCAGTTGCTACCTATTGTCATACTATTCTCTTATTTTATTTTAATTTTTGAAAAAGACCTATTATATGTTTTGTTGAGTATTAATTTAAAAATGAATTGAGATGACTATAGAAGATTATTTTGATTGCCACATTCTAAGTATTTAGTGAGTAAATAGTTATGGACACTCTTAAGTGATAAGATTAAATGTATGGATGGATAAATTAATGCTGGTGTGGATATTGATCTTTGATTTTAGGTTTAAGAAATTGGTTCTCTGATATTTGAATTTAAATTGGATATCTCTATGCTTGGACCTAGAATGAATTAAATTATGTTCTTGATGAATGTTAAATGTGAAAGTATTGATTATGAGAATGTTAAATATGCTCATGTGATTATGAGTGATGTATGTGGTTGAAAGCTTATGAACAGTACTTGATGGAATGGATTGCCGAGGAACGATTATGAATCTTTGGGTAGGCCAATCGGGGAGCGGGAGGCTCCGGTACATAAATATCACCATCGGGGACGAGGGGGACCCCGTTAGATATCCCGGGCGTTAGGAGGGATGTTGCTGATTGCCAAAGGGTGCGGTATCTCCGGGGTAGGAAATCAAAACCGTTGTGGCAAAGGGTATTCAATGAAAACACCTCCTAGGATACCCAAAGACTCGACGATATCATGATATATGATGTGTATATATGAGAAATGTATTGATCCCTTGTGAGGGACTTGTGATATGAGAAATAAATGAAGTGCAAGGCATTCCACAAGTACTCGGCTGATGGATTAGTTGTCCTCTTGAGCTATGTTTGCTATATGAATGTTGTTATGTATTATTGTTGCGGTATTTGTTTTTGTTGGATTATGCGTGGATATGAGAGAGTGCTATCGTGACTGTGTGCTATTGTTTTATTCTTATCTTGCACACCTGCATGTGTTTAGGGGTGTTCCCTCACTGAGTCAGTTGACTCACCCCACATTTAACATTTCAGTTGCAGGTATTTGCGAAACAGTCAAAAGCCTTGGATGCCATGTGGGCAGTTTGAGGGGTGATACCCTTAGTTTTTAAGTTCTTTCTAGTTTAAAGCAGGACTTTGTAATTTATGTATTGTTAATCACTCTGATGTATTATATTCCTTATGTAATTAATGAATGTAATCTTTTATTTGGATGAAACAAATTTATGTATGCTTGTGAGGCTGCGAAGGGGAAAGAGGGATCTTTCCCTTTCGGCCGGTCATGACTACAAAATTCAGGTCATGACAAAACACCACATGAGATGAGGAAAGGGCCAAAGCCTAGTTTGTCTTTTATGAAGATTTGGGGTTGTCATGTCTATATCAAACGTTTAATCACAAATAAACTTGTACCCAAATCAGATAAATGTATTTTTGTGAGGTATCCTAAAGAAACGAAAGGATATTATTTCTATAACCCCTCTGATGACAAAGTGTTTCTCTCCAGGACTAGAGTGTTCCTTGAGAAGGAATACATCTCTAAAGTAGACATAGGGAGAACAGTAGAACTTGGAGAAATCTAAGCACCATAGAGTACTGACTTGCTTGCAACAGAACAAGAACTAAATCTACAAGATGTTGTGGTTCAAGCACTGGTTCAAGTAACACACGAACCACATAGGTCAAACAGATCCCGTAAATAACCTGAGAGATTTGGACTTCTCCTAACTCAAGAAGGTGACGTATTGATCATGGATCAAGATGAGCCTGTACCTACAAGGAGGCCATAGTTGGCCCTGAATCTGAGAAGTGGCTAAAAGCCATGGGATCCGAAATGGAATCCATGTACACAAATCAAGTGGGTCTTCAAAAAGAAGATTGACATTGATATGATGCAAGTTAGAATCATCAAATTTGAAGGATCTATCCAAGAGCTTGTTCTTAGTTCTTATGTACAAATGCTGAGAAGAATTGGAGAAGAAAAAGGTGCGGTTGTCACCCGAATATGAAGAACAAAAGGAATCCACCAAGGAGTGTAAATAACTAAATAAGAAACTTAAACAAATAAGAATGAAAGTGTAACAACTAAAAACAGAATGTAAATGGCGCAAATGTAAAGAAGAACATAAGATAAATTAAGAAAATGGAAGAGGAAGAAGATGAAGGGGAAGGCGTCACAATCATCCATAGAATTGGAAAATTGATAAGCCAAGGAGGATTCACCACAAAGAGATAGAACTCTTTGATAAGAATCAAGCAAGTTCTAATCCAAGAACTTGAAGAGGAGGAGCCAATGCTCAACTCACAAAAATACCCAAATAGGATAAATTCTAATTTCATTCAAAGTTAAGAAATGAGGTAATACAAGTCCTATTTATAGAATTTTTATTCTAAGAAGATGATGGCTAACCCTAATCTTCACCTAAGTAATGCCTACTTCATCATAATGAGTCTATCTTGCATAAAACAAAAGCCCAATACAAAGAAAGCCCAAAATACAAGAAAAATTCCGCCCAGAATTTCGTCCTAAACTTGTATCCCAGTTTTCACCATGTTAGAAGCCGAATTGGGTCAAACAGTTGGTAATATGATTTGTAAATAATTATTTTAGCTTTCCAACGCATCAAAGAACGCATCCACTGGATATCTGGATCTCAAGAGACAACCAAAACAAGATAGATAGGTCATCACCAAAGAAAATAAAGTTTTCAACAAATTTCAGTTCGATTCTTCTTGTTCCATAATTGGCTTGGTTCTTCTCTTCAAAGTTGAACATCCTTGGTTTGCATCAGACATGGATGGAAAGGTTAATACCTTCAAAGCGCGACTGATTGCGAAAAGTTTCAAGCAAGTTCATGGTATAGGCTATGATGAAATTTCTCTCCAGTTGCAATGATTAAATCAGTTCGGATCCTACTTGCTATTGCCGCATACCATGATTATGAAATCTGGCAGATGGACGTCAAAACTGCATTCCTTAATGGGAATCTCCTCGAGGATGTGTATATGACACAGCTTGAGGGTTTTATCGATTCAAAGGATGCTAGAAAGGTGTACAAATTGCAGAGGTCCATCTATGGACTCAAACAAGCTTCTAGAAGCTCTAATCTTCATTTTGATGAAGCTGTAAGACAGTTCTGATTTATTAAGAATGAGGATGAACCTTGTGTGTACAAGAAGGTTAGTGGGAGCATGATTGCTTTTCTCGTATTGTATGTGGATTACATACTACTCATCGGAAACGACATTCCTACACTACAAAATGTAAAGACATAGTTGGGGAATTGTTTCTCAATGAAAGACTAAAGCGAAGCTTCCTATGTATTGGGAATCAGGATCTATAGGGATAGATCGCTGAAATTATTAGGCCTTAGTCAAGATACATATATTGACAAAGTGCTTAGGCACTTCAATATGCATGATTCCAAGAAGGGTCTCTTGCCCATCTCACATGGCATATACTTGTCCAAGGGACAATGCCCAACTACATCTGATGAGAGGGAACGCATGAATAAGGTTCGATATGCTTCAACAATTGGATCTATCATGTATGCTATGATATGTAATAGACCAGATGTCTCATATGCCTTGAGCATGACGAGCAGGTACCGATTTGATCCCGATGAGAGTTAGCGGACAGCAGTCAAGAATATCCTCAAGTACTTGAGAAAAACTAAGGATGCATTCTTGGTCTATGGTGGTGAGGAAGAACTTATTTTAAAAGGTTACACTGATTCTAGCTTCCAAAATGATAAGGATGATTCTAGATCGCAGTCAGGATTCGTCCTTAATGGAGGAGCTGTGAGCTGGAAGAGCTCAAAGCAGGAGAGAGTTGCCAATTCTACAACAGAGGCCGAGTATATTGCTGCATCCAATGTAGTAAAGGAGGCTGTTTGAATCAAGAAGTTCATCTTTGAACTTGGTACTATTCCTAGCATTGTGGATTGGATTGACCTCTATTGCGATAACAATGGAGCAATCGCGCAAGCCAAGGAACCTAGATCTCACTAGCGATCCACACACATACTCATGAGTTTCCATCTCATTCGAGAGATCATCGATAGAGGAGATGTGAAGATATGCAGAGTTGATACACTAGACAGTGTTGCTGACCCGCTTACCAAGCCTCTTGCTCAGCAGAAGCATGACGCTCATACTAGGTTAATGGGTATTAGATTTATGCCTAATTGCACTAGTGCTAGTGGGAGATTGTTGGTGTAAGCCCTAGTTGCCAATATATATTTATTGGATTTATATATTGTATAATGACTTTATTTTATATTTTATATATATAAGGCATTTATTTACTATGTTGTGATGAACATATTTATAGCATAATGAAGTCCTTAGAATAAGTAGTTCATTTAATGGAACGTCAAGTATGACTTGATCGTGAGATAAAATTAAATAATAGAACATTATTCTTAAATATCCATAGTCAAGTATTATTATTAATAAGGACAATAATAATACATTGAGACTATTATGTGAGTGTACTGATGACCACGTCTCACGAGTCATAGCTATAAGATATCAAGTCTTCACATAGGTATAAATATTAGCGGAATATTTATACTAGAGTGACCCGCTATGAGAACGCAACGTAATACTTATGTAAGTGTCATAAGCGATTCTCATGGTGATCATAGTGAAGTAGTCCTTCGACTTAAAGTCACTACAATTCCTGACATAGGTACTTGTAGGATTTGATACTATTAAACGTTGTCTGTAACAGGATAACTATAAAGATAGTTGTTGGGAGTGCAATGAAAATGTTAAGGAATGTGAGTAGGATTCGTCCCTCCTATATAACAGGAGTAGTGCCTATAGGCCTCTTGATGACATGCGACTTAGAAACGCATGGCCATCCTAAGGTGGGATAATATGAGATATTATGCTCACATGATCGTACATCAATTATTAGATCAAGAAATAAATAATTGGACTTAAAAAGGATGAAAAATTTATGCAATGTGTTCAATTAAGACATTAAGATGAAAGGACGTTGACTTCAAATTATATATATGTTTACAATATGATTTTAATTGTATCACCAATATTCTAATTAATTGGGTGGCAATGATGCATTCTCGATGCTGTTCATTGTTTATAATATTAGTTAATTATTAATATGATTAATAATAATTAATATTATTGCCAATTAATTGAGAACCTATAGGGTCACACGCATAGAGCAAATGTTCAGAGAATTAATTTAATTGATTAATTAAATGTGATCAGTTTAATTCATTAATTAAATATGATTTAATTAATAATTAAACATTGGACCTGTAACGTACAATAGTCCAACTGGGTTAGGTTAAGTGATTGACAACTATTAGTAAGCTGTGCATGTCACTTAAGTGACACACAACATAGACGACTCATAACGGCTGTTGTACACTCTTGACAGGCGCGCCCTCTTTTCTCTCTCTATGTGTCGCGTCTCTCCCAATCCTGATAACTAGCACTACACTATCTTTGACGTTGGTTTGCTCGTGTGGACTAAGTATAGGTATTGTTACCTTGCAATACTGGTGATAGAAAAACCTCTCCCTTTGTGATGATAGCAGCAGTGTTCCTCGGATCTGCTGCACTGTAATTGTGTAGATCAAGTTGCCATTCACATCATAGTAGTGTTCGTGATTTACCAATGCTGTTGACGTGCTCACAATGTTCGTGGTAAAGCTACGCTACAAGAGGTAAACACAATATCCTTGTGATTCAAGTGCAATATGTGATCCTTTGTTAAGGGGTTTTTCCGCTCAAGAGGTTTTTGAAAATTGTTTTTAAAAATTATCTCTCTTGAAACCCCGACAGTGGTATCAGATCGTTGGTCGTAGTTTGCCATGTATCCTAGTATTTTTTGCCATTGTACTATAACATGTTTATTGCTTTTAAATGTGCTTTGTATGTTTAAAAGCATGTTTGTATGATTTGTATGTGATATAAATCTCCTTGGACAATGAAGACTCTTCCTTGGCTCTGGAGTCTAGTATGTGATTGTCCTCCTCCCTTGCAGACTCTAGCAAAGTGTCCCACTTTTCCACATTTTTTGCTGGAGTCTTGCATCGCGGGGCATGGATGATCCCCATGGTGCCATCCTATTTGAAACATCCAGCTCCCTTAACTGCTTAAACTCCTTGGACCTGCTTACCCTTTGAGATGTAGGCACAGGTCGTAGGCTCTTCTAAAAATTACCCTTTTGTTACGAAATCTCTTGCATTCGAAAGCATTTTTCTCCTTTGGCCTCTGTATCTTCTGCTCAGCTACCTTACACTTGTTACCAAGGTGGGGTAGTCTCGAATCTTCAAGATCCCGATAAAAATCTGCATCTCTGGCTTCAAGTCCTACTCGAACTTGATCGTGTTCCAGTCATCAAAAGGATTATCCTTCAAGTAACGAGAGAAACTTGCTAAGCTTTCAAACTTAGCAACATACTCAGCAAATGGAGTTGAAGCAACTCTCTCCCCTTCTGAATGTGAACATTATGCGGAAAGTACTTATCCAATAAGACTTCTTTGAACTTGTCCCATGTGATAGGGGCACCCAAGGCTAGCAAACCAACCCTAGAACAATTCCACCAGTGCTCCGTATCAGACTCTGACATATAGGTGGCGAAATGCACCTTTTGTGCATCAGCACACCTCATAACCCAAAAGATCTGCTCTAACTCAGCAACCACTCTTCTGCCTCAACCGGATACGTAGTACCTCGGATGGCTGGCTAATCATTCTTCCTAAATTGATAGTCCCATGTACAGCGGATCTTGAGCTGTGACTACTCCAACGTTAAGTATGTTCCCGTTTTTCCTCATCTGACGGAGAGTCTTCGTCTACTCTTGTATAGCTCTGGTCATTTGAGCCAAAGCCACCGCAAATGCATCATCATTCTCTTTCCTATTAGCTACTATAACTCTGCACGTCACCAATCAAACACTAAGTTGGCCAGACCCAATGCCCAAAATAATAGGATGTAGTATTTGTGACTCTAACAACCATCCTATGCGCCCAAGTTTTGTTTTAGAAAAAAAAAACCCATTACCACAGTCCAATTTAGGATTGAAATTTTCTAATACCAAAAATGTAATGCCCTTCGTTACATTAGTAACCCAAAATAAATATTTAAATAAAATGTGAAGAAACAAAAATTTTCTTAAATAATTAGTGAATAAATACTTATAGTAGTAAAAATCCAAATAATTGTTTACATCAAACCATGAAACCACAATTAACATAACAACTCAAGAGCCTCAAAATCGGGCGTCTATTACAACTGGCATAAGAAAATAACTAAACGATAACAAAGGTTCTCCTGACATATGCCATACAATACTAACCTAAGCTAAACTAAAGAGTAAAGTCTTCAAGCGTATGTGTGCTCAACAGGGTCATCCTCGGGCACCGAAAACAATACTACTAATGAGACATAAAATCTCAGTGAACAGAAATACAATTACAAAAGGTTTTCACAGATGCATTGTTCTCAACTGGCGCGGTAACCGGAAAACCTGTCCATAGTACCCGTTGTTTTCCAAAATAGTATGATATAACAATAATAGTAAAATCTCAATTTATCAATGACAATAACCAACCATCCAAATCAATTACATCATAAATTCATGTATCCAATGATTCTCAAATAAACCATCATTTGTCATATGACTATCACACATCACTTAATAATGGTGTCATATTGCCTACCTCTACTCAAGGGAGATATTTCGATGTCAACTTCTCTTCAGTGACATTACTTATTTCGATACCAACCATTGTACACTGGTGGTATTACTCTATTTTGACATCCCAATTTATGGCGATGTTACTTTGGATACCCCATTATGGTGGTATTTCATAATTTCGACATCTCAAATTAATGACGATGTTACTTTCGATATCCCTATCATAGAAGGTATTGCAACACAAAAGAACCATCATGAGTAACAGTTAATTAACCATACCATGATAACATATATCATCATATATTTCAAATAGAGCATGTCAATCAACCATGTCACAAACCAAATATACATATCATAGCATCAAACACAAGAATATACACATAATTTAAGGTATAAACATTATAAAGGAAAAACCCCCAAATTTGGAAATTAGGATTTGACCAAACACTAGACAACATCTTCAAAAGCCATGTTTTGAAATCATGCCCCAACCCAATGACAAATTGCACCATGGAAAGGATGAGAAAGAGTATTTCTACTCACCTCTTGAAGACCTCTAAGAAGCTCTAAGCGTTTGTCACGAACGCGTCAAGAAAGCTCCTCAAGAATCTCCCCCTTCTTTCTTCTTTAAGCTCCTTCTTCTCCAAGATCGCCTCCTCCAAGCTCTTCAATCCTCAAAGGCAAGCAAGAGAGTGTTTTAGGGTGTAGAGAGAGTTTTTAGCCGCACTAGGATGTTATAAGATGGTATATATAAGAGTTGCACTCGTCCCCCTCTAAAACCCTTGCGTTTTCACATTACTGACATCGAGCACGACCGTGCTCTTATCCACCATGGCCATGCTCCTTGTTAAGAGCAAGTGTGAGCTCATCAGTGTCACTTTTGCATGATTTCCAACACGGGCGTGCTCTCTTGAGCACGGGCGTGCTTATGAGCACGATGCGGCTCGGGGCATGCTCCTCCCAGCACAGCCAGTGCTCATCTTATGAGCACGGGGGACGTTCCAAAAATGAGCACGGGCGTGCTCACGCGACAGGAAGGATTTTCACAATCTTAGTCACATTTTAGTTATTCCTAATTTTTTCCAATTATTTCAAAGGCCTAAAACATATATTCCAAGCCTGGCAACACTATCTAATTATTCTAATATTATTATCTGTATTTATTTTATTTACTAGGATGTTACAGAAAAACAAGAAGATAAGAATCACACACATCGTAAACAGGGATAAAGAAAAAACAATATATATAACAAGCACAAACATCTCCCAAGTGTATTGACACAAACATCACCTAACTAGATGTACATATACTCTTTCCATGCACGTTAGTCAATACTAAACGTCCCCCTTAGAAAAAATATCAAATATGTCCGCACCTCGGACAAGTTAGTTGGTTCCGGTAATTCATTCCGCTCGCCATGACCCATAAGAGTGCATCACGACTTAAATGTCCTGGAAAGACTCAAGGTCCAGTCGGGATCACCGTACCTGGCCAGGACTACCACAAAACGATAAGCTCTACCATACCAGTCTCTTGTGGGCACACCCGCGTCCAGTGCATCCCCGAGATCTCAAATATCTTCCCTTCCGTTTTTCGCACCCGCACTCGGTGCACTAGCCTCGTGTGTTTCATATCACACGGCTCGCCACTTGGCAACAATGCAGATTCTATGCATGACAACCATCTCTTTGAGCTGATATCGCATCATATGCAAACTCAACACTCGCACCTAATGCAACTCAACATCAAGATATCTTGAGCACCTCAAGGCTCCAAACATAAAACCTCAACTCATGACTACCAGCTTGATCTACCAACATTGGGTTCATAGCCTTAATCATGCTAAAATCATCAACTCATATACAGGCACGCAAACCAAGGCATATAAGGAGTTCATACTCATGTATGTACAACAATATCCATATTATTAGTGTAAGCGTATTATCACACGTATAATAGTTTTCAGGTAGCAGATACCAACTAGACACATAGCAGGCATTATACATATTCTCTAAGGCAAAGCAAGTCAGCTAACCTAGGGTATCAAACTCAACTGTGCTAGCCTAAAGTGAACCAAACCTAAAGATTAGGCACTTTGTGAGGGTCAACCTCCAGTAGAGTTTAGGGTTCCCCTACATAACATTAAAACAACCAACATAGTTATATAGACAACTCTTGCCTCCTCGACTTGTCTAACTCTTTCTCCCCACCTGAAAATGTTGCTCATACGTACTCCCGTACAAACTTCCGACCACAGCTCCGCGACCGGCAACCAAGCATGCCTTCTAAGAAGCTTACCACACAACTAACAACACTGACAAGGATACCCCCACCCCCCGACATGAACATTGGACGAACAATTGTCCTAAGCACACGCATGGGGTCCAAAAACAGGCAGAAACTCATAATCATCAACAAAAACAACAACAAACAATTGTAGGGTTCGAATCAATAAACCAAAGAAAAGCAACCACAAAATTGAGAGAAGAAGCTCACCAATAATAGCCATTGACCTCTCAAAGGCAGATTCAACGCGGTCTCGTCACGCAACCCCTCGGATGATCAATCGGATGAAAAGATCCATAAACCTAATGTGTTAGCATAGCAACATTAGGTTGAAGCACGAAGGAGAAAAGGATAGAAAAAATCTAAACACTAAAAAGGACTTAGGTCGACAGTGTCGACACCTCGACTGACCTCAATGAATCTTGAAACCAAGGTCGCACCCTAGACTAGTCTAAAGCTACGAGTACAGTTGTGTAGTCGAATTAGGGTTTTGACGAAAAAAGCAACCGGAAATCACTCAACAGCACTCAACTCACTCTTTGGATTCAGACCACAAGGAAGAAGAAGGAGAACTTTGGGTATTTTCGTCCATAAGTGAAAATGAAATAAACTTAGCATTTTAGGTAAACAAACAGAACGCTGAAGTGTGCAAATTCCCCACGTCAAACCGTGCCCACGCTTAAGCATGGCTGTAACACTCTGTTTTCTTGTTTAAGGTGCGGGGCATTAATTAAGCATGTTTAAGGGCTTAATTTTGTTCCTTATGTATCAAGGAAGCCATGGTTCAAATTTGAGACAATTTGGCTTTAAAGCGATCTCAGAATGTGAAAAAACGTGAAGGACCAGTTCTGATCAGGGTCCAATGCTTAGATGTGGAGAATCCCCACGTTCAAACGTTAACCGTTGACTTCAAAGCATGGTTAGTTGCACGTCAAAGCGTGGAAGGGGGTACGCGTCGAGGTGTATGTGTCAGCGCACATGCAACGCGTGGCAATGACGTGGAGATCAGGAGGCCACGCTCAAGCGTGGAAAACTCCCACGTCAAAGCGTGCCCACGCTGAAGCATGGAGTTTTTCCACGCTCAAGCGTTGATAGTAGGACACCATTACTTAAGTCTTTCTTCTTCATTTCACTTGGCATTCTTCGTGTTCTTCGACCTTTTTCCTTTGAATTTCTCTTTGATTTCGAGATTTCCCTAGGGTTAATAATGATGTGTTAACATTGTTCCCGTGATTAAGGCAAAGTTCGTGATCGTGATCGTGCGAGCTTTTAGAGAAGGTTGCAACTACTAGTTTGGTGGCTGTTTGGGGCTAGGTTCATGGTGTTTGTGGTCTTGGAGCTTGGCTGCATGGTGTTGGTGGTGGAGTTATGATCGTGGTTGCGTTCGTGGTCGCAATTGCATAATCTTTCAGGTAGGGAGCAAGGAACTGTTATATTCGGGAATGAGACGACCCTCCGTCCCATTGGAGAACTTAAGATATTAACTAACATTAATCGTATTATAATCGTAGCGCACCTTATTAATATGAAGCGAAGCGGAAAATTAAACGAGGAAGCGAAACGAATTTAGGGCACGCAACATTTTAGAGTACACAACTTTTAAAATATAAATAAATACATACATATATTATTTGCATCATCAGTAGGGCTACAACATTAACATAATACATACAGAGTATATTAATATAGACCAAAATAAAAATAGGGAAATAGGCCGAGAACAATTCTTTGGCTAACCACGATCACTTCCCAATCCCTCGAGGTTAGGATCTTGGGCTCGTCCACGAGCATTTGGCTCGTACGAAATGCCATCTAGTTCTTCAGCAAGGGGTTCCTCCATGGGGTCTTACCATAAAATAAAATAACACATATAGGAAATAACGGGAGATAAGAAACATATAACATCAATATAGGAGAGAGGCAACAATACAACATATATATACATGCATCACACAACACATATAAACTATACAACACAACATCACCCATCTCTTAAGTCATACCCCACAACCATCTCAAAAGTCATTATCTCAGATAAACCGATAAGAGGGATACTAATCCCTATGTATATGCTGACTTCCCTATATGCATGTCGGCCGATACATCATGTCCCTAGTTGAACATCCCCGTCGGGATAACATCACACATCCCGCCTCGGGATTAAAAACATCACGTCCCCAATTGGACATCCCCCTTTGGGACAAATATGCTGTGGTATGAAATGTTATGATATGCAACAAACTTCCATCACATGTTGATACCGGGATGTCACACCTAAGCACTCGGCCACGACCACGATGCATCGCATCCACATCAACATCAACATCAGCATCACGACGCCTTGCGTCTTCGAGCCACAATTCCATGGTTGGGACCACAACGATATCAACCTGAACAACATCAACACTCACCATACTCTCATCAACACTCAACCAGCCAATCACAATAAAATATCACAACAGAAATTTATTCCAGTACAGATATCATCGCAATGCCAGACAACAATTCATCACACAGGCAGTTCAACAAAATAAACTAACAGATAATCAAGTAAACAGTTCAACACATCAACCTCAATCAATCACATCATCCATATTATCAACTTAGCGGTGATAGCCCAAAAGTACCTACACCTAGGGTCTGGGCACTTTATCCAGGGCTCAACCTCTAGTAGGGTTTAAGGTTTCCTGACGATAAAGTTCTTTCTCCCCACCTGAAACTGCAACGCATGCTCGCCTTCCCGCATAATTTCTCGAACACAGCTCCGCAACCGGCACTTTAGCACGCTTTACGGCGATCAAGCACAATCTAATCCTTCACAACAAATCAAAGTCTAATATTAACAAAAGTACATCTCTTTATCTCCTAGGACCTAGATCTAGCCATCAAGGTTTAAAATAGCTAGAGGTGCCTAAAAATTTCTAACTTTTGGATGATTAATCCTCATGTATGCCTAACATTAGATCAAGTCTCATTATTCAAAACTGGAATAAAAAACTCAAGCTTTCTCACCCTAGGGGTTTCGACCCCTCATAAATAAATGGGCTAGGAACATCTTTTGATTACATGCTCTTGGACAATGAAATATGAAGTTAAAACTAGATCATAGAAATTGATTTCACATTAAAAGGATTTATCTATGATTTTCTAGAGATTTATGAAGTTTGAACTTTAGAACTTTGAACATAGATGATCACGGATTGAAAACAAGAACTATGTGAACAATATGAAACTTATGGATCAGTGAGAGTAAATATAAGAGAATTTACCTCTTGAAGCTTAAAGAAAAATGAAGAAGAAAGCTTGCACTTGAAGACAACAATGGAGGTTTCTTGATCTTGAAGAAGATGATCAAGTTTTGTGTGAAGAAAGATGTGAAGGAAAACAAAAGGAGGGAGGGTGTATTTATAGGCTAAGTAGTCGCCCCCCTTGGTGGGCTTTTTGGCCCATGGCCCAACTTTTGGATATTTTAGGGACAAAAGGGTAATTTCGCTTAAGGACAAAATTGTCATTTCAACAAAAGACCAAAGGCAAAATAGTCATTTCAACCTTAAAGTACCAAAATATCTAGATATTTTGGAGATGTAATGATGATGGTGATGAGTCACATGGTACGAACGTAATTCCATCAGTTCCTAAGGGCAAAACGGTCTCTTCTTGCCTTAAATATCTCAGATATTTTGTAGAAACGCAATGATGACGCGATGAGTCATGGTGGTGAATCACCCTGCTCAGGTGACTTGTGTCCCTCCTCTGGTGTCCCATTTTGTCCCCGCGCATCCGTTCTCGATTCTGTCGATTTCCCGATTTAGGGTTTTCGCCCAAGAAAGTCATGAGAATTTATTTATTTTGAAAATTTTTCAAAATCGTCGATATTGTTCGCAATTTTATTTAAAATTTAACTGTTTCATTTACGAGTCAAAATTAGGTCGTCTGAGCAGTAAAATTATACTGTCAGTGTAAAAACGCAGACCAGGCTCCGTCTGAGTTTTCGACCAAAATTTAACCATAGCTTCCTACGATAGCGTAGAGCATGACTTTGGTCTCAGTTTATTTTATTTCACCCTATAGACCCTCCAATAAAATACAATCATACAAATATTGTTTAATTAATATTAAAAGCTTTTAGAAAGCTTTTTTAAAAAAAAAAACGGGGTGTTACAGGGAAAGCAAGTGTAATGTAGAATGTATACATGTTTAGGGGAACCTTAAACCCTACTAGAGATTGAGCCCATGGCAAAGTTACTAAACTCTAGGTGTAGGTATCTTTGGGGCTATCATTGCTAAGAAATTACCCTAGGCTAGACGATGTTATTATTGAGGTTGATTTGATGTGCATGCCTATTTGCCTATGCGATTACATGTTTATCTGTCTATATGATGATGTAAAATGTTGGCATGCTTGTTGCTATGATGTTATTATCTTGTGATTGGCTGGATTGTTGATGAGAGTATGGTAAGGTTGATGTGTTGTTCAGGTTGATACCGTCGTGGTTCTGACTGTGGAGCTGTCGCTCGTGGAAGCGGGGCGTCGTGATGATGTTGACGTTGATGTGGATACAATGCATCATGGCTGTGGTGTGAGGTTCCGATATCAACCTGTGATGGATGTTTATTGCATATCATAGCATGATGATGTTCCACCTGTCACAATGGGGGATGCCCAAATAGGGGCGAGATGTGTTCCACCTGTCCCGAAGAGGGATGTCCAATTGAGGACGAGATATGTGATGTGATGTGATGAGTTCCACCTGTCCCAATAGGGGATGCCTAAATGGGGGAGAGATGTGTTCCACTTTTCCAAAAGCGGGATGTCTAATTGGGGACGATATGAAATGTGAAATGATTTGATGCTATATTTGTCCGACGGGGATGTACAATTGGAGACGTAATGAAATTGGCTGACATACATATAGGGATTGGTATCCCTTGTAGAGGTTTGATCTGAGAGAATAATGTTTGAGATGGATGTGATGTATGATTCGAGAGATGGTTGTTTGAGTGTTGCGTGTTTCCTATGTGTTGTGGCTACATGTGTATGTGCTATACTATTGCTCCTCTCCTATATGTGATGATGTACATGATTCTTATCTCCCTCTATCTATTTCTTTGTATGTGTTACCGCACTTCAAAGAGCAGACAACGTGCAGCTAGAGGGTGATGGACTGGAGACTACACCCTTCGTGATGATGGCACCGAGGACGCGGGTGCTGAGGGACCTAGAGATCATATATCTCCATAATCGGGGATGGCAGGTTGATCCTGCCACGTTCCTTACCGTCTATACCGATCCCATGAGTATATGGTTTAGGAACTGTGCTACACCCTTCATAGACATCATCGGGCCGTATTGAGTTGTGGAGTACCTACCCTTTTCAGAGATGTAGTATTCGCTGAGACCACTAGTACGAGAGAACATATGGGCGGTGTCAACGTCTTCTCATGTCACCAGTTGACGAGGTTTTGTGCAACGCGGACAGAGAAGGAAGACGGAGTAGTACCTCTGATGCAAACCAAGGATGTTCAACTTCGAAGAAAAGAACCAAGCTAATTATGGAATAAGAAGAACCAAATTGAAATTTGTTGAAAACTTTATTTGGGTTGGTGATGACCTCTTTGTCTTTGTTTGCCTGTATCTTGAGATCCAGATATCCGATGGATGAGTTATTTGATGCGTTGGAAAGCTAAGATAATTATCTACAAATCGTATTTCAAGCTTGTTGACCATATTCGGCATCTACCATAGTGAAAACTGGGATAGAAGTTTAGGATGAAATTCTGGACGAGATTTTTCTTGTATTTTGGGCTTTCTTTGTATTGGGCTTGTGTTTTATGCAAGATAGACTCCTTATGCTGAAATAGGCGTTACTTAGGTGAAGATTAGGGTTAGCTGTCACCTCCTTAGAATAAAAATTCTATAAATAGGACTTTATTACCTCATTTCATAACTTTGAATGAAATTAGAATTTATCCTATTGGGTATTTTTGTGAGTTGAGCATTGGCTCCTCCTTTTCAAGTTCTTAGATTAGAACTTGCTTGATTCTTATCAAAGATTTCTATCTCTTTGTGGCGAATCCTCCTTGGCTTATCAACCTTCCAATTCTATGGATGATTGTGGTGTCTTCCCCTTCATCTTCTTCCTCTTCCATTTTCTATTTTGCTTATGTTCTTCTTAATTTATATTTATGTCATTTAATTTCTGCACCTTTCATTTCAGTTCTTCCTTCTTTTATTTAATTAGTGTTCTTTACTTATTTTGTTCATCTTTTAGTTGTTTATTTTCAATTCCTAGTCAATTTCCTTCATATGCATTCGGGTGTCCAAGAGCATGTTCTTCTTCCCCAATTCTTCTCATCATTTTACATAATTTCTAAGATCAAGCTCATGGATAGATCCTCAAATTTGGTGATTCTAACTTGGATCATATCAAACCTCAGGACTTATAGGCGACGAAGGATCGTCATATCTAGCTACTCATCAGAGTATGAGCCGTTGCGGGTTTATCAGCGTACTTATGGTGAGGGATAGGGTAGTTCAAGGTATCTGTGTCGCTGATGGCGCGATCCCGCCACTGTGTCTGTCGTAGGAATGTGATGTGAGGATTTCGATGTATATTGAGTGGGGGTGGTGAGTGTTGTTAGTATGAGTGTTTCTTCACCTTTGATGTATTTTTGTTTATGGGCAGTTTCATGTACTCTGCTTGTATATATTATTACTATAGCCCTACTGATGGGACAAATGATGCATGTATATATATCTTTTATGTTTCTTCGCCATGATAGAAAATGAACTAAACTATAAGCATAGGCGGGCACCTGACTCTAATGTATGTGTGCTTTGTTTTAGTTTTGTTTTCACTCTTATCTTTTTCGCTTTGCTTCATTTGTTGTATAAAGCACGCTAACGTTTGTAACACGGTTTAAGGTTAGTTAATAATCTTATCTTTAATGGGAAGATGGGTCGTCTCATTTGGTGGTATCAGAACATTTTGATGTAAGACATATAATATGAATATCCATTGATTAGTATTGTATGTCTTATGAATCGAGATTGATGTTTCCTTATTACAAGATGTTATCGACAGAGGAAATAGAAGAAGTACTAGAAGAACAAGGGCACTAGTTGGCACCGGGGACAATAACCATAATGGTGATACTTTTGGAACTGGAAGCAGTGGAGATCGGAATGAAGCGATGAAGGATTTGGCCACTGCTATGTTGCAACAAACGCAGTAGAATGCTCCGTACATGCAACGGCAAGAAAAGAGGGAAGCTAGACAACAACTATTACACCCTATGAAGGGATATGCGATGGTGGACACCGGTTTGAATGCTTTCACGAAGGGAAATCCTCCCCAATTCCATGGAGAGTACAATCCGGAATCTACTTTGTCATGGGTGCAAGAGATCGAGAAGGTTTTTGTCGCTATCCATTGCAAAGAAGATAGGAAAGTCATATACGCTGCATTTATGTTAGTTGGAGCAGCAGAGGCCTGGTAGAGGAATAAGCAGAGTGAGACGGCCCCACGTACATGAAGTCGCCCCATTAGCCTCAGAACCCATTTATAATATAACTATAAGTTAATGATGTAATTACACGCTTATCTAAACCGAATGATAGCGAACATCCAAACATAAATGCATTCATGCATCAGAGTAAACACCATAGGAAACGATAAAACTTATATACATGCAGTACTGTAATATACATGGTTGCCCATCAGTAGGTCTAGGTACATATACATACATAAGTACATCAGAGACTAGAAAAATATAAACAAGTACATCATAAACCTCTAAAGCTCTCAAAACAAGCTCACCCGCACTCCCCAACCAACTCTAAAAAAATACATCAAAACCTCTCCACAAAGTCCTAGAGACGCACTAGAAGGATCCCACCATTAGTGGTGAGGATGTCCCGAGCTACCCTATCCTTCTCCATGAGTACGCATATAAACCTGTATAGGCTCGTACTCGGACGAGGAACTCGACACTATGATCTGACGCCTCCGATACGTCCTCAGATGCTGCTCGGTATGCCTATGCTGGCCTCTGTAAACGAAACCTCGCCTAATGGACACTGTTGAAGACTGCAGCACTGCCCACCAGTAGTCATGCTCCCTCTGTCCTGGTGGGTGCCACATCCACGGGAAAGGAAGAAACTAGAACACATGATAAGGTCCTATGATGTCCTCGTACGGTGGTGTGCCACTCCTGTATATCAAGCTCATGGGTCCTGTGTATACTGCTAAGAATGCCGAGGGGTACACCCGCCAGCCCCTCTCGTTCTGATAGACGATCTCAATGTCACCTAGCACCAGCATCCGGGGTGCCTCTATGATAAACAGGTGAAGTATCAGATCCATCCTAGAAATCCGCTGGCTAGTCGTCTGCTCGCAGCCAAGCACACATATACAAGGGAAAAACAGGGAGATAAGATATACACCACATCAATAATAGGGATGATGCAAATGCAGAATATATATCTAACACAACCATCTCTCAATACTTTGACACCGCGGTCGTTCCCTAGCAAGATGTACACATACTCTTTCTATGTATGTCGGCCGGTACTAAACGTCCTCCTAAGGACAACATCACATCTGTTCCTCGGACAAGTCAGTTTGCTCTGGTAATCCGTTCCGCTCGCCGTGACCCATAAGAGTGCACCACCGTTCCACTGTCCCCGATAGGGAGGGCTGTCTAGGCCTCCTCGGAAGATCCACCGACAGCTACAAAGACTCAGGGCTCTAGTCGGGATAACCACACTTAGCCAGGACCACCACGACACGATAGGAGCTACCATACCGGTCTCATGTGGGTACACCTACGTCCAGTATTTCCCCAAGGTCTCTCAGACCTTCCCTTCCGTTTTCCGCACCTGCACTCGGTACACTGACCTCGTATGCCTCATGGTACACAGCTCGCCACTTGGCATCATATGCATATGCTATGCATGTCATCCATTTCTCTTGAGTTGATATCGCAACACATGCAAAGTCGATCCTTGACGCCACAAGCTCTAAGCTCCACCTATAACCATATGAGCTCCAATCTCGCATCACAACTTTACGAGCTCCAAGCTCCAGCCATAACCTCGAACCTTGATTATCAGCTCAACGTCCACAACGGGGTCACAGCCCTAATCATACTAAACCTCCAAGTTCTCATGCATACACGCAATTCAAGACAAATGGAGCAGTTATCATCATCAGCATACTGCATAAAGCAGTAAACATCTCAACATATCAACATGATATCATCATGCATATATTTCATATATCACAGTCAGCAAATAATCACATAGTATCTTGTCACCAAACATCACACTATGTTAACCTAGGGTGTCAAACATAGCGGTGATAGCCCAAAGAAGACTAAACCTAGGGTTTAGGTACTTTGTCAGGGCTTAACCTCACATAAGGTTTAGGGTTCCCCAACACAACATAAAACATACAACAAAGCTATATATACTACTCTCGCCTCCCCGACGTGTGTAACTCATTCTCCCCACCTGAACTATTTTCTGCGCACTTTCCTGTGCAACACCGATTGCGGCTCCACAACCGGCAACCATACACGCTCACCAACAAGCACAGTACATAGCTCCTAACACAGCCAAAGATACCGTCGGCATGCACATTGGGCCAATAATCGCCCCGAGTACGCGCACAAGGTTCAGAAACAACCAAAAGATTCAGAAACGATGACAAATTCAATAATAAATGATTGAGCAACAATGAATCATTAGCTTCAAGGTTGTAGCCACGAACTTGAGGGGAGAAAGTTACCAAGTAGCGGCTATCTCGCAGCCCAGGTCCACCCACGAGTCTTTGCACGACTCCTCGAACGAACATGCGGGCAAAAACACCCGTAAAACCCTAATGTGTTAGCAGAACATCATTAGGTTGAAGTAGGATCATGAAAAGAGTAGAAACCTAGACAATACCAAAATGAACTTAGGGTCGACGATATCGGCACCTAGACTTACCTCAACAAAGCTCGAAACCAAGACCACACCCTAAGTAAGTCCGAAGCTACGATCACAAATGTGCAGTCGGAATAGGGTTTCGACGAACAAATGAGTTAGTATCAACCAAGAACATCTCGGAGCAACCTTTGGACTTAGAAAACTCAAGGAGAGAGGAAAAGATTTGACAATTTCATTTTGAGTGAGAAATGAAAGTGGAAACTCCACTTATGTTTTCTGTTCAGCATCCTAAAGCGTGCAAGCTTCCAACGTTTGAGCGTTCCCACACTCTAACGTGGGGATTCTCCACGCTTGAGCATGGAACCTCATCTACTTTGTCCTCTTTTTGGCCTGACACGTGTCCCACATGGGTCAAAAATCAAAACAGTTGGCAAACGCACTCAGCACGCTTGAGCGTACAAGATGCTCACGTCCAAGCGTTGCCACGCATGAGGGTGGAGTCCTCCCATGCTTGAGGCTCCAACTCAACTGGGAAAGAACTTCTAGCCTTCTGACTCCCCCAGTTTCCTGTGTTACACCTTAAGCTCTTCCAGTATGATTCAAGCCTACTCCTAAACTTTCAACTAAACTAATAACTAACATAAAAACAAGCACACAACCATACAAACACCCGATTAAGGTTATCTACCTTGATTAGGGTTACAAAAGATAGGATGTTACATAGAGGCTGCTAGAGACTGAAGGGAGGCCACTGACTTGGAACCTATTCCGAGAGAGATTCTTGGAGAAGTACTTTCCAAAGAGTGTCTACCAACAGAAAGAGAAAGAGTTCTTGAACCTGAAGCAGGGGTAGATGTAAATGGGGGAATACGCCATAAGGTTCAAGGCATTGCTAAAATTCTCCTAATTCGACCAGGTGCTTCCAGATGAGGATTGGGTGTGTCGGAGGTTTGAGGACGGGCTGAGGCCCGAGCTGAAGAGGGCTATGTTACCGTTGATCATCCAATCATTCCCCGAGTTAGTAGAAAAGTGCATAGTGCTACAAGGGCATGGTCAAGCTGGAGTTGCACAGCCACAAGCAAGAAGTGGAGGACATGTCCGTAGTTTTTGTCAGAGAAGTCGCGGAGGAAAGTTCTAACCAAGGACGAAGCCTTACAGTCGCTCGAGTCAACAAACAACATTTTCTAGAAAAGGAAGCAACGGTCAAGGACAATTTGATGCGGGGGACCACATTTGATCAGGGATTGTACGCAAGCACCCAATGTCAACTATTTTAGATTTGGCAAGGTGGGCCACTATGCTAGCAATTGCAGGCAAGGGAGTGACAGGAGGAGTCAGTCCTCGCAACAAAGTGCAATAACTCAGAGTGTTGGACCAGGACAACAAGTGGTGAGCCATCGGGGCAGACCACAGACGACAGGAAAAGTGTTCACTGTGAGAAGATCTGAAGCATCTCAATGTCTCGATCTAACACATGGTAAGTGCCTAGTAGCTAGGAGACTCTTATTTGTTTTATTTAATCTAGGGTACTACACATTCCTTCATATTATTTGCGTGTATGGATAATTTGAATTTGCCCGTTTCATCTTTACCATATGAATTGACTGTCTCTACACCCATGGTTAATTCTCTAACTAACCTTTTTGTTTGCTTAAAATGCCCTGTTTTTTATAGAAAACATATTTTCTTATGGACCTAGTATGTCTGCCTATGCAACCAATTGATGTCATCTTAGGCATAGACTGGTTTTCGGCCAACTATGTGGTACTAGACTGTTTAAATAAGACCCTCGATTTTTCCGACCAATCTGGATCATTACCTTCCAGTGATGGTGTGTTAGAAGGTGTACAATCAAGAGAAGGTATGGTGCTGTTTTCTTTGGAAGCCAAGGAGGCTCCGAGTCTAGATGCTTTGCCGGTGGTGTGTGAGTTCCCTGACATTTTCCCAGATGATGTGCCAAGATTGCCAGCCAAAAAGGAGATAGAGTTTGCCATCAATCTTGTACTTGGAGCCGGACCGATTTCGATAGCACCCTATCGATTGTCTCCAACAGAGTTGGAAGAGCTGAAGAAGCAACTGGATGACTTGTTGAAGAAGCAGTTCAAAAGGCACAGTGTTTCACCTTGGGGAGTGCCGGTGTTGTTTGTCAAGAAGAAGGACGGTAGTTAAAGTTTGTTTACGGACTACCGACAGCTCAACAAGGTAACAATCAAGAACAAGTACCCGTTGCCAAGGATCGATGACCTTTTGGATTAGTTGACGGGAGCAACAGTATTCTCGAAGGTGGATCTAAGATCCGTTTATCATCAGATAAGGGTAAAAGAAGATGATGTACCGAAGATAGCTTTCAGGATTCGGCAAGGACACTATAAGTATTTAGTTATGCCTTTCGATGTGACTAATTCTCCTACAGTGTCCATAGACTATATGAACAGGATCTTCAGACCGTACCTCGATAAGTTTGTCGTTGTCTTCATCGATGACATCCTTATTTACTCCTCAGACAAGGAGAAACATCAAGAACATCTCAGAGTTGGACTTCAAGTTCTTAAGGACAGACAACTCTATGCCAATTTGTCTAAGTGTGAGTTCTGGCTGGAAGAGGTACAATTCCTTGGACATGTGATCAACAAGGATGGCATAGCAGTAGATTCTGCGAAGTTAGAAGCTGTGGTTAAGTGGGAAAGCCCAAAGACAGTGAGTGAGATCAGAAGTTTTCTTGGGCTAGCAGAATACTACAGGAGGTTCATCGAGGGATTCTCAAAAATTGCGTTACCTCTGACGCAATTGACGAGAAAAGGAAAAGCATTTGAATGGACAAAAGAGTGTGAGGGTAGTTTCCAAGAGCTGAAAAGGAGGCTAACAACATCTCTGGTAGTCTTACCAGATCCGTCGACACTGTTCATTGTGCACTGTGATGCATCGTATCAGGCTTGGGTTGCGTACTCATGCAAGAGAAGAAAGTTGTAGCCTATGCTTCCAGCCATTTGAGAGTGCATGAATGGAACAACCCAACCCATGACCTAGAGTTGGCCACGATAGTGTTTGCATTGAAGATATGGAGACAGTATCTCTATGGTTCTAAATTCAGTGTGCATAGTGACCATAAAAGCTTAAGGTATCTGTTCGATCAAAGGAGATGAACTTGTGGAAAAGAAGTGGGATGGAGTTCATAAAGGATTATAAGTTTGATCTGTAGTACCATCCAGGAAAGGCCAACGTAGTCCCAGATGCACTGAATCAGAAATCTTTGCATATATCCACTATAATGGTGAGAGAGTTGGAAATTTTGGAACAGTTACGAGATTTGAACTTAGATGTGGAAAAGTCTAAAGGCAAGCTAAGTTTAGGAATGGTCACTATCACTAGTGGGTTCCTGTACTTAATTTGGAAGAAGCGGGGAGAAGATCAGTACCTACAAGAGATGAACCAGGTAGGACTTCAGATTTTAAGAGAGGTACTGATGAAATCGTAAGGTTCGAAGATACGATCTGTGTGCCGAAGGATGGCAAAGTCAGGAAGATGATCTTCGAAGAGGCACATAAAACCAAGCTAAGCTTTCATCCAGGGGCTACAAAGATGTATCAAGATCTGAAGAGGATGTTTTGGAGGCCAAGGATGAAGAAGGAGGTAGCAGAGTATGTCCAATCCTGTTTGATGTGTCAAAAGGCAAAGGTTGAACATCAGAAGCCAGCAGGATTATTACAATCACTGGATGTCCCAGAATGGAAATGGGATAGTATTGTAATGGACTTCGTGTCTGGACTGCCAAGGACGCAAAAGAGTTGTGATGCAATTTGGGTAATCGTTGACAGGCTTACGAAATGTGCTGATTTCTTGCCGATCAATCATAGTTATTCTTTGGAAAGATTAACCCAAATTTACACCAAGGAAGTTGTCATGTTGCACAAAGTACCTTTGAGTATAGTTTCAGATAAGGATCCGAGATTTACTTCCAGGTTTTGGCGGAGTCTGAACAGTGTTTTGGAAACTAAGCTAAAGCTGATTTTAGCCTATCATCCACAAACGGATGGTTAATCTGAAAGAGCGATTCAGTCTTTGGAGGATCTGTTAAGAGCGTGTATTTTTGAGAACACAGGAAGTTAGGACAATTTCCTTCCACTGATTGAATTCACATATAATAACAGTTTCCACTCAAGTATTGGCATTGGTGCCATATGAGGCACTGTATGGAAGAAAGTGCAGGATCCCACTCTGTTGTTATGAAACCGGAGAGAACCAGTTGATAGGCCCAGAGATGGTGCAGCGAACAACGAAGCAGGTTCAGAAGATTCGGGAAAAGATGAAAGTCGCACGAGATCAGTAGAAGAGATACGATGACAAGACGAGGAGACCCTTGGAGTTCCAAGAAGGCTACCATGTCTTTATGAGAGTCACCCCAAGAATTGGAATTGGCAAGGCAATTAAATCTAGAAAGCTTACCCCTAGATTTAATGGACATTTCAAATCCTTCGTCGAATTGGTCCAGTTGCCTACCAAATTGCTTTACCTCCCATTCTATCCAATGTCCACGATGTTTTCCATGTATCCCAACTCAGAAAATATTATTTCAATCCATTACACGTGATAGAGCCTGAATCAATACAAATAAGAGAGAACTTAGAATTAAGGCACTACCTGTACGGATCGAGGACAGAAGGGTGAAAGAACTCCGAGGAAAGCAGATTCCCTTAGTCAAGGTCATGTAAGATGCTACAACAGGGGATGCTATATGGGAAAGGGAAGAGGACATCCGACAACAGTACCAAATCTGTTCTGAAGGTACATTAAATTTTGAGGATGAAATTCTTTTTAAGGGGGTAATAATGTAACACCCCATATTCTTGTTTAAGGTATGGGGCATTAATTAAGCATGTTTAAGGGCTTAATTATGTTTCTTATGTGTCGAGAAAGCCTTGGTTCAATTTTGGGACAATTTTTCCTTGGAACAAGTTCATAACGTGCAAAAACGTGAAGGACAGTTCTTATCAGCATCCAACGCTTACACGTGGAGAAATCCCACGCTGAAACGTTGAGCGTTGATGTTAAAGCATGGGTAGTTGCATGCCAGAGCGTGGAACGGGGTCCACGTGGAGGTGTACGTGTCATTGCACACACGACGTATGGCAGAGACATGGAGATCAGGAGGCAACGCTCAAGCGTGTTAAACTCCCACGCTAGAGCGTGCCCACGTCGAAGCGTGGAGTTTTCCCACACTCAAGCATCGACAGCAGGACAACACGACTTAAGTCTTTCTTCTTCATTTCACTTGGCATGAAATTTTCTAAGTTTGTAGAACCTGAGAGCCTTAGAGAGAGAATGGAGAGTTTCTAGAGAGAGACTTGAGTTTGAGGTTGATCGAGGCGTCGGATCATGATTTCAATTACATCATTGTGATCAGAGCTGCAAGCACTACAACCTATGCCTATCGATTTAGCGAGGTGAACTCGAATCCTTAACATGTCGACCTCGACGTTTTTCATGTTATTCGAGCTTTTCCTTTGAATCGAGATTTCCCTAGGGTTATTGATGTTGTTTGCACATTGTTCGCATAATTAGGTCAAAGTTCGTGATTGTAATCGTGTGAGCTACCAGAGGAGCTTGCAGCTACGAGTTTACTGGCTGTTTAGGGCTGAGTTTGTGGTGTTTGTGGTGGTGGAGCTTGGCTGCATGGTGTTGGTGGTCGAGTTGTGATCGTGGTTACGTTTGTGGTCGCGGTTGCACAATCTTTCAAGTGGGGAGAAAGAAACTGTTATCGCCGGGATGGCAAGCATAGTGTAGAATGTATAAATGTGTAGGCGAACCCTAAACACTACTAGAGGTTGAGCCCGTGGCAAAGTACCTAAACCCTAGGTGTAGGTATCTTTAGGGCTATCAGCGCTAAGACAATACCTTAGGCTAGACAATGTTATTATTGATGTTGATTTGATGTGCATGCCTATTTGCCTATGTGATTACCTGTTTAACTGTCTATATGATGATGTATATGTTGGCATGCCTATTGCTATGATGTTTATCTCGTGATTGGTTGGATTGTTAACGAGAGTTTGGTTAGGTTGATGTGTTGTTCGGGTTGATATCGTTGTGGTTCTAACTATGGAGCTATGGCTCTTTGACGCGGGGCGTCGTGATGATGTTGACGTTGATTTGGAAGCAATGTATCGTGGCTGTGACCGAGTACTTAGTTGTGAGGTTGCGGTATCAACCTATGATGGATGTTTGTTACATATCATAGCATGATAATGTTCCACCTGTCCCAATGGGGGATGCCCAAATGGGGGTGAGATGTGTTCCACCTGTCCCAAAGTGGGATATCCAATTGAGGACAAGATATGTGATGTGATGTGATGAGTTCCACCTGTCCCAATTAGAGATGCCCAAATGGGGATGAAATGTGTTCCACCTGTCCCAAAGTGGGATGTCCAATTGGGGACGATATGAAATGTGAAATGATGTGATGCAATATTTGTCCCGACAGGGATGTCCAATTCGGGACGTGATAAAATCGGCCGACATGCATATAGGAATTAGTATCCCTCGTAGAGGTTTGATCTGAGAGAACAATCGTTGACATGGATGTGATGTATGACTCGGGAGATGGTTGTTTGAGTGTTGCATGTTTTTTATGTGTTGTGTTCTACATGTGTATGTGCTATACTATTGCTCCTCTCCCATATATGATGATGTTAATGTTTCTTATCTCTTTCTATCTATTACTGTGACTGTGTTACCGCTCTTCAACAAGCAGGTAGAGGGTGATAGACTGGAGACAACACCTCTTGGTGACGACGGCACCGAGGACGCAAGTGCTAGGGTACCTAAAGATCATCTATCTAGATAATCGGGGATGACAGGTTGATCCTGCCACATTCCTTACCATCTATATTAGTACCATCAGTATACAATTTAGGAGCTGTTCTACACCCTTCGAAGACATCATCGGGCCGTATTGAGTTGTGCAACACCTACCCTTTTTAGAGATGTGATATCCACCGAGACCACCAGTACGGGAGAATATGTGGGCGTGCCAGCGTCTTCTCATGTCACTAGTCGACGAGGTTTTGTGCTACACGAACTGAGGCGGAAGATGGGGCAGTACCTCAAGACTTATGGGCAACGGAAGATCGTCGTATCTAGCTCCTCGTCAGAGTATGAGCCTTTCCGGGTCTATCGGCGTACTTATGGTGAGTGACATGGTTGTTCAGGGTATTCGCATCGTTGATGGGGCGATCCCGCCAATGCGTCTGTCGTAGAAATGTGATATGAAGATTTTGATGTATTTTGAGTGGGGGTGGTGAGTGTTGTTAGTATGAGTGTTTCTTTACCTTTGATGTATTTTTGTTATGGTCAGTTTGATGTACTCTGCTTGTATATATTACAAATGTAGCCCTAGTGATGGGGCAGCTGATGCATGTATATATATCTTTTATGTTTCTTAGCTATGCTTGAATCTGATGTATGCGTGTTTCAGTTTAGTTTCGTTTCCGCACTTATCTTTTCCGCTTCGCTTCGTTTGTTGTATAAAGCGCGCTAACATTTATAATACAGTTTAAGGTTAGTTAATATCTTAGGTTCTTTAATGGGACGACAGGTCATCTCAGTGGCGCCTTGTCCACTCCGCATTCTCGAGGGCTTGACATGTGTCCAACACACGTCAAAACTGAGAATAGCTGGCGCTACCACGTAACACACTTGAGCATGCACCTTCTCCTTATCTGAGCATTGGTACGCTCTGGCGTGCATTCTTCCCACGCTTGAGTGATCTTCTCAGATGGGAAGATGCTTCCAAACTTCTGATCTCCCCCGTTTGTCGTGTTACACCTCAGGCACTTCCAACATGATTCAAGCCTAGTCCTGAACTTCCAACTAGATTTATAACGAACACGCAAACAATCAAACCAGCAATCAAACCCCTAATCAAGATTATTCAAATTGATTAAAGTTATAGAAATTAGGGATGTTACACAAAGAGTGAATATAAAAAGTAATAAGATCGGAGAAAGCTTGTGAGCTTTTGAATGTTATGATTTGCTTGTAAACATGTAAGTTTCGGTCCCTTTGTTTCTTCAAAGCTTGAGGTATTTATAGAGCTTCAACTCTTCAACGTTCTTCTTTCTTCAAGGGGGCAAAGAGCCGTTCTGATGAGCATTTAATGCAAAGGTCCGTTGAGACTGGTAACTTGTACAAGGTCTTCCGAAAATCACACTAGGTTATCAGAGAGCTGAAAGTAGAACTAACACTTATGTGTTGTACCCGAAAGTTGTCTTTTGTCTTTCCTTATTCTATAGAGTCAACTTATTTATTCAGCTTGTGTCAGGAACATATTGGCGTTTATTTGTTTGATGGTACTACGTTTCGAAGAATGCTTGACATGATGGACAATATTTTGAAAATAGTATTTTACAAAATGTGCGCTTAAAGTTAAGTCCAATAAACATAAAATATTATAAACAAATTGGACATTAAACATGAAGACTTCGCGTGACTAGATGAGTCGTTGGACTCACACTGGTTTGCGTTTAACTAAGATCATGGTCCCTTAGACTGACCCCACTAATCATTTTATTCAATAAACGATAGACTTGATTGATATTAAGTCTTTGGACTTTTATACCTGTACACTTAGGATAGATTCATTAGTCCATAAAATTATTTGCCTATCTAATTTAATCTTTTTGTTTACATCAAAATTTTGAGTGGTCATGAACCATAATTATTTTGGTTCCAAAAAACAATCCTTTCTTATGATGACAAAAACTATTAATTTGATTGAACAAAGCCTCTCAGAGAGCCAAAAGACTCCCCCTAAGAAAACGATTCTATCAAAAGATCATTTTATAAAGACTCTAGACAATCATATAGTTAGATGATGTTATGAACTAAGTCTTAACACGTTATGTCATAAGATGTATCAGAGTAAAAAAAAAAAAAAAAGTGTCAAAAAATAGTCCAAGTAAGCATAAGATATATATAAAATGCATATAAACAGATTATGCAAATATGCATTCACATAAATCAATCATAGTTTACCAGTTTTCTCCCCCTTTTGTTATCAGCCAAAAGGTGAAGATTTAACATCATTGTTAGAGAAAAATAAATTTTTAAAGACAAAAAAAAAAAAAAAATAAGAAAAATAGATTTTCTACGAAGATGGTGGATGAGGAGGTTGATGTTGCTGGAAGAAGGTCTTAAGCATTGACTCAAACTGCTTGAACATAGCTTCTTGAGAGTGAATAGCTTTTTTCACAGAATCTTGGATATTTGATGGAACAGTTGGTTGGGCACTTTTAGCTGTACGTCCAAGTTTTCTCTTCCTGGCATAGAACAGAGGGCAATGGACGGAGCCACTTGACTAGTAGGATGAACAATTGAGAGAGGTAAGGGTTGCATGCTTGGACGTTGAGATGCAGCTTGCTTTTGTCCTTGGTCTGGCTGATATGGCACTGAAGCACTTGAAACTTCCCACTGAGGGTCATAGTCATCTCGAATCATGGTGCTCTTGATGGGAATCCCAAAGACATCATCAAGAATCATGAAAAGAGCATCATTGATTCTGAATTGTCCTCAAACGATGGGAGGTTTAGTCTTGTCCTCAGAACTTAGACCAAAATTGGAAGCTTCTTGCTGACATTTCCAAACATGATAAGCCCATAATGTATGAACTTCTTGATCAACCATATTAGTAGAGTTTGCTTCGTATAGAATTGCTTCTACAGAAGCATCATCCTAGGGAATTCTTCCAAAGTATGGATCACCTATTGAGAAAGGGCTTGATCACCTTATTGCATCTGTATTTCTAATCTTTATTTTTATTTTGATTGATCATGGGCAATCTGGGGCAAATCCGATCAAGAATAACACCAACCTCGAATTTTATGGATAACTTGAACCAAGTTCGGCACAAAGCACATGGCAACTTCTGGTCGCGAGGCATGCCAGCTTCAGCTCGCATAAGACCATAGATGAAGTAGTCATGTCTGGATGCATAGGATCCAAAAACACTTGGGTTTGCAGGAATGCACTTCAGATTAGCAGGAAAGATGATTGAACTTTTCTGCTCTAAAGTTATGGCCTTTTTCTTGGTCGTCCATGGAGGAATCACATGCCTATCAATCGAGGTAGTGTAGAGCTTGAAGCACCTATCCTTGTGGGCTTCGTCCATAAGGGGCTTCGTCCACTGACTTTGGTTCCAACTCAGACACGAATGTTGAATCAGCTTGATCTCTGAAAGTTGACCTCCTTCGGACTCTATCCTTGGGATTACCAATGATTTGCTCCTCAAGATGTTAGGTTTTGAATTGCCAGGTACGTTTACTGTTGATAGTTTGCTAAGACGTAGATGCATCCGTTGAGTTGTGTTGAACTTCTGAAAGTCCATCCTCTTTGTTCATTTGATGATTCTCCAAATCGTTCAAATTCATATCTGCAAAGGATTTGTCTAACTCTGATAATTTCTTATCAGGCTTTTTTCAATAAACTTGACTTGAATGGACTCTTCTATAACTAAAGTCCTAGAGTTATAAACTCTAAAGGTTTTGGACGTTTCAAAATATCCTAACAATATTTCATCGCCTATCTTGGCATCATATTTTTCAAGTTGATCTTTGGTATTTAGAATAAAACACTGACATGCAAAAGGATGGAAATATAATATGTTGGGTTTGCATCCTTTTCACAATTTATAAGGGGTATTATTCCATATTGGTCTTATTTATATTTTGTTCTAAATGTAGCAAACAATGTTTACAGATTCAGCCCAGAAGTATCTAGAGACATAATTGTCATTGAGCATTGCCCTAGCCATTTCTTGAAGAGATCGATTCTTTCTCTCAACCACATGATTTTGCTGTGGTGTTCTAGGGGTAGAGAAATTTTGAAGAATACCACCTTCTTCACAAAACCTTTGGAACTGCTCATTTTCAAATTCTCCTCCATAATCACTTTGGATTTAGCTTATACATATGCATTTTTCATTCTATACACGTTTGCAGAATACAACAAGACCTTGAAGGACTAATCCTTGTGGACAAGGAACATAACCCATGTCCATTTAGTATAGTCATCTACAATGACAAACCCATACTACTTACAACTGATAGACGTAGTCCTTGTTGGACCAAACAAATCAATGTGTAGCAATTCTAGTGGTCTTGAGGTACTAAAAATGTTTTTCGAATTAAATGAATTCTTAACTTGTTTTCCCTATTGACAAGCATCACAGAGAGTGTCTAATATGTGCACAAGTTTTGGCAACCCTCTTACGCAATTATACATCTTTAGCTTTGAGATTAATCTCAACCTTGCATCACCAAGTCTTTTATGCCAGATCCATCGCTTATCTTCAACTGACACTAGACAACATACACTATGATTTGAGAGCTCCCCCAAGTTAATCTTATACATGTTGTTTTTCCTTTTGGAAGTGAATAAGATGGACCCATCAGGGTTCCTGACTATACATTCACCTTTATTGAAGGAAACATCAAACCCACCATCACACAATTGACTTATGCTTCGTAAGTTGTGTTTTAGCCCTTCAGCTAGCAATACATTATCAATAGAAGGATGAGGATGCTTACTAATTCCAACTATTTTACCTTTTTGGTTACCCATCCACTATGTGCCGTTCCCAAGTTCCACTCGAAGATATCCCATTATTTTAGAATTCACTTATACTATTAACTATGACTTAGCGATTATGCGCTCATTAAAACAACGATAACAGGCATCTAACATGAACGCGTATAAAATCAGAGTACACGCAATAGGATAAACAAAAACATGCACACACACACACACACACACACACACACACACACACATATATATATATATATATATATATATATATATATATATAAAAGTAGTACTAAGTATACATGGTGGCCCTATCAGTAGGGCTATAGAGATACAAACGACGGTACATAAAAAATGAATGAAAATAAACCATACACATCAAAAGGGACTCTAACACTCGTACTCACGTGCTCTCCCCATCCCCTCTCAAAATACATAGAAAAGATTTCACCTCACATCCTATGACAGACGCACTGGCGACATCATGCCCTCAATGACGTGATAGTCAAGAGCTACCCTGTCCTTCCCCATACATGTGCCTATAAACTTGAAGGGACACATAATCCAAGGAAGAACTAGACATAACAATCGGCCTACATCTGGCGGCTCTCAAATACCACTTTGACCTCCTACGCTGTCCTTTCAGGACGAAACCTCTGCGACTGGTCACATGAGATGATGCTGGGGTAGCCCACATAAAATCCTGCTCACGTGGCCTGGGTGGGTGCCACATCTGGGGAAACGGAAGTAACTTGATCACTCTGTGCGGTCCCATGATGTCTGCTCATGATGGAGTACCGCCCCGAAACAGCAAGCTCGCTGGTCCGAGGTATACTGTAAAAAATGTAGAGGGGTCCACCTAACATCCCTGCTAGTCGTGGTAGAAGATCTCAAGCTCGCCCAGCATCGGGATCCCCGGTGCTGTCTGGAGGAAGGGATGCATCCTCGAGTCCATAGTCACCTCCAGCTAACTCATCGTCTGCTCGCAGATCGGCAGCGTAACATACAAGAAAATGCAGGAGATAAGATATACAACACATCTATGACAGGGATGATGCAATGCAGAACATATAGCAAACACAACCATCTCTTAATACCACGACACTACGGTCATTCCCTAGCTAGATGTACATATAATCTTTCTATGCATGTTGGCCGGTACTAAACACCCTACTAAGGGCAACATCACATCCGTAAATCTTACAACAAGTTAGTTTGTTCCGGTAATCCGTTCCGCTAGCCATGACCCATAAGAGTGCATCACCGCACAATTGTCCCAAACAAAGAGGTTTACTGGGCCTCCTCGAAAGATCCACCAGCAACTGGAAAGACTCAGGATCCAGTCGGGATAGTAGGATGTGCCCAGGACTGCCACAACATGATAGGCACTACCATACCGATCTCATGTGGGTACACCTATGTCCAATATATCCCCAAGATCACGCAGACCTACCCTTCCGTTTTACGCACCCGCTCTCGGTGCACCAATCTGGCATGCCTCATAGCATACGGCTCGCCACTTGGCATCATATGCATATGCTATACATGTCATTCATCTCTCTTGAGCTGATATCATAACACATGCAAACTTGCTCTTAGCAACATGAGCTCCAAGCTCCATAGGTAACCATACGAGCTCCAAGCTCCAAGCTCCCATCATGACATTATGAGCTCCAAGCTCCGACTATAACGTCAGATTTTAATAATCAGCTCAACCGTTCACAACGGGGTCAAAGCCCTAATCATACTAAACCTCCGAATCTCGTACATACACGCATTTCCAGATATAATGCAACAGTTCATCAATTATCAACATGCTCCATACAACAGTAAACAGCATACATACCAACATACCATTATCATCAATACATCATGCATATCTTTCAAATATCAAATATCATAAATAGCAGGTACGCATATATCAACACATAGCACATACTATCATACTTCACAAATATGCTAACCTAGGGTATCAAACATAACGGTGATAGCCCAAAGTAGACTAAACCTAGGGTTTAGGTACTTTGTCAGGGCTCAACCTCACGTAGGGTTTAGGGTTCCCCTACACACAAAACATACAACAAAGCTATATAAACTACTCTTGCCTCTCCGATGTGTGTAACTCTTTCTCCCCACCTGAAAGCAAATATGGTAACAATCACGAACACAACGAGAACTTCTTGCTCCTCTCCTTGCCTTCACAGCCGCGGGTCACTTGCTCCAAAAGATTCCTCACGCAACTTCCAAACATGCCCTAATATGAAGTTAAAACCGTGAAAAGAAGCTTAAACCAAAAAAGAACATTATATAGGTATAATGTAGGTAGATACAGAATCTCGGATTACCCTCGTCGAATCACAAAAGGAAACTGGTAGAATTGGAGTAGGAGTCACGCTGATCACGAAAACACAATCGGAACTAGAATTGGACTAATGAACAAATCACAACCTTGAATCACAGCCTCAAGAACATGCCTTTGTCTCTCTCAAGCTCTCTGGGACAGTTGAAAGTTCATAAAACTTATCCATGGTGAAAATGAAGGCTATTTATAGAGGTAAAACTCTACTGACAATGCTTTAGCGTTCTGGATCTCCACACTTTAGCATTCCAACGCTTAAGCGTTGGCTTCCTCAACGCTTGAGCGTTGACGTTTCCTCATTGCCAAGGCACCGCCCATGACGTGCCAGCCGTGACACGTAACCGACACGTGTCACTTTACGTCTCATCAATGCCAGTCAACTGGTCAGAAGGTCCATACTTGAGCATCCAAACTCTCCACGCTAGGGCGTTAGCACGCTTGAGCGTTCCACTGGTCCACGCTTGAGCATTCTGCTCCTGATCCTTTGTCCCTCATCCTTCTCTTATCCAATTCATTCCTACTCTTAACATATTATCTAAGCACACTTTCAAGCCATGATTGTAATTATCAGCAAACATACAAATACCCGATTAGGCCATCTATCTCAATTAAAGTTTCAGAAAACTGGGATGTTACACACTAGGTTTACTTCGTGAGTCTTGGAACATAAAACTTTCTCCCGTCATGTGACGTGAGCAGCCACTATCCAAGTACCAGGACATAGGCTTCCTATGTGTTGCTAAGCAAATATGCAATAGGTATAATCATGTTCTTAGGTACCCAGATAGAATTGGATATTTTCTTGTTAGTACGTGGTGATTGTCCATGCTTCACATTTTTCTTTTTATGAAAACATTTGGACATAGCATATCCATTTTCCCCACATATGCTATAGTAAATATGAGATGCATGAGGTTTCGGTTTATTATGATATGTGTGTGATCTTGAAACCGTGTATGATGTGTGAAAACTTGATGCTTTGTGAGAAACTTCCATTTTCTATTTGTCATAGCCAAGGCATGACTTATCATGAGGTGATCTAGAGTACCTCAACATCAGATTTAGTTTCTCTGAGCCTCCTACTAACTTAGAAATGCTCTTAGTTAGATCTGCAACCTCCAGTTTGAGTTTTATGACCTCACAAGGTGCATTGGACTCAGAGATGAGTCTGTTAATTAGACTGACATTCTTAGCTTTTAGCTTATTATTTTCATTAATAATTTGTTGGTTTTGCATTCACATGGATTCTTGTTCCTTGTTGATTTTAGAAAACTTTCTTTTCAAATCTTGTATTCATGATTAAGAACAGATGAATTATTAAGAAACTCACCAAAGGCTTCTTGTAAAGTAAAGGAGTCAAAATCTAATACCTCATCTTCATCATGTTCATCATCTGATGAAGTGTTGGCCAAAAGGCAGATTTTGGACGCAGAAAGATTTCTCTCTCTGTAGATAGCGTTTAGTGCCTCCAACTTTTCTTTTGCAGTTTGGAGCTGCATGACCATCTCAACTATGGATCTGTCTAGAGCATACGTAAGATACCATTGAGCTCTAGCATTCAAGTAGACTTTCCTTTTATCATCATCTATTCAGTCAGCTACAAGCTTTGGCATAGTTTTTCCATCTCCAGAAATTAAGGTTGGACGATAATCTCCATCAGTAAAAACACTCTAGAGATCAAGATCTTTTTGAGCTCTGATGAATATTCCGAACATGTCTCCAACGAGAAAAGTTATCTCCATTGAAGACAGGTGGGACACTTGTTGAAGCACCCGGATTAGTTCTTCTTTCAGGAATAGCTTCCTGAGTTCTTTTTTCAGGAATAACAAGTTGTTCTTCATTTGAAGAGCCTTCTTGTTGCTCTGTGGACCAGGTACAAAGGTTTACTTCCAATCAAGGTCTTCCCATATTGCCATGAAGTTTTTCTTCTTCTTCTTCTTAAAAAAATTTTTCTTGTCCTTTAACCCTAACATTTAGCCCTAGAGTAGCCAGACTTTTTGTATTCAAAACAAACCATTGGACTTTTGTCCTTGCACTCACCATGGTCTTTGAAAGCTTTCTTTTGAAAGGGGTTTCTTCTCATTCCTCCTTTCTTTCTCCACATATTTTGTATTTTTCTTGGGGATGAAATAAAGTTCATCGTCATCAGATATTACTCCGTCCGTCTAATTAGCTTCGTCACTGAAATCATCATCCTTGAGGGATTTTGAGGTGCTAGCTTTCTGTGCTTTTAAGGCAATGATTTTGCCTTTCTTTGTGGGGTTGTCATGGTTGAGCTTCTGCTCGTGAACTTGTAGAGTACCAACCAAATCATCCAAAGTCAAGCTTGAAAGATCCTTGGCTTGGTGATCGCAGTAACAAGTGGTCTTCATTTTTTAGGAAAACTCCTAAGAATTTTAGTGACATTCTCCTTGGTTGTGCAAACCTTCCCAAATCCCAAGGGTCTTCAAGTTGTTTATGGTAGTCTGGAAGCAAACCATCATATCAAGAATGGACTTTCCATCCTCCATTGTGAACATTTCATACTGACCAACTAGTATGATGTTTTTTGAGTCTTTAACCATTGTTGTCCCCTCATGAAGGTTGGATAGAGTATTCCAAATATGCTTTGTAGATTCACATGCATGAATCTTTTGAAACTCGTATGGACTAAGGGCACACGTCAAAGCATATCTTGCTTTAAGTTTTTGTTCCCACGTTGTCCTCTCAACGTCCGTCCATTGTTCCTCAGCTTTCACTAAGCCATCAGGGTTGTGAACAACATAAGGACCATTTGTGATTAATGACCAGAGAGCAAAATTTGTGCTCAAGATGAACCTTTTGAACCTTTCTTTCTATTAAAGGTAATGAGTTCCATTGAAGTACGGTGGCCTTGTCATAGAAGTATCCTCCAGCACTGGTTGATTCCCAGTTGGCATGTCTTGTCCTGCTATTACTGTTTTGAAGGATCTTTCCTTATGCACGGCTAAATATTCAACCCAAAGGCTGAGCTCTGATAACAATTGAAGGAACCAGTTTGAAACACAAGAAGGGGGTTGAATTATGTTTCTTAACATTTTGAATTTTTTTTTCGCGCAAAATAGATGGTTAGGAAAACGTAGAAGCTAAAACAAAGCTTTTGGACGCAGAACGCGATAAAATAGAAAACGATGGAAGAAGGCTTAAAACGTTTTCTTTAAAAAACACTTTGTTAAGTAAAACAATTTCAATCCCCAGGATTAGCGATAAGAAAACTTAAGCGTAAAGATAAGGGATAGGAAATCACACAAGGACATTATCCTGGTTCACTCTTAACCTAAGAGCTATGTTGTCATGACCCGAATTTCGTAGCCATGACCGGCCGAAAGGGAAAGACTTTTCTTTCCCCTTCGCAGCCTCACAATCATACATAAATACGTTTCATCCAAAGAAAAGGAATTACATTCATTAATTACAACAATAATGAATATAATACATCAGAGTAACAAAAGACAACAAACTTACAAAGTCCTGCCTTAACTATAACAAACTTTAAAGCATAAGGGTAAAACCCCTCAAAAGCACTATCCACATGACATCCAAGGCTCTTGACGGCTCCAAGCAAGAGAGATGCAAAGAAGGTTCTTAACCTGCAATTGAAATTTTAAACGTGGGGTGAGTCCATTGACTCAGTGAAGAAGTTTCCCCCAAACACATGCAGTCATGCAAGATAAGAATAAAACAATAGTACACAGTCACACAAGCACTCACTCATATCCCATCTAAATAAATACCGCAACAATAATACATAGCAGCACTCATATAGTAAACATAACTCAAGAGAATATATTGTCCATTCAACGAGTACTTGTGGAATGTCTTGTGTTAATTCATTTATTCCTCAACTCTCATGTCCCTCACAAGAGATCAATATAGTTCTAATGTAAACATATCACATAACATATATCATCGAGTCTTTGGGTATCCTAGGAGGTGGGTTCACTGAGGACCTCCTACCCTAACGTTTTTTTTTTTATCCCCGAGATACCGTACCCTCCGGCAAGCACCAACATCCCTCCTAACGCCCAGGGTGTCTAACGGGGTGCCCTCGTCCCCGACGGTGATATTTATATACCGGAACTTCCCGCTCCCCGGTCGGAATACCCAAAGATTCATAGCAAAACCTTGACAATTCATTCCACCAAGTAACTGTTTAAAAAAAAGAAAAATCTTATATCATAAACAATTCACATAGCTAATTTCCTAATTAATCATCAATAGATAAACCTCAAAGATAATCACAATAACATGTACCGTCAATTCACATATTAATATCACTTTATCACTGCATTCCAAAAATTCACATCACGAAGCATTATCAAGATAAGTAAGATACACACTTACCATCACAGTCATAATACTATACTTGATCTCAAACTGCACTTTTGCATTCATAACATAGTGAGCTCACACATAAGCTTCGTAGCCAAACAAGATAATTCCTCAATAAATACTTATAGTGCATTAGTTAACACCCTTCTCAATAATCACTTCAACTTATTGTGTAATATCTCATTAACATTATATATATAACCCATAAATCAACTATCCAAACAATTGATATTATTTCATCAATGCATGTCACAAAATCAATCATCTATAAGGAATCTCCAATTACGCAAATAGCATAAAAAAAATCATGTCTATCATCTTTCATAATAATGGATCACAATCGCCTAAGTCACATAATTCATTTTTCAGCTGACATCATAGTCTCCTTTTCATAAACTTCATTATAACTCATAGCACATCAATAAATTTTCTTTTGAACATCGGATACGAAGCATACAATTACATATACTCTACTTCCATTTATATACCCTATCTGCCATCAACTTCATAATAATCATCTTTCTATCTCTACTATACATCAAATTATGTCTCATAATTATTTCAATCATTCATCCCTCATACACCTCCTTTTTCAAGTATACCTCATAGTATATTTTAGCGTCACTAACCTTTATATCATCATATATACTCATATCACCTTCAAAAAAAGAAGAGAAAGTACACGGAGCACCTTTAAAATATATACATTAAAATAAAGATTAAATCCATTGAACCTCGGTAAAATCCTTTATGCAAAAAGTCCAGATTTTTCACAAATAATTCCCCAATACATACTTTCATTCATTAGAATTTAAATTGGCATAGTTTATAACTTTACATGATTATTAAATAAATATTTAATTTAGCATACACATACCTCTTAGTACTAGGTATTTCCGCCTAACTACCTATTTTTCTTTTACATCCCCACAGTAGGCGAACATCCCTTGTTTCTTTCGGTTTTTAGCAGCAAAAAGCCGCAACACCCAAACCAAAACTGGGCTAAGGTGCTGCCCAGCTCCATTCCAGCAGCTTACACTACAAACCTACCTAAATACACTCTCAAATTCCAAACTATAGCACCTTCTAAGTTACAAGGCAATTCACGTGAGCTTTATCCCAAGGTAAGGATATGCATCAAGCTTTTATTTATATATATTAAATCTAAGGCACCACATTTACAGGGCATTACAGCACAAAACAAAAATATGAAGAAAACTACATGCCTAGGTCACGAATAAAAGGAAAAGAAAATGTTAAAGATTATATTTGCACTTTCACAATACCCAGCCCAACAATTTTAGAAACAAAGAATGGACAAACCTTACAACATATACAAAATAACACATATATTCCCTCACCTTGAGCTGGTCGGAGATGCTTAGAATTCAAGAGCCAAAATGACAAAAGAAAGAAAGGGAAAGAGAAGAAAAGAACCCAAGCTATAAGTCTCTCCCTTTACTCCTTCTCCCAAGCTCATTTCTTCCTCCTCTCTCTTAGGGTTTTCTAACTTTTAAAAAAACAAGAGAAGGGAAAAGGGGAACACTTCTATTATATAAAAACTTACCCTAAAGCATTGGACAATAATATTCTTCACTAGAAGGGCATTATGGATAAGTCATATAAATTAATATTAACATTCTAGTTATATTTTTAATTAATTCGCTAAGGGTATGTCAAATTATGCACTATCCTATTGATGTCTTAAGATCATAAATTAATGACTATACATCATAAAATAAATTAATTAGCACTTAATATATTATATATATTATTTATTAGCATAATCATAATTATTGTAATACACAGGTATGACAGTTATGGAATACCGTTTTTTTTGCATTAAAATTCTTATCTAATTCTTTAAGGAAAAAAAAAACAATCGAAAAGCATTTTCAGATTCTAGCATAATTTATTATCTAAAAACATTTATATATATATATATATATATATATATATATATATATATATATATATATATATATATATTAATTACCACACATGATATCAATAAGATCTTATAATCAAAATTATTAAATTATCGGGTATTACATATGTCCAGTCCCTTCTACTTGAAGGCTTTTTCCACTAAAAAAAACAATTTAGCTATTACAAGTATTCTACCACCTCTCCAGGTACAAGTATTCTAGACCTTATCACCAAGTATTCTTTTATAGGCAAGTCTTTTCAGGCTCAAACTAAGATTTTGAAAGAGTTTTTGAAACAAGTTCTAACTCACTATGAGTGAGGATAGAAAAGATCAAGTACAAAACTCCGATTGAAACTCTACGCAAAGAGTGAATATCAAAAGTAATAAGATCAGAGAAAAATTGTGAGCTTTTGATTTGCTTGTAAGCTTGTAAGTTTCGCTCCCTTTGTTTCTTCAAAGCTTGAGGTATTTATAGAGTTTCAACTCTTCAATGTTCTTCTTTCTTCAACGGGGGTAAAGAGATGTTTTGATGAACATTTAATGCAAAGGTCCGTTGAGACTGATAACTTGTACAATGTCTTTTGAAAAGAACACTAGGTTATCAGAGAGCTGAAAGTAGAGCTGACACTTCTATGTTGTACCCGAAAGTTGTCTTTTGTCTTTCCTTCTTCAGTAGAGTCAACTTACTTGATTCAGCTTGTGTCAGGAACAAATAGGCATATATTCGTTTAATGCTACTATGTTTCAGAAATTGCTTGACATGATGGACAATATTTTGAAAGTAGTATTTGACAAAATATGCGCTTAAATGTTAGTCCATTAAACATAAAATATTATAAATAGATTGGACGTTAAACATGAAGACTTCTTTTGACTAGATGAGTCGTTGGACTCACGCTGTTTTTTTATCAACCAAAGAAAATAAGATTAAAAGAGAAGTACAAGGGGTACTCCAACCCCTTACATCAAGGATCTAGACCTATAACATTGTTTAATACAATCCATTGGATTTAAATACCATTCCATAAATGAAAAATAAGCCCCTTCAACCTTTGCTCTAACCCAATGTCATGCCCTCACCTTAATAAAATCCACTAAATTTTCCAAGTCTAGAACATCTTCACTAAACATTATTCCATTTGTATGAATCCAAATAGACCAAATAATAGTGAACCAAATCAAGAACCAAACCTCCTGATTTTTTTTTTTTTTTTTGCTTAAGTGATATCCAAAGTGTTGGAGAAAATGTGATTTTCCATCCTCCGATAATACCATGTGAAAACCAAGCCAAGCGTAACATCTTGCCCAAACTTGATAAGATACCCTGCAAGAGAAAAAGAGATGTGTTGTAGATTCATGCAGAGTTACATAATACACATTTTATATCTCCCTCCTCCTCTATTAACCATCTTTTTCTCAAGTTTACTCTTGTAGGAATTCCATTCAGCATAATCCTCCAAGCAAGGCTTATCACCTTTAAAGGGAGTATTTTAACCCAAAATACTTTGATAAGGTTTCCATCAACGGGTGTGTTATCCATCCATAGCCATGAATATGTCGATTTGACATAAAACACCCCGGATGGGTCCTTTTTCTAGCTCCCGCTATCTTCTTGGTCCTGCTTAAGTGTCACCATGCTAAGACGATTCATTAGTTCCTGTAATAATTTTTGCTCCCACACAAAGAGTTCTCTTCTTCATCTCAAGCACCATACCCAACCTCCTTCTCCTTGTATTTTCTGATATTGTAAACAATCTACTAAACGACTCTCGTAATTTTTCCTTCCCACCCACATGTCATGCCAAAACCTTACCTCATCCCCTCTCCCCACAACCCTCTTGCAACCCGCCTCAAACCAACCCCTGCGAAAACCTTCCCACTCCCTTTCTAATCTCTCAAAGTCCCTCCACCAAGATGATCCTTGACTAAACACACCCTCCTTTCCACTCATCATCCTATTAGTTATTTCTCCCCTATATCTAGATTTCAACACTCTACACCACATGACTTCCAGTTCGTTAATTATTCTCCACCTCCACTTCCAAATTAGTGGAATGTAAAACCCCTCTATGTTTTTTATACTTAAACCACCCAACTCCTTTGGCCTACACACCCTATCCCAACTAACCCAAGCTATCCTCTTCCTTTCCTCCAAGCCTCCCTAGAGGAAGTTCCTTTGAATATGAATAAGAGCATTAACAAAAAATTTAGGTGCTTTAAAAAAGGAAAGGTAATAAATAGGTAAGAAAGATAATACTGAGTTTATGAGTGTCATCCTACCATCAAAGGAGAGGTGATTCCTTTTCCATCGGGATAGATTTCCAAGTATCAAATCAATGATAGGATTCCCAGTTGCTATTCTCCTTGGGTTTGCCCCAATCGGGATTTTGAGGTATTTCATGGGAAGAGAGCCAATTTTACAATTCAGGGGTCTAGATATTTCTTCAATAGTCTCTGTATTCACTTTAATACCAAGAAGGCTACTTTTATGATAATTCACCTTGAGTCCAGATGTGAGTTCTAAGAATCTCAAAATAGTTTTTTAGCCTCTATGCATTTTCCAAAGTTGCATCTCCCACCAACAATGTGTCATCAGCATATTGAAGGTGTGTGATTTCAGTAGGTGCATCACTGCCTATCGTATACTCTCTGAAAAGATTTTTCTGCACTGCATTTTTCATAAGCCCGGAGTCTCTCTTCAACTATCAAGAAAAGAAATGGCGTCATAGGGTCACCTTGCCTCAATCCTTTAGTTATCTTGAACTCCTTTGTTGGGCTTCTGTTTGCCAAAATTGAAACCGTCGCAGACTCTAAATAACTTCGAATCCACTTCATCTATTTCTCACAAAATCCCATCCTAGCCATCATATAATCCAAGAAGTCCCAACATACTGAATCATACGCGTTCTCAAAATCTACCTCAAAAATAAGACACATATCTCCTTCCTTCTTTGCATCCTCATTAGCAATCACTATTCCATCCATTATGTGTCTTGACCCAATGAAAGCATATTGGTTTTCAGAGATGAGCCTTATAACTTTTATGGATCTTCCTGCTAGTATCTTCACTAATATTTTATATATGCAACCAACTAAAGAGATTGGCCTATATTCCCCTAACCCTTGAAGGTTATCATTCTTTGGAACTAACACAATGAATGAGGGGTTAGATGCCCTTAACAGCTTTCCAGTCTCATGAAAATCCCACAATATTTTGCATATATCTCCCTTCAAAGTCTCACAGAATCTCTTAATGAAATTGAAGTTGAAGCCGTCTGGCCTCGGACTCTTGTTACCATCATAATCCCACACCGCCACTCTGATTTCCTCTTCGTCAAACTTGGAGTTCAACATATCATTGTCTATCTCCCCTAATTGCTGGAAACTGAGACCATCCAAAACTGGTCTACCAATTGCATTCTCGAAACCTACTTTCAAAAAAATCCTTGACTCCCTGTTTCACCTCATTAGGTTGCTCCAACCACTCACCATTATTCTTTAAGCCACGAATCTCATTTTGCACTGGACTCACGCTGGTTTACATTTAACTCAGATCCCAATCCATTAGACTGAGTCTATTAATCGTTTTATTCAATAAATGATAGATTATATTGATCTTAATTATTTGGAATTTCATAACTGCGCACATAGGATAGATTCATTAGTCCACAAAATTTTTTGTCTATCTAATTTAATCTTTTCGTTAACATCACAACTTTGAGGGTTTATGAACCATAACCGCTTTGATTTCAACAAGTTTTGTTTCACCTCCCCCACCCTCCCACAACAACACCCCCTCCCAGTTCACTCTGTTCATTGGTACTGTGTCGATGTCAAACTCTGTTTCCAACATTCAAACAGGGACAAATATATGTTAATGGGGTGGGGGCATTTTCCCCCCACAAAGCAATTTTTTAATTTAATATATCAAACCATTTTAATATTCCCCCATAAAAATTTAGACATTGTCCTCACATGTCAAATCATCACTCATCTTTTGGTGAGAGTGAAAATTACTGTTGTAATCTCTCATCTTTTGTTTAGTGAATTGCTTCTCATTTCTCACCCATGGAAGTAGGTTTCACATTAAAACTAAGCCAAGTTATATCTTATGTATTTTATATCATTTTTTATCAATTATGCATATTTATAATATTTTCTTCTATAAAAAATTTTATAGACTATTTTCTGCACCCACTAACAAAATTTCTGGATCTGTCATTGCCCTCAAAGTCCACTAATTCAATCCCTAAAATCAAACCTTTCTTCCTCAAGGGTTCTACTTCTCCAAGCTTCTATTCTAGGTCTGTTGCTGGTTATATATGTTGATACAATAATACAAGGATTCATCTAAGTTTGTTTTTTTTTTTTTTTTTGCCATCAAATTGTTATAAGGGTCTGATTTTAGCCACTTGCATAGCTTTAAGTTTGAAGATGGCGGGGACACTGAACAGTGTGGGATGAAAGGAGTGCGACTGCAGTGACGTGATGATGTGGAGGCGGTGCAGCAGTTGTAAAACAATGGAGAGAGAAAATGGTAAAATGATACAGATTAGGGGTGTAATCGGGTCGGTTCAGTTCAGATTTAAGGCATATCAGTATCTGAACCAATCAAATTTGAGCAACAAATCCGATCCGAACCAATTCGATTAGATCGGATCATCGGATTACCCTCAACAGTTGAAGCTACGAAATCTGGACGGTGGGGAATAGACGGCCGACACGATGGTGAAGTGGAAGACAAAGGCGGCGGACGCGTGAAAAGATGTCGACGAACTCATGAACTCAAAGGGTGAGAAGACACACAAGGAGAGAAGGAAATGGGTAGAAATAACCGCACAAGGGAGAGGGAGGCGGTGCATTTCGAATCTTGTGTGCAAACGAATGAAGAAGAAGAGTGAGGGGTAGTACCCGTATGTGGTGGTGCAAAGAGTGTAGGGAGAGAGAAGACAACACTGTGCTCGATGAGTACATATGGAAAAATAAGGAGGGGATGGACTTTAGAGGTGTATACAGGGCTCTTGGAGAAGAGAAGCGATGCACTTTGGGGAGAGATTTTAGAGACAGGGAAACATATCTGCAGAATAATGAAAAAGCTTTAGTAGAAAAGGGACTAGACAAAACGGTGAAGAGGAAGACAAAAGGTGGTGGTATGCCAGTAGGTGGCAGTGATACGAATGGCAGAGGTGGTGGTGCGCCGGCAGGCGGTAGTGGTTCACGAAGATAGAGGGAGAGAGTCACGAAAATGTGTGGTCATCGATTATGGATTAGGTTAGGAAAAGGGAAATAAAATCAATAAATAAATTAATAAAATAAATCTCTATATTAAAATATTAATTATATATATATATATATATATATATATATATATATATATATATATATATAAAAGTTATCAGTTTGGATCGGTTCCCAATTTCTAAATCTGAGACCCGATCAGAACCTATTAGAATTTGGGGTTTTGAATTCAATCCAATGATCCGATCCAAATCAACAAAATCGGTTTGGATCGGATCCACCGGATTCGCGCATCGGATCAGATCCGCTTACATCCCTAAATTGCAGATAGACAATGAGGGAGTGAAGAAGTTGGGCTAATGAAGAGAAGAAAGAAAAATTTAATTTTTTTAATTTTTAAAAGAAATGAATTTGAACCTTACTTTAATTAAAAAATTAGTTTTTTTGGGGTATAAATTGCTAATATACTTCTAAAAATTAGGTGAGAATTATAAGTTATTAGTCCCTATTTAAAAAATTAGGATTTAATTAGTATGCAATGTCATAAATATTTTTTACATTATCAATCCATTATAACTTAACATATCATTAAAATATTTGACTTTTATTTTAATTACCTTAAAAGTCATCTTACATTATGATTTCTGATTGAAACAGTATAAAAAACTTTACATTCACAATATATACTAATTAAACTCTTGAAATAGTTGAAGAATGAAACACATTAATTTGCCGTGCATTACTCCTCCCTGGAAATATCTTAAAAATGCGCGCCCTCTTAATTTATGTATAGAACCTGTCTTGGTAAGTTGAGACCAGAGAAATCAAGTTTGATATTGATACACGCTTCTTCTCTAGAAAATTGAAATAGCAAATGAAGGATTTAATGCTAAATTTTGATTCTCTCCCGTCGGTTATCTCTGAATCATTTCTCCTGTCACATCTATGAATAATATTTGCTGAAAATAGTTGCACTACTATTATTGGATTAAAAAAAATCACCCGTATGTTATGGCTTACATACATACTATTAAGCATATTGCTAGCTGGTTCGATTGTTGACTTGGTCATACTGTTTGTTAGCGACTAGGTATATTTGTTATAGTTTAATAACTATAGCTATCTGTTAGTTTAGATTCAGTTAAGCTTGTTAGCTGCTGGTTATAGGCTTTTCGTGGATTCTATTCTTGAATCCACACTTGTACGAAGACAAGTATTCTTAATGTAAATTACAATCAATGAAAGTATTCTATTCTACATATTTAATTCTACATATTCAATTCTTCTTTCTGATCATGATATGGTATCAGATTAATCTGAGAACCCAGCTTCCGCACAGTCCTTTCTTTTTCAATAATGGTTGATGAAAACTCTCCTGTGCCTCCCCCAATTTATCCCACTCTTCAGCCCAACAATGCATATTATCTCCATCCTAGAGAAAACCCTAGCGCAATACTGGTCTCTCCTTCCCTTAATGGGGACAATTATTATCATTGGAGTCGCGCAATGAGAAGAGCTTTTTTTTTTTTTTTTTTAAATAAAGACAAGGAAAGAGCTTCATTAAAACCTACTAATGGAAAACACACCTTAGGGATAAAACTATTAAGTAGGAAAAAGAGTATTCTCCCTCCAAAGATTTATTAATAAAAAAGAAGAAAGGAACAAGGGACCATGAGGGGATATTATGTCAAAACTCATGGAAAAGAAATATAAAAACAATTTAGTGAAGGAAAGAGAAGATCCTAAAATACAATCCCAAAGGCCAAGGCAACTGACCAAGACCATGCAAAGTCTATGAAAATCTATAGTTAGGATAGCCATTTTTATTGTTAGTAATGTCTACTCCAAGAAAGGAAGGAGTTGGATGCAACCAATGAAAACCAGAGAAAGATAAGCCATGGGAAGCCAATTTATCAGCACATGTGTTCCCTTCTCTATATATGTGAGAAATTCTAAAATTCATCCTTTTGGAAAGATCCAAACAATTACACCAACGGTTTCTTAACCTCTAAGGGACAATATCAACATTAGAGAAAGCTGAAACAACAAATTTAGAATAACTTTCAATCCGAAGATTAATCCAACCCTTTGAATAGGCAAGTTCAATAGCTTGCATAACTGCTGAAAGTTCAGCATGCAGAGCAGAAGAAATGCCAAGGCCTTCTACAAAGCAACCAAGACAGTTAGCATGCATGTTCCTAAAGATTCCAGCAGCTGCAGCAGTCCCTGGACAACCTAATGCAGCACCATCAGTGTTGCATTTAATCTCATTGATCAATGGAGTATGCCAAAAGACTTCCTTGATAGAAGGAGCCTTTACAGGATGAGAAGAGATCATAAACTGCTTGAGCAAGACACGATCACTAACAGAGTTCTTCATTTTTCTAGAGCTATGATTTCCAGCCAAAGAAACCTCAGCAAGAATAAGGTTTTTAGCAGCTTGTAAAGTATAATTCTTATCATTGAACCTGAGATTGTTCCTGCAAAGCCAAATCACACAAATAATATAGGTAATTGCAGCCAAAACCACATCAGAGGCTTGACTACCCCAACCTCTATCAAGAATTTTAAAAAGATGCTTGAAATCAGAAGTATCAATGCAGCAACCACTATAAGTTTCCAACCAGTTCCAAAGAGATCGGGCAAACTTGCAATCCAAGAAAAGGTGTTTGGTAGAGTCCATGCAATGAGAAGAGCTCTATCTTTCGAAAAACAAGATAAAATTCATTGATGGCAGTCTTCCACAACCTGCCCATTCAGACCACCTTCATGATGCCTGGGAACGGCGCAACAATCTTGTTGTTTCTTGGCTCACCTGATCTTTGTCCCCCCAAATTTCTCAGAGCACAATCTGCTTTACAGTGCCCGCGATCTCTGGATTGATTTACAAGAACGATTCACCAAGGGCAATCACTTCCACATTTCTGAATTGCTCCAAGAAATACACTCAATGCGACAAGGTGATTGTTCTTTGACCAACTTATCATTGGGGATGAGTTAGAATTTCTTCGCCTTACTCCTAGTTGTTCTTTGCTGACATCGATTGTTGACTTAGTCATACTGCTTGTTAACAATTACTTATATTTATTACAGTTTAATAGCTGTAGCTATCTCGTAGTTTAGATTCAGTTAAGCTTTAGCGGTTGGTTATAGGCTTTTCTTGGATTCTATTCTTGGATTCACACTTGTATATATACAAGTATTCCCCATGTAAATTACAATATGCAAGTATTCTATTCTACATATTCAATTCTTCATTCCGATCATAATACATACTACCAAATGTAAAAGCATCCACTGTACAGCTGGAAAGAATCCAAATTCTTCGATGCTTATCTTCAACCCAGTCGCAGTTCACTTCAATGTTATGATGAGTTATCCATATAGCCGGTGGATTATAACGAACTGCTCGACGGAAATTTTTTTAAGATGCGTCTTAATTTGTGTACAGAACCTGCCTTGGTAAGTTGAAACCAGAGAAATAAAGTTTGAATTAATACACCTTTCTTCTTTAGAGGTTTGAATAGCCAAACAAAGGATTCAATGCTTATCTTCAACCCAGTCCCAATTCAATGATATGATGAGACATCCATATAAGTTTCAGATGATAATATTTTATTACATAAATATTGCATATATTTTAACTGAAGAAATAATTATTATTTAGTTTTCACATTATAATAAGAAGTAATCCCTCCGGACTTATATATAAGTAAAAAAACCTAACTTTACACGTATTAAGAAAGTTAGTTATATTGGTTTAATTATCTTGATTTGTATAAAAAATAAGTTATAGTTACTAAACTATCTTTTCTTGGGAGTGTATAATGCTCTTGGAAGTTGTGTCTTGGGAGTGTATAGTGCTTTTGGGAAAATAAAAAAAAAAACAATTAACTAAAGGGTATTTTTGACACAGTGGCATTAAATAAGGTTGATTTGATTGACTTTTGCTTATATTTGAGTCCAAAAAATTTAAGTACTTTTTTGCTTATATATAGATCCAGAGGAAGTACTACCTAGATTTTTTTTAATAGAATTTAATTAAAAATCATTTATAACGTCACTAATTCGTCGTTGTAACCAAAATTTAATGATTAAAGCACCGCCATTTGAACTATTCTATAAAGTCATTAGCTTGTTTCGTTCATCAATAATTTTAAATGATACTCCCTCTAGGCTTAATGCCAACAGTAAATGGCATAATTATATGCTCCGCAATGATTATATGTTAATTTTTTAGCGAGTTATTTGCTTCAATCGATTTTTATCTACTATATTCAAATTTTATAGTTTGAGAAATCAGTCTATCCAATACCAGCCGGAAAGTGATAAAAAACTTCATGAAATCAAATCTCCCATAGTGTGGAAGGTGCAAAGCAAGTATTTAATTTGTTGAATGGGAACCACACTAATTGATGAAGTGGTTCAAAACAAAAGAGTAGCTGGGTGATGGGTTTAGTTTGCTGTCGATGTTTTGCTTTAGTTATATACGTAGACCTCCACCAGCTTGAAACAAGGCATAAGAAAGATTAGGTATTTATGTTTATTTATGTTTATAAAAAAAGATTAGGTATTTCTTATATAAAAAAAAAAAAAGAGATTAGGTATTTATGTCGAGGAGTGATTTGAAGAGTTCTTGTCGTTGCGTGGATATTATATCATTTTTTTTTTGTTTGTCAATATATCATTCGAGTGCAATCGTAGAAATTAATCCCACGAGATACTGAACGACATTTAGGTTGACATCTCCCAACCAGATTTCCTCTATATAAAAATTATTATATCATTTAAGACAAGGATTTAATTTTTTGGTAAATAGACAAGGATTTAATTATAATGTTTTGTTAGTACAAAAAAATTTATACTATCAACCAATTATATATTGTCAAATCATTAAAAATGTTTGACTTATAATAACTATCTTAAAAGTCATACATAAAATAATCTGTGATTGATTGACTATATGAAAAATGAAAGTGAAACAGGGAAACACAAGAGGGGGGTTGAATTGTATTTCTTAAACCTTTTTGAAAACCTTTTCTAAAAAGCGTTTTAAGCAAGCAGGATGTTTCAACAAATCAAACTGAAAACAATTTTTTTACAAAAGTTAAGAAACTTTGTTTTCAATCCCTAAGTTAATAAATAAATAAATTTGACAAGATAGAGATAGAGAGATTCATACAGAGATATATCTTGGTTCATTCTTTCAAATCGAAGAGCTACGTCCAGTCCCTTCCTCCAGAAGGTTTTTCCATTAAATCACTTAGCACTTTTCACAAGTTGTTTCCTAGTCACTTCAGACTTTACAACTCCAAGTTTTCTACACCTCTCCAGGCTCCAAGTATTCTTTTTCAGACAAGCCTCATCAGGCTCAACCAATCCTAAGATTTTGAGAAGGGTTTGGAGCTTTTTACAAATTCACTAAGTGTGAGTGTATTACAAGATATAGCTCTTTGAAATCTGTTTGTAATTTTACAAAGAAATAATATGAAAGTTTACAGATATTTGACTAGAGAGTAATGATTGCTTGAAGGTTTTTGTTGCGTATGAATTCTCTCTTGTATGTACATGTATCTCTACTTGTTTCTTCAAATGATGGTCTTTAAATAGTCTTGACTATCCTCCGGATTTCAAACGGTAGAAAACTTGTCCGTTTAGACTCAGTGAGATATCCGTTAGACACATGTCCATTTGCTAGCTATTTTCTATTCATAGTTGTCCTTTCTTTCTGAGAGCAGGGACGCAAGTTTGCTTTTGATAGAATAGCAGTGATAGCAACTTGTAGCAAGTTGAATCAGAGCAGATTGTCCTTTGATTTTTGGTCGTCATGCTTTCTGCTTTATGTGGCTCGACATGTACAACATTGTACCTTGTTTTGTCTTTATGGAAAGATATTTTTCTTTTGTAATCCAATCAAGACTTTTGAAATATGTGCCACGTCATCGTTGGACGCAGAGAATGCTTTGAGCTTATCGTCCAGTATGAGCTAGATGTAACTTTAGACGTTGAGGATTGAGACTTAGTGCTCTTTTGAGAATTTATCCGAAGTCAGAGACATAGAAAATGTCTTTTGACCTTATGGATTAGTAATAACTGAACTTCACTATTTTCATAAACATATAATAATTTTGTTAATCATTAAAACTTTGAGGGGTCATAAACCATTCCTGTTTTGGTTCTAAGAATCTCCCCCTTTTTTATGATGACAAACATTATTATAAAGAGTTTTTGAAAACTATCTTTAGATGGGCAAAAGGCTCCCCCTAAGATTATGCATCACTTAGAGATATGTTTTAAACATTCAAATTAAGCATAGATGACATAACTTAGAACATAATATGATCAAAGCATTATTATAAGGAGTCTAACACATATAAGAGAAAGATTGAGTTATGCATAGGAAAGCGTTTATATTGATATAACCTTTAATTACACATTTCCATATTTCCATATTCTCCCCCTGTTTGTTATCAGACAAAAAGGAATTGGGAGGATGAACATCATAGTCAGCTAAGAAAAGACACATAAAAAAAAAAAAGAGACTCAAGGGGATGGTGGAGAAGAAGGAGGAATGTGAAGAAAGATTCGGTGAAGATAGTTCAACAGTTGATCCATCCTTCGATTCATCTCTTGAGTCATCCTTGCAGAAACTCGTTCTACCAAGTAGTCAGCAATGTCCTGAGAAAGTCCAGGAGGTAGAGGTACGGAAGCTTGAGCAGGGTGAGCTTTTTCAGTAGCAGAATTGTTGAATTCGTCATCTTCATCATCAAGATGCAGTTCCATAGTGTGATCTGATAAAGTGGAGTCATGATCAAAATGATCAGTACGCTGGACAGAACTTGCTTCTGATTGAGTTTTAGGAATAACAAAGTCTTCGCATCTTGCATCTGCTTGAGGGCCAGTGGACTCAGCACAACAATCTTCAGCAGACTGAGAGAAGTGAAGAGATGCTTGACCAAAGGCTTGGGTCACAGCTTCAAGAACTTCTTCATTTTCTCTAGCTACTGGAATCTCTGAAGTAGTAGCTTCCTCACTTGAGTACCATGGTAACAAGAGAACAGGAGGAAGAGAAGATGATGATTCTGGGACCTGTGTATGAGAGGTAGAGGGTAGACCTTCACTAAATCCTCTGTGTTCATTAGAGGATAAGGCGACGGGCGAGAAGGGTGGTGGAGGTGTAAGGTCGGAAGATTGAGTCTGTGTAGGTGTTGGTGGTAAGGGTGGTGATATGGGTTGTGTATTTTGTTGTTGAGAAGGAGTGGTGGAGGAGAAAGTGGTTTGAGTGAGATCTGTCTTGGTGGCTTTTTAGCTATAGTTTTAATTCTCCTCCTTCTGACTGTTGAAGATAAGGTCAGAGAAGGGCTAAGATTGGTGGTTGGAGTAGTAGATGGGGCTTCAGGTGAAATAGAGGGTATAGAAGAGGTAGGAGGGTTGAGTAGGTTGGAAGGGGATGGTCTTACCTTAGTTTTCTTGGTGAGAAGAAGGGCAACTGAATCATCATCCTCATCGTCTTCCTCATATTCTTCTTCTACAATAAGTTTCCTTTTTTCCATATCTGGGCTTAGATGGACCAGCTTCCTGAGCCATAGGTTGCTGTTGAGCCTGTGAGGATGCACTGGTGGGAGCTTGTTGTCTAGCCGTTGAACCAAAATTTGCTTTAAGCAAAGGTCCATCAACCTCTTCAACATACGGTCTGACAACACCATTCAGCTTGATGAAAGTTTCTCCATTAATGGTGTAAGCAATGCCTTCGATCATTGAAGCAAACTCCAGATTTGGTTTTACCTCGTACTCTTCAAACACATCATAAGTCTCAGCCTGAGATTGTTCAAACAATCCTTCCAACGAGGATGAATCAGAAGAGATTTGAGGTTGATTAGCAACATTTGGAATCCGATTCTTCCTTCTTTGTCTGCTTTGGACAACTTCTATACGTTAAGATTGTGCAATGTTGGACTAAGCTTGTTCAAAAGCAATAACAAATTTAAGTTGTATCTTTGAAACATTTGCTCCTCCAAACTGCGGGAAGCCGATGGTCTGGTAGATATGCCTTATGCTCGGATGGACCTGACTCAGCATCCGATAAATTCCTTGATTCTCAAAGACTTGAGAAAGAAGAATTGCATAAGTGATTGTCTTAATAGAGGTAACATCTATGCAATTCTCTTTGAAACGATCAAAGAGAAGGGGGAAGATTTATCTTCACGCTATAAAGGGGATAAGTAAGAAGAAAAGCATGCACCTCAGAGATGAAGTCCTTAGACCCAGCTTTATGCAGAACAACCTTGTTCAAGATCTGATTTAGAATACTTGCTTCGTCCTTCATAATAGCAGCACGAAAGAGAGCATTAGGGTGACCATCGGGATGTTTGAGAAATTAAGTTGAAACGTTGTTTTTTCCCCCAAACTTGTTGTGACATGATTTGGAGAAGGTTGCTCCAAAAGACATACACCTAATTGCAGACGCCATGCTTACTCTGGAGATGACGACCTTTTGTGTCCCCTAAACGTACCCAGTGATATGACCTTCATTATCCATGTGAGCAGTCCTCCAAAATTCAATGAGGAGTCTCGGATAGACTTCTGGATAGTTTGTGAAGAAGTATCCCACCCAGCTCCAAAAATGATATCTGCTCCCAGTCTAGCTAGCAAATTCAAGTCTATCTGATGTTCAACATTGATCTGACAGTTATCTGGAACTTCACGAGTTGGATGACCCAAAGGTGATAAGCCTTCTTGAGGGATGCTATTGCTACCTTCACCGGCTGATCGGAGATTTCTTCCCATTTTCAAAAGAGAGAGTTTTGAAGAAGATGAACAGTTGAAGGAGAGAGAAGGAGAAAGAGTTAAAAGAAGGAGACGTTTGATATGATTTTTAACTCATGGGTTAAGCTTATAAAGAGAGGAGTAAGGGTTAACCAATCGTCAGAAACTAACTGTGGTTAAAGAATCATGATGACTTGTAGTTACCAAGGGTGACTATTTAAGAGGGAAGTAACAGACGCACGACGTTTGAATGACTAAAAAGTGCTGATTCAGCATAGGAACGTGGATGCCAGAGAGATATTTTCAAAATATTTATTAAATAATTCATGATATTTAAATTATTCAACATTTATTATAAATAATTAATGATGTAAGCATGTATTAAGTGAAGACAATAATTGGATGCAAGAAAATTGGACGCAAGCCTTTTTCGGACCCAAGGTCATTCAACATAGTGCATGTTGAGCTGTTTTCTTATGAAAGAAAACCTATTCTCTGCAAGAGGTTTTGTAAAGATATCTGCCCATTGATGGTCAGTATCAACAAATTTTATATCAAACACACCTTTTTGAATTTAATCTCTGATAAAGTGATGTTTGATTTCTATATGTTTAGCCCTTGAATGCAATATAAGATTTTTTGATAAATTAATTGCAGCAGTATTATCACAATAGATTGGAATCTTACTTTCATGAATGTTGTAGTCTTCCAGCTGATGTTTAATCCACAAGAGTTGTGAACAACAACTTGCGACAGAAATATACTCAGCTTCAGCAGTTGATAGACTATGGTGCTTTGTTTGTTGCTTGACCATTTGTTTCAAGATAGTGATAACCACCACTTGTGCTTTTTCGTTCAATTCTATCTCCAGCATAGTCAGCATCACAGTAGCCCATTAATCTGTACTCATTTGATTTCTCATAGAATAAACCCAGATTAGAAGTACTTTTTAGATATCTGAAGATTCTTTTGACAGCTGTTAAATGATCTTCACAAGGATCAGCTTGAAAACGTGCACAAAGACATACACTAAACATTATGTCAGGTCTGGACGCAGTAAGATATAAGAGAGATCCAATCATACCTCTGTATACCTTTTGATCTACCCTTTTGTCTTTGTTGTCTTTGGTTAGTATGGACGTTGGATGCATAGGTGTGCTCATTGGCTTACTATCGTCCATTTGAAATTTCTTTAGAAGATCTGTAGTGTATTTAGTCTGATGAATGTACACAACCTTTGAGGTTTGTCTCACTTGTAGACCCAAAAAGAATTTGAGTTCTCCCATCATGTTCATTTCGAATTCTTTTGTCATGAGTTCAGAAAATTCCTTACATAGAGAACCGTTAATCGACCCAAAAATAATATCATCAACATACATTTGGACTATTGTGAAATTGTCTTTATTTGTTTTCTTAAACAAGGTGGTGTCTACCTTTCCTATACAAAAACCATTTTCCATAAGGAAAGAGCTGAGTTTCTCATTCCAAGCTCTGGGAGCTTGTTTGAGTCCATATAAAGCTTTCTGAAGCTTATATACATACTCAGGATGGGAATGATCTTCAAACCCTGGAGGTTGCATTAAATAGACTTCTTCATTAATTATTCCATTTAGAAAAGTACCTTTAACATCCATTTGATATAGTGTTATGTTATGGTGAGCAGCAAAAGGTAGTAAAATACGTATTGCTTCTAATCTAGCAACAAGAGCAAAAGTTTCAGTATAATCAATACCTTCTTCTTCAGAGTAACCTTGTGCTACTAACCTTGATTTGTTTCTCACAACTTTTCCATCTTCATCCATTTTATTTCTAAATACCCATTTCATTCCAATTATAGATTTTTCTTTAGGTTCTTGAACTAAGGTCCAAACTTTGTTTCTCTTGAACTGATTGAGTTCTTCTTACATGGCCAAAATACATCCATTGTCCAAAAGAGCATTGTCCACTGTTTTTGGTTCTAACTCAGAGATGAAATCCGAGTCAGCTTGATTTCTGAAAGTTGACCTTGTTCTTAATTCGCCACTGGGTTGACCGAGCATTTTATCTTCAGGATGATAGGTTTTAAATTGCCAAGCTTTCTGACTATTATTTGATGATTGAGGAGTGGACTCATCAGCTTTGATTTCCTTGAAAAGTTCCTTGTCTTTGTTAGTTGGACGAAGATCATTCAGATCAAGATCTCCCAAAGATTCGTCCAGCTCTAATAATACTTTATCAGGCTTCTTGTCATCAAATTTAACATGAATAGATTATTCGACAATTAAAAATCTACAACTATAAATTTTGAAAGCTTTAGATGTTTCAGAGTATCCTAAGAAAATACCATTATCAACTTTGGCATCAAATTTACCTAGATTGTCTTTAGTATTTAATATAAAACAAGCACATGCAAAAGGATGCAAAAATTGATATGTTGGATTTTCGTTCCTTTCCATAATTCATATGGAGTCTTTTTCAGTATTGGTCTTATATATACTCTATTTTGAATATAGCATGCCGTGTTAATAGCCTCAGCCAAAAAGTTCTTAGAGACAGAGTTATCATTGAGTAATGTACTTGCCATCTCTTGAAGAGACCTATTCTTTCTCTCAACAACCCCATTTTGTTGAGGTGTTCTAGGGGCATAGGAATTGTGAAGAATACCATTTTCTTCACAGAATAGTTGGAAGTTTTCATTCTCAAACTCTCCTCCATGATCACTTCGGATTGAGTTTATACATATACCTTTCTCATTCTGAATTCTTTTGCAGAATATTGAGAATATTTCAAAAGACTCATCTTTGAGAGCTAGGAACATTACCTATGTCCATCTAGAATAGTCATCAATAATGATAAGCCCATATTTCTTTCCACTTAGGGAGGCAGTCCTTGTTGGACCTAACAAATCTAAATGTAGCAATTCTAAAGGTCTGGATGTAGAAACAATATTCTTTGAATTAAAAGAATTTTTAACTTGTTTCCCCTTTTGACAGGCATCACAGAGAACATCTGATTTATAAGCAAGCTTTGGTAATCCTCTTACGAGGTTATTGTTTTGTAGGTTTGAGATTAATATCAAGCTTGCATGACCAAGTCTCTTGTGCCATTGTTCATCATTTACAGACATCAGAAATGATTCATTTTGATTAGAGAGGTCCTCCAAGTCAATTTTATATACATTGTTTTGCCTTTGACCGGTGAATAGAGTGGACCCATCAGCATACTTGACTATACATTTATCTTTGTTGAAAGAAACCACAAATCCACTGTCACACAATTGGCTTATGCTAAGCAGATTGTGTTTGAATCCTTCAACTAACAATACATGATTTATAGAGGGAGAATTGTTCTTACCAATCTTACCAATACCCACAATCTTTTCCTTTTGATTGCCTCCGAAGACAACTGACCCTTCAGAATTTGGCTTTAGGTTTAGGAACATAGACTTTTATTCCATCAAGTGACGTGAGCATCCACTGTCCAGGTACTATGATTGGTGTCTTCTTTCTGCTGTCAAGCAAGTATGCAACAGAGATTATCATGCTCTTAGGTACCCAGATAGACTTGGGTCCTTTTTGGTTAATTGCAGGTAGTTTAATAGTTCTAGCATTTTTCTTGTATATGAGATGACTCGCCCTCCCATTGGAGAACCTATGATATTTAACTAAGCCTTAAACCGTATTATCATGTTAACGCGCTTTATTGAGACGAAACGCAACGAAAAGAATAAAACGCAAAAAAGAACTAATATTAAGGTTTTGCCAATACACGCATATATCAGAGTAATGCAGTTCAAATGTAAAAGATACCTACATGCACCGATTGCCCCGTCAGTAGGGCTATAATATTAGTGTATACATACGAAGTGCATAATACAGACGATATGCAAAATTTAAAAAAAGGCTGAGAGACAACTATTTGGCTAACCACGAACACTTCCCTACCTCTCGAGGCTAGGGTCCTGAACTTGTCCACCGGCATCGGGCTCATAAGGAGTGCCATCCAACTCCTTGGCATCTGGTTCCTCCACAAGTCTTCCTATAAAATAAAATAGACATACAGGAGATAAGAAACATGCATTATCAAATATGAGAAAGGGGCATCAATACAGCATATATATATATAGATGCAGCACACACATATAGAAAACAAATAACACACCAACACCGATCCATTGAGTCATACAACACAACCATATCAAATTTCAATCTCTCAGATCAAACCTATACGAGGGATACTAGTCGCTATGTACATCCTGACTTCCTTATATGCATGTCGGTCGATACATCACGTCCTTAGTTGGACATCCCCGTCGGGATCACTTCACTTCCCCAATTGGACATCCCGCCTCGGGATTAAAAACACCAAGTCCCCAATTGAACATCCCCCTTTGGGACAAATATGTTGTGGTATGAAATTCTATGATATGCAACACACATCCATCACAGGTTGATACCGGGACCTCACACCTAAATCACTCAGCCACGACCACAATGCACTGCATCCACATCAACATCAACATCAACATCATCATCAACATCAACATCAACATCAACATCAACATCAACATCAACATCATCATCAATATCAACATCAACATCAACATCATGACGCCTCGCGTCTACGAGCCACAGCTCCATGGTCAGGACCACGACGGTATCAACCCGAACAATATCACAACTCATCATACTCTCATCAACAACCATATATCCAGCCAATCACAATAATAAAATGTCACAACAGTAATTAAGCTAATGAAGATATCATCACTATGACAGATAAACAGCTAATCACACAGGCAGTTCAACATAACAGATCAACAGATAATCATATAAACAGTTCAACACGTCAACCTCAATCAATCACATCATCTAGATTATCATCTTAGTGGTGATAGCCCAAAAGTACCTACACCTAGGATCCAGGCACTTTGTCCAGGGCTCAACCTCTAGTAGGGTTTAAGGTTCCCCTACACATGTATACATTCTATACTAAGCTTGCCTTCCCGATGAAAGCAGTTCTTTCGCCCCACCTGAATAGTTTCCTGGTTCAACTCCGACTGCAGCTTTGTAATTGTCAGTCGTACACGCTCTCGAACGATCAAATGTCGTCTGATCCTTCACAACAGATCACAACCAGAAATCAATCAAAATCCAACAATTTATCTAATTCCTACACACTAGGGTTCGGCCTCTAATTTTTAAAATAGGCTAGGGTGTTGAAATTCTACCAATTCTTGGATTAATGATCCTTAAGCATGCACAACACTAGAGTAAGTCTTTTACTCAAAAATGGAATCAAAAACCTAGGATTTCAACATACATAGGGTTCGGCCCTTTTTACCCATTTGACATAGAGAGCTCTTTTGCTTACAAGCTCTTGGATGATGAAAGAGGGTAATGAAACTAGCTCATAGAAATTGGTTTGACATTAAAAGGATTTTTCTACAATTTTCTTGGGATTTTTGAAGTTTAAGCTTCAATGTTGGAAAAAGCTTGAAACCTAGAGTTTCAATGGAGCAAAATGGAGATTGAGAGATCAAGAGTGAATTCCATACCTCCTAGATGATGAAGATGGATGAAGTGATCAACTTTACTTCACAACTTCTTTAAAGAATCCTTAAGAAAAATGAGAGAAAGTGATGAAGAAAGATGAAGAAATGAAGAAATGGAGAAAATGAAGTGAAGGAGGAAGAACGAGGTGAGGGGGCGAGAAATAGATGAGGGAGGGGTAGGAAGGTCCAAAAAAGTCACTTAGGGGAAATTATGTCATTTCACCATAGGTTTTATGATAATTTCCATGAATGTCAGTGGTATTTTAGTAATTTCGCATCCAAATATTTTCTGAAAACCATCATGACACTGGCATGCATTCCTAGGTGATGTGACTTGCGGTGACATCAATTTTATCCATTAGCGGGTCTCGTTAAATCACTATTCGGCTCTGTTCGTCACCCGATTGAGAATTCACCCGAATAGTTTATTATTATTCCGATTTTGAAGGCGCGAAACCAATTTGAGCAAAAAGGGAGGAAACGTGATTATAAGACTAAATGTCTCGTTCACGGGTCAAAATTAGGTCTTTATAGTAGTAAAACACTACTGTCAATGAAAAACGCAGACCATGAGCAAAAAGGGAGGAAACGTGATTATAAGACTAAATGTCCCTTTCACGGGTCAAAATTAGGTCTTTATAGTAGTAAAAAACTACTGTCAATGAAAAACGCAGACCGGGCTCCGTCTGAGTTTTTGACCCAAAATTTAACCGTAGCTTCCTACAATATCTTAGAGCTTGACCATGCCCTCAGTTTATTTTATTTCACTCTCGAGACCCTCTAATAAAATACAAATACATAAATACTGTTTAATTAAAATTGGAAAGCTTTTAAAAAAATGGGGTGTTACATTACTACCCTCTTAAAAGAATTTCGTCCTCGAAATTCGACATACCTAAGAATAAATGTGGATATCACTGCTGCATATCTTCTTCACGTTCCCAGGTGGCATCTCCTATTGTAGCATCCCATATGACCTCGACTAAGGGAATCTAGTTTCTGCGGTGTCCTTTCATCCTCTTGTCCTCGATCGGACAGGCAACGCTTCATATTCCAAATTATCCCTTATCTGGATTGATTCAGGCTCTATTATGTGTGATGGATCGAGATGGTATTTTTTGAGTTGGGATACATGAAATACATTATGAATATTGGATAGGTTGGGAGGTAAAGCAATTTGGTAGGCAACTGGACCAATTCAGCGAAGAATTTGAAATGGTCCAATGAATCTAGGTGTAAGCTTTCTGGATTTGATTGCCCTGCCGATTCCAGTTATTGGAGTGACTCTTATAAAGAAATGATCGCCTTCCAGGAACTCTAAGGGTCTCCTCCTCTTGTCACTGTGGCTCTTCTGTCGATCCCGTGCGACTTTCATCCTTTCCCGAATTTTATTAACTTGTTCTGTTGTCCGTTGCACCGTCTCTGGCCCTATCAACTGATTCTCCCTGATTTTATACCAACAGAGCGGTGTTCTGCACTTTCGCCCTTACAGTGCCTCGTATGGTACCATGCCAATACTCAAGTGGAAACTATTGTTCTACGTGAATTCAATCAATGGAAGGAATTCGTCCCAACTTCTTGTGTTTTCCAAAACACATGCCCTTAAAAGATCCTCCAACGATTGAATTGTCCTTTCAGACTGACCATCTACTTGCGGATGATAGGCTAAACTCGTCCTTAACTTGGTTCCCAAAGCACTGTTTAAACTTTGCCAAAATCTGGAAGTAAATCTCGGACCCCTGTCCGAAATTATACTCGAAGGTACTCCATGCTATCTCAACACTTCCTTGATGCAAATCTGGATTAATCTTTCCAAAGAATACCTTTGGTTGATCGACAAGAAATGAGCATATTTCGTAAGCCTGTTGACGATAACCCAAATTGCATCGCACTTTCTTTGCGTCCTTGGTAGTCCCGAACCAAAATCCATTGCAATGCTATCCCATTTCCATTCTAGGACGTCCAGTGATTGTAATAATCCTGCTGGTTTCTGGTGTTCAATCTTTGCCTTTTGACACACCAGACAGGATTGGACATACTCCTCTACTTCCTTCTTCATCTCAGGCCACCAAAACATTCCCTTTAGGTCTTGGTACATCTTTGTTGATCCGGGATGAAAACTCAACATGCTCTTGTGTGCTTCTCCCAAGATCATGTTCCTAACTTCACTATCCTTAGACACAAATATCCTATCTCCAAACTTCAGGATTCCATCAATACTTTTCTTGAACTCTGAAGTCTTTCCTTCGTCTACCATCTGGTTCCCTTCTTCTAAGTACTGATCTTCTCCTTGCTTTTTCCAGATCAAGTTCAGAAAATAACTAGTGATAGTGATTATTCCTAAACTTATCTTATCCTTACACCACTCCACGTCCAAGTTCAGATCTCTGAACTGCTCCAACAATTCCAACTCTTTCACCATCAGGGCCGACATATGCAAAGATTTCCAACTCAATGCATCTACTACCACGTTGGCCTTTCCTGGGTGGTACTGTAGATCAAATTCATAATCCTTTATGAATTCTATCCATCTCCTTGCCGCATGTTCAACTCCTTTTGGTCGAACAGATACTTCAAACTTTTATGGTCGCTAAACACACTGAATTTAGCGCCATAAAGATAGTGTCTCCATATCTTCAATGCAAACACTATTGCAGCCAACTCTACATCATGGGTTGGGCAATTTTGCTCATGCACTTTCAGCTGTCTGAAAGCATAGGCTACCACTTTCCTCTCTTGCATGAGTACACAACCCACTGATAAGATGTGTCACAGTACACATCGAACGACGTTGATGGATCTGGCAAGACTAGTGCTGGAGATGTAGTTAGCCACATCGAACGACGTTGATGGATCTGGAAAGACTAGTACTGGAGATGTAGTTAGCCTCCTTTTCAGCTCTTGGAAACTAGCCTCACACTCTTCTGTCCATTCATACGTTTTTTCTTTTCTCGTTAATTGCGTCAGAGATAACGCAATCTTCGAGAATCTCTCGATAAACCTTCTGTAGTATCCTACTAGCCCAAGAAGACTTTTGATCTCACTTACCATATTAGGGCTTTCCCATTCAACCACATCTTCTACTTTTGCAGGATCTACTGCAATACCATTCTTGTCGATCACATGTCCAAGGAATTGTACCTCCTCTAGCCAGAACTCGCACTTCGACAACTTGGCATAGAGTTGTCTATCCTTAAGAACTTGAAGTACAACCCTCAAATGCTCTTGATGCTCTTCCTTTCTAAGCAGTAGATAAGGATGTCATCGTTAAAAACAACGATAAACTTATCAAGATACAGTCTGAAGATTCTATTCATATAGTCCATGAACACTGCAGGAGCATTAGTCACACCAAAAGGCATAAGTAGATACTCTTACTGCCTGTACCAACTCCTGAAAGCCGTCTTCGATATATCATCTTCCTTCACCCTTATCTGATGATAACCGGATCTCAGATCAATCTTAGAGATTACCATTGCTTCCCTCAACTGGTTCATAAGATCGTCAATCCTTGGCAACGGGTATTTATTCTTGATCATCACCTTGTTGAGCTGTCGGTAGTTCACATACAACCTTGTGACGAACAACACAGGTGCTCTCCATGGGGAAACACTTGTTCTTATAAACCGCTTCTTCAGCATGTCGTCCAATTGCTTTTTCAGCTCTGCCAACTTTGTTAGGGACATTCGATAAGGCGCTATCGAAATCAGTCTGGCTCCAGGTACAAGATCGATCGCGAACTCTGTCTCCCTCTTGGATGGTAATCCTGGCACATCATCGGGGAAAACATCTGGAAACTCGCACACTACCGGCAAAGCATCTAGACTCGAAGTCTCCTCAGCTTCCAAAGAAAACAGCACCATGCACTCTCCTGATTGTACACCTCCCGACACACCATCACTGGCAGGAAATAATCCAGATTGCTTGGAAAAGCAAAGGGTTTTATTTGAATAGTCTAGTACTACATGGTTAGCCGAAAGTCAGTCCATGCCTAGGATAACATCAATTTGCTGCATAGGCTGACAGACTAGGTCTACAATAAAAGATCAGTTCTCTAAGACAATCGGGCATTGTAAACAGATAAATAGGGTTGTCAGGGAATCACCAGTAGGTGTAGAAACAGTCAAATCATACGGTAGAGATGAAACAGGCAAATTCAAATGATCTACACACGCTAATGAAATAAAGGAATGTGTAGCCCCCGAATTAAATAAAATAGATAAGTGTCTCCTGGCAACTAGGCACTTACCTTGTATCATATCGGGACACTGAGAGGCTTCAGATCCTCTCACGACGAACACTCTTCCCGTCGTCTGTGGCCTATCTGGCTGGCCCACCACGTTTTGTCTTGTCCCCACATCTTGAGTTCTTTTGCCTTGTTGTGGAATTTGACCCCTACTAGCATCCCCAGTTCAACACTCGTTGGTGTAGTGGCCCCACGTGACACAACGAAAACAAGTAACATTCGGCGCTTGAGGACAATCCTTCACTAGGTGCGGTCCTCCGCATCGAAAACACTTGAAAAACCCTAGTTGTCCCTGACTGGTATTCCCCTTTCCATAACTTGCTGGTTGTTGATTCGGGCGACTGTAAGGCTTTGCCCTCAGTTGAAACTTTCCTCCGCGACCTTTCTGACCAAAACTCCTGACTGGTCCACCACTTCTCACTTGAGTTTGTGCAAGTACCTCTTGATCATGCCCTTCTAATACTGTATACTTCTCTATCAGCTCTGGGAATGATCGAACGCTCAATGGTAGCATAACCCTCTTCAGCTCGGGCCTCAGTCCGTCTTCGAACCTTCTGCATACCCAGTCTTCATCCGGGTATAATTGGTAGAACTGGGAGAATTTCAGCAACGCCTCGAATCTCATGGCGTATTCTCCCACCGACCTTTGGTCCTGTTTCAGGTTCAGGAATTCTTTCTCTTTTTCTTGACGGACACTCCTTGGGAAATATTTTTCCAAGAAGCTCTCGTGGAACACTCCCAGGTCAGAAGCTCTTGTGGAACACTCCCAGGTCAGCAATCTCCCTTCAGTCTCTAGCAATCTCTGCTTGTTCTTTCACCATGCTTTTACTGCTCCGACTAGCATAAAAGCAGCATAGGTGACTTTCCTATCCTCTTTGCATTGGAATGCGACAAAGACTTTCTCGATCTCTTGCAGCTATAGCTCAGCAGCTTTCGGATTGTATTCTCCATGGAATTGGGGAGGATTCCTCTTCATAAAAGCGTTCAGTCCGATGTTCACCACTTCACCTCCTCTTATCGGTTGCTGTTGTTGTCTAGCATCCCTCTCTTCCTGTCGCTACATAAACTGGGCATTCTGTTGCGTTTGTTGCAGCATTGCAGCGGCTAAATCCCTCATGGCCCATATCGCTTCGTTCTGATCTCCGCCACCTCCGGTTCCTGATTTATCATCATTACGACCGAAGTCCCCGGTTCCAACTAGTGTTCCCTTTCCTCTGTCACGTCCTCTAGCCATTCCTTCCTGTCGAAAGGGAACATTAGCTTCGATCCATAAGACATATAACATCAATCCACAGATATACATATCATATTCCTTACGAATAAAACAGTTATCACACTCGATAATTTGCTCATCGGACACTCTACCCCTTTTTCTAACACTATTGGTATCCAATATGGATCCAACTTATCAAGCCAGTACACTTCCTAAACCAACAGTAATGGTTCCAGACTCAACTATTTTCGGCTCCAACCCGGACTGTGTGGTTTCAACAACCCTCAAGGCCCGTTGTAGAACCAAATTGCTCTGATACCACTAAATGAGATGACCCACAATCCTATTGGAGAACCTATGATATTTAACTAAGCCTTAAATCGTATTATCACGTTAACACGCGTTATTAAGACGAAACGCAGCGAAAAGAATAAAACGCGAAAACGAACTGATATTAAGGCTTTGCAAATACACACATATATCAGAGTAACGCAGTTCAAATGTAAAAGATACCTACATGCATTGGTTGTCCCGTTAGTAGGGTTACAGTATTAGTATATACATACAAAGTGCTTAATGACGATAAGCAAAATATCAAAAAGGCCGAGAGACAACTCTCTGGCTAACCACGATCACTTCCCAACCTCTCGAGGCTAGGGTCCTAGGCTCATCCACCGGCATCGAGCTCATAAGGAGTGCCATCCAACTCGTCAGCATCTGGTTCCTCCATAGGGTCTTCTCATAAAATAAAATAGACATACAAAAAAAAAATACAGGGAGATAAGAAACATGCATCATCAAATATGGGAGAACGGCATCAGTACAGCATATATATACATGCAGCACACACATAGAAAACAAACAACACACCAACACCCATCCCTTGAGTCATACAGCACAACCATCTCAAATTTCAATCTCTCAGTTCAAACCTATACGAGGGATACTAGTCCCTATGTACATTCCGACTTTCCTATATGCATGCCGACCGATACATCACGTCCCCAGTTGGACATCCCGTCTCGGGATTACAAACATCACGTCCTCAATTGGACATCCCCCTTTGGGACAAATATGATATGGTATGAAATGCTATGATATGCAACACACATCCATCATAGGTTGATACCAGGACCTCACACCTAAATCACTAGGCCACGACCACGATGCGTTGCATCCACATCGACATCGACATCGACATCATCATCAACATCAAAATCAGCATCATCATCAATATCAACATCAACATCACGACGCCTCACGTCTACGACCCACAGCTTCATGGTCAGGACCACGAAGGTATCAACCTGAACAACTATTGACGAACCGGCAAGTGTATCGGATTGTTGCAAGTAATAAACAAGGTAGAGATTACCGAGGTCGAACACAGGGATTGGAGTACCAATTTGACCAATTTATCAAGAAAATGAAGCATTGACTAAGTCAAAAGGGAAGAGTTATGAGGAGAGAGAAAATAAAATCAAGCATTAAATCAACAACAATTAAAACAAGATAATAAAGAATCAGTTGAGATTTCATGATGATTAAGGCTCTAAGGTCACGAATCCACCTATCCTATCAAGCAAGCTACCCAAGTGTTTATCCTCTTATCCCTATGTTCAATTCTTTGTCAACCAAGAACCCTCAATTATCCTAATGTCACTGCCGCTTTTCAAAAGGAAATATCTCAAATTGTAAGTTGCCAATCTGCCAATATATTCAACCTACAATTAGATTCATTAAGTTCTTGGTTCCCTATAGCGATTGCACCGCTTTTCTACTCTATGCCTAAAGGTATTCAAATAGTGTTCTTAATTCGGGTCCTAAGTATGAATCTCCTGCCAATATCATTGCACTAGACTAGTTAACCATTGTGCATTTGATTAACACAAACAAATCAGAATTAAGAAACAAGAATAGAGACAAGGGAATACGAAAATATTACTTGAATAACCATGCCAACAAAGGAGGCTTCATTCGTTTCCTTAGAAAAGGGGATTAGTTCCTCATGCTTGCAGTAACAACGCACAAACAAAAAGAATTCATCCTAGACTAGAAAGAAAGAGGGAGACGCAGCTCCAAGGGACAAGGATTAGTCAAAAATCGCAATAAAAAACAGAGGAAAAAGCTGCCACTAAATTGTCCTAAAGCACAGCATTTATACGTTACTGGTTTTTGCACACTCGTGGGGCGAGAGTTACCTCGCGAGGCGAATTTCAAAACTGAATCTTTTCTGGATTTTGAGTTATCGCGAGGCAAGCATAACCTCGCAAGGCGAGACAGAGCTGCTGCTGCAGCCTTCTCAAACAGACCTTCTGGCTCGTATGGCGAGACTTACATTAGCGATGCAAGGCAGAAAGGCGATTTTTTCCCTGTTCAGGTTGCCCTTCTGGTGCGCAAGGTGAGAATCTGCTCGCGTGGCTAGCACCCTGTTTTTGCCTTTTCCTTTATTTTCTTCATTTTCCTAGCCTCCTTAAGCTTCACTTTTGACCTAAAAATGAAAATAAGCAATAAAAAGAGTAAATCTGCTCACAAACTCCTAAAATTCCTAAAATCCAATTAAAAGACTCAAACATCGCTTAGGGACAAAACAAGCCAAATAGGGGGTTTAGCGAGGTTAAATCGCTTAATTGGTACTGAAACCTTAGTCTTTTCTAGCTGAAAAACTAGATAAGCCGCAAGCTTATCAAACACCCCAAACTTAAGCATTGCTTATCCCCAAGCAACTAAAGACTCAAAACAAAGTAAGCTCAATGGATTCAACTGAGTTAATCGAGCTTTATGCACATGTATACAATTTTCCTTTTTCAATTCGATGCCCCCCATTATTCGTTATGATAATCCCCAATCATTAACTTTGAACAAATAGAGATTAATCATGAATGCAATCAATACTGCAAAGTCAGGGATCCAGTAATACAAACAAAAGAAGATCACCAAATTCAAACACTCGCCTTCCTCACAAGGGGTATTTAGTAAATTACTCTTCCGCTCAATTTGTTAGGGTTCAAGAATTCACTCATTTCACAATTAAGTGCATTTTCCACAGATTTGATTTTCATCTCAACAATGTTCCCACAAAAACATGCAAGCATCATCAAAAGGTCTTTTCGAGGTTGTAATGGGGCCAGGCTTAAAGTAGGATATGCAAGGATAGAGGCTTAGTCACTAAGATTTATGAGAGCATGAAAGGGGAAATTACATACAAATGATTTCACTCTCATATTTTTCATCATACATCATTTTTTTTATTAGGTGGCTACAAACCTCTTCCTTTTTATATTTTCTTTTTCACTTTGCCCTCTTTGGCCTATTTTTCAATTCTTTCTTTTCTTTCCCAAGCCTTTGGCTCCAATCTTTTTATTTTCTTTTCTCGACTATGACTTATGAACTTTGTAGCCACCCCAAACTTAGTTCTAAAGCAACACTCACAAGCTAACAATTCCATGCTAATCCTAGGATAGGGAAATCATGATTTTTCGGAGTTAATGGGTTTTTCATGTAAGGTCATCAAGAACAATAGGCTTCATGGCTCAATGTGGCTAACTAGGGATCATTCATCAAGGTTGGTTCAATTTATGGCCAAGTAGTTAATTCAAAGAAAAACACGCCTTAATCATATGACGCAAACACATAAATAAGCAAATCCAGGAAAATTACAACATAATGTGATTCACTCAATTAAGAACAATGATGGATGCTCAAATCCTCACCCGGACAGCTTTTTGCAAAATGTTTGACCGAGATACAATTCTTAAGCATGCACCCTTTCAACCCCAAACTTATTGTAAAACATGCAATCATAACAACCAATCTAAGTTCAATCTTTCAAATTTTCACAAGGGGATTTTCAACGTTAAAAACGTCGAGAGGGGTTCATCGAAAACTTTTTCCAAAATCATGCATTCAACTATGGTTTTGCTTAATTAAATCCACAACTCACCAAAAGACTCAAAAGACACTTTTTTTATGTGACCATGCATTCACAAGTGAGAAAAAAAATGAAAAGAAAGGAAAAGGAACAGAAAGAGAGGAAGGTTAAGAAGTTTTTATCTCAAGGGGGTTCGTGCGGACTCCATGCTCTCAATTGATTTTATTGCTTCTTCCATCTCTCTGCTAGCCCGCTTCATAGCATGGCTAAATTCGGCCTCATCCTCATCCAAGTAGTTAGCCCAAACAAATTCTGGGCTCTCAATGGTGACACGTTCACAAGCAAAAGCAATGGTCAAAGCAATAGCATAAAATAAAATAAAATAACTAAAAAAAATAAAAGATAAACGGAAGAATGCCAAGTGCACCAATAAGTACGTTATCCAAGTGTGCATTAGAATTAAAGATATCGCAATAGAATGAGTTTCTAGCTAGCCATCAGTGTACACTCATATCAAATATATCATAAACTAGCTAGAACTCAAAAGAAAGAAAACTCCAAAAGGGTAGTAGGAATAAGGGAATCTACTCAAAAGCACATTATACCTCTCCCAAGCTTCATTATAGGATTCATCATCTTGTTGCTTGAAAGAAGTGACAACTATCATTAATTGTGTCGCTTTCTGAGGAGGGAAGAATTTTGTGAGGAACTTCTAAGCCATCTATTTCCAAGTGGTGATGCTAGCACGATCCAAGTGCAAATCTAGTCAATCGCGTGCTCTATCCCGAAGAGAAAAAGGGAATAGTCGCAAACGAAGCGCGTCTTGTGAAACTTCCCGTTATTTGCACATGTCACAAGCTTCCAAGAAACGAGTAATGTGCCTGCGAGGATCTTGTTGTGCACCACCATCAAATTGATTCATTTGAATCTGACGTAGAATACCGTCCTGAATCTCAAAAGAATCGGCCGTGATAACAGGCCTAACAACAGTAGAAGCACAATCATCCAAGTTAGGTTGAATGTACTCATAAGGGGCTTGTAGGTCGGAGGAGGATTTTCTTCCTCCATCTCTTCAAGATCAATGAATTGAGTTGCTTCAAGCCTCTTTTTCTCTCTAAATTCTTTCCTCAACCTCTTTTCGGTCTTGGTGATCTCTGGATCGAATAACAAGTTTTCCTGTGAAAGAGTACCTCGCATACATAAAACAAGGCAAGACCATGCGGGATCAAAGAAGTAAAAGGAGATAAAAATGAAAACAATAATAATAACAATAGCTTAATCAAAAGAATTAAATTCCCTAAAAATTAGGAAAATTGGTTGTGCCCCAAAAACTTGTTGATGAACCAACAAGTGTACCGGATCGTTGCAAGTAATAAACAAGGTAGAGATTACCGACATCGAACACAGGGATTAAAGTACCAATTTGACCAATTTATTAAGAAAATCAAGACGTTGACTAAGTCAAAAGGGAAGAGTTATGAGGAGAGAGAAAATAAAATCAAGCATTAAAACAATAACAATTAAAAGAAGATAATAAAAAATCAGATGAGATTTGATGATGATTAAGGCTCTAAGGTCACGAATCCACCTATCCTATCAAGCAAGCTACCCAAGTGTTTATCCTCTTATCCCTATGTTCAATTCTTTGTCAACCAGGAACCCTCAATTATCCTAATGTCACTGCCGATTTTCAAAAGGAAATATCTCAAATTGTAAGTTGTCAATCTGCCAATATATTCAACCAACAATCAGATTCATTAAGTTCTTGGTTTCCTATAGCGATTGCACCGCTTTTCTACTCTATGCCTAAAGGTATTCAAACAGTATTCTTAATTCGGGTCCTAAGTACGAATCTCCTGCCAGTATCATCGCACTAGACTAGTTAACCATTGTGCATTTGATTAACACAAATAAATCAAAATTAAGAAACAAGAATAGAGACAAGGGAATAATAAAATATTACTTGAATAACTATGCCATCAAAGGAGGCTTCATTAGTTCCCTTAAAAAAGGGGATTAGTTCCTCATGCTTGCAGTAACAACGCACAAACAAAAAGAATTCATCCTAGACTAGAAAGAAAAAGGGAGACGCAGCTCCAAGGGACCAGGATTAGTCAAAAATTGCAATAAAAACCAGCTACTAAATTGCCCTAAAACAAAGCATTTATACGTTACTGGTTTTTGCGCGCTCGCGGGGCGAGAGTTACCTCGCGAGGCGAATTTCAAAACTAAATCTTTTCAGGATTTTGAGTTATTGCGAGCCGAGCCTAATCTCGCAAGGCGAGACAGAGCTGCTGCTACAGCCTTCTCAAACAGACCTTCTGGCTCACGGGGCGACACTTGCATTCGTGACGCGAGGCAGAAAGGTTGTTTTTTCCCTGTCCATGTTGCCCTTCTGGCGTGCGAGGCGAGAATCTACTCGCGAGGCGAGCATCCTGTTTTTTCCTTTTCCCTTATTTTCTTCATTTTCCTAGTCTCCTTAAGCTTCACTTTTGACCTGAAAAAGAAAATAAGCAATAAAAAGAGTAAATCTGCTCAAAAACTCCTAAAATTCCTAAAAACCAATTAAAAGACTCAAACATCGCTTAGGGACAAAACAAGCCAAATAGGAGGTTTAGCGAGGTTAAATCGCTCAATTGGTACAGAAACCTTAGCCTTTTCTAGCTGAAAAACTAGATAAGCCGCAGGCTTATCAACATCACAACTCACCATACTCTCATCAACAACCATCCAGCCAATCACAATAATAAAATGGCACAGCAGTAATTAAGCCAAAGCAGATATCATCACGATGACAGACAAACAGCTAATCACACAGGCAGTTCAACATAACAGATCAATAGATAAGCACATAAACGGTTCAACACATCAACCTCAATCAATCACATCATCTACATTATCATCTTAGTGGTGATAGCCCAAAAGTACCTACACCTAAGGTCCAGGCACTTTGTCCAGGGCTCAACCTCTAGTAGGGTTTAAGGTTTTATATTGTCTTCCCGACGAAAGCAGTTCTTTCTCCCCACCTGAATAGTTTCCTGGTGCAACTCCGGCTACGGCTCTGTAACTGTCAGTCGTACACGCTCTCGAATGATCGAATGCCGTCTGATCCTTCACAACAGATCACAACCAGAAATCAATCGAAATCCAACAATTTATCTAATTCCTACACACTAGGGTTCGGCCTCTAATTTTTAAAATAGGCTAGGGGTGTTGAAATTCTACCAACTCTTGCATCAATGATCCTTAAGCATGCACAACACTAGAGTAAGTCTTTTTGCTCAAAAATGGAATCAAAAACCTAGGATTTCAATATACATAAGGTTCGGCCCGTTTTACCCATTTGAGCTAGACAGCTCTTTTGCTTACAAGCTCTTGGATGATGAAAGAGGGTAATGAAACTAGCTCATAGAAATTGGTTTGACATTAAAAGGATTTTTCTACAATTTTCTAGGGATTTTTGAAGTTTAAGCTTCAAAGTTGGAAAAAGCTTGAAACCTAGAGTTTCAATGGAGGAAAATGGAGATGGAGAGATCAAGAGTGACGTCCATACCTCCTCGATGATGAAGATGGATGAAGTGATCAACTTTACTTCACAACTTCTTTGAAGAATCCTTAAGAAAAATGAGAGAAAGTGATGAAGAAATGGAGAAAATGAAGTGAAGGAGGAACAAGGAGGTGAGGGGGCGTGGGAAATAGATGAGGGAGGGGTAGGAAGGTCCAAAAAAGTCACTTAAGGGAAATTATGTCAGGGGTATTTTTATCATTTCACGTCCAGATATTTTCTGAAAACCATCATGACACTGGAACCGTTCCTAGGTGATGTGACTTGATGTGACATCAAGTTTATCCGTTAGCGGATCCTGCTAAATCGCTATTCGGCTCTGTTCGTCACCCGATTGAGAATTCGCCAGAATAGTTTATTATTAATCCGATTTTGAAGTAGCGAATCCAATTTTGGCATAGTCACTTATTCCATAGAAAATAGGTGGTCTGTTTATAGAGAGACCACTAACTTCCCTTAAAGGACCAGCTTTAAGATATAGTGTGATTGAAAAGGTAGATTGTTCCTCTTCTTCAAATGATTCTTTAGAAGGATAATTTTTAGACCAGAGACATAAGTTTGCCTCCCTCTAATTCTTCATTTTCTTCTTCTTCAGAAGAGTCAAGGTCTTCCCATGTTGTCATGAGATTCTTGCTTTTCTTTTTGAAGAACTTTTTCTTGTCTTTCGTTGAAGTGACCAGGTTTCTTGCACTTATAGCAAACCATTGGATTTTTGTCCTTAATTTCACCATGATCTTTGAAATTTTTCTTTACAAAGGGCCTTTTTCTCATGTTTTTCTTTTTCAAAATGCGTTCGTTTCTTTGATATGAGAGACAGTTCATCATCATCAGATTCTTCTTCATCTTGATCATTTTCATCGCTAGACTCATTTGCTTTAAGAGTTTTTGAGCTGCTGGCTTTATGATCTTTTAAGGCAATGGTCTTGCCTTTCTTGGTGGGGTTGTCCTTATTAAGCTCCTGTTCATGGACTTGAAGAGTTCTTGCCTTTCTTGGTGGGGTTGTCCTTATTAAGCTCCTGTTCATGGACTTGAAGAGTTCCCACAAGATCATCCAAGGTCAAGGTTGACAGATCCTTGACTTGAGTGATTACAGTGATGAGAGGTCTCCATTCCTAGGGTAAACTCCTGAGGATCTTTGTAACGTTTTCTGTTGCTATATAAACCTTCCCAAGAGACTTGAGATTGTTTATAATAGTTTGGAAATGACCCATCATATCAAGGATGTTTTCTCCATTCTCCATTGTAAACATTTCGTATTGACTCATGAGTATTATGATCTTTGAGTCTTTCACTTTAGATGTTCCTTCATGAACATTAGATAGAGTATCCCAGATTTGTTTTGCTGAGTCACACGCATGAATCTTTTGGAACTCATCTGGACTAAAAGCGCACATCAAAGTGTATCTTGCTTTATAGTTTTGCTCCATCTTACTTCGTTCATCATCTATCCATTAAGATTGATCTTTCTCAGTGCCATCAGGATTGTTGACAATGTGAGGACCATTCATGATTAATGGCCAAAGAGCAGAGCTGGTGCTTAAAATGAATCATTTGCATCTTTCTTTCCAGTAGAAGTAGTGAGTACCATTAAAGAATGGTGGTCTAGTCAAGGAGGTACCTTCAAGAATAGGTTGACTCCCGCTGGGCGTCCCTGTCCTGCCATCAAGCTTTGAGTGTATCTTTCCTCAAGCACGGCCAAATGCTTAACCCAGAGGTTGAGCTCTGATACCAACTGAAAGTAAAACAAGGAAACCCAAGAAAGGGATTGAATTGTGTTTCTTAAACCTTATTGAAAACCTTTTCTAAAAAGCGTTTTAAGCAACCAGGATGTTTAAACAAATCAAACCGAAAACAAGTTTTTGACAAACGTTAAGAAACTTTGTTTTCAATCCCCAAGTTAATAAATAAATAAACTTAGCAAGATAAAGATAGAGAGATTCACACAAAGATATATCATGGTTCACTCTTTCAAATCGAAGAGCTACTTCCAGTCCCTTCCTCTAGAAGGTTTTTCCACTAAATCACTTAGCACTTGTCACAAGTTGTTTCCTAGTCACTTCAGACTTTACAACTCCAAGTATGCTAGACCTCTCCAGGCTCCAAGTATTCTTTTTCAGACAAGCCTCTTCAGGCTCAACCAATCCTGAGATTTTGAGAAGGGTTTTGAGCTTTTTACAAACTCACTATGTGTGAGAGTATTACAAGATATAGCTCTTTGAATCTGTTTGTAACTTTACAAAGAAACAATATGAAAGTTTACAGATCTTTGACTAGAGAGTAGTGATTGCGTGAAGGTTTTTGTTGCGTATGAATTTTTTTCTTATATGTATATGTGTATCTCTACTTGTTTCTTCAAATGATGGTCTTTAAATAGTCTTGACTATCTTCCGGATTTCAAACGCTAGAAAACTTGTCCGTTTAGACTCAGTGAGATATCCGTTAGACACATGTCCATTTGCTAGCTGTTTTCTGTTCATCGTTGTCCATTCTTTGTGAGAGCAGGAAGACAAATTTGCTTTTGATAGAATAGCAGTGATAGCAACTTGTAGCAGGTTGAATCAGATCATACTATCCTTTGCTTTTTGGTCGTCATGCTTTCTGCTTTACATGGCTCGACGTGTATAACGTTGTACCTTGTTTTGTCTTTATGAAAAGATATTTTTCTTTTATAATCCAATCAAGACTTTTGAAATATGTGTCACGTCATCGTTGGACGCAAAGAATGCTTCGAGCTTATCGTTCAACATGAGCTAGATGTAACTTTGGATGTTGAGGCTTAGTGCTCTTTTGAGAATTTATCTGAAGTTAGAGACATAGAAAAGGTCTTTTGACCTTATGGATTAGTAATAATTGAACTTCTACTATTTTCACAAACATATAATATTTTTGTTAATCATTTAAACTTTGAGGGGTCATAAACCATTCCTGTTTTGATTCTAACAAACTTTACACTGATAGAGTATCAAAATTAAACTATTAAGACAATTAAGAATTTACATATCGAATATGTCAATTATGACAATACACAATATCTGAAAAAAGAAGAAAGTATTATTTTTATTAAGAGTTTAATTGCTATGCACTAACAGTATAAATTTTTTACCAATCATGATATGGATAACTTTTACTCTCCTGTTTCACTCTTATCCTAATTACCTCAAAAGTTATCAAAACAGGAGAGTAGTTATCAAAAGTATTTTACAGTGTAAAGTTATCCTGTTTGACTCTTATCCTAACCAATCACCATATCAAAAGAGGACAGTAGTTGTTTACATTGGGACACTATGGAGCCAAATTCTGTTAGATTCTCTCTAGGCATATTCACTGCATCCACAACCAATTTCAAATTAGTGTCTTTATTGTTGAACATGCATGAGTCATTTTTCATAGTTTTTCTTCTCCTCAATGCTACCTCTGCCCTTTTTTAAATGCATTTTTAAATATGTTCACTTATTTTTTATTTAATAATTTTTATTTTTAGGTCAAATATTTCTAATTACTATAACTACTAAAATTTCATCAATTAATTAATATAATTATCAAATCTGCTTACTTATTTTTCAATTTAATTCTTTTTCTTTTTAAAATATATTTCTTAATTACTGATACTAATTTCAGGATTTTGTTCTAATTATTTAATATTAATTTACGAATCTTTTAATACCAGTTGTTTAATACTAATCAGCTCTTATATATCATTTTGCAATATTTATTTAAATTTTAGAACTAATTATGCCTATCTTTTTTCATATTTAAGTAATTGATCTTTCAATTTATACTTTCTATATTCTACTTGAAATAATTGTGTATATATCATTTATAATTCAAAATATTTTTTATTTTATTTCATATTTTATTCTAAATTTAAAAATACTCATCCCATGCACGTGTTAATCGCTACTTAATTAGATGAATTATGACAAAAATAAAGAAAACATTTCTAAAATGTTTAATAAAAATATCCTAAAGTTATTTGTTTTTAAGAATTTGAATATTGAATATGTCAATTAAGACAATCCACAATATTTTAGAAATGACAAAATTACTTTTCCATTCAATGAAGTCCTAATTATATGTCGACAAACATGAGTAGGGATAGCAATTATATCCGCATCTGCGGGTACCCGCAGATAAAATCCGCAATGGGTATGGGGCGAGGGCTTTAATGGGTACCCGTGGATAAAAATAAACGGGTATTCGAAATACCCGCTTGCTTACGGGGCGCGGGTGGGGGTTAAGGTATCCGTGTCCGCGGGTACCCGTACCCGTGTGTGAATTTACGAGAATACCCTTAATTTTCTAAATCTAACTCACTCACCCTCAGCTCAGACCTCACGTCCTCACCCAATTTGCTGCAAAGTGCAAACCCTTCTTCCCTCACCAAACGAAAGCAAACGCTACAACCAAAGCAAACCCTTCCCTCACCAAAGTGCAAACCCTTCTTCCCTCACCAAACCAAAGCAAACCCTTCCCTGACCAACCCCTTGCGCCATTCGTCATCCCTTCTGCTGCCGTCGTCTCTGCCGGCCATGCGACTCCTGAAGATCCCGAACTCCTCCCTGTGCCGTCCAGAAGATCGCGAACTCCTCCCTGCGCCTTCCAGAAGATCGCGAGCTCCTTGTGCCGTCCAGAAGACCGCGAGCGGTAAGCTCCTGCCTACTACTCTCCTCCACCCTCCATCTCAGGTAAGAAAACACCATTTGATGATTCGATTGCGATAGATTTTAATTGGAACAAGAGATGAACGTGTATTTCATTTCATTGTTGGCACTGAGGATGGCTTAATTGTTTATAGGGCACTTTTGTCTTGGAAAATCAAGTTCACTGATGCTGTTGACTTATTAGCTGAGAAATTTGTTCATGTATATTCTAATTACAGGATCTAGAGATAATCATATATTTCATGTCTTCATTTAGTTGATTGATTGTAAATAGTTGCTAGCATGTTAAGTAGATCAGTTAATGTGAATAGTAATGTTTTAAAGGGGATGTCTGGTAGATTGGTACTGATATTTTGTTCTGAGGATACTTGTGGCAACCAGTATCTTGTGGTTTTTCAATTCATTGGTTTATTGTTTATCTGGGTTTATGATTTTAGGGCTTGAGGAAATTGTTTTGTTGATCTTTGGTGAATAATAAGTCAGATTGGACTGAGATTATTTGATTGATTGCAGCAAAAAGAGCATTTTTTTTTTTTTTTGGAGAAAATAATCCGTGGATATCCGCAAAACCGTGAATATCTGCGAAACCCACTGGATACCCGCCCGCAAGATACCCGTGCGGGTAACGGGCAGGGACGGCATGGATTTCACCCCGCGAGGACAGGGGCGGGGGAAGTGCTACCGGTGCCCACCCCGCCTCGTTGCCATCCCTAAACATGAGAGAGAGAAAATCATAAAAGGCATAATAATATGCTCCGTAATAAATTTTGCACATAAAATATAATGCAGCACAAATTCTATGTTAATTTTTCTTAGTGAGTTATTTGAGAAATTAATCTATTATACACCTTTAATTGTTTTGGATTATAAAAAAATATGTTAGCTAGAAAATGATAAGCAATAGCATTGTATTCATATTCATATTTTAATATTAATGTGTGGTTGGTCTGAGGGTAACGAGTTCGGACCCCTTAAGCAAGTGATCAGGGGTTCGATTCCTGACTCTGGCATATGGAGAAAACCTGGTTGGAAAGGAGCAATCCTTAAATGTCGTTCAGGTCCCCCGACGAAGATTAGTCATTGTTTGCAACGGTGGATACTTCGTACAAATAACATTTTTACCAAAAAAAATAATATTCATATTTTAATAGAATGCAAAATTCGTGGAGCTGGACTTTACCATGATGACCCAATAAATGAGTCGGCAATAATGGGTGAGCTATTTTCTATTTAAATCCACTAAAGCTTCATATCTTTCCACATCTCTCATCCTTTGTTTGTTGCATTTCCTATCTCATATTAAGCACTTGTTTCGTTAGAAATGGCACTTACTGGTAAAGTGAGTACTGAACTTGGGATCCAAGCCCCAGCTACCAAGTGGTTCAACCTCTTTGCCAAACAACTTCACCACGTTCAAAACATAGCTGGAAGAGTGCATCAAACCCAGTTGCACCAAGGTGATGATTGGCATCACACTGATTCGGTTAAGCACTGGACTTATGTCATAGGTAAGCTTCTAACTCAATTAATATGCAAACAGCAAAGGGTCAATTAAATACTTTTTTCCATCTAATTCTCATAATATTTTGTTATTGATCTTATTGCTTGTGAAAACAGATGGTAAAGTAACTACGTGTAAGGAGAACATTGAGGCCGTTGATGAAAGAAACAAGACAATCACATACAATCTTTTTGATGGAGATATCAGCCAACATTACAAGATCTTCAAACTCATTTTTCAAGTAATTGAAAAGGAGGCTGGTAATGCTTTTGTTAAATGGACTATTGAATATGAGAAGCTCAATGAGAATGTTGAACCTCCATACAGCTACATGGACTACGTAACCAAGTGTTCAAAAGATATTGATGCTCATCTTCTCAAAGCCTAGCACCAAAAGTCATGAAGAAGATAACTAATATTAAATAATGGATCTGGCTTAAGATTAAGTGATATCTAAATAATGTTTGAAGTATGATGTGAAGAATAAAGATGTTTGCTTCTTTGTTGACCCTTCCTTTGTGAGGGAACATGGAGAAGTCAATACATTGTAGTGTGCTAATATATATGTGAGGGTTCTCTATGATATTAATGAGTAAATATTCCAGTTTGATATCATTGTTGTATTATTGACTGGCCAAATATTTACATGTTGGACTGAAGCCTTTCAAAAGAAAAAAAAAAACCAAGGACTTTAAATTCTATGACTTATTTATTTTAGATCATATTGCATGTACTAGTATATTACAAAGACCAATGTTATGCATATCTCCACATATTGTTGTATAAGTTGTTTTCTACCAAATAGGCAAGTAATAAATGGTGTTGCAGTTAGAGATATTAACGTTAGCAATGGTGTTGCATTCCCAACATTCGTTTCTATAGTTTGTTTAAAAGAAAAATTCCATGTCTAAGATATATAGAAAACCAGTTAGAGATATTAATCTGGGTCGGTCTAATCCATTTGCATTTCGATCCATTATGGGCCTAATATAATATGGGTGCTGCTACCTACACCATCACACTTACATATCTATCACCCCATTTTTTAATTTTACTAATAAAATGACAGAAATATCCCTAACACTTAAAAAAACCCCACTATTTCTTTACTCCTTCTTTCCTCTGGACTTCTATTCGCCACTATTTTTCAATACCACCACCCCGCCTTCTCTTCTCTTCAGCATGTTCGTCCAAAAAATATGTCTTCTCTTCTCTCTGCACCACCCCGCCTCCCTTAATTAGATTTCCCTTTTCTTCTTCCGTTCTCCGCACCACCTCGCCCACTTTCCCTTTTCTTCTATTGTTTGCCACCATTTTGCATGCTTCTGAAAGCTTCCCCCTCTTGCATAGAAATTGAACCACTTCTTCTACCGGCAATTAATTGTCAGAATGCAAATTATGATGTATTCCGGCAACTAATTGCCGAAATATATATTTTCAAGTTTAGTGAGCTTTAGGCAATTAGTTGCCGGAATACATCATAAATTGAATTCCGGCAATTAATTGTCGGTAGATTTAGAAAACACCAAAAAATATTGCCAGGTAGAGAAGAAGGAGAGGAGGGGGTGAAGGAGAAGAAGAACGGGGAGGAGATGGACAATGGTTCCGTCGTTGGGCGGTGGCCCAAGGCGGTTTGTGATTTGGGTTGTGAGTCTAGTGGTCGCTATTTGTTCTTTGTTTCCAGCCATGATGGGGAGAATTGAGGACAAAACTCATGTAAAAACTTTGCTTTTGCCACAAGTACAACTTCCGGCAACTAATTGTCGGAATACAAAAAATTGTGTTCGGGCAATTAATTACCGAAAGATCACAAAATTACGAGAACCAGGGTGGTGAGTGAAGGGTATTTTGGGAATAAAAAAATTAAAATATAAGATGTGATGGTGGATGGAGCAAATGGGACGGTGTAGGTAGCAATTGCCATATAATATTGTTGTCGACTGACAATTTTTTAGTCAAGCCCAACCATGTGTAAGTCATAGGTTGGGTGGGCCTATTTACTCATTCATATTTTAATGGGAAATTCATATCTGAATATCGTTTCTGAATTTTGACGAAGCTTTCCAGAGAATGTGAGCACGAAAGCTTTGTAATTTTGAGAGAATTACTTCGGGTTGTTTTGCCCTTCCCTACATCCACCATAGTCATGTAATGTTTGAGCTTCCCTTTGGTAGTGGCACAAACTATTGTCTGCAGCTCTCCCTCATGCTTTTTGTATCTCCTACTAGGAGAATGTCACTGATAATGGAAGGAAAGACCATTACATAGTTCTAAGGTTTTAAATTGTGGTAATGGTCGTGGTTGTGATCGCGTTGCATTTTTCATTATTGCAAATAACGTACTGTGGGAAAATATGACCGATGCAACAGTAATTGTGGTAGCGTGCGATTGCGGTTTTGGAGACTACCAAAATCAAAACGTCGTGACTCCCATTACGGTTTCAGCCCCAGATTTAAAACCTCGCATAGTTCACTTATGCGGACCATCATGGTAACAGAGTTGTGTTTCCATCATTTGGTTGAAATCAAAAGGATCAGACAAGGCTCGAGGGTTTGATTCGAAGTCATTGAGGCTCTAGGTTGTGCTGCGAAGTTGTTGAAGTTCAACAATTTAATGAAACCACCACCTGCAGTGTAAACAACCATTTTTAGACACTATATTCGTATTAGAAATTTCAAAATCAATTTCTATCCAAATGGTTAATTTTTAAAATTGAGAAATTTAAATTAGAGGATATCAATTCCATGACATTTAAAATTCCTTAAAATTTCTTAATTTTACCTCATCCAAACACACGATCAAGTTTACCGTATTCAAAAACCTCATTCATCTGTTTCATCACTATATATACTTTTCTAAATTATGAAATGGTTTAAGAACAACTCCAATGAGAGTTGCTTAATTAGTTAATTATTAGAATTAAGGTTAGGTTCTTGTTGGGTTGCACTGTTGTGGCAAGCTAATGCTAATACCACATGTAAGAACAAGTGTTTCTATATGCAACTAGTCCTTATATATATAAGAACCACCAATAAAAAAATAGATAGATAATAGAGAACTTCCTCAAAAAATTGAAAAAGAAAAATAAATGTAAATAAAGTTGTGTAATAACTAGGGGACTCATTAATGAACTTTTAAAAGTTGTATCATTGAAGTAATGTAGAGTTGCTTAAATTAATATAAAGTAAAAAATAGTGAGGTGACATGATAGGACCCATAAAAAGAGGAGTTAAGCAACTTCAATGAGTTACATAAAAATGCTCTAAATAAGTACAAATATAAAATAAAATAATTTTTGTAATGCAAATATATCAATTTACAATAGGGAAAGATAAAACCTTAATATATCATAGAAAGTATTGATAAAATAATATAGATTTAGCTAGCAGGTTGGCCAAGCGCATAGTGGGTCAGCCATTATCAAGTGATGTGTGAGAAAAACAAAGATATTTTGTGCTTAGTTCTAGTATGAAATTGGATGCATTAATTAATGCCATAATCTAATTGATTATTCTCCTTGGCAATTGATATATATTAGTCTTTCTCTTTGTTTTATGCTCAAAATAGAAGTTCTGGGATGAATTTATGAACAATTAAGTTGAGCTTACTGCAAAGGATTTGAGTTTGGAATAAGGTAGAGTTCTAGAGTTTATAGACAAGATTTGAATTTATGGACAGGATTTCTAGAGTTCTTGACCTTTGTATGGTAAAACGAACATAAATTATAAAGATGTAAATTGAGTGATTTCAATGATGTTGGAAAGCTAAGAGAGAGTTACAATTGTAACAAAGATCATAAAAATCTAAGATCACACACTTGAGTCTTGAAATAACACTTAGAGAATGCAATCCAAGTGTACGCTTGAGTTGAATTTAGGAGCTACAATCTACGCCTAGCCCTATGATAGTGGGTGGCTACATGTTTTCGTGGTGCAATGTTAACACATGGTCAAATAATTTTAAGAAATACTAGCAATACATTCTTTAACACATTCTATTATTGGTAGATTTCATGTGGAACCCACTAAATCACATGGATTCATGCTTTATTCAGTAGGTCCTACATGAAATTCATTCAATAATAGTGTGTTGAAAAGAGTGTAAAGTGTTGTTAGTATTGCTCAATAATTTTTGGAATTCAATCTCATGGAGAAGGAACCAACTCTCTTTATTGGGTTTATGATGTTTTTATCATTTTCTACTTTTTATATTTAGACTATGCATTCAACACACTACAAAATATTTGTCATACACCTATGGACACTCAGACATTGATATTGCCATATGCCGGATTGAAGCACAAGTTAAAGCTGGTTGACGAACTACAAGTACAACTATGCCTAGGTTTGGTACTATGATTGTTCTGTGGTGACTTGTTATCCTACTGTGTAAGGGTGTAAATGAACGGAACTATTTGTGAATTATTCGAACTCGTTAAATGTTTAATCAAACTCATTTGTTTAATTAAATAAGCAAACATAAGCTTGAGATTGAGTTTGATTATTCGCAAGCCTTACAGGCTTGACGTTAACGGCTCGTAAATAACTCGTTTACAAATATATATCCTACTTTTTGTATAAAGACACTTTTGTATAGTTTTCTAATAACAAATTTTTAAGAAAAATATCTTTATTTGTGGGTTAAAACATATGGTTATAAATTTATTTTTAAAATAAATAAATAATAATAAAATAATAAAGTAAAAAACTAGTGTTTCTATTGTTTTCAGTTTTTCACTTATTGTTCCTTTTCCTTTGCCTTGTAACTCGTAACCTTATTGATAGTGTTAAAATTAATTTTGAAGTTTCTTTTCTTTGTATTAGTCAAGAAATTATAAATTTTTTATTTATTAGATTATGAAAATCTAATATTCTAGAATTTTTTGAATTTCACATACCATATGTTAGGCACATACTTCTATTTGTAGATTATCATATAATATTAAAATATTTATTAAATACTAAATCGATAAATTTAAAAAGTAATTTAAGGAAACTTTTCATAAATACAAAAATAATTACGTTATAAATTTTATGAATAGTTATAAATGAGATAGGCTCATTTAAATAATGAAGTCAAACTTGAGCAGCCCATTTTTTTTCACTAGTGCAGAAAGCACTTTTAACATCGGTTAAAAAAGAATTTTAACATCGATTAAGGAGGCGACGTTAATTCAAGGGATGTTAAAAGTGTGACTTTTAACATCGGTTGACAACCGATATTAAAAGTTTACTTTTAACATTAGTTAATACAAGACTTTTAACATCGGTTATTGGCGCACCCGATGTTAAAAGTAAGGCCGCAAGTCTGAGAGGCGCTCTAGTCATCAAACTTTTAACATCGGTTGTTATCATAACCGATGTTAAAAGTGACCTTTTAACATCGGTTATGAATACAACCGATGTTAAAAGTAATTTTTTTTTTTTAAATTGGTGGGTTACATATTTCTTTTCCCTCCCCTACATATCAATCAGTATATATCATCCACAATTCAGTACACAACACAAGTCCAGAAACGGATTCAAACATAAACTCATACATTACTCTAGAATTACAATATTACAGTTACGCATGTGCAGAATGGGTGTCACAACTCCAAAATAACTAAAGTAAATTACATGCACAATATATACAGTGTAATATCTACATTATAAACACAACAGTACAAGTGCAGAAATCATATACAATCTATATTATGCTCCGTAATATACTCATAAAAGAAGTTTGCAAAACGATCCCTCAGGTCTTCCATCTCCTCTTTAGTGAGTAGAGTTTGATCGTCAAAAGCCTGCACAAGTTCAAATAAACTTAACATTAACTCATCAACAAAAACAAAATGTAATTTAACTTGTGCAAAATTTTATATTTATTACCTGATGTCATCCGTCCATAATAGTGGCCGAGACCACATTCAACATATGTTTCATCACGTACTATCCACACTCCCAGCCACCAGCTTGACTACGAGACTACAAGGCAATATGAAATTGAATATCAAGTACACTTATATAATAATAATTATTGTTTGACCAAGTAGCTTCAGGATGTATGTCTTCATCACATCCCCATTAGTGCCGTAATTTCCCTGAATTACGCTTGGGTCTAAAAATCCATACACATCCCGGTGCCTCTTTCAATACATAAGCGACGAAGATACCTAAGATATTGAAATAAATTAATATTAAATACCTAAGATATTGAAATAAATTATAATATTGAAATAAATACCTAAGATGCATGATAAAATATACTTACGTGCACCACATACTCAGGACGGTATTGGCTAGCCAATTACCAGGTAGACATATGTCACCTATATCCTTCCCAGAGAAAAAAAAAGAAGGCTGGCAAGTCGCAAGCGCCTTCATATTCCAAGGGAATAGCAAACTCTTTATCCATCGCATCCGCAGCAAATGCGGCCAAAAGAGCTACATTCGATCTCGGCTTCGACACGGCTTTTGACGGACATGCCTTGTTATCAATGTTCTAAACAACAAAGATAAAACATTAGTTAAGTCATGTCATTTGTAGATAAATAAGACATAAGTAATTGAACGATTAATATGAATACCTGGGATAAACCTTCCATTACTATCAGGAAGATTTCTTTGAGCAAATTCTAGAAACTCTTCCACTCCCTCCCGATATTCATCACTTGTGCGTCTACTAACCATCCAACTACGATTCATATCTATGTTCTGTAGATATACACACATTTATACAATATGAGCACAAGAGGGAGACCCTGGAAGAGCAGTATTTGAAATTGTATGCCTAAACCCTAAGACCTATAATAGAATCTAAACCCGTCGACTATTGATCAAACCAATCCAGATGACTTAAATTTTTAAAAGAACCCAAACCCCTAATAATTTCACTAGTTTCTTTAAGGGAGAGTAAGCTAAACACTAACTAACAGAGAAGCATTCATTCATCACCTCATTTCATTCATCACCTCATAATAATTTATGTAAGGGAGAGTAAGCTAAACACTAACTAACGGAACCTAATAATTTCACTAGCTTATCAGTTATTTTTGTCAAACAGAACCTTATTAAATATTTTTTATTTTGTTGGTCAGAAAGATACATTCATCACCTCATGTCATTCTTTCATAAAACAGAGACAATGCTAAATACTAACTAAGAGAAAGATTACCAAGTAGAAGGGAAATGAAGGAGAGGACTTACCAAGTAGAAGAGAGGGGGTCATGGTGGTTCAGTTGCAGAAGAGAGGGATTTGGGGTATTTCAACTACGTGGTTTTGAGCATTGTAGCCAAAAAAGTATTTAGAAAATGGGGATATCGGGCTTTAGCAAATAAAAACAGGGAAGAGAGAGTTACGTACCTTTCCGCCAGAGGAAGTGGTGGTGGTGGTGGTTCTATATGGTGGCTCACGAACGAAGGAAAAGGAGGTGAGTGAAGAGAAGAAGCTAGGTCGCGGAAGTGAGAACACTATTAACGTTGAAATGTTAGGGCGCGGGTCTGAGAGGGATTAAGAATGTTAACGTTATACATTTTAATGACTTTTAACATCGGTTGTCCAAGAAACCGATGTTAAAAGTACTTTTAACATCGGTTGTAAAGTAACCGATGTTAAAAAGTTAGGACGTGGTAGCAAACTTGTAAATAGCTGGTGGAGGGAAGAAACTTTTAACATCGGTTGTAAAGCAACCGATGTTAAAAATTGACTTTTAACATCGATTTCCCTGACAACCGATGTTAAAAGTGGAGACATGGTGGCAAACCTGTAAATAACTGGTGGAAGGAAGAAACTTTTAACATCGGTTGTAAAGCAACCGATGTTAAAAATTGACTTTTAACATCGGTTTCCCTGACAACCGATGTTAAAAGTGGAGACATGGTGGCAAACCTGTAAATAACTGGTGGAAGGAAGAAACTTTTAACATCGGTTGTAAAGCAGCCGATGTTAAAAATTGACTTTTAACTTCGGTTTTCCTTACAACCGATGTTAAAAGTGAAGACGCGGTGGCAAACCTGTAAATAACTGGTGGAGGGAAGAAACTTTTAAAATCGGTTATAAAGCAACCGATGTTAAAAGTGACTTTTGACATCGGTTGTAAAACAACCGATGTTAAAAATTGACTTTTAACATCGTTTTCTTTACAATCGATATTAAAATTTTCTTCCCTCCACCAGTTATTTACAGGTTTGCCACCGCGTCTTCACTTTTCACATCGGTTGTTAGGGAACCGATGTTAAAAGTGTGTTTCATGCAAAATTTATTTACAAGTTTGCCACCACGACCATTTTTAACATCTGTTTATCACTAACAGATGTTAAATCCCTGACGTGAAAAGTGTATTTTCCACTAGTGTTTACAAGTCAAGCTCAAGTTTCAAGTGATTAGTTCGGCTCGACTTGTTTACATCCCTACTATTGTGGAATGAGGATTGAAGAGTACTGTCGAGGATTCTTTCTTAGATTATCAATTTTGTTTTTTACAATTGATATAATTTTATGGATTAAAACATTTATAAAAATATATAATTCAATAACTCAATATTTTTATAATCCTTTTCATTTTCTTTAACGTTTATTCAAATAACATTGTCTTTAGAAATATACAATGTAGTAAGATTAGACAGAACTTGATAAATAATTACATTCACCAAACGCATGAACTTCAGAGTTAAACAAATCTTTTTTTTTTTTTTTAGATATGTATGAAATTTCATTGATAAAATGCAGCTGAAATATCAAATGGAAAACTATCCCCACCTTTTAGGAAGGGTTTCAAAGTAATCAACATATCATGTGCTCAAAGCTAGAAAATAAAGTACTCCCTCCGTTCCATATCTTTAATCTCCTTAGCAATTTGTTTTTGTTTCAAAACAATTAGGGTTTTATAAACCCAAGGTATAATTTCCCCATTTTTGTCATATATACCCTCAATTGGCTTTACGTATTTCTAGGTTATGTTTTTTAAATGAATACTTCATTTAATTCTTCACTGGATATTTTGATACATTTACACACAAATTAATGATTTCTAAATTTGTTTGTAGAATGTTAAAAAGAATAAAGAAATGGAACGGATGGAGTATTACATCAGTTGTCCTCTCATGTACAAAAAAACATCATCAACACAAGCCTCAGACCCCTTACTCCTATATGTTGTATAGAACATATTTTACTCCTGTAAGTCTCAGACCCCTTCCGCAAAAAATCGTAACTCCTCTAGAGCACACCTCAAGTCATTAACACATGACCACCATAAAACCATAATAGCAATAGCATGGCTAATACTACTCGTGATATTAAGATTTGCTATCTACATCAAATGGGTCACAGCAGAAGATCTAAGAAATTCACAGAGCTGTTGAAGAAATCAATCCAACATTCCCTCCATCATGTGAGTTGTATGCAGGTCTTCTTTTCCTTTCCCTTTTTGCAATGGCAGGGCAGCAACAGAAGCCAAAACCTGCTGGCTCCCATCAGAAAACCACCTGTAAGTTTCACACATGCTGCTATCTCCATATCAATTCCACCAGCAATCTGCAAAGAAAAAAGAAAACATACTTCCACTGCAGGCTGCAGTTTTTCTTTCATGCTCCGAGGGGCTCTTAGCCCAATCAAAACCTGCAATCATAACATCAGTCAATCTAATAACATAAAGAGACATAAAGAACACCCATGTTAGCCCAACAATCTAAATCCACATTAGCCAACTTCCTTCAATTTGAACTCCTTCTTTTGCAAGGTTATCTGCAATTTGGTTAGCTTCTCTGTGCTTGTGAACAAAGACAACGTTCTTTAATATTAGCAATATGTTTTGTAATTTATTACACTAAAATCGCAAATGCCACGGGCATCCTTCCTTGTTGTTAACCCAGGCATCTTATCAATCAGTTTCAACATTTGTTTTGTATACAAATACATAATTGAGTCAATAAACCTTACATTGGCATTTGTCAATAATTTTACAGCAAACCTTGTTCATCAAAATAAGCATTCACTTTGCTTTTCGAAGCTTAAAACTCAATATACAAAACTGTAATAAACCCATAATTCAATAAACACGTGAATATAAAAATCATTGTCCATAGACCATCATAAACATAGAGCCCAACAATAATTCATACATTCATCTACTTCATTTTCACTTAATTACTTTATTCATATTACTTGTGTACATTAACCGTCTTGACTAACGTTCCTTATTGTGACACCCTCAAAACCGGTGCCACTTTTTGTAACCCAAAACACCGAATAAACGATAAATAAAACTTGCTGGTTTTACTTTCGGAAAACGGTTCATTTAATATATCTTATTAAGTCTTAAAGATTGTGATAAAAAATTTTCTTGTTTAATACCCATGAAACTACTATCCAGAATAAAGAACAGAATACTCATATATATATATATATATATGTACATCATCAACTGAAGCTATGGACAACATGTCCCTTTACAAAAGAAACTATAAAAGATAAACTTCTAAAAAGCTATAAACTAGGCAGCGACAGTCTGGAACCATATCTCTAAAACTCATGGCCATCAGTAGCCGTTAACAGACTACCCAAAAACCGCTGCCTCAAAAGAAAAGTCTACACCCTAAGTTGGTCAAACTAATGGAAGCCATTGGACAATCCTTCTAAGGAATGTCCAATACTAGGACCAGGTGAAGAACCCTGGGAACCTACGTTCCCGTTCTCCTGTGGATGAGGCTCGGGAGCATCCAAGAGATGATATTCCGGGTCCTCCTGAGGATCCTCCTCAGGGTCTTCCTACTCCTCCTCCTCTTCCTCCACATCCTCCACTACATGCTCGCCCGCTATCAAAACAAAAGGCGGGGGAGATGTCTGTGGTGGTTGCTGCTGCGAGGGCTGTGCAGCGGGAGCATGATGCTCGATCAGTCCCTGTTGCATAAGAGCCTGCAGCATCATCCCAATGGGAGGTAAAGGTACCTGGACGGTCTCCATAGTGTGGGTACTCTCATGAGGCCCCGTCTTCGTTGTCCCTCTCACGATGCAAACTGGCCCGGTGTACGCTGCGCTTTCCACCCCTGGGTGAATAACCCACGCAGCTAGGTTTGTCCTCCGATCAAAAACTAGGGCGCGAATCCCCGAGTGTGCGAGCTGATCTGCCATCGGCTCCATCTGTAAACAGGATATAATATATATACCAAAAGGACAAACCAGTCCAGAAAATATGCAAGGATGAGAAACCAATATATGAATACAAGAACAACAACTATATGCCCAATCCAAACAGCAGATTCATATAATGTAACTCACTAAAAATCATCATACATCACATAGCACAGCATATATATAATCATGTACTAACAGCAGTAAAGGGCTTCGTACCCCACAATCAACGTTATTCTCTAAACGTATGCATGGCACTTCCATATATCTCAACTAATATTCAATCTAGATTTCCGGAAACCCCATCACCATGTACACGAGTTGATCAGACTCAACGTCATTGCCCCACAGGCAACAATGACAAACGCCAGAATTAAAATCTGGCAAAACGTGAGCACGTAACCTCCCAGGAAATAATACATGGACGCGCATGTCAGTGGTACTCACGATGTATAAGTCATATTATATTGTCCTCTTCACTGGGCACAATACGCTCTCCCTGGCACGTATGACATCATTGTCCATCAAGGCACAATGTTACATAAAGACATTAAGTCATCTCAGGTTCCCCTTGCCTATCAAGGTCCCCCATTTCATGGCACATCTGCCTAACACACAAATGCATGAGAAACTAGTTCCCGATCATTGATCTTTGTCTTATCAATATTTCCTCGTTGTAGCATCAACGCTAACAACCACCATAAAGTCTTAGCCTCTTTAAGCCTCAAAAACATTTTCTCAAAACAGGACATTTAGTCCAAAAGCAACTCAATCCAAACATCCCTAACCGATGCACCAGTCTAGAATTTTGAATTCAAGATCATAAAAACATCCTCAAGCTTATAGGACCACAAGGATCGTTCCTAAGCCGACAGGATCACAACTAACACGGATCATTGATTCACATGTTTCTACAGAACCCTAGAACCTCGACGTCTCGGTTTCTAGTTTCTAAGCTTTAAAACTACCTTTCTTGAAAATGCAAAAACCAAAAACCCAAATCTCCGATACTTACACAAAGTCATCGGGATCGGTTTTCCATAAAACAAAACTTGGTCTAAAGACCATTTCTTTTTCTTTCGCTGTTTTTGATAAAACACAAACCTTAAAACAAAGCTTGTAAAATCCTTTTTCTTGGATAAGACCAATAAATTTTGTAAATCACGTTTATTAAAACGTTTTTGCTCAAATGGTTAAATTTATTAATTTAAAAACTAATAAGGTTTCTAACGTCCTATTTAATTTAAAAACATCGTTTTTCGTTATTAAAAACCACATTTTCACAACTTTGCTCTTTTAAGTTAATTTTCCTTAAAAGCAGTTGTTCATTATATTTTATTTAAAAAGAGATAATTCATTTATTTCCTCTTAAATTAAATTGAGAAACAATAAACATATTTATTTCCTCAATTTAACATTTCAGACTTTTAAAGCTTTTAAGTTACACGATGTCGGATCCTAATCAAAATTAGGTCCTCTAACGCCTTAAATCCCATAGCAGGGCACACAATACATCCATATAATTATTCAACAATTTTAGCATGTATTCAAATATGTCAGCAGTTATGTCATGCATATTCAAATCAACAGCAGCAAATCAAGCAATCAACCAATAATCAGATACAGAACATTTAATTTCAATACAAACACCGATGCAGCACATAGCTGTCGAAAATGGAGTTCCTCAAATTTATACCCTTACCTCATGTAGTCTCAAGGTAAGTTGTGAACACCCGATCAACCGGACAACTGGCTCCGCTAGCTGTCGATCACTACATACACACAAACCATAAAGGCATTAACTTAAAAAGACAAAGATTTCTCCTACTGCACCACCCCTAGGGTTCGGCCCTATTACACTAAAAATAGCTAGGGAGCTCCAAAAGTTCTCATTTCTTGGATAACACCCTAACTAAGTGTGATAACCTTATATATCAGCTCAAAACATCAAAAAAAAAAAAACCAACCAAAAACCCTGCCCTACACACAAAAGAGGGGTTCGGCCTCCTCCTAGAAAATATAGCTAGGGAGATTTCTTGGCTCTAAGCTCTTGGACCATACAAGTACGTCATGAACCTAGGCCATAGAAATTGGTTTGGTACAGAAACGATTTTCCAACAATTTTTCATGGATTGTTGAAGATTTTAGGGACAAAACCCTAACACCTATGATCATAAAAAATTGAGGAGAGAAAGGAGAGATTGGGAGAGATAGAGATGAGATGCTACCTCCTATGATGATCTACTCCAAGTTCGATGAAGATTGCTTCACAAAATCCAAGCTTTAAGTCTCCAATAATGGAGTTTTTGATGAAAGGAAAAGAGAAAGAAGAGAAAGAAGAGCTCATGGGGGTGTGGGGGAGAGAGGGCTGCCGAGAAAGTGAGGGAGAAGAGTGAAAAAAAATGATAGATATTTATGTGGTTTTCTTAAGACTTAAGTAATAGGTAAAAAGGTAGTTAGTAATAAAAATTAACCAAGGGCAATTTGGTCAATTCACATCCCGATATTTGAAATCATCACGACACTGGTATGAGTCCTCAAATAACTTGACACAATTCTGGCATGAAAAACATCTGATCGTGGGTCTCGAAAAACCCTAAGATAGCTCGAACCGTCTCCCCAATCGATTATCGGCCCGAATATAAAATAGTATTTATATTTTTGGATGTCAGGACACATTTTAGGAAAAAGGTAGAGGATCGAATTCTAAGACTAATGGTCTCGTCCGTTAGTCAAGATTAGGTCTTGATAGTAGAAAAACACTATCATCCGAAAAACATAGATCGGGCTTCTGTTGAGTTTTCGGCCCAAAACTTAATCATAGACTCCTACGATTATATGAAACATGAATATGATTTTAGTTTTCCCAAAATCATTTTCTAAAGCATACATAAAAATATAAACTCATTAATTGAGTTTATCGTCCTTAGAAAGCACGAAAAAATCGGGGTGTTACACTTATCATATTTAGCACCGTTACTAAGTAACGCTCAAAACTATACTCTCTTCTTTCCATAAGAACCAACTCAATCGTAAGGAAAAACCATTCTTAAATTCAACAAGAACATAAGCATTTCTTATCCCACTCTAAACAAAACACTTGTACCATATAATAATCCTACCATTATTTCTATTTAAATCACCATCATATAACTCTATCCTATAAACATATATTCCTTTTTATCCCTTTTGTGTTTCGTAATCTCATATCCTATAAACATAGTCCACAATCATGTTCCTCTCCTTTTTATATTATTGTTTAACACCAACTAAAATAAGTCGTTTACGACCCTCAAATATATTCTCACATTCATCAATCATACTCAAGATTATATGACAAAACCATATACATATCTTAACTCTACTTATAATAGCATTATCGCAATATTACCATGCATGTTATCTCTCAAATCTCTCACTTTATTGGCACGTCAAAACTTTTCCATCATATTTATATGTTCGACATCCCATCAACTTATATGTTACCCCACACTATGCCACAAAGAACTTTAATGTATAGTTCAACAAATATTAAAATCACCTCATCCATGTTCATACCTCTACATACATGTCACTTCATGACAATTTTCCTTTTTCGCCAATCTTTTCTAACATGTTTTTAATAAACCTCTCTTGATATCATAGTACCTCACATTTAATTTACTTTGTTTACATTCGTTGTAAGTCCTTACCTCTTTAAAAGTAAGAGTGAAGAAACACAGAAGCCAAAATAATCATTTTGCTGTCTGGCACAGGGCTAGCACAGGGGAAGTGGCACTCAGTGCAAGGGCAAGTTTTCAGGTCTTGCTCTCGGGTGCCCCAGCCCTCAGCGCTGGTTTTTGGATGCTCCGTGTTGAACATTAGTTCTTCTCTGTCATACTAGCGCTCAAAGTTGAGTTCCTAGCACTTAGCGTTGACACGATTTCTACAGAATCGCAGAAAAGCGAATTCTGCAGAAATCCAATAATTTCAAGGCACAAATAGGTCTCGAATACATGAAGAAAGAGCTCAAAACTCTTTGTATAACATCATACTTGAATAATCAAACAACTTTACTCATATATCAACAACACCAAACCGATTTAACACCAATTTCCTGCTAACATCACACAAATTCTTAACCTAAAATCCCAAACTATCATTCCTCCGATTTTCCCCAAAATTCATCATCAATTCAACCTTAAATCTAAACCCTTCACCTGATCTTTGTACATTTGAAGGAGAGAAAGATGATGGAGATGAATTTCTCGTGTTCAATGTAACGCCCCGATTTTTTTCAAGTGTGTTGATGGAATTTATTATATTGACAATAATGTGATTGGCTATGTTTATGTGAATAGGTGTGGAATTGATTATGTTGTGATATGATAATTGTATGGTTGTGGTTTGTTGCATTGAAATCCATAAATAAAGATAAAAGCTTTTAAAAGCCTTGCAGAAAAATCATAGATTGATTTGGGGAAAACATTGGGAAATAATTATGATGCAAATTTTCTCAAGTATACATTATGTTATGATAAGAGGAACAACGTCAAAAATTTGGATTTGAATGACTTTCATGTGAAAAAGGTGAATTTTCCAAGAAGTTTACGAAAAACTGTTTTATCGTTTTGAAAACTGTGTTTTTATGCTGAGATGGTATTTTTGATCTCAACCATCCTTGCAAAAATGAATCTCTGGGGAAGGGGTTTATTTAATAAAGGTAAAGTTTCCTTATAACTACGTTTGTTTCGTCTTAACATGTATTTAAACAGAAAACGTTTTATCTGCAACAGAATTTTCCAAACAATGTAAAAATCCGACCACTCAGAAGAGTTTGCGGAGATTTGATTTGATTTCTGTATTTCACAGAACGAAAACGATGATAACGCTGAAATGTGAACCTAGTAAACGAGACGTCGGGTTACTAGTGTTCTGTGATAAAAACACGTAGATTTTAAACCGGGTGACGGTGTTGTGGACTGTGTGTCCTACGAATTATGTGTCTTTTTCATGTCATGATGGATATGATTAAAGGTAAATGCTGTTTTCTATTACCACGGACCTTGGGCTGGTGCATCGGTCTAGGGCTCCACGATTGAGCACTCGGACGTTTCGTCCTGTATTAGAAGTTTTAAAACGGTGTAAATTATGAATAGTCAGGAGCTTTGAGCTACGACAATGAAAGAATGAACACAAAGAAAAGTGGCAAGACTTGGAACGTTTTTCTCATGCATTTGTTTTTAGGCAGACGTTCTGTAACGCCCCTCGTTACATTAGTAACCCAAGATAATAATTTAAATAAAACAAGGTAATTAAAAAAAAAAATCCCTTAACAAATACTGAATAAGTTCATAATATAATATTAATCCAAAATAATTGTTTATACCAATCCAATAAACAAAAATACATAATAAGTTTTAAACCAAATAACTGAGCGTCTATTACAACTCGCATAAATAAATAAATAAACGGTATTAAAAGTCCTCCTGGCATATGCCTTGACACACTAAACCAAGCTACTACTAGAACAAAATCCTCAAGCGGCTGGCTGCTCAACAGGGTCATCCTCAGTCTCTGAAAACAACACTACTAATGAGATTTATAATCCCAATGAATAGAAATACATTTATAAAAGGTTTTCACAAAAGCGTTGTTCTCAGCCGGCGCGGTAACCGGAAAAACTAACCATGGTACCCGCTATTTTCAAAATAATTAAATAAATATTATAAACTCAAATAATGACCATAAACATTCAGCAGCACATCATAAATAAATATGTCATAACTTAATATACATATCAAATATTCTCAACATAATTATAGGTCATATGACTTTCAAACTACACATAACAATGGCGTCCTATTGCCTACCTTACTCATGAAGGTATTTCGATGTCACCTTCTCTTTAGTGACATTACACATTTCGATACCAACCATTGTACACTGGTGATATTACTCATTTCGACATCCCAACGTGTGGCGATGTTACTTTCGATACCCCATCATGGCGGTATTTCATATTTCGACACCCCAATTCATTGGCAGTGTTACTTTCGATACCCCTATGATAGGCGGTATTGCAGCAAACAGCATTCAACATATTAACAGTTATTGAATCATGTCAATATCACAATTATCATCAAATAATACATATATAGCATGTCAATTCAACCAAATCACGAATGTATCATATAAATCATATCATCAATCTCAATAATAAATATTTAATTGACAGCAGAAATACCTTAGAAGGAAAACCCCCAAATTTATAAAATCAGGGTTTGACCAAATCAGGATTATTTTCCAAAAAACGTGTTTTTAAAGCATAACCCAAACCCCAAGACAAATTGCACCATGGAAAGGTGAGAAAAAAATATTTCTACTCACCTTTCGTAGACCTCCAAAAGCTTCAAATATTATTTAAAGCAAATCCTAGTGTTCTACCGAGAGCTCTTCATCGATGTTCTTGAATAGCTGCGGTTCAGTGCTCTTCTTTTCGTTTTATCCTCACTGTTGCGGCGTTAACACTATGTGGAAAAGGTTTTCTATGTTTAAAAGTAAAATTCATCCTTAACCCCATTTATAAAAGAAGCCTTGACGTGAAAGACTTGTACTTCACTGAAACTTCTTTCATTCTTTCAAATTAACTTAATACTTGTGGGACCCACTGGATTTTTTTTTTTAATATAAATAAACCAATGCTTCTATCCTCTATCTTTCACGTGTTGCCCTGGAACCTTGTATCAGGCCAAGCTAATATTTTGAAAAATTGAATCATGAAACTCAATTCATTTCTCGTGGCCCATGTGCTTGTTTTTTTTTTTTTTCAACTTTATATTTATTTTCTAATAATTAAATAATTTTATAAATTTTATGATGTTACATTTTCTCCCCTCCTTTAAGAATTTCGTCCCCGAAATTAACATCATACTCTAGCAATCCATCTAACATATAACACAATTATCAACATTAAGAGTTAATGTACCTTAGTTAGCGAGATCTGGATACTGACGCATTATATCCTCTTCAAGTTCCCAAGTAGCTTCCTCAGGAGTTAATCCTTCCCAAACCACCTTTACCAAAGGAACTGTCTTGTTCCGCAGAGTCTTAGTGCTCTTGTCGACGATCTGACTAGGCTTGGGCTTAAAGACCAAGTTATCTCTTAATTGTATTGACTCAGGTGTTATTATATGAGACTCATCATGTACATATTTTCTGAGTTGCGATACATGAAAAACATCATGAAGGTTGGACAACAAAGGTGGAAGAGCCAATTGGTAAGCAACAGACCCGACTCTTTTTAGAATTTGAAAAGGACCAAGGAATCGCGGATTTAGCTTTCTGACTTTCATGGATCTTCCCACCCCAGTCTTAGGAGTGACTCTCAAAAATACATGCTCACCTTCTTGGAATTCTAAAGGCTTTCTCCTCTTATCGGCATAGTTCTTCTGTCTGCTCTGCGCAGTGCGCATCCTCTCCCTAATCAATTCAATCTTATCTGTGGTTTGTTGAACTAAGTCAGGCCCTATCAAGGTTTTCTCACCTACCTCGCACCAACACAAAGGGGATCTACACCTTCTTCCATAAAGAGCTTCATAGGGTGCCATGCCTATGGTAGCGTGATAACTATTGTTATACGCAAACTCTATGAGAGGTAAAAACTTATCCCAACATCCACCTTCATCTAAAACACACGCTCTAAGCATGTCCTCAAGGGTCTGGATGGTCCTCTCTGACTGACCATCCGTCTGGGGGTGATAGGTTGTGCTAAAACTCAACTTGGAACCAAAGGCTTCCTGAAAAGCTCTCCAAAATCTAGAGGTAAACCTCGGGTCTCTATCTGACACTATAGAGGTGGGTATACCGTGAAGCTTGACTATCTCCCTGATGTATAAGTCTGCCAACTTATCCAAGCTGTATGTTGCCTTAATTGGCAAGAAGTGAGCAGACTTGGTCAATCTATCCACTATTACCCATATGGCATCTAAACCCAAACGAGTCCTAGGTAACCCCATCACAAAATCCATGGATATTTTCTCCCACTTCCACTCAGGAATTTCTAAAGGTTGCAATAAACCTGAAGGTTTTTGGTGTTCTATCTTAACCTTTTGGCATACTAAACACTTAGACACAAAAATGGCCACATCCTTTTTCATTCCTGACCACCAATACATCTTTTTAAGGTCCTGGTACATCTTAGTTATCCCTGGATGTATGGTGAATTTTCCCTTATGTGCTTCCTCTAACACTTTTTCTCTGAGGCTCCCCTCCTTAGGAACAACGATCCTACCCTTAAACTTTACTAAGCCATCAGCAGACAACTCATAACTCTCTTGTCCCAGCAAGGACAATAATTCTTGATTTAGAAGTTGTTTACGCTTAATCTCTTCCCTAAGGTCGCTATGAATTTCCAATCTATTCAACCTCAAACTCAAAGCACTCAAAGACACATCAAGATTCAAGTCTCTAAACTCCTCTAACAGATTCATCTCTTTCACCATTAAACTAGACATGTGTATGGTCTTCCTACTAAGAGCATCGGCCACTACGTTAGCCTTACCTGGGTGGTACTTCAATTCAAAATCATAGTCTTTAAGGAATTCCATCCACCTCCTCTGCCTCATATTCAATTCCTTTTGGTCAAACAGGTACCTAAGGCTCTTATGGTCACTAAAAACCTCAAACTTAGCACCATATAAATAATGCCTCCAAATTTTAAGAGCAAAAACTACTGCTGCCAACTCAAGGTCATGTGTAGGATAATTTACCTCATGGGTTCTGAGCTGCCTAGATGCATAAGCTACAACCTTGCCCTCTTGCATCAAAACACATCCTAAACCATTCTTAGACGCATCGCAATAAACCACAAAACTCACTAAAGGGTCTGGTATGGTCAAGACAGGCGCTGTCACTAATCTCTTCTTAAGTTCTAGGAAGTTTTCCTCACATTCCTGGTCCCACACAAAAGATTTTCCTTTCCTAGTCAACTGGGTTAAAGGTAATGCTAGTCTAGAAATACCTTCTATAAACTTCCGATAGTAACCAGCTAATCCTAGGAAACTCCTTACTTCAGTTACCGTCTTAGGTGGTTCCCATTCTAGCACTGCATCTACTTTAGAAGAATCGACTGCTACACCACTCTTAGAAATGGTGTGTCCCAGAAACTTCACCTCATCTAACCAAAACTCACACTTCTCTGGCTTAGCGTACAAACGCTCATCCCTTAAGATTTGTAACACTACCCTCAGATGCTCCTTATGCTCCATAGGTGTTCTAGAGTATATCAAGATATCATCTATGAACACCACCACAAACTTATCTAAGAAGGGTCTAAAGATCCGATTCATGTAGTCCATGAAAACGGCTGGAGCGTTCGTCACTCCGAAAGGCATCACTACGTACTCATAGTGCCCATACCTTGTTCTAAAGGCTGTCTTAGAGATGTCTTCACTCCTCACTCTAATCTGATGGTACCCCGATCTTAAATCTATTTTGGAAAACACTGTCGCTCCCCTCAGCTGATCTAACAGGTCATCTATCCTAGGTAAAGGGTACTTATTCTTTATGGTCACTTTGTTTAACTGCCTATAATCAACGCACAACCTCATACTTCCATCTTTCTTCTTTACCAAAAGAACCGGCGCTCCCCAAGGTGACACACTCGGCCTAATGAATCCCTTATCTAACAACTCCTCTATTTGTTTTTTAAGCTCACTCAACTCTAGAGGTGCCATTCTATAAGGTGCTACTGAAACAGGTCCACTACCAGGCATAAGATCTATGTTAAACTCGACCTCCCTACTCGGTGGTAAACTAGAGACCTCTTTAGGAAACACATCTAAAAACTCGCATACAACAGGCAATGCCGCTATATCACTTTCAGCCTCTATCCTAGCAGAAAAGAGAAGTATGTATCCCTGAGCCCCCCTCAACTAAGTTCTTGTGGCAAGATACGGCAGACAGAAAGCAATCCGACACAGAAGGGTCAACAGACATTGGTTGTGGAAGAAAAGAAATGGTTCAAGAAGAACAATTGATAACAGCATTACTATGTGACAACCAATCCATACCAAGTATGACATCTAGACCCGACATAGGTAAGCATATCAAATCAACATCATAAGACAAGTCTTGGTATATCAAAGAACATTTCAAACAGGCAATAGAAGTTACCAATTTATCTTTGGCAGGAGTAGAAACACACAAATCAAAAGGTAGTTTAGAAACAGGTAAATCTAAATTCTTAACACAACTAAGAGATATGAAAGAATGGGTTGCTCCTGAATCAAACAATATCATAACTTTTCTATCTTTAATAAAACCCATACCTTGGATCAAACCGTCAGACTCCTTCACTTCCCCTCCTTGGATGGTGAAAACTCTTCCTTGGCTCTGGGGTCTGGTCTGAGATTGTCCTCCTCCCTTGCAGACTCTAGCAAAGTGTCCCATCTTTCCACATTTGTTGCAGGAGACTTGCGCCGCGGGGCATATGCGATCCCCGTGGTGCCAACCACATCTGAAACATCCATCTCCCTTATCTGTTTGAGCTCCTTGGACCTGCTTACCCTTTGAGATGGTAGGCACTGGTCGCAGGCTCTTCAGAAAATTACCCCCTTTGCTATGAAATTTCTTGCCTTCAACAGAACTCTTCTCTTTTGGCTTCTCCATCTCTAAAGCTTGCATCTTCTGCTCAGCTACCCTACACTTGTTTACCAAGGTGTGGTAGTCCCGAATCTCCAAGATCCCAATAAAATGTTGCATCTCTGGCTTCAAACCTTGCTCAAATTTGATCGCCTTCCAGTCGTCCAAAGGATTGTCCCTCAAGTACCGAGAGAACCTTGCCAAGCTCTCAAACTTAGCAACATATTCAGCAATAGACATGTCTCCCTGACGGAGCTGCAGGAACTCTGTTTCCTTCTGAATGCGAACACTATGAGGAAAGTACTTCTCCAAGAAAACTTCCTTGAATCTGTCCCATGTGATTTGAGCGTCCACTGCTAGCAAACCACCCCTAGCACAATTCCACCAGTGCTCCGCATCAGACTCCAGCATATAGGTGGCGAAATCCACTTTCTGTGGATCAGCGCACCTCATAACTCGAAAAATCTTCTCTAATTTCAGCAACCACTCTTCTGCCTCAACCGGATCTGTAGTACCTCGGAAGGTTGGCGGATCGTTCTTCCTAAACTCTGACAGTCCCATGTACTGTGGATCCTGAGCTGCAACTGCTCCAACATTATGCACGTTCCCATTGTCCCTCATCTGACGGAGTGTCTCCGTCTGCTCTTGCATGACTCTGGTCATTTCAGCCAGAACTGCTGCAAGTGCATCATTAGCGTTAGCCCCACGCCTGTTAGTAGCCATAAATCTGCACACCACCAATCAAACATTGGGTTGATCAGGTCCAAAATCTCAAAGAATAGCATGCAGCATATATAACTCTAACAAGCAGTCCTATGCGCCCATATTTGATTTTTTTGAAAAACAACCCAATACCACAGTCCAATTTAGGATTGAACTGCTCTGATACCAAAAATGTAACGCCCCTCGTTACATTAGTAACCCAAGATAATAATTTAAATAAAACAAGGTAATAAAAAAAAAATCCCTTAACAAATACTGAATAAGTTCATAATATAATATTAATCCAAAATAATTGTTTATACCAATCCAATAAACAAAAATACATAATAAGTTTTAAACCAAATAACTGGGCGTCTATTACAACTCGCATAAATAAATAAATAAACGGTATTAAAAGTCCTCCTGGCATATGCCTTGACACACTAAACCAAGCTACTACTAGAACAAAATCCTCAAGCGTCTGGCTGCTCAACAGGGTTGTCCTCAGTCTCTGAAAACAACACTACTAATGAGATTTATAATCCCAATGAATAGAAATACATTTATAAAAGGTTTTCACAAAAGCGTTGTTCTCAGCCGGCGCGGTAACCGGAAAAACTAACCATGGTACCCGCTATTTTCAAAATAATTAAATAAATATTATAAACTCAAATAATGACCATAAACATTCAGCAGCACATCATAAATAAATATGTCATAACTTAATATACATATCAAATATTCTCAACATAATTATAGGTCATATGACTTTCAAACTACACATAACAATGGCGTCCCATTGCCTACCTTACTCATGAAGGTATTTCGATGTCACCTTCTCTTTAGTGACATTACACATTTCGATACCAACCATTGTACACTGGTGGTATTACTCATTTCGACATCCCAACGTGTGGCGATGTTACTTTCGATACCCCATCATGGCGGTATTTCATATTTCGACACCCCAATTCATTGGCAGTGTTACTTTCGATACCCCTATGATAGGCGGTATTGCAGCAGACAGCATTCAACATATTAACAGTTATTGAATCATGTCAATATCACAATTATCATCAAATAATACATATATAGCATGTCAATTCAACCAAATCACGAATGTATCATATAAATCATATCATCAATCTCAATAATAAATATTTAATTGACAGCAGAAATACCTTAGAAGGAAAACCCCCAAATTTATAAAATCAGGGTTTGACCAAATCAGGATTATTTTCCAAAAAACGTGTTTTTAAAGCATAACCCAAACCCCAAGACAAATTGCACCATGGAAAGGTGAGAAAAAAATATTTCTACTCACCTTTCGTAGACCTCCAAAAGCTTCAAATATTATTTAAAGCAAATCCTAGTGTTCTACCGAGAGCTCTTCATCGATGTTCTTGAATAGCTGCGGTTCAGTGCTCTTCTTTTCGTTTTATCCTCACTGCTGCGGTGTTAACACTATGTGGAAAAGGTTTTCTATGTTTAAAAGTAAAATTCATCCTTAACCCCATTTATAAAAGAAGCCTTGACGTGAAAGACTTGTACTTCACTGAAACTTCTTTCATTCTTTCAAATTAACTTAATACTTGTGGGACCCACTGGATTTTTTTTTTTTAATATAAATAAACCAATGCTTCTATCCTCTATCTTTCACGTGTTGCCCTGGAACCTTGTATCAGGCCAAGCTAATATTTTGAAAAATTGAATCATGAAACTCAATTCATTTCTCGTGGCCCATGTGCTTGTTTTTTTTTTTTTTTTTTTCAACTTTATATTTATTTTCTAATAATTAAATAATTTTATAAATTTTAGGATGTTACACGTGCCATCTGGATTGGGGGACCTTGATGGCAGGGAACCCTGTGATGACTTTAAGTCATTGTGTAACATTGTGCCTTGATCGACAATGGTGTCATACAACTGACGAATATTGTGCCTTGAGTTGGACAATATCGTATGACCATTTACAGTTTATTAAGTACCGCTGAATGTAATATCATGTAATCGCGTAATGTCATGGTGGTCATGTACTTCCAAATAAGCAATTAGGTGCTGGTCATTGTGCCTAGAGCCAATGTACCTTGAGCCTGATCAGTTCAGCTTTTATACAATGGAGTCCGGAGATTAAGGAAAGAATTAGATGATGAACATTGAAGTGTCATGCATCTCTTTTGAAAATAACAATGACTGTCGGGTATAAGACCCTATGATATACTACTTGTTTATCAGTAGGACCGTACACATGATAACTATTTATGCTTATTTGTTATTGATGTGATATACATGTTGTTATCATGCGTGAATCCATATATTGGTATCTCACCCTTACATTTTCAGATGAATTCCAAGATGTCGTTGGAACATTCGGGGATCCATTCCCTGATGTTTGAGTATGCGGAGGAGCGTGACGTACGAGAAGTCATAGTGTTTTAGTAATAAGACCAGCTATAAGATATGTCCTATTCTATTTTGAACAACAGTTAGTTAATTACTCTGGCTACTGACAGCCATGACTGTTTGTATGGCCATATGTATAAGGCCTACGTACGCTATTAAAGTATATTATTATGTATACTCCGTTTGATGTTTCTTTACCAGCGTGTTTAACTTACGTTGATGTATGGTAAGCTAAGTTAGAAGAAAAATTTTATCACGGATTTTCACAATAAGTTACATACTTAGAAATAAATTATTTTCCGAAAGTAACCAGCAAAATTAATTGAAGTTCATTTTCTGCAACGGGTAACCATGTGGTGCCCCAGAGGGGGGTGTCACATTCAAAATTGCCAGAACCACGCCAAAATCCGTCTTTAGCTCTTGGATTGTGCTCCTCTTCCTCTTCTCTCCTAAAGACTCCTCTTGTTTCTACTAGGGTTGCTAATAACTGCTCACTCCTTTTCGCTAACTACTTATATTGTACCATTTTACTGAAAAGCTCTTGGCCATAAGCTAACTCATAACTGACACTGAGGGTGAAAAGAGGTATACGTCTCTATCTTTATCATGACAACTTATTTTATTTTATTCGAATTGCATAAGCACATTAGTATTTTTTTATTTACACTCTACTAACATTCTCATGTTATAAATAATTAATAACATGCCAAACACCTTAACATTTTTCCTATTATTATTATTTTGTACAATTATACCTTATGCCAATTTTTTTTTTGGCGGTTTTACACACTCCATACCATACTCCTCTCACACTATTTTTGACCTGATTTTTTCCCCGAAAGGCATTGGCAAAAGTCTCGACAGTATATCTACCATCATTTTCATATTCTCACCGCATTCTATCAAGGAATTAGCCACCATTGAATCTCTTATGATAGATAGTAGGCTTTCTACTTGCTATCCTTCCCATTGAAAGAGAAATCTTCTCCATGTGAGATTCCATTGCCATTGAATGCCATCCCAAAAACTCATATTCGCGATCGTCTCCTCATTTTGTAAAGAAATTGAGAATAGTCTTGGGTACTTAGCCATCAGTGTAGACTCCCCTACCAATTTATCCTTCCAAAACCAGATTTTATTGCCATCCCCTAGCCTCCTCACCCACCAACCTTGTTGCATTGTTTTCCTATAAGATTCCCTCCATCAATCTACCGTCAAAATTGTACTCCATGGCCATCCATCCCTTGCTGTATTGATTTGTTGTTGTACTAAAGCTTTAATTTGTAGGTTCCAATCTACGAATGGAACACATTGTTTTTCCATAAAGTGTTGCATTCCACTGAAATCTCTACCACCATTTGAGAAACAGTGCAACATTCTTCACAATTAAATCATCTACTCCTAGTCCCCCAAATCTTTTTGGTTTTTGAATCTTTCTCATTTTATTAGGGGAAATCCCTTCCTATTACTTGCACATTGCAAGAAGAAATCCTTATGAATTTTTATTATTTGTTTTACGACCTTTTCGGGCATCTTAAAGAGACTTAAATAAAGAGTTATACAAATCTACACTCACGTTTCTCATGTATCGTCATATAAATTGTTGGACAACACATTAAAGTCTATTGTAATTCTCTTATGAAAAATTCAATTTTATTATATGCATCTCTTATGCAAATATTTGTGTTCCTTGCAGGAATAATTTACATATTATTCAATCGAATAGTCTCTTGAAGTGATCCAACTGCATCAATTTAATGGTTCACGTGACTCTTGCATATCCCTTTTAAATAAATTCCATATGGCGACCCATACTCCCATCAATGATGCTAGACCACTACTTATCAAGAAGAAAATTCAATATGAAAAATACACAACGGGTATAGACTAATAAACTACGAGACTCGAGCAAATCATGTAATTAGATTAACGATATTATATATATATATATTCAATTAGCGATCGAAAATTATTCATCACTAATCATGACTGCATTAGCGATTCAGATGTTTATTAAAAAATGATCATTGATTTTCCTTTAGCGATCGAATTTGCAATCGATAGTATCGGTCACAACATGGTTGGTCACTAATTCGGTTCCTAAATTGGCAATTATAAAAGTCAAAGTTGTTGACTTTTTTGCGACTGGTTTTGCAACTGAAATTTTGTCCAACAGCTATATATTTTACTTTAGCGACTGATAAAAATTCAATGGTTAATCACTTAAGTGATTAGAGATGGAATTAGCGACCGATGTGTTTCGATCGCTATCCTAAATCCCTAGAATACGACGCGGGACTCCTTCCCCCCATTTCACCCTCTCATTCCCATAACACTCTTCATGTCACTCTCCTCGCTTCCCTTGCACACACACCACTAAAACCGATTCAGAATTTAATAACATGTATTTTGGCATTTGATAGTGCTTTCGTGCGCTATCTATTTCGGCGTTGTCGTAAGTTATAAAAAATGATAGCGCTTCCGAAGCGCTGTCGTAGATTTCACTACAATAGCGTTTGTACTACCAAACGTTGTAATAGTCGTCACTAAAATGCACGCCATGGAAGTTGTGTTGATGTGGGTTCATAATAAAGATAGCGCGACTTTAAAGATGCGCGGCCTTAGTTACTCGTAAATGACAGCGTGTTTACTATAAAGTGTTATCATAATGTTAACTACGATAGCGTATTATTAAAGAAGCGTTATCTATTCTCCACCTTTTTTTTAAATTTTGCTGGATTTAATTCCTTTTTTTTATTAGAGACGATTTTAACCGTAATAGGTTTGGACTTCCTTATTTTAGACTTAAATAATTGTTGCCTCTGTCATGGGTTTTGACCTAGTCCTCCATGTTCTTTGTTATATTTTTTTTATTTCTTAATAAATTTTTGGTATGCTGCAAATGATGGAGACGTTTGAGGTGCCAACCTAGTTGAGATTTCCTTCCTTATAGTGATGCCTTTGCATACCAATTTTGCTTAAAAAAAAAGAGAGAGATGAGGTATTTCAATGGAGGGGCAGGAAAGCATTCTTACTCCCTTCATGTTTTATTTAGAACGGGATGAGGGGGATTTTAAAATTAATTTAGTTTAATACCCTTATAATTTTATATTTCAAAAATATAAATAAGAATATTTTAGTCAATGTATTAAAAATGCCCTTCCCTCCAAATCCCCAAATATTGAAGGGTAGCTAAAATTGAGTGAGGGTGGATTTTGTTCCTCTCCATTCCCATTCTCCCGCTCTCCTCTAAAAAATGAATCAAAGTAGAAAAAATTTATAAAAATCTCTCATTTTCCCTTCCCTTCTCTCAATTTCCCCCAATCAAACAAAAGCGAACGTCAATATCTTGACTTGATGGAATGATGGCAAAAATGCTATCAACCCCGATGCTATACCTAGCAGCACAACATGGGCTCCTTCGGTTGCCAATATCCTTTTCAAAGGTGTCAACACTTCCACTGGTCGATAGCTTTAGCGCTCAATGTAGTTGAATAACTAGCCCATGCGAATGAATAACTCTACTTAATGCCAATTGATTTTATGATAAAATCTGGCAAACTAGTCTCTGGACATTCCGTCAGCTGTTCCGCTATACTAGTTTGAAGTTGAACAAACATAATTTGAAAATGATAATTATACATAAATGCCAACAGGCGGACTCTGAATGTAGAAATTATACATACCGTACAAAGTATTAGCTCTGTACAACTGCAGATATTTAGTTTCCCCGCAAGTGCTTTGCACAATAGACACAGAAATTCCTGATATGCTTGTTGAGATTGAAGGAAAAAGGGGAGGGTAGAAGTGAAATAAGCAATGGATCAAGATATATGTATGCATTGATTCTTGATGCATTGTTTGATTTCACCTCTCTTGAATCCATGTTTCTATTTTTTGACACGATCATTATCCGTAAGCTCTGAAAAGTATGTTGGTGTGGTAATATTATGATAGTCATTTTTTTTTTATAGGATATGGCAATTAACTCCATATCCTATAAAAAAAGATGAATTGTCAATACTAGAATTTAATAAACTTTTATTTATTTTTTAAAAAATTATGGAATTACTAGCTGTTATCATGGAAAGGAGTCTACAGTAGTTCTCTTGATTGAAACAAATTCTAGTGATATGTAAAAGTGGGGGGGGGGGGGTTAGAACCACACATTCCATAATTCTATTATTTGAGCATCAAATTTTGAATAATGTACTTGATGTATTTGACTCTATTTTTTTTATACACAAATTTCAAGAGTACATTAAAAAAAACAGAGAGACACTCGTGTCCCTTTTCTTGTCGTTCACCAAAAGTTTTCAGAACCAAGAATTGAAGTATAATAGAGCGAATTCGGGTAGGTAAAGCGTGTGTTGGCCCAGTAACCAGAATGGTTCAACATAAAGGCCAGGAAAATAGGGCCAGGAAAATAGGGCGTGAAGCCCCTTTTTCGTTTAGAACGTATCCCTGATGAAGTCGCCTAAGATTATAGGTGAATGCAACCAATCAGCGCAGCTGTTTTAACTATTAAACATTTAACACTTTACAGCAGTGCCAAATGTTTGCAAGCCCGTCGTATGTAAAGTTATACCACTCTTGTACTCAAGAAAAACACAGCTTCTTGCACATCTCCAAGAAACACAATACCTCACTTCTAGAGGTATGTGACAGAATTATAGGATCGAGTAAATATCCAATTTAGTCCCTGAAATTATAGGATCGTATCAACTTAGTCCCCCACATTATCAATATTTCAAAATGATCCTTGGAATTTCAAAATGTAGCAAATGCATCCCTGATATTATTCACTTAGTTTCAAATGCATCCCTGACATTACCAACTTAATGTCATTATAGTCCATGCAAATATCAACGGAGGGACGAACCTGATTAACTTTCCGCAATTCCAGGGATCATTTTGAAATATTGATAATATGAGGGACTAAGTTGATACGACCCTACAATTTCAGGACCAAACTAGATATTTACTCGTATAGGATCAGTTTTCATATGGTGAAAAGTGGACAAATGTGAGGTGATATGTATATAAAAAATATAAGTAATTGTACTATACTCTCAATCTTGAACGGAAGATGAGAAGACTTGGATTTATGTGTTATACATTTGAATTAATAGAAGATAGGGAAAGCAGCAATCTAAAATCTCCCCATCCTATTTATATTGTCTAAGAACAAATACACTCTGAATTTAACTAATACAACAACATAAGTTTCCACCTCCACAACTAGACAACAGATGTGATCTCTGTACATATCTTGCAAACGAAGTGAAGATATTATGATCCACCAAATGACAGGTTAAGTTCGCAATGGCTTTTGGCCACAAAGGTAACAGTATACAGTGTCACTTCAAAACCTTCTTCATTACCTCCTCTAGTTTACAGCAAAGATACCAGCCTCCCTCACAAGCTGCTCCGTCAGAGCTGAGAGTTGAGCAACTCCTGTTTTTACCTCAGTGAAACAGTCAGTGTCATTGATTTCTGAATCTGTGATCAAATCGGGGTTATTACCATTATTTGGCATGATACTGATGTAGTTATCAGCTTCAACACTCAGGATAGCTTTATTCAAAAGTTGTCGGCTCATTTCTGCAAGTTTATGCAGAGCACTAGTAGCAGCTTCAACTTCAAGTTGAGCTGCCTCAAGCTGAAGCTTCTCAAGTGCCAAGTCTCCCATGCTTTTCTCACCAATTCTCTCCTGCGCCAAAGCATACAGCCTTTTAAGATCACTAGCATCTTCTGTCAAATCTTCCCTTGCTTTTTTTAACTCTTCCTCTTTTGCATCCAATCTTGCAAGAGTCATTTTAAGCTCCTCATCTTTTATTGTTAGAGCCCTCTGCGCAGCAAGAACTTCCATCTCTTTTGTTTTCAAGCTTTCTTTGGTCAACTCAAGCTCATTCTCAAGCCGCTTTTGTTGCCACCTCACTTCATTAGTAGGTTCCTCCAATAGTTGCTCGAATAGTTCATTGCCCATTTCATCTGCTGGTCTCAATAAATTAACATCCTCATCGTTAATGGAAGCAACCAGTTCGTTTGTGAGCTCAAAAATTCGTTCTACTACAGATTCAGCCTCAAAAGCCTTCAAGTTTGTATTATTTAACTTGTTCTGGATTATCTTCACATGCTCATCTTTCTCCTTTAGCATATTGGTTGCTTCAACAAGCTGTTTTTCTTTACTGTTCATAAGCATCTTAAGATCAGAGATTTCCTGGTTTACTTCTACCAGCATCTTCCTAGCATTGGAAAGTTCCAAGTCTTTCGCCTCCAACATAACCTGAAGCGAAGCCTTTTCTGATTTCAAATGCTGGATTTCTAGCTTAGCATCAACAAGCTGTGCCTCTTTGACATGAAGAACAGCACTTGTTTCTCTATATTCAGCACTTTTTTTCTCTAATTCCTCTTGAAGCAAAGACATCTCTTGGACTGCCTGCTCTAAAGAAGTTCTTTCTTTCTTTAGTTCCACTTGTAACTCTTTCATGAGCTCCTTTTCCATGGATAGATCTCGTTCAAGATCTTTGTTCCGAGCCTCTGCAACCCTAAGTTTCACTCTTTCACTCTCCACTTCTGTTTGGGCATCTTTCAAACTTTCCATGTATGACATGATGCTTATCCTTTGTTCTGCAAGTTCAGCCAGCTGCTGCTCCAACAACCGCTCTTGTTCTTCCATTTTGTTTCTAGAAGATGCCAGTGATTGCTGAGAAGAAACTAATTCAGACCTTACATCATTGAGAAGCTTCTTCACCCTTCTGAAATCTTCCAGGGTTTCATTACTCTCCTGTGTGTGCTTTGTTGCGTCCTCTCCCAGCCTCTTAAGTTCCTCCTGTGCCAACAGCCACTCCATTGCCTGCTTTTCCAACATGGCTCCTGCAACCTTCAGCTTTTCTTCTTCAAGTTTCCTTTGAGTCAGAGAAACTTGTAGTTGTTCTTCTTTCTCTTGGACAGCTCTCCGCAGTTCTTGAAGCTCAACTTCTTGTCTGGTCATAACTTCATTTGCTTCAGTCAGAAGCCGAGCCTTCTCTTTAAGTTCATAATCAACATAAGCAGCTTCTTGATTCTTCTTTTCCATATCAATCTTCATTTTCTCCACTTCCTCTTCCTTCAAAGTTAGTGCAGTTCGGACAGCAGCAATCTCTTGATCCCGTTCCCTAAGCTGAAGCTTCAGTTCTTCCATCTGGCTGGCTTGAGAAACCAAGTTAAGACTAGCCTCCTTCATCTCCTCTTCCAGTTTCTCATACTTGGAGCGAGCAGCCGCAATTTCCAACTCTCGGCGCTCCAATTCCTCCTTTGTAAGGTTCAATTTACTATTCTCCAACAAAACCATCCTCTCTACTTCCTGCAGATGTTCTTCTCTCTTCTTCAGAGCCACAATCGCGGCCTGCAGGTCTGACTCCAGAACTCGAAGATTGAACCCTATCTGAACCGCCTGATCAGGAAAAGATTCCCCTCCTCCAGTCACCATCTGATGTTCCAGCTTCTGCGTCTGCTCAAACAATCTCTCCAGAAGGATTCTCGCAGATTCGGCTGCTCCATAGTCATTAATGCTGGGCCTATTGTCATTCAATACCGATTTAACAGTCTTCCATGGATCACCTTTTCCTTTCCTAACTCTGGTTGACACAAAATCTATTCGGCTATGTATATGATGCTTCCTATTGAACCTAAGAGTGCACAACAACTGCATAGAACGCAAAACCATTATAGATCATAGATCATCATTCATATTCAAAACTCATGAACCATTAATTTTGATTAGTCATGATTCATTAATCAAATTATAGAAACCGAAATCACAATCCATAACAGAGAAGGTTTTGTATGGACACGGTGCCTTTTGCGCACAACCAATCAAATGCTTAATAGTCACTAAAATAACCATTCGAAACCACAACAAAGCCTGACTAAAATTGTTTTAAAGATATTTTAAGATTTTGATTGGTTGTACCAATTATCAGGTGTGCATACAAGATTTACTCTCCATAATAACAATAATAATATTTAGTTGCAGATTAGATACTACTATATATATATATATATTTTAAATAAATAAAGAAATCGATACTACAACTTAAGCTGATGGTATCGGCATAAAACTTATAAAGAGATTGTTAAATAGAAGTAAATGATGCAAATAGAGAAAGGAACCTGAGAGTAGCATGGAGAACGAAGATACGCGGAAAAAGCCATAGGAACGGAGTGCATTGCCGTTAATCGCCGATGGAAGAAGGGGCTATCAGCAATTGCGCCCAAAGGTTCGACCACGCCGCGAAAACGACCATCGTTTCAATTCCTTCAAGAGAGAGAGAGAGAAACTAAACATGAGTGGAAGCTTGAATATGGAGAAAAAGAATTGGATTGGACTTAATGGAGGGAAAAAAAAGTATTAATATTAACAATTAATCTGACAAAGAGACGCGTAGCCGAACTTGCGCCGCTTAATGATAAATACCGAGTACTTTTAAATTCTTATTTTCCATCCTTATACATATTTTTAATTGCACTTTTGATCCTCCATCATTCATTATATATGATTTTGATCTTTATAATTTTTTTATATACATTTGATCCCTAATTTTTAAATGTTACAAATTTGGTCCTTCTATTCAAAGTTTGTCAATTTTTTCAATGATTAACATAAAGGAAACCTTTGGTTAAAGTTCTTCCTCATCTGGCTTTCTAATTTAACATGATTCAATGATTCTTTTATGCTATTTATTGGTTTTGTCCTCCTTTACGGGACCTTTTTTTAATTTCACCACAAATCCTTTACCATAGAAACTCAACTAGAGGTTCTATGCTCGTTGAGCAATTGTTCCTTCATGTTAATCATTGAAAAATTGATGGACATTGGATGGAAAGATTGAATTTACAACATTGAAAAAATAGAGGAATCAACTGTGTACCAAAAAAACTTTAGGGACCAAAATCGCACATGGCCAATAGTAGGGGACTAAAAGTGTAATTAAGGGTTAAATATGTTTTTGGTCCCTGTAAAATAGCGACAATTCGTTTTTATTCCTTCATTTTCAAAAAGTCATTTTTTTTGTCCCATAATTTTCAAAATAACTCAATTTTGGTCCCTAACGTTACCTTAATTTTCAAAATAGGGACCAAATATGAGGTATTTTGAAAATTGAAGAACGAAAAAAGGATATTTTAAAAATTAGGGACTAAAAAATGACGTTTTGAAAATGAGAAACTAAAAACGAATTTTAAGTATTTTACTGGGACCAAATACATATTTAAATAGGTGAGAACTATTTGATAGGTGAGTAAAATTTATTTATAACACTATCCTTTACAAGTTTATCTGTAAATTTTTTATCCTTAATAAACTATATTTATAATTATATTTTTTATATTACTTTAAATTATTAAATGAATAATTGATAATGATAATTTAATAAACAAAAATAAGACACTAAGGTGGGAAATTATTTTTTATAATAGTATGGATAAATAATACCAATTCTCTCTATTGTGTTAAGTTTTAGGCAAAATAGGTTGATTGGTCCTATACGTTTATTTCAATTTTCACATCGGTCCCATAAGTTTTTTATTTTCAAATTAGTCCTACACATTATATTTCGTTTCCACATTAGTATTTTCCGTCAATTTTGACCTAACGTTGTTAGTCTTGAGCTGACATGGCTATGATATTAAAGCTACACGTGGCTCTTGATTTGACGCCGTACGGTCAAAACTGACGGAAAAGACTAACATGGAAACGAAACATAACATGTAGGACCAATTTGAGAAAAATAAAACTTATGGGACCGATGTAAAAATTTAAATAAACGTATAGGACCAATCAACTTATTTTGCCTAAGTTTTATTGTTTGGGTTTATGACACATTGAATTAGAAGAAATCTACCATTATAATTAGGATGTGATTTGTATATATTAAAAAATAATTATTGTAAAATTCTTAATTATAAATTGAGGTAGGTAGGAGTGATATATAATAGATAATTAATTTAAATAAATTATTTAATAAAGGGCATTTCTGAAAAATAAGAAAAAAGTTATTGCATTATATGATTATTTAATAAGTTTATGATATGGTTATTTAATTTAAAACCCAAATTATATAATAACTGCATTATATGATTATTTGTTATTCACATAGAATAATTATAAGTTATATATTCTTTTGATTAAATTTCACAAAAAAAAAGTATTGAAGAAGAATAGTATAAGGATTAAATATGTTTTGGGTCTTTGTAAATAGCGAAAATTAGTCCCTCATTATCAAAACATCCTTTTTTGGTCCTTTAATTTTCAAAATAGCTAACTTTGGACGCTATTTTTAAAATTGAACTAACGTTAGAGATAAAAAAAATGAGCTATTTTAAAAATTAAGGGATCAAAAAAGGACTTTTAAAAAATAAGGGACTAAAAACGAATTTTTGCTATTTAACCCTTTTATTTATTAAGATATTGAATGCATTAATTATTATAGAGTTTAATTGTTATGTCTGACAGTCTAACAATCAATCACCAATCATGATATGAATGACTTTTAAGGTAGTTAGGTTAAGAGTAATAAAACTTTACTGACGTGACAATTTATAATTGGTTGTATGTGTAAAATAGTTTTACACTGTCAATATATAGCAATTAAACTCATTTTTATATTTGATAAATTTTTTTAGAGCTAACCTTTCTTTTCAAAGTATTCTTTCACTGCTAATAGAGGTTGACACATTTGGTCAAGTTTTCTGCTCACATTTATTGTAATTTGGGTTCGATTCTCAAATTTATCTTATTAATTAATAATATGTAAATATCACTATAAATATTCGTCCAGATTGGTGGTCTTTCTTGATAAAGCGCATCAGCACGTGTCTTTCCTTAATCTACAGGTTCGTAAATCAAAAGAAATCTATGCTTTCACTATTTAATAATTTTCTTATTTAGTATTATTAGATTTTATCTTAAAACCAGCTAAACTTATGTTCAATAGGGTATGACACCTACCAAATTACACCTCAGTGTTATGAGGAATGGTAAAATAATTTTATAGAGAAAAAAACGTAACAAAAATCATAAATACCAAGTTAACAACCGCAGCAGTATTCTCAGACTTGTATAGAATTTTTTAGGGAAAATCATTTGGAAAGTAATTAAGTTCGCAATTTAACAGAAGTGGAGTGGAATAGAGTTAGGGTAGAGATTAATTCTTTGTTTTGTGTATGAAAAAGCCACTTAAATATGCTTTTCTCAAATCATTTAGGAAATAAAAACTATTGTTTTTATGCTAAACGACAAAGGATTTCCGGAAAAAAAAATATAAATGCTTTTCTTAAACTAAATTAAAACAAGTAAATACTCAATTTGATCCCTAAAATTATATGATCATATTAATTTAGTCCCCCACATTATTAATATTCCAAAATGATCCCTGAAATTGCAGAAAGTTAATCAGATTCGTCCTTTTATTGATATTTGCTGGACTGGTAATGTGTCAGAGATACATTTGCTAATAGATCCAAATAGAAAGATAAACCCGATTAATATTTTGGAATTACAAGGATCATTTTAAAATATTAATACTATGAAAAATTAAATTGATACGATCCTACAATTTTAAGGATTAAATTAAGTATTTATTAAAATCACAATCACGTAGTGGGCCAAATAATTTCCAGTAAAAAAAACTATTGATGGAGATATAACATGGAGTGCTGGTGTGACTGCGAGTGGGGGTGAGAATAGGTTAGGCCTAGTTAGGCCCTGGCAAGCCTAAGCCTGTCCTGCGTTTCAATCTTAAGGCCTGAGCTTGACCTATAGCCTGATATATGCCAATTTTTAAGGCTTGGCCTGACATACTTCAAAGCCTGGCCAGGCTTCCAAGCCTATTTAAAAGCCTGTTTTTCAACAAGACCTTTAAATATGCCTCCACCTATAAATAGGTTATAGATCTTCACTTGTAAATAGGCTTGTAAGCCTCTAATGATAAAGAATTTGGTAGGCCTATACTGATAAATAGGCCGTTAGGCCTTCACAAATAAATATGCAAATAGATCTATACATTTTAATGCGTCAATAGACTTTTACTTTCAAATGCTATAAATATTATAAATAATATATATATATATATATATATATATATATATATATATATATATATATTATAGTATTATATATTAAATTATATATTATATATATGTGTATGTATGTTAAATAGGCCGACCTGATAGGCCTAATAGGTTTTTTTTAAAGCCTTAGCCTGACCTCTTAGCTATATAGTTTTTTAAAAAGCCTTGACCTGGCTTTTTTGTTAAATAGACTAGGTCAGACTAGTTCTTAAATAAGTTAGGCCATAGATCCCCGACGAACAACCTGACCTATTCTGTGAAACCCTCAAAACCCGTGCCACTTTTTGTAACCCAAAACATACATTAAAACGATAAATAAAATTTGATGGTTTTACTTTCGAAAAACGATTCCTTTATTTTCATTCAGTCCTAAAAATCGTGATAAAATTTTTTCTTATTTATTACTCATGAAATTATCACTCCAAAAAGAACAGAAATACTCATATATAACAATATATATATACATCAACGAAAGCTATGGACAACACGTCCCTTTACAAAAGAAAGATAAGAGATAAACTTCTAAAAAGCTATAAACTAAGCAGCGACAGTCTGGAACCATATCTCTAAAACCTATGGCCATCAGTAGCAGCTAACAGACTACTCAAAAACCGCTGCCTCAAAAGAAAGTCTACACCCTAAGCTGGTCCAACTAATGGAAGCCATTGGACAATCCTCCAGAGGAAGGTCCAATGCTAGAACCAGGAGAAGAACCCTGGGAACCTACGTTCCCGTTCTCCTGTGGATGAGGCTCGGGAGCATCCAAAGGATGATACTCCAGGTCCTCCTGAGGATCCTCCTCAGGGTCTTCCTCCTCCTCCTCTACATCCTCCACTACATGCTCGCCCGCTACCAAAACAAAAGGCGGGGGAGGTGTCTGTGGTGGCTGCTGCTGCGAGGATTGTGCAGCGGGGGCGAAATGCTCGATCACTCCCTGCTGCATAAGGGCCTGCAGCATCATCCCAATGGGAGGTAGAGGTACCTGGACGGTCTCCACAATGCGAGTACTCTTGCGAGGTCCCGTCTCCGTCGTCCCGCTCACGGTGCAGACTGGTCCTGTATATGCTGCGCTCCCCACTCCCGGGTGAATAACCCACGCAGCTGGGTCAGTCCTCCGATCAAAAATCAGGGCGCGCATCCCCGAGTGCCCGAGATGGTCTGGCATCGGCTCCATCTGTAAACAGGATATAATATATATACCAAAAGGACAAACCAGTCCAGAAAACATGCAAGGGTGAGAAACCAATATATGAATCCAAAAACGACAACTATATGCCCAATCCAAACAGCAGATTCATATAATGTAACTCACTCAAATCATCATACATCACATAGTACAGCATGTAAAATCAAGTACTAACAGCAGTAAAGGCACAAGGGCTTCGTACCCCACAATCAACGTTATTCTCTAAACGTATGCATGGCACTTCCATATATCTCAACTAATATTCAAACTAGATTTCCGGAAATCCCATCACCATAAACACGAGTTGATCAGACTCAACGTTATTGCCTCGCAGGGTACAATAACAAACGCCAGAATCAACATTCGGCCAAACGTGAGCACATAACCTTCCAAGAAATAATACATGGACGCGCATGTCAGTGGTACTCACGATGTATAAGTCATACTATATTGTCCTCTTCACTGGGCACAATACGCTCTCCCTGGCTCGTATGACATCATTGTCCATCAAGGCACAATGTTACATAATGACATTAAGTCATCTCAAATTCCCCTTGCCTATCAAGGTCCCCCGTTTCACGGCACGTCTGCCCAACACACAAAATGCATGAGAAACTATCTAGTTTCCGATAATTGATCTTTGTCGCATCAATATTTCCTCGTTGTAGCATCAACGCTACCAACCACCATAATGTCTTAGACTCTTTGAGTCTCAAAAACATTTTCTCAAAACAGGACACTTAGTCCAAAAACAACTCAAATCCCAAACATCCCTAACCGATGCACCAGTCTAGGACATTGGATTCAAGATCATAAAAACATCCTCAAGCTTATAGTACCACAAAGCTCGTCCCTAAGCCGATTGGACCACAAACTAACACGGATCCTTGATCCACGTGTTCTGCAGAACCCTAGAACCCCGACGTCTAGGTTTCTAATTTCTAAGCTTTAAAACCACTTTTCTTGAAAACTCGGAAACCAAAAACCCAAATCTCCGATACTTACACAAAGTCGTCGGGATCGGTTTTCTATAAAACAAAACTTGGTCTAAAGACCATTTCTTTTTCTTTCGTTGTTTTTCGGTGAAATACGAACCTAAAAAAAGCTTTCAAAACCCCTTTTTCTTGAATAAACTCAATATAACTTTGAAAACCACATTTCTTAAAATACTTTTTCTCAACAGGTCAACTTTATCAATTTGGGACAATTGAAGGTTTCTAATGCCCTATTTACTTGAAACTTCGATTTTTCATTATTAAAATACATTTCAGACTTTTAAAGCGTTTAAGTTACACGATGTCGGATCCTAATCAAAATTAGGTCCTCTAATGCCTTAAATCCCACAGCAGGGCACAAGTTACATCCATATAATCATTCAGCAGTTATAGCATGCATTCAACTATATCAGCAGTTATATCATACATACTCAAATCAACAACAGCAAACCAAGCATTCAACCAACAATCAGATACAAAATATTTAAATACAATACAAACATCGATGCAGCACATAGCTGTTGGAGATGGAGTTCCTCAGGTTTATCCCCTTACCTCTTGTAGTTTCCAGCTAAGTTATGAACACCAGATCAACTTGATCACCGGCCCAGAACGCTGCCGATCGCTACATACACATAAACCATAACGGCACTAACTCACAAAACAAAGATTTCTCCTAATGCACCACCCCTTGGGTTCGGCCCTATTACACTAAAAATAGCTAGGGCGCTCCAAAATTTCTCATTTCTTGGATAACACCCTAACTAAATGTGACAGCCCTAGATATCAGTTCAAAACATCAAAAACCAACCAAAACCCTACCCTACACACATAGGGGGGTTTCGGCCTCATAAAAGAAAATATAGCTAGGGAGATTTCTTGGCTCTAAGCTCTTGGACCATACAAGTATGTCATGAACCTAGGCCATAGAAATTGGTTTGGTACAGATACGATTTTCCTACAATTTTTCATGAATTTTTGAAGGTTTTAGGGACAAAACCCTAACACCTTTGATCATGAAACTTTGAGGAGAGAAAGAAGAGATTGAGAGAGATAGAGATGGTATACTACCTCCTAGGATGCTCTACTCCAAGGTTGATGAAGATTGCTTCAAGAAAATCCAAGCTTGAAGCCTTCAAAAATGGAGATTTTATGAAATGAAAAGAGAAAGGAGAGAAAGAAAGAAGATAGAGTTTGAGAGAAAGGGGGCTGCCGAAAAAGTGGGGAAGATAAGGGTGAGAAGATAGATATTTATGGGTTTTAAGGTTTTAATAATAGAAAAAGGTGATTAGTAATAAAAATTAACCAAGGGCAATTTGGTCAATTCACGTCCCGATATTTGAAATCATTACGACACTGGTATGAGTCCTTAAATAACTTGATACAATTCTGGCATGAAAAACATTTGATCGTGGGTCTCGAAAAACCCTAAGATAGCTCGAAACGTCTCCCCGATCGATTATCGGCCCGAATATAAAATATTATTTATATTTTGGGCATCAGGATACATTTTAGGAAAAAAAGAGAGGATCGAATTCTAAGACTAATGGTCTCGTCCGTTAGTCAAGATCAGGTCATGATAGTAGAAAAACACTATCATCTGAAAAAACATAGATCGGGTTTTGTTTGAGTTTTCGGCTCAAAACTTAACCGTAAGCTCCTACGAATGTATGAAATAAGAATATGATTTTAGTTTTTCCAAAATCATTTTCTATAACACAGATAAAAATATAAACTCATTAATTGAGTTTATCATCTTTAGAAAGCACGAAAAATCGGGGTGTGACATTACTATCCCCCTTAAAATAATTTCGTCCTCGAAATTACATACCTGTGAACAGATAAGGATATTGCTCTCTGATCTTGTTCTCAGTTTCCCAAGTTGTTTCTCCAGTTGTATCATCCCAAATAACCTTGACTAAAGAGATTTGTTTTCCCCTCAGTTATCTGACTCTCTTGTCCTCGATCCTTACAGGTGTAGTCTCATAAGACAGATTCTCTTTCAAGGATACTCGATCAGGCTCAATTACATGAGATGGATCAGGAATATACTTCCTTAATTGTGAAACATGAAAAACATTGTGTAGATTTGAAAGAAAAGGAGGTAAAGCAATTTGGTACGCTACTGGGCCAATACGCCGAAGAATTTGGTATGGTCCAATGAATTTAGGAGTGAGTTTTCTGGATTTCATTACCCAACCTACCCCAGTCGTCGGATTGACTCTCAGAAACACATGATCGCCTTCTTGAAATTCGAGAGGTCGTCTTCGCTTATCCGAGTAACTCTTCTGCCTGCTCTGAGATGTCCTCATCCTTTCACGAATCTGTTTGACTTTATCAGTCGTCTGTTGCACAACCTCGGGTCCTAGAATTGTACTCTCCCCATCATGATACCAACAAAGAGGAGTTTGACATTTCCTCCCATATAGAGCCTCATAGGATGCCATTCCTACGCTTGAGTGATAACTGTTATTATACGTGAATTCAATCAGAGGTAACAGTTCGTCCCAACTTCCTCGGTTATCCAACACGCAAGCTCTTAGCAAATCCTCTAACGATTGAATCGTTCTTTCTGTTTGTCCATCCGTCTGAGGATGGTATGCTGAACTTAGGAGTAACTTGGTTCCCAAAGCTTGGTGCAAGCTTTCCCAAAAACGCGATGTAAACTTCGAGTCTCAATCCGAAATAATACTTGAGGGTATTCCATGCAATCTAATCACTTCTCTTATATACACCTCAATCAGTTTCGCTACTGTGTAGTTTGTTTTGACAAGTAAGAAATGTGCCGATTTCGTCAACCTATCCACGATTACCCAAATCGAATCAAAATTCCTCGATGTTCAGGGTAAACTTACCACGAAATCCATAGAGATACTCTCCCATTTCCACTCCGGTACATCTAGGGATTGCAACATCCCTCCAGGTCTCTGATGCTCTATTTTTGCCTTCTGACAAGTTAGACACGATGCAACGTATTCTGCAACTTGTTTCTTCATGGCTGGCCACCAGAATCTTTGTTTCATATCCTGATACATCTTGGTTGCACCAGGATGAATGCTTAATCCACTCTTGTGGGATTCTTATAGAATCATCTTTCTCATCTCAGGGTTGTTGGGTACACAGACTCGTCCATTACACTTTAGAATCCCGTCTGTTCCCAAGCTAAATTCATTAGCTCTCCCTTGTTCCACCAACATCTTTTTCTCTTGAAGAGACTCATCAGAAGCTTGTTGTTCACATATCTCTTCCATTAATCCATTGGAGATCTTAAGCATTCCAAAGCTTAGTTTCTTAAGACTTATCTCCAATCCCAAATTTAGATCACGGAACTCCTCAATCAGTTTCAATTCTCGCACCATCATAGTTGAAATATGAATGGCTTTTCGGCTCAAAGCATCTGCCATGACGTTCGCCTTCCCTGGATAGTATTGCAACGTGAAGTCATAATCCTTTAAAAACTCCATCCATCGTCTTTGCCTCATATTGAGCTCCTTCTGATCGAACAGATATTTTAAACTCTTGTGGTCACTAAAGACGTTGAACTTTGCACCGTACAAATGATGTCTCCATATCTTTAGTGCAAAAACAACTGCAGCTAATTCTAGGTCATGTGTGGGATAATTCTTTTCATGAATCTTTAACTCCCGTGATGCGTAAGCCACTACCTTACGGTGTTGCATCAACACACAACCTAGACCTTGATGTGAAGCATCACAGTATACTTCATAAGGTTCACTCGGTTCTAGAAGTATCAACACTGGTGAAGTCGTCAAAAGCTCCTTAATCTTTTGGAAACTTTCTTCACACTGATCAGTCCAAACAAAAGGTTGATCTTTCCTCGTCAGTTGATTCAATGGTGACACAATCTTGGAAAATCCTTCAATAAACCTCCGGTAGTAACCGGCTAATCCAACAAAACTTCTTATCTCGGTTACAGTCTTTGGCTTTTCCCAAGAAAGTACAACTTCTACTTTAGCAGGGTCCACAGCAATTCCTTGTTTTGTGATAACATGACCCAAAAATCCGACTTCTTCAAGCCAAAACTCACACTTAGAAAGTTTCGCATACAACATCTTGTCGTAAATGCTCCTTGTGTTCCTCACGATTCTTAGAATAAACCAGAATATTGTCGATGAACACTACAACAAACTTGTCAAGAAACGGACGAAAAATCCTATTCATGTAGTCCATGAAAACAGTATGCGTTCGTCACTCCAAAAGGCATCACGAGATACTCGTAATGTCCGTAACGAGCTCTAAAAGCGGTCTTTGGTATGTCCTCCGTTTTCACTCGAATCTGGTGGTATCCCGACCTTAAGTCGATCTTTGAGAAAACAACGGCTCCTCGCAGTTAATCCATCAAGTCATCAATCCTAGGTTACGGATACTTGTTCTTGATCGTAACTTTGTTCAGCTGACGAAAGTCCACGCAAAGTCTCGAGCCTCCGTCTTTCTTTCTCACTAAGAGAACTGGCGCTCCCCATGGCGAAACGCTTGGTCTAATGAACTGCTTCAACAACAGGTCCTCAACTTGTGTTTTCAACTCAACAAGATCAGTAGGTGACATTCGATATGCAGCAATCGATATCGGTCCAGTCCCTGGAATCATATCGATGGAGAATTCTATGTCCCTCACAGGCGGCAAACCTGGAACATCATCCGGAAACACCTCAGGAAAATCCCTCGCAACAGGCATCTGACTCAATTCGATCTTCCCCTCGACTTCTAAGTTGGACAAAAGCACGTATTTCGGATTTCCTTCTTTCTAAGAAGTTCAAACGTGGTTGGCGGTTAAAAATCCAGAAATCTCAGTACTAGGAAAAACTAGAGTTTTATGTGCACAATCTAATAGGATCTGGTTGGAAGGTAACCAATCCATGCCCAAAATTACATCTAATTGTATTAAAGGCAAGCATATTAGGTCAACAAGAAAATGTCTATCCTGAATAACAATAGGACAGTTCAGACATATAGAATTCATAATAACAGGTTCAGCAGTTGGTGTAGAAACAATTAAATCAAACGACAAGGAAGAAACAGATAGCTCCAAACTTTTCACACAATCCATGGAAATGAATGAATGGGTTGCACCTGAATCAAAGAGAACTAATAAGAGATTACCGTCTATGTGGCATACACCCTGTATCAGATCTTCGGAGTTCGAAGCCTCAGCACCACTTAGGGTGTAAACTCTTCCCCTAGCCGTCGGTCGTTTGGATCCACCATTTTTGTCCGCAGCTTGGACTGGATTCTGTACTTTACAATTCTTGGCAAAATGCCCTGGTTGTCCACAACGGTAGCAATGGTCATTCCTCACGGTACAGTTGTTCGCCAAATGCGAAGGATCCCCGCACTTGAAACACTTCCTCTCTTGATTCAGACTTCACTGACCTCCACTACTCGACGCACGAGCAACAGGTCGGTAAGGTTGCTTCTGGAAGTTCCTAGGGGGTCGAGAATATGGTTTCTTCTGACTTTGTTTCCCTCTCTGGTTCTGATATTGACCCTTGAATCGGAAAGGTCCTCCGACGTTTCCTCTATTGTCTCTCCCACGCTTCATCAGCTCTATTTGTCTACTCTTCTCAACGAGCGCTTGGAAATTCCTGATTTCTTGCGGCAACACCGATTCTTTGATCTCATACCGCAGTCCTCTCTCGAAAGCTTCGCATTTCCAATCTTCCTCAGGATTATTCTGAAAAAATTGGAAGTACTTGGCCAACGACTCAAACTTAGCCGCGTATTCCCCGACTGACATGTCTCTTTGTTGTAGTCGCAAGAATTCCTGTTCCTTCTCTGCTCTTGCACTTTGAGGGAAATACTTTCCCAAGAAACGATCCTTGAAAAGTTCCCACGAAGTCACGTCATGATTGGCCTCTAACAGTTGCTTTGTTCCCTTCCACAAATATTCCACATCTCCTATCAGTAGGGATGTGGCATATGGTACCTTCACTTCTTCCAGACTATGTACCAATTCAAAAATTTTCTCGATTTCATGAATCCACAGATTAGCTTTCTCAGGATCCACATCGCCAGAAAATTGTGGCGGATTCTGACGCCTGAAAGTAGTCAAGCTTCGGCCTTCAGCGGCCTGGTCAGCACGAAGTTGTTCTTGAGCATTGTGGGCGTTCATGGTTGCAGTCTGGACAGCAATAGCCATAGCCATGTTTGCCATTGCCTGAGCAGCAAAATCCATTCCAGTTGCTCCCGTAACATCCTCAGCTTGGACACCAGCTCCCCTACCGCGACCACGTCCACGGCCACATCCACGTCCACGTCCACGTCCTGCTTCCGCTCCAAATTCTAGTTCCATATCTGACCTACAAGGCCCAAAGTCATTCAAATAGCAACCAGAAATTTAAAGCAAATAAGCAGTTATAAGCATGCATTATTTCCAAGAAGGAAATAAAAAAAAAGAACAAGAAACCAGTTACTCGCCAGGCGACCGTACCCTCGCGACGCGAGATAGAGGGTCAGCCCGAGTAGTAACATCCCAACTCTCGGCATCGCGACGCGAGACATATTCTCGCCACGCGACCCAGAGAGTCTGCCTGAGGAGCAAGGAACAGCTCCTCGGGCTCGCGACGCGAAAATCATATCGCCTTGCGATCCAGGAAGCCTGTTTGAGAAGCAAAACACAACCTCTCTGCATCGCGGCCCCAAACACAAGCTCGCCTCGCTATACAGAGAACATGCCTGAGAAGCAAAACACGACTCCTCTGCCTCGCGACGCGAAATCCTGTTCGCCTCGCAATAGAGAGAATCTGCCTGAGAAGCAAAACACAACTTCTCGGGCTCGCGACGCGAAATACTAGCTCGCCTCGCAATACAGAGATCACACAACATCAACACAACAGACCTATTCCCCAAAGATTCCCGAAAGACTCGACCAGCTCTGATACCATTTGTAACGGCCCGGACTGCTTTAAGGATTGCCGACTGTCCCCACAAACCAACACGGGTCTCTTCAGCGTGCTTTGTCCTCACTCACACGCTTCCTAGGAAAACTTCCCAGGAGGTCGCCCATCCCAGAATTATTCCAAGTCAAGCACGCTTAACTTTGGAGTTCTTAAGTGATGGGCTACCGAAAAGAAGATGCATCTTGTTAGTATAGGTAGTACCAATCAATTCTTATAAGCCTTCCTTCAACTGTACAGTCCCATACCTGCACAACCTCAGGATCCCTCTCATTTCGGTGTGAATTCGGTTCATTCATGTATCCCTCCGCCTAGAAGCCTGCCAGGAGCCGCTCCTTGTCCGTGCCTCATGCACCGGCGATCACTCCCCGCCCTCGTCAGCCCCGGGTGTTACATGCGCACCAGCTTCCGCTTGGTTCGTCCCCGAACCACACCGTACTGAGAAAGGTCCGCTCTAATACCATTTATGTGACACCCTCAAAACCCGTGCCACTTTTTGTAACCCAAAACATACATTAAAACGATAAATAAAATTTGCTGGTTTTACTTTCGGAAAACGATTCCTTTATTTTCATTCAGTCCTAAAAATCGTGATAAATTTTTTTCTTATTTATTACTCATGAAATTACCACTCCAAAAAGAACAGAAATACTCATATATAACAGTATATATATACATCAACGAAAGCTATGGACAACACGTCGCTTTACAAAAGAAAGATAAGAGATAAACTTCTAAAAAGCTATAAACTAGGCAGCGACAGTCTGGAACCATATCTCTGAAACCTATGGCCATCAGTAGCCGTTAACAGACTACTCAAAAACCGCTGCCTCAAAAGAAGTCTACACCCTAAGCTGGTCCAACTAATGGAAGCCATTGGACAATCCTCCAGAGGAATGTCCAATGCCAGAACCAGGAGAAGAACCCTGGGAACCTACGTTCCCGTTCTCCTGTGGATGAGGCTCGGGAGCATCCAAATGATGATACTCCGGGTCCTTCTAAGGATCCTCCTCAGGGTCTTCCTCCTCCTCCTCTACATCCTCCACTACATGCTCGCCCGCTACCAAAACAAAAGGCGGGGGAGGTGTTTGTGGTGGCTGCTGCTGCGGGGACTGTGCAGCGGGGGCGAAATGCTCAATCACTCCCTGCTGCATAAGGGCCTGCAGCATCATCCCAATGGGAGGTAGAGGTACCTGGACGGTCTCCACAGTGCGAGTACTCTTGCGAGGTCCCGTCTCTGTCGTCCCGCTCACGGTGCAGACTGGTCCTGTATATGCTGCGCTCCCCACTCCCGGGTGAATAACCCACGCAGCTGGGTCAGTCCTCCGATCAAAAACTAGGGCGTGCATCCCCGAGTGCGCGAGATGGTCTGGCATCGGCTCCATCTGTAAACAGGATATAATATATATACCAAAAGAACAAACCAGTCCAGAAAACATGCAAGGGTGAGAAACCAATATATGAATCCAAAAACGACAACTATATGCCCAATCCAAACAGCAGATTCATATAATGTAACTCACTCAAATCATCATACATCACATAGTACAACATGTAAAATCAAGTACTAACAGCAGTAAATGCATAAGGGCTTCGTACCCCACAATCAACGTTATTCTCTAAACGTATGCATGACACTTCCATATATCTCAACTAATAATCAAACTAGATTTCCGGAAATCCCATCACCATAAACACGAGTTGATCAGACTCAACGTTATTGCCCCGCAGGATACAATAACAAACGCCAAAATCAACATTCGGCCAAACGTGAGCACGTAACCTTCCAGGAAATAATACATGGACGCGCATGTCAGTGGTACTCACGATGTATAAGTCATACTATATTGTCCTCTTCACTGGGCACAATACGCTCTCCCTGGCTCGTATGACATCATTGTCCATCAAGGCACAATGTTACATAATGACATTAAGTCATCTCAGGTTCCCCTTTTCACGGCACGTCTGCATAACACACAAAATGCATGAGAAACTATCTAGTTTCCGATAATTGATCTTTGTCGTAGCAATATTTCCTCGTTGTAGCATCAACGCTAACAACCACCATAATGTCTTAGACTCTTTAAGTCTCAAAAACATTTTCTCAAAATAGGACACTTAGTCTAAAAACAACTCAAATCCCAAACATCCCTAACCGATGCACCAGTCTAGGACATTGGATTCAAGATCATAAAAACATTCTCAAGCTTACAGGACCACAAAGCTCGTCCCTAAGCCGACAGGACCACAAATTGACACGGATCCTTGATCCACGTGTTCTGCAGAACCCTAGAACCCCGACGTCTCGGTTTCTAGTTTCTAATCTTTAAAACCACTTTTCTTGAAAACTCGGAAACCAAAAACCCAAATCTCCGATACTTACACAAAGTCATCGGGATCGGTTTTCTATAAAACAAAACTTGGTCTAAAGACCATTTCTTTTTCTTTCGTTGTTTTTCGGTGAAATACGAACTTAAAAGAAAGCTTTCAAAACCCCCTTTTTCTTGAATAAACTCAATATAACTTTGAAAACCACATTTCTTAAAAACTTTTTCTCAACAGGTCAACTTTATCAATTTGGGACAATTGAAGGTTTCTAATGCCCTATTTACTTGAAACTTCGATTTTTCATTATTAAAATACATTTCAGACTTTTAAAGATTTTAAGTTACACGATGTCGGATCCTAATCAAAAGTAGGTCCTCTAATGCCTTAAATCTCACAGCAAAGCACACGTTACATCCATATAATCATTCAGCAGTTATAGCATGCATTCAACTATATCAGCAGTTATATCATACATACTCAAATCAACAGCAGCAAACCAAGCAATCAACCAACAATCAGATACAGAGTATTTAAATACAATACAAACACCGATGCAGCACATAGCTGTCAGAAATGGAGTTCCTCAGGTTAATTTATCCCCTTACCTCTTGTAGTTTCCAGCTAAGTTATGAACACCAGATCAACTTGATCACCGGCCCAGCACGCTGCCGATCACTACATACACACAAACCATAACGGCATTAACTCACAAAACAAAGATTTGTCCTAATGCACCACCCCTAGGGTTCGGCCCTATTACACTAAAAATAGCTAGGGAGCTCCAAAATTTCTCATTTCTTGGATAACACCCTAACTAAATGTGACAGCCCTAGAAATCAGTTCAAAACATCAAAAACCAACCAAAACCCTACCCTACACACATAGGGGGGTTTCGGCCTCCTAAAAGAAAATATAGCTAGGGAGATTTCTTGGCTCTAAGCTCTTGGACCATACAAGTATGTCATGAACCTAGGCCATAGAAATTGGTTTGGTACAGATACGATTTTCCTACAATTTTTCATGAATTTTTGAAGGTTTTAGGGACAAAACCCTAACACCTTTGATCATGAAACTTTGAGGAGAGAAAGAAGAGATTGAGAGAGATAGAGATGGTATATTACCTCCTAGGATGCTCTACTCCAAGGTTGATGAAGATTGCTTCAAGAAAATCCAAGCTTGAAGCCTTCAAAAATGGAGATTTTATGAAATGAAAAGAGAAAGGAGAGAAAGAAAGAAGATAGAGTTTGAGAGAAAGGGGACTGCCGAAAAAGTATGTCACGATAAAGGTGATTAGTAATAAAAATTAACCAAGGGCAATTTGGTCAATTCACGTCCCGATATTTGAATTCATTACGACATTGGTATGAGTCCTCAAATAACTTGATACAATTCTGGCATAAAAAACATCTGATCGTGGGTCTCGAAAAACCCTAAGATAACTCGAAACGTCTCCCCGATCGATTATCGGCCCGAATATAAAATATTATTTATATTTTAAACATCAGGACACATTTTAGGAAAAAGATAGAGGATCGAATTCTAAGACTAATGGTCTCGTTCCGTAGTCAAGATTAGGTCATGATAGTAGAAAAATACTATCATCTGAAAAAACATAGATCAGATTTTGTTTGAGTTTTCGGCTCAAAACTTAATCGTAAGCTCCTACGAATGTATAAAACAAGAATATGATTTTAGTTTTCTCAAAATCATTTTCTATAACACAGATAAAAATATAAATTCATTCATTGAGTTTATCGTCCTTAAAAAACACAAAGATGTTCCATATTCCCAACCCTAACTACGAGGAATGCAAGGCTTGATTTTGAGGTGGAAACTTGGTACTGATGTACGGTTGGCACGAGTTTGATTTAGATTGTTCATGATCTTTTGAATTAAATATAGTTAATTTAATATAATATATAAGAGTATAATATATTCCTTTTAATATTATATATAATTAAATTATAAAATTTAGTGATAAGAAAATAAAATTAAAGTATATTTTATGATACAAATTTTAAAATAAATAGCATAATATACAAATTTATTAGTCTAAGGTAAATAAATATTATTATTTATAATTAATCACAAAAACTATAAATTTTAAGCTAACATATATCATCAAACTAAATTAGAATAACTCAAAATATTATTAAAATTCAGTTTAAAAATAAATTAAATCTAATTTATAAAATCAAAATCTATTTTAATTGACTTCATGTCCTTGCTATTTAACGCCCCCTAATAAAACCTAGTCGAAGTCACGGATCAAGGTTGGCGTAATACGTGTAGATGCTTCTACCAGTTAACGAACATAAGATTGATTGGATCTGCTCTTCTCTTTCGATTGTATTATGGATATAACGATATGGATATTATTATTATTTCCGTGAAGAGGGACTATCGCGTTCAAGGACGGAGACCTGAGATGCTGACTTGTGTCGGTAATTCTTCGATTTCTTTAATTTTCAAACGATTATTCCATATGTATACATTCTAGAACAAAACACCAAATAACTTATGATCTATATTGCTTAAAAAAAACTAGTCTTCCCTCAATAACAATAATAAAGAAGCAGAAAACTAAAATACGGACATCACAAATTTTCACGGGAAAACTTTTCTCAATGTGAAAGAATAAAAACCAAGGAAGACTAGGTCAGAAAATCTTCCACTATCTAAAATAATGAGTACATCGATAAAGTCTTTTTAGTATCACCAAGGATCAACAAAGCATGAAAATCATCACCAACAAAAGTGGAAATCAACACAATAAAATCCAACAATGGGCATTTGGCCCAAACTGTTGTGAAAATGTAATATTTCAAAAGAATTTATTAATTATTTATTATTTAACAGGTTTTGAAAACGTGGAAGTTGCTTTAGATATTATTAGTAACAGCTTTGGAAACTTACTGGACTAACAAAGGGGAAATTGGATATGCTTTTGACCTTTTCAAAGTTGGTGTAACAGTTAGTTTTATCTTTTGTTATTTGTATTTCCAAAACGTGGAGCATCGCATTCAGTTTTGCAAGTAGCTAGCTTTTGTGATAAAACTTCAGGGTAGCACTTCGATGCCTGCAAGGCACCATGCTGTTGGAATAAAAAAACAATAAAATAATATAAACTAAAAATAATAATAATAAAATAATAAAACAATAGAATAATAAAATAATGGGATTAACAGAAGATATTGACACAAAATACAAAGAATTAGGAATCTTATTAGAAGAAATTAATAGAAATATATTTCTATTAGTAGAAAATACTAATAAAATTTTAAATTATATTCATAACATAATACAAAAAGGTCAAACTACAATAAATAATATAAAAGAAGCATTAAATAATATAAGTAAAGGAAAAAAAATAGATGAAAATGAAAATATTACGAGAATTTAAGAAATTCTTCAACAATTAGAGAAACTTTTAGACGATGAAGAAAATAATAAATGTATAACAAGAAGTGAATTAGAAAAATTATTAGCAAAACCAAAAGAATTAGAAAAAATATTAATAAAACAAGAACATAATCTTGATCCCTCAAAACTATTAGCGCCGGTAACCTCATGGAGAGGATAAAAGATGAATATATGAAAACACTAAAGAAATCAAATGATATAGAAAAAATTCAACAATTATTAGAACAATTTAAAATAATTGAAGAAGAAAATAGTCAAATACAAAAATAGAACAAATCGAAACAACCAAGGAAAACAAAGACACTAGGGAAGTAATATTAAATTACTGTTCTTCTTCAGAATCCGAATCAAATTATGATGAAATACGTATGGAAATAAAAGAAAGAAGCAATTCAAAACCCAAAAGAAAATGGGAAGAATATTGGAATAATCTAGAAGAATCTTGAGATAAATATGACCAAGAAACAATATATAACAAAAGATATACAAGAAAAAATTATAGATGGACAAAAATCCAATAAAAATTCAAACCTCATTACGAATCAATGAGAGCAAGATATCGATTGCGCGAGAAATAAAGAGGGAGTACTTATGCAATGAACTAATGAGATAACATTATTAATTGCAATAGATGAAAGATTTAGTAGTTTAAATCTAATGGATGTTAAAAAAAAAATTAATATATAAAACAGCAGGAAATTTACAATTTTTTTTAAAAGGAATAAAAGATGAAAGCTGGCAATAATGTGCAAAATCGTCTGTAAGAAATAATCAAGAATTTGCTAGAATAGTTATGAATTTAATCTATCATGAATTTATAGGATATGATATTCTTGAACATAGTGTGGAGTCAAATAGATTTTTACATGAAAATGTTAAAGCACACCTAAATAGACTTCAGATATGTAATATGTGTGAAGTAGAAAGTTTTATTTGTGAATATCAAAACTATTATTACCAACTAAATACAGAAGCAAAGGAAACATATAAGGATATCTTTATAGACAAATTATCATATCCACTTTATTCCAAAGTAAGAACTATTTGGCAGATGAAACCAATGAAAACTGCTAATATCCTGAGAGGAATTATTCAAGTTTTATACCATGAACTAAGATAACAATGTTTAAATAGAGAATTAATAAGACAACTAAATAGAGGAAGAAATGCAATTTGTTGTGATACACCAGAACTTGAGCAATCAGGAAATTATGGATGTAATTAGCCAACAAAAATTAGAAAGTATTATAGAAAAAAACCTAGATTAAGAAAAACCTATCCAAAGAAAAAAACATACAAAAATACTAAGAAAAAAAATACTTTAGAAGAAGACAAACACCTAGAAAATATTGTCCAAAGGGGAAAAAGAAGTGTTTATATTGGATATGCAATATAGAAGGCCATTATGCAAATGAATGCCCTCAAAAGAAAGACAAAGATTTTAAGGAAAAATCAAAAATAATAAATAGAGTATATAAAATATATAACTTATAACCACTAGAAGAAGAAATAAGTTACACTGAAGAAAATATATATGAATATTCAGAAAATAAATTATCTTCAGAAGAAACAGAATCTGAATAATACTTATATTAAAATTATAATAGAAAAGAGTAATAGAGAAATCGAAGCCTAAATAGATACATGAGCAAGTATTTGCCTTACAACAAAAACATAATTTGACAAGTGGGAACGACTAGAAAAACCATTAAAAATACAAATAGCAGATAGATTAATACATCCTCTACATGGGGTGGTAAAAAGAATAACTTTAAAAATACAAAATAAACTATTCATAGTATCTACAATATACCAACAAGAAACTGGTCTAGATATGATAATAGGAAATAATTTCCTACGTCTATATTCTACCTTTTATTAATATTTAGAATATATATCTTTAAAAACACCATATATTCGGGGGAAACAATTAAAAGAAATAATTGAAATCCCAATTATCCATTTTTCTGAATCTTTATTCTAAAAAACAATCAAAGTTTAACAAGCTGAACCGTGATGAGTTAGTTAAGATAGTATGTAGAAAAATTAGTCACGTATTAATTAATTTAGAACTAGGAAGAAGAATTCCAGCTTATATAGAAGAACTTCTACACAAAGTATGTGGTGAAAATTCTTTAGACCCGAAAATTAATAATAAAAATATGGAATTAGTAGAATTAAAATTAAAAGATCCAACTAAAGAAGTAAAATGCAAACCTATGATTTATACAAAACAAGATAGAGATGAATTTGCAGAAGATATTAAGCAAATGTGTGACAATAGACTAATACGACCATCAAAAAGTAAGCATTCTGCACTAGCATTTTATGTAGAAAATCATAACGAAATAAAAAAGAGGAAAGAGAAGAATGGTAATTAATTATAAGCAAATGAATGATGTAATAGAAGGAGACACATATTTTCTTTCAAGAAAGGATATAATTATTGAAAAAGTAAGAAATATGAACTGGTTTAGTACATTTGATTGCAAATCAGGATTCTATCAAATACAACTATCTGAAAAATCTAAGGCATTAATAGCATTCAGCTGTCCTCAAGGTCAATATGAATGAAATGTACTCCCAATGGCAATGAAACAATCACCGGGAATCTTTCAATGAAGAATGGATCCTATACTTAAAGAATTAAAGATTTTTGCCTTATTTACATTGATGATATATTAGTCTTTACTAATGAAGGTCTAAAAGATCATTTTAATAAGATTGCACTAGTTCTTAATAAATGTTTAGAACATGGGGTAGTCTTATGTAAGAAAAAGCTTGTCCTAGCTCAAAATAAAATCAATTATTTAGCGTTGAAAATTAAAAAAGGAAAAATAATAATGCAAAAACATGTATTGGAAAAACTTCAAAATTTTCCAACCAAATTGAAGGATAATAAGGAATTACAAAGATTTCTTGGCCTACTAACATATATTTCCAAGGAAGGTTTTATAAAGAATCTTGCAGCAGAAAGAAAAATACTTCAGCAAAAATTAAAGAAGGATGCTCTCTGGTCTTGGACAGAGGAAGATGAAGCAATTATTACTAAATCAAAATACTTATGTCAGAATCTTCCAGAATTATATCATCCATCTGACGATGACTTAATTATTATCGAGACTGATGCCTCGAATGAATGCTGGGGAGGAGTTATGAAGGCAAAACCCCTTGGACAAAAGAAAAAATTACTGTGTCGATACATGTCTCGAACTTTTTCAGGCAGTAAATTTAATTATCCTACTAATGAAAAGTAAACGTTATCATTAATTCGGATGTTAGAAAAACATCGAATTTATGTGCTTGATAAAGAATTCATTATTAGAAAAGATTCTACTTATGTTGCAAGTTTCAAGAATATCAGTCATAAAGGAACATATAAGCAAGGAAGATTAATTATATGACAGATGAGATTAGCCGAATAAAATTATTCAATATCACATATTAAGGGTGAAAAGAATGTTCTTACAGATATTTTATCAAGAGAATGGAACGAAGCACAACAGAAATGTTGAAGCAACAACTCGAACTTAATGAAACATTAAGAGATCAGAAGCTGGAGGAATCAGAACTAATTGAAGCAGATCTCAAGGTACTAAGGCTACAACTCAAAGCAGAAGGACTCCTAGAATAAGCAATCCCAAAAGAAATCTATCTTGGCTTAAGAACTTTCTCTGAAACAACAAGACCTCAACCCGTAGTAAAAACATCAATGAAAATCTTAAGGAAGATTCCTTCCTCCCTAGATAATTACCAAATTACTACCAGAAAGGAATATGAACTTCAAGTTTAATTTTCCAAAGAAGAAATTCATAAAATTTTTAAAAGACTTATAAACTAGAGTGATAAGGAGAAAGTCAACTGTTTTTATAAGGTTGGTAGAAAATTATTTGGAATTAAGGCAATTATTACACGAGGAGCCCCACAAACCTTAGCTTTTAATATATTCCAATTTGGACTTATTGAATGCCTTTATTTAAGTGGAAATCTTGAAGAAATTAATATGTTCCCATATTATTTCAAGGAAGCAATTCAAATGTTTAAAAGAAATTTAGCAGAAGAAAGAACTATTTTCTTAAAGTTCTACTCAGCCTATCCAGACTTCATCACTAATCAGCCAGGCAAACACTTAGTCTTCATCGGAGTAAGCAATAATAACTTCCCTCTGATGGAGGAGCCAACAGGAGTTGATTATGAAGAAGATCAAATTAGTGTAGTAGTGGCAAATCAATTAGCAAACATCTTTTCCCAATGTTAATCAATAGGAAAAGATTCTTGTATCAAGACTCTATACAAGGGATCAAATACTTTGGTTCTTAGCAAAACAAGCGGGAAAATAATAAGAGAAAAAAAACCTATCTCTATTGATGAACTATGAATTGCCTTTCTACGTACTAGAGCGACCAGAAATGAATTACCATTCAGAAGTCCTTGACAAACTATGTTCAATGATAAAGCAAAACGGAAATCACGAATGCAAAATGTGCACAACAAAGAAGGTCCAGCCAGAAAGCAATAATAGTTGTCGGCAAGAAGATAAGGATTCTTCAGACGAGGCAATAATAGAAGAGTGATGTAAGCCCTTACGTCACTGTGTAGAATTAGGGTGTGTTTGGAAGAGCTTATATAGAGCTTATGAAAATAGCTTATGGAATTAAACTTACACAAATAGTTTATGAATATAGTTTATTTTCTTTCCATAAGTTTTTTTTAGCTTATTTTCATAACTTGTCGGATAAGCTTATAAAAATAAGCTATTTTGAGCTTATTTGAAAAAGAGGTAATTGAATAAGCGCTTAATTAAGCTGTTTATTCAAACACACCCTTATTGAAAGCTAATGTAAGCACTTATGTAATATAGGGCTAGTTGGCTAAATGTACCTAGATCTTTAGGTGTATAAATAAGCCCTCTTATGCTGAGGCCAGACAGCGTTTTTCAGAAGAAAAAATTCTTAGACGAGAATTTCTCCATAGAGAGAAAACCTGCTAGTCCTCTCATAGGATCTAGTCGGGCACTTGAGAGTGTGTTCAAATATCCTTGTAATATTTTCACTCATCAATAAAAATTTCTTCTTTACTTAAAATATTTCCCAATACATTTATCAATCTCAGTTCATCTTATTTACTTTGCGGAAGCAGCAGTGGGCAAAAGAAAGACTGACCTTAAGAATCTTCAATCAGGTATGATCATCCAACTAATTTTATATCGTTATTACCAGCCTTATGTACTAGAATTAGTGAGTAGAAATACTATGTCCTTAGAATTGATAGAATCGATTGTAGTTTCTAAGGAATAAATATGTCTGAAATAACAATGGAAAGAGAAAAGATTGACAATAATGATATAGAACATTTACAAATTACTGAAGAGTATGAAAATTATGAAGGAAGTATTCTGAGAGATCCAAAGTTATTTATAAAAATACAAAAAGAAGATTTAGATCTAGCAAAGATTGCAAATATGAAAGGAAAAGAAAAACTTGATGGAATAATGAAAAGATTCAATCAAAATGAAAATATTATATATTTCGGAAAAATAATCAATGAAATACCAATATATAACAGAAGCCCAAGGAAATACTTGTATACAACTATTAAATAAGAAATGACTTACAGAATTAAAACGGAGTCTAAAGAAAGAAGAACATAGGAAGAAAATAGGATATATTCATATTGGAGTTATACAAATACTAATCAAAGCAACCTTTCTGGAAGAAATAGACTCACCTATAGAATTAATACTAAAAGATGAAAGAATAACTAATCCAAAGGATAAAATATTAGGAGTAATAGAAGGAAACTTAGTTTATGTAAAACTAAAATTTGAAATTCATCCGAACATTGGAATACCTTTAGATACTCAAAGATTAGATCGACCGTTAACTCTTGAACACAAATTTTTAAGAGGAAATTTAATGAGATCGATCGGGAGATAAAATATTCTCCGTAACATACTATGTTAACTATGCATTAACCAATTCACATCATAGTATTAATTTTACAAATAATGATAGAATATATGTCCCAAGTTTATTTGAAGAAATGGGAAAAAAATATTATTCTAAGAAAAACAAAATAATAGAATTAAGAACTTTTATAAATAAATCAAGATCATTAAGTGTAACACCCCCGTTTCTGTAACTGTTTATGATCAACATTGAATTGTGATCGCTACCTTATGTTTGATATGACTTATATAAATATGTCAATGTTTATATGATGTTTTATATCTATGGTTATGTTGTGGTAAAGTTTCTTTTGTTGTCAAGAGACGAAAAACCGATAAAAGTTCTATTTTGATCATTATCGGGTAATTTCTCGTTTTGCATGCCGGAGGCCGGGAAACGGGGAATTAAGTGAGATGTAATGTTGAATTACATTTTCCATTACCTTGTTGATTATTCCTAATGAAGAAAATTAGCTTTTTCAAAATCCAAAAATTTACCAAAAGTAGTAAAAACCAATTATCCATTTTTGGTAAAAACCCTAATTACTAATTCTAACTAAATGAGAATGTAACTATTCTAGTTACATTAATCAAGGCCATTCAGCCATGATGCTTGGGGAAGAGCCCAAAATCCTCCTTTTATCATATCCAAGAAAGTTATGACATTAACCACTAATAGAAAAAGCATCTTAACTATTTTTGGTTAATCTTGTCCTTAAGCTCTCCATAAGCAACAACACACTCATCAACTTGAATCTTGGCCCTCCAATATTTATGATCAAAATTGAATGAGGATTTGGAGTCCACAAGGAAGGGATAACTCGACCCTTTAGGTGTTCAAGACACCAAAACATTATTCCATTCATTTCTCACTCAAAACACAAAAGTTCAAGATTTTCTCTCTTCTCTCACTTCCCTCTTGCATTCGGCCGACCTAGTAAGTAGTATTACTCACCTTATTTCATCATTCTAACTTCATATTCTTGTTTATCTCATTCATCTAAACAACTTTCCTTTTTGGAATTTCTTCATTTGAAGTTGTTTGCTTCAAGTTATTCAAGAATCATTCAAGAAGGTTCAAGTTTCTTGAACTTGATTTTGAACCCTCGTTCAAGAGTAAGTTTCTAACTTAGTTTCTTCTCTTTATTAATCTTGAGAACATATTTATGTTATCATCCTTATGATGTTGAAAAATCATTGTGTTCTCATTGTTTATGAAGTTGAAAAAAAATCAAGTTTTGAACTTGTTTGTTTCTCCTCTAGGTCACAATTTTCCTAGTGGTTTTGGTGACCAAGTTTTCATCTTCTACTCTTCAAGAAATCTTCACAAAGGTAATGGGGGAGTGAACCATATCACACCTTAAATGGTGGTGATAAAGGCCTCCAAATTTGTTGAAGGAAAATCCTAGATCTAGGGTTTCCTTATAAAGTTCTTTACTTTGTTGTCATATTAAATTATGTTGTTGTGTTAATATGATGATTATGTTTGTATGTACTAGGAGAAAAGTATTTTGGCATGGTGAAAAACTATTCTTAGGTCCAAAGATCTAAGGATAGGATTTTTGAATGGTTTGAAGTTGTTTATGTTCTAAGTTGTCTTGATAACATGCTTATATGTTGATGTGATTATTCTATGCTACTTTGGATGTTGTTTAATGGCTGTATTTTGGTCGTATATGACCATGAGTGGTTCGGCCTTGACATGTTTAGGAGGAAAGCCAAAGCTTCTATGTTTAAGTGATGGTAAAATGAACTTAATATGGTTCTAACAATGCAATAAAACAAAGAAAAGCCTATCCTATTTTCCTATGGGGCATTCGGCCTTGGTGTAGAAAATAGGGTTAGGACCTTAAAATGTTAATGCTAAGGGGTTTTATATGTTCATACTAAAGTATAAGAAGTATATAAATTGAAAAGGTTTCCAAAGAAACCAAGTTTTGGTTCCAAATAACCATGTGTTGTGAAATGAGAGTTTTTGGACTTAATGTAGGAACCATGTTAAGAATGGGTTGGTTTGATGTTGATCAACCACTTACTTTAATAAGTTGTTTAAAGAAAAGTTTTTCAAGAACCAAGAGTTTCATAATTAATCAAGATGGTTTTCAAGAAATTTTAGTTAGTAAGCCTTCTTTGAGAAATAAGATTCTTACAAAACCTTTCTTTAAAAACAAAGAGTTTTACACTATCACCTCTTTGGACTTTCCAAAAGTTATAAGTTATAGTTCATTTGAAAACAAAATAATGATTTCAAAAGAGAATTATGATTTCTTCTCCACTAAGTAATAGAATTAAGGAAACTAACTTAAGGAGTTTTACACTAAAATGAGACACCTATGGACACTCGATTAGAATTTTCAAACTATACTTCATCAAATAGATTTCATCAACTACTTTGACATAAGGATAGTACATTGAAGTTTTCACTATAATAGTATAAACACGCGTTATCTCCTAAGGGAATCTATATGAACTCCATAATGGACTCATAAGATCCTAGTAAAAGACATATACTAATACCTAGTGGGCATGACAAAACCATGATCCACATCCTTGATGATTTAGATCATCTAAGGACTCCATAATGTTTAATCACTAACAGTTACTTACAAGTATAAGTAATGTTCCTTTGTTAGACAAGTGAGAAGATTGATGAAGGGGATCCTTGTGGATCCCAACCTCCATAATGCATCTAGGTTATGGACTAATGTATCATAAGACATGAACATCGTGTTTCGAACGAGGAAGTGGTATGTGATTGCAAGGAACAGAACCAAGGATGGGCGACTGATGGCAAGTCGTGTGAAAGTGGGTCCCGTAAGGGTATCCCGTGGTTTATCAAGGGATAAAGGAGGTACTACAGTGATGAGGTAGTACGTAGCTATTTTGTGTGGTTTTCTTGACATGCATCTGCATCTGTGCATGAATCGGGCGTGATGCCTAGGAGTTGAGATTACAGCTTGGTGCAAGTACGATTGTCTAAGGTGTCGATCATGACGATCTTGGGGATGTCGGGGGTTGGGGAAAACACATGTGGCCAGAGAGTAGCTCCTCTGTATCGTGGATATCCATCCAAAAACACTGACGTCCTGACTGAAACACCAAGCAAGTCATGATTTGGGTAAAGAACGTCTGGCGTGAGCCGTTATGATGATTGCAATCATTTGGATGTGGCACTGTGGGCTGAGATAATGCCGACAACGTTCTCCCAATCACTCACTCTTGTTATGTTAGCTCCATGGAGTAGGGGGTCTGAGTCATGTTGCATTTGTGTCATTGCATTCTTGAGTTGACCTTTGACCCATATCATTGTTGATGGATATATTAACTGTGACTGATATATTAACTACAATTGATATGTATATATGTAACTGTGATGCCATGTAATTAATTGTTATGCTGGGAAAGCCCATGCGCTATTATGCCGATTGGGTGTGTGTGTGCATGACTTTTATTACTGCTATTCTGGTTGTGCGATATGCGGAATCTCACCTGATTACTTTTGCTGTCACGCTGCTCACGTGGTTTTCTTTCTACTATGGTGAGTAGATTTGGCGACCGATCCACCTTTTCGATTGACATTGGAATTGACATTTCACGACGGGGTGGATGCTTGGACGATCCATCCTGACGGACGTCGCACATACACGGGAGCAGTGAGTTTCACGAGCAGGAGAGAGTTGCCTTTCTCCATGACGAGCCTGTCTGAGAGAGTTTGTACCGTACCGTTTAGTGGTGAGGGTAGCACAGGAGTCACCCAGCCACCACCACCACCACCACCACCTGCTGATCATCCGCGACAGCCCAACACCCAGACTGCAGTTCATCGGGAGGAGCCCCGAGACATATATGTTGACCCTGCTTCTATGCCACCTCCACCTACTGCACCGTCTACTTCTGTTGTACCTGCATCTACGGCAGGCCCTTAAGTCCCTGTTGTTCCACCCCCAAGGCCTACTTATGAGCCTTCCGAGCTACACCCTCTGATTCCCCGCCATCTGACGACTTGGAGGATGACTGCTCATATAAGAGCACACCGGCTCCTGCCAGGTATCCTTTTCTGCTCCCCTCATTATCCTCTCGTCTGACGATGAGGAGATGAAGGAGGAAGAGGAAGTGCCTGAGTATGTTCCGGAGGATGTTCTTGAGGTAGCCCCTACCAGCCCGTCGTGGTTAAAGACTGACGAGGAGGAGCGGCGGTACGCGGAGCAGATCATGAGCGGTTATGACATGCAGGCCTTAGAGGATGAGGACGAGGAGGATGAGGCCATGGAGGAGGACGAGGAGAAGAAGGACCCAGAGGAGTATTACTTTGATGAGTAGTACAGTGTCAGTTTTTGGCCAGTCTCTAGAGTCTTTCCTAGTGTCTGTATTTTTATTATGTACCCCTTCCCCTTTATGTTGTGGAGCTGCGTCTCCTGTAGTACAGGTGAAGCTTGCCTTTATGTTATTTTGCTTTTCCCTGTAGTTAGATGTTAAACTACTATGTGTATTATGAAAAGTTGACAGAAATTCTACCTTTTAATATTGTTATGATAATGCATATTATCCTTGTTGTGTAAGTATATGTGTATGGTTTTAGAACTCGAGTATAAAAGAAAGGAAAAAGAAAACCCACATTTTCGGTAAGTTCTATTTATATATTTTTCGCTTTAATTATAGGCTTGTGTTGAATAATCGTGACCCCTAATGTGGGGTGTTACATTAAGAATGACGCAAATACCAAAACCAATTAGTGTTTCAGAACCAGAAAAAACTAATGATGATATTGACACCAACAAATTGACAAATCAAGTTAAAGATTTAACTATGTATTTAAAAAGTAGAATATAAATAATTTAGACAGAGAATGATGACTTTAAGACCCAAAATTATTTGGTATCTATTATTGACTTTACCTAAAAAAAATATAATAATGAAAAAGGCACCATATAGCAACTCCCAAAACTTTATCCATTTGTTATGTGAAGAAAGGGTGCATCCAGCCAATCATGCACGGTTTTGTTGTTTTTAAAATTAAAATGATACACGTCCCTGATATATAATATTAAATATATAAACCTCCTGTACTAGAAAAAAACAGACTCAATATTTTTATTTTAGTTTCTTCTTCTTTTTACTCGGTTAATAAAAATCTCTTGTTAGTTCTTGTGATCCTTGGTCTCCATTGCCAAGAAAAGTCTGCTATATCCTGAAGGATTTTCGACCATACAGAAATAATCCTTGAGGTTAATGCTTTGCACGCCTTAGGCTTTTGTTCTGTTGCTGTACCAATCTGTCTCGGGCAATATTCTGCAACAATCTCAAGGATTATTATGGAAGAACCAGAACATGCTATCAGCAATGCTGATGAAGTTCTTCCTCCAAGCATCTGAATCGGATTTGGCTTGTGAACGGCACAAGTTTGATATTTTGGCAGCAAATAACCTTGGATTCGGGGTCTACACATACCCATAGATAGAATAGAGGGGAAGCTAAACCGTGAAGACCCAGCAACGAAGGAGTTGGTCTTGCAATTTGGCTTATAATTATGGGCTGCAATTTTATGAAGTGCTGGAGTTGAGGTAAGTGATTCTATCACTCTTTGTTTATGCATGTGCTTTTGATGCACGCATGTGAGTTTTGAGCTTATGGCTTGAGTTCAATATCTTTACCTCGGGATTTCTATATTCATGATGATCTAGATATGCCATGATAGTTGCATGTTGTAGTATTGATCTGTTCTAGTTGAGAGCATGCATGAAAAATGCTTGCATGTTGAGAAAATGTGAATCCGGAAATTCTGGGTGAAACAGCCCCGAAGCGTGAAATATTGTGATTTATTGGCCTGGAATTTTTGAGTGAAATCAATTTTAATTTGTTCATTTGTATGTTGATTATCTCCAGTAAAATATTTAGAATTTTCAAATGATGTTTGAATTTTTGAAAAATTCTTGGATTACAGACTGTACTGACATTAGTGCAGAAAACACTTTTAACAACGGTTAAAATTGACTTTTAACATCGGCTGTTACGCTGATATTGATACAGCCGATGTTAAAAGTTCACTTTTGACATCGGTTATGGAGAAACCGATGTTAAAAGTTAAATTTTAACATTAGTTGTGAACTTCAACCGATGTTAAAAGTGAACTTTTAACATCGATTCCTTTACCAACCGTTGTTAAAAGTTAACATTTGACATCGGTTTCCTCATAACCGATGTCAAAAGTGCGTTTTTTTTTTTAAAATGGTTTTATTTTATAATTTCTTCCCTCCCTGTTTTCATTCAGCAATATCAAATATAGACAAGAATCCAGTGGTCAATTAAACATAAATCCAGAAATCCAGAATTCAAAATCTAGACATGAACTATATCATAAATCCAGAATTTCAACACTAATTAAACATAAATCCAGAAATCCAAAAACTCATATATACAACATAAATCATAAACCCTAAACATCTAATTGATGAACTATATATATATATATATATCTAATCTAATTGACCTCTAAAGTCAAAAAAGAATTTTGCCCAACGCTCCCTTACGTGTTGAATTTCCTCTTTAGAGAGCGGAGCCGGATTGTCGAAAGCCTGCACAAGTTGAAATAAACTAAACATTAGCTCATCAACACTAAAGCAAAATATAATTTAATTAATTAACTTGTTAAAAATTCTATTAATTACCTGATCCCATCGTTCGGTAATACTCGCGGATACAATATTTAACATATGTCTCATGACAATATCCACACTCCCAACCGCTTTTTTGTCTATGAGACTACAAATGAATACAAAATTGAATATCAGTATACTTATATAATAATAATTACTATTATATAACCTTCAGTTGAATCTCGGGTTCTAATAAACTACTTACACGTGGGCAAATCCATTCAGGCTTTCTTTTTGCCTTGAGGGGCCTACTTTTACCACCTGCACATGCCATACTACTTGCCTGCATAGATCTATGATAAAAAAATATTCATGTGAATTATTGCACAAAGTAATAAAACAATAGCAAATGTATTACAAATTAAATAAAAGCTTACATATCAATTGCCTCCTTGTATGCATTATCCGGCGTTCTATGCAGCGAACACAAGAAGATGACGAGATGCTGGCTAGGACAAAGTATCAGCAATTGTCAATGTTGATCCTTGAGGAGTGGTGCTAGATAAAACTGTTTTTTGCTTTCACCAAGCGTCTTCAGGATGTATGCCTTGATCGTAGGTACATGAATATAACTACCCTCAATCATGCTGGGGTCTAAGTATCCATACAAACTCTGGTTGCCCTTTTTGATACTAAGGCGATGCAAATACCTAAGACATTGAAATAAATTAATGTTAATGTTAATTACCTAAGATATTGAAATAAATTATAATATTGAAATACCCAAGATACATGACAAAAAATACTTACGTGCACCATAGTTGTAGAACCGTAATGCATAACCATTGACCATCCATGCATATGTCAATAATATCCTTGCCACAAATTGTAAACAAAGCTAAGTCCTTACTACCATCGTGTTCCAAATTAGGCAGAGTCATGTCTTCCAGCCCTTTTTCCATAGCAAGTTTAGCCAAACGAAATAATGGCGATTCAAGCTAAGGTTGACTATCTTTGTCAGTATCCTAAACAACAAAGATAAAACATTAGTAAACACTGTTAAGTTATTTCAATTGTAAATAGAGAAAGACATGCATAAGTAATTGAATAATTATGAATACCTTTGGTAAAACAGACATATCATGTATTCTCGGATCCGACATTTTCGATGGAACAACCTTGTCAATGTCCTAAACAACAAAGATAAAATATTAGTAAACACAGTTAAGTTATTTCAATTGTAAATAGAGAAAGACATAAGTAATTCATGAATGATTATGAATACCTTTAGTGAAAAAGACTTTACAAGTTCTTTCGGCCATTTAATGAACTGGCCGAGGGCCTGGTCCACTGTTTCAACCTCCTCGGTGGGCACAGGGACCTGAGCATCAGCATGTAGAACTCGTTCAACCGTCACCCTCACCATATCATGCTCTAATGGCCTGTGGTGCACGGTTTCCCCCATGTTGTGTACCTTACCATATGCCACTAACAAGCGAGCGTGATTATGATCCACAATATACAGCTCATGCAGATCCTCCTCCTCCTCCTCAAAAAGATCACCCTCCTGCTCCTCAACTGACATACGTGCATGATCACAACTCCCCTTTGTGCTCACATGGGGAGAAGGTTGGACAATTGGGCTTTGTTGGGAATGACCCTGCATAGATGACATCTCCTATCAAACCGATGCCATAATCTCCTGTCTAATCTCTGGAATAACATCTCGTCTCACCTCCTCCATGACCTCCCGTCTAATCTCCAGCTTAATGAGTTCCCACATTTCGCTGCTGACACCTCTATCATGATGTGAATCTGATCCGTGGAATTGGCGAATGCCCACAAGCCCTCCAACACTAAGGACACGACCAGGGTGGTCAGGTTTCCCGATGGCAGTGGCCAATATATCCTGACGTCCACGTGGAACGAAGGATCCTTGCGAGCTCTGTTCCACTAGGGAACCCTACAAGGGGAAATTCACAAAACATGTATAAGTTAGTGTGTACTTAAGTTTGTTACAATTACAAGTAGAATTGAATATTAATTACTTACAATCTTTTCCGCCACAATGCGTGTGGGTTCAGCTATATACTCTCCCGTTGACTTTTGTCGGCCTCTCAACCATGTATCATGGCGTGCGGGTGGAGATGGAGGATCAACAACTACTGCCTCTCCTCCAGATTCGGCTTGTTCCTGCCTTTGTTTCAACTTCTCTTCAATCATCTTCTTCCGAATCTTACGATAGCCACCACGAGACATATTGTGGGGGTGGACATTATTTTTTTGGATGTCCTGTGCCTTTCTCCTTTTCTCCTGTTACAAAGAACACGTACTCAATTCAGTAAAATAAATAAATGAGGTTGGCCTATTATAAAAAAAAAACATAACTCTAACTAACCAAAAAGGCAGGCTCGTGTAGGCTCGCAACAAACCTATCCCACATCTCCTGATCAAGGAACGTGTACTTCACAAGAGGAGATCCGTCGGTCGACCCAAATATGTATTTCTGACCCAAATAAGTCTTAAATCCCCTCCAACGCAAACCCGCATAAGCAATCCATCGCTTCTTCATATCAGCAGTATTCGGCAAATCAAAGGTGAGCTACATTACATAACAAAATGGAGGAATTAGTGTATGATTATAATATAGTTAAATACAATAGATATAAACAGAGAGGGTAAAGGCAAAATATACTATGAGTGACTCCCAAATCTGATCCTTCACGACCTGCTGTACTTGACCCCAATCCTCTATCAGAATGCTAGCCTTGCTTCGACCAAGGAGGGTCACATAACTGATGAAGTCTTCACTATGCGGCCCTGTGGGCATCCCATATTCATCAAACTGGACCGAAAGCCTCTGATTATCACCACGGCCTAAGGTCAACTTTTTCAACCGTGTGGCAGATCTACCCCTTTTTTGTGACGGCTGACTACCCGACCCGCTCTATGAATGAGGGATGCCTGATGAATCATCCATGTATACCTGTTTAGACAAAAAATAATAAGTTAGGTCAGTATTAGAATGGATAAATAAAAATAAGCCTAATTTAAATGGATAAATAAAAATAAGCCTACTTTAACATGGATAAATAAAAATAAGCCTAATTTAACACGGATCGATAAATAAAAATAAGCATACTTTAGCATGGATAAATAAAAATAAACATAACTTACACTATGGTCAAATTTAGACAAATATCCCTTCATGATGATCATCACGAGTGACATGTATATCATCCACTTCATTTTCCTCAATGAAATTAGGCATCCGTGTTGAGAAAGAAGGAGTCTCAGGAATATCAAGAGTTGAATCTTGATTTTCATCACTACCATTATGCATGCTTTTTCCTTGTAGAACAGGGTCATTGATATAAAACACTTGTTTTGCTTGGAATTCCATGATGAAAGGATCTTCTGTATGACCTAGCTTGTCAAGGTCTACCAATGTAAATCCTAATTCATCGGTTTGTACACCACTGTTACTGTCAACCCACTTACATTTAAAAACTGCCACTCTAAATTTAGTGTAATCCACCTCCCAAATCTCATCAATGACTCCAAAGTAAGATAATGGTGCCATAACGGGGTTTGCATCTTTTGAACTAGAGAAGTGCATGGACTCAGCCACGATCATAACCCCACTGTTTTGCATTGTACTCTTGTCATCCTGCGACTTTGTATAGAAGGAAAACTTATTGATATCATATCCGCTCCAACATATGACATCAAAGTTAGGCCCCTGTGATAGCCATTTTAATGTATCAGAAGCAGTATCATCATTCATAATTTGTTCTTTAAACCAGTTTAAGAAAGTCTTATTATGCTGCTTCAACAACCATTTTTCGTTCATTCGAGGGTTTTTTTCCTTGACTTTGCTTTTGTGAGCACATAAGTAAGGTTCAACTTCATCAGTGTTATTCAATATATATAAATGCGCTTGAAGCACTTCCTCCCGACCCATGCTCTTAACATTTATACCTCGTGTACCCTTACCTTCACATCTTCCCTCATGACGAGACTTAGGAACCCCTATAGGTTCCGCTTGTGAAAGGTAGTTTGAACAAAACTCAATAGCTTCTTCTGCAACGTACCTTTGAATAATAAATGCTTCAGGACGGTGTGGATTCTTCACATACCCTTTCAAGATCTTCATGTATCGCTCAACTGGGTACATCCACCTTACATAAACGGGACCACACAATCTAATCTCCCTCACTAGATGAACAATTAAATGAACCATGATGTCGAAAAATGAAGGAGGAAAATACATCTCCAATTGGCACAAGATAATAGCAGCCTCGTTTTCCAACTCATCCAACTTCTGGGGATCAATGACTTTGCTACATATAGCATTGAAGAATAAGCACAATCTAGTTATGGCATGTCTAACATTTTTAGGAGCAGAATCACGAATAGCCACCGGTAGTATTTGTTGCATCAAGACGTGGCAATCATGAGACTTTAAGCCAACTAATTTGAGATCGCTCATTGAGACAAGCCTCTTGACATTTGAACAGTAACCCTGTGGCACTTTGACGTCCCGTAGACACTCACAAAAACTTCTTCTCTCCTTTTTTGACAAGGTATGACATGCTGGAGGCAAATATGTCCGCTTACCATCCTTTGACTGTGGAGCTAATTGCTCTCGTATACCCATGGCAACCAAATCTAGACGAGTATTCACACCATCCTTTGTCTTGCCCTGAATGTTGAGAAGCGTTCCAATTACACTATCACACACATTTTTCTCCACATGCATCACATCAATACAGTGTCTTACATCAAGTTTGCACCAGTATGGAAGATCAAAGAAGACCGACCTCTTCTTCCATATGTTTTTTTCAGTAGCCTTCTTTTAGGCCTTTCCAAAGATAACATTGATGTCCTTCACCCGTTGATAAACTTCCTCTCCAGTTAAGGCCGTCGGAGCAATTTCATTCTCTTGGCATCCATTAAAAGCTTTTCTCAATCTACGATACGGGTGATCAGGTGTGAGAAATCTCCGATGCCCAAGGTAAACTGTCTTCCTTCCATGTTGCAATTGAGTGAAGCATGTGCCTTCTTCACATATAGGGCAGGTTTTATGCCCCTTAATACTATACCCGCTCAAGTTCCCGTATGCTGGAAAGTCATTGATGGTGCAAAATAACATGGCACGCATCCTGAAAGTCTCATGGCAATACCCGTCAAACACATCAATGCCTTCCACCCACAGCTTTCTCAAGTCTTCAATCAAGGGACTTAGATAAACATCTAAGTCATTTCCTGGCTGTTTTGGGCCCGAAATCATCATAGATAACATAATGTATTTGCGCTTCATGCACAACCAAGGAGGTAAGTTGTAAATTACCAGGAGAACAGGCCATGAACTATGAATACTACTTAAGGTACCATACGGATTCATTCCATCCGTAGCAAGTCCAAGCCTCAGGTTTCTTGGCTCATTACCGAAATCCGGAAACAAACTATCAATTCTCTTCCATTGCAAAGAATAAGCCGGATGGCGAAGCTGTCCATCACATTTCCTCTGATCTGCATGCCATCTAATGTTCTTTGCGTCATTTACATTAGCGAACAATCGCTTGAACCTTGGAATTATTGGAAGATACCACAACACCTTCGTAGGAAGACCCTTTGTGATCACATCACAACTAGAATCACCATCCTTCACTTTGTAGCGTGATACCCCACACTTGGGGCACTCGTGCATCTCTTCAAAAGCATCCCTGTACAATATGCAATCATTAGGGCATGCGTGTATCTTCTTATACTCCATACCCATCGGACACAATACCTTCTTCGCCTCATAGTTACGATCCGGCAATGTGTTATCTTCTGGAAGCATGTCTTTCAACAACTCAAGCAATTCGGTGAAGCTTTTATCACTCCACTCATTCCTCGCCTTCACAGTGACCAATTTTAACACCGCTGACAACCGAGTATAAGTAGTGCACCCCGGATACAGAGGCTTATCCGCATCACTGCACAAAGTATCATACATATGTGCTCGTTGAAAAGGCTCTTGTCCAATATCACGGATCATGTCCTCTAGTCGATCGTCCTCCATATCTACGTCAACATCCTCACTTTGGGATACACTTGGCATGTTTAACAATTGATCACCATGCCATATCCATCTTGTATAACTCTTGCAAATCCCATCACAAATAAGATGCTCCCGTATTTCCCCAACTTCACATTTCCTCTGATTCAAACAATTAACACAAGGACAATAAAATCTTCCATTACTACTATTAGGAAGATTTCTTTTAGCAAATTCTAGAAACTCTTCCACTCCCTTCCCATACTCATCACTTGTGTGTCTACTATCCATCCAACTACGATCCATAACTATGTTTTGTAGATATACACACAAGAGAACCACATTAAAAGGGAGGAAGTAAATTGATTTCATACCTAAAAAGAACTTTACATTTGCCTAAAAGTCTTCTCTCAAAAGAACTAAACGCCTAATATCTCTCTCTCACATATACTCAAAAATTAAACTAAAGAGCTTTACTTTACAAGTGGGTTTACAAGCCAAGCCTAAAAAAGTCTTGGCTCAATAGATCTTAAAGCCTAATATCTCTCTCTCACATAGACTAAAAAATTAAACTAAAGAACTTAGTCAATAGTTAAGATCTTTACTTAGTTCTTAAAAAGTAAATACTTGTTTGAATAATAATATGCACATTAAATAACAGTATGAGACATTAGCTTCATACCTGAAGCAAGAAGAGGGTCGTTCAGAGATGGAGGTAGCAAGAAGAGGCACCGAAAATCCCACTGCAATCCCTATCAAATCCAAGCCAAAAATTGTCACAAATATGCAGTTGGATATACAAGCAAAACATGTCTGGTTGCATTGATATATAGTATCATATCCATTTGACTAAGTTACTTTGTACTGTCTCCAACTCTGAGATTAATTACCAATTTTGTACTATATATAAGAATTAAAAGAGACGGTTGTCTAATATTTCACAAATTAGAGGTTAATTTAGCTAACAAAAGAATCTATTTCTACAATTCAATAAATCTCATGACGTAGAAAAATTATGTATACCTTTTCCCCCTAAAGGATTTTTAACATAATACAAAAGCTCCACACAAGCATTAAAAAGAAAATCCATCATTACGTACTCTATATATTTTTCAAGTTACTATGATGGTTAAATTTTTTAATGAGTAAATTATTCTAGCGCATGAGCCACAAATTATTCTAGCACGTTAAAATATTACCTATAAAAAAGCGACTTTCAAGTTACAAAACATTACTCTTTTCAAGCTTTATTTACTTCGAAGAAATTTGCAGTCCACCTAATTAGTACATATGGCACCTAGGTTAGGTCACACAGTCCTAATGACACGTGGCTAGCATCCATGTTCTCTGCTTCCTCAGCTGGCTATAAATCAGCAACCCACAACACCAATCCATGCAAGTCATCACAGCTCTCTATCCAAAAATGGCCACTTGTGCTACCGCCTTGCTTCTCCTCTTTGCCACGGCCATCCCCACCTTTTGCCTCCACGAAATTGAGGTGTTCCAAATGGCCCAAACCCAGGTTTCAATGGCCAATAATTTTTACTATCATGTAAAAATCTTTTCATTCCAAATCTTATCTCCACAACTCCACAATCTCAATATTCATGTAAATATTCAATTTAATAATCCCAGACCACTCTTAGCTTAATCAACATGGGTGTTACTCAACTTAGTGAGGTGACAAGAACTGACTTAAAAACAATAAGGTATGGCATCATTGGTTCTGCTACTGTTTGGAAAATGAAGAACTTCAAAGAGAGCCAACCCTTATGAAGCAGAATTTCTCTACCAACTCAATGTCTTCCTCTTGAGGCACATAGCTTATAGCTTAGTGGCACCCAGTGTTCACCACAGGTAATAAATAAAAATTACCCAATATTAACCCATGACAGTAATTCTGGATCCTAATGGATAGCAGGGAGAGAGAGAGAGAGGGAGAGAGAGTACCGTCGTGGTGGAACCGTAACTGCACAATGTGAAATCGGAGTTATGGTGGGAGGAGGAATGAACGCAACAGTAACCCTACTGTTATAACAATAGAAGCCAACGAAATGTGAGTCCCTCATCAAAAATCAAACCAACAGAAGTCAACATAGAGAACAATGAAGGAGCAAGAAGAGTACCTTGAGGCGCGACAGTGGCTTGAGGCGACGGAGACTCAACGGTGGTAGGGAGTGAGAGAAGAGAGTGAGAACTGAGAAAATAAACGTTAGAGGGAAGAATATGAGCGCGTAATAAACATCACTTTTAACATCGGTTAAACAATAAACCGATGTTAAATGTCACCTTTGACCTCGGTTGCAAAGAAACCGATGTTAAAAAGTGAAATTTAACGTCGGTTCTTCAGAACCGATGTTAAAAAAAGACATTTAACATCGGTTTCTTATCCAACCGATGTTAAATGTCACTTTTGACATCGGTTCTGAAGCAACCGATGATAAAAGTTTGTTCCCTCAATAATTTATTTACAAGTTTGCCACCGCGTCTATTTTTAACATCGGTTCTGAAGTAACCGATGTGATATTCTGACGTGGAATCCATTTTTTGCACTAGTGTGAGTGAATATTTATGAACCCTCAGATTTGATCAATCTGAAATTTAATGAAGTATTATCTAGGAAATGTCAAAAGGGAAAGCATTCCCATTTCGTGTCATGCAGCAACCAAACTGCGCTGATCTTCGTTTTTTTTTGTGCTACGGCCATGTGTTGACATTTTAAAAAAAAATCGTTGAAAGAATGTTGAGCCGCAACATCCTCTGTATCAAATGACAAGGGCCGTGAATGTATATATAAATGGTAATAAGAAACTCGAAACTTGTAGGAAGTTACAAATATATATGTACAGAATGCTTATAGTTTAGTGGTGGTAAATCTTTTCTTGGATCTCTTGTTTTTTTATCATCTTTAATGATTCAAGCCAGTACATATTTAGACATTGAGTTAATTGTACTTTAAGGTCACATGAGAAAATTGTCTATTGTTAAAGTTATCAATTGAGTGTTACCAAAAAAAAAGTTATCAATTGAGTAGAAATCAGTTCAATATGCTTTCGGATTGGCTAGGAAATTTATTTCCTGATGGTGAGGTAATGTTGATTTACAAGATGAAGAAATGTGATTACAAGTTAATTATAATTATCCAGTAAAAAAAAGTTAATTATAATTATTTTAAGTATATATAAAAATGATATGTTTGATCTGTGGGGGTTATAATTTGTATGTGGAAAGCTATGATCATGCATTTCAATGCATACTTAGAGGCATGACAATCTTCCTAGGCCAAATGTAACATTGATCCAAGGAGATGATATAATTGTTGAGATATTTTCTTAGGCTTATAATGTGGTAAGTGTGAAATAATGGGATTGGGATCGTCTGCAGTGGGAGAACCACGCAGTTGCGGCAGTTCAGTGATCTCAGCCATTAAATTGTGATCCAACGACTTATATCCTATCAGTTTTAAAATGCATCTCAAAATCAAACATTAAATATGCATTACTGTGTAAATGTGTTAATGCGTGGAATCCATATCCGAAATAATGGATGACAGACTTTAGGGCTTCCAGATTTTTTTTTTGTGCATACAAAAATGTTTTTACCTTCGACACTTTTGTAGGAGATGAACTATTATATTCAATTTAGTGGATTTCCACTAATCACAGTGATGTTAATTGAATTTCATATTCAAATGTGACTAAATCCACTAATAGTTATGTGTTCACCCTTGGTAGTGATGAAATTACTTGGATATAAGTCAAATAAATTTATTAGAGTTTACTACTCTGGAATTGGCCGGTAATGAGACTAAGTGGTTGCAAAACTTCATAGTAAATATATTATTAAGCGATTTATGAAATTTTTGAGAGATACCGTGAATATTGATATTGTATATAATGGATTTTCCATTGTATTAGAAAGTATATAGTGATAGATTTACTTTTATTTTCAATGGAAGTGTTGTCACTTGGAAGTCATCTAAGCAGACCTATATAGTCCAATATATTTTAGAGGTCAAATTTATTACTCTCGGCTTGGTATGACATGTGACTAATTGACTAAGAAATATCTTCGCAAATATGTGTAAAGTAGCTACTGAATGATGAAGTTATAACCAATTTATTGTGAGGTCAAAAATGAATATGACCAATTTTCTCACAAAGCAAATTTTGTGAATGAAACATCAAGGGAAATGAGACTGAAGCCAATTTGAAATTAACGGTGATGGTAACCCAACCTATATGAGTGGAGATCCCACGAAAAAGGTTCATATGGGTAACAACAAGTCACTTGTTAATTATGCTAGCACATTGTTTGTTTGTCCTTTCCTATGGTGTAAGAAGAATGAGAAGTGCTAGAACTGCATTATTGAGAGGATAAGCTTCAAGCTTTTAATGAATTTCATATTCCTTATGGGTGGTGGATAAAGTGCAGTATACACTTGATGAAATCACCTATATGAGTGTGGAGTGGCGCCGCTCCTATGAGATGATGCACTACAAGAAAACAGCTTATTACGGACGGCCATAAGCCGTCAGTAATAGTAACTTTCAGATAGCTAGCCGATGGTCAAAAATCCGTCAGAAAGAAGGTCCTCGGTAATGAATACTGACGACCAAGGCAAAAGACCGTCAGAAGCTTACCGATGGCCTGGCCGTCGATAATCACTCACCCACATTACCGACGGCCTAGCCGTCGGTGCAGGCATTTACATTTTGCCGACGGCCTGGCCGTCAGTACATGCATTTACACTTTATCGACGGTTTGGCCTTCAGTAAAGTGGTAAGGTCATTACCGACGGCATAATTTATTTATTTTTAAAATTTATATTTTAATTGATTAATTAATTATTATTTAATTATATTTTATATTTATTAAATAATTTTATTTTTTATTAATTATTTACAAATATTAATTAAATAAAAAGTGCAAAATAAAATTAAAAATAACATTAAAGAAATTAAAATTATATCCAAATGATAAATAATAAATATACAATAATTAAAAAGCTGTAGAACAATATATGTATTAAATAAAAATGAAGGTATGAATGTACCAGACGCTCAAAGTACTTTGCCTGGCAGATGGAACCTCTTGTGTGCAGGCTCCCACCCTTCTCTGATGCCCTATTTTTCTTTGCTTGAGCTGATTTTTTCTGGAACTCAGCAGTAGCCCAGTGGCGGCATAGGGCATCCCAGACTGCATCTCCAATCCATGAGGGTCGCTCGCCCCTCAAGCGAGCATTCCTAAGCATATCGGATAGGCGATGGGTGACCTTCATTAGAAAAGTTCCTCTCGACCAATGCCTCATGCTCGGCTCTCCAAGCAACTTTTGTCTGCATTAGAACGACATAAATAGTAATTTATTATACTAATAATTTATGAAATAATAAACCAAAACATATTAAGTAAATTGAAAATTACAACTTACTCTATAAGCGTCAAAGAAACTCTACCTCTCATTGTCATTGAGTTGTCCCTATGTGAACCAAGGATAATGGAACATCGACTCAATAATAGTAGTGATGTTCTTCGAAGCTACCTTCGAAAGAAGTAACCTTAACAGTAAAAACATGTGAATCAATATCAAGTAAAAACATGTAATTAAAATTGAATAAATTTATTTTATTAATTCTTACCCTTTATCAGATAGCCTGATGATAGGTCAACCATCGACCATGACCTCAACCTCCTCCTACTCCTCTGCATCTGCCTCTGAAGGTGAGGGTGTATAGCCGAGACTATACTCCTGCTCCTGCTCCATAGCATGATGAGCAGGTGACTATGCACCCACACCATCTGAACTAGAAGCGCCCCGATGTGTATGTGTCTTGAACCCCGGGGTGGGAATCATATCGATCCCGGATGCTGTGAATAGAGTAGGTAAAACTGGTGGAGTAGGTGCAGCTAGTGGAGATGATGCTGCTCGCGGTGTACGTGGTCGTTGTGTAGGTGTAGGAGGGCGTGATGGGAGTGCTGACACCGCAGAGGCAGATGTCGAAGGCATAGACATGAAACCATCTGCAACATCAAGAGTAACAATACGAGATGCCATGGTCCGACGACGAGTCGAACGAGAAGCAGTGTTGACACCCTTACCCTTACCACCTGTGGGTGGTGTGGATCACGTCCTCCAGATGCCATGTGTCTATAGAGCAATTTAATGTTAAGATGAAATAATAAAATAATAAAATAATTACGAAGTAATCATCTAAGATAGAACAATAAAATAATTATCTATGTTTTATTCAGAATTTGACAAGTTACATGATCTAATTATAAAGTTTACGTGATCTTAAGTTTTATTCAGAATTTGACAAAAAGCTTTCATCATCTTCAGATCTAATATCAACATTTTCTTCTCTTGAATCAGTGACTTTGTCTTCTTCATCCAAATGCTCCTGAATCAATGACTTCGTCTTCTTCATCAATGACAAGAAAAGTCATAATTAACTATTCTCAAAAAACTATACATATAAAAAACATTTTCATACTTCAGTCAAGGCTTATTAAATTTTACAATTTTATTTATATTTATATCTTTAAACAATTCCATACTTTATTTATATTTTCTATGTATTATGAAGCTTAATACCTATTATAAGTGCTAAGAAAAATTGGTGTAATTTGTTATTAAATTATTTTGTTATTTAATTACTTCTGTATTTCAGTTTCAATTATTTTATTTATTATTTATTTTTGTTTTAAGTCTTACGAGACTTAACACTTTTATAAGTGCTAAGAGAAATTATGATTTGATATTCAATTAATATTTGATTATTTAACTATTTATGTTATTAACCTATTAAATATTTAATTTTTAAATTTTATTCATTTAGTCTGGTTGCATCGCATGAGCCGCTGCCAATCACCTGCAATCTGCTATGACTAGGCCACCACCGAATGAGTCGCACTACCGCACGAGCCGCTTTTTATTAAATTGATAATTAATCTTTTTTATTTAAAGTTTTATGAGGCTTAACACATATATAAGTGTTAAGTGATATTAATATGTTATCTTATTATTTTAATTATCATTTAGTATAGATTATTAATTATTCATTTATATATTTATTTATATTTATTTTATAAGTCACATTTGATATTCTAGTAGTTATTTAAAATATTTTAAACAATAAAAAAAACCAAACAAACTATAAAATTACAACAACATAGCTGATACATACATGCACATTTCACAAACAAAATTATACATTACAATGGATAGCATCATAACAAAATGCTACATGTTCAGTATTCAATCTTCAAAATGTTCAATATGCAAGAAAGCATTAAAAATCATTATTCAATTACAACATTTTTACAACATCATAACAAAATTTTTATTCAATTGACTAAACCAAAATGCTAAATGTTCAATGCCAAAACAAAGGCAAGAAAGCAAACCTGGGAGCAAAGGGGAAGAAGAAGTGGCGGTGGTTTGGTGGTGGCCCGGTTCTGCAAATTTATAAAAATCAAAAATTTATGTAGAAACACAGAGGCAGGGGCAGAGGGACATGGACAGAGGCAAAGGGAGATACCTGCAGTAGTGGTAATGGCTGGTAGTTGGTGCGGTGGAGGAGGGAGGATGACACAGACAGAGACGGTTGAGTCTCCAAAATGTCTAGTGAGCATTTATCTAAGTTTTGATGAAAACAAAACATTTATTCAAATGATTTTATTGAACTCATCTGTGGTTACTGACCTGTCTACATAGTGTGCAGATTTATAATGAGTTTTTAAATACTTGTCGGTACTAAGTCAAGACTCATATATACTTGAGCTTTTCTGTCTGATTTAAATATATGACTCGTCTGACCAAGCATGTTCACTCGTCTGATGCTAGTTATAATTCAACTTGTCTAATAATAAAGATCTTCACTCATCTAATGACTACCAATGAAACGCACTGAAGACTTTTGTCTATGTGAAGAATTTGTCTTAAAGTCTTCTCACAAGGACCAAGAAATTAGAAGCTCAGTTTTCAAAGTATCCTCGTATCTTAAAAAGAAAGTACAACAAAAGTACTTTATCCTTGAGTACAACTGCAAGTTACACTGAAAGGGAAAGATTGCATGTAAAGGACAAAAAGCATATGTAAAGAGCTAATATGACTAGAAATGTATAACACTTTGTCCATCTTATGTTAGAGCACAAGCAACGTTCTTCAAAGCATTAATGGCTGACCAGAATGACTCTATTTGCATTTAATGAAGCTCTGCAAAAGGTCAAGCTCTCAAGGAATGTCTCTAACGGCTTGAATCCCTTGAAGCCTGTTTAATGAAGTGGATGCTGAAAATTCCACAGATAGACAAGAGAGAACTAACGCAGCATTCAAAGAGCAATTACTCTGTGCATTTATTCTTTCATCTTCAATCATTTGAAGTTAATACGCAGTCTTTCAGACCTTCACATTTAATACACTCTTCTGAGTGATTGTGAAAGACTTGCAAGTTGTAATCTATTTACATCTTCTGTTAAATCAATCTGAGTGAGCCTGAATAGGCTAGGTGAGAAAACAATATTTGTGTTAGAGCCTGAGGAGGCTAGGTGAGAAAAGAATACATGCATGTCTGTCCTGTAACCTGATCAGTTATAGTTGTGAAAACTTGGTATTGCCAAGGACTGGACGTAGCCTCAGTTATTAAGGGGTGAACCAGGATAAAACTATTGTGTTTAATCTCTCTATCCCTTATCTCTTTAGTTTGCTTATTTATCCTAATAGCTTTTAACTAAGGAGGTTATAACTGTGTTGATCAATTCATTTTATCTTGCATGATTGTGTGTTTTTCACAAAAACCTTTAGACAAGTTATCTGTCTGATTGCTCTGTCTTAAAACACTCGTCTGCTCTCTCTTGTGCTTGCGAAAAAGTTTTTATTTCCGCTTAAATCTGGTAAACACAATTCAACCCCCTTCTAGTATTTACATCTGTCTATTTCAGTTGGTATCAGAGCTCAGCCTCTGGGTTGAGCACCTAACAGTGTAGAGAAAAGATCCTGAAGAATAGGCATGACTACTGGAGCAAGCTCAAGTGGAAGCACCCAACCTCAAGGAGGCTCCATGACCAGACCTCCTTTCTTCAATGGTGTAAACTACAACTATTGGAAAGAAAGATTTCACTGATTCATTCTGTCAACAAACTCTGATCTTTGGGATGTCATTACTGATGGTCCTTACATTCCTAAGAATGGTGATAACTCAGATAATCCTAAAGCTCAATGGACACCTGCAGAAAAGACAAGGTGGGATCTAAACCACAAAGCCATATATGCTATAATCTATGCTCTCAGTCCAGAAGAATTTGAAAAGGTATGTGCTTGTGATTCTGCTAAAGAAATGTGGGACTCTCTATCTATCACACATGAAGGAACTGGAAAGGTAAAAGAATCTAAAATTTCTATGCTTGTAAGAAAGTATGAACGATTCACCATGGATGAAGGTGAATCTGTTGCTCAAATGATTGGAAGATTCCAAACTATTACTAATGGTTTGAAATCTCTTGGTAAAATATATACAAATGCTGAAAAAGTTGCCAAAATTCTTAGAAGTCTTCCAAGGCAGTGGAGACCTCTTGTCACTGCTATATCTCAAGCCAAGGGTCTTATTACCTTGACTATGGAAGAACTTCTTGGCACTCTAACTGTTCATGAGCAAGAGCTCAATGAAGATGTGTCAATCAAAAAGAGCAAGGCCATTGATCTAAAGACTGATCTAAAAGCGGCTAAAACCTTAAAAGCTTCAAAGGCAGACGAATCTGCTAATGATGCAGACGAGTCTGAAGATGAGGATTCTGATAGTGATAAAGAAACATCTCTCATGACCAGAAAAATTAGAAAACTCTGGAAAAAGAAGTTTCAAAAGGAGAAGCCCTTTAGAAAATTCAACAGGGAATCCACATCAACAGACCAGAATCCTATCGTCTGCTATGAATGCAAGAAACCTAGTCACATCAAATCTAAATGTCCCCGCTTAAAGAAAGCTCCTAAAAAGAAGTTCTTCAAAAAGAAGAAGAAAGGTATGATGGCGACATGGGAAGATCTTGAGTGTACCTCATCTGAAGAAGAAGAGACAGAGGAGGAAGCTAATCTCTGGCCGATAGCTAAAGAAGATTCAGAACCTGAAACTGAGATACATTCTGAATTTGAGGAATTGCATGATGCTTAAGAAGAGCTAGTAGAGGAATCCAAAAGCTTATCTAAGGCTTTCAAATCCCTCAAGAGAGAGTATGTTAAACTCCTTAGTGAGCATAAATAAAAATCTCAAGAGCGTGAAATGTTGGCCAAAGAGAACAGCCAGCTGAAGACTGAAAAGTCTAATGAAGCTAGAATCTCAAGTGAAACATCACCTTCCGAAGAAGTTGTTGAACTTCAACAGAAAGTGAAGGAGCTCACTTCTGATCTTGCCAGATTTGTTAATGGCAGAGATAATCTGACTAAATTACTTGGATGTCAGAGACACTCTCTTAACAAAGAAGGTATTGGTTATGATCATCAAGCTCATCATAAAATATTAACAAGAATCTCAACAGTATATGTTGAACCTGTTTCAGTTAAAACTAGATCTATCTGTAACTTCTGTGGAAAAACTGGACATGTTATGTCTAAGTGTACTCACAAGAAGAAAAGGAAGTCTTCATAGACTCCTAGAACTAACAGAAAAGGACCCAGAAAGATATGGGTACCTAAAGACAAAATGATTTTTGTTGCAGATATCCTTAATAGGACAAAGCAAACCCCTTTGCTGGTACCTGGTCAGTGGCTGCTCGCTACACATGACAGGAGAAAGGTCTATTTTCCAAGACCTCCAACCTAAAAACTGTGGATATGTTGCCTTTGGAGGCAATCAAAAGGGAAAAGTAACTGGTGTTGGTACTATTGGCGGTAAACCCCGTCTTCCCTCTATCTCTAATGTTCTAATGGTTGAAGGATTAAGACACAATTTACTTAGCATAAGTCAATTATGTGATAGTGGATTTAATGTCTCTTTCACTAAGAATGAATGCATAGTCAAAGACAAAAGTGGCAAAACCCTCTTTTCAGCTAATAGACAACAAAATCTTTATAAGATTGAGCTGACTGAACTTTTAGATCAAAGTGTAACCTGTCTGATGTCTAAAGAGGATGAAAGATGGTTATGGCATATGAAACTAGGACATGCTAGTATGAAACTTATTTCGAAATTAAAATGGGATAACCTAGTGAGAGGATTGTCTGATATTAGTTATAAGAAAGATGTTTTATGTGATGCATGTCAGAGAAGTAAACAAGTAAAATCAAGTTTCAAATCTAAAAACCTTGTATCAACCTCTCGACCTCTTCAGTTGTTACACATGGATTTGGTTGGACCAGTTAGTGTTGCTAGCTTAGCTGGAAGAAAATATGAATTTGTCATAGTTGATGACTATTCTAGATTTACATTGGTACTGTTCTTAACTCACAAAGATAAGTCTTTTAAGGCTTTCTCTGTATTCTGTAAGAAAGTACAAAACGAGCAAGGTTTCTGTATTTCAACTCTTAGAAGTGATCATGGGGGTGAATTTGAAAATGAGAAATTCAGACTGTTCTGTGAAGAGAATGGAATCTCTCACAACTTCTCTGCACCGAGAACTCCACAGCAGAATGGAGTGGTTGAGAGAAAGAACAGATCTCTACAAGAGATGGCTAGATCTATGCTCAATGAAAACAATCTCCCTAAGTACTTCTGGGCTGAAGCAATAAACACTGCATGTTATGTACAAAACAGAATACTTATACGACCTCTCTTAAAAAGGACTCCTTATGAATTGTGGAAAGGAAGAAAACCCAACATATCTTATTTACATGCATTTGGATGTGAATGCTTCATCCTAAACACTAAGGATCAACTTGGAAAGTTTGACTCCAAAGTGGATAAATCTATCTTCATCGGATATTCTGAAATGTCTAAAGCATATAGAGTCTATAACTCTAGAACCTCTGTGGTTGAGAAATCCATTTATGTGAAATTCAATGACGGTTTAAAGACTGATAGGGAACTAACAGATCTAGAAGATGATCTTGCAGGACTCGACTTGATCAGACATGATAGTCAATAGCCAGACATATCTAAAAAGGAACCTGTTGAAGAATCTATCAATCAAGTGGAGCAGACAAGTCAACAGTCAAATCAACATCAACATGATGATGCAAATCTCAGGACAGATTGGAAATTCAAAGTTCATCATCCTGAAGATCTTATCATTGGAAGTCCCTCTGAAGGTGTTAAGACCAGATCTGTCTTAAGAGAATCAATGGCTTTTCTATCTGAGGTTGAACCAAAGCATATTGAAGAAGCTCTGGAAGATGAAAGCTGGATTCTTGCCATGCAAGAGGAACTAAATCAGTTCAAAAGAAATGATGTCTGGAAACTTGTCTCCACACCAACAAACAAGTCTGTCATTCGAACGAGATGGGTGTTCAGAAGCAAGTTAGATGAGGATGGCAAAGTTGTCAGAAACAAAGCAAGGTTAGTAGCTCAAGGCTATAACCCACAAGAAGGTATTGACTATACTGAAACTTTTGCACCTGTAGCTAGGATAGAAGCCATACGCAAACTCATGTCATATGCTGCACAACATCATATTACTCTATTTCAAATTGATGTAAAAAGTGCTTTCTTAAATGGTATAATTGAAGAAGAAGTATATGTTAAACAACCCCCTGGTTTTAAAGATACTGAAAAACCAGATCATGTTTTCAAACTTAAAAAGGCTTTATATGGTTTGAAACAAGCACCTAGAGCATGGTATGATAGGCTCAGTTCTTTTCTCATGAATAATGATTTTATTAGAGGAAAAGTTGATACAACTTTATTTAAGAAATGCTGAAAAGATAATTTCATAGTAGTTCAGATATATGTTGATGATATTATTTTTGGAGCTACTAATGATAAGCTTTGCAAAGAATGTTCTAAGCTGATGCAAGAAGAATTTGAGATGAGCATGATGGGAGAATTAAAGTTCTTCCTTGGGCTGCAAATCATGCAGATGTGTGATGGTATCTACATCCATCAACAAAAATACACCAAGGAAATTCTAAAGAAATACAAAATGGATAGCTCAAAGCTATGAAAACTCCCATGCAACCCACCACTAATCTAAGCAAAGATGAGGAAGGTAAAAAGGTAGACCAAACCGTCTACCGAGGTATGATTGGATCTCTACTATACTTAACTTCTAGCAGATCTGATATTCAGTTTAGTGTCTGTATGTGTGCTAGATTTCAATCTGATCCTAGAGAATCCCATCTTAAGGTTGTTAAGAGAATATTTAGATATTTGCTTGGAACCACTAATCTTGGTTTACTATATTTAAGAACACAAGAATACAGGTTAGTTGGTTTCTGTGATGTTGACTTTGCTGGAGGCAAAATTCAAAGGAAAAGCACTAGTGGAGGATTTCAATTCATTGGAGCAAACTTAGTCTCTTGGTCAAGCAAAAGACAGACAACTATTACACTCTCAACTGCTTAAGCAAAATATGTCTCTGCTGCAAGTTGTTGCTCACAGCTCTTATGCGTAAAACATCAACTCGAAGATTACTCTATATTTGAGCATAATATATCTGTCTGGTATGATAATTCAAGTGCTATTTGCTTAACTAGAAACCCCATACAACATTTTAACGCTAAGCATATAGAAATTAAACATCACTTTATAAGGGATTATGTTCAAAAAGGTGTGTTTAATGTCAAGTTTGTTAAAATTAAGAATCAATGGGCTGATATCTTCACAAAACCCTTAGCTGAAGATAGGTTTAATTTTATTAGAGATAATCTAAACATGCATTGCATTGTTGAGTAACCTGTCTAATGAGTATCGCATTACCTGTCTGACCCTGCTGAGTCATACTCATATTTGAATTAAACAAAGTTAAACGGTTTTTACTCCTTAATGCCAGTTAATTATTTGAGGCAAAACCTGTACATGGTAGTTGTTTTCTTAATATTTTAAAACGTTTTTTTTGTCTTAAAGAAACTTTTTTTTTCTTTTTTTTCTTTAAAAGTAACGATCCTTCTCCCTTAAGATTTTCAAAACCCTCTCTTCACTACAACTCTTCATCTTCTCTCCTCTTCCCTCCAAAACTCTCTAACCGTAAACCCTCTGCTATGGCACCAAAGAAGAAGCTATCTTCTGCTGATATTGGTCAAAGGTATGCTACAGACACAGTGGATGTTGAAAAGTTCATCACTGGAAAAACTGTGGATCTTGAGGCTCTAAGGTGTCTGGGTATGGATGTGCTTGAAGAACTCGAATACTCCACATGGACTCCATTCTTCAAAATGAAGGAGCTTGTACACCCCAAGATGATAAGAGACTTTTGGACAAGTGTTGTAATCATTCGGTCTCCAAATGGCCTTCTCACTGAGATTCAAGCACGCGTTCATCATCAACGTTTCTCTTTTTCTCTCAACACGTTGGAAATCGCAACTGGTTGTCCTAGGCTTGGAGCTGGTTTTACAGAGGAATGGGAAAGCTCTATGAGTTCGGACGATATCAACATCGCCCTATACGGTACCCCACACCCTCCAAATTTCAAATCCATAACCATAGTTCCTAAATGTCGGTTCTTGCTCAAACTTCTGCAAGAATGTGTGTTGCCTAGAAAGGGATCTAGAGACAATATATCTAAGATGGATAAGTTCGCCCTCTATCATCTCATCCACAAGATCAAGACTGACCTAAACGATCTTATCTTTAAGAATTTCATGGCTCTAGTTTAGAGACCTTCCGCTCCTACTTATCCCTATGGAATGCTCCTAACTTTGCTCATCAGAATCAAAATTTTTGTTCCTGAAGATGCTGCCTTTGTGGACTTGGCCCTTGCTCTGGACAAGAAGACTTTGTCTATGATGAGGTTCTCCGCTCCTGCCCAAGCTTCATTTGATCAAGATTCATAGGCACAGCCTACTAAAGCTCTTGCTGAATCAACAGACAAGTCTGAAGCGTCTGTATATGAAGCGTTGTGGAAGCCTGATGGAAAGGTTGCTAGACAAGATGAGAGGCCTTCCTCTAAGAAGCCAACCTCTTCTCATGAGACAAAGGACAGTGTTCAGCCTCTGATCTTTAAAAGAAGGAAGTTGCTTCCTAAAAAGCAAGCTTCTGTTGTGGACGATGCTGAGGTTACCTCTTCTCAAATTTCAAAGAAGACTGTGCTGAAAAAGACCTCTGCTGCCAACAGACAAGACAAGTCTGTTCCCAGTAGAGAGGATGTACCTGCTCAGGGGGAGCAGATGGAGATGTCTTTAGAGAAACCTAAGGCAACGCAAGCCTTCTGTCCTGGGGCTATTCCTAAGAGGAAGAGATCCGGAGTACCAGCTGAAGCTACTGCTACTACTGTAGAAGCTTCTGTTGTTGCACCTTCTGCCAATCTAGAGGCTCTTAGACGTGTCAAGAAGCTTAGGATGTCAGAGAACTCAACTTTTCTTGAAGATTATGTGTCCTCAACCTCAACCTCTTCATCTCCTACATATATTCCCTCTTCACCTATCTCCTCTCATAACATTCAATCTTCATCTTATATAGTTGTATCTGATGCATGCCATGTTCCTGCTCCAAGGGATTTCACTCCCAACCGATCAGTTGGCATTTCATCTTCTTTATTCATATTTGATCTCCAACTCCAAATGTCTGCCAGTGTTTCTCACCTGTCTATCATTCCTCTTCCTCCTCCTCCTCCTCACTTTATTAACTCCTGTAGGGACATTTACCTGGTCTATCCTATTATTATCCTTTTTCATCACCCAAATCCCAATCTAACCCACCATAACTCTGTAGTTATCCTACCCAATCCTTCTAGACCTCTTTTTATTCTTATTACTAGTTCTTATTCCGTCATGGAATATCTCGACCTGTTAATACCTGATCCTCCATCATACTCTGCAAAATCTTTACCTCCACCTGAACCTATCATCATCACTCATCCACCTCTTCTTACCCATCTGTCATATGTCTTTCCCTCTCTTAAAGGACTCTCTCCCTTCTCAACCTATCTTTTCTAAACTTGCTTTTATTTTCTATCGCAATCTTCATCTTTTCTTCTTTCCTAGAATCTCTGCACCTTTCTCTGTCCCCTGTGTGTCACCAGTCTATGCTCTTCCCTGGCATTCTGAAGACTCTGATGACAACATTATTGTTGACAAACGAGCCTTTCAGGCTTTGTAGCATGAAGTAGCATCCTTGGGGACTTTGGTAGAGGCTGCTCATTGAGATCTTACTGAAGAAAGGAGAACTCGAGCTGATCTAGAAGATAGAGTAGAAGCTCTTTTTGTTCTTTATAGTACTTATCTATAATTTCGTTTGTAAACAGCTCTGTATACAGCCAATGATTGATAAATAAATATGGCTTTGTTTTCCATTTTCCATTCTTTCATTTTGCTGCTGTCAAAAGGGGGAGAAAAATAAAAACAAATGATGATAAATGTTAGCTGTTAGCATTTTATCTTGAAAGAAATAATAATAATATGCATCATGGTAAAATAACAGAGAAAAGCAAGTAATCTATAAACACTTTAACTTAAGCTTTTCTGATAGCATAAACACAGATCTTATGTTACTTTCTCTGATATCTGTCTGTCTTGATGTTATTGATTTTTTTTTAATCTCTTGTTTTCTCTCAAGTTCCTAAAATCATTTTTTTAAAAATGCTTGTCATCATAAAAAATGGGGAGATTGTTGAGTCTCCAAAATGTCTAATGAGCATTTATCTAAGTTTTGATAAAAACTGAACATTTATTCAAATGATTTTATTGAACTCTTCTGTGGTTACTGACCTGTCTACTTAGTGTGCAGATTTATAATGAGTTTTTAAATACTTGTCTGTACTAAGTCAAGACTCATATAAACTAGAGCTTTCCTGTCTGATTTAAATATATGACTCGTCTGACCAAGCAAGTTCACTCGTCTGATGCTAGTTATAATTTAACTTGTCTAATAATAAAGATCTTCACTCATCTAATGACTACCAATGAAGCGTACTGAAGACTTTTGTCTATGTGAAGAACTGTCTTAAAGTCTTCTCACAAGGACCAAGAAATCAAAACCCCAGTTGTAAAGTACAACAAAAGTACTTTATCCCTGAGTACAACTGCAAGTTACACTGAAAAGGAAAGATTGCATGTAAAGGACAAAAAGCATATGTAAAGAGCAGATATGACTAGAAATGTATTAGAACACTTCATCCTTCTTATGTTAGAGCACAAGCAACGTTCTTTAAAGCATTAATGGCTGACCAGAACGACTCTATTTGCATTTAATGAAGATTTGCAAAAGGTCAAGCTCTCCAGGAATGTCTCTAACGACTTTAATCCCTTGAAGCCTATTTAATGAAGTAGATGCTGAAGATTCCACAGATAGACAAGAAAGAACTAACGCAGCATTCAAAGAGCAATTACTCTGTGCATTTATTCTTTCATTCTTTATTCTTCCATCATTTGAAGTTAATACGTAGTCTTTCAGACCTTCACATTTAATACACTCTTTTGAGTGATTGTGAAAGACTTGCAAGTTGTAATCTATTTACATATTCTGTTAAATCAATCTAAGTGAGCCTGAAGAGGCTAGGTGAGAAAACAATACTTGTCTATCCTGTAACCTGATCAGTTATAGTTGATAAAACTTGGTGCTGCCAAGGACTGGACGTAGCCTCAGTTATTAAGGGATGAACCAGGATAAAACTATTGTGTTTAATCTCTCTATCCCTTATCTCTTTAGTTTGCTTATTTATCCTAACTAGCTTTTAACTAAGGAGGTTATAACTGTGTTGACCAATTCGTTTTATCTTGCATGATTGTGTGTTTTTCACAAAAAGCTTCAGACAAGTTATCTGTCTGATTGCTCTGTCTTAAAACACTCGTCTACTCTCTCTTGTGTTTGCGAAAAAAAATTTATTTCCGCTTAAATTTGATAAACACAATTCAACCCCCTTCTAGTGTTTACATATGTCTATTTCAGAGATAGCACTGTGAGGATTTGCTCGTGGTGGTGCGGTGGCAGTTGCGGTGGTGCGGTGAAGGTCGTGGTGGTGGGTTGAAGCTGGCGGTGGTGCTGTGACTGGTGGTTGAGAGGGGTGGTGGCTGGTGGCTGGTGGCTAAGGGTGGGGGTGGTTGGTGGCTCCGGACTGAGAGGAGAGGCAAAGAGGGAGAGGGTGAGGGGGAAGAGAGGGAGAGGGTGAATAGAGAAATGAGGGGGAGAAGCGTGAGTGCTTTGGTTAGTGAAGCTTAGCCGTCGGTACCGTTCGTAATGTGAAACGTTAGCCGTCAGTAACTAGTAACTTCCTTACCGACGGCTAATCCCGTTGGTAACAAAAAATAGCCGTTTGAGTCTGTAATGCGAAACGACGCATACCAACGGCCTCGCCTGTCGGTACCAATTAACTTTCCTTACCGACGGCTATAGCCGTCAGCCGTCGAAAACGCAGCTGCAAAAATACGCACGTAATTGCGCCAGAATTACCAACATAATTACCGTCAGCTTAGCCCTAGGTATAGTAACCTGGTCAGCTATACATATAACTAGTAGCGATCGTTTAGCGCTTTCTTGTAGTGGTGGCTTAGTCTCTAGAGTACTCATGAATATCCAGGCACGTGCATGGCCGAAAAGCACAACACAACGTTAACAGCAAGAGAAATGTGAGGGGTGTAAAGGTGATCAAGTGAGATTCAAATTTACACGAAAAATGTTTTGGTTCATAGAAGTTTAACTTCAACAATTATATTGTAAATTAAAGTCCTACTTATCTAGGTCTGGTTTATAGTCTAGAAGACACCATATTCGAAGCATTTACATCCATGGTGTAACCCAGATTTTATGAAATTTATTTATTTTATATTCTTTTGAAATATGTGAGCGATTGTTGTGAAGATGTAATATTTCAAAAGAATTTATTAATTATTTATTATAACAGGTTTTGAAAACGTGGAAGTTGGTTTAGATATTATTAGTAACAGCTTTTAAAACTTACTTGACTAACAAATGGAAAATTGGATATGCTTTTGACCTTCTCAAAGTTGGTGTAACCGTTAGTTTAATCTTTTGTTATTTGTATTTCCAAAACGTGGAGCATCTCATTCAGTTTTGCAAGTAGTTTTTGTGATAAAACTTTATCCATTTGTTACGTGAAGAAAGGGTGCATCCGGCCAATCATGCACGGTGTTGTTGTTTTAAAATTAAAAGGATACACGCCCCTGATATATAATATAACAATATATAAACCTCCTACACACGAGAAACAAAAAAGAGACTCAATATATTTATTTTACTTTCTATTTCTTTTTATTGGGTTAGTATAAATCTCTCGCTAGTTCTTGTGATCCTTGGCGTCCATTTCCAAGAAGAACCTGCTGTATCCTGGAGGATTTTCGACCCTACCAAAATAATCCTTGAGGACAGTGCATTGAACACCTTAGGCTTTTGTTCTGCTGCTGTACCAACTCGCCTCGAGTAATATTTTACAACACAAACAACATAGAAGACAAAACTACAAATAAAATATATCAGAATAAAGAGCACAATGATAGGAACAACATAATGAAAGTTTAGCCAAAACGGAACACATTTATTATACCAATCATCTGCCATCAGAGCTCACTCTTTTCTTCTATGTTTTCGTGAATTTCGTCGCACGTTTCCTTGCTTCTGTCTAGCCTTTGATACTCGTTCTATTTCTTTATTCTACAATTAGGGATTGAATCCTGGTAATTAGAAACATGGGCCTTGGCCCATTATCCCATTGACAAATCTTATTTCTTTTTATAAAAATCAGTGTGGGCCCCACATGGGAGTGACCCACATGACAAATTCCCCTCACGACTCAAGTGGGGCCAAATCTTGCCATCCCAGCAATTACGCTGCAAGTCTCAAGCTTATCCCTTGGTAGCGGCTTTGTCAGCACATCGGCACCATTGCTATCTGTATGAATCTTCGCAAGTTCTAGCAACTTGGAATTTAGCACATCACAAATCCAGTGATATATGACTTCAATATGTTTCGACCATGCATGAAAGATAAAATTCTTACCAAGGTGGATACCACTTTGGTTGTCACAATACAACACATACCATGTCTGAACGTAACCAAGTTCATGAAGAAAACTATTCGTCCACAACAATTCCTTGCATGCTTCAGTTGTAGCAATAAACTCTGCCTCCGTGGTAGAGAGAGCAACACACTTCTGGAATCTTGACTACCATGCTGCAACTCCCCCTTCAAATGTAATCAAAAAACCTGAAGTATGAGACAACCCCTCCTCAGAGGTCCCATTTAGTAACCCAAACTCATATTCTTAACGTTGCAGCGTAGCGTGATTAAATAAAAATGCAGGATTATTAAAACAACCAACACTGATACCACGATTATATATCACATACATATAAAAGTACTGAATCGATCAGTAGAGCCTACAATAACTGATACCAACTACAAATCTTCAGAGTACGCAACACGTATAAACTGAAAATATGATAACAAAATAAAATACATAAGACTTCCTCTCCTGGCCCCAAAAATACATTTCGCTTAAACCCATGTACTGGCCATAACAAACTAAGATTGTCTACCCAACCATGACTCTAACGAAGATAACGAGAGCTTCCAACCGAAGCTCCAACGTATACGGTAGTCGGGCCCGTATGCACTCCTCTTCTCTAAGAGTAGTCAATCTCTCAGAGACGATCATCCTCTGAATAGGGCATCTGAAAGTCTCCCAACGTTGGGATCCGGGGCTCTCCCGCCAGCACCAGGTTCAATAGGTATGCCATCAATCTCCTCTGGTAACTCCTCAACAGGATCTTCTCGTGTGATTGAGAATAAATAAAATACAACAGAGAATAATACGGGGATAAGAAACAGCAATACATCATAAATAGGGAAACAACTATAAAATAAGCTATATCGATAGCAACATACAACAACACAACAGTGTCAAGCAATTATCTCCCAAGTCCTGCTCTCTTAGCTACTATCTCTCACACTCATGCAACTAACGACTATATGGACGCAATCACGACGCAACATACCCAACAAATCAAGATGTCCTGTTCATCTCTGTGCCACCCCCCGTAATGCAGGGTTCGGCTAACAGCCCACAGGCTCAACTCGTCTCATGGGTACGACATATTCCCCCGCGTGCAGGCCAGGTCGGAATATTCGCCCGTCAACAACACAACTTACGGTACGACCATTCGCCTATTCACAACTAATGGTACGACCATCTCCCCGCAGGCAAGATCGACCGCCGACCGCCATACGCCAACACAGTGATGAACAACAACGATGCAACATGAACCTCATCGACTCATTTCGGGATCAACAACTTAGTGTCTCAACCACAACTCGTACACAACTACAACCAACTTTCTCCGTCTTAACCGAGTATCAACTTTATATCTCGACATCAACATATCAACAAAATCTCTAGGTTGAGCACTACAACATATATATCCTCAAATTCCTCACTACATGTTCATCTTCCAACTTATCAGAAATTACTGCCAATCTCTACTCATACAACAGTAATCACAACACCATATCATAAGCAACTATAATCATGCTCAACAAACATATTCATCATACTAAATATTCATGTAAGCATATCTACTCATCAGCTCATAGATAAATATTCAGGTAATCCTAAGCATGTTACTAGGCACAACATACATATCACATATATCATATTAAGCCTACTAACATACAACATAAAGCCTCGACATAGCATAAAATCAACCTATCGGTCACTCGACCACTAGTAGGGTTTAGGTCGTCCTACGCATATCAATATAAACTATTTTATTCTTGCCTCCTCGACGATATTGTGGTTCTTTCCCCCACCTGAACAGTTCTCCCGCGTGCTTCCCCGTGCAACTCTGACTGCGGCTCCGTAACTATCAATCGTACACGCTTTAGAATAATCAAGCACCGTCTGATCCTTCACAACACATCACAACCAGAAATTAATAAAGTTCAATCAAACTCATCTAGTTCTTACAAAGTTAGGGTTCGGCCCCTTTTTAGAAAAATAGGTTAGAGGTGTTAAAATTCTACTAACTCTTGGATCAATGATCCTTAAGCATGATAAAGGCCTAATCCCTAATCATTTGTCAAAGGTTTGCACAAAAACCCCTTCAACCAACAAGGATGGGGTTCGGCCATCATTGATAAAAATAGGCTAGAATTTGAATTGGTTTTCTAATTACTTGGATTCAATGATCATAGAATGAAAGAGATGAAATCAAGTATCATTTCACAAAAATTAAAGCAAACTCATTTTTCCCCAAAACTCTTAGGGTTCGACCTCTCTTAGATAAATAGTCTAGGCATGTTATTTGGTTTTATGCTTTTAAATAGTGATAGAGGGTGATGAAACTAGCTCATAGAAATTGGTTTCACATTAAAAGGATTTTTCTACAATTTTCTAGAGATTTTTGAAATTTGAACTTAGAAATTGAAACTCATGGAACCATGGATTGAAAACAAGAAAAGAATGAAGAACAAGGTGCTCATGGATCAAAGAGAGTAATCATACCTCTTGAGTGATAAATGAGCCAAGAATCAAGTGGTTTCCTCACCAAAATTTGTCAAGATCACACTTAGAGAAATGATGAAAGCTTAAGAGAAATGATGGAGTTATGGAAATGGATTGAATGGCTTCATGAAGGGTCATTTTGGCGTGGGAGAAGGATGGCAAAAGGGTCCAAAAGTTGTTAACTTAAGGGTAAAATGATCATTTCACCTAGTGAAAAAAATGTCATTTAGGGAAAAGTTAAGGACATTTTGGTCTTTTCACCTCCAAGTCACCAAAATATCTAGATATTTTGATGGTGGTCATGATAAGGGTGAGGGCAAGGATGGGTTTTCATAAATTCCTAGGGGCAAAACGGTCTTTTCCTTTAGGGATGAAAATGTCATTTAGGGAAAAGACTAAGGGTATTTTGGTCTTTTCGCAGTGTGAATGCGTTCAGATATTTTAGAACGTCATCATGAAACTAGCACGCCTTCCCATGTGATTCGACTTGATGTGACTTCAAGTTTATCCGTTAGCGGGTCCCAGTAAATCCGTATTCAGCTCCATTTCTCACCCGATTTAAGATTTCGCCCGCATAACGTATATTCTTTCACTTTTTAGTGCGAAAAACCAATTTTATCAAAATTGTTGGAAATTCGATTCTAAACCTAACTATTTCGTTCACGAGTCAAAATTAGGTTTTCTAATCAGTAAAATCATATTGTCAGTAAAAACGCAGACCGGGCTTCGTCTGAATTTTTAACTCAAAATTTAATCGTAGCTCTCTACGATGACGTAGAGTATGAATGTGGTTTTAGTTTATTTAAATTCACTTTCTAAACCTTAGATAAAAATATAAACTCAATTATATAATTTACCGATATTAAAGTAGTGAAAATCGAGGTGTTACAAAGTAGATTTGTGAGAGTCAACATCTCCCGCCATGTCAGCAACTGTATATCCAACCAATATAGGCTCTTTATCACCCAAGATAAGCTTCAAATTACAGGTTCGACGCAGATATCTCATAATCCATTTTAGCGCATTCCAATGCTCTTTACCTGGATTTGAGAGAAAACGTCTAATTGTGTACTCACTGCACGAGCTATATCAAGTCTTGTACATACCATGACATACATCAACCTACCAACTGCCGTGGCATTATGAATTCTTTCCATGAATTTCTTCTCTTCATCTGTTGTGGGAGACTACTTCACACTCAGCTTGAAGTGTGGTGCAAGAGGACCGTTGACAGCTTTAGCATCATCCATTCCAAACTGTTGACACTTAAAGTTTTCTTCTAACTCTATCTTGAGCAACTATTATACCCAAGATTTGCTTCACACCACCTAAATCCTTCATGGCAAAGGACTTGCTCAGTTCTTTCTTCAATTTGCCAATTATGGAGATATTCTTTTCCACAATCAGGATATCATCGACATAAAGTAGCAGAATAATAAAATCTTCATCAGAAAATTTCTGGACAAACACACAGTGATCTGCATTCGTCTTCCAGTAGCCTTGCTCTACCATGACATACTCAAACTTCTTATACCATTGTCAAGGAGATTGCTTCAACCCATACAAACTTTTCTTCGGGTTTCAAACTTGATCTTCTTTGCCTTTTATTGCAAAACCTTATGGTTGTTTCTTATAAATCTCTGCATGTGGGATAACTTTCATTACTTTGAAAGTTTGAATTTCTAACGCAAGTACGTAATTGATGAATGAGCCATTAATGCTATATTGGCATTGCAGCCATGAGCCATTGCCATTATAACTAATTGGAATTTTCCAAATTTCAACCAACAGATATACATAATGATGAGTAATTGACCATTTGTATTTTCAAAATAATAACGTAAACCTTAAGTCTTTAATAAATAATAACAGTTATATTACTTATACAAAAAGTTAAACAAACTATTAATTAGAACTCAATATTTATTTCATAATAAAACCTTCATACTTTCTCTTCAATTATTTTAACTCTCTCATACTTTCTATCTTTTTTTTTTCCACACAAAAATTGGCTATTGAAATGGACACAGAACCGAAATTTCGTGAAAAGCGTATAATTCGTAGAAAACGACATTTTGATGAAAGTGCTAGTGGTGAGATTACACATTCAGCAAAAGATTCTTTCCGTATTGCTTATTTTTTATACACATTAGATAAATCTATTTCTTCTATTGAGACTCGATTTGAACAATTTTTACGATATGAAACCATTTTGGTTTTCTATTTGAATCTAAAAAATGTAAAACTTTGGATGAGGATGAGTTTCAAAAATATTGTATTAATCTTGAAAAGTTTTTAAGATTTAATGAATAATCTGATATTTATGGTCTTGATTTATTTTCAGAATTGAAAGTAATGAGAGAAGTGTTAATAGAAGATATTAATACTCCAATAGAAGTATTAAACTATATCAAAAGATTAGATTCTTTTCCAATGCATGCATTGCTTATTGAATATTAGTGACAATACCTGTAATGATTGCTACTGGCGAAAGAAGTTTTTCAAAATTAAAATTGCTTAAATCCTATCTTAGATCAACAATGCTACAATATAGATTGAATGGGTTAGCCATATTATCTATTGAGAGTGATATGTTAGAATCGCTTGATTATAAAACTTTGATAAATGATTTCGCAACTCAAAAAGCTAGAAGAATAATATGAGGATTGATAATTTATATTGCGCTAAGTCTCTCTACTATTTTTTTTGCCTAAGGCCCTAAAATCTCTAGACACAGCCCTGTCTCCAAGTCAAGACTAGCTGCTAGGCCAAGCATTATATGAATAGAGGATATCTTCACAACCGGAGATAATATCTCATCAAAATCAGCTCATTTTCTCTGGTTGAAACCTTTGACCACTAGCCTTGCTTTGTATCAATATTTCAAACTATTTTCTGAAATAGACAGATGCAAACACTAGAAGGGGGATTAAATGGTGTTTGCCAAATTTATGTGGAATATAGAAACTTTTTCGCAAGCACAGACGGGTTGTAATAGACGAGTAAACACAGACAGGTCAATCAGACTGATAACTCGTCTGAAGGTTTTCACAGAAAATACACAATCATGCAAGATAAGAAAAGTTTTGATAAACACAATTATAAGCCCCTTTAGTTAGATGATAGTTAAGACACAAAGTCAAATTAAAGAGTTAAGGGAAAGAGAGATCACTCAGCAGGTTTTATCCTGGTTCACCCCTTAACAATGAGGCTTCGTCCAGTCCTTGGCAGCACCAAGTTTTCTCACTATAACTGATTTAGGTTACAGGACAGACAAGTATTGTTTTCACACCTAGCCTCTTCAGGCTCCAGATGAGTATTGTTTTCACACCTAGCCTCTCCAGGCTCCAGACAAGTATTATTTTCACACTTATTCTCTTCAGGCTCAGATGGGTTTGTTTGAGAGAACACTTTGCAAGTCTTTCACAAGCACAAAGACGAGTGTATTAAATGTGAAGTTCTAAAAGACTGCGTATTAACTTCAAATGATTGAAGAATAAATAATGAAGGAATGAAGATATAAATATACAGAGTAATTGCTCTTGATTGCTTTTATCGTTCTCTTGTCTATGTACTTGAATCTTCGAAGTCTTCATCATTAAATAGTCTTCAAAATTTAAAGCCGTTGGACACAAAGTCTGAAGTCTTTGGCTTCTTGTAGATCTTCAATAAATGCAATAGAGTTGTTCTGATCAGCCATTAAAGCATAGGGAACTTCGCTTGTTCTCTTTCATCAGAATGATGCAGACTTCTGATATACCTTTGTTCGCAGCAGGTCTTTATACGTGCTTTTTGTTTGCAGAGGGAAGACTTTCCCTTTTGGTGTAAGATGCAGTTGTGTTCAGGCAAAGCACTTTGTTGAAGTTCTTTACCAGGGTCAAGACAGCTTTCATCCAATTTATTCTTTAACGTTAGTCTTTAGACGGATGAGTAGCTTCATTAGACGGGTTGACTCTTTAACAAGGAGATGACGTCAGTTGCAAAGTCTTTTAGACGGGTGAGTCTTCCTTTGATCAGATGGTTGAAGACTTCATTAGACGAGTGAACTTCTCTTGGTTCAGACGAGTGAACCTTAGCTAGTTCAGACGAGTGAACTTATCTCAGTTCAGACGAGTGAACTTTAGTTAGTTCAGACGAGTGAACTTATCTTAGTTCAGACGAGTTAACTTTAGTTCAGACGTGTGAACTTAAGCTAGTTCAGACGTGTGAACAGTTCATATAGACGCTTAATATTATAATCTGCACACTAAGTAGACGAGTTAAATACCACAGACGGGTTCAATTAAATCATTGAATAACTGTTTTAATCTCATCAAAACTAAGGTAAATGCAGATCAGACATTTGGAGACTCAACAATCTCCCCCTTTTTGATGATGACAAAACATGTTAAATGATTTAATGAACTTAAGAAAATTCACATAAATCTGTCATGTATATGATTAGTCAGATTAAAACATTGTTCCATAATTATATCATACTCAGACAGATAAGCATTTAACTTTTTATCTTAGTCTTATCTTAGTATTTTCTCCCCCTTTTGACATTATCAAAAGCAATAGAATATAGACAGAGAGAAAAGAAAAGATACATCATATTTAAAGATCATATCAGACAGTTGTAACATTAACATTTTTCATTTAACTTTCTCCCCCTTTTGTCGTAATCAAAAAAGAGAAAAGGAGGCATTTGACCATCATTGGCTGTGTACAAGGTTCTTTAAAAAGAAGAAAATTACAAATAAGTGTTGAAAAGATCAAAAAGAGCTTCTACTCTAGCTTCTAAAACAGTTCTAGCTCTTCTTTCTGCAGCAAGATCTTGGTGAGCAGCTTCTACCAAGGTCCTGAGAGATGCTACTTCAAAAAACAAAGCTTGAAGATCTCGTCTGGGCACAGGAATGTGATCAGCAGAGTCATCAGAATGCCAGGGAAGAGCATAGACAGGTGGTGCAGAAGGGATAGAGAAGGCTTCCGAAATCCGGGGAAAGAAGCATAAGTGAAGATTGCGATAGAAGATAATGGGTAGAAAGGTGATCTTATGGAAAGAATCATCAGAGGAGTTATCTGCTGGAGGTGAAGGAAAAACAGAGGACAGAATGGAGAGAGATGGATGAAAAGATGCGGGTAAAGGTGCAACAGGAAGTGAGGGATAATCAGGGATTGATAGATCAAGACATTCCATGAAGAAAGTTGATCCAGTAATTAGAATGAAACAAGGTTGTGAATAGTTAGGAAGAATAACAACAGAGTTTGGATGGGTGATGGAAGGATTAGGGTGATGAAACATGATAACAATAGGTTCAAAAACACATATATCTCTACAAGTATTGGTAAAGTGAGATGGAGGAGGAGTTACAACAGAGAGGTTAGAGACACTGGTAGACATTAAAAGTTGCAAATCAGACTTGAACAAAAAAGAAGTGCCAACAGGTTTGTCAGGAGTTGAATCCCTTGAACCATGACACAAATCAGACACAATGATGAAAGAGGAGGAAGGAGAGGAGTTTTCCTGAAAGGGTGAAGCCTGAGGTTCATCATGAGATGAGGAGGAAGAGGGTGAATACTTGCCAAGAGTAGAGTTTTCTGACATTCTGAGCTTAATGCGTTTAGGAGCCACAAAGACAGCAGGTTGGCTAACTTGAGGGGCTTCTATGGCAGCAGCTACAACAGGAATGCCAGACCTCTTCCTTTTAGGAATAGTGCCAGGACAAAAAACTAGGTGGTCCAAGGTGTGTCCTAAAGGCTTTGGCAGTTGCTCCCCCTGAGCAGGTGCAGTCTCTTCACTAGAGACAGTCTCTCTCAGTATAACTTGAGAAGGGGCAGAATCAGAATCCACCACAACAAGATCTTGTCTCTTGGGAGTCAGCTTCCTCTTCTTCAAGGAGAGAATAGGAGCACTTTCTTCTGAAGAAAGGGGCTGGCTTTGGCCTGCAATCTTCCCAGAGGGTTTGCAAATATGTTCAGATGCAGAGGCCTCAGACTCATTGGTTGATTCAGCATGAGTTTTACTCTTCTGCTCCTCAGATGCTTGATTTGAAGAGGATGGAGCAGGGGTTGAGAACCTCATCAAGGAGACAGTCTGTTGGGCTAAAGGTCTAGCCATGTCCACAGAGGTGACTTCTTCAGGGACAAAGATTTTGATTCTAAAAAGCTTGGTCAGAAGCATGCCATATGGATATGTAGGAGAGCTAGGTCTCTTAATCAATGACACAAAATGTTTGAAAATGAGGTCATTGATGTCTACCTTGATTTTGTGAATGAGATGAAAGAGGGCAAACGAATCCATCTTAGAGATGTAGTCTCTTGCAAAAGCTTGAGCAAGAAGCGGCATTTGGGAACAAGGTTACTCGATTTGAGATTTGTAGGGTTAGGGTTACCAAAAAGGGCGATGTTGATGACGCTCTGGCTTACTGAATCTACCCAGTTGTCTGTATAACCAGCACCATGTCTAGGGCATCCAGTTACCAGTTCCAGAGTGTTGAGGGAGAAGGAGAAGCGTTGGTTGGAAATACGAGCTTGAATCTCCATGGGAAAGCCACTTGGAGAGTGAAGAACGACGGCGTTGGTCCAGAAGTCAGTGACCAACTTGGGGTGCACAGGCTCCTTCAAGTTGAAGAAAGGAGTCCAGTTGGAGTAGTTGAGTTCTTCAAGCACATCTAAACCCGACCGACTTAGAGCCGAAAGGTCAATAAGCTTCCCTGGGATGATTTTGTGAACAGCTTCAACAGCAAGGTCGTAACGCTTAGCAATGACATCAGCAGAGAGTTGCTTTGGGGGTGCCATTTCAGAGAAGTTAGGTTTAGAGAAGTTTGGGAGTTAGAGAGTGAGTGAAGAGGGAAAAAGACGAAACGAGTGAGAAATAAAGAGAGTGATTTTGAAAAAAGTACGGATGGAGATTTTAAAAGAGAACAAAAAAAAGAAAAAGGACGGTTCAGATTTAAAGTAAGACAAAAACATCCACGTACACATTTTGCCTCAGATAATGAAACGACACTTAAGAGAAAAAGAAATAGCCATTTAAAAAAAAATTTAAAAGAAGAGCGAATGACTCATAAGGTCAGACGATTAAACATAGACGGGTATCATAAATACTCATCAGACAGGTTATTCAGCAAAGCAATGTATATTCAAGTTGTCTCTTATAAACTTAAACCTATCCTCAGCTAATGGTTTTGTAAAGATATCAGCCCATTGATTTTCAGTTTTAACAAACTTAACATCAAATACACCTTTTTGAACATAATCTCTTATGAAGTGATGTTTGATTTCTATGTGCTTAGCCTTAGAATGTTGTATGGGATTCTTGGTTAAGCAAATAGCACTAGAATTATCACACCAGACAGGTATATTATGCTCAAATATAGAGTAATCTTCTAGTTGATGTTTTACCCATAATAGCTGTGAGCAGCAACTTGCAGCAGAGACATATTCTGCTTCTGCAGTTGAGGGCGATAGTCGTCTGTCTTTTGCTTGACCAGGAGACTAAGTTTGCTCCAATGAAGTGACATCCTCCACTGGTGCTTTTCCTTTTAAGTCTATCTCCAGCAAAGTCAGCATCACAAAAACCAACTAATCTGTAATCTTGTGTTCTCAAATACATTAAACCAAGATTAGTGGTTCCAAGCAAATATCTAAATATTCTTTTAACAGCCTTAAGATGAGATTCTTTGGGATTAGATTGGAATCTAGCACTCATACAGACACTAAATTGAATATCAGGTCTGCTAGATGTTAAGTAAAGAAGAGATCCAATCATACCTCTGTAGACAGTTTGGTCTACCTTTTTACCTTCATCATCTTTGCTTAGATTAGCATTAGTTTGCATTGGAGTTTTCATGATCTTTGAGCTATCCATTTTGTACTTCTTTAGAATCTCATTGATGTACTTTTGTTGATGGATGTAGATTCCATCACACGTCTGCTTGATTTGCAGTCCAAGGAAGAACTTCAATTCTCCCATCATGCTCATTTCAAATTCTGCTTGCATCAACTTAGAGAATTCTTTGCACAATTTTTCATTAGTAGCTCCAAAAATAATATCAACATATATTTGAACTACTATGAAGTTATCTTTTGAGCATTTCTTAAACAAAGTTGTATCAACTTTTCCTCTTATAAAACCATTATTCATAAGAAAAGAACTAAGTCTATCATACCATGCTCTAGGCGCTTGTTTTAAACCATATAAAGCCTTTTTAAGTTTGAAAACATAATCTGGTTTTTCATTATCTTCAAAACCAGGAGGTTGTTTAGCATAAACTTCTTCTTCAATTATTCCATTTAAAAAAGCACTTTTTACGTCCATTTGAAATAGAGTAATTTGATGTTGTGCAGCATATGACATGAGTATGCCAATAGCTTCTATTCTAGCTACAGGTGCAAAAGTCTCAGTATAGTCAATACCTTCTTGTTGGTTATAGCCTTGAGCTACTAACCTTGCTTTGTTTCTGACAACTTTGCCATCTTCATCTAGCTTGTTTCTGAAAACCCATCTTGTTCCAATAACAGACTTGTCTGTTGGTTTGGAGACAAGTTTCCAGACATTATTCCTTTTGAACTGATTAAGTTCTTCTTGCATGGCAAGAATCCAGCTTTCATCTTCAAGAGCTTCCTCAATATACCTTGGTTCAATTTCAGATAAAAAGGCCATATTGCTTGACTCTCTTAAGACAGATCTGGTTCTAACACCTTCAGAGGGACTTCCAATGATAAGATCTTCAGGATGATGAGCTTTGAACTTCCAATCTCTTCTGAGATCATCATTTTGATGTTGATCTGACTGATGACTCGTCTGCTCCACTTGTCTGACAGATTCCTCAGCAGATTCAATTTTTGATACGTCTGGCTGTTGACTCGTCTGCTGGGTAAGATCAAGTCCTGCAAGATCATCTCCTAGATCTGATAGTTCCCTATCAGTCTTTAGATTATCATTGAATTTTACATGAATGGATTCCTCAACAACAGAGGTTCTAGAGTTAAAAACTCTATATGCTTTAGACACTTCAGAATATCGAATGAAGATACCTTTGTCTACCTTGGAATCAAACTTTCCAAGTTGATCCTTGGTATTTAAGATGAAGCATTCACATCCAAATGCATGGAAATAAGATATGTTGGGTTTTCTACCTTTCCACAATTCATAAGGAGTCTTTAGGATAGACCTTATAAGTATTCTATTTTGCACATAACATGCAGTGTTTACTGCTTCAGCCCAGAAGTACTTAGGGAGATTATTTTCATTGAGCATTGATCTAGCCATCTCTTGCAGAGATCTGTTCTTTCTCTCAACTACTCCATTTTGCTGTGGAGTTCTTGGTGCAGAGAAGTTGTGAGAGATTCCATTCTCTTCACAGAACAGTTTGAATTGCTCATTTTCAAATTCGCCCCCATGATCACTTCTAAGGGTAGAAATACAGAAACCTTGCTCATTTTGTACTTTCTTACAGAATACAGAGAAGGCCTTAAAAGACTCATCCTTGTGGGTTAAGAAAAGTACCCAAGCAAATCTAGAATAGTCATCAACAATGACAAATCCATATTTCCTTCCAGCTAAACTGGCAACACTAACTGGTCCAAACAGATCCATGTGTAACAACTGAAGAGGTCTAGAGGTTGATATAATGTTTTTTGATTTGAAACTTGATTTTACTTGTTTACCTCTCTGACATGCATCACATAAGACATCTTTCTTGAAACTGATATCAGGCAATCCTCTCACAAGGTTATCCTTTTTTTAATTTCGAAATAAGTTTCATACTAGCATGTCCTAGTTTCTTATGCCATAACCATCTTTCATCCTCTCTAGACATCAGACAGGTTACACTTTGATCTGAGAGTTCAGTTAGCTCAATCTTATAAAGATTTTGCTGTCTATTAGCTGAAAAGAGGGTCTTGCCACTCTTGTCTTTGACTATGCATTCATTCTTAGTGAAGGAGACATCAAATCCACTATCACATAATTGACTTATGCTAAGTAAATTGTGTCTTAGTCCTTCAACCATAAGCACATTTGAGATAGAGGGAAGAAGGGGTTTACCACCAATTGTACCAACACCAATTACTCTTCCTTTTTGATTGCCTCCAAAGGCAACAAATCCACCATTCTTAGACTGGAGGTCTTGGAACATAGACCTTTCTCCTGTCATATGTCGCGAGCAGCCACTGTCCAGGTACCAGCAGAGGCGTCTGCTTTGTCCTATTAAGGATGTCTGCAACAGAAATTATTTTATCTTTAGGTACCCATATTTTTCTGGGTCCTTTTCTGTTAGTTCTAGGAGTCTGTGAAGACTTCCTCTTCTTCTTGTGAAAACACTTAGACATAACATGTCCAGCCTTTCCACATAGGTTACAAACGGGTCTAAGTCTAACTGGAATGGGTTTAACATAGGCAGTTGAAGATTTTGTTGATACTTTATGATCAGCTTGATGATCATATCCAATGCCTTCTTTGTTAAGAGAGTGTCTCTGACATCCTAGAAGTTTTGTCAGATTATCTCTGCCATTAACAAATCTAGCAAGATCAGAAGTGAGCTCCTTCACTTTCTGTTGAAGTGTGACCACTTCTTCAGAATGTGATGTTTCACTTGAGATCGAAGCTTCATCAGACTTTTCAGTCCTCAGCTGGCTATTTTCTTTGGCCAGCATCTCACACTCTTGAGATTTTTGTTTATGCTCACTGAGGAGTTTAACATAATCTCTCTTGAGGGATTTGAAGGCCTTAGATAAGCCTTTGGATTCCTCTACCAGCTCATCATAAGCATCATGCAATTCCTCAAGTTCAGAATGTACCTCAGTTTCAGGTTCTGAATCTGTATTGGCCATCAGACAGAGATTAGCTTCCTCTTCTGTCTCTTTTCCTTCAGAAGATGAGCATTCAAGATCTTCCCATGTGGCCATCATTCCTTTCTTCTTCTTTCTGAAAAACTTCTTTTTGGAAGCTTTCTTCAAAAGAGGGCATTCAGGTTTGATGTGACCAGGCTTCTTACACTCATAGCAGACAATTGGACTCTTGTCTGTTGATGTGGATTCTTTGTGAGATTTTCTGAAAGGCTTCTCCTTTCTGAACTTCTTCTTTCTCCAGAGCTTTTTCATCTTTCTGGTCATGAGAGAAGTCTCTTCATCAGCATCAGAATCCTCATCCTCAGATTCGTCTATGTCACAGTCAGACTCGTCTGCCTTTGAAGCTTTTAAGGCTTTAGCTGCCTTTAGATCAACTTTTAGAGCAATGGCTTTGCTCTTTTTGATTGACACATCTTCATTGAGCTCTTGCTCATGAACAGTGAGTGTGCCAAGAAGTTCATCCATAGTAAAGGAGGTGAGATCCTTAGCTTGAGAAATAGCAGTGACACGAGGTCTCCACTGCCTTGGAAGACTTCTGAGAATCTTAGCAACTTTCACAGCATTTGTATATGTTTTACCAAGAGATTTCAAACCATTAGTAATAGTTTGGAATCTACCAATCATTTGAGCAACAGATTCACCTTCATCCATGGTGAACAATTCATATTTTCTAACAAGAATAGAAATTTTAGATTCTTTTACCTTTGCAGTACCTTCATGTGTGACAGATAAGGAGTCCCACATTTCTTTAGCAGAATCACAAGCACATAACTTTTCAAACTCTTCTGGACTAAGAGCACAGATTATAGCATACCTGGCTTTATGGTTTAGATCCCATCTTGTCTTTTCTGCATGTGTCCACTGAGCCTTAGGCTTGTCTGCGCCATCATCATTGCGAGGAATGTAAGGACCATCAGTGATGACATCCTATACATCAGATTTTGTTGACAAGATGAACCAGTGAAACCTTTCTTTCCAGCAGTTATAGTTTACACCATTGAAGAAAGGGGGTCTGGTCATAGAGCCTCCTTCAGGTTGGGGCTTCCCACTTGAGCTTGCTCCAGAATACATTGTCTATACTTCAGGATCTTTTCTCTACACTGTTAGGTGCTCAACCCAGAGGCTGAGCTCTGATACCAACTGAAATAGACAGATGCAAACACTAGAAGGGGGTTGAATGGTGTTTGCCAAATTTATGCGGAATATAGAAACTTTTTCGCAAGCACAGACGGGTTGTAATAGACGAGTAAACACAGACAGGTCAATCAGACTGATAACTCGTCTGAAGGTTTTCATAGAAAACACACAATCATGCAAGATAAGAAAATTTTTGATAAATACAATTATAAACCCCTTTAGTTAGATGATAGTTAAGACACAAAGTCAAATTAAAGAGTTAAGGGAAAGAGAGATCATTCAGCAGGTTTTATCCTGGTTCACTCCTTAACAGTGAGGCTACGTCCAGTCCTTGGCAGCACCAAGTTTTCTCACTATAACTGATTTAGGTTACAGGACAGACAAGTATTGTTTTCACACCTAGCCTCTTCAGGCTCCAGACGAGTATTGTTTTCACACCTAGCCTCTCCAGGCTCCAGACAAGTATTATTTTCACACTTAGCCTCTTCAGGCTCAGACGGGTTTGTTTGGGAGAAGTTGTAAAAAGATTACACTTTGCAAGTCTTTCACAAGCACTAAGACGAGTGTATTAAATGTGAAGTTCTAAAAGACTGCGTATTAACTTCAAATGATTGAAGAATAAATAATGAAGGTATAAATATACAGAGTAATTGGTCTTGATTGCTTTTATCGTTCTCTTGTCTATGTACTTGAAGCTTCGAAGTCTTCATCATTAAATAGTCTTCAAAATTTAAAGCCGTTGGACACAAAGTCTGAAGTCTTTGGCTTCTTGCAGATCTTCAATAAATGCAATAGAGTCGTTCTGATCAGCCATTAAAGCATAGGGAACTTCGCTTGTTCTCTTTCATCAGAGTGATGCAGACTTCTGATATACCTTTGTTCTCAGCAGGTCTTTATACGTGCTTTTTGTTTGCAGAGGGAAGACTTTCCCTTTTGGTGTAAGATGCAGTTGTGTTCAGGCAAAGCACTTTGTTGAAGTTCTTTATCAGGGTCAAGACAGCTTTCATCCAATGTATTCTTTAACGTTAGTCTTTAGACGGATGAGTAGCTTCATTAGACGGGTTGACTCTTTAACAAGGAGATGACGTCAGTTGCAAAGTCTTTTAGATGGGTGAGTCTTCCTTTGATCAGACGGTTGAAGACTTCATTAGACGAGTGGACTTCTCTTGGTTCAGACGAGTGAACCTTAGCTAGCTCAGACGAGTGAACTTATCTCAGTTCAGACGAGTGAACTTTAGTTAGTTCAGACGAGTGAACTTATCTTAGTTCAGACGAATGAACTTTAGTTCAGACGTGTGAACTTAAGCTAGTTCAGACGTGTGAACAATTCATATAGACGGTTAATGTTATAATCTGCACACTAAGTAGACGAGTTAAATGCCACAGACGGGTTCAATTAAATCATTGAATAACTGTTTTAATCTCATCAAAACTAAGGTAAATGCACATCAGACATTTGGAGACTCAACATTTTCATCATGCTTCAACCTATACACCCATTTTATTGCTTAATGGTTTCTTTCCTTTAGGCAATTTTACCAATTCATAAGTGTGATTCTCATGCAAGGAATTCATCTCATCTCGCATGGCTTCCATCCACTCTTTATTATGCTCATCCTGCATAGCTTCATCAAAACAATATGGCTCTCCTCCATCACTCACCACGACATACTCATCAACAATGTACCTTCAAGAAGGTTGCACTACAACAGAAAAGGGCTTTAGCAGCGTTTTTGTTAGGCCTTCGCTAGCGATTTTGGGCGCTAGTTATCTATACGCTAGCAAAAGGGAGGAAAAGTTCGCTAGAGCTTGAAAAAGCGCTGGTAATGGTGAAAAATTGTCAGCGCTCCCTTGGAATTAATTCAAGAAAGCGCTCGCAATTGTTCACCTTTGCCAGCGCTTTTCCAAGGGAGCGCTGACAATTCCCTTATTTTTTTTTTTTTTTTACATATTTACATCTGTTTTATCTATTTCCCCTGTAAACCAAAACAATTTGCAAATTCAACACAAGCAAAACAAACAATTAAGATACAGATGATTCAAAACCAAACAGGTGAAATAAATTGACACAAGCATAATGAATGTATAATAGGTGAGAAAACTATGGCAGTTGTTGAGAAACTCAAATTTGCTAATAATCAAAATCAAAAGCATTGGGTGGTAGTTGAGAAATAACCAAAATTTCAAGCATAAAAAAGAACAAAAAAGGGATTTCTAATAATCAAAATCAAAAGAACAATGACAGTAGTTGAGAAACTCAAAACTCAAAATTAAAAAAGGGAGAAACTCACAAAGAGAAACTCAAAAGAACAAATGGCAGAAGTTGAGAACCCAAGCAGAGAGGAATGAACCCTCGCAGTGGAAGCAACAATGGCAGCGAGAAGAGAGAGCAGCGAGCAGGAGGTTGCGCGAAGGAAGAATGGCAGGAAATTAGGGAAGGTTTGAGGGTCGCGGTGGTCCTTTTGGTGCAGCGAGCAAGACGATGGTGACGCGGTGGTCCTTTTGATGCTGTGAGCAGGACGATGGTGGCACGGTGAGGGGCTTAAGGTCGCGGTGGTGCAGGAGCACAACGGCGGTGGGGCGGTGAGGGTCGCGAGAAGGAATACGGAGCTCTAGGCACGCGAGACTAGATTGAAATTGAAAAGTAACCTGTAGGTGGGAAATTGAAATATTAGAAAAGGGACATTGTCAGCGCTTTCTAAAGAAAGCGCTAGTAAAGATTCTACACCTTTGTCAGCGCCCTCTTTAGAAAGCGCTGACAATTCCCATAATAAGAGTATTCTCAGCGCTTTCTTAAGAAAGTGCTTGTAAAGGTTCTACACCTTTGTCAGCGCTCTCTTTAGAAAGCGCTGACAATTTCTATAATAAGAGTATTCCCAGCGCTTTCTTAAGAAAACGCTGGTAAAGTCTCCCAATTTGCTAGCGCTTCCTTAAGAAAGCGCTGGGAATAATCTTCCGCCTCATATTTTCTAGCGTTTCACGGGGAATGTTGGTGAAGGTAGCGTCAATTATTCCCTAATGTGGCGTAGTATTGCCTTTCTCCAGTGGATCTTCTTGGTGTAACAGGTTCAACCTCTGATTGTATTTATTCATCATGAAAGTTTTCATGGCCTCCATTCTTGGAAGGGTCATCAACATAAGTTGTATCTGGCAGATTAGTAACCTCAACTCTTTCTGATTCTTGTCTAGGCACGGAAGAAACTGAATCAAGGTCAACTGCATTGCTACTGTCATGGAGCACTGAAATTTCTTCCCTATCAATGTCTTCAACTTCTGGTCTTCTATGAACTTCCCCATCACGACTTCTAATCAGTTTCTTCCATCATAAAACTGAAATAACCAAAGTAAACACAAGAAAGGGGTTGAATAGTGTTTACCTAAAGCTTTTTGGGAAACAGAAACTCTTATCAAAATGATAAAGGATAAGACGGTTGAAAACAGCGAGTAGACAGTTGGATGTGTCTGAAGACGTTTTTAAACACTTGATTAAAAAACTCAAAGATAAAAACAAACAAAGACTATGTTTTAGACAAACATATTTAACCTTGGTTAGATGAAAGATAAAAATACTTAAAGCAATATTTATATTTAAGAGTTTAAGGTAAGAGAGAATCACACATTCACACCAAGCAATTTATACTGGTTCACCCTAAAACGTTGGGTAGCGTCGAGTCCTTGGCTCAACCAAAAGTTTCACTATAATTGATTAGGTTATAGACACAAGTATTCTTTGCACATCTAGCTATTGAGTCTCCAAGCATCTGATATAGCTTATTTACTCTAAGTTTTGATGAACCCAAACATTTATAGAATGATTAAGATGAACCATATAAAAAGACAGGACTCAAATGCAAAAACACACATCTACTTTATAGAAGTACTATATCTTGGACCCGTACGATATACGCGCGTATCATGATTTTTAGTGTTTTTTGTTTTACTATTTTTGTTTTAAATGTAGCAAATAACACATTAAAAGATCAAAATACGTAGTTGTGTAATATTTGAAATGGGAGATTTTTGTTTCATGGAAATGTCTTTGAAAAGATTATTTATTTCAAGCATATAAGTGAATAGTGTCATGTTAATATTCAGCATGAGCTCTTTTGTTCATAATAATGACGTGTGTTGCAAGAACTAAGAGAAGGAGTCTTGAAATGTCATAAAAAGTGAAGTCTCTACTACCAGAACTTGAGACAATTAAGGAAGAGAAAGTCAGGCTTTATACAATGAAAAGTTTCCAGCTTCATGCGTGCAGACCCTATTTGAAGAGATAATCAAAATTATCAATGGTTAAAAATGAAATAAATAGTCCATAGCATGAAAGTAGCAAACATTATTTGTAACTTATAGCAAGAAAGTATTATTACTGAAAGTATTAATACTGACTTCCCTCCCTCCAGCACAAGTAAATGGAAGTATGCATAATATGCTTGCATAGCAACTATTTTACGAAACACCATCTTTCATATAGTTTCCATCCTCGTGTAAATTTGAAGGAAAATAAGTTTACACCCGTGATAGTTTTCATTGGTTTCCTCAGCTTGGAGTTCTTAGTGTGAATCAATGTGAAAAATATCATTTCAATAACTGCACTATTGAGTAGAACATGCTCAACAAATTATTCATTCATCCACGCCTTATATTAAGGGATGTCAGGAATCAATGAAGTAATACTGATGAGTGTACCCATCAGAGGGGTAGCTCAATTGAACTAATTTTTCAATATGGCTAATATGAATGCTATCTTGGAAATACGACCAAATTGTGTATCGGTTCTTTAGAATCATAATGAGATCTCATGACTTTGGCTTCTCAGTCAATAAACTTGTACATCAAATATTCAAGTTATTCAATTCTGTGTCAACAAAAGTTTCCATCATTGTAAACCTTGCAGATAAATTTCGCATTAATAAAAAAAGAATAAAAACATAAGCATAACAGGATATCAGTTTCATATTCAGAATTAATTGTATTGAACACTTGAATTACACTAAGGGAAGAAATGGGCAATTTCCATTCTTTTTCCTTTTGCCTGCTTCCACGCCATATTGATTTCACATGTGGTCTTGAAATTAAGGTCAAGGGGGTTCATCATTTTCGAAATCTATGTCAACGTATAAAAGTTCATGCTCAAAAGTCTTGACAGGACCAGGAGTTGGTAGCTTTTTCTTATTTTTCTTTGTCATCATTTCAGCCTCCACAGATACTCTCTTTGTATGGCAAATAAACAAATAAAGCATATATCAAGTTCAATCCAACTCAAACCATAGAAGAAAGACTCTAATAGGAAAAAGTAAATAAATAAACACTTTTTTATTTGATAGAAAAGGACCATGTTCACTTTCAAGGTCTGCAATGCTGCATAGCAAGAAAAGCAAGTCATCAGTTACAATTTATAGCACTAACTTATACTCTAATGAAGTTCTTTTAACACAAATTTAGGGGAAAAGGGTTGTAGACCAGTCACTAATAGTTAGCTTCCTATTTCTTAACTTTGCCATCTCTAATAATTATCATCCATTTCATTAATAGTTAAATTTCCCCATTTTCTCTACGTGTATAAGTACAATGAATTAACTGCTCTTTTTCTTTCTGCGTGTTTCTAATAAATGATTGTTCTCTTTCTTTTTCTTAGTCCTATAATCGTTGCTTCAAACTATTTTATCTACAATGTAAGGTTTCAACAATAAGAATAGATAGGAAGTAAGGAAGGTTTTACAGGAAATGACAAACTACCTAGTCAAGATATTATAATAAACTTGTAAACTTTGCACTGCCAACTGAAGATGCAGAGGAGTTTGCGCAAAGAGAGAACCTATTCTCAATGGAGACATCAGCGCTCCAGTTCACTAATGTTGAAACTTGCTTTCTGACTATTCTAACTTAGATATGCCAAATTAATGACAAGAAACATTTACTTCCAATGATGCACGTCCAAATTGGAGTTCAAGGCTTCTGAAGGGAAGGAGGGTAAATGTTCCTAGCCAGGACATGGATGCAGGCGGAAAAAAGGGTCCCTGCTGTTTGCCTCCTAGCTTTTGTTTGCATTGGTTCTTCTTGGGAAGCATATTGCTACTCAATCTCTGCCTTCTTGATCTGTTCCGTTGTGGCATCTGGAACCTAGTAAAATGGAACAACCAAATATTAGACATACTAATATATCTTATCATACATAAGATTTAGCAAACATCGATTAAAGCAGGATCAACACATAAAGCGAAATATCTCACCAGAATTGATGGAGGCAAAGGAGGGGCAAGTCAATTTTGCAACAAAAGAAGATCAATCCATTCAAGTCCAAGAAAAACCATTCAAGTCTAAGTGATTAGTGTTCTTATTTTGGCTATATCTTGAGTTATAGATATCCGATTGAAGTGATTCTTAATTCGTTGGAAAGATACGAGAATTATCTACAATTTTTATTTGAAGCTCAAGATCTGATTCGTACTCTATCATGATCAAAACTGGGATAGAAGTTAGGGACGCTGTTCTGGACGGATTTGGTCTCATTTAGCAATTTTTAGGCTTCTAATTAGGTTTTGGTTTTAATTGTATAATGGGCTTCATGGTCCACGAAAATGCTCACCTCCTTAACCTAGAATGTTCCTTAGATTCTATAAATAGGACTTGTATTGCCTCATTTTGATAACTTTGAATGAAATTAGAATTTATCCTATTTGGGTATTTTTGTGAGTTGAGCATTGGCTCCTCCTCTTCAAGTTCTTGGATTAGAACTTGCTTGATTCTTATCAAAGAGTTCTATCTCTTTATGGCGAATCCTCCTTGGCTTATCAATCTTCCAAATCCATTGGAATATTGTGGCGCCTTCCCTTTCATCTTCTTCCTCTTCCATTTTCTTTATTTATTTTATGTTTTTTTTTACATTTGCGCCATTTACATTCTGTTTTTAGTTGTTGCACTTTAATTCTTTGTTTGGTTAAGTTTCTTGTTTAGTTATTTCCATTCTTTAGTTGTTTTCTTTTGTTAATCATATTCGGGTGACAACCGCATCTTCTTCTTCCCCCAATCCTTTTCATCTTTTTAACATAAGAACTAAGAACAAGCTCTTGGATAGATCCTTAAAACTTGATGATTCCAACTTGGATCATATCAGGTGGTATCTAGAGCTAGCTTCCTTGAGCTTAATTTCTTTTTTAGTTTGGGTTTTGCTAGTTGGATTGTGTTGAAATTTTTGTAATTTTTGAGCTATTTTTTAACCTTGAAACCCATGCCCAACCCCATATTTTGATCATCAATTTTGATCATTTGTGATGTTGTCATGAGTTGTTAGACCATTGGGGTTTGTAATTCATAGTATCCAAAAGATGTTTCATAGCTCAAGTTGATTCCTTTCCTCATATTCCATGTTTTAGATTTTTGAATTTTTGTGAATTCTTCATCTTGTTCTTGGAGTTTGAGCCACTTTGATCTTTATGAATTTCAAGAATTGGTGTTAGAGTGTTAATCTACACCTTGATTGAAAGTTCTTTACAAGTGGAATCAAGTATACCAATCAATTTTATGTTAGATTTAAACTCAATAATCATCTACAAGGTGTAACATCCCGATTTTCTTAATCTTTGAATTAATCAATCAAGTAATTAATTAATTGTATTTTATTTGAGGGTCTAGAAACTTTAATAAATTATTCCGAGGCCATAGTCACGCTCTACGCTATCGTAGGAAGCTATGGTTAAGTTTTGGGTCGAAAACTCAGACGGATCCCGGTCTGCGTTTTTCCTTGACAGTAGTGCTTTACTACTATCAAGACCTAATTTGGACCCACGAACGAGACAGTTAGTCTTAGAATCACATTTCCTACACTTTTGAAAAAGTTCGTCCTGACGTTCGAAAATAAAAATAATATTATTATATTCAGGCCGATAATCGTTCTAGGAGACGATTCGAGCTATCTTAGGGTTTTTCGAGAACCTTGAGCCAATGATTTTCATACTAGAGCTATGATAAATCATTTGGGGACTCCTACAAGTGTCATGAGGAATTTCAAAATGTCGGGATGTGAAATGACCAAATTGCCCTTGGTTATTTTTACTAATTACCTTTTTACCCTTTTTACCTTTCTTAACTCTTAAGAAAACTCAAAGAAAATATCTTCACCCTCACTTTCTCTCTCCATAATTTTGAGCTCTCTCTCTCTCCTTATCACCTCCAACTTCTTCTTCTTCCTTCTTTCTTCTTCTTCTTCTTCCTCCATTTCTCTTTTCTTCCTCCATTTTCACCTCCATTTTTCTCAAGCTTCCTCAAGGATTTTCAACCAAGTTTGTGAAGCAAAGTTGCTCCTCTCATCCTCCTCTATCACCTAGAAGGTATAGATTTCATCTTTGAGCTCTCAATTTTTATTTTCTCCATTTATTTTCATGAATGTCAATTTCTAGATCTAAACTTCAAAAATCTCTAGAAAATTGTAGAAAAATCATTTTGAGACCAAACCAATTCCTATGAGCTAGTATCATCCCCTACTATCATAATCCAAGAGCTTGTGATGAAATAAAATCTCTAGCCTATTTATCTTTTAGGGTCCGAATGGGTGGGTTTTTGGGGAAGAAAATGGGTTTTGTTCTTTGTTCTTGATTCCTCATGTGTCATCCCTTAATCATGTAATCCAAGTGATTAGGAGGCCAAATCACACTCTCACCTATTTTTCATGGTGAGGGCCGAAACCCTACTTTGATGGTTTAAGGGGTTTTGGTTCAAATCTTTGATAATTGATCATTGATTATGCATTAGGTATGCTTAAGGGTCATTGATCCAAGAGTTGGTAGGATTTCAATATCCCTAGCCTACTTAAGTAATTAAGGGCAGTAGCTAATCCTAGAGATTAGGTAGATTATGGCTTCCTTATTTTAATTTCTGGTTGTGTTTTGTTGTATAGACTCAGACAGGATTCGAACATCCGACAGCGCACCCGACTGACAGCTGCGAAGTCGTAGCCGGAGCTGCTCGAGGAAATCACTAAGGTGGGGAGAAAGAACTCATATCGTCGGGAAGGCAAGCCAGTATAGAATATATATATCTGTGTAGGGAAACCCTAAAACCCTACTAGAGGTTGAGCCCTGGAAAAGTGCCTGGACCCTGGGTGTAGGTACTTTTGGGCTATCACCACTAAGTTGATGATATGACTATTGTAGTTTATTGAGGTTGATTGTTGAATTGGTTATTTGATTTATTGAGGTTGATTGTTGAATTGGTTATTTGATTATTTGTTGGTTTTATTTGTTGAACTGCCTACATGATGAATTATTGTTTGACTCTATGATGATGGCTGTACTGGTAGAATTATTGTTGTGATGATATTGTGATTTGATTGGTTGAGTGTTGATGAGAGTATGGTGAGTGTTGATGTTGTTCGGGTTGATATCGTTGTGGTCCCGACCGTGGAGCTGTGGCTCGTAGACGCAAGGCGTCGTGATGCTGATGCTGATGCGATGTTGATGATGATGCGATGTTGATGTTGATGATTGATGTTGACGTTGATGTGATGCGATGTGTCGTGGTCGTGGACGAGTGTTTAGGCGTGAGGTTCCGATATCAACCTGCGATGGATGTTTGTTGCATTTTCATAACATTTCATACCACAGCATTTGGTCCCAAAGGGGGATGTCCAATTGGGGACGTTACGTAAAATCCCGAGGCGGGATATGATGTGATGTGATGTGATGTGATCCCGACGGGGATGTCCAATTGGGGACGTGATGTATCGGCCGACATGCATATAGGGAAGACAACATATACATAGGGATTAGTATCCCTCCCATAGGCTTATTCGAGAGAACGATGTTTGAGATGATTGTGATTGGTGACTTAAGAGATGGATGAGGTTGTGCTATATATGTTATTTGTGTTGTGTGATGTATATATATATGCTGTACTGATGCCCCTCTCCCATATTGATGATATATGTTTCTTATCTCCCGCTATTTTTCTGTATGTGTTGCTCCTATTTTATGGGAAGACCCCGAGGAGGAACCGGTTGCTGAAGAGCTGGACGGCATTCCTTACGAGCCTGACGCTGGAGGACGTGTCGCGGACCCTAGCCTCGAGAGGTTGGGCAATGATCGTGATTAGTCGGAGAGCTATCTCTCGGCCTACTTTTCATACTTTTATTTTGGTTTGTAAGAGTATACTCGTATGTATTACTGTATTACTGTAGCCCTACTGATGGGGCAATACTGTATGTGATATATTTCTTTATATTTTAAGCTGCGTACTCTGAAGTGTTGCGTGCCGTGTATTTGTTTGCTTCCGCGCTAGATTTTCCGCTTCGCTTCGTTTTAATAAGGCGCGCTAACGTTATTATGCGATTAAGATTAGTTAATATCTTAGGTTCTACTAATGGGACGGCGGGTCGTCTCATTTATTGGTATCAGAGCAGTTCGAATTCTAATATCGGACTGTGTGGTTTAGGAAGTATACCAGCATTGACGGTTATGTCCACATTGGGTACCAACTGTGTTCTATTCTTGTCGGGAATAACTAAGGATCTGGGGAATTTCGCTAAGCGAAATATTGTTTCGCTAAGCGAAATATTGTTTCGCTAAGCGAAATATTGTTTCGCTAAGCGAATTTTGCCTCGCTGCGCGATCCAGAGAAGTTTCAATCAATTTCGCTAAGCGAAATGATCTCGCCGAGCGATCCAGAGAGGTTCCAATCAATTTCGCTAAGCGAAATGATCTCGCCGAGCGATCCAGAGAAGTTCCAATCAATTTCGCTAAGCGAAATTGATCTCGCTACGCGATCCAGACAGGTTTCAAATGGTGCATCGCTGTCTCAATTACGCCAAGCGAATGGATCCTCGCTAAGCGAAATGCACTCAGATTCGCTAAGCGGATTGATCTCGCTAAGCGAAACCTTGTTCTTGCCTTTTCTCTTGTTTTCTTCATTTTCTTTCATAACTAACAAACTAGATATTAATTTTGTTTTCTTCATTCCCTAACTAATCTTTTACCAGGAAGGAATGGCCAGAGGACGTGGTAGAGGAAGGGGAGCACTAGTTGGAACCGGGAGCCCCGACAGTAGTAGGGATACCTCGGGAGTTGGAGGTAGCGGAGATCAGGACGAAGCGATGAGGGCCATGAGAGATTTGGCCGCTGCAATGCTGCAACAAACACAGCAGAATGCTCAGTTCATGCAGCGACAGGAAGAGAGGGATGCTAGACAACAACAGAATCCGGTCGGAGGAGGTGAAGTTGTAAACACTGGACTGAATGCTTTCATGAAGGGGAATCCTCCCCAATTCCATGGAGACTATAATCTGGAGGCTGCTGAGCTATGGCTGCAAGAAATCGAGAAAGTCTTTGTGGCTATCCAGTGCAGAGAGGATAGGAAGGTTACTTACGCTGCTTTCATGCTAGTCGGAGCAGCTGAAGCATGGTGGAGAAACAAACAGAGACTGCTAGAGGCTGGGGGAAGATTACTGACTTGGGAGGCATTCCGCGAGAGCTTCTTGGAGAAATATTTTCCGAGGAGTGTTCGTCAAGAAAAGGAAAAAGAATTCCTAAGCCTGAAGCAGGGCCAGAAGTCGGTTGGAGAATACGCAATGAGGTTCGAGGCGCTACTGAAATTCTCCCAATTTTACCAAGTGCACCCGGATGAAGACTGGGTGTGCCGAAGGTTCGAAGACGGACTAAGGTCCGAGTTGAAGAGAGCCATGCTGCCGTTGAGTATCCGATCATTTCCCGAGCTAGTGGAAAAATGTACCATACTGGAAGGACACGATCAAGAGCGAATTACATAAACTCCAGTAACAAGTGGTGGACCAACCAGGAGCTTTGGTCAGAAAGGTCGAGGAGGAAAGTTCCAACCGAGGGCGAAGCCTTACAGTCGCCCGAATCAGCAACCAGCAAACTATGGAAGAGGAAATGCCAGTCAAGGACAACCAGGATTCTCCAAGTGCTTTCGATGTGGCGGGCCGCATCAAGTGAAAGAGTGTGCTCAGGCACCGAATGTCACTTGCTTCCGTTGTGGCACGTGGGGCCACTATGCCAACGAATGTCGAACAGGGGACGCCGGTAAGGGCCAAGTTCAACATCAAGCCGGGAGGACTCAGAGTGTTGGGACTGGACAACAAATGGTGGGCCAGCAGAACAGGCCGCAGACAACGGGAAGAGTGTTCGCCGTGAGAGGGTCCGAAGCCTCTCAATGTCCCGATCTGATACAAGGTAAGTGCCTAGTTGCGGGGGGACTCTTATCTGTTTTATTTGATTCGGGGGCTACACATTCCTTTATTTCTTTGGCGTGTGTGGATCATTTGAATTTACCTATTTCATCCTTACCATATAACTTGACTGTTTCTACACCTACGGGTGATTCCCTGACAACTCTATTTGTCTGTTTAAAATGCCCGGTTATGTTAGAAAACCGATCTTTTCTTGTGGACCTAGTCTGTCTGCCTATGCAGCAGATCGATATTATCCTAGGCATGGATTGGCTTTCGGCCAACCATGTAGTACTGGACTGTTCAAATAAAACCCTCTGCTTTTCCAAGCAATCTGGATCATTGCCTGCCAGTGATGGTGTATCGGGAGGTGTACAATCAGGAGAGTGCATGGTGCTGTTTTCTTTGGAAGCCGAAGAGACTCCAAGTCTTGATGCTTTGCCAGTGGTGCGTGAGTTTCCGGATATATTCCCGGATGATGTGCCAGGATTGCCACCCAAGAGAGAGGTGGAGTTTGCAATTGACCTTACACCCGGAGCTGGACCGATTTCGATAGCACCCTATCGAATGTCCTTAACAGAGTTGGCAGAACTGAAGAAGCAATTGGACGACATGCTGCAAAAGCAGTTTATTAGACCGAGTGTTTCACCATGGGGAGCACCAGTGCTGTTCGTCAAGAAGAAGGACGGCAGTTCGAGGTTGTGTGTGGACTATAGACAACTCAACAAGGTGACAATCAAGAATAAGTACCCATTGCCAAGGATCGACGATCTTATGGACCAATTAAGGGGAGCAACGGTATTTTCTAAGATTGATTTGAGATCCGGTTATCATCAAATAAGGGTGAAAGAAGATGATATACCAAAGACAGCTTTCAGGAGTCGGTACGGACACTACGAGTATCTAGTTATGCCTTTTGGTGTGACTAACGCTCCTGCAGTGTTCATGGACTACATGAATAGAATTTTCAGACCGTACCTCGATAAGTTTGTCGTTGTTTTTATCGATGACATCCTTATCTACTCCTTAGACAAGGAAGAACATCAAGAGCATTTGCGGATTGTACTTCAAGTTCTTAAGAACAGACAACTCTATGCCAAGTTGTCCAAGTGCGAGTTCTGGCTGGAGGAGGTACAATTCCTTGGGCATGTGATCGACAAGGATGGTATCGCAGTAGATCCTGCAAAAGTAGAAGCCGTGGTCAAATGGGAAAGTCCTAAGACGGTAACCGAGATCAGAAGTTTTCTCGGACTAGCAGGATACTACAGAAGGTTCATCGAGGGATTCTCGAAGGTTGCGTTACCTCTGACGCAATTAACGAGGAAAGGAAAAGCGTACGAATGGACAGAAGAGTGTGAGACTAGTTTCCAAGAGCTGAAAGGGAGGCTAACTACATCTCCGGTACTAGTCTTGCCAAATCCATCAATGTCGTTCGATGTGTACTGTGACGCATCGTACCAAGGTTTGGGTTGTGTGCTTATGCAAGAAAGGAAAGTGGTAGCCTATGCTTCCAGACAGCTAAAAGTGCATGAACAAAATTACCCAACCCACGACCTAGAGTTGGCGGCAATAGTGTTTTCATTGAAGATATGGAGACACTATCTTTAGGGCGCTAAATTCAGCGTGTTTAGCGACCATAAAAGTTTAAAGTATTTGTTCGACCAAAAGGAGTTGAACATGCGACAGAGGAGATGGATGGAATTCATAAAGGATTATGAATTTGATCTACAGTACCACCCAGGAAAGGCCAACGTGGTGGCAGATGCATTGAGTCGGAAATCTTTGCATATGTCCGCTATGATGGTGAAGGAACTGGAACTGCTGGAACAGTTTAGGAATCTGAACCTGGAGGTGGAGTTATCCAGAGATAAGATAAGTTTAGGAATGATCACTATCACTAGTGATTTTCTGAACTTGATCTGGAGAAAGCAAGGAGAAGATCAGTACCTACAGGAAAAGAACCAGATGGTAGAAGAAGGAAGGACTTCAGAGTTCAAGAAGGGTACTGATGGAATCCTGAAGTTTGGAAACAGGATATGTGTGCCGAAGGATAGTGAAGTTAGGAACATGATCTTGGAAGAAGCACATAAGAGCAAACTGAGTTTTCATCCCGGATCTACAAAGATGTATCAGGACCTAAAGGGAATGTTTTGGTGGCCTGGGATGAAGAAGGAAGTAGCAGAATATGTCCAATCCTGTCTGGTGTGTCAAAAGGCAAAGATTGAACACCAGAAACCAGCAGGGTTATTACAATCACTAGACGTCCCAGAATGGAAATGGGATAGCATTGCAATGGATTTTGTTTCCGGACTACCAAGAACGCAGAAGAGATGCGATGCAGTTTGGGTAATCGTTGACAGGCTTACGAAATGTGCTCATTTCTTGCCGATCAACCAAAGGTATTCTTTAGAAAGATTAACCCAGATTTACATCAGAGAAGTGGTAAGATTACACGGGGTACCTTCGAGTATAATTTCGGACAGGGATCCGAGGTTTACTTCTAGGTTTTGGCAGCGTCTAAATGGTGCATTGGGGACGAAGCTCAGGATGAGTTCAGCTTATCATCCACAAACGGATGGTCAGTCTGAAAGGACGATTCAATCGTTGGAGGATCTTTTAAGAGCATGTGTTTTGGAAAACACGGAAAGTTGGGACGAATTCCTTCCATTGATTGAATTCACATATAATAATAGTTTCCACTCGAGTATTGGCATGGCGCCATACGAGGCCCTGTACGGACGGAAGTGTCGAACACCACTCTGTTGGTATGAAACCGGGGAAAATCAGTTGATAAGACCCGTGATGGTACAGCGAACGACGGAGCAAGTTAAGAAAATTCGGGAAAAGATGAAAGTCACACGGGATCGGCAGAAGAGCTACAGTGATAAGAGGAGGAGACCTTTGGAGTTCCAGGAAGGCGACCATGTCTTTATGAGAGTCACTCCAAGAACTGGAATCGGCAGGGCAATCAAATCCAGAAAGCTTACACCTAGATTCATTGGACCATTTCAAATTCTTCGCCGAATTGGTCCAGTTGCCTACCAAATTGCCTTACCTCCCAACCTATCCAATATTCACAATGTATTCCATGTATCCCAACTCAGAAAATATCATCCCGATCCATCACACGTGATAGAGCCCGAATCAATCCAGGTAAGGGATAACTTAGAATACGAAGCATTGCCTGTACGGATTGAAGACACGAGGGTGAAGGAACTCCGCGGAAAGCAGATTCCCTTAGTCAAGGTCATATGGGATGCTACAACAGGAGATGCCACCTGGGAACGTGAAGAGGATATGCAGCAGCGGTATCCACATCTATTCTAAGGTACGTCGAATTTCGAGGACGAAATTCTTTTTAAGGGGGGTAGTAATGTAACACCCCGATTTTCTTAATCTTTGAATTAATCAATCAAGTAATTAATTAATTGTATTTTATTTGAGGGTCTAGAAACTTTAATAAATTATTCCGAGGCCATAGTCACGCTCTACGCTATCGTAGGAAGCTATGGTTAAGTTTTGGGTCGAAAACTCAGACGGAGCCCGGTCTGCGTTTTTCCTTGACAGTAGTGCTTTACTACTATCGAGACCTAATTTGGACCCGCGAGCGAGACAGTTAGTCTTAGAATCACATTTCCTACACTTTTGAAAAAGTTCGTCCTGACGTTCGAAAATAAAAATAATATTATTATATTCAGGCCGATAATCGTTCTAGGAGACGATTCGAGCTATCTTAGGGTTTTTCGAGAACCTTGAGCCAATGATTTTCATACTAGAGCTATGATAAATCATTTGGGGACTCCTACAAGTGTCGTGAGGAATTTCAAAATGTCGGGACGTGAAATGACCAAATTGCCCTTGGTTATTTTTACTAATTACCTTTTTACCCTTTTTACCTTTCTTAACTCTTAAGAAAACTCAAAGAAAATATCTTCACCCTCACTTTCTCTCTCCATAATTTCGAGCTCTCTCTCTCTCCTTATCACCTCCAACTTCTTCTTCTTCCTTCTTTCTTCTTCTTCTTCTTCTTCTTCCTCCATTTCTCTTTTCTTCCTCCATTTTCACCTCCATTTTTCTCAAGCTTCCTCAAGGATTTTCAACCAAGTTTGTGAAGCAAAGTTGCTCCTCTCATCCTCCTCTATCACCTAGAAGGTATAGATTTCATCTTTGAGCTCTCAATTTTTATTTTCTCCATTTATTTTCATGAATGTCAATTTCTAGATCTAAACTTCAAAAATCTCTAGAAAATTGTAGAAAAATCATTTTGAGACCAAACCAATTCCTATGAGCTAGTATCATCCCCTACTATCATAATCCAAGAGCTAATATCTTAGGTTCTACTGATGGGACGGCGGGTCGTCTCACAAGGCATGCTATCTTTATTATCAAGAACAACTTAAAACTTGATACCTTTAGGATCTACAACATGCTGATTTATCAAAGATATAGGAATACCTGAATTCATTGTATGTTCCTAACCTCAAGCGTTCTTCAGAGGATGAACTTGATCACCAACCTTCACGAACGGAGGGTAGTAATCCTGAAACGCAGAGAGGGGGAAGAGAAAAGAGAGATGGGTAATGAACACCCGTTGGCTTGTGGTTCTTCCTCAACCGAGACTCCTTATACCTTAGTCGCTCTTCAGATGGGGAGAAGAGGCGGTATGCGATATGTCCGGTGTATTGGGGACCATAGCCTATATAGGGTGATGGCCAATTAGGGTTCCCATTATTCCGAAATGGGCCATCAATGACATCCACTCATATTTAGCCCATATCAATTAACTAATTTATTATCAAATCAGAAATTTAATTATCCTTATCACTTAATTTGATCACATATCAATTAAGGCTCCTAATTGATAAATAGCTAATATAATTAATTGACGATATCTGCCCACATTATGACATTGGAATATAATTAAATACAGAATATTCCAACATTTTAAGCTTAAAGCATGAACTAGACATCAATTTGGGGGAATTTAATTTCTGGGCACACTTCCCACGAACAGCCCCTTGTTCATCATGTTCATGTTTCAAAAGGCTATTTGATCTTTGTGATTGACTTAAATTCTGTTTGGGGAGTTCTTTTCTGTAATTTTCAGAAAAATTTTGTGGCCAAAGTTATTTTGTAAAAGTAAGGATCCCAAAAAATAAAAAAAAACTGGATTCAGAAAAATACAAAGGGACCAATCTGCAATTATAAAAAGTAAAAACAAAAATTTGGCAGAATTCAAATTAGGCCACAAATCCCCTATTCTAAGTGTTTATAGCCTTAAAATTGATATTACTTGATGTTTTAGACATATTTTTGGCTCAAATTCTATTCCTAAACACTAGTTCTTGAGTTTTGTCTTCTTACTTCTCCATTAGAGTGTGCTTTCTTTTCTTTTTAGCTTTTCTTGCTTGTCTTTAAATTTCTAAGTTTTGTCTTAATAGTTTTCTTTTCTTGAACTTCTTGATTGATTGCTAGTTTGGATTTTTCACAAAGATTTGGTACTTGTTTACATTCTTGAATTAGTATAGTTCTTTTCCAAGGATATTGAAAGAGGACTTTGAGTGAGAAAAGGCAAGAGTGCAAAACAAACCCATGGTGTGGAAAAAGCCAATTTGAGTGAAACACTTAGTGAGGAAAATGGTGAGACCTTTAGATAGGATTGAGGGAGTGAAAATACCTACTTTCCAAGGAAGAAATGACCCTAAAGCCTACCTAGATTGGGAGATGAAAATAGAACGAATCTTCTCTTGTCACCACTATAGTGAGCAAAAGAAGATGAAGATAGCATCTCTTGGGTTTGTTGATTATGCCTTGATATGGTGGGATCAATTCCAAAAGGAAAGGAGGAGATATGATGAGCAACCTATTGCTAATTGGAAGGAGATGAAAACCGTGATAAGGAAGAGACATGTTTCATGCCACTATCAAAGGGATCTTCGCAACCAATTGCAAAAGTTAACACAAGGCACTAAGAGTGTGGATGAGTATTACAAATAAATAAGATGACCTTGATTAGAGTCAATATTGATGAAGGAAGACAGGCAACAATGGCTTGGTTTCTCCATGGCCTAAACCAAGGCATCCAAGACATTGTTGGGCTTCAACACTATGTGAAGCTTGATGACTTAGTGCACCAATCCATGAAGATCGAGCAACAACTCAAAAGAAAAAGGCACAAAATATATTGTAATGTTCCTTCTACTCCAACTCTTAAACTTAGAAGTAGAGATATGAGGTGCCTAGTGTGTTTTGGATGGGGGCATTTGGATTATCAATGCCCAAATGGGAAGGAAAAGAGTGAAAAAAATATTGAGAGAAAAGTGGAGAGATTGAAAAGAAAGATTGATAATTTTGAAGCATATTGGAAGAAAATGTCTTAAGACAAAATTCAAGAGACAAATTTGAGATTGAAAAGAGATGAAGAAAAGAAAGAGGGAGAGAAATTAGAACAAGAGAGTGAGGTCCATGTTGAGAGAAAACTTGAGAGGGAGGTGAAAGCAAAAGAAAGTGATGCTAAAGAAAAAGAGACAAAAGAGAATGAGAGAATTGAGTATGTGCCTTCAAAGAAAGCTTACAAGACAACCAATGCACTTGAATAAGTGTGTCCAAAGGAAACATCCCACAGTTTGCTTACTTGCATGGCTCCCCAAAATCATGAACATTCTACCCCTATATTTGATAACGTGCTTGGTAAATTGCATGAGTCTTGCTACTTCCCTACATTAAATAGGTTTGATTACTTGCTTAATGAATTGCATGACTATTGCCATCTTTCTAAGTTTGATTTGAAAAGTGGGTATCATGATATGAGGGTATGGAATTTTTATACTAATTTTGATAAAAATTCATCTTGCACAAATCATGTTAGCCTTCTTGGGTTTAATGTAAGTTCTTAAGAATTGCATGTGGACTCGTTTGATAGGCTCACTAATGCATTCATTCTTACTTTACCTATTCTTGCAAAGTCTTTCGAATTGAATGTGATGCATCTAATGTGAACATGGGGCTGTTTTACTTCAAAAAGGACCACCGATTGTTTATTTGAGTGAAAAGTGCAATGGGTCCAAACTTGAGTATTCCACCTATAAGAATAACTTGATGCATTCCAAAAAGGATGCAATACTCTCAAATGTCATCATGCCCAAGCATAGAGAGGTAAATATGGTCGTCAGTGCAAATTCTCAAAGGTATAACTTTCCTACTCGTCTTGAACTTCAATTTCTAGACTTCACCAATCTTAAGGTGTTGTATGAGCATAATGAAAAATTTCCTAACATCTTTTCCACATGTGGTGAGTTCTTTAAATTTGTGTTTGACCCTGGAGGATTGGGTGTTGCACATAAGAAAAATAAAAGGATTCCTACTCATGGAAATCCAATGTTTGATTTACTTTCAATTTCCATAAACTTAGTTCTTTCTCTTGCTGTAGGTATGGAGATAATAAATTCGAGGTCGAATTTTCTCTAAGAAGGGGGGAATGGCGCTAGAAGCAGGGGGAATCACTTTAATTCTTTGTTTGGTTAAGTTTCTTGTTTAGTTATTTCCATTCTTTAGTTGTTTCCTTTTGTTAATCATATTCGGGTGACAACCGCACCTTCTTCTTCCCCCAATCCTTTTCATCTTTTTAACATAAGAACTAAGAACAAGCTCTTGGATAGATGCTTAAAACTTGATGATTCCAACTTGGATCATATCATGATGAAAGGGAAGGCGCCACAATATTCCAATGGATTTGGAAGATTGATAAGCCAAGGAGGATTCGCCACAAAGAGATAGAACTCTTTGATAAGAATCAAGCAAGTTCTAATCCAAGAACTTGAAGAGGAGGAGTCAATGCTCAACTCACAAAAATACCCAAATAGGATAAATTCTAATTTCATTCAAAGTTATCAAAATGAGGCAGTACAAGTCCTATTTATAGAAGCTAAGGAACATTCTAGGTTAAGGAGCTGAGCATTTTTGTGGACCATGAAGCCCATTATACAATTAAAACCAAAACCTAATTAGAAGCCTAAAAATTGCTAAATGAGACCAAATCCGTCCAAAACAGCGTCCCTAACTTCTATCCCGGTTTTGATCATGATAGAGTACGAATCATGTCTTGAGCTTCAAATAAAAATTGTATATAATTCTCTTATCTTTCCAAAGAATTAAGAATAACTTCAATCGGACATCTATAACTCAAGATATAGCCAAAATAAGAACACTGATCACTTGGACTTGAATGGTTTTTCTTGGACTTGAATGGATTGATCTTCTTTTGTTGTAAAATTGACTTGCCCCTCCTTTGCCTCCATCAAGAATAGTCATCACAAAAAACCTACACCAAAATAAATTTAAAATCACAACAAGATATAAGAGGCAAAATATTTCATGTCTTTTTTCCAGCCTTGGCAGCAACATCAATTGTGTTTGTACATGAATCTGTGAAGAAGGAAAAAGGCATGAACAATTATAGTATTAGACAATGGTTGGCAATCAATAGAGTTACTCCTAGTAACAAAAAGTTTTTAATTTTTAATATGAATTCCACTACTTAGCTTGCAAATGTATAATCAAGTTGAAAACTATAAAAATAAGGTAGAAAACTAACTAACTTTCTATTACATGAAATTAGAGCATCATCATATTTATGATTCATTGTTTCTCACTTTATTGCTATAATTTTTACATATCAGCAAATAAATGATATGTTTTGGCATCAAGAATCATATACTGAGAAATGGACATGGATACAAACCATATACTGAAACTCCAACATGTACTCTGCAATCTGCATATCTGTCTCACCACTTTCAAGAGCTCCAGGAGGTATTTTAGCTTTTAGGGATCAAGGTGGAAATTAACATCACCCTCTGGTTGCGAGGAGTTTATATCCACTAATTTCGTGAAAGGCATCCATTCTTACTTAGTATCAAGTAGACGAAAGATAACCTCAGAAATTAAATTGAAGAATATGTTGCATCTTTACTTTTCTTATTTGGAAGAGAACACTTTATTTATGAAAATCGTATATTGATTCAGCCTACCCAGGAAAACTATCTCATAGATTGAGCATTGATTCTCATAAAAGAATGCCATGGCTAATTTCAGAGATCTGCCTCAATCCTCATGGACTGTTAAAGACCACAAATCTTATCCCATTTGGTGCCTAGAAAATCAAACACATAAGTAGTTACATTTTATAAAACAAATATAAGCCAATAAAATAAACATTTCAAACTAAAATGGCTATTTCAAGAATAAATAGAAAGAAGAAAAGATTAGCTAAAAGGAACCTTACATGAATGAAGGTGTTAGAACAGCAACAGTATAGAAGAAAAGAGGAAACGAAAAACGCAAATAGAACACGATATTTGTTCACGCTGTTCGGCCAATTGTGCCTACGTCAGCGACTACAGAGTAGCTGTAGGTCCGTTTTATTTCTCAGGAAAGAAGGGTTTCAGTGTTACAAGTGGTATTTATAATATCACGGTACAGATTACAACAATACCCCTAAACCGTACCGCGGGGGCTAGCTCAACTCCCCTGCCCCCCAGCCTTCTTGATACTGCATCATATGAGCCATACTCAACAATCTCCATCTTGGCGAATATTAAACCCCTATGAAGATTCACTGCATGACGATCACATCCTTGGCACTGGAGGGCAGAGCTCCTGCTTGATCACTGAGTAATATGTAACAAGTCCAAGCAATGCTTGAACTTATCACTGGTGACTGGCTTGGTCAACATATCAGCTACATTCTGTGAATTATGAACCTTTTCAAGTAGTATCTGTCTAGATGCAAGTAGCTCTCTGATCTTGTGAAACCTCATATCAATATGCTTGGTCCTGGCGTGATACACCTGATTCTTTGCCAAGTAACTGGCGCTCTGACTATCACAATGCAACCGAACTCTACCTTGCTCAACACCGAATTCCTTCACTAATCCTGTAAGCAGTAAGGCTTCTTTTACAGCTTCTGCTACTACCATGTACTCTGCTTCAATTGTCGACATGGCCACTATGGATTGAACTAATGACTTCCAACAAATAGGTCCACCTGCAAGAGTATAGACATATCCCGTTGTACACCTCCTATCATCCATATCACCCGCATAATCTGAATCAACATATCCTACAACTGAAGGATCACCCTTTTCACTGCCAAACATGATACCATGACCTGTTGTACCTCTTATGTACCTGAAAATCCACTTGACTGCCTCCCGATGATGCTTCCCTGTTTGGACATAAACTTGCAAACTTGACTTACAGTTTGTGCCAAATTCGGCCTTATACAGACCATAGCATACATTAAACAACCAATAGCATTGGCATAAGGAACCTTTAACATATACTCAGTTTCTGCATCTGTCTTTGGACACTGATCCAACGAGAGCTTAAAGTGATTCGCCAACGAAGTACTCACAGCCTTCGAATTACTCATGTCAAATCTGTCTAGCACCTTTTCAACATAGCTTTTCTGAGAGAGCCATAATTTTTTAGCACTCCTATCTCTGTGAATTTCCATCCCAAGAATCTTTTTAGCAGCCCCTAAGTCTTTTATGTCAAACTCCTTTACCAACATGGTTTTCAGATCATTTACATCATGTAGATGATTAGCAACAATCAACATGTCATCCACATACAGTAACAGGAAAATAAAAGAACCATCATCAAGGCTCCTAACATAAACACAACAATCATACTCACACCTTCTGTAGCCAATCTGAAGCATGTATGAATCAAAGCGCTTGTACCATTGCCTTGGAGACTGCTTTAAACCATACAAAGACTTCTTCAGTTTGCAAACAAGTCTGATCTTGCCAATGTCATTGAAACCCTCTGGCTGTTGCATGTAAATTTGCTCATCTAGATTACCGTGAAGAAATGTTGTCTTCACATCCATCTGCTCTAAATGCATGTTTTGACTGGCTACCAAGGCTAAAACTGCCCTGATAGAAGTATGTCTGACGAACGGAGAGAAAATCTCATCATAGTCAATCCCCTTCTGTTGTGAGTACCCTTTTGCTACAAGACGAGCCTTGAAATTTTCCCCTTCTTTTTCTGTTACTGCTGGTTTTCTCTTGTACACCCACTTACAGCCGATAGCTCTTTTGCCCTTAGGAAGCTGAACAAGCTCCCATGTCTCATTTTTCTGCAAGGACTCCATCTCCTCCACCATGGCACCCATCCACTTATCTTTCTCCTAGCTAGCTACAACCTCTCGAAAGGTGAACGGATCTCCAGAACTAGTAAGAAGTGCTTATGCTGCCAAGTCTTCAAACCCATATCTCTCTGGTGGCTTGATCTGTCGTCGCTGTCTGTCAAGTACAAGAGAATAATCGTGTACTCCACCTGAATTTTCAAGTCCATGGTATGGCTCAGTGGGAGAGCCTGGTTCGGCTAGTGATTCTGGTATTGTCTGCACATTGCTCACTGAGGACGGCTCAATATGCACCTGAATCACCTTATTGTTGGAAGTTTCCCCTTCAGAGGTTGTCACATCTGTTGCAACTGACTTCTTCAACATGAACTGCTCATCAAAAACAACATCTCTGCTGGTGACCATCTTCTTTGAAACTAAATCCCATAACTTGAACCCCTTTACACCTTTTGAGTATCCTACGAAGACACACTTCTTCGACTTTGGATCAAGTTTGGATCGATCTTCACTGGATATATGCACATAAGCTGGACACCCAAAAATCCTTAAATGCGTAAGATTAATGGGATTGCATGTCCATACCTCCTCTGCAACCCTCCTCTCCAATGAAGCCCGTGGTGACCTGTTGTGGAGATAGCATGCCATGTTAATTGCCTCTACCCAGAAACCCTTTGACAACCCCGCATTCAACCGGAGACATCTTGCCCTTTCAGTTAGAGACATGTTCATTCTTTCTATACCAATTTTTAGAACAACAAAGTATACAAGAAAAGAGGAAACGAAAAATGCAAATAGGACACGATATTTGTTCACGTTGTTCGGTCAATTGTGCCTACGTCAGCGACTACAGAGTAGCTGTAGTTCCGTTTTATTTCTCAGTAAAGTAGAGTTTCAGTGTTACAAGTGGTATTTATAATATCACGGTACAGATTACAATAATACCTCTGAACCGTACCGCGGGGCTAGCTCAACTCCTCCGCCCCCAGCCTTCTTGATACTGCATCATATGAGCCATACTCAACAGAAGGCTGAATGTTGACCATGGGCTAAAAAGAACCTTCTGTGAAATATATAGAATTATAGATAATAAAAGTAAATTCGCCTCGCTACTTTATAGAACTCAATATTAGTTCAATCTAGGGAATGATACACATACAATTATAGATAGTGGAGAAGCAAACATCGAAATGAGAATAGCACAACTCAAGAATCGCAGAAAGAGTCGCCGTGTTACACTATTACCTATTTGCAAGATCCCGACTAATATGACTGCAAATATGCCAAGAACTTCCAAAAATAATCCTATCATTCTCACCTATCAAATGGAAGTTCAAAGTATTACAGCTGAGAAATTAACCAACGAGTTTTATCACATCATAGCAATAAGCTTCAAATTGTATCAGAAAGGTTACCTTTTTGCTTTCTCAAAATACATCATGAAGAGTACTATGCACACAAAATGAAAGACTGTTCCAATTGAATAAACAGTGGTAACCAACAAATTATCAAGTGATATCAGAGGCGTTCCATACCACATGCAGACCAAGCAATTCATGAGAGAATAGATAGATGGCCACCTGAGAACATTTCTGTTGACCCATTATTGACAATTCTTCTTCAAACACTAATTACAAACACCAACAAATTTAATAACATGAAACCAAACCCTCAATTTATATTTCAACTATCCGCCTCCACCCCACTGAACCCCCGCTATGATACTTTAAGTGTCTGTCCTATTGTCTTATGGGTTATTTTATAAAAATTTCTCTTTTCCTTTTCCTCTCCATTTGTGTTTCATGATTAGATGTATATATTGAGGACACTACATAAGTTAAGTGTCGGAAGGGAAAAGATGTTCATCTTTTTTATATTGCTGAATCCAATTATTTGGCTTAACTTTCTTTTCAAATTAAGGAAACCCCTTACAAAATATTTTTGTGAAAAATTGTTTGGTAGTCTCATTAATGTGATTGAAAAAGTTTGTCTTTTTGATAATTGGCAGATCAATTCTTTGATTTAAAACTTTTTCATTAGAATTAACTCCTAAATGTGAGATTTGGGCTATTAAGGGGTTAAGTTCCACTGTCAAATATTATGATATTAACCTTTTCTTCTTTGATGAGTGTGATTCTCAGGTAATATATATTCTAGAACTTGTCCTGCGACCATCTCGAGGCAAATTTGACTTATGCATGTGGAACTCTGGTTGGGACACTCTTAGGTATTTTTTATGGCCTAAATATTTTGTTAAAACACTTCTCCCCTAGTTGCCCAATTTTGAGCCTTTTATGAAAATTCTCTTCTTGATCCCTATTCTGAAAAATTAAAATTAAAATTATTATTTTTTGTGACCCCTTAGAAGTATAATGGAGCAACAGGAGAAATGTACGATGATGGATCCCTTTCCAAAAATGAAAATATTGAAAATAGGCTGGCAGTGAAAAGAAAAATATATTGCCTCTTTCTTCTCAAAAAGAAAAAGAAAATAAAAATATGAATATAGAAAAAGATTAAAGAGAAGGCAAGAACAAAGAGCTTATAGCTAAAGAAAGAATGCAAAGGATGAAGAAAAAGTAGCAGATCCTTAATATATATATATATATATATATATATATATATATATATATATATATATTGAAAAAAAGGCATCAATGCACTTTTTGTTCTTTTATGCTTCTAAGGATCATTACTTTGTTTATTGATTTAGCCATTTGATTATCCCTTTTTTTTCTCTACCTCACCTAACATTAAGATCTCGGCCCCATTACAACCCATGAAAGACCTCAACCTTTTTCTGCATGCATGTGGTTCATATTGTGGAGATTTGATCGATGACCAAGCCTATGGTAATGTATTTATTTGAGAATCTTGAGTGTCTTTACATCTTTGCCCAATACATTGAGAGATTGTGAGAAGAGCGACCTTTGATCTTTTGAAAAAAGTTTGATTTCAAGGAATTTAAAAGTTCCAATTAGGTAATCTTTTGGCATTCTTTTGAAAATAATATTGGTTTGACTATCCTCACAATTTGAAAACTCTTTTTGTTTTGGGTTCCCTTGATTTAAGTCTGAAACTTTTTTGGAAAATTATTTTATGTCAGATAATTGCTTGAGGGCAAGCAATGTTTAAGTGTGGGAAGTTTGATGAACCTCAATTCTGTGTATTTTATAGGGGATATTTGGGTCAAATTTTGATGCTTTTAAAGATAAATGTTATTGTATTTCCCCCTTTTACTTAAGTTTTGATAGAATTGACGTTTGAAGGCAGTTTGATGGACTTTTGAAGAAAAGAGAAGGTTTTAAAGCTAAAATGGGCAGAATACTGAAGTTCTGATATTAGCACGGCTGTGCCATGATAGAGCACGCTCGTGCCAACCGTCCAAATTCGTGTATCCAAACAAAGCCTTACAAAAATAATCAAAACTGACCTCTGAAGACTTAGCACAGTTGTGCCACATAAGAGCACGCCCGTGCCATATTGAAAAAAGGGCTGACTCAATGAAGAAAGGCCTGACAGAAGCTAGCACGACCTCAATTGCAAAGAGCAAGGCCGTGCCAGATGAAGAGCACGTTTGTGCTAAAGCCCATGCGCTATAATATTGTTTTACGAAGTTAGAAAGGCCTAATAGAAGCTAGCAAGGCCCCAATCGCAAAGAGCACAGCCGTGCTGAAGCCGTGCTGAAGCCCATGCGCTAGAACGTTGATTTAGGAAGTTAGTAAGCTCTGACATATTTGAGCACGGCCTGATATACTGAAGAGCACGCCCGTGCCAATGAAACAGAAGACTAGAATCAAGGCCCGGTCCGCATTTTGTGTTATAAATAGAGGCCCGCTGTGCCACTCTAAGATCATCTTCGACATCTTTGAATCTTTTGCACTTTCTTTCATCTCTTTATTCCTTTGAGTATTATACTCTTGTTTTAGTTTTATTCTGTAGTTTTGATTTCTTGAGTAGGATTTAGCACCTGGAGGTTAAGTTGGAGACAACTTCTCTCTCTCCAACTATTCAGGATGTGTTTCCCTTTGTTGATTTTAGTTTTCACTATTACTATGAGTAGCTAATTTCACCACTAGAGTTGTGGTGGATCTTGTGTTAGTAGAAACTCTTTCCGATATGTCTTAGCTCTAATTCAATTCTATTTGATTTTAAAGTTGTTATTTGAATAGTGTTATTCTATCATTCTTCATCCCATACTAGGATTGCGCACCTTTTGTACGCTTATAATCAATTGATTGACATTTTGGCTATCAAGCCCAATTAAATTGGTAGACCTATAGGATAACAGAGGTTTAATATCTAGATTTGCGAAAATGTGATTTATTCCTTTCAATCGTTCAACTTTTTTGTGCTTAGTGCTTTCTAATCACTTAAACTATTTGCCTGACAACGATTTGGTTTATTTGGGGAAAAGAATATTTTTTGCTTGACAAACAATTAATAGATTTTGTAGAGGGATTGGTATTCAAAAATCAATTGTGAAACTGGATAGAATTAGGATTTGGGGGGGTATCGAAAGCACAAGTGAAACCATGGCTCTAAGCTCTTTACTCTTGATCTCTAAACTCTCTTTTTGCTCTTTTGTGATTATCTTTAACACTGCTCTATTCTTATTTATTTTCCAAGTTCTTTATTAGTCTAAATAGTATAAGGATTTCCTTATTCTAGTACTTGCTTTATCACGTAGATATCTAAATTAATCTCTTGGGTACGATATCTGGACTTCCGTCCTATATTACTTCCGCGACAGGGTACAATTCCTTAAGTGTGTTTTGAACGCAACATCTTACACTGATTGAGGAAGAGGAGGATGTATTGGTTTTTCATTTGGAGCATGATCAGGAGCACCATATAGATTGGAACTCTGTCTCGTAGGGAGGTTTCTGAGAGATAAAACTATTCGCACGCATATCATGAAGGATCGCATGGCTGGGATATGGCGACCAGGTAAGGGAGTGGCTATAAAGGAGGTTGAGCATGGTGTTTTCTTATTCCAATTCTACCACAAGCTGGATGTTCAAAGAGTTTTTAATGGAGAACCATGGTCTTTTGACAACCATCTCATAGTTCTTGGAAATCTTAATATTGGTGACATTCCTAGTCAAATACCCTTATTTCATGTTGATTTTTGGGTCCAGATACACAACCTACCAGCTGGTTTCATGTCTAAAGTGGTTGGTCAGTCTTTGGGGAATTACATTGGAGAGTTTCTGGAATATGATGCTAATAATGCTGCAAGCTTCAAGAGATCTTATATGCTAATTCGTGTCTGCATTGATGTTCGGGAGCCACTCCGATTATAAAAAAAAAGTTAAAAAACCTGAGGGCGAATGGAGGGTTATTCGTTTTAAGTATGAGAAGCTGGGTACTTTCTGTTTTCTATGTGGTATGCTTGGCCAGTTGGCCACGTAGAACATTTTTATGAATGTTCATTTAGTATGGAGGAGGATGATGGTGCTCGTGGGTGGGGGCCTAATCTCCGAGTAGAACAACGGAGAGGGGTCAAGGAGGTGGCAGTCGTTGGCTTCGAGAGGAGAATGGGGTCCAATCCCAGGCAGAAACAGTCAGCGGAAATCAAGGGATGGACATGAATGTTGATGCAAAAAATAACGGTCCGAGTGTGACTGTTTCGGCGGGAAATAATGGCTCTAATGATTGCGGGATTTTGATTTCAAATAATATGGTCCCAATAACTGATGCAACCAATAATGGAATATCAATTAGTGTAAACGCCAATAATTCCATTGTTCCACATGAGGAGATTTCGGCGGAGCATGATTCTGCATTGAATGGCAGGAAAAGAAGGCGCCAAATTCAGAAGGGTAAAAAAATAGCTCACTGCGTTAACAACATGCAGACCACCACTGTTCAGCAAGAAAACCCAAACCAACATTTTTTATTGGCAGGCTCTGGTTCCCAGGCCTGCCAGAAGGTCGAGGTCTAGGTAACTTACTTGTAGTTCCCGTTTCAAAAGACCTCAGTCGTTCTCATAGACCGAATGTTATTGTGTTATTTGAGACATTAGTTCATGTTAATAAAATTGAGGATATTAAAATAAAGTTGGGTTTTGAATCTTCTTTTGATGTGGATAGAGATGGGCGTAGAGGGGGTAATTGCTATTTTCTAAAGGCATCTGTTAAATGTCAAATTATGAATTATTCCTCAAACCATATAAATATTGAAGTTTTTGATGATGTGGATGGTAATTGGCGACTAACTGGCTTTTATGGTTACCCTGAAAGAACTAGAAGGCGAGACTCGTGGAATTTTATTCAATCATTGTCCTCAATGTCCACTCTTTCTTGGTGTATTATTGGAGACTTAAATGACATGCTTCTTGTTGATGATAAAAAGGGTAGATTAGACCACCTACTTGGCTTCTTAATGGTTTTAGGGATGCCATCACTGATTGTAATCTTAATGATCTACCTGTAGTTGGTTATCCTTACACTTGGGCCAGAAGTCGTAGTTCTGATAATGCTATTGAGGAGTGTCTTGGTCGTGCTATGGTTACGGACCCTTGGTTTCATAAATTTCCTGATGCTCAGCTGAAGAATCTTGTTGCTCCTATTTCAGATCATTCCCTTATTCTTAAATGCCTCATAAGTGTGACACCCTAATCTGGCATCACATGGTGTCCCAAAAACAACATAAAACATGAAATAACATTTTGCTAGTTACTTTCGGAAAACAGATTTTCTTTAATTAGATCTTACTTACTCCGAAAATCGTGGTAAATTTTTTTCTTCTTACAACGTTAAATAACAAGTACTCAACAAAATTTATCAATACTACTCGTATATATATATATATATATATATATATATATATATATATATATATATATATATATATATATATGCATCATCAGTTAACCATATACATAGAGAAACCTTGGACAACTTGTTCTTTTTCAAAAAGATAAACTAACAGAAAAGTAAAATACTATAAATCCTAAAAACTAGGTAACGACAGTCTGGAAACCATATCTCTAAAACCATGACCATTAGTAGCCGATAACAGACTACCCAAAAATAGCTACCTCAAAAAGAAACCCTATGCTGGTCCATATCTAGTAAAAATCGTTGGATAGTCCCCCCAAAGGAGTTTCCAACATCTACATTAGAAGAGAAGTCAGGGGAGTCTACATTCCCTTTGACCATCCCAACTGCCCCGGCTCCTATAGCCGGCGCACCCTCATCCTCTTGAGGATGATACTCTGGTGCCTTTTGAGGATCCTCCTCCGGATCCTTTGCCACTAAGACAAAAGGAGTATGAGGGATCAACGGTGACTGCTGCTACAGAGGCTGGACGGCGGGAATCTCATGCTATAGAGACCCCTGATCCACAAGGTACTGCAGGATCATCCAGATCGGTGGCAGTGGAATTTGGATCGTCTCTACTGTATGTATCCTCTCCAAAGGTCCCGTCTCCACGTTCCCACATAGAGTACAAACCGGCCTAATATACGTCGTACTGCTGGCCCCCGAATGGATGATCCAAGTAGTGGGGTCTTCACGTTGCTCAAATACTATGGAGTGAACCCCTGAATGGGCTAAGCTCTCCTGCTCCGGTCCCATCTGTATACAGATAATAATATATATACCAAAAGAAACAACATAGCCAAGAAATACAGCAAGGGTGAGAAACCAATATATGAACTCAAAATGCGACAACTACATATATATATATATATATAATGAATACGACTCAGAAGCATCATAAGCATAACACAGAATATTATAACAATGGAAGTAAAGTAAGAGTCTTATACGCAACAGTCATCATTATTTTGAAAATATATGCATTACACTTCCATATATAGCATCTATTTCTTGATTCTTAATTTCCGAAAATCCCATCTTCTTTCAAAAGAGCGGATCAGGCTCGCATTACATTGGCTCTCAGGCAACAATGTCTAGCACCAATGTGCTATAAAAAGTATATGAACCCCATGACACTACGCGATTCTCACTTGGGTGTACAGTTCAGTGGTACTTAACAAATCGTAATCAGGTCATACTATATTGTCCAACTCAAGGCACAATGTGTTCCAAACACGTATGACACCATTGTCCATCAAGGCACAATGATACACAACGAATTAAAGTCATCACAGGGTTCTCTGCTATCAAGGACCCCCATTCTAGATGGCACATCTGCCAGACAACAAATGCATGAGAAAACCTTTTGTAAGTTTTTCTGTTTCGTATAGTTATTTCCTTGTTGAAGCTCAAGGCTATCAACCACCACATCTTTTAGACTCTTAAGTCTTTTCAACATTTAAACAAAAGGGACACACAGTCCAATTAACCAAAAATGACACACAGTCCAACAGCCCAAACCATAAACCGATGCACCAGTCTCAGATTTTGGATTCTAGAGCACACAAAGTGTCCACAAGTTTAAAGGATCACTTCACTAACACAGATCCTCGATCCACGTGTTCTGCAGAACATTAGAACTCCGAATTCTCGGTTTCTACGTTTACTTTCAATTAGCTTTTCTCTTTTGAAATACAAAAACAAAATCCATATCTCTGAAGCTTACACACAAAGTCATCGGGATCGGTTTTCCATAAAATAAAACTCTTGGTCAAAACCACTTTTCTTTTGAAATACTTTGGTAAACTATCAAAACTTTGAAATATAGTTCGTCAAAACTCTTTTTCTTTGATAAAACAACTTACTTCTAAAACTGGATCACTTGAAAATATTTTTACTCAAAATGATTCGTTTTATCGCTTTAACTCTATTGGTGATTTTCTAAAGGTAATTTTCATTTTAAAAGCTTACTTCTCTTAACTAAAATTGTTTTCAATTTTCTTTCCTTATGTCTTTTTATTTCATTAATAAAATATGTTTCACTTTCTTGCTCTTAATATAAAACGTCAAGACGCGTTGTCTTCAAATTCTTTCTATAACTTGTAACTTTTCATCCGCTTAATAGTATGTCTCAAGCTTTTTGAAGCTTTTACCTTTACTTGGTTTTGAACACTAACCAATGTTAGGTTCCTTAGCACAACATCAATCATCATTTCAGTCAACATACCATATTAAACATAATCAAGCATAATCAAGTAATTAACTAAAGCATAAGTAAAGCACTCCACAATTAAAGACAGTACATTATAATTTTACAGATTACACACACAAATACAGTACACAGCCGTCGGAAATTAAGTTCCTCAGGTAATCTTCCCTTACCTCTTGAAGGTAATCCTCCAGATGAACGTCGTCCGATTAGTCCGCAAATCCTCCGATTACTCGTCTAAAACACTCAACAACCACCTTCAATCAATCAATCCAAACTTTAACAATCACAAAAATACATTTTCTTGTCTCCTAGGACCTAGGTTCGGCCATCAAAACTTAAAATATCTAGAGATGTCTCAAAATTTTTAACTCTTGGATGAATTATCCTTAGGTATACCTAACACTAAACTAAGTCTCTTTACACAAAAAATTGAAACAAAAACTCATGATTCCTCAAGATCCAGGGTTTAGCCACTCCTTATAAAAATAGGCTAGACATGTTATTTGATTACATGCTCTTGGGTAGTGATAAAGGATGATGATACTAGATCAAAGAAATTGATTTCACATTAAAAGGATTTTTTTATGATTTTCTAGAGAATTTTGAATATTGAACTTAGAACTTTGAATACATTGAATCATGGCTTGAAAACAAGAATTAAGTGAAGAATCACGAAGTTCATGGATCAAAAGGAGTAATCATACCTCTTGGAGGATGAAAATGAGCAAAGTTCCAACACTTTTCTTCACAAAATACTAAGCTTCCACTTGAAGAAAATGAGAGAAAGTTAAAAGGAAAGATGAAGTTATGACAAAGTGATGGATGGCCTTCATGAAGATGGCTTTGGCGTGGAAGAAAGGGAGGGCAAGAGTGTCCAAAAATGTTCACTTAAGGGGTAAAATAGTAATTTCTTTTAGGGACAAAAATGGAATTAAAACAAAAGGTCAAGGGCATTTTGATTTTTTCTCAGTGTGAACGTGTTCAGATATTTTCATTTTCATCATGACAATGGTGAGTCACTAGCACGCCTTCCTAGGTGAGTTGACCAGGTGTGACTTCAAGTTTATCCGTTAGCGGGTCTCGATAAATCCGTATTTAGCTCCGTTAATTGCGCGATTTAAGATTTCGTCCGTATAACTTATATATTTTCACTTTTCGGTGAAAAAAATCAAATTTACTAAAGTTGTTGGAAATTTGATTTAAAACCTAACTGTTTCGTTCACGAGTCAAAATTAGGTTTTCTGATCAGTAAAATCTTACTGGTAGTGAAAATACAGACCGAACTCCGTCTGAATTTTTAACCCAAAATCTAACCGTAACTCTCTACAATGACGTAGAGTATGAATATGATCTTGGTTTATTTAATTTCATTTTCTAAAACCTCGGATAAAATATAAACTCATTTACATAACTTACCGATATGAGAAAACATGAAAAATCGGGATGTTACAACAAGTCAGCCAACCTTTAATCACAGACGTTGTTTCAGATAAAATAAATGGCTACATGAATCTATTCTGAAAGTTGTCGTCCAACAAAGTTGGAATTCTCATTATGACGTTGACATTCTTGGCAAGTTGCGCTTGTGTAGTTCAGATATGGAGCATTGGAGTCAAAGTGTGCATTACAACTTCTAACGGATATTAAAAATTTAAAGAATGCCTGGAAGCTATTCGTAATGATCCGAATGAGGATGCTCAGGTTATTTTTAAAATTCAAAAGGAAAAGCTCATTTCTCTTTTAATTCAAGAAGAGACTTATTGGCGTCAGCGTGCTAAAGCTTTTTGCCTTAAAGAGGGTGATTCCAATACCAAAAATTTTCATGCTACTACCTCCGCAAGAAAGCGCAGATTAATGATTGATAAATTGCATAATGATAATTTTGTTGTTGATAGTCAACATGGTCTTTGTGATTTAGCCAGGGACTATTTTGGTAATCTTTTTTCGGAGCAAGAAGGATTTTATTCATCAGTCACTGATACTGTCCAACCTATGATTAATGATCTTGATAATCAAAGTCTCACAACTGCTTTTACTGAAAAAGAATTTAAAATAGCTATCTTTCAGATGCATCCTGATAAGTCTCCTAGCCCGGATGGACTTAATCCTGCCTTCTATCAACATTTTTGGAGTCTTTGTGGCAAGGACATTCTTCAGGCTTGTTGTCATTGGTTAGAGGTTGGTGCTTTTCCTCCTAATCTCAATGATACAAATTTTTCTCTGATTCCTAAAGTTGACACTCCTCATTCTATGAAGGATTTGTGCCCTATTTCGTTTTGCAATGTCTTGTATAAAATTCTTGCTAAAGTTCTGGCTAATAGACTTAAGTAGGTGCTGCCTAAATGTATTTCTGAAGAGCAGTCTGCTTTTGTTGAAGGGAGGTCTATCCTTGATAATGTTTTAGTTGCTTTTGAGTTGATTCACTATATGAAGTGCAAGACAAAAGGTGCTAGAGGCGATATAGCTTTAAAAATTGACATTAGCAAAGTGTTTGATCGTGTGGATTGGGGTTTTCTTCGTGCTTTGATGACTAAGTTGGGCTTCAGTGAGCGCTGGATTGGTTGGATTATGCTTTGTGTGACCTCTGTTAATTATTTGGTCCTGGTTAAGAATGATTTGGCTGGCCCTGTTTTTCCGGGTAGAGGTCTTCGTCAAGGTGTTCCTTTGTCTCCATATCTCTTTATTATTTGTGGCCAAGGTTTATCATGGTTAATTAAAAGAGCCAACGCTTGTGGTGATCTCCATGGTATTAAGATTTGTAGGGGAGCTCCTGTGATCAATCATCTTCTCTTTGTTGATGACAGTTTCTTATTTTGTCGGGCTTCTGAGCAGGAGTGTGGGATTATGAAGTCTATTCTTGCTACTTTTGAGGTTGCCTCCGGTCAGGCAATAATTTTTGTAAATCAGAGGTTTTCTTCAGCAGGAATGTTTCTTTGGAGACTCAGCATTTACTCTCTAGTGTGTTGACTGTCACGGAATGTCTTGGCACTAGTAAATATTTGGGGCTCCCATCCTTGATTGGTAGAAATAAAAAATCTACCTTTAACTATATTTAGGATCGTGTTTGGCGGAAGATAAATTGTTGGTGTGTCAAGGCTCTTTCTAGAGTAGATAGGGAAGTTCTTGTGAAATCTGTTCTCCAATCTATCCCAGCCTATTGTATGAGCATTTTCTTGCTTCTTGCCACCTTAAGCTCTGGAATTGAGCGTATGATGAATTCTTTTTGGTGGGATTCAAACAGAAGAGGTGGTAGAGACGTTAATTGGATGTGTTGGGAGAAGATGACTATTAGGAAAGAGTTTGGTGGCTTGGATTTTCGAAGCCTAGATGCCTTCCATTTTTTAATGCTAGGGAAACAAGGTTGGAAGGTGATATCCAATACTGTGAACATCCCATTTTGACCGGATCCCTTTTGGATTTTATTTAGATTCAAAAAAAAAAATCCAAAAAAATGATACAAGAAAAAATCACAAAAATATTGTAATTTGTTGCATTGGGCCAAAAAATGAAGTCTGCGTTCATTACGCATTATAAAATTCTGGTCCAAACTTTTTAATTAGCTTTAATTTTAATTTCGTTTTTATTAAAAAAAAATTTGAAAAAATACAAAAGAAAAATAAATAAGATGTCTAGCACCATTTTAGGTTCAGCCCAGACCAGACCCACAACCCAAGACACTCATCTTCTCCAAGGCAGAACCCTAGCAGACAACACCTTGTTGCAGGATCTAATCTCCTCCCAAAATCCCATAAATCATGCAAGGTCAGTATTGCTCCTTTCCATTTTGGTTTCAAGTCAAAGGTCTGATTGGATTTTTTTTTCGGATTTGCAGGCTAGAAGAAAGAGGCTTTTGCATCAGTTATATAAGGGGGACGGACATGGTAGAAAAGGGAGAGAGAGTGCAATACTCAATCACATAAACAGAGAGAATGAGCCAGAGAGGGAAACGATGTATATCATAAAGAGAAGAGAGGTTGACGCCCAAACATAGAGCACAAAAGCGGGAGAACCAAAAAGGGAGAGAAAAGGCACCCCCTCAAGAACTGAAGGCACTGAAGCAGAGCATGGAAGGCGGCAGAAAAAACGCAGCAGAGAGATCATTGAGGAGGAAAGGACCAAACACGGAGGAGAAGAAGAAAACAGAGACAATGGGAGATGGATTCATAAAGCTTGTTCTATAACTCTTTGTAAACTTTTTGTATTAGGAGAATTTCTTCTGTATTCTAAGAGTGAAAAATAGATTGGGAATTTGGAATTGCAAAGAGAAATTTTTACTGCTGTATACATTCAGCAGATCTAGCTTTCAAGTGATTTTGTATAATTCTCTCTCTATTGATACATTGTACAGTTTGATAACTTGAATTTCAATGGATATTGATTCTATTGGCTATTCTTATGATGTCCCTTGAACTTTTGTGTGCATTGCGTTTTTTTAATTTATTGTCTGCATTATCTTATTTTCACTTGGTTTGTCCTGTTTGCTTACTATCAGTTTGATGAAATGCATAAACCATTGACCTCGTGGAATTTGTCTTTTTATTGATATGACTGTTGAGTGCATCTTTTTATTGAGTAATAGGATCAGGAAAGGAAATCAATTTATGGTAATGCTTAAAATCCATATCACTTCATGTTTGAGTGGTTATTGTGATGCTTAGATGCTTCTTGTTTTGCAGCTGTATTATCATAGTGTTTAATTAATTTGATATTGCTGAACATGGTTTGGAATTGATATGAGATGTGTGGAGTCGATGTTGTGTCTTGCGTAATCAATATTTTCATTGATGGGAACATAAAAGGTTGTCAATTGGTTGCTCTTCAATATAGAAGTCTTTTGCTGCTTAGAGAAGCCACTCTTGTACTCACTATTTGTTTCTTTGTGCATTAATCCAGATTTGAAGTTAGCATGTGATAAAGATTGTAACGGTCCGAAGTGCTTTAAGGATTGCCGACTGTCTTTACAAACCAACACGAGTTTCTTCAGCGTGCTTTGTCCTCACTCACACGCTTCCTACGAAAACTTTCCAGGAGGTCACCCATCCCAGAATTACTCCAAGTCAAGTACGCTTAACTTTGGAGTTCTTAAGTGATGGGCTACCAAAAAGAAGATGCATCTTGTTGGTATAGGTAGTACCAATCAATTCTTATAAGCCTTCCTTCAACTGTACAGTCCCATACCTGCACAGCCTCAGGATCCCTCTCATTCCGGTGTAAATCGGTTCTTTCATGTATCCCTCCGCCTAGAAGCTTGCCAGGAGCCGCTCCTTGTCCGTGCCTCATGCACCGACGATCACTCCCCGCCCTCGTCAACCCCGGGTGTTACAAGCCCACCAGCTTCCGCTTGGTTCATTCCCGAACCACACCGTACTGGGAGAGGTCCGCTCTGATACCATTTGTAACGGCCCGGACTGCTTTAAGGATTGCCGACTGTCCCCACAAACCAACACGAGTCTCTTCAGCGTACTTTGTCCTCACTCACACGCTTCCTACGAAAACTTCCCAGGAGGTCACCCATCCCAGAATTACTCCAAGTCAAGCACGCTTAACTTTGGAGTTCTTAAGTGATGGGCTACCGAAAAGAAGATGCATCTTGTTGGTATAGGTAGTACCAATCAATTCTTATAAGCCTTCCTTCAACTGTACAGTCCCATACCTGCACAGCCTCAGGATCTCTCTCATTCCGGTGTAAATCGGTTCATTCATGTATCCTTCCGCCTAGAAGCCTGCCAGGAGCCGCTCCTTGTCCGTGCCTCATGCACCGGCGATCACTTCCCGCCTTCGTCAGCCCCGGGTGTTACAAAGATTGTCTCTAACTTGTAATAATGCAAATAAAATATGATATTCCATTAAGCCTGTGAGTCACAGGTTCGTTGTTTCTTTAAAATGGTCTGGATGGTTTGTTGCATAGTCTTTGCCCATAATGCATCCTTGTTCTTTCTGTGAGAAGCAGGACCCAATGGTGTTAATAACGCGTAATGGACTTGATATCGTAATGGTCTCCTACATGTGTGCCCATCCTTGACTCTACTGGTGAGTGTTGCTCTAAGTGTTACAGGTAGCTTTAGATTGATGCATCCCTTTTTTCTTCAAATTAATCCATTATGTTAAAATAGAAAAGAGTGTTCTTTAATAGTTTTATTTTTGGGGTAAGTAAATACATTAAAATTCGTTAATTATTTGCACAATTAATTTGGATAACCATTTTTTGACGGGTGCACTAGGGGTTCTGTGGGGTTAAGTCCTCATCCTTCCTTATGCGGAAGCGACTCCCGAACAAGATTAGGTTCCAAAGACCATTCTTTAAAGCTTTTCCAATTTTTTTTCAAATTAAATAAAATTAGTGGCGATTTTACTCTTTTTTCTAAGTTATTCTTTTTTCGCCGTTTCCTTCGCGATCACGATCGCCACAAACCCAGAAGCTATGATTTGTAGAACCCTCAAAGCTAAATATTTTCGTGAGGTTCATTCTTGGACTCTAATCTTGGTCACAACCCGAGTTTCACTTGGCGTAGCATCTAGAGTTTCCGAGTTTTGTTAAGAGAAGGTCTTAGGTGGAGAGTGGGTGATGGTATCAATATTAATGTTTGGAATGACACTTGGCTTCGTAATGGACAAAATTGTCTTGTCCCGCTATTATTGGTCCCTGTGTTCATAACTTAACAGTCCATAGGCTAATGGTCCAGAATTTGCGGGAATGGGATGTGCATTTTTTGCATGCAATTTTAAATGAAGCTGATGTTAATACAATCATGCAGCTCCCTTTACATGAGTCGGTGACCAATGACAAGCTTATCCGGATGCATAGTAAAGACGAGCGCTACTCTGTTAAGTCAGGCTATAGGGTGTTCATGGACGTCATTGCTCAAACAACTCATTTACATGTTGAAGGAGACTGGCTGTGTTTTGGAGGTTACGGGTTCGTCAAAAAGTGAAAATTTTCTTATGGAGAGCCTGCCTGGATGTCTTGCCCACTTGTGTCAATCTCCATCATCGTAGAGTGGATTGTCTAGCACTGTGTTTATTTTGTAATAATGCACTTGAAGATGCCTGACACTGTTTTTTTGATTGCCCTGATGTGAAGGATTGCTGGGTGCAACAAGAGCTTTGGGTTGTTATTGACCAGCTTATTCACCGGGTTAGTTGCTTCAGGGACCTTTTTTGCCAAACTTGCATGATGTTGAATGAGACAGTAGGAAGATTTTCGCAATGACCATTTGGAGCCTATGGAAAAACGTAATGACAAGTTATGGGAAGGGAAATCAACCATTGGAGGCCAAGTTATCTGGCGTGCTAATGAGGTGCTTTCCGACTGGGACACTGCTAGACGCCTCATAGTAGCAGCTGAGATTCCGTTGAATCACCCCATAAATTGTTGGACACCTCCTACCTTGGGTTCTTTAAAATGTAACCTTGATGCCACTTTTTTTGCAACAGATAATAAAACAGGTTTTGGAATGTGCTTGAGGGATCACTTGGGCACTTTCATTCAATCTAGAACCGCCTCGTCCAACCCCTTTCGTATTCCTCATGAAGGAGAAGCTCTTGGCTTACTGAAAGCTATGCACTGGATTATTGAGCTTAGTGCTAGCTGTGTGATCTTTGAGCTGGATTGCAAATCAGTTGTAGGTGAGCTTAACAAGCAATCAGTCAACTTTACAGAATTTGGTTCCATTGTAACTCATTGCAGAAACCTACTCTCTTTGTTCCAAACTTTTCAGTGAAGTTTATTAAGAGACAAACAAACTTGGTTGTTCATATATTAGCTAGGATATCTATTTTTAGTGCTAGTCTCTCTTCTTATTATTCTACACCCACTTGTATTATGGATCATATTATGAATGAAATGCCATAAATTTGTTTTGGTCAAAAAAAAAAAAAGAGTTGACTCATTGAGAAAGAGTGAAGCTCTATTTTTAAAAGAAAGAGTAATAACGAATTGACAGGTTATGACTGTCAAAATTCTTATCTTTCTGGAGTAAACTATCATTTTGATCCCTAAAAGTATGAGGCGCTGTCAATTCAGTCTTTAAAAGCAGTTAAATAATAAAAAAAGTCCCCTAAAATTAATTTCGTTAGTAAAGTTAGTCTCTGACAGGGACTAATTTGACTAACGAAATTAATATTGATAGACTAACTTGACTAATAAAATTAATATTGAGGAACTTTTTCGTAATTTATCTGCTTTCAGGGATTAATAACGACTCATACTTTAAGAAAGCTAAATGATGATTTACTCTATCTTTTATGTATCCAACTTGGCCCAAAAAAGTATATCTGTCTTGTCATGTTTGTTTTACATTCCCTTAAGCAAAGGAGATAAATTTGGTTAAACAAAACCTTGTCTGACCCTGTTGGTCATATATCCATATGACTGATGAATGCGTGATGTATCCTCGGCGTAGTAACCCCCGCATCCTATTGACATTTCTATCATGGTTGCATTGCATTTCAACTTATTTATTTATATATATTAAATTAAATATTAAAAAGAGTTTAATTGTTATATATTGACAGTGTAAAATATTTTTATATAGACATCCAATCATAAGTTATCACATCGGTAAAAAAATTTGACTCTCATCCTAACTACATTAAAAATCATCCATATCATGATTGGTGTAACACCTCGATTTTTCAAGCTTTCGAGCTTTCTGTTTCAATTAAACAGTATTTATTCGTTTGCATTTTATTGGAGGGATTAGAGAGTGAAATAAAATAATCCGAGACCATAGGCATGTTCTACGCTATCGTAGGAAGCTATGGTTAAATTTTGGTCGAAAACTCAGACGGAGTCCGGTCTGCGTTTTACACTGACAGTATGATTTTACTGCTCAAACGACCTAATTTTGACTCGTGAACGAAACCGTTAGGTTTTATATTTTATTTCCAACAATATTGGTTCTTTTGAAAATTTTCAAAACAAAGAAGTCGTTATATGTTATTTGGACGTAAACCCTAAATCGGGTGGACAACGGAGCTGAATACATGATTTTCTTGGACCTGCTAACGAATAAGATGACATCATCATGACATCACCACCATGCCACGTGTCAAATCCCTATGGAGGACACGTGTCAATTTCCTGTGGTCCCGAATAAAATATAATATATCGGAAAATATCTGGACGTAAAATTATCAAAATACCCTACTAGCTAATTACATGTTTGCCATTCATAAAAAAAAATATCTAATCTCACTCTCTCCCTCCAAGGCCATTCGGCCACACTCTTTCTCCCCCATCCTCTCACTTTTCTCTTCTTTCTCTCTTTGTTCTTCATAAAACTCCATTGAAAAAGCTTGAAGCTTTGAGTTTTTGAGTGATTCTAGTTGATTTTCTTCAAGGAATATCATCTAAGAGGTATTATCCTCAACTTTTATCTCTTAATCTCTCTTTAATCTCCATGATTCATGATAGTTTAGTTTTGAACTTAGAACTTCAAAAATCCATAAGAAATTGTAGAAAAATCTTGTTTACACCAAATTAATTTCTTTGATCCTAGTTCATGATTGTCTACCATGATCCAAGAGTTGGAAACCAAAAGAGCTCTCTAGCTCAATTGGGAAAAGGGGGCCGAAACCTCCATTGATGAGTGGAGGAAGTTTTGGTTCAAGTTTTGGTGTAATAGACTTTGATCTAGTCTTACCACACCTAATAAGGATGGAATCCGAGAGATGACAATTTTTGGAACTCCCTAGCCATATTTTCTTACCCATGGCCGAAGCTAGGAGGGGGGATTAGGAGAGAATTTTTGTGTTTTAAAGTTGTTGTATTGATTGATTGATTATGTGTAGTTGCCGACGAGTAAGCGGACGAGAAACCGGGCGACTTCCGGACTGATTGGACAACTTTACGCTTACCGGGAACTTCAAGAGGTAAGGGGGAAATGCCTGAGGGATTCTCCCGATGACTACATGTCATCATATTTGATCTGTATATATGTAATTAAATTGTGTGGTGATTAATTTATTTACTTTCGGCAATTATTTGATTTGTTGATGATTGTTGATTTATATGTATTATAGTAGTTGAATATGTGTTTTAACTGTATTATCTGCTATAAACATATTATGATGTTGATTGTTGATTGCGAAGCCTGACAGTGGTCAGTGCTCAATTAATTAATGGGGATAAAAGCTTTAAAAAGCTTTGTATTAAATAATAAAGATTTATTTGGGTAGACGTTGGGTATTTTCAACAACGCTGTTTTTCTCAAGAAAAAGTGGATCCAAAAGTAATTTATGAAGTTAGTGGGAAAAGTTAGTTTTTATGAGTAAATTAATCTTTATGAGAAAAAAATAACATTAAGAGGAAAAAGTCAAGTTTTTCAACTGAGGACGTTTTTAAACGATGTTTTATTTCCGAAAAGACTTACGAAAAACGTTTTTGAAAACAGAAATGCTGTTCTGGGATGACGTTTTTGGTCTAAGCTGTTTCATTTCAAAAATTTCTTTTTGGGAAAGGGACTTTCGATAAAAGTTAAGTTTTACCATAATTCGATGGTTTTCAAACCGTTTTCAAATAGAAAAGTTTTCTGTAAAACGAGTTTTCCCAATGGTGTAAAATCCGACAACTTGGATGAGTTGCGGAGTTTTCGTTTTGGATTTGTGTTTCACAGAACGAAAAACGGTGAAAAACGATGAAAACCTGAACCTAGCATACGAGACGTCGGGATGCTAGTATTCTGTAAAAGTAGCACGAGAAGCCGTGCAACGGTGTTATGGACTGCGTGTCCTATGGACTATGTGTCCTCCTCTTATTATGAGGAAACGTGATTAAAGGTGAATGATGTTTTCTATTACCACGGAACTTGGGCTGGAGCATCGGTCTCGAGTTCCGCGATTGAGCACTCGGACGTTTTGTCCTGTGCTAACGATGAAAAGTTGTAAAATGGTGTAAATTGTGAATAGTCGGGAGCTTTGAGCTACGACAACGAAAGAATGAACACAAAGAAAAGTGACAAGACTTGAAACATTTTTCTCATGCATTTGTTTTAGGCAGACGTGCCATCTGATTGGGGGACCTTGATGGCAGGGAACCCTGTGATGACTTTAAGTCATTGTGTAACATTGTGCCTTGATGGACAATGGTGTCATGTACTGCCGAATAAGCACTTAGGTGCTGGTCATTATTGTGCCTTGAGTTGGACAATACCATATGACTTTACAGTTTATTCAGTACCGCTGAATGTAATTCCATGTAATCGCGTAATGTCATGGTGTTCATGTACTGCCGAATAAGCACTTAGGTGCTGGTCATTGTGCCTAGGGCCAATGTACCTTGAGCCTGATCAGCTCAGTTTTTACACAACGGTGTCCGGAGATTAAGTAAAGAATTAGATGATGAGCATTGAAGTGTCATGCATCTCTTTTGAAAATAACCATGGCTGTCGGGTATGAGACCCTATGATATACTACTTGTTTATCCAGTAGAATTTTATACGTAATGATTGTATATGTCCATGTGCTGTTGATCTGTAATGCATGTAGTTATCGTGTTTGAATCCATATATTGGTATCTCACCCTTGCCTGTACATGTTGGACACCCTGTTGTGTTCTTGGATACATGTACAGATGCATTTCAGTGGATCTCTGGGCCACTTTGGGACCCCGAAGCTGGAGTCACTTTACGTCGACGGCAAGGATGTGTGGACTGGCAACAACGAGGCTTAGTTTCAAGGGTATGAAGTATATTAGGTGGTATACTTTACCATCTTTAGATGTTCTTGTATTAGACCAGCTCTTAGGATTTTTGATGTATGTATGGCGTATGAAAAGATTGGGAAAATGATTTACGCCTTATGCCGAGGTTGAGTTATTATTACAAAGGATGAATGGCAATTTGTTTTATATGATTGTTCTGTTTTGTTTTTGGTATCAGATTTCTATAACCACTCGAGTGAGTGTTTTTCAAAACAAAAAGTTTTTAGTTTCCGTAATAGGTTACCATGTGATGTCCTAGAAGGGGGTGTCACAATTGGTGATTAGTTGTTTGTGTAAAAATATTTTATATTGTCAATACATAACAATTAAACTCTATTAGAAAATCATAATTAAATAAGCTCGAAAAAAGAAAATCATAATAATTAAATCAATTGATCAGACTAGGAATAGGAGCCTGCACAAAATGGTGCTAACTAAGGATAAATTTAAATTCGAAAGCTGATCTAAATCACCAACTATATTTGCATGAATGGCATGTTTAACTATGGATTCTTATATATCGACTAAGGGTTGGTGAGACAACCCCTTTCTAGGAGGTCCCATTGGTGAACCTATTTATAATTATTAGCGTTATAGCGTAGCGTAGTTGTATAAAATTTACGGAAATATTAAAACATCGATACATATTGATACCATAATAAAGCATGCATACATAATGATATTGGTTCCATCAGTAGAGCCTACAACACTGATGCCAAATATAAAAGGCTTCGGAGTATGCAGTAAATAAAACCTAAAAACATGACAACGGAGATAAAGGCACATCAGAGATCCTCTCCTAGCGCTCAAGGCCCCCCAGCATTGGGATCCGAGGCTCTCCCGCTGGCGTCAGGTTCAACAGGTATACCGTCGATCTCCTCTGGAAACTCCTCATCAGGGTCTTCTCGTACAGTCGAGAACAAAGAAATACAACATAGAAAAGTACAGGGGATAAGAAACAATAATATGTCATACATGGGAAAAACAGCGATATAAATAATGTATATAGATAGCAACACACCAAATCACAACTGACAACCAAACAACTTCCGGATAATTTTTCCTTTAACTACTGTCTCTCACACTCATGCAACTAACGACTATATGGACGCGATCAAGACGCGACATCCCCAACGGATCAAGGTGTCTCAATCATCACTATGCCACCCCCATAAAGGTAGGGTTCGGTCTAAAGCCCGCAGGCCCAAATCGTCTCATGGATACGACATATTCCCCCGCCTGCAGGTCAGGTCGGAATATTCGCTTATCAACAATGCAACTAACGGTAACGACATGTTCCCCCGCCCTCAGGCTAGGTCGGAGCATTCTCCCGTTCGTTAACAACTCAACATTCGGTAACGACATATCCCCCCGCCCGCAGGCTAGTTCTATATATACGCCCGTCCGTCTACAATTCGACTAACGGGTACGACCACCTCCCCGTAGGTAAGATCAAAATCGCCCCTACGCCAAACTAATCGGCACGACCATCTCCCCGCAGGTAAGGTCGAAATCGCCCGTATGCCAACACAGTGATGAATAACAACTATGCAACATGAATTTCACTGACTCATCTCAGGATTAACACTTAGTGCCTCAACCACGACTTATATGCAACCACGACCAACTTTCATCCGGCTTAACCGGGTATCAACCCACATCACGACATCGACAGATCAACTATATCACTCGGTTGAGCACTACAACATATTTATAACCTCGACTTTCTCACTACACATTCATCACCCGATTTATGAAAAATCACTGCCTAGTTCTACTCAGACATCAGCAGTCACAACAACATCTACACAACATTAAAATCAATTTACAGATAAATCATGTTTAATCAATTATAAACATATAGTAAGCATAACATATATCACATTAAATACCAATCACAGAGCATACATCCTCAATATACGGTAAAATCAACCTAACGGTCAAACGACCTCTAGTAGGGTTTGGGTCGCCCTACGTATATCAATATTTATTATTTAAAGCTTGCCTCCCCGACGATATTATGGTTCTTTCCCCCACCTTTGTGATTTTTCCGAGAGATTCCGAATGCGGCTCCGCAGCAGTCAATCGAGTGCGCGATCGAGCGTTCAAGTCCTGTCAGATTTTATACAGTAAAACACAACCAAAAATCAAAATAATGAAACCATAAACTACCTAATCTCTGGGATTAGCTACTGCCCTTAATTAATTAAATAGGCTAGGGATATTGAAATTCTACCGACTCTTGGATCAATGACCCCTAAGCATACCTAATGCATAATCAATAATCAATTATCAAAGATTTGAACCAAAATCCCTTAAACCCCCCTTAAGCAGTATTCGGCCCCTTTTTGATAAATAGGCTAGAGATTTTATTTCATTACAAGCTCTTGGATTATGATAGTAGGGAATGATATTAGCTCATAGGAATTGGTTTGGTCTCAAAATGATTTTTCTACAATTTTCTAGAGATTTTTGAAGTTTAGATCTAGAAATTGAAATTCATGAAAATAAATAGAGAAAATAAAGATTGAGAGCTCAAGGATGAAATCTATACCTTCTAGATGATAGAGGAGGATGAGAGGAGCAACTTTGCTTCACAAACTTTCTTGAAAAAGCTTGAGGAAGCTTGAGAAAAATGAGGTTGAAAATGGAGGAAGAAGAAGGAAGAAGAAAAAAGAAGAAGAAGAAGAAGAAGAAGAAGTCAGGGGGAGAGAGAGGGCAGCGAGAATGAGAGAAAAGTGAGTGAATAATAGTGTTGTATTAGGTGACTTAAGGTTTAAGAAAGGTAAAAGTAATAGTAGGTAATTAGTAAAAACTAATCAAGGGCAATTTGGTCAATTCACGTCCCGATAAATTTGAAAATCCTCACGACATTTGTAGAAGTCCCCAAATGGTTTATCATAACCCTGGTATGAAAATCATTGGCTCAAGGTTCTCGAAAAACCCTAAGACAGCTCGAATCGTCTACTAGAACGATTATCAGCCTGAATATAATATATTATTTTCATTTTCGAACATCAGGACAAATTTTTTTGAAAATATAGGAAACGTGATTCTAAGACTAACTGTCTCGTTCACGGGTCCAAATTAGATCTCGATAGTAGTAAAGCATTACTGTCAAGGAAAAATGCAGACCGGGCTCCGTCTGAGTTTTCGACCCAAAACTTAACCATCGCTAAGATAGCGTAGAGTGTGACTATGATCTTGGAATAATTTATTTAATTTTTTATACCCTCTAATAAAATAAAATTACTTAAATACTAGTTAAATAAAAAAAATTAAGAAAATCGGGGTGATATAGTTGGTCGAGTGGTAAGCATCACAATCACATAAGAAAAAGAAACGTAAGTTCAAAGGGTCAAAGCTTGTGGGAATATCCCGGGATGCCATTGAAGTTTCAAAGGGCCTAATTAAGATAATTCACAAAAAAGCTATGAATTTCTATGCTACACTGTCCTGACTTATTTCTTGTTAAATAAGAAAATGGAAGAGACTTTATATATTGTTTAATCATTTTTTGCTACGTTTAGTGCACATAATGTAATTTTATGTGATAATAAACCAAATAAGAATAAGAATCGGACTAAAATCACGTTTGAGGGGACAGACGCAATTCTGTGTATCTCCACCATGAAACCAAACACACTAAATTGAAATAGGAATTCTATTCTAGTTATACAGTTTGGTGTAATTAGAAATAAAATAGTATGAAAAATAAATTTATTATTTAATGTCCGAGATTATACATAGAAGAATCTAAATTAATTTAAAAATTTAATTAGTATGCACTATCAGTGTAAATTATTTTACATTATTAATTAATCATAAATTAACATATTATTAAAAATGTTTGACTCTTATCTAAATTATATTAATGATCGCGCCATATCATGATTTCTGATTGGTTAATATTGTAAAACACTTACATTGACAATACATACCAATTAAACTTCTAATTTAAAAGACAAACATAACACAAATGACAAAATAAAAAATAAAAAAAATTAACTTGCTATAAATCATATTATGATCAAAACTAAACCAAATATGTATTTACATTTTTGTACAGCAAATATCTAAGTTCAAATTCTAGATTTAGGATGGCAATGGGTAATGGACCCATAGGGTACCACCAAATATACTCATTATGGATAGGATAATTATCCGCTTAATGGGTATGAAGATGTGGGTAGGTAATTACGCGTAAAATTTTATGAGTAAGGTCTAGTACCATACCCGCCCCATACCCGCATATAATTAAAAATATGTAATGTAAAATAACTTATAATTTGTGTTATTAATTTTGACTTTACAATTACAACTAATTAATGTAACGTATTATTTTTAGCAAATGTTAGAGAGTGCTAGCCCAAGACTCCAAAGTTCATGAATTAGTTGTTCCATAATTTTATTGTAATATTTACTTAATGTTTTGGAGAATATTTTATGTTTTGTATTAAAGACATTTACATTTCAGTTTTAGATATATCATGATGTATATCTGTAATGTTAGAACATATAAGAATGGCCTAATTTATATTACATATTTATGTTATCCTCTTTTCACATTACAAATTTCTTATATTAAAGTGCGAGTAATGGGTGTGGGTATGAATACTTAGGTATCTAGCGGATAAGAGTACGAGTATTAAAGTTGCTACCCATGCAAGTATGAGTCCGGATACATGTAGTTTTTTAAAAAGCGGATATGGGGACAAATATTATAATACCTTGCTCATTGTCATCCCTAAGTAGATTTAGTATGCAGAAAATATTAACTATAAATTTTTGGTCGAATTGTGCCACATTTTTTTGAGTTTAATTTTGATACACTATAGTATACTTTTTATCGGTTAATCATAAGTCATCCTATGTGTGACTTTTAAGATAGTTATTATATAAGTAAAACATTTTTAATAATGCGACAATTTACGTTTGATTGTGACAGTACATACCAATTAAATTATCGAACAAAACCATATAAAAACTAAATGTGAAGGTCAAAATTGGTCCTTGAAAAATTTCGGGGACCCTCTTTTAGTCCCCGAAAAAATTAATTAATCATTTAGTCCCCAAATTAACAACCGTGAGATAAGTTAGTCTCTCCGTTAGTTTCCGCCCATCGACTTCCTCTGAATTGATGATGTGGGCCATTAGCTTGCCTATGTGTACGATCTTACTCATTTTCTAGCGTGGACTATTTAAAAAACACAAAACTTGTCCAATTTTAAAGACCCAAATTAGTCCCAAACGTTTTGTCTTCTTTCCCTTTTCAATGTTTGAAACCCTATCTCTATTGAAGCTTTTTGAGTTCGAATTTTATGCTACTGGAAGGGAAAATAAAAAATCCAAACCTCAGCTTGTTTGACTTAAAAAAAAAACCAATTTGATGACCAACTTGAGGACTATGCAAACGATTCCTTTGCAATACAAGAGATTGATTTGAGAAGCAATCATTTACAAGGGCCTATTCTCCGGTCTCTACCTCAACTCATTGCACTCAGGATTCTTGACCTTTCATACATTTATTTATCTATTATTAATGATTAATGATACCACTCCACACTTTCCCTTTCCATCTTTTCCACCTTAGGTAGCTTGAGTTTCGCTTACCGTCGGGAAGTAGACAGATCAAGTTGGGCCGAGCTGATGACAAGCCCACTCCAGCATATACCGAGCTAGGTCCGATATCAAGCCCATTTAAGCATAAACCGAGCTAGATGTGAGGCCAAGCCTAACCTTCCCGATACGGGTCCGTTACCATGACTCAATCGGTAAAAGCACGTGGGAAAAGTAGGGAGCAACGAGGTCCCATCACTTGGAGCGTGAAGACGTGCTCTTTTGATAACCGTCCTCAACTGGGCATAGTGGTATGAGTGGGGAAGTTGAGAGTAGTAGTATATAAGTGTATAGGGGGTAAGAGTAAAGGCAAGCTATTGAATGTACTCATTTCATATCAGTTCTATGTACTCAAATTACTTATGAATGTATTCAGAGTATTTGAGCGAGTAGGGTGAGTAAATCAGAGCGATATTGTTGTTGTAATATCCTTCTCCTTATCAGGGTATTTGCAGGAACATTTGGCACCGTCTATGGGAATGAAGTAAACTTTCCCTGGCCACATCGGGAAGGGAGAAAGAAGGTGTTATGGTGCGGACACGCAATGCAAACGGAAGAAGAAGCAAGACAACGATGTCATCACGTCGGGAGGATGCGGTACAGTCCAAGAGTCAGGAGGACTGACCATTGCTATAGCAGGTATAGGATCTGAGACAACAGTTGGATGAGCTGAGAATGGAAAACGCAGAATGCCGAAGAGTCGGAGAATGGAGTCACGAGAGGACACAATCTTCATGTCATGAGGAAAGTAGTCGTCACGACTGTGAGTCCCAACATGGAGGAACAACACGGGTCAGGAAAAGGGACCGCTATTATCTCGGAAACCATGTTAACAGTGATAATGTTGCGGGAGACAACGTAGATCAGGGGGAACATACGTTCATAGAAGACATCACTGCAACGCCTTTCCCAACTAACTTCCAGTTCTCGAAGGTGAAGCAGTGTGATGGGAGCACGGACCCGTAGGATCATATCACCTCCTTTAACATCAAAATGATGGTTTCTCAGGCATCCCCACATATAAAATGTAAGGTATTTCCTACTACTCTGTAGGGGGCGGCCCTTTTGTGATATTCTCGACTCCCCCCGAGATCAGTTACTTCTTGGCATGATCTAACCACAAAGTTCAATGTCCAATTCGTGATGAGTTGATGAATGCGAAAAACGTCGGCTTGTCTAGTGAATTTCAGACAAGGAAAGCATGAGTTGCTGAAGGACTTCATGGATCGATTCAACGCTGAAACGGTGCAAATCCCGGACTTGAAAGAAGGAGTGGAATTTCATGCACTGACTTCCGGACTGAGATGTGGACCTTTCTCGGATTCTTTGGCCAAAAGACCTGCAATGGATATAGATGAACTCAGACAGCGAGCGTTGAGATATATTAGCATGGAAGAGGTTAGCGAGTCAAAAAGGCAAGAGCATTCTGAAAATTCAGATAGAAGGGAACACCATTCAAAGGGAAAGGGATATATGTCAATCTGAGAAGTCAAACCGAAGTTCTGAGAACAACTGCCTCAGCGAGGACCGAAGTATATTACATATACCCTGTTCAACACAACGCGGGCCAAAATTCTGGAAGAAGACTACAATACAAACATCGTTGAATACCCTCCCCAAGGTCGAGTATCAGACAAATTAGATCAGAGGAAATATTGTCGCTTCCATCACAATTATGGCCATACTACTGAAGATTGATGGAGCAGGAGGGACCAAATAGAAGAACTCATACAAATGGGGAAGCTCGGCGAATATGTACTCCAAAGTAGATAACAGTAGCAAATAGATCAAGGTGGGGACAAAGATCGCGGACGAGGAGGGGGTATCGAGAAAGGAGCAATGTCTACCGAAGGGGAGAAGACCATGCCAGGCCAAGGGAGGGTCAGGTTTCTGTACCTCCTCCAAGCCGGGAAGAACAACAAATCAGAGGGGTAACCAACACTATCTCAGGGGGCTTTGCAGGAGGAGGAGGAGTGACGAGCTCAGCCCAGAGAAAATATCTCAGAACAGTTTGAATGGTAAATTCTATCATTTAACGGCCACAGTAGGTAACTCTGTCCATTACGTTCACTGATGATGATTATGTCGGTGTTGACCCAAATCAGGATGACCCTATGGTTATCACTGTAGAATTGGCTAATTTCATGGTTAGGAGAACATTGGTTGAGTAGGGAAGCTCGGTAGCCATCCTATTTTATTCCACCTTTAGACAATTGGGAATCCCGGAGAGTGCTGTAATAGAATTCAATACCACGTTGGTAGGATTTGCAGGAGAACATGCAGAAACTCGAGGATACATAGAGCTACTCACCAAATTTGGCAATGGGGTAACCTCAAAAATTATCTCAGTAAAGTATGAAATCGTGGAAACCTGAACTGTCTATAAAACTGCATACAATGCTATCCTCGGAAGGCTAAGCCTCAACGAGTTAGGTGCAGTGGTGTCTACTCCCCACCTCACCGTGAAGTTCCCAAGTACGTCAGGAGAGATTGTCACTGTCAGGGTGGATCAACAAGTAGCTTGACAATGCTACGTTGATAGCTTTAAATTGAGCCATAAGGATCAGGCAGGTGCTGAAAAGCTGAAGGGGTCAGACAAGGATATGGTAGTTGTTAACTCGGTGGAGTTAGACCTGAGAGTGGGCATGGAAGAGCTGCGACCTCAGCCAGTGGATGAGTTGCGAAGTTTCCAATTAGGAATAAACCTGGAGTAGACCACCCAAATGGGCACTCAACTTGACAAACAGTTAGCAAATGGAATCAAAGAAGTAGTGCTGAAGAATGTCGACTTATTCGCTTGGAGCGCAGCAGATATGCCCGGAATTGATCTGAGCTTTATATGTCATAAGTTGTCCTTATGCCAAAATGCTAAGCCAGTAGCACAGAAGAAAAGAAAGCTAGGAGAAGAAAGAAGAGAAGCAGTGGAGAAGGAGACAAAAAAACTCTTAGAAGCAAAATTCATCCGGGAAATCAAATGCACAACTTGGTTGTCAAATGTGGTGTTAGTCAAGAAGCCCAACGGGAAGTGGAGGATGTGCACAAACTATACCGATTTAGACAAAGCCTGCCTGAAGGATTCTTATCCGTTGTCGAGCATTGACCAGTTGGTGGATTGAGCCTTGGGGTATGAAATTCTTAGTCTGATTAATGCCTAGTCTGGGTATAATCAGATTCAGATGTTCGGCCCGGATGAAGAAAAGACTGCCTTCATGTCAAATAGGGCGAACTACTGCAACCAGATCATGCCCTTTGGACTGAAGAATGCAGGGGCGACATACTAGAGATTAATGGACAAGGTCTTCTAGAAGCAAATTGGACGGAATATGGAAGTCTATGTGAATGACATTGTTGTGAAGTCAGAGACGCCTTCTCAGCATGTAGCTGACTTGGACGAGATCTTTAGCCAGCTAAAGAAGCATAACATGAGACTGAATCCGGAAAAATGCAATTTTGCAATTAGAAACGAAAATTCCTAGGGTTCATGCTCATTCGCAAAGGAATCGAGGCCAACGCGGACAAGGGTCGAGCCATCATTGACATGCAAAGTTCAGCAAATGTGAAAGAAGTGCAGAGATTGGCAAGATGACTAGCTTCCTTATCCTGCCTTCTCCCGAAATCTGCAGAAAAAGCTCGGCCTCTGTTTAAATTTCTTAAAAAACCATAGCAGTTTGAATGGAATGCCAAATGTGAAGCAGCCTTTCAGGATTTCAAGGCATTCCTAGCATCGTCACCAATCTTGAGCAAGCCTCAACCGGGTAAGGATCTGCTTTTATACCTGTCAGTAACTGAGACAACAGTAAGTGCAGTCATAGTGCAGGAAGTAGGAAAGCAACAATCCCCAATATACTACATCACTCGAGTACTGCATGAGGTAGAAGCAAGATACCAAGTTATTGAGAAGTTAGCGTTTGCACTGATAACAATAGCACGACGTCTAAGGTCATATTTCCAAAGCCATTAGGTAATTGTCAAAACTGACCATCCCATAAAGCAGGTGCTGAGAAAACCAGAACTGGCAGGGAGGATGATCGCGTGGTCGGTGGAGTTATCTGAATTCGGTTTGAAGTACGAACAAAGAGGGCCAATGAAGGCACAATGCCTGTGAGATTTTGTAGTTGAATTGTCACCTCTGCCGAACACTGAACAAGAATGTTGGTCCTTTTATGTAGATGGAGCATCAAATACCAAGGGAAGCAGAGCTGGGATCATATTGGAAGGCCCTAGGGATATGGTGCTGGAGCAGTCACTCAAATTCGAATTCAAGGCATCCAACAACGAAGCTGAGTATGAAGCACTCATTGCCGGGTTAACATTACCAAAAGAGGTAGGGGTCACCAAAATCAAGTGCAGAAGTGATTCACAGCTCATTACCAGGCAGATCCTGGGAACATACCAAGCCAAGGAGCCTAATTTAACTAGGTATTTGTGTAAGGTCAGCACTTTGATTTTCGACTTCCACAAGTTTACGATTGAGCACATACCCCGAGAAAGAAATACGCGTGCTGATTTGTTGTCTAAGTTGGCCAGTACTAAAAAGACAGGTCAACATAGAATGGTGATCCAAGAGACTCTACCAAAGCCGAGTATAAAACCACAATAAGAAGTGCTGGTCATTGAAGAGGGCAACCGAGAATGGATGTCTCCAATTTACAATTATTTGGAGAAGGACAATATATCGGATGAACCCAAGGAAGCTCGGAGAATCAGAGTGTTGGCAAGCTCGTTCGTGATTGTTGCAGGGGAATTATACAAGAGGTCATTTTCAAGACCACTGCTCAAATGCTTAACCAGGGAGCAAGGACAATACATCATAGCTGAGATTCATCGAGGTATTTGTGGGATGCATAACGGAGGCAGAACAATGGCGAAGAAGGTTGTCTGAGCTGGGTATTTCTGGCCGAGTATGCAGGCAGATTGTTCCAAATGGTTGAAAAGGTGTGAAGAGTGTCGGAAGTTTGCTGTAGTGAAGCACACAAGGTCAGAGGAGCTTCATCCTATCTCATCAGTGTGGCATTTTGGCATATGGGGGATTGACATTGTTGGTCCTTTCCCCATAGCAAAAGGACAAGTTAAGTTCTTACTGGTGGCTGTGGACTACTTTACAAAATGGATAAAAGCTGAACCACTTGTTAGAATCACAGCCAAGCAGGTTCAAAAGTTTGTTTGGAGGAACATTGTGTGTCGCTATGGAGTCCCAGCGATCATCATTTCCGACAATGGAAAATAGTTCACTGATAAACAATACGGTGAGTTCTGTACTAACTTGGGGATCGAAAGAAGGTACTCGTCGGTTGAGCATCCCCATACCAATGGACAGGTAAAAGCAGCAAACAAGGTTATAGTCAATGAGCTGAAAAAGAGGTTAGGGCAAAGAAACAGTGCTTGGGATGAAGAGCTCCCGAGTATCTTATAGGCATACCACTGTACGCCACAATCAACCACATAGGAAACCCCATTCAGATTAGTATATGGAGCAGATGCAATGATGCTGGTGGAAATAGGCGAGCCCTCTTTGCGAAGGAGCCAGTATGACGAATTTGACAATGAAGACAATAGAAGGCTGGAGATGGATTTGATAGATGGAGTTAGGGAAAGAGTAAAGGTTGTAGAAGAAGCCAGCAAAACAATAGGTGCTCGAAAGTACAATTCAACTTTGAAGCCAAGGACGTACAAGACTGGAGACCTTGTGCTAAGACTCCAGGTAGACGCACATAAAGACGCAGCAGAGGGGAAGCTAGCAGCCCACTAGGCAGGACCTTTTAGGGTGGCCGAGAATCTAGAAAATGAAGCATATAGGCTCGAGGAACTATCTGGGAAGCCCATTCCGAGAACATGGAATGCTTCCCATCTCAGGCTTTATTTTAGTTAAATTTATGTAAAGGTGTGTACTCCTTTTCCTACCCCGATCTTCTTTCCCCAAAAGAGGGTTTTTGGCCGGGAAGGTTTTAATGAGGCACACCATGTTCCTATGTATATATTCAAATTAATGAAATTTTTCTAATTTCTTAAGTACTAAAGAATTCCATGAAATTTTATATTCTAGTTATGATTTATAAGAGTAAGAGGCGCTTCTGGAGAGAAAAGGTTGATAAAAAATTTAAGTCCTTAAAAACGAGCAAAAGCTTGGGTAAAAGGCAAAAACTTAAGTCCTTAAAAATGAGAAAAAGCTCGGGTAAAAGGCAAAAATTTAAGTCCTTAAAACTAGCAAAAGCTCCGATTAAAGGCAAAAATTTAAGTCCTTAAAAACGATCAAAAGCTCAGGTAAAGGCAAAAATTTAAGTCCTTAAAAACGAGCAAAAGCTCGGGTAAAAGACAAAAAATTAAATCCTTAAAAATGAGCAAAGCTCGGGTGAAAGGTAATTGCACTCAGATTTATTTTTTCTCGATTTATATTCTTGATTCTATTCGGTGAAGTGTGTGACGCCCCTAAAACTATGCCTTCCTAGATCTGATACCATAAACATACAAATAAGACTTAATTAAAACTTAAGCAGATAAGTAATTATTACCACTTGAAAACTCTGTGTCAGAGCTCCGCTTGGAAGCCATGGCGTAAACACAGAATATTCACATACAAACGCCCCACTAGCCGTGGTACAAACTTACAAAAGACTCAACGATACCTCCGACGTCTCTCTTCCTCTACTCGAGAAGCGCCTACGTCAAACTTGTCGCACGAGATGGTTCCCGCCTCGACTCAGCTTCACCCGCTGCAGCACTTCCGACATCCAACCAGCACCTCCGCCTTTGGATCACGACCCGAACAACAACATACATGTAAAACACAGGGAATCATGCACAGGAGGTAAGAAATGCTCTGACTATCATGCAAAGGGAGATCACGTAGCATATAACACATCAACATGCACAACAGCAAGCACAACCAGCAAGCACATCCATCTCTCGAGATCACCACCACAGTCAACCTCCAGATTGTTACAACTAAGGATCAACGCCCGTTCTACATGCATAACTGAGTCTACATGATTGGACAATTCTACAACATGCACTCTTGACCATGGGAATACAACAGTCAACCTCCAACTGCGAGGAATGACAAGTCAATCTTCAACTGCGAGGGTGGTTGTTCAGCAGGGTAAAAATGTCGCCTTCAAATGCGAGGAACTTCGAGTCAGATGTTCAGGTAACCGCCTCCTGAGTTTCTAAGACAGTGCAACAATGGTTCCTCCAAATGTGAAGAGCACTGCCTCCCCGAGCCCCTCCAACTGTGAGAAGACCCGAGAAGTTCTCCAACTGCGAGAAAGCACCTGCATCCCTCCAACTGTGAGTACAACCGTCTTGGTCACCCCGGAGTGTCCACCTCGAACACCAACCTCGTGTGACAACCACTCAAACTGTTGTTGCAGTTGTACACACTACTTTTCACCACGACAATGCAAATGCTATGATTATGCATCCATAATCTCAACAACCTTTTACCAACAACCTAACCAACGTCTCAAGGTCCATATCCTCCAACTGCGAGGAGGTCACTCTCAAACTTTGAGGGCCACCTTTAACTTAGATCAACTTCTTTATACTACAAGCTCGATACCATCAATATTCTATCACTCTAACAACACTCCATTCATCTCCAAATCCAATCAAGATTATGACAATCACAAATCATAGCAACATACATAGCATGCAACATCTCAAAATTGCAGGCATACCAAATAGCAATTACGCATACCAGAGCATCTCATTTAGCACGTTATCACCTATGATGCCAGTTAAGAATATTATCAAATATAACATATAGACACCCAACCTCGATAAACAAATATCATAGATCGGCGTAACGGCGATAAACCTACAATGCCTAAATCTGCATTGGTACCACAATCCGGTAGTCCCCAATAAGTTAGGTACTGACGGTTACTCAACCACCAGTAGGGTTTGAGGAGCCCTACACATGTTAACAGTTACACCCTACGTCTGCATTTCCCAGATAATTGTGGTTTCTTCCTCCTCACCTAGTAATTCGATCTAGAATACTCTCGTATCCACAGGCAGCCTTGACCCTCGATCTCACGATTGCGACGAACGCAACCATGACCACTACGAGCTCACCATGTAGCTCCCCGACACTGCCAAAGACACCCTCAGCATGCATGTTGGGCCAACAATAGCCCCGAGTACACACATGAGGTCCAGCAACAACCAGAAACTCATAAACGATGGCGGATTCAACAACAAACGATTGTACAACAATGAATCAAAGTAAATCAAGAATTGAGCCACAAAAAAAAGAAAGTATTTCTTACCCAAACAGCAGCTGCCTCGCAGACAAGCCTCAAGCAAGGTCCTCGTGCGACTCCTCTGACAATCAATCGGATAAAAAGACCCGTAAAACCCTAATGTGTTAGCAAGGCAATATTAGGTCGAAATATGAAGAAGAAAAGAATAGAAACTGAGCCAAACACTAAAAAGAACTTACGGTCAACAATGTCGGCACCTCGACTTACCGCAACGAAGCTCAGAACCAAGGTCGCACCCTAGACGAATCCGAAGCTACGATCACGAATGTGTAGTTGGAATAGGGTTTCGACGAACCATCGAACTGAAAACCAAGCAAGAACTTCAAGAAGCTCTTCTCTGAACTTAGAGAGCTATGAGAGAGTGAGAGAGTTGAGGAAATTTCGTGTGAAATGAAACTTAGGCATTTTGAGTAAGTGATCAACACGCTAAAGCGTGCAGGACGTCCACGCTAGAGCATTCCCATGCTTGAGCGTAGAACCTCGCCCACACTGCCTACCTCAGGGCCTAACACGTGTCCTACACGCGTCTCACGCGTCAAAACTCAGAACAGTTGGCGACGCACTCAGAACACTTGAGTGTGCAAGCTCCCCACTCTCAAACATTGGCACGCTTGAGCGTGCACCTCTCCCATGCTTGAGCGTGCTGCTCACCTGGGAGGAGGCCTCCAAGCTTCTGATCTTCCCCGTTTCTCGTGTTACGCCTTGGGTACTTCCAACTTGATTGAAGCTTGGTCATAAACCTTCAACTAAACTTATAACTAACACACAACCCATTACACACCTAAGCGAAAATCCGATCAAGATTATCCATCTTAATTAGGGTTACTGAAAACAGGGATGTTACAAAGTAATATAGTGGGAATAAATACATTCAAACTCAAAAAATCGATTCATATGAATATCGGCCCATTATCCTCAATCCCATCTGGCACATATATTCATTGAAAAGTTCAACAAGGGTACATAAAAGGAACACATACTAAGAACTAATTTATTACATCTTCAGCTTTGCCTTCATTGTTTGCTACAACGGCTGGCATATCTTCGTTAGCAGCTTCACCCTCAATCCCATCTGACTGTTCAACGAACCGGCCGTCAACAACTTCCTTCCAAACGTTAACTTCAGAAATATCCACTTCAGGAAGGATGACTCTGATTTGGTTAATCGCGGATTCAAAGCCGGCAACATACTGGTCAGTCATAGCAGCCTTGCAACTTTCAATTTCGGATTCTAAATGGGTTTTCTGGGCAGTGAGGGAACTCTTCAAATCAGTAACGGTCTTCTTTGCTTGCTCAAGCCGAACAATGATGGAAGCCTTAGCGTCCTCAGCATTCTTAGCCGACTCTTTAGCCTTCGCAGCTTCCATCTTCAACTCCTCATTCTTTAAGGTCAAGTGTTGGCAAGTGTTGGCAGTGCTGGGTGAGAGTATTTCGTTCTTTTGAAACTCGAAGTAATTTCTGCTTCAAGATCTTCACCTCAGCCATGTCCTTCTTCATTTGCTCGATCTTCTGGCGACCTGTCTCTTTCTCCTTCTCCGCCAAGCGGACTAACTCGGTCATGCGAAGAACGTAGACTTGAATGGCCTCATAGGCCGATTTTACACCATATTTTTGAAGTATCTCGGCGTCAGCCGAGTGTGTCAAATGAGAATCAATTAGTTGTTGAGGATGAGGTCGTAGCTCCACAAAGTACCCGAAATAGTGCTGCGGGAGAAGTCATACCACTTCCTCTTCGGAGCCGAACTTCTTTTCTCCGGGTTTGGCGGCAAGTTGGAAATTTGAGTTTGAGAGAAGGATTGGGAGCGACATCGCTGCTTTCCACCTTGTTGTTTTTCATTTTTTTTTTTCTGGAGAGGAGGAGTAGTTTGAACAGCAGGCTTTTCAGTTGCAACAACATCAACATCAACTGGGAGCGAGGCAGAGGTACCAATTTGTGTCCCAGATTCCATCGCCTTTTCTTGTCGGAGTCGGATTTTCCTCATCTCGATCATAGACACCTTGGAAGCCATTAGTCCTTCAAGCAAGAAACACATGCATTAGTGACAAAACAGCAATAAGTAGGCCAAATAAATTTAGTAGAACTACAATTGTACTTACGCCTAAAGAGTTTTTTGGGTTTATGAGAAAAAAAGGATTTTCAAAAGCTCGAAGCAACTAACAGGAGGAAGCTCGGAGATAAACTCGATATCATCCTTTATGATCTTAGATGACTCAAAGCCAACAAGAGAAAGATTGGATTGTGAGCTAGTCCAATATAAAGGAAACATGGGATCCCCCTTATTATTGAGAAAGAAAGCATACTCGTCATTAGACGATCTCACTTTAAAGAATTCGGTCTTCCATTTATATTTGTAGGAGGACGTGAAAATAGAGAAAAGTTTATTCTCATGACGTCCGTTCAAGGGCACCCAACGAGCTTGCTTACCTAACTTTACAGAGAAGAAAGGGAGGAATTGGGAGACTGAAACCTCCATTTCAATCTCGGAGCAGAGGATCTCAAAAGCCCTCATGAACGCCTAACTGTTGGGATGGAGTTGAGTCGGAGCCACGTTTAAGAGGGATAGAATATGACATTGAAAAGAAGAGAAGGGAAGGGTCACTTTTAATTGGGCAAATAAGGTTTTGTACAAGAAGATAAAGGGAAACTCGGGCTCCACACATCTCTTGAACACTCGATCGTTGTCAGAATAGGGTGAGTATGTGAATTTATCCTCGTTATCCGATGCAGAAAGTTTGATCTCCTTCCTCAACTCGATAATTGATTCCTCTGTTTGGTAGTTGGAGAAGAAGTCCACCACGTCAGAATGAACCCATTCATACCTAGGCACAGCGGGTACCTCATGAACTGGTAGAACGGTAGGATTCCTCTGAGGATCACAAGAGGATGCCGACGCATCGTCCCCCGGATTAATTTGATTTTGAGCAGCTGAGGAGGTAGATAGAGAAGTAGAGGAGAAAGAGGACGTTGAATCAGCCACAACACAAATTTCCGGGATCGCAATGGTTGGGGGATTTGGTTCCAAATCATTGTGGTGTTTGGGAGTAGAATGAGGGGAACTCATTATGCAAGTACAAGTTGAAAAGAGGAGAAAGAGGTGTGCATACCTGGAAATGAAATGCGGAGTAAAGGGAGGTTGAAGAAAGTTGCAGAAGGCGAAGAAAATGGGAGTACTATGTGAGTAAGAGAGAAGATTGAGACGGAAGGAGCCCTTTTTAAGGAGAGGGAAAAGAGATTTCAAATTGATGGTGTTAGGTCATCATCACATAGTAGAGTACCTGCAATAAATAGGTAGTAATGATGACGCTTAGGATATAGTGACCAAAAGAAACAAGAAGATAGGGTAATGAAAGCGCAAGGCTCAAGGCGTGTGGTAGACTCAGATGAGGTCACACACGAAAAAGACAGATAAGATGAATAAGTGTCAACTGATAAAGGGACTAGTAGTTCAAGTACATTACTTCGTTATTAAAGTTTCTTCGCGTCAAGGAAGCTCGGAGTATGAGGGACTCATATACTACTCAGAATGATTGGTGTCGAGCTCATTATGTCAGGTAAGAACAGAAGGGGATGCACATGCAAGACCAATGGTAGAGGCGCATGGAAAAAAGTCTCGGCCTATAAAGCTCTTTCGCTTCGGTATAGCTCAGAGCTTGGGGGGCTTGTATACCGTCCGGAAGTAGACAGATCAAGTTGGGCTGAGCTGATGACAAGCCCACTCCAGCATATATTGAGCTAGGTTTGATGTCAAGCCCATTTAAGCATAAACAGAGCTAGACGTGAGGCCAAGCCTAACCCTCCCGATACCGGGTCTATTACCATGACTCAATCGGTAAAAGCACGTGGGAAAAGTAGGGAGCAACGAGGTCCCATCACAAGGAGCGTGAAGACGTGCTCTTCTTATAACCGTCCTCAACTGAGTATAATGGGATGAGTGAGGAGGTTAAGAGTAGTAGTATATAAGTGTATAGGGGTTAAGATTAAAGGCAAACTATTGAATGTACTTATTTCATATCAGTTCTATGTACTCGAATAACTTATGAGAGTATTTGAGCGAGTGGGGTGAGTAAATCAGAGCGATATTATTCTTATAATATCCTTCTTGTTATCAGGGTATTTACAGGAAGAAGAACATTTCCATAGTTTTTGAAAACCAATCAAGCTTGAATTACCTTGACCTCTTAAAGAAGCATTTTTATGGAACAATACTCCAACGTATTTGGAATCATAGTTTCTTCAATTTGTCCCAAAACCATCTTGCAGATTGAGAAGAACCTTTATATAATAATAATAATAATAATAATAATAATAATAATAATAATAATAATAATAATAATAATAATAATAATAATAATTCTCTTTTGTCTGTCCTTGATCTGCACTCTAATCAAGGAATGAGGTTATAATTAGGGTTTTATTCTCCTTTGCACCAAATAGGGAAGAAGACAACACATTTGAGATTAATTTGGGTCTTTAAAATTGGATTAGTTTTGTATTTTTTAATTAATCCACACTAGAAAATGGGTAAGAATATGTAACACCCCGATTTTTCGTGCTTTCTAAGGACGATAAACTCAATTAATGAGTTTATATTTTTATCTTTGTTATAGAAAATGATTTTGGGAAAACTAAAATCATATTCTTGTTTCATATCATCGTAGGAGCCTACGGTTAAGTTTTGGGCCGAAAACTCAAACAAAACCCGATCTATGTTTTTTTAGATGATAGTGTTTTTCTACTATCACGACCTAATCTTGACTAACGGATGAGACCATTAGTCTTAGAATTCGATCCTCTATCGTTTTCCTAAAATGTGTCCTGACGTCCAAAATATGAATAATATTTTATATTCGGGCCGATAATCGATCGAGGAGACGATTCGAGCTGTCTTAGGGTTTTTCGAGACCCACGATCAGATGTTTTTCATGCCAGAATTGTATCAAGTTATTTGAGGACTCATACCAGTGCTGTGATGATTTCAAATATCGGGACGTGAATTGACCAAATTGCCCTTGGTTAATTTTTATTACTATCACCTTTTTCTATTATAAAAGTCTTAAACCCTTAAATATCTAATCTCACCTTATCTCTTCCCCAACACTCCATCTTCTTCTTCTCTCATTTCTTCATTTTGCTTCCATTAAAACTCCATTTTGAAGGCTTAAAGTTTGGATTTTCTTGAAGCAATATTCATCAATCTTGGAGTAGATCATCATAGGAGGTAGTATACCATCTCTATCTCTCTCAATCTCTCCTTTCTCTCCTCATATTTTCATGATCAAAGATGTTAGGGTTTTGTCCCTAAAATCTTTGAAAATCCATAAAAAATTGTAGGAAAATCGTATCTGTACCAAACCAATTTCTATGGCCTAAATTCATGACATACTTGTATGATCCAAGAGCTTAGAGTCAAGAAATCTCCCTAGCTATATTTTCTATGAGGAGGCCGAAACCCCCTATATGTGTAGGGTAGGGTTTTGGTTGGTTTTTGATGTTCTGATCTGATATCTAGGGCTGTCACACTTAGTTAGGGTGTTATCCAGAAAATGAGAAATTTTGGAGCTCCCTAGCTATTTTTAGTGTAATAGGGCCGAACCCTAGGGGTGGTGCATTAGGAGAAATCTTTGTTTTGTGAGTTAATGCCGCTATGGTTTGTGTGTATGTAGTGATCGGCAGCGTGCTGGACCAGCGATCAAGTTGATCTGATGTTCATAACTTAGCTGGAAGCTACAAGAGGTAAGGGGATAAACCTGAGGAATTCCATTTCCGACAGCTATGTGCTGCATCGGTGTTTGTATTGTATTTAAATATTCTGTATCTGATTGTTGGTTGATTGCTTGATTTACTGCTGTTGATTTGATTATATATGATATGACTGCTGATATAGTTGAATGCATGCTATAATTGCTGAATGATTATACGGATGTATCGTGTGCCCTGCTGTGGGATTTAAGGCATTAGAGGACCTAATTTTGATTAGGATCCGACATCGTGTAACTTAAAAGCTTTAAAAGTCTGAAATGTATTTTAATAATAAAAAGTGAAGTTTAAAAGAAAATAGGGCATTAGAAACCTTCAATTGTCCTAAATTGATAAATTGACTGTTTGAGCAAAGGTGTTTTGAGAAATGTAGTTTTCAAAGTCATATGAGTTTATTCAAGAAAAAGGGGTTTTGAAAGCTTTGTTTTAAGTTCGTATTTCACCGAAAAACAACGAAAGAAAAAGAAATGGTCTTTGGACCAAGTTTTGTGTTATAGAAAACCGATCCCGATGACTTTGTGTAAGTATTGGAGATTTGGGTTTTTGGTTTTCAAGTTTTCAAGAAAAGTGGTTTTCAAGTTTAGAAACTAGAAACCGAGACGTCGGGGTTCTAGGGTTCTGCAGAACATGTGGATCAAGGATCCGTGTTAGTTTGTGGTCCTGTCGACTTAGGGACGATCTTTGTGGTCTTGTAAGCTTGAGGATGTTTTTGTGATCTTGAATCCAACATCCTAGACTGGTGCATCGGTTAGGGATGTTTGGGATTTGAGTTGTTTTTGGACTAAATGTCCTGTTTTGAGAAAATGCTTTTGAGGCTTAAAGAGTCTAAGACATGATGGTGGTTGTTAGCGTTGATGCTGCAACGAGGAAATATTGATGCGACAAAGATCAATTATCGGAAACTAGATAGTTTCTCATGCATTTTGTGTGTTTGGCAGACGTGCCGTGAAATGGGGGACCTTGATAGGCAAGGGGAACCTGAGATGACTTGATGTCATTATGTAACATTGTGCCTTGATGGATAATGATGTCATACGAGCCAGGGAGAGCGTATTGTGCCCAGTGAAGAGGACAATATAGTATGACTTATACATCGTGAGTACCACTGACATGCGCGTCCATGTATTATTTCCTGGAAAGGGTTACGTTCTCACGTTTGGCCGAATGTTGATTCTGGCGTTTGTTATTGTATCCTGCGGGGCAATAATGTTGAGTCTGATCAACTCGTGTTTATGGTGATGGGATTTCTGGAAATCTAGTTTTGAATCTTAGTTGAGATATATGGAAGTGTCATGCATACGTTTAGAGAATAACGTTGATTGTGGGGTACGAAGCCCTTGTGCCTTTACTGTTGTTAGTACTTGATTATACATGCTATATTATGTGATGTATGATGATTTGAGTGAGTTACATTATATGAATCTGCTGTTTGGATTTGGCATATAGTTGTCGTTTTTGGATTCATATATTGGTTTCTCACCCTTGCATGTTTTCTGGACTGGTTTGTCCTTTTGGTATATATGTTATATCCTGTTTACAGATGGAGCCGATGCCAGACCATCTTGCGCACTCGGGGATGTGCGCCCTGATTTTTGAGCGGAGGACCGACCCAGCTGCGTGGGTTATTCACCCGGGAGTGGAAAGCGCAGCATACACAGGACCAGTCTGCACCGTGAGCGGGACGACGGAGACGGGACCTCGCAAGAGTACCCGCACTGTGGAGACCGTCCAGGTACCTCTAACTCCCATTGGGATGATGCTGCAGGCCCTTATGCAGCAGGGAGTGATCGAGCATTTCGCCCCCGCTGCACAGTCCCCGCAGCAGCAGCCACCACAGACACCTCCCCCGCCTTTTGTTCTGGTAGCGGGTGAGCATGTAGTGGAGGATGTAGAGGAGGAGGAGGAGGAAGACCCTGAGGAGGATCCTCAGGAGGACCCAGAGTATCATCCTTTGGATGCTCCCGAGCCTCATCCACAGGAGAACGGGAACGTAGGTTCCCAGGGTTCTTCTCCTGGTTCTAGCATTGGAACTTCCTCTGGAGGATTGTCTAATGGCTTCGATTAGTTGGACCAGCTTAGGGTGTAGACTTTCTTTTGAGGCAGCGGTTTTTGGTAGTCTGATAACGGCTACTGATGGCCATAGGTTTTATTGATATGGTTCCAGACTGTCGCCGCCTAGTTTATAGCTTTGTAGGAGTTTATCTCTTATCTTTCTTTTGTAAAGGGACGTGTTGTCCATAGCTTTAGTTGATGTATATATGTATATCGTTATATATGAGTATATTCTGTTCTTTCTGGAGTGGTAGTTTCATGAGTATGAATAATAAATAAGGAAAAAATTTCATCACGATTTTCAGAATCTAATTATGTTAAAGGAATCGTTTTCCAAAAGTAAAACCAGCAAACTTGATTTATTGTCTTAATGTATGTTTTAGGTTACAAAAAGTGACACTGGTTTTGAGGGTGTCACATTAGTGGTATCAGAGCTGGTCGAGTCTTTCGGAAATCTTTGGGAAATAGGTCTGTTGTGTTAATGTTGTGTGATCTCTGTATCGCGAGGCGAGCTAGTGTTTCGCGTCGCGAGCCCGAGAAGTTGTGTTTTGCTTCTCAGGTATGTTCTCTGTATCGCGCGGCGAACTGGATTTCGCGTCGCGAGGCAGAGAAATGATGTTTTGTTTCACAAGCATGTTCTCTGTATCGCGAGGCGAACTGAATTTCGCGTCGCGAGGCAGAGAAGTGGTGTTTTGTTTCTCAGGCATGTTCTCTGTGGCGCGAGGCGAACGGGATTTCGCGTTGCGAGGCAGAGAAGTTGTGTTTTGTTTCTCCGGCATGTTCTCTGTATCGCGGGGCGAGCTAGTGTTTCGCGCCGCGAGGCAAAGAGGTTGTGTTTTGTTCTCAGACAGGCTTCTTGGATCGCGAGGCGAAATGATGTTCGAGTCGCGAGCCCGAGGAGCTGTTCTTTGCTCCTCAGGCAGACTCTCTGGGTCGCGTAGCGAGAATATGTCTCGCGTCGCGATGCCGAGAGTTGGGATGTTACTACACGGGCCGACCCTCTGTCTCGCGTCGAGAGGGTGCGGTCGCCTGGCGAGTAAGTGGTTTCTGTTCTTCTTTTTATTTCCTTCTTGGAAATAATGCATGTTTCTACCTGCTTATTTGCTTTATTTTTTGGTTGCTATTTGACTGACTTTGGACCTTGTAGGTCAGATATGGAACTAGAATTTGGAGCGGAAGCAGGACGTGGACGAGGACGTGGACGTGGTCGCGGTAGGGGAGCTGGTGTCCAAGCTGAGGATGTTGCAGGAGCAACTGGGATGGATTTTGCTGCCCAGGCAATGGCAAACATGGCTGCGGCTATTGTTGTCCAGACTGCAACGATGAACGCCGACAATGCTCAAGAACAACTTCGTGCTGATCAGGCCGCTGAGGGCCGAAGCTTGACTACTTTCAGGCGTCAGAATCCGCCACAATTTTCTGGTGACGTGGATCCTGAGAAAGCTAATCTTTGGATTCATGAAATCGAGAAGATTTTCGAGTTGATACGTAGTCCAGAAGAAGTGAAAGTACCATATGCCACATTCCTACTGATAGGAGATGCGGAATATTGGTGGAAGGGAACAAAGCAACTGCTAGAGGCCAATCATGTAGTGATTTCGTGGACACTGTTTAAGGATCGCTTTTTGGGAAAGTATTTCCCTCAGAGTGCAAGAGCAGAGAAGGAACAGGAATTCTTGCGACTACAACAGAGAGACATGTCAATCGGGGAATACGCGGCTAAGTTTGAGTCGTTGGCCAAGTACTTCCGATTTTTCCAAAATAATCCTGAGGAAGATTGGAAATGCGAAGCTTTTGAGAGAGGACTGCGGTATGAGATCAAAGAGTCGGTTCAAGGAATCAGGAATTTCCAAGCGCTCGTTGAGAAGAGTAGACAGATAGAGCTGATGAAGCGTGAGAGAGATAATAGAGGAAGCGTCGGAGGACCTTTCCGATACAAGGGTCAATATCAGGACCAGAGAAGGAAACAAAGTCAGAAGATCCAATATTATAATTTAACCTATCGGGCTAATTGACCAAACTAATCCATTTTTAAAAACTATTTATCAATATAACCTTGTTTTGAAACTATTTACCAAACTAACCCACTTTTCGCCAACCTGACATTTTTTATTATTTTTTTCTGACACCAAAGACGCTACTTTGACTAGCGTTTTTAGAAAACGTTACTGTCAGTAGCGTTTTTACCAGATTATGCCATGTGGCAAAATCTGGTAAAAATGTAAAAAAATTAAAAAAATTTACGTTTAGCGCCAAGGCCGAGGCCGACGCTAGAGGTGTCGCCCGTCTGATGTCTATCAGACGGGTGAATAATATTTCTTCACCTGTCTGAAGCTGAAGATCTTCATCAGATCAGACGGGTGAAGAAATGTTCACCCGTCTGACACATTTCTTCACCCGTCTTCAGCCTCAGACGGGTGAAGAAATGTATCAGACGGGTGAACATTTCGTTACCCGTCTGATAGTCATCAGACAGTTGAATCACCCGTCTGATATCCGTCTGACAGTCATCAGATGGGTGAAGATCTTCACCCTCAGACGGGTGAACATTTCTTCACCCGTCTGATCTGATGAAGATTTTCAGCTTCAGACGGGTGAAGAAATATATCATACGGATGAACATTTCTTCACCCGTTTGATAGACATCAGACGGGTGACAAGTCTAGCGTCGGTCTTTAGCGTCGGCCATGCGTAAAATTTTTAATTTTTTTACATTTTTACCTGATTTTGTCATGTGACACAATCTGGTAAAAACGTTACTGACAGTAGCATTTTTCAAAAACGTTAGTCAAAGTAGTGTCTTTAGTGTCAGAAAAAAATTATAAAAAATGCCAGATTGGCAAAAAATGGATTAATTTAATAAATAGTTTCAAAACAAGATTATATTGATAAATAATTTTTAAAAAGGGATTAATTTGATCCATTAATCAACCTATCGTTTATCGTCGGTTAAAAAACGGTGCCTACGTATTTTGGTGGAAACCGTAAAAACCGTATATTATCTTTAACGTAACCGTACATTCTGACTCTTCAGTCTCTGGTTGTGTGACCCCCCACTCCCTCACTAACTCACTCATTTTCAGAGTGAGAGAGCGACCTCACCTGGAATTGGATTTGAAAACCGCTCCTATATATCAAACCTCTCTCTCTCTCTCTCTCTCTCTCTCTCTACCTTCTTTCCCTCTATATTTTATATTATTTAATATTAATTATTTAATATAAAAAGGGATAAATCATTAAATCATCAGCAGCGTCTACACTTTCAATCTTACGGATCGAGTGTGTTTGGATCCTCCGATCGTGATCCTCTTTTTTTTTCCCCCCCTTTCTTTCTAGGGGCAGATCTCTCTGTTCTTTGCACTGCTCACTCTTCAAGCCAAAGTATCAATGGTATTCATATACACCTTTTGATGTCATTTTGACTACCCTTTCTTTTCAGCCAGGTAAATTTCACTTATCAACTGTTCTGAACTGAAAATTATGGCCAAATTTTCATTTTTTATTTCTCTTCTGAAATCCTTGACTTAAGTAAGATTACAGTTCTTTATTATTGATTTGTTTGTTATGTCACCAAAACGGAACCTGGGTTCTTAGTGGGATTATTTCGTGACATTATTTCAGTGTGAGGGGGTCAATGTTGGATCAAAGTTTTATGCTTCTAAGTGGGGGTTTGAGAATTAGAGCATTATTCATCATTTTGATTTGTCATCAGTCATATATTGACCATATTAGTTTCGTACCAAGTTTTTTTTTTTTTTTTCCTTGGTTGCTCAGCAAATTTAGAAGAAGCAAGTCAATTAGGTCTCACACTCTCAATTATTTGAAGCTTGATTGTCTAAATTTTCCATTTTTCTTTAATTTTTTGGTCTCATAAAAATAAAAATTCCTTTTCACAATATTTCTTCATGCACTATGCAACCAAGAGAAGATTAGATTATACTATGGAATTGCTCTGCATTATTATTGATTAGTGTCAATGACTTTGAAAGGGGCTGTTTATATTCTTTTTAACTGAAATTGAACTTTCTCACCAAAAATTGTTAAAAATAAAATTGAAACTTCTGAATTATGATAATTGTGTTGTTTTGGTTTTTCCCTTTTGGACTGGTAAGTAACTTATGACACAACCTGACAGGTCTTCTATTTTGTCATCTCAATCCTATCTTCTTCTTCAAGTGGGTAAGTTAAGTTGCCATTACACTGAAAAGCTGTTTGATGAATTCTGTTTTGTGAAAGTCTGTGATCTCTATTTGTTCTTTTGATAGTAGAAAAGAAAAAAAAATCGTTTTGAGAATTTGTCATTACGATTTTTGAAACTTTCCTGGCTAATAGCCACATGGGACATAAAATTAAATTTTCATATAAACACCAGATATGGTGAAACTTGTCATGGTTAACGACGATAAATTTGTTTCTAGTGGTCTTCTTGCGTTTAATCATCTCTAAGCTGTAGTTCATTGTTTCTATGTAACTTGTAGCTTAGTGTGAATGATGGATCCAAGTAACCTTTCACCTGCTGATGGGCTTGAAGTGATCCACCAAAATGGTGTTCACGAGCAACCTTCTAATCCTAGAGAAGATGGTGTTGTTTCAAATGTTTTAGACCCCAGTGTTACTGAAACTATAGAAACTGTAGCTGCAAATGGAAATTTTGAAAATTTCAACCAGTCGCATGGCACTGCAACTGAGAACTCATCTGTGGCAGAAATCAAAGGATCAAATGACAACATGGATGGCAACGATGTGACCGTTTCTAAGGTAAAAGGATTTTGTTTTCCTTGAGTTGGTTTCATTTACTTATATTTTTTGGATCTCATGTATTTGCTCAATTCTAGGAAGAGGAAGTGAAGAACACAGATCAAACAGGCCAATTGAAAGCACGAAAGGATCCTGTTAAGAATAAGAATGCAAAGGCCCCAACTTCCAGTGGTCTTCGTGCAAGTTTGGTGAAAAGGAGCAAAAATGGAAAAGATAAAGAGGCATCATCTGCTGTTTCAAACGGTGCATCGACTTTAGACTCCCACCCAAGACAGCCTATTAAAAGCAGATCATTCAATGACCGGCAGACTCAATTGTCCAACGTAAATTCTGTTGTCACATTTGCTTGCTTTCCCAAATGTATACTTAGGATTTCAGATAATTGTGCTTCCTTTGTTTCTTCTTTTATCTTTTTTATATTTTGGGTATCATTCCCTGATAGTTTTTGAACTTTATTTCTCGCAGAACACTTCAAAGTCTGATGCAGCATCTTCTGAAGTACCTACGTATGTAATGATTGCCTTTATTTGTAAATGTTTTATCATAAGAAACATACGAAGAATTGATTATTGTAGTTATCTGATTGGTGGACTGTGATTTATTAGGTCCAGGGAGAAGACAAAACCAAAATCATTGAAAAAAGGACCTCTTGATAAAGTTCAAGGAGAGGCAGAATCTTCTTCATATCCTTTCTTTTTTGGTTGATGTTGTTTCTTCCTCCTAGTCAGTCAAAATGGGGAACTACTGCAGACTTCTTAATATTTAAATATTGAGTATGATGCTATGTATTATTGTGGTTTATCCTTAATCCACTTAGAACTACCAATGCAGAAGATGCCAAACCTCACAGGGTGGGGACACTACCAACTTATGGATTCAGTTTCAAGTGTGGTGAAAGAGCTGAGAGAAGAAAAGAGGTTAATAGTTAATACTTGTTTCCGCCTACTATGTCACTGTCTGGTTTCTTTTGAATAAGCTTGTACTTAAAAAAAATAATCGATATTTTTGGTGAGTAGTTCTACAATAAACTTGAGGAAATGATTCATGCAAAGGAGGTGGAAAAGAGCAACTTGCAAGCAAAATCCAAGGTGAGAATATTTTATATCTGGGCTGAAATGTAAATTGTAGAGTTTGCCTTTTAATAACATCAATCTTTCACTCCTTTTATAGGAGACACAAGAAGCCGAGATTAAGATGCTTAGGAAGAGTCTAACATTTAAAGCAACTCCTATGCCTAGTTTCTACCAGGAGCCTCCTCCTCCGAAGGTAGAGCTAAAGAAGGTAAATCTCTCTCACACACTTATTTTTTCAGAAGATTTTCGTTTGCTTTGAGGCCATATGTAGTGTATGGGTTTGTATGGGTTTGCTGCTATGTGAATACACAAGCACACAGATGCTGACACACTCACATGTTGCATGTGGCTTCAGAGAGACAAAGCATACCTCAATCTTCTGAAAACAAATGGTAGAGCTCTTTTTGCTGATGACAGCTTCCTTCTCACTGTTAATACTTCTCTCCATCAATTATTGTCTGTCTTATTAAATTCTTCAATTGTTCTTATATACCCTGTGATTACAAAACGTTTGAACTTGACTCGTTATATATAAGTTCACGTATTAACTACTCTCATGTGTGTGCATGTGTGTGTGCGCTCTCCATTTGATTGCATGTGTCTGCAGTCTAATTTTTTTCCAGAAGATTTCCATTTGCTTTTGTGGCCATATGTAGTGTATGTGTTTGTATGGGTTTGCTGCTATGTGAGTACACAAGCGCACAGATGCAAACACACTCACTTGTTGCATGTGGCTTCAGAGAGACAAAGCATACAACAATCTTCTGAAAACAATTGGTACAGAGATCTTTTTGCTGATGGAAGCTTTCTTCTCACATTCCCACTTCTCTCCATCAATAATTGTCTGTCATATTAAAGTTTCCACTTGTTCTTATATACCCTGTCATTACAAAATGTTTGAACTCGACTCGTTATATATAAATTCACTCGTTTACTACTCCAATATGTGTGCTCATTTTGTCTAATGCATAAACTGAAGGTGTGCTGGATATAAAAAATAGAGAAAACGGTCATTAATTTATGAAAGTGACATTGATAGCTCATTATGGAAATTTGGTATATACTATGGCTTTGCTAATCAGAATTGGATTTTCTTTGTCGGACCAACATCTGTAGGGAGGTCAAATAAAAGGTTAGCTCAACTCAAAATACTACATATATATTGATGTTCATTAATTTTGATGTCAAATTTAATTGGTAAATCTGAAAGTTCATTATAAAAAATTAGAGACTATAGATTAGAATGTTGCAACTTCTTATGCAACTATCTGCTTTCATCAATCTCCATGAGGAATCCTTAGATTCAGATTGTGATTTATGATTTGAAAATATCTGTGGTATTGAAAACTATGGGGATTTTGTTAATTTCCAAACAAAGTCCATAAGATTTCAAATTATTCTATTTGATTGTAAATATTTTATTATTGTTAATTTGTTGGTCTAGATGATTTGTTTACTAATCCATCCTTAGGTGAATAAGCTGATTGAGTGCAATCTTAACTGATGTCACTTAGACTTGGTCAATTTTTTAAAACTAACCTTCTTATCAGTAGATGGTTAAGTCAGCCATGGGAGTGCTGAATTTGTTGACCTCAAATTTCTTCTGGGGGTGTGCAAGTTCTTTTCATATATGCTTTCTATCAATGAATATTTGAATGTTGCATAAGTGTGTGAAAAGCTTTTCTAATGCCTTTTAACTATAAAGTGATGTCAAAACCCCAGTCTTCTGTCACCCTTGAATTGAATCTGTCTTCCTCACTTTGCTCATTTAACTTGTCATTGTTAACAAGGATGGTCGTATTCGTTTTCTGAAAAGAAAAATTCTGGTATCGGGACCATTGATCCTTTACTTGATTTTGTTGAGTCAGCAAATTTGGTCTTGTCATTTGGAAAGTTGAACTGTTTTAGCCTCTGGGCATTACTAATGTAGATACCACCTACAAGACCTAAATCTCCCAAGCTTGGTCGTAAGAAGAGTTCAACCAATTCAGAGTCAGATGGAAACACTAGCAACAGTTCTCAACAAGGTCGTTTTAGTTTGGATGAGAAAGTGTCTCAGAGTAACCCTACTAAAGGAATTACTCCTGTCCATCAAAAGAAGCCACAACGAAGATCTCTTCCTCCTCGACTTGCTTCTGGAAGAATCAGTTCATCCATTTCAACAACTTTGCCCGTTTCATCTGAAGCATTGAAGGTTGAAAAGACCTTACGTAGTGCAACAAAAAAAGATACCGGCTTCTTCAATGCTACAGGGGAAGAGAAAATTGAGATGGCTGCAGCCAATGAAGAGGACAGTAACTTGTCCAGTGACACAAGTGAGGCTCTGCCCCTGAATGTGGTTCATTCAGACAAGCCAAGTGAAGTGGAGTCTCATGTGAATGGTGATCTGGTGGTTGAAGAGAATCCTCAGCTTGCCTTGGTACAACAACCCATCACAGCAGAAAATTAAGCAAATAGCAGGTTACTTTGAGAGAAATTGATTCATCTGGTGAATATTATAGAAAGCATATGACAGATTATTTGACAATGAAGACTTGCGGATTTGCATTATGGTTTGTGTTGTCATCTTGTCAAAGTAACATTGTTTCTTTTTATGTGTTTACTCCCAAGCTTGCTGGTTTGGTCCTTATGATTCTCTTTTCTGCTTGCAGCAATGTATGTAACTATTTGCCAAGTTATTCTAGTTCATGTTATTTTAGCATGCAGCACTTGTCTGTTTAGTGGATATGTTAAGGAAAATTTTGAGTAAGCTTGCCATCTGATGGTTCAAGTGCATTTTGTTCAGGCATTGCTTTGTTAAACAATTGGCGTTATCAAATGAAACAAGCTGTTTGTGTTGTGGACACCCTTTCTGGGAGTCATATATATCAAACTGTGCCGTTTGTTGTATAGCTTTTGTTTGTTGTCGATCAAATTTTATCGTCAGTATTCACTAAGACTCGATCGATTATTTGATTTCCGGCCACCAGTGTACCCTGTATAACAATATATGGACATGAACCATTCAAGCAAGCAAATAAATGCATTTTCTTTCTCTTTATCCTCATTTTCAAAGCAGGTAATAAAATTTGTTAACCAAGAGATATAATCTTTTAGGGTTTGTTTGGTTTGTTTCTAGTTTTTTGTTTTCATTTCCTGATTTCAAACATAATTACAACACAAGTAATTATACAATTGTCATATTATTTTCATTATATTTCTGTTTCCAAAGATTTGTATAGGAAATAGTGAAAACAAATAAAAAGTTGTTTTCAATGTTTCTTGCACAAATTTTTGAAAATAAGAAATAGAACAAAAGCAATGTGATAATTTTGTAATTATTTTATTGTAATTATTTATAAAAACAAGAAATGAAAATAGGAAACTAGAAACAAACTAAACAGACCCTTGGGCTTGTTTGGTTTGTTTCTAGTTTTTTGTTTTCATTTCCTGATTTCAAACATAATTACTAACACAAATAATTATAAAACTGTCACATTATTTTCATTATATTTTTTGTTTCCAAAGATTTGTATAGGAAATAATGAAAACAAACAAAAAGTTGTTTTCAGTATTTCTTGTACAAATTTTTGAAAATAAGAAATAGAACAAAAACAATATGACAATTTTGTAATTATTTATATTGTAATTATTTATAAAAACAAGAAATGAAAACAGGAAACTAAAAACAAACTATACAAGCCCTTGGAATTTCAATCTCTTAAAATTTTTTGCTAGCAGCTGCCCATGCCAATGTATTAGGCCTAATAGCACAAGTTAAAAATTTGTCTGATCTAATAGTTGTATGGAAAATAAATGAATTTTATTCAGTTTATCCAGACTTATGTATTGTAATAAGCATTTACATCTCCACAATGTTAAAGCTTGGAGTTAAACTTGCAACAAAAATAACAAAAACTTTTTTTTTCAACTAGGTGGAGTTAGCAACGTGAATCAAACAGCAGTATTGTATTTCCTGATAAATCTCGTCTTCAAACAAAGCCGTTGGATCAAACGTCTTGTTTTGAGGTTGGCTGGTTACGTATTGGTGGGAGCTTTCTGGAGTCCTAAGAGAAAATGAACTTAAGAAGGAAGTGTACTTTCGTCAACCAACTTGATTATGAAATGGGCTATAACATCCTATTTTAAAAATATTTCTTTTGGTGGAAGGAAAAGAAGACTTTCTAACTGAATCTTGAATACGTTTGAGTTGTATAAGTTATTTATTCACTAGAGTGATACAAAATAATGCACACTTAATGTAGCTTCGTAATCAGATCACAAATGTGTATAGAGGTGTTTCTCGTGTCTTCTGGTTGTTGGTCATGCTAAACTTTGTCTTCACGCTCTAAGTTGCTGGTTTGTGTCTCTGGTTAGACGTCTCATGGCCTACCATGACATTCAGAGAGGGGTCCCTCGATATTGGGATCGACGGAGGGAGAATTTCGGTCCTACGTATTCCCTATGGAGAAATCAGAGCTTCACGTAGTTCTCTTTGAGGGAAGGAGGTGAGATCATATGACGAAGGGGTCGGGTTCTCTCTTGGAGATGCCCCTCATATGTCTTCATTCCTTTGAGGAGGAGAAAGGGGTGAGTCCATTCCTAGCTGAGTAGCTGGAGGAAGCCATTAGATGGTGTATGTCTTCTCTTTTAGGGTGAGGGAGGGAGTGAGAGCCCTCTTTCTTCAATACTCCTTGGTCTCTTTTATAGAGAGAGAAGTGGGCCTATGGGCATTTTAGGGAATAAGTAGGCTTATGGCCCTATAGGAAATATCTAGAACAGTAGCCCCCAGGTCGGTGCATTGCCGAGCGATGCGCAATGTGCGATGTGCCGAGCTAAAGTGCATGAGTTATCCAGGGTATTTCCGTTTTTTCTTCTGAACTTGCCATATGTGACCGAGGGATGGGGTTCGTGGTTGCCATGATTGACGAAGCCCCCAAGGTCGAGACAAGAAATGCTCAAGGCACGAGGTCTTCTGATGAGATCTTCGAAAGCATGTTACCTTTGCCAAGGCCTTCGGTCTTTGGTTGCGTGTAAGAGAGAGCGTTTATATCCTCTGCCGAGGTCTTCAACTGGTGTGTGCCCGTCAGGACCGACCAAGTTTGTAGACTCATGTCGTTTCGACCCTTAACCCGTTTGATGTTTTCTTTTGCTTGTCAGGCCCGGCGAAGTTTAGAAACTTAGACTGTTTCGTCCTTTAACCTATTTGCCCGTCAGGACCGACGAAGATAAGAAACTTGGGCCGTTTCGTCCTTTAAGCTATTTGAGTTTTGTTTGGTTTGCCCGTCGGGATAGGCCAAGTTTAGGAACTTGGGCCGTTTCGTCCCTTAAGCTATTTGCCCGTCAAGACCGGCAAAGTTTAGAAACTTGGGCCGTTTCATCCTTTAAGCCATTTGTTCGTCAGGACCGACAAAGTTTAGAAACTTGGGTCGTTTCATCCTTTAAGCTATTTGAGTTTTGTTTGGTTTGCTCGTCAGGACCGGTCAAGTTTAGGAACTTGGACCGTTTCGTCCCTAAAGCTATTTGCCCGTCAGGACCGGCAAAGTTTAGAAACTTGGGTCGTTTCGTCCTTTAAGCCACTTAATTGTTTTGTTTTGCCCGTCAGGATCGACAAAGTTTAGAAACTTGGGTCGTTTCGTCCTTTTAGCCATTTGATTGTATTGTTTTTCCTGTTAGGACCGGCAAAGTTTAGAAACTTGGGTCGTTTCGTCCTTTAAGCCATTTGCTCGTCAGGACCGACGAAGTTTAGAAACTTGGATCGTTTCATCCTTTAAGCTATTTGAGTTTTGTTTGGTTTGCCCTCAAGACCGGCGAAGTTTAAGAACTTGGGCCATTTAGTCCCTCAAGCTATTTGCCCGTCAAGACTGGCAAAGTTTAGAAACTTGGGTTGTTTCGCCCTTTAAGCCACTTGATTGTTTTGTTTTTCCCATTAGGACCGGCAAAGTTTAGAAACTTGAGCCGTTTCATCCTTTAAGCCATTTGATTGTATTGAGTTTCCCATCAGGACCGGCAAAGTTTAGAAACTTGGGCCGTCTCATCCTTTAAGCCATTTGCTCGTCAGGACCGGCGAAATTTAGAAACTTAGGCTGTTTTGTCCTTTAAATATTTGAGTTTTGTTTGGTTTTCCTATCAGGACCGGCGAAGTTTAAAAACTTGGGCCGTTTCGTCCCTTACGCTTGAATTCGGGCCGACCGAGTGAAACTGCTGTCGCTTCTTCTGTTTGCTCGTATAAAGAGTGCTCAAGGTGCGATGTCGAGCTAAAGCGGGCTCAAGGCGTGAAGCCAAGCTAAGGTGGCTGGAATCTTCCTTTTATAAGCCAATCCTTCCTTTAGGGTGCATATGATTTGCAACAAAGTAAGGGACTGAACAACACAAAAATAATTGTTTCATGTTTGATTTGAAAAGTGATCACAGTATAGGACAAAATAGAAGGTGAGGAACTGGACAAAAACCCAAAATCTTGTCCCTTACCAAACCATAGGACAACTTTTTGTCTCATGGATATACTTCCCAAAAATACAAAATTATCCTTACTTATTTATTACATATATTCTCTTATCTTCCTCTTTCTCTCATCTCTCTCTTTTTATTTTATATTAACCTAAACATAAAAGTTTCGTTGTTATAATATAAGTATAATATATATTATATAAATAATCTTATATTATATATATATATATATATATAATAATAATAATAATAATAATAATAATAATAATAATAATAATAATATCATAATATATAATATTATAATTTGTAATATTTTATTATATTACACTACAATATGTATTATATATTGTATAAAATAATATTTATATAATATATATATATATATATATATATATATATATATATATATATATATATATATATATATATATATATAGGTTATTGCAGTAAATTTAACATATTTTTTTTTTTTGTATAGTTCATTATCCACCAAATACCATTCAAGATAAAAAGTTATCCAGTAACTTATAGATTTGTCCTATACTGTTCTATTTGTTCTGTCTAGTCCCTTACTCTTTTACAAATCAAACGCACCCTTAAGCTCTATTCATGGACAACTGGGCGGTGGAGTAGCCACCAGGTCGGTGCATTATCAAGCAACGTGCAATATGCAATGTGCTGAGCTAAAATGCATAACTGGTGGAGGGTGTAACATGCTCTTCCACACTTATCTCTTTATCCGACTTCTCGGAGAAACAGATGTGAGAGATATATAAGCATCCATAGCAATTATAGCACTGATGAATGACATTTGATAAATTGTTTGCAAGTGCTATAATGCTAGTTCGGACTACAAAGAGCATAAAGTTTAGTGTTACCGTCCTGTAGATAATTTTTTTTTGATACCCGGATTTTGATCTTTGTTGTGGACGGATCCTTCAAAATCTTCCATCATCTCTCGAGCCGCGACCCAATTTATTGGCAATCTACACAAATAATGTGTATCCTTCGGCATTAGGGAGCGCGCCATGCAATGTCTTCTCTTCAATTTGGCCTTAAAAATACCTCCACATGAAGCTTCTCACACCTAAGGCTAAAGAGGCCTTTGTTAGAACCAAAACAGTTATGGTTTATAACCCCTCAAAGTTTTAATGATTAACAAAATTAATATATGTTTATGAAAATAGTTTTAGACTAGTGTTTGATAATCTATAAGGTCAAATCACCTTCTCTTTGTTTTTGACGTCAGATAGACTCACATATGAACACTAAATTTCAGCGTCCAAGGATATATAAAGTTCATACTGGACAGAAAAGCTCAAAATGTCTCCTGCGTCCAATGTCACAAAGTGGCTCTCAAACAAAGATGCGTCCAAAGAAATGTGGATTGTCCAACTAGTCCTTGGACTTTATTCTTGAAAGGATAAGTGCCTTGCGTCTGGTAGTCACAAAAAAATATCATATTGCGTCCAACCTTATTATATTACTTGTGCATCCACTAACTTTGTTTTTCAAATGACGTGGCACATGTTTTTCCAAAGTCTTTACAAATCATAAAAGAAGAATATCTTTTGATAAAGACAAAACAAGGTACAACGTAGTACACGTCGAGCCACGAAAAGCAAAAGCATTGCAACAATGAGAAAAAGGACAACCGGCTCTGCTCATCCTGCTATAATCTGCTATCATTGCTGTATTGCCAAAAAGCATACATACACCTCCTTGCTTACTCAAAGAAAGGACACCTATGCACAGGAGACAGCTTGCAAATGGACAAAGGACACCTATGCACAAGAGACAGCTTGCAAATGGACATGTGTCTAATAGATATTCAACCAAGTCTAAACGGGCATATTTCATACTGTTTGAAATCCTGAAGATAGTCAAGACCCTTTTATAAAGTCTAGAGATCAACTTTTTGAAACATACAAGAAACAAGAGAAGCATACACGCGAATCTTCAATCATTCGAAAAAGCTATCAAACTCTCTAGTTGAAAACTCTATAAAACCTTTCATACATTCTCTGTAATGTTTATACTGTTTTCAAAGAGCTGAACATTGTATTATCCTCACAAGTAGTGAGTTAGTCAAAAGCTCAAACAACGTTCAAATCTTGGATTTGATTGAGCCTGAAGAGGCTTGTCTGTAAAAGAATACTTGGTGCCTGGAGAGGTGTAGAATTTTTGGAGTTGTAGAGCCTGGAGTGACTAGGGGATAACTTGTTGATACTAAGTGTTTTAGTGAAAAACCTTCAAGTAGAAGGGACTAGATGTAGCTCTTCGGTTTGTACGAGTGAACCAGGATACATCTTTGTGTGAATCTCTCTATCCCTAATCTTTTCAAGTTTATTTATTTACTAACTTGGGGATTGATAGCAAAGTTTCTTAACGTTATCTAAAAACTTGTTTTCTGTGTGTTTACTTTCACATCCTGCTTGCTTAAAATGTTTTTGAAAAAGGATTTTCAAAAAGGTTTAAGAAACACAATTCAGCCCCCCTTCTTTTGTTTCCCTGTTTCACTTTCAGTTGGTATCAGAGCTTAGCCTCTGGGTTGAGCACTTAGCCGTGCTTGAGGAAAGATCCGGTCAAAGCTCGATGGCAGGACAAGGAATGCCCAACGGAAGTCAACCAGTGCTTGAAGGTACCTCCTTGATTAGACCACCATTCTTTAATGGTACTCACTACCTCTACTGGAAGGAAAGATTTAAAGGATTCATCTTTAGCACCAGCTTTGCTCTCTGGCCATTAATCACAAATGGTCCCAACATCGTCAACAACCCTGATGGCACTAAGAAAGACCAAACTCAGTGGACTGATGATGAACGAAGTAAGATGGAGCAGAACTATAAAGCAAGATACACTCTGATGTGTGCCCTTAGTCCAAATGAGTTCCAAAAGATTCATGCGTGTGACTCAGCAAAACAAATATGGGATACTCTATCTAATGTTCATGAAGGAACATCTAAAGTGAAGGACTCAAAAATCATCATACTCATAAGTCAATACGAGATGTTTACAATGGAAAATGGAGAAACCATCCTTGATATGATGGGTCAGTTCCAAACCATTATAAACAATCTCAAGTCTCTTGGAAAGTTTTACAATGCCAAAGAGAATGTTACAAAGATCCTCAGGAGTTTACCTAAGGAATGGAGACTACTCATCACTGCAATCACCCATGCCAAGGATCTGTCAACCTTGACTTTGGATGATCTTGTGGGAACTCTTCAAGTTCATGAGCAGGAGCGCCTCAATCAGGACAGCCCCACCAAGAAAGGCAAGACCATCTTAAAAGCTTAGAAAGCCAGCAGCTCAAAGGCTCTCAAAGCTAATGAGTCCAGTGATGAAAATAACCAAGAAAAAGAAGAATCTGATATGATGAACTATCTCTTATATCAAAGAAACTTGAGCGTATTCTGAAAAAGAAAAACATGAGAAAAAGGCCTTTTGCAAAGAAAAATTTCAAAGATCATGGTGAACCCAAGGACAAAAATCCAATGGTTTGCTATGAGTGTAAGGAACCTAGCCACTTCAAGGCTGAGTGTCCTCAGCTGAAAGATAAGAAAAAGTTCTTTAAAAAGAAGAACAAGAATCTCATGGCAACATGGGAAGATCTTGACTCTTCTGAAGAAGAAGAAAATGAAGCAAACTTGTGTCTGTGGTTCGAAAATTGTCCTTCTGAAGAATCATCTGAGGAAAAGGAAACATCTACTTCTTCAATCACCCTGTATCCTGAAGTTGGACTTTTGAGAGAATTCAGTTGCCTCTCTATAAATAGACCACCGATTTTTTATGGAATAGGTGATTATTCTATGTGGAGAGATTTATTCATGAGATTCAACTTAGTGCAAAATGTTGATGATATATGGAGAGCGTTCACTGATGATGCCTTCTGTCCTACTGTTGTCATAAATTGAGAACGCGTGGTAAAACCGAGGAATGAGTGTTCAGAAGAAGAAGAAAGAAGAGCAAGAATCAATGCAAAGGCTGTCTACACTCTTATTTATGCCTTGGACGATAGAATCGTCATTATTGTAATGTATTGTGATATTGCAAAAAGAATCCTTGACATGCTTGATGCCCTCTACATGAGAAAGCGAACTACTCGTTCAGGAGGACCACCAATCTATCAATCTTCAGACTATGAAGCATGGAGAGAAAGCTTCAAGTCCTTTGTCATAACTCAAGGATCAGAGGAGCATTGGAAGACTCTTACTGATAAAACCTTCTTCCAAATCACAATCACCAGTGGAGAGTACACTATGAAACCTTTCGAGGATTGCACCACAGAAGAAAGAACAAGAGTTGTACTAGACTGTGAGGCAAGAGCTTTTCTGTTTCGTAGCATACACGAAGCAAGAAGAGAAGTCCTATTTGAAGAAACAACCGCTTGGGGAATGATGACCTTAATTGATATTCTTGAAAGATCTCCACCTGCATCCCCACCAGCAATAGATCTTTGTCTCATGGCAAGTATCTCTTCTGAGACAGAAACAGAAGATGAGGTAAATATATCTGACTATTCTAAAGAAGCATATGATGAATTATTAAATGAATCATGCTTTGTTTATTCAGAATATAAGACTCTTAAAAGAAAGTTCTCTAAACTTAATAAAGACTTTGACAGAGTCTAAATTGAGAACAACGAACTAAGAGAAAAGATAATCAGTCTCTTTGAAATGTCAAGTTCTGAGTCCAGTACATCCTGTGAAGTTGATAAACTTGAGAATCAAGTTGCATATATAACTGATAGTCTGTCAAAATTTACTGAAGGATCAAAGAAATTCAATTTAATTCTTAGATATAGATCTCCTCATGACAAATCTGGTATAGGCTCTGAGAAAGAGAATCTGAAAATCTCTTACAAGAGAATTGAGTCAAATAGAGTTATATATTGTTCTGTTTGTGGCAAGAATGGACACTTTGCGTTCAAATGTATACACAAGAAAAATGCTAGAATTACTAAACTGCTTGCAACTAACCAAAAAGGACCCAAGTCTATCTAGGTACCTAAAAGCATGATAATCCCTATTGCAGACTTGCTTGACAGCAAGAAGAAGACACCAATCATGGTACCTGGAGAGTGGATGCTCACGTCACATGACGGGAGAAAAGTCTATGTTCCTAGACCTAAAGCCAAAAATTGAAGGCTCAGTTGTCTTTGGAGGCAACCAAAAACGAAGGATTGTGGGTATTGGTAATATTGGTAAGAACAACTCTTCTATAGATAATGTGTTGTTAGTTGAAGGGTTAAAACACAATCTGCTTAGCATAAGCCAATTGTGTGGTAGCGGATTTGTGGCTTCTTTCAACAAAGATAAGTTTATAGTCAAGTATGCAGATGGGTCCACTCTATTCACTAGTTAGAGTCAAAACAATGTATATAAAATAGATTTGGAGGACCTCTCTAATAAAAAATGTATCATGTCTAATGTCTGTAAATGATGAACAATGGATTTGGCATAAGAGACTTGGTCATGCAAGCTTGAGATTAATCTCAAAACTACAAAAGCATAACCTCGTAAGAGGTCTACCAAAGCCTGCCTATAAATAAGATGTTCTCTATGATGCCTGTCAAAAGTGGAAACAATTTAAAAATTCTTTCAATTCAAAGAATATTGTTTCAACGTCTAGACCTTTAGAATTTCAACATTTAGATTTGTTTGGTCCAACAAGGACTGCCTCTCAAAGTGTAAAGAAAAAATATGGGGTTGTCATTATCGATGACTATTCTAGATGGACATGGGTGATGTTCTTAGCTCACAAAGATGAGTTGTTCGAAGTATTCTTAATATTCTATAAAAGAATTCAGAATGAGAAAGGTATATTTATAAACTCAATCCGAAGTGATCATGGAGGAGAGTTTGAGAATGAAAACTTCCAACTATTCTATAAAGAAAATAGTATTCTTCACAATTTCTTTGCCCCTAGAACACCTTAACAAAATGGGGTCGTTGAGAGAAAGAACAGGTCTCTTCAAGAGCTAGCAAGAACATTACTCAATGATAACTCTGTCTCGAAGAACTTTTGGGCTGAGACTGTTACCACGACATGCTATATTCAAAATAGAATATGCATAAGACCAATACTGAAAAAGACTCCATATGAATTGTGAAAAGCACAAAAACCCAAGATATCATATTTCCATCCTTTTGGATGTGTTTGCTTCATATTAAATATCAAGGATAATTTAATGAAGTTTGATGCCAAAGTTGATAATGGTATTTTATTAGGTTACTCAGAAACATCTAATGCTTTCAGGATTTATAACTGTAGATCTTTAATTGATCAATCCATGTTAAATTTGATGACACAAAGCCTGATAAAGTAGTATCAGAGCTGGACGAATCTTTTGCAAATATTGACCTGAATGATCTCTGTCCAACAAACAAAGGCAAGGAACTCATCGAGGAAGACAAAGCTGATGAGTCCACTCCTCAATCATCAAATGATAGTCAGAAAGCTTGGCAATTCAAAACATACCATCCTGAAAATCAAATCCTTGGTCAACCAAGTGACAAAGTAAGAACAATGTCAACTTCCAGAAATCAAACTGACTCAGCCTTCATCTCTGAGTTAGAACCAAAAACAGTGGACGCAGCTCTCTTGGACGATGGATGGATCTTGGCCATGCAAGAGGAGCTTGACCAGCTTGAGAGAAACAAAGTCTTGACCTTAGTCCAGGAACCCAAAGAAAAATCCATAATTGGAACGAAATGGGTTTTTAGAAACAAAATGGACGAAAATGGAAAGATTGTGAGAAACAAAGCAAGGTTAATAGCACAAGGTTATTCTCAAGAAGAAGGTATTGATTATACTGAAACCTTTGCTCCTGTTGCTAGATTAGAGGCAATACGAATTTTACTTTCTTTTGTTGCTCACCATGACATAACCTTGTATCAAATGGATGTTAAGAGTGCTTTTCTAAATGGGATAATCAATGAAGAAGTCTATGTAATGCAACCCCCAAGGTTTGAAGATCATTCCCATCCTGAGTATGTATATAAGCTTCAGAAAGCTTTATATGGACTCAAACAAGCTCCCAGAGCTTGGTAGGAGAAACTCAGCTCATTCCTTATGGAAAATGGTTTCTATAGAGGAAAGGTAGATACTACCTTATTTAAGAAATCAAATAAAAATAATTTCATATTAGTCCAAATCTATGTTGATGATATCATTTTTGGATTTACTAATGAGTCTTTATGCAAGGAATTTTCTGAGCTCATGACAAAAGAATTTGAAATAAGCATGATGGGAGAACTCAAGTTTTTCTTGGGATTACAAGTGAAACAAACCTCAAATGGTGTGTATATTCATCAGACCAAGAATACTAAAGACCTTCTGAAAAGATTTCAAATGGACGATAGCAAACCAATGAGCACACCTATGCATCCAACGTCTATTCTAACCAAAGACAACAAAGATAAAATGGTAGATCAAAAGTTATACAGAGGTATGATTGGATCTCTCTTATATCTCACTACATCAAGACCTGATATAATGTATAGTGTATGTCTTTGTGCATGTTTTCAAGTTGATCCTTGTGAAAATCATTGAACAGCTGTCAAAAAGATCTTTAGATATTTAAAAGGTACTACTAATCTGAGTTTATTTTATGAGAAATCAAATGACTACAGATTAATGAGTTATTATGATGCTGACTATGCTGGAGATAAAATTGAACGAAAAAGCACAAGTGGTGGCTGTCACTATCTTGGAACAAACTTAATATCATGGTCAAGCAAGAGACAAAACACCATAACCCTATCAACTGAGGAAGCTGATATATCTCTGCTGCAAGTTGTTGTTCACAGCTTTTGTGGATCAAACGTCAACTAGAAGATTATAGCATCTATGAGATTAAAATCCCAATCTTTTGTGATAATACTGCTACAATTAATTTATCAAAAAATCTCATATTACATTCAAGGGCTAAACATAAAGAAATCAAACATCACTTCATTAGAGATTGTATTCAAAAAGGTGTGTTTGATATCAAATTTGTTGATACTAACCATCAATGGGCAGATATCTTTACAAAACCTCTTGCAGAGGACAGATTTTATTTTATAAGAAAACAACTCAACATGCATTATATATGTTGAGTAACCTTGCGTCCAATTGTTTGCTTTGCTCTTCATCCAATACATGCTTGCATCATTTATTACTTTTTATAATAAATATTTTGAACATTTATTGTTTTTAAATAATTATTAATTTAATAAATGTTTTGAAATCATTACTCTAGCACCCACACGTTCCAATGTTGAGTCAGCAACCATTAGTCATTCAAACGTCGTGCGTCTGTTACCTCCCTCTTAAATAGTCACCCTCGGTAACCGCATGTCATCATGACTTCTTAACCACGGTAATTTCTGACAGTTGGTTAACCCCCACTCACTCTCTTTATAAACACAACCCATGAGTTAAAGTCTCAAAAAAACGTCTCTTTCTCTAAAATCTTCCCCTCTCTCTCCTTCAATTCTTCATCTTCTTCGAAGCATCTCTCATCTGAAAATGGGAAGAAACCTCCATTCAGCTGGTGAAGGTAGGAGCAGTGTCCCTCATGAAGGTATATCACCTTTGGGTCACCCAACTCATGAAGTTCCAGGCAACTGTCAGATCAACGTTGAGCATCAGATCGACTTGGATCTGTTGGCTAGACTAAGAGCAGACGTCAGAAACTCAATTGTTGGTGCTGGCTGGGATCACTTCTTCACAAACTACCCAGAAGTCTACCCCAGGCTCCTCATTGAATTCTGGAGGATTGCTCACATGGAAAAGGAAGGAGAAATCACAGGATATGTTTTGGGCACACAGAAGGTCATCGTCTCCAGGATAAGCATTACGTCTGCAATTGGTTGTATGTCCTTTGGAGCCACCTTCTCCAAGTCATGACATAACAAGTTTGGGGGAAAAGACAACGTCTTCAACTTTCTTAGAAACCCCGATGCTTATCCAAACGTCCTCTTCAAAGCTGCTATCATGATGGTGATGCTAGGATTCTGAATCAGATTTTAAACAATGCCATTTTGTACAAGGTTGGGTCTAAGGACTCAATTTCTGACTTGCATGCCTTCCTCCTCACTCATCTCCACTATTGCATGAAGGTAAATCTACCATCTCTTCTCTTTGATCATTTCAAAGAGAATTGCATAGACATTGTCTCTATTAAAACAATCACCTATGCAATTGTTCTTTCTCGACTCGTTGAGAATCAAGGGATTTACCGGATGCTGAGTAAGGTCCACCCGAGTATAAAGCAAAGCTATCAGAGGATCTGTTGGCCATAGTTTGGAAGGGAAAATCTCTCAAAGATGCAGCTTCCATCTGTTCTTGCCTTTGAACGAGCTCAGTCCGAACTAGCTTAGACTCAACGCCAGCAAGCTCTTCAAAGAAGACAAGGACGAAAGCGTCAGAGATCCAACGCTGACAATCAACCTCAACCCTCTTTTAGATCGTCATCTTTGGAAGGTTTATTTGAATAATCTCAGGCTGAGACTCATGATGTGTTTGAAGAATATGAGGTAAAGCCAAATCTGGAGTTTGCCACGATGACCGATGGAATTGCATACACCATTAGTGGAGAAACTTTCATCAAGCTCAATGGTGTTGTCAGGCCTTTTGTTGAAGAGGTTGACGGACCTTTGCTCAAAGCAAGCTTCGGTTCAACTGCTAGACAACCTGCTCAAGCAAGTGCGTCCACATAAGCTCAGCAACTGTCTAAGACTCAGGTAGCTGAATCGTCCAAACCAAGGTATCGAAAAAAGAAGCTTCTTGTGGAAGAAGAAGATGAGAACGACGATGAGGATGATGTTCCAATCGCCTTACTTTTGTCCAAGAAAAATAAGGTAGCACCATCTCCCTCAACCTTACCTAACCCTCCTACCACTTCTATACCTTCCATCTCACCTGAAGCTCCATCCCCTACTCAAAACACCAACCCAAGCCCCTCTCCATCTATACCTCCACCACCCAAAAGGATGAGGATTAATACTGTAGCAGAAAAGACACGTAGACCAAGAATCATAAATCTTTCTCGGTTCACCTCCTCCTCCACCACTCATTCTCAACAACCAAACACTCAACCTACCTCACCATCCATACCACCTACCCCAACCCAGACTCAGTCTTCCATCCCTACACCTCCACCACCCTTCTCACCCATCGCTCTATCCTCAAATGAACATGGAGGATTTAGTAAAGACCTACCTCCTACCCCACCTCCACAGGTCCTGGAATCATCACCCTCTCCTACTCCCTTGCTTCTGCTACCATGGTACTAAATGAAGAAGCTACTACTTCGGAGAATCCATTAAATGGAGAACATGAAGAAGTTCTTGAAGCAGTTACCAAAGCCTTTGGTCAAGAATCTCTTCATGTCTCTCAGTCAGCTGAAGACTTCAGTGCTGAGTCCACTGGACTTCAAGTAGATGCAAGATTTAAAGACTCTATTGCCCCTGAAGATCAAGTAGATGCAAGGTTCCGTCTAGTGCACTGATCGACTTGATCATAACCCCACTTTATCTGATCATACTATGGAACTTAATCTTGATGATGAAGATGAAGAGGTCAAAACTTCTGCCGCTGAAGAAATTCATCCTGCTCAAGCTTCAGTACCTCCTCTACCACAAGGGCTTTCTCAGGATAACGTTGACTGTTTGGTAGAAAGATTCTCTGCATGGGTTACTCAAGAGATGAATCGAAGGATGGATCAGTTGTTGAACTATCTTCACCAAGCCTTTCCTCACATCCATCCTCCACCCCCTCCATCCTCTTGAGTCTTTTCGTGTCTTTTCCTTTCTTTCTTTTTTTGACTATGATGTTTTCCCTCCCGTTTCCTTTTGTCTGATGGCAAACAGGGGGGAGAATATGGAAGTGTAATGTAATTAAAAATGTCAATGTCAAAAACTAATATTCATATTCATATCTATATCTTTTATGTGTTGAATTCTATGCATTGATCATATTTTATTCTAAGTTGTGTCATCTATGCTTACTCTGTTTTGTCTAAAACATATATTTCTAAGTGATGCATAATCTTAGGGGGAGCTTTTGCTCATCAGGAAACTTTTTCAAAACACTTTATAATAATGTTTGTCATCGTAAAAAAGTGGGAGATTGTTAGAACCAAAACAGTTATGGTTTATAACCCCTCAAAGTTTTAATGATTAAAAAATTAATATATGTTTATGAAAATAGTTTAAGACAAGTGTTTGCTAATCTATAAGGTCAAAAGACCTTCTCTTTGTTTTTGACGTCAGATGGACTCACAAATGAACACTAAGTTTCAGCATCCAAAGATATATAAAGTTCACACTGGACAGAAAAGCTCAGAATGTTTCCTACGTCCAATGTCACAAAGCAGCTCTCAAACAAAGATCCGTCCAAAGAAGATTATGTGGATCGTCCAATTGGTCCTTAGACTTTATTCTTGAAAGAATAAGTGTCTTGCGTCCGGTAGTCACAAGCAAATATCATATTGCGTCCAACCTTATTATATTACTTGTGCATCCCCTAATTTTGTTTTGCAAATGATGTGGCACATGTTTTTCAAAAGTCTTTGAAGATCATAAAAGAAGAATATCTTTCGATAAAGAAAAAACAAGGTACAACGTAGCACACGTCGAGCCAGAAAAGCAAAAGCGTTGTAGGAATGAGAAAAAGGACAACCTACTATGCTCATCCTGCTACAATCAGTTGTCACTGATGTATTGCCAAAAAAGCATACATAGCTCCCTGCTTACTCAAAGAAAGGACACCTATGCACAGGAGACAACTTGCAAATGGACATGTGTCTAACGGATATTCAACCAAGTGTAAACAGACATATTTCATACCACTTGAAATCCTGCAGATAGTCAAGATCCTTTATAAAGTCTAGAGGGCAACTTTTTGAAGCATACAAGAAACAAGAGAAGCATACATGCGAATCTTCAATCATTCGAAAAAGCTATCAAACTCTCTAGTTGAAAATCTATAAAACCTTTCATACATTCTCTGTAAATTTTATACTATTTTCAAAGAGCTGAACATTGTAATATCCTCATAAATAATGAGTTAGTCAAAAGCTAAAACAACCTTCAAATCTTGGTTTTGGTTGAGCTTGAAGAGACTTGTCTGTAAAAGAATACTTGGTGCTTGGAGAGGTGTAGAATACTTGGAGTTGTAGAGTCTGGATTGACTAGGAGACAACTTGTTGATACTAAATGTTTAAGTGAAAAACCTTCAAGTAGAAGGGTCTGGACATAGCTCTTTGGTTTTTAAGAGTGAACTAGGATACATCTTTGTGTGAATCTCTCTATCCCTAATTTTTTCAAGTTTATTTATTTACTAACTTAGGGATTGAAAACAAAGTTTCTTAACATTATCTAAAAATTTGTTTTCTGTGTGATTACTTTCACATTTTGCTTGCTTAAAATGTTTTTGAAAAACGATTTTCAAAAAGGTTTCAGAAACACAATTCTATCCCCTTCTTATGTTTCTCTGTTTTATTTTCAGCCTTTCTTTCAACTTTTTAGAAGAAAAAAAAAAACTTCATGTGACTTGCCTTTGTAAAGACCTTCACGTGATTGCATTTTGTGTGCAGAGGCTGAAAAGCCTTTTCCTCCTTTTGGGACCCGCGTTCTTTCCCTTTGAAAAGCGTTGATGGAGGTCCTAAACGGGCACATCTCTTTGGCTTATAGTGAGCCTTCTCGTGACTGCCCTTTTACTTTGAAAAGCATTGATGGAGGTCCTAAACGGGCATTGAGAATCGTATCTCACTTTATCTGAGTTAATTGAAGAGCATTGTACATCTCTCGAGTATTTGTCAACACTTCTAAATGTGTTTAGCAACTAACCCAAAGTGGGAAACTGGTATAGTCACTGTACATCATCGTCTTCGCACCAGGGCAAGCTTCCCAATGTCGTGCCTCCACCGAGCTCCTCTGTCGTGCTCAAACGCACCTCCCACTAAAGCCGACACGTTCCATTATTTGCGTCCAGAATAACTTCGCCGAAGCAGAATTGCGTCACAATGCAACTACTGCGGTGCGCCGCTCGGACACCACCGCTTACGGATTTCTGTCCAGCTCCTTCATTGCGTCATTCGCTTGTGGTGGTTCTAAGCAGATCTAGTCATCGTGGTTCGCGTTCAGTGCCTCTTCCACCCCATCCCAGTTACATTACAAAGGACGGTCAAGCTCGCCGGACTTGCCATGGATCCCGGGCTAGATGTGAACCTTTGATTCCGACGATTGAGCGGCTGAGTGATGGAGTCCGGACTACAGTTGAGAGAACCTGCTCCCCTTTACACCCAATGTTTGTACTATTTTCCCATGATTTCTCTTTTATTGAGAGAACGTCTGTTGCATTATGCCTTGCTATCAGAGGATGGACTGTATGGCAGAGAATAGGTGAGCTAACCCCGTTGAATTTTTCCTTTATGCTCAATCTTTCTCTAAAGAGGCACCGAGGTGATTTGGCAAAAACGGGTAGGCTGGGATGAGAATATGTCAGATCGCTCGTCAGGGATCTATGGTCTAGTCTATTTAAGGCCTAGTCTTTCCTAACCTATTTAACAAAAAGGTCGGGTTAAGGATTTTTAAAAAATCTATATAGCTAAAGAGGTCAGGCTAAGACTTTTAAAAAAAACCTATTAAGCCTATCAGACTGGCCTATTTAACATACACATATATAATATATTATATAATTATTTAAAATATTTATAACAGTTGAAAGTAAACGTCTATTGACCCATTTAAATGTAAAGGTTTACTTTTATATTTATTTGAGATGGCCTAACGACATATTTATCAGTATAGGTCTATCAATCTCTCACTACAAGAAAATTCGCTATTTCCCACGGCCAAAAGCCTTGGGAAAAGACCAAAAGCCGTGGGAAAATGCACATTTCCTACGGACAACCCACGGCTTCAGATACGTCGGAATAAAGGGCGTCGGAAATATTTTCCCACGGGTATTTTACAAAAGGCCATGGGAAATTACCCACGGTCTCAACCTTGGGAATTTTCCCACGGCTTAGCCCCTGGGTAAGTTACCGAAGGCATTTCCCACGGTTTAGCCCCTGGGTACATTCTAAATACATTTCCCACGGCCAAGCCCTTGGGAAATATTAAATTTTTTTTTTTTTAAAAAAATTATCTATTTTATAATAATTAAACTTAAATAATTAAACCCTAAGACAATGCAGTGTTTTTTATGAACAAAAAAAATATATTAATTAGAGTACCCATATAAATAGAGCCTATACAACCACACCTCATCAAAACATAAGTATCTTACAAACGAGGATAAAAACATCCAATTGCAATTATACCACTACACCAGCAACATACAACCATTACCCAATAAGAGATGACATGTACAACAAACTAAAACAAAGGCTACCATGTTGATAATCCCCCGAAACATAGAGTAAAAAAACGAGAACCCCCCATGGCCGTGGTGACAAAGACAGCTTGATAGATCCAACCAACCTTAGTCATCTTAGAACCTGAAAAGGAAAAAACCTGCTGCAACTGCATATAAACCTCAAATCAATGGAAGAACAACCAATGAGTCCCTATGTTTTTAACCATCAAAACATTTTCCAACACTTTGTGATGATGACTTTAAAACAATAGACTTCCTAGCCCTTCACACCCAAGCCACACCTTCGAGTCATGCCCAACTAAAGTAGAAATTAAACCCTGAGAAATTATTCAATTATCAACAGAGGAGAAGAGAAGCACTCACAGCAGAGAATCAACCACGATTAAGCAGATAGCAACTCAAACTAAAGGGCTTCATGCTTTCCTCCTCATGTAGTTACTCAACTTCTAAGTAAAATAGGCAGAGTCTACAATAAGCCTTTCATCCTTCACAAAATACATAAAATAGAAATGATTGACCTCTACAAATGAACAAGTCAAGAACCAAAATAAAAAACCAGTAAACACATTTTCATTCCATGCCCAAAATCAAATGAACAAGTACCAAAAGAAATTCTAGGATAATACAATAACAGAAGATTCTAAATGACAGTAATTTTAATTTTAAAGGATAACAAATTCAATGTTTTTAATTATTAAGGGGTAGTAAACAATATAAATTCAAGAGTTCCAGTTCTACCTGATAACCTGTCAGGCCAATTTTCTCCAAAATCATCTTACATGAATCCTTTTCATCGAAGCTGCATAAATGCATCAAGACTGTTGAGTAAAAATAACATGGACAAAATTGGCATTATGTTACACTTACTTCCCTCGAATTTCAATAACTAAGTTCCTCCTTGAAAGAGATGCTTCTTACCTGATGGTCATTGCTACCACGATCAGAATCTGGTAATGAAATCTGCTCTGCAGTACAAGTATATGATCAATGCCATGTCATAAAAATACAACATAATCTACGGCCAAGACCACAACAAAAAAAGATCATTCACATAAGCTCTCTTGCAGCCTATATTATCCACAAGATATCAAGATGGCTTTTACCAATCATTTATTCTTTTTTCAAAACAAGATTCCATTAAATCAATCAATTCCAACAAATAGAAAATAGCAACAAGGTATGCCTCCACTGAGAACTCATGATTTCAGTTCTACCTTAGCATTATACAAAATATAATACTTCACAAGATGAAGTAATCTGTTCTCTGCTAGATAACATTTGTGAAAGAGAGTTAAAAAAATGAAAAATTGACTAATATCTCAATTAGATAATCTCATGATAGCCAGCACATGAACCATTCTTTTCATACACACATAAAGGGTACATGTTCATAATTTTATGCACATCATTATTCATAAATTAAACAAATATGCCTGTGTTTAATTTTTAGTATCATCTAATTGAAACTGATGCCACCCTTTGACGCAATGAAGACCAACATCCTTCATGGCATGAATTAAAAATGAATGGAGAGACAGGCTCTACAAATAGAAAAGTGGAAACTCTTGACATCTATGAGGCAATATTCACCCAATCGATCACTGCCTTCACCCAACTCTTGACATCTAGTAGTTGCTTTCGAATCTAACCAATTTGACAATTTGATGTTCGAATCCCCAAATCCACAATTTTATGAAATGTTTTTCTGAAATCAAAATTAACCAGTGATAGGAGAGGAGAAGGAGATGTACCTGCGCGTGGTGCTCTCGTACACAGGGGAGGTGGTGCTCTCGGACACGGCTGGTAAGCGAAGAGGAACGAAGGAGTGACAAAGAGAGGAAAAGTTAGAGACAGAGACTGGATGAGATAGAGAGAGAGAGAGAGAGGCTTACCTTGCAGTGAGATACTGATGAGAGACAGAGAGGCACGACGGAGGACGGAGGACGGAGGAGCTCGTGGTGGTGGTTTCTGAGAGAGACGCAATGGAGGAGCTCGTGGATTTCTCTGGTGAGAGGAAAAGGAAGAGGGAGACGATGGTGGCGTTGCCAGAAACCGAGAGAGGACGGCGCGGCTTGAGGGGTGGCCATAGAGGTGTGGTGTGGAAGGAATGGGAGGGAAGGAGAATAAGGGTTCTGAGATCTGAGTTGTGAGAATAGGGAGCCTAAGGAGCAGCACCCACGGTCAAAGCCGTGGGAAATCACTAAAACCCTTTCCTACAGCCAGCCCGTGGGAAATGTGCCAGTATTATTTTTGCGCCACTTTGAGCTTCTCTTACCCACGGCCAGCCCGTGGGAAACGTGCATGATTTCACTTTCGAGGGCTTAGGTCGTGGGAACTTTTGAGAGAAACGAAACGTCTAGTTTCCCATTGCCTAACCTGTGGGAAATGTTAATATTACCCATGGCTTCAAAGCCGTGGGTAAAAGGCCGTGGGAAATAGCGAGATTTCTTGTAGTGTCTTTATCATTAGAGGCTTAGGCCTTGAGATTGGACACAGGCCGGGCTCAGGCCTGTCAAGACCTAGCTCGGCCTAGCCAATTCCCACCCCTACGCGTAGGATCTCAACTGCTTTCCTTTTCTTTTGCTTTTGGCAGAGACATGATTTACGGGACTGCATGTCTCCTCCTTGAAGGCACCAAAGTGTCACACTGTTGGAAAGGAAAGACAAGCGTTCTTCCGGTGATGATGGTAACTTCATGGTGGTGCATATGCTGGTCGGACATGAACATGAACACCATTTTCTTTTCATTTTTCGTTTCTTTTCTTTTTCCCGTTTCTGCTGTCGCTGTAGTGGGTTGCTGAGAAGGAGCTCTCCTTTTCGATCTCGTTCTCCTTGATGGCGGCTGATGGCCAAGGATGTGAACTGCTAGAAAAGGAACTTACCTCTCGATCTCATCACACTTCCAGACAGCATGATCTGAGATCGTGGTGGTGGTTGCCGGATCTGGTTTGAGACGAACTGGAATTATCAGATCTGGTTTTCTTCTTCTTCTTTTCTTCTTTGGATCTTCTTCGTAAAGCCGGTAGAACCATGGCGGAAAGTGGTTTTCCGATGTGGTGGTAGGAATAGGAATTTATATATTCCCACAGATGGCGTCAATGTTCTGGCCTTATCCCAAAATGGCCTAGACCGGATCACAAATGTGTATTGAGTGTACAAAGGTGGTCCTGGTGTCTTCTGGTTGCTGGTCATATTGAACTTCGTCTTCATGTTCTAAGTTGCTGGTTTGTGTCTCTGGTTAGATGGCTCATGGCCTACCATGACATTCAGATGGGGATCCCTCGATATTGGGCTCGACGGAGGGGGAACTCTGGTTCTACGTATTCCCTATGGGGAAATCAGAGCTTCACGTAGTTCTCTTTGAGGGAAGGAGGTGAAATCATATGATGAAGGGGTTGGGTTCTATCTTAGAGATGCCCCTCAAATGTCTTCATTCTTTTGAGGAGAAGAAAAAGGTGAGTCCATTCCTAGCTAAGTAGCTAGAGGAGGCCCTTAGATGGTGTATGTCGTCTCTTTTAGGGTGAGGGAGAGAGTGAGAGCCCTCTTTCTTCAATACTCCTTGGTCCCTTCTATAGAGAGAGAAGTGGGCTTATGGGCCCTTTAGGGAATATGTGGGCTTATGGCCCTATAGGAATATCTAGAACAGAAACAGATCCGGACCGTCCATCCAGATCTAACGGTCTAGAAAAATCAGAATTTTATATAATTAAAAAATTAAATAAAAGTTAAAAAACCCAAATTAGAAGCTCTCCCCATTGTGTAGGTCGCCCCGTCCCTGTTCCTCATCCCGCCTGCAACCCGATTTGCCGCCGCCATCCCACCGCCATGGATGGTCAGCTGTTGCCATTCACTGCTAGCCACCCCTGGAACGCCCAAGCCTTGTTCTCTTTCCCTTTGATCGTCTCTCTCCCTTGAACGCTCGTGCTTCAGCATCGCCGCGCCATTCACGCCTGCCAAGTCGCGTCGTTCACGCCTGCCACCGTGCGGTTTTCTCACAGCCAACCTTCAGGTTAACTCTGCTATGCAAATTTTTGTGTTATTTTGGGTTTATGTTATTCATTTCAAAAGTCGGCCTTCATTGCAAATTTTTTATTGTTTCTTGGACTATTTCTTGGACTGCATATTTTGCAAAAGGAATATGTCCATCATTGAAATTGAAATGGCAAGATAGCTGAAAACAGAGAGAATTCTAAATGAGTTTATGCAAAATGCTATTTTTGGCTGGGAATTGTTTAGAGAAAAACCTCAATGTTAGAACTATAAAAAATGCTATTTTTGTCACCATCTTGGTCTCAGGTTTATCCCAATTGATTTATTCTGCTATGACAAGCTATGATTTTGTTATTCTAGTATGCAAATGGGTTTCGGTTGATTTATTGTGCTAGAGACTCTTGAACAAGGGTGTGGTATCCTGAGGTGAAGAGTGCTCGAATCTCAAGCCTGTGTGATGCTTGAAAGAGGGAAATCGTCTCTTGGGTTTGGCATCCATGAAGCTTAGAGGCTCTTGCACTAGTGTGTGGTATCCTGAGGTGAAGAGTGCTTGAAATTGTCAAGGTTTATCAAGCACTTGTGAAGCTAGATTGATATTGGATAAATCCCATAAGTGGTTGTAGGGACTAGATGTGATCACAATGGTTATGATTGAACCAGATAGAACTCTTGTTGCAAGCTCTTCTCCTTATCTCTCATTACTGTTTATATTTCCAATTGTATACGCATTATACAAGTATTTCTTTGATTGCCGTCTACAATGATAGGCGGTGTTTATTTGATGACATGGCAATAGAAAGGTGCGTATTTTGGACATTTCACATTTCAAAAGAAATTCCCATGCCATTGAAATACACCAAACCTACCTTCCTAATGGAAATGAAAGTGTGGTAATATTGGGCAAAACTTCGAGAATCAATCTCAGATGAGAAGCTAATATTTCTAAATAAATATTCCCAAGAATGAAAAAACATCAACTACAAGAAAAAAATTATTATTGACAGCTTATTACCATCAGTCTCGAAGCCGTCGATAATTTGTCAATTACTAAGTCATTGGTAAAATACCTGAAGATTACCTACAACCGTAAGTAAAATTTAGAATAAAACTTAGGTGCAATCCTATAGGTGTTTGTGCTGTTGTTTTTTGATGAGAAGAAAACATATGTAACTACTCACTAATGAAAATATATCATGTGTAACAAATGTTGCATATGTCTTATTTTAATGGGAAAACAACTCCACTAGTACATATATATATCTAAGTTTTGGCCTAAAATTTATCATTGGACATTCTATCATAAAATTTGTTGGTAAGTTTGACAATATGCGTGAGTTCATATCGGGGAATTTAGTAGTGGGAAAAGTTGTCAGTAAAGTTATCGACGGACAAGCCGTTGGTTAATCTGCCACTACATTACTGACGGCATAGCCATTGGTAATACGACTGTCTGAGTTACAACTATTTGTTTACCATTACTGACTGCTTGGTTATTGGTAACGATGTGGTCACCTTTACCAACAACCACGTCATCCATAATGCAATTGTTTGAATGATGTGATTGCTAATTTCTCCTTGTGTTACGATGACTTGGTCGTCGGTGATAACGTTTACCATTACCGATGGTGAAACCGTCGATAAATTCGGAAGTAAAAATGTGATTAGTTGAAGGTGCAAGACCCTTTACCTGTTTTCCATCTTCTTTCATTTTCTCCCAACCCTTCACCCCTTTCTCAGACCATCACCTCTTCTCACCAAACCTCATTGTTGCCCCTAACTCGCAAGCCACCCCTCTTCCCAAAACTCACCAAACTGGCAGCCATAATCTCCTCCCTTTTTCCCTTCTTACTAAAGTTTTTGTCTCTTTCTCTCCGCCTTTGTCTCTATATCTCTAAACAGAGACCACTACACTATGCGCGGCTGTGCCACAATTGATAACTTGTTCCCCCCTTTCTGTCAAAATTCCCCTCAAAATCATTTCTTTTCATTCTGAGACATTGCAAATATTTTCATTCCATGCTTTTACTATGTAGTTCATCAAGTTATCTAGGTAGGTAAGCTTTTATACAAATGGGGTTTATTTGTTTCAATGATTTGCTTCAAATAATAAAACCTCTAAAATGTGTTCTCTATTGATAAGGTAAAGGTGGATTCATTGTTTTTGTGTTTATTTTGTTAGCACCTAAAAGTGTTTTTGTTTCATGTATACAATTTTGTTTCATGTAACTATGTTGAATGTAACTAAAAAGTCTAAATGTAGTTAACGTTTGTGTTGTATACAATTTTGGTTTGGACGATTCATGTAACTACGTTGAATGTAACTAAAAAGTCTAAATGTAGCACCTAAAAGTGTTTTTGTTTCATGTATACAATTTTGTTTCATGATGTATTTCGGTGGTTGTTGTCCTTACGTCGTTAGTCATGACTCATGAGTAAATATTCTATCAAATGCTTTTTGATTTGGGACTGTGTGCTTAGTGGGGCTCTATATGGGTGGTTACTACCTTATGTGCATGCTTGGTTTTGTAGTTTAAGCCATAAAATTTGTGTTGTTTGGAATTCGTGTTTGAACCAAATTTCTATGTTATGATTTTCTTTTGATAAATTATAGCAATCTGCTTTAAACATGTGATTAAAACCATGCATGTTTGTTCTTGGTGTTGAAGTGGTATATAGTCACTAGAAGGAGGTTGAATAGTGACCTTTTGAAAATTTTATACTTGGACAAGGAAATACAGTTATGATTATTTACTGAAGACCGGATCTTATCTCTTAGAAGGTTGAATAAGATGTTAGCAGCTTACTTAGAAAGGTATACTTTCTAAGGATATAAGTTACACTCTAATAACTAACTTAGCTTCTGAATATCTTTAGGGACAAATGGAAACCTATCTGAATATATCAATCTCATGTGATAGTATTTATCATTCATATGGTTGATCAAAAGCTTCGAGATGTAAAGTTTTGTTCAGAAGTTTCTGAAGACGAACTTGACTTTTAGTCAATCTTATGAGTTAAAACATATTCACGTAACAGTAATAAATACTGAAGCATATTGTTCTGAGGGTTAAATAAACATAACAGTTTTTTTGAAATGACTTCAAGAGCTTGATTATCTACTCTATTCAGAAACTTAATAACATGATTACAAGTTTCTGAACAATGAATTGACTTTATGAATGAAAAAATATTTTCAGTGAAACAGTAATAATTTTTGCAAAGCTTGATTCTAAGAGATTGATAATTTGAAATGATACTTTGAAAAAGCTCAGGAGCTTGTTTTACTGCTCAGAAATTGTTCAGAAGCTTGAACCCAGAAAGTTCTTGTGAACAACAAGCATTTTTGAAATATGTACCTGGACATGTGGATACACTTCCGATTTTTTCAACCCAAGATTAAAACTTGGCAATCGGAAGGCTTTAGAAATTGTTAGTCAGTTACTCAAAAAGGTAACCTTTTTGTGGGTTTACTAAGATAAGTGTAACGACTGAGTTCCTAACAATCCTAAAGAGATTCAAGATAAAGCTCCGGAGTTGTAGATGAGGTAAATCAGGCTCAAGTAGAAGTTTCTGATTCTCAAAAGATTGATCAACGATTTAAATAAACATTGTTATGTTTAGTAGCTTTTCTTCTTAGAATACGATCTTAAGTTTATCTTCTGAGTATGAAGTATTTTCGAATTAATAACACCAAATACCATTAAACTGGTTTTCAAGGTGTTTTATAATAAGATGTAGTACTTGAAAAATACTTCAGAAACTTATCTTCCAACTCAGTGAATGTTGAGAAACTTGAGTAAGATCTTCCAACTCAGTGAGTGTTCAGAAACTTGAGTAAGTTATCAGAGGTTTCTGAACAATGAACTGACTTTCTGAGTAAAAGATTTTTCTTTGAAAAACAATGATGAAGCCGACAAGTTTGAAAATGAGAGATATTTAAATTAAAAATCGTTCTTTGAAAAACCTCAGAAAGTTTTCCACAACTTGAACATAGAAATATGTTATACACAATTAAAAAAATAAAAATAAGAATGTAAAAAGTTTAGGGATAAAAGAAACTGCACAATTGCAACACTTCGTTGGATTTTCCCACTATATAATCACCCAATTGCAAGTATTCTTCATAGCTTCTTCAGGCTCTACGCCAGTGAGTATTCTTTGTTTCACAACAACCTCTTCAGGCTTCTTTACACCTATATTCTTCGCAGCCTCTGCAACCTTCAACAAGTATTCTTTCTCACGAAACCTATTCAAGCTTGACACCAAGTATTCTTTAACACCAAGCCTCTCCAGGCTCTTGAACACTCTCAAAGCAACACTAGTTCTCACTAACTAGCTTGGGAGAAGACACACAAAGTTCACACTTTTCTATTTGGTAAAACTCTACCTCACAACTTTTTAACACTCAATGAGTGAATGACCCATTTCAAAACTAGCCGTGTTTACACACTCCTTTGACTATGAATTTGGAGACCAACATGTTCTCGAGTGGTGAGAAGGAAAATAAACTTGGCAGCTTGACTCAGTTGACCCTTGGCACTCTCGGCCCTTTGGCAGATTTTTCCTTTAATGTGTTGGTCTATTTTTCTTCACAATAGTCGCATATATAGAGAGTTTTGTCCCCCAAACTAGTCTTTATGACTGTTTCTAATCGATGGGAGAGAGGTTCAAACTTCTTTGCAATTCTGATAGACATGTGGTACTTCCAACTCCTTTTTGCAGCAGCTTTATTTGACTGACCTTGCTGATCGAAGCTTTTGATGATCTTGCTGATGATCCTTTCTGAACATAGCTTTTGTTGGTCAGTCACTTTCTCTCTACATACCAGCTTCTTATGATGTGTATGTGTTGCATGAAGCTGTGTGAGAATTGGCTTGATTACTTCTGATACATCTTATGATGAAGTTCTGATGGAAATTCTGATGCAGCTACTGATGAAGCTTCTGATTTAGTTTTCTGATGGTCCATGAGTTGCTTTCTGATATAAATATCAACTTTTTATGATGTGAGTGTTGGGTATGATGTTGTGCTAGGACTATTCTTCCAATCTTCTAGTTGTATGATGCTCAACAGTTCTGCTCAAACATCTCTGATAAGTTTCTATTGCATAACTGTTGGAGCTGTTGATGATCATTTTGTTGCCTTCTGTTGCATGATGAAGCTTTCTATTTGTCTTCTCATGCTTCTACTGGCTCCTCCACATTAGAAGATATTTCCACATGTTTTGCTCTTGATCATCCAATGCTTAGAAGGTTGATTTCTTCTATGCGCTTTTTACAATTTGCTGGAGAGGATTTTGCTGATGCAGTGCATATTCTTGCCTTTTTTTCATAGCCTTCTGAATATTCAAATAATCTCCTCAAGGTCTTTCTGATTTAATCAACCTTTCCATGTGCTTATAAAAACACATATCTAACGCACATTCGTTCTATTTTCAGAACACTTAGACTTGCTTCAGAAAGTTTGTCTCATTAAAACTAAGCTCAAGAGGATTTTGCCCCAACACACAAAAGGTTTAAGGGATAAAGATACTGTACCACTGGTTTTTATTTTAATTGACCCAAACAACCCTTAAGCTACGTCCAGTCCCAACACACTGTTGGATTTTCCACTAATCACTCAAAAATACAAGTATTATTCAGAGCCTCTTCAGGCTTCTTCCACCAGTATTCTTCACACAGCCTCTATAGGCCTTACACAAGTACTCTTCACACAGCCTTTGGCTCACTCGGCCCTTTGATAAGCACTCCCACTCGGCACTTTAGCACACAACCTTTGGATCACTCAATTCTTTAGCAATACTCTTCTATTTAGAGAAATTTATTCATAAACTAGATATTTCTATTCGTTGGGAGTGGTTTTCAAAACTTCTCTGTTGTTCTGACATGATTGGTGTACTTCCATGTATTGTTCAGCAACCTTGTCTCTTTGACCTTTCTGATGAAGCTTTTGATGAGTCTTTATGATTAAACTTCTTATGAACATTTTTGACAGTCAAAGAGTTGCTTTTTATACAAAAACTTATAAACTTCTTAGATCCTTTCCTGGATCCAAAGAGTTATTGGATCCTCTTCTGTAAAGAGTTGCTTTCTATGATGTAAATGTATTGCATAGAGCTGTGTTAGGACATTTCTTTTGGTTGTGTAATGCTTAGAAACTTCTTTGCTAATTTCTACCTGAAGGTTTCTGATAAGTTTTTGATGAAGCATCTGATGATCAACTTTTATCTTCTGATGCATGAATGTGCTTTTCGATTGTCTTTTCATGCTTCTTGTTCATTCATATTGGAAGATAGTTTAGCATGTATTGTTCTGACCATCTAGTAGTTTAGAAGGTTGATTTATCTTTTCGAATTTTACACCTTGCTGAGAAAGTAAGTTGCTGATGTTTTGCATGTTCTAACTACTTCATAGCCTTATGAATATTCAAACTTTCTTTTTGAGGTTTGTTTGTACTTAGTCAACCTTTCATTGTGCTTATATGATATAATACATCTCTAATACAACCATTGGTCCTTCTCTTTTCAGAAACACTTAAATTTGTTACAAAAAGTTTGTTTCATTAAAACTTATTGCAAGGGTTTGTTTCATTAAAACTTGAATGAAGTTCCTTTGGTACTTGTAAAGTTACCACCAAACTTGTATATTATTTTTTACACCTCAACTAAGAGAATTTTACAATAGAGAATGAGATGGTAAAAAATTAATAAATGCTATACTTTTATTGGAGAACACTACATAAGTACCTGAAAAGCTTTATCCAAGTTTTGTCTATTAGTAAGGTCACATTATTTAATAATATGATCCTAACTATGCATGTATTATTTAATCAAGATTAGGTCACGAATTTTCATTGCTTCTGAGGTATGCTTTTCTCATAATCCAGGTTCAGCCCCTCTTATCAAGTAAGCTTTTCTCAGGTCGTTTTCAGTGACTGTCTTGTTAGATGTGCTGCCTGAATAATGATTAGATTTTAAAAACCACAAATTCATTGTCACAAATGCAACGCGTTTATCTAATTTTCTGTTCATTAGTGTAGCAATGCTGGTGGATTTTATTTTACACACCAAGTGGTCCAAATCCGGTACACATCCATTCCAGTCATACAACCATATATCTGAAAGAAAGAATCAACAAGGAAGCATCCTGCAACATTAGAATTAGAGGCCTGAGGGGTGATTCTGTTCATATATATTCATTGTGAACAGAAAAATGAAACAGAAAATTTTTGTATGAATAGTGATATTGGTGTTGTGTGTCAAAAGTCTTAACCACAATAATAGACACAATAGAAAGCTGTTGACAAAGGAAGAAGCGTTCACTTCATTGGATACCCTTCTTAACCACTAAGATTTGCCACTAAAGCTCATCAATCGAGTCTTTGAATAAAGTTATAAATGCTTCTCTAATCAAACACCGTAAGATATTTTGTCTGTGATCAATCTCTATCATATAACGATCATATTTGGGGCATAACAACCATCTTGGTGATAAGATAATTAGATTAGATTCTCTCGAGAATCCATTTCCAAAACCACGAAAATCCTTGCAAATGAGCAAGTGGGGCTTGCCTTCCAGGCTGAACCTACTGTTCCTGTCTTTATAGCTGAAGAAACGTATAGGGAAGCTTCGTATGTTGGGTCATGTGGAGGAGACTTTCCTAATGGTGCATGAATGGTGTTTTTTATTTTTTATTTTTTTGATCATCCAGCATGAATGATTGCTTTAGATGACAAATACATGTGTAGCGCATGTGCCATTTTTTTAAGTCTCTGACAATATTGTCCACGAACCTAAACCCTTCTGTCTCTACTTTAAAAAATTGTTATTTTAATCTCAAATTATAATCACTAGACATATTAATCCATCAACATATGATTGGTCCGAATAATAACGGACTCAAACCCTTTAAACAAGTAATTATGGATTCGATCCCTGAATCTTGTATACGAAAAAAATCTAATTGAAAGAAATCAATCCTTTAATGTAGTCCAATACCTCATGAAATCAGTTTTCGCAGTCACAACTTGCGCGCGAGAAACTAGTCATATTAATCCATGAATTCAGATACCTATTTAATTGATGAATCATAATTTAAAAAGACTCACATAACTAACGCTTTTAATTTCAAAAATTATAATGATAATTTTTAAAATCAAAGACTAATATGACAAGTAGTTACAAATTCAGTCATAAGACTGAAATAGTTTAGTAAACATATTAAAATTCCAAAAGCTAATGTCCCAAGTTTGTGCAAATCAAAAGCAGCCTTGACGATTCACAAATTATACCACAGCTGAGTCTAGTACAGCTTACATATTTTACTATTCTATCACACGGTCTCCACCATCAATCCCTTTAACAGCAAGCTAAAACTTACCATACGTGTACGAAACCAAGCACAACAGCCATGCCTTCAATGACAATGAGCAAAACAGTAAAATGAAGCATTAAAAAGTAGGATGGGAATAAAAGTTTCTTATATTTAATATAGGAGATAAAAAGCATTCCCAATCATAAAAGATAAAAGATGTTCGAAAATAAAATTCTTGAATAAAACATTCCGTGAACCAAATACGAATAGATGATTGTTAAAACAACTTAAAAAAGGATTTAATCGAAGCATAAAGAGACCTCAACAATCTGCTTTTGGGATAAGACCACAAATTTTATTTCATTACTTTTTCATAACAAAACATACAGCACAAAAGGCAGATATCAACATCATGACACAATATAGAAGTTGCAATAGAAGTTGCAGTGACAAGCTCATAAAAAATGAAGCCTTAAAAAACTAGGGCTTTGTATAAAAAACAACCCTTCCCAAGATGAGAAGATTGTCATGGCAGACTTGTATAACTTGCTGCCACGGCCAAAGCCCCTGAAGACAAGGCATCATAACTCCAAGCTGACAACTGCAACCAGCCTAACAACAGCACATATACTGGAACTTCAAACTGCCCTTTGAGTAAAACTGAGACCCAAACATCACGTTAAGAACACAGCTCAAAGACGTGACATATTTGGTAAACATTAGACATACAAATAACTGTAAAAAATTTAGACAGGGCACAAGGACACACACACGGTGGCAAAACCGATGCAAAGCGGAGCTAAAAACATCGGATGCCAGCACCAGTAAGAAAGATTCCTAACTCCAGAAGCCGGTAACTATGTTCTCAGAGATATACAGCCATTTAAAAAGCAGCTATCCGTCCGTTGGATGCCAAAAAACTTTGAACAGATTTCCAATTGAAGGAAACCTGCAAAAATAAAAGTTAAATGACTGCATGCTCTGAAAAAAGGGAACCGAGTCACTGGATGATCAAGACCCACAGTTAATGGACCCAAAAACTACCGTGGAACACTAATCATAATAGCCGTCCAACAATACTTCCGCTTGCTGCTCAGGAGAGGATGTCACACCTCCAGAGAAGTTCCGAAAGCGTGTCAACCGTGCTGCTGCTGATCGCATTGCAATGCTGGATATTTAGTCCCAAAAGGGTGTGGCCCAATTTTCTCAAAGCGGGCAAGCTCCTATCTGAAACCAAAGTGCAGCCTGATAAAGAAAGAATCTGCAGATTGAACTCGTTCGCATCTGCCAGGGCTGCAATCCCAGCATCAGTGATTGCACACTTGGAAACATCCAGATCACAGAGCAATAGGCAATTTTCAGCAATTGCCATCAAGCTAGCATCGCTGATATTTTTACAACCATCAAGGTTCAGAGTCTCAAGAGTCCAACCATGAAGATTGGCCAAAGATGAAACTAATTTGTCTGTCAGATTTTTGCAACCACTGAGATTAACTTTAACCAGACCAGCCTCAGAGCTCTCAAGCAGAGGAAGAAACCCCTCATCTGTCACTCCCTCAAGTCCACTCAATTCAATATTCTGAAGCTGAGGGCACAGCTTTCCCAGTACAGACAGGGTAGCATTGCCAAAACCAGGGCAATTACAGATCGATAATGATCGAAGTGATCCACAAGTAGATATCGGTGAAAATGACAAATTCAGATCTTTGATACCATAGCAGCTTACCAGAGAAATAGCCTTCAATTTTGCACCACAGTTAAAAAGGACACCAAAAAACCCAAATTGGGTAATTCTGTGGCACTCTTCCAATTGTAGGCTCTCAAGTGATAAAGCAGCCTTGGTGAATGATACCAACCCAGTGTCTGACAGAAATGCACACTTACGAAGGTGGACACTTTTCAGATTTGGACAACCCTTTCCTACAGCTTCAAGCCCAATATCAGTTACACCTCGGCAGGATGTTATCATAAGTGACTTTAGTTTCTGCAATCCATTACTGTTACCCAGAACCCAGAACCCCCTCTCACTGACATTTGGGAGGAAATTAAGGACAAGATCCGTAACTGCCTTGCCATAGTGTCCAATAACAGCCAAAGAAAGATCGGAAACTGTCAGTGCCTGGAGCTTCACCTTTGTCAAAACCAAAGAATTTAAAGAAAACAGGCTAGCAATTCCCTGATCACCAACACCAATGCAGTCCTTGATAGATATTGCCCTTAGATTGGGGCAGCACTTCCCAATAGCTTGTAGACCTTCATTACCAACGTTAGGACATGATTCTAATGATAACTCAGTCAGATTTGGGCAGTTCTTTGCAACTTCAATTAAAGCCTTGTTAGAAATTGTAGGGCACTTGCAAAGGTCCAGCTTCTCTAGCTGTTGACATCCACTAGCAATCTCAATAAGGCCTTCATCACCGATGGTAGCAACATTCCACAGAGAAAGAGTCTTTAGAGAAGGACATCCATGAGCAACTGCTTTGAGACCTAGATTTGTCACCCCACGATCTGAATTGCTTCCACGGATGGAAAGCTTACCCAATCCTCCTCGAGATGCAGTACCAACAGCAATGGCAGCAAGTCTAACATCAGTTGCCTTCTTTCCTTCCAAGCTTCGAGATAGGTATCCCTCACCTCCAAAATTTTGATCATCACCCTCCTTTTCACTAAACTCGTTCTCAGATCTGGTATTTTGGATGCTGCAGATTTCATTCTTACAGATATTGCTTAGAAGCATAAGCCAGCGCTTGGAGACACAAGCACAAGCACTCCTAGCTTCGCCTGCAGGCAACCTTCTAAAGATCTCAAAAAGGCATTCATCTGGCAAAGATTCAATAGATGTTTTCTGCTTCTGCTCAAACCATTCTCCACTGAAAACAAATGGAGCACTGATCCGTGATCTCTTCCGATTAGGAAAGTAAACATCAACTTGATGACCAAGAGGCAGGAAGCAGCTTGCTTCCTTGGGGTTAGCGTATATGGACCCCCCAGGGCAAAAATCATCACCTCCTGAGAATCAAAACGCATGGTCAGAAAAGAACAAATTGAGCATATAAACATACCGAAACATATCCGTTTAACCGGTAAATGAAACAACAGCAAGAATCAATTCTATCAATGAAACATTTGAACAAACAATGCAAAACTAGATATGTTTAAGAACCCTTTTGCATCCTCTAAAACCAACAGCAGATTAATATCAACTTTCAACAAAATTACTAACATCAGACGTTGCAAAATAAATTTCTCAAACTAAAAAGCATCTGGCAAAGAGGGAAACAAAATAAAACAAGATTTAATTTCAAGTGAAGACCAAGAACTAAAATTATAAATTAAAAAGAAAAAACTTAAAACAATTCCATGCTGAATTATCTATCTCACTATCTCTTGAACTGATTAGACCCTGAATTGTTTATATCTCTTATCAGATCCGCCCAGCAATCAATTATGCAAAAACCCAAACACTAATCTTAAAATAAGATCCCTAGCATATGACAAACAAAACTTTGATTACCAAGTTAAAATTTCATATCTTTTACAACCTTACATGATGATCCATGACACATAACAAACTAAAAAAAAGTAAAATTATTATCAAAGAAAAAGTTTCTCATACACCACAAAACCATCATCTACACATAACAACAAAAAAGGCATGAATCGGATCAAACAGAAGATAAATCGATAAACTTACCAGAAAAGCCGAAGAGTTTAGACATGGGCACAGCTCAAAAAGCCCCGGGAGGTCAAATCTGCAGTGTTCTCGACGAAAGAACCCTCTTAAGAGAGCAAAAAAGAGAGAGAAGAAGATGGTGAAGAAGATGGCGATGATGTGTGAGTGTTGAGAGCAAGAATGCATGAGAGAAAGAAGAGCTACAAGGTCATGAGAACCCTATGAGATAGGGCAAAAAAAGAGAGAGAGAGAATGGAAGAATGGAGAAGAGAAAAAGTGGTGAAAAATTAAGGGTCGATGTTGGTCAGAGGGAACCCTTTTATGCAAAGGGGGAATGGATTATGGTACGTCACAATACATTGAATGGTTCCCAAATGCAATGTATCTGTGCATAGGAAGTCAGGTTTCTTTGTAATATTCTTCCCCCCTAAACCACAGACCAGAAATCAGACCAAGATGGTAGTTTTCATTTTTTTTTTTTCTCATTGTCAAAAGATATAATATAAGTGTGTGTTTTTTAGTAATTGATTATATATAATTGATTATTATTATTATTACTATTATTATATAATCAATTTTATGTTTGGATGTGTTTGTTAAAAAATGATTTTTTGTTTGGATTGTGTAGAAAAAAAATCACTTCTATATAATAAATTACAAAAAACATATGAAGTTATTTGTATAATAATTTAATAATATTTATTTAGTAGTTAATTTTACAGGGATAAAATAGGAAGAGTGGTATTAATTTCAAAATAATCTAACAGTTTTTTAAATAAACTTTAAACTTTTAGTTTCTCTAAAAACAACTTTTTTTCTCATAAAAATAATTTTTTTTCAATTTAATCAGTTTGCTCGCTTCTAATGAAAAATAGTTTTTAAAATGAAAAAAGTTGATTGGGCAAGATTTAATCTTACCCAAAGACACTCCAAGAGTTTAGTTTTGATAGGTGGTTAGTATACAGTTTTCTACACAGTCAATTGATTATAAATCATCTTATCTGTGACTTTTAAGGTAATTATGATAAGAGTTAAACATTTTCAATGATGTGCAAAATTTACAATTGGTTGATAGTGTAAAAAACATTTCAGTGCTAATATATATCTATTGAATCCATAATATAATAATGGTAAATCCATGTAGTCAATCTCGGATAGCAGCGCGGAGCGACCGACCCAAAACCGCTAAAGTGAGATATTAGATAGCAAGATGATCGCCGTTGCGAAGATTAGAAAACAATATACATAATTTATACTATATACCTGAATGCTCACAAATAGTGAAATACGTTATATTAAAGTAATATTCATAATTAATAATCAAAATTCATTGTCACTAACAACAAATCCAATATAACTTAAATAATGTATACGATAAAAAATATTCTGAAATTATATATAAGAGTTACTTCAAATTCTCACCCTTCATTTTATTGTAATCTAATGAAAGTTAATTAAGTGATTTCATTAATGAATTAATGTAGGTCATTTGATTAAATATAATGAAGGGTGAGGATTTGGAGTAACTCTTGGAGTAACTTGATTCATACTCATATATAATTTGTTTTTTTTTTTTAATAAAAACGATCGTATATAAATTGTTAAAGAATTTATAAATAGAGTTTAATATGTATACACTGTCAGTGTAAAACAGTATTACACTAAAATCCAATTACATTTCACGGTTTTGCCACGTTAGCATATTTATTAAAATTATGTTAATTTGATTAAAATTAAAACTTAAATCTAAAATTAATCCCTTTTTGTTTATCACTCCCTCTCTCTCTGAAAACTCCCTTGTCTCTCTGTCTCTGTTCATGTCGGCGCCGCCTGTTTTCACGCCATCTCCGCTTCTTGGCTACTTCCCTCCCAAAGAAAAAAAAACGGTGGTGCTTTTAAATATTAATTATTAATGAATAACAATAATTTTCTTCCAAAAAAAATGAATAACAATAATTTGTTATTAGTGAATGATTGTTTAAAACTCTAAAATAATTTTTTGTCAAAAAAAAAACTCTAAAATAATTTATTATGTTTTTTAGGTATCCAACTTATTATATTTTTTTTGTTAGCTAAACTATTACATGAGGGTTATAAAGATAGGAAAAATTTTCTTTCTTTGGACCTTGCCCTTTTGAAACAAGGTTATTTTTTCTCTTTTGGGTGTTTAGGGTTAGGTCTCCTTTCATAAAATTAAGTGTATCACCATCAATCATCATCCTGATGGCGAAGAGCAAGGTGTCGTGGGAGAGGAAGAGTCAACACCTCATTGGAGGAGTCGGAAGGAGCCAGTGACATCTGATATGGTCGGAAAAGCCTTATCGGAGGTCGTTGTCCCTGTAGCTGTAACATTTCGATTTTTCAAGCTTTCTAAGGTTAATTAACTGTGTATATGTGTTTGTATTTTAGTGGAAGGTCTAGAGAGTGAATTAAAATAATCTAAGACCATAGTTGTAACACCCTGCTTTTTACCCCTATGTTTTTATGTGTTAATCCTTGCTTATATACATTATATATATATATATATATATATATATTGTTTACTTGCTCTTGGTGCCTAAGTTCATAGTTGGGGTAGTTCAGCCTTAAGGAATGGTCAATACATTCGAGTCCAAGAAACCTATTTTACGGTTTTGTCCATATCTTGAGTTCTAGACGTCCGATTGAGGCGATCTTGGATTCATTGGAAATCTTAGAGAATTATCTACAAGTCTTATTTCAAGTGTTAGGGCCAAATTTGGCTTCTATAGTTTCGTATCGCGAAGGGACATTCGCCTCGCGAACCTGACAACCAGATTCTTGCAGCTCTCTAGTTCGCCTCACGAATAGTTACTCGCCTCACGAATTTGCGTGCAGTAGAAACGTATTTTTGCCCTTCTAATCAGCCGATAATGACCCTAAATCATATTTATACCATAAGACTCGACCTAAACCTATTTGCTAACTCGAAATACTCTTAGAAACTGTATATTTCTCTCTAAACAAGGATTACTAAACCCTTTTTAAGGATTCTTGAAGGAAATTACACCTTTGTTCATCGTTTTTCGTCGCATTCGCTTGAGGAGCATCACTGCCATCACAATCCCTCTTTCTCAATGCTACTCTTGAACCTTTTGGGGCTGTGATCGTGAAATCAAGTGTCGTGAGATCGAGTGTTTGTGAGATGCAACCTTTTCCAAAAATTTTCTCTTCCTTTGTTCATTGTGATCGTCATACCAGGTATGGGGGGAGAAAGATGATTATATCATATGGGAATGTGAGAATGAGATTGAGGTGATTGGGGATTCCCATGATCCCCTTGTGCCTTGAGTGATTTGTTGTTACCATTGTTGGAGCAATGGCTTGACTGATTATGTGTTATAATTATCATATTGACTTTATTGTAATTATACTATCATAAAGCGTGTATTTGTTGCTATAATGTTATAAATATGTATGTGTTACTATAAGTGCTATAGTGTTTGTAAATGTTATTATGATAATGTTGTGATGAGTTGTAATCATGAATTATATGATTATTGGTTTGGTATTATAATATGTGAATATTGAGTTATAATTAAGGATGAATGTATGTGAACTATGATTGTGACATTATTGAAATGTGATATATTGTTTATGTGTGAGACCCAACTCTAAGGAGCCCGTGATGGGTACTCATTTGTTGATGTTATGTGTGAGACCCAGTTCTAAGGAGTCTGTTTATGGGTACTCATTTGTGAATGTGTGTGAGACCCAACCTGTTTATGGGACTCAGTCCGGAAGGGCCTGTTTATGGACCCAGCCATGGAATGGCCTGTTTATGGGATCCAGCCTCTAAGAGCCTGTTTATGGGACCCAACTCCTAGAGAGCCTGTTTATGGATACTCAATTATGTGTGTTGTATGAGTCTGAGGGGACATTGTTGCTTGTGATTGTAATGTGACATGTATACAAAATATAATGAGATGATATGTTAAACTGTTGTGAGATGATTTGACTTGATTTACAAGAATGATTATATTATGTTTGTGGGTGTGTAGTACTTATACGTGTATATATATATATATATATATATATATATATATATATATATATATATATATGTATATATATGTATATCTATGTGTATCTATGTGTATGCACTAGCCTTAATTTCCATTTTACTTCCACAACATATGTATATGAGTATGTCTTCTCACCCCTTTATATTTGTGTCTTTTCTTGTGCAATGTATGATTTGTTCAGATGACTCTCAAGTGACTGAAGAGTAACACGTCGGAGCTTACGTGGAGTTGTTGATGCTTAGAGTATGAGTAGTTGAGTTCTTTTGATGTTGTTCTTTAGGCTTTGGATCATGTTATTTATTTCTTTATGGGTTTTTGTTTAGCTCTGATCCATGTGACATCGGGCTAGGGGATTATCTTGTTTAAATTATTTATTATTTATTCGAAACTTGTAAACGTTTTATGACAATATGTTTAATTTAATTTTATCTGAAGTTGAGTTTATGAATGGTGATACTCTTAACTATTGTGAAAATGTTTATCAATGGTAGAACTCGTATATTATCTTTTTTTCCAGCAAAGAATATTTTTCGCAAATTAATATTTATACAATAAACGTATGTTGGGGTTAAGGGCATCACAATAGTCACGCTCTACGCTATCGTAGGCAGTTACGGTTAAATTTTGGGTCGAAAACTCAGACGGAGCTTGGTCTGCATTTTTCTCTGACAGTAGTGTTTTACTATTCAAAAGACCTAATTTTGACTCGTGAAGGAGACAGTTAGTCTTAGAATTAGATTTCTTACCTTTTTGCTATAATTGGTTACGCGCACTCAAAATCGGAATAATAATAAAGACAAAATAGGTTGGTTGGTCCTATATATTTATTTAATTTTTAACATCAGTCCCATAAGTTTTTTTTTTTTTTCAAATTGGTCCTATACATTATATTATGTTTCCACGTTAGTCCTTTCCGTCAATTTCGACCTAACGCCATTAGTTTTGAGCTGACGTGACATGATATTAGCGCGACACGTGGCTCTTGATTTGATGTCGTAAGGTAGAAATTGACAGAAAGGACTAACGTGAAAACGAAACATAACGTGTAGGACCAATTTGAAAAAAAAACTAATAGGACCGATGTGAAAAATTAAATAAACATATAAGATCAATCAATCTATTTTGCCAATAATAAACTATTCGGGCGAATTCTCAAACCGAGTGACGAACGGAGCTAGATATGGATTTATCGGGACCCGCTAACGAATAATCTTGAAGTCACATCAGGTCAAGTCAACTTGGAATTCGTGCCGATGTCATGATGGATTTTCAAAATATCTGGATGCGAAATGACCAAAATGCCCTTGGACTTTTAAGGAAATAACCATTTGGTCCTTGTGTGAAATGTCCAAAATACCCTTAATGAAAAATTAAGTGGACATCCTTGTCCCACACTTCACCATTTGGCCACTCGCTTTATCTCAATCTCTTCACCTTTGTTCTTCATTTCTTCACTTTCTCCATTACTTCTCTCCATTTTTCTTCTAAACCTTCAAGATTTTGTGAAAACAAAGTTGATCACCCACTCATCTTTGTCATCTAGGAGGTATGAATTGCATTATTGAGCTCTCAATATCCATACTTCTCCACTTAATTCTATGGTTTATGCTATGTTTCAAGTTTGAAGCTTGAACTTCAAAAATTCATGAAAAATTGTAGAAAAATTCTTTTAATGTCAAACCAATTTCCTTGAGCTAGATTCATTGTCTTCTTTCATAATCCAAGAGATTTTAACAAAAAGATATCTCTATCTCAAATGGGTAAGGATGGTCGAACCCTCCAATTGTGGGTGAGTAGGGTTTTGGTTAAAGTTTTGGTGTAATAAGTTTTGATCTAGTCTTATCACACTTAGTGAGTATTGAATCCAAGAGATAGGAATTTTTGGGCATCCCTAGCTAATTTTTCTAGCATATGGCCGAAACCTAGGTAGAGGAGAGTGAGGAAAATTATTTGTTTGATGTTGATGATTTGATTGATTGTATGTGTGTTGTTGTTGTTGCGTAATCGAACGAGGAATCAGGAGAACTCGCAGACCGATTGGACAACTTTTGCTCGGAGGAAAACTTCAACGGGTAAGGGGATAAACCTGGGGAATTCAATTTCCGACAGCTATGTGCTGTGTTTGTGTATATGGCTTGTAATATTTTTGAAGTGTTGTGTTGATGTGGAGTGATTTATTTATGCTTGCTCATAATTGATTATGCATGATTTTGCTTGGTTGCATTTAATTATGGTGAATGATACTATTTATGCTTCCCATTAATGATATTGTGCTAAGGGACCTAACATCGATTAGGGTTCAAAAATCAAGTAAGGTTAAAAGCTTTAAAATGCTCGGAACGTAAAGTAAGGAAATAAAGGGCTAAGGTTTCGAAGAATTTTGGAAAAATAAGTGGAAGGGATATCTTTTGGGAATAAAGAAAATAAATATACTTTATTTGGGAAGTGAGTTGACATAAAGGGAAAAAGGAGAAAAATAGCTTTAGTGTCAAGAAAAGTAAGGTTAAAAGTAAAAAGTATGTTTTAGGGACATCGACCGTTTTTAAAGTAATAGAGTGGATTATTTCAAGTAAAAGTATTTCAAGAAACCTAGTTTTGAAATAAATTGTTTTATCTAAGAAAAAGGTTTTTCACAAACCGTATTTCAAAATGTTGTGGTTTACCGAAGTTACTCAAAAGAGAAAAAGTCGTTTTTGACCAAGAGTCATTTTTATGGAAAACCGGTCCCGAAGACTTTGTATGTAAGCTTTGGAAATATGGCTTTTGGTTTTGCAACAAGAAATGGTTGTTTTATTTATGGGAACCTAGAAACCGAGACGTCGGGGTTCTAGGGTTCTGTAGCACACGTGGATCAAGGATCCGTGTTTGCTAAGTGGTTCTATAAGCTTGTGGACAATCTTTATGGTCCTGTAAGCTCAAGGACGAGTTGTGTGCTCTAGAGCCCAAACTCTAAGACTGGTGCATCGGTTGATGGTTTTTGGGTTCGAGCTGTTTTGGGCTGTGTGTCCCATTCTGGATTTTGGACTGTGTGTCCACCTTTTGAGAAATGTTATAAAGACTTGAGAGTCAAAAGGTTGTGGTGGTTGATAGCTTTGAGTTTCAACGAGGAAATAATGATACGACAAAGATAAACAGACGAAAACAAAGGTTTTCTCATGCATATGTTTTTGGCTGACGTGCCGTGGAAAATGAGGGGACCTTGATGGCAAGGAAACCTGGGATAACTTATGTCATTGTGTAACATTGTGCCATGATGGAGAATTTGGACAATATAGTATGACCTAAATACAATTGTTAAGTAACTCTGATTGCACCCCCATGTGAGAACTGCATAGTGTCATGGGGTTCATGTACTTGTTTAGCAAGTTGGTGCTAGTCATTATTGCTTGAGGGCCAATGAATTGCAAGCCTGATCAGCTCTTTGAAAGGTGATGGGATTTCCGGAAATTAAAGAACTAAGTGTTAGATGATATATGTGGAAGTGCCATGCATAAGCTTTGAAATCAACGATGATTGTTGGGTATGAGACCTTTGTGTTTTATTCATTATCATGATATTCTGTGATGTCTTTATCATACTCAATAACTGTGTTTGATGTATGAATCTGTTGGTTTTGTTTTAAGCATGTAGTTGTTGTAATTTGCATTCATATATTGGTTTCTCACCCTTGCCTCTACATGTTGGACACCCCGTTGTGTTTTTGGATACATGTATAGATGTTTGTCAACAGTCCTCTGGGTCGCTTAAGGACTCGGTAGCTTGAGATGCTTGATGTTGATGATGAAGAGGTATGAACGATTGAAGACGAGACCCAGTCTCATTGGTACGATTTATGTTAGGCACTAGTTTTGTCGGACTAGCTTAGGGTTTCTTTTGAGGTACTGTCTTTTGGGTAGTCTGTTAGCGACTACTAATAGCCAGGGTTTTGGAGATACAGTTTCCAGACTATTATTACCTAGTTTGTAGGCTTGCAATGTTTATTTCTATTAGTTTATCATTTGAAGACGGACGTGTTGTCCAAGGTCTCCTTTGTATGTTGTTAACTGGTGATACACATATGTGTATATGAGTAGTGTTAATAATTATCTTAAGTATATGTTCTTGAATGTTGTATGAAGAAAAATTTTTATCACGATTTTTAGAGTAAATACGAGCTAAGTAAAGAAAGTCTGTTTTCCGAAAGTAAACCAGCAAATTCTTTTTTTTATACTTTATGTTGTTTGGGGTTACGAAAGTGACACCCGAAGGAGGGGTGTTACAAGTGGTATCAGAGCTGGTCGAGTCTTTCGGGAACCTCTGGGAAATAGGTCTGTTGTGTTGATGTTGTGTGATCTCTGATTAAAGCTTGATTGAATTACTTCTTAGAAGTAATGTATGCGGATAAATGAGCCTATGTTTTGGTTTCTGGTAGCAGTTTGACTGACTTCATTCTTGTAAGTCAGTTATGGAACCTGGAACCGAGACTAGAGCTGGATGTGTATGTGGATGTGGCCGTGGACGTGGTCGTGGAAGCAGAGTTGGTGTTCATGCTGAGGACACTGACGATGCTAATGAGATGGACCTTGCTGCAAAAGCAATCACGAACATGGTCGTTGTTATCGCTTTACAAACTACCAGAATGACTGCTCACAATGCACAAGAGCAGGCTCGTGCTTCATCGGCCGTTGAGGGTCGAAACCTGACCGCATTCAGACGCCAGAATCTGCCACAGTTTCATGGCGATGTGGATCTTGAGAAGGCTGACTTGTGGATCCAAGAGATGGAAAAGATATTCGAGCTGATCCACAGCTCTGAAGGAGTGAAAGTACCATACACAACTTTTCTACTACTGGGAGATGCTGAGTATGAGTGGGAGGGAACCAGACAATTGTTGGAGGCACATCAACAGGAAATCACTTGGGATCTGTTTAAGCGTCGATTCCTGGAGAAGTATTTCCCACAAAGTGCCAAAGCTGAGAAAGAGCGGGAAATTTTGCGGTTGCAACACTGGGAGATGTCAGTCGGAGAATATGCGGCCAAGTTTGAATCGCTGGCCAAGTATTTTCGATTCTTCCAGAACAACCTCGACGAATACTAGAAGTGTGAATGTTTCGAGAGAGGTTTGAGGTATGAAATCAGGGAATCGGTACTACCGCAGGGAATTCGGGATTTCCAGGCTCTAGTCGAGAAAAGCAGACAAGTGGAACTGATGAAGCATGGAAAGCCGACAGAGGGAACGTTTGGGGACTGTCCTGCTTTAAGGATCAGTACCAGAACCGGAGAGGAGAATAGAGTTAGAGGAAACCTTATTCCCGACCCCCAGGGAATGATCAGAGCCAGCAATACACACCAGGCAGTGGAGGCCAGAGGAATCAGAACCAAGGACAAGATAGGAGATGTTTCAAGTGTGGAGATCCATCGCACATGCCCAACAACTGCTCTGTGCGGAGTCCTAGATGTTTTACTTGCGGACAAAGGGGACCAATAGCAAGATACTGCAAGGCACAAGGATTTGTCCCAACTGCCAATAACGATACATGAACCAAAAGGCCGACGACACAGGGAATAGTTTACACCATGAGTGGTGCTGAAGCTTCAAATTCCGACTACCTCATACAAGGTAGTTACAGCATATATGGTAAGCAACGATTCAAGTGCAAATCATTCCTTTTCGCAATGGATTGTGTGAAAGGATTAAATATTACATGTTTCTTTTTGCCATATGAGATTCCTGTATAATCCTCGTGTATTAGACATTTGAGGGATTGGTTTAATGGTATCCATTGGTCTGGATATCTGCATAATATTTCATTGAAAGGTTGTTATGACTACTTCTTGAGTTATGACGCCAACAAATTCTTAATACTGGAATTTCTTGATGAAACTTAGTCTAATCACTTTTAGTTTTGATAAAGGTGATCCAGTCTGATTTTTGGCCAGATTGTTTATCTTTTAATTCCCTAATCCGTTAGGAGATTCTTGCGAAAGAAGAGACTTTATTAGAGTCATGGTTGTAAACATGTATTCGAACTCTGACGATCTCGTACAAGGTAGTTGCGACATAGTGGGTAACCTCTTGATTGTACTTTTCGATTCGGGTGCGACCCATTCCTTTATTTCGATGGATTGTGTGAAACTTATGAAATTGCTTATCTCTTTGTTATCTTATAATCTGATTGTTTCGACCTCAACGGGTAAACCTGTTATTGTCAATTCTATATGCTTGAACTGTCCTATTATTATTAAGGATAAACATTTTCTTGTCGATCTGATCTGTTTGCCTTTAATACAATTAGATGTAATTTTAGGCATATATTGGTAATCTTCCAACTATATTCTCATAGACTGTGCTCACAAAACCTTAGTCTTTCTTAAGGATGAGATTTCTAGATTTTTATCTGCAAACCAAGTAAGAGCTTCTTTTAAAGAGGGATCACAAGGATATATGTTATTGTTTTCCTTGGACGTAGAGAGTAAGTTAAATCTACAGTCCATAACTGTCGTCAATGAGTTTCCGGAGGTGTTTCCTGAAGATGTATCGGGCTACCGCCTGTTCAAGACATTGAGTTCACGATTGATCTGGTACCGGGAGCTGGACCGATATCCATGGCACCATATCGTATGTCGCCATCAGAACTAGAGGACTTAAAAAAGCAATTGTTGGAACTGATGGAAAAGGAATTTCTTAGACCGAGTGTATCACCATAGGGAGCTCTAGTTTTACTGGTGACGAAAAAGTACGGGACTTCTCGCTTATGTGTCGATTTTTGGCAGTTAAACAAAGTAATGATTAAGAACAAGTATCCTCTTCGAAGGTTCGATGACTTAATGGACTAGTTACATGGAGTGGCCGTTTTCTCGAAGATAGACCTACGATCGGGCTATCATCAGATTCGTGTGAAGGCGGAGGATATCCTGAAAACAGCATTTCGAACATGCTACAGGCATTATGAATATTTCGTGATGCCGTTCGGAGTGACAAATTCTCCTGCTATATTCATGGATTACATGAATAGGATTTTTCGTCCTTATCTAGATAAGTTTGTCGTTGTCTTTATAGACGACATTCTAATCTATTCTCCTGATGAAGAGAAACATGTTGAACTACCTGAAAAGTGCAAATTTTGGTTAGATCAAGTCCAATTCTTAGGACACGTTATCTCGAGTGAAGGAATCATAGTGGATCCGTCGAAGGTTGAAGCTGTTTTACAATGGGAGAGACCTAAGATGGTAATAGAGATCCGTAGTTTCGTGGGTTTAGCTGGATACTATCGGAGATTCATTGAGGGATTCTCCAAGATAGTAGGACCTCTTACCCAACTAACTCGGAAGGATCAAGCATTTATCTGGACTGAAACATGCGAGGAAAGTTTTTAGGAATTGAAAAGGAGGCTGACTACTTCGCCTGTTTTGGTATTTCCTGATCCCAAGGAACCTTTTAAGGTATATTGTGATACGTCACATCAAGGGTTGGGTTGCGTATTAATGCAAAATCGGAAGGTAGTAGCTTATGCTTCCAGGCAGTTGAAGGTTCATGAGAGGAATTACCCTATGCATGACTTGGAGTTAGCGGCTATAGTCTTTGCGTTGAAGATCTGGAGACATTATTTGTATAGAGCAACATTCAATGTCTTCAGTGACCACAAAAGCTTAAAATACCTGTTTGACCAGAAAGAGCTCAACATGCGACAAAGACGCTGGTTGGAATTTTTGAAGGATTAAAATTTTCAATTGTAGTATCACCCTGGAAAAGCGAACGTGGTAGCGGATGCCCTGAGTAGAAAATCGATACATGCATCTGCAATGATGGTCAAAGAGCAAGAATTGATAAAACAATTCCAAGATATGTGGTTGACAATCAAGATGTCGCCGGGAAAGCTTTGCTTAGGTATGATTACTGTTTCCAATGGATTAATGGAACAAATAAGAGAGAAACAAGAAAGTGATTAGTACCTACAAGGAGAAAAGGAATTAGTGCGACGAGGAGCAGTATCGAAATTCAAAGAGGGAACAGATGGAATCTTAAGGTTCGGTGAAAGGATTTGTGTACCGGACGATTCCAAGCTTAGGAAATTGATTCTGGGGGAAGCTCACAAGAGTAAACTGAGTTTACATCTAGGAGTCACAAAGATGTACCAAGATCTTAAGAAGTTGCATTAGTGGTATGGGATGAAGAGAGACGTAATGGAATATATAGCTTCATGTATAGTTTCTCAAAAGGCTAAGATCGAACATCAAAGGCCGGCAGGAATGTTACACTCTTTGGACATCCAGGAATGGAAATGAGATGTTATCGCGATGGATTTTGTGACAAGTTTATTGAGGACCCGGAAGGGACATGATGCCATATGGGTAATAATTGATCGACTGACCAAGACGGCTCACTTTTTACCCATCAACATAAAGTATTCAATGGGGGAGATTGACTCAGTTATACATCGGGGAAATTGTCAGATTACATGGTGTACCTTCAAGTATTATTTCGGATCGTGATCCGAGGTTTATGTCAAGATTCTGGCCAAGTTTACAAGAGTCCCTAGGAATGAAACTTAGATTGAGTTCAGCGTATCATCCACAGACGGATGGACAGTCCGAAAGGACGTTCCAGTCCCTTGAAGACTTGCTGAGAGCTTGCGTGTTGGAACATCTTGATAGTTGCATGAATTTCTACCATTAATAGAATTCACCTACAACAACAGTTTCCACTCAAGTATAGGGATGGCACCCTATGAAGCCTTATATGGGCTACGGTGAAGAACACCTCTATGTTGGTACCAGGATGGTGGAAGCCTATTGTTGGGACCCAATCTCGTGCAACAGATAATCGAAAAGGTGAAGATGATTCAGGAAAAGATGCGGATGACTCAAAGTCCACAGAAGAGTTATGCAGACAGGAGGAGACCACCTCTCGAGTTCGAGGAAGGCGATCATGTGTTTTTGATAGTCATGCCTACGACTGGGGTTGATCGGGTAATTAAATCCAGAAAACTCACCCCAAAATTCATTGGACCTTACCAAATTCTTCATTGTGTAGGTCCAGTAGACTATCAAATTGCTTTACCATCTTTTCTTTCTAATATACATGATGTTTTCCATGTTTCACAACTGAGGAAGTATATTCCTGTTCCGTCCCATGTTCTTGAGCCCGATGTAGTACAATTAAAAGAGAACTTGTCTTATGAGACTTCACCCGTACGAATCGCGGATAAGATGACTAAGCAACTCAGGGGTAAACAAATTTCCTTAGTCAAGGTTATTTCAGACGCTGCAGAAGCAACTTGGGAAGATGAGGACAAGATGAGGGTGCAACATCCTGATCTTTTTGAAAGTACGTAATTTCGAGGACGAAATTATTTTTAGTGGGGTCCTGTAAGTGTAACACCTAGATTTTTTTTCAAGTTTTCTATATTAATTAAACAGTATTTATGTGTTTGTATTTTATTGGGGGGTCTAGAGAGTGAAATAAAATAATCCGAGACCATAGTCACGCTCTACGCTATCGTAGGAAACTATGGTTAAATTTTGGGTCAAAAACTCAGACGAAGTCCGGTCTGCTTTTTCACTGACAGTAGTGTTTTACTACTATCAAAACCTAATTTTGACTCGCGGACGAGACCGTTAGTCTTAGAATTCGATCCTCTACAAATTTTCTAAAATCAGTTCCTAACGTTAAAAAGTAAAAATAATATAAACTATTCAGAAGAAAACTCGAACCGGGAGACAAACAGAGCGGTAGATGGATATAACGGGACCCGCTAACGGATAATCTTGAAGTCACATCAGGTCAACATCATCTTGGGAAGCGTGCCAATGACATGATGATTTTGAAAATATCTGGACGCGAAATGACCAAAATGCTCCTGGTCTTCTAAGGAAATTACCAAATTGTCCTTAAGTAAATTACTAATCTACCCTTAATGAGATGTTTTAGAAACACCCTCCCCCACCCATTAGGCCATTCGGCCAGCCCCTTTCTTTTCACTCAATCTCCTTTGTTCTTACTTGTTCTTCATTTCCTTCAAGGCTTTTAATCCAAATTTCTTCATAACCTTCAAAGATTTGGTGAAACAAGTTGATTTTCTTCTTAAGCTTCATCATCTAGGAGATATTAACTCCATTCTTCACCTCTTAATCTCTCTATTTCTCTCTTTAATCTCAAGATTCATGGAAGGTTAAGTTTTGGATCATAAATTTCAAAAATCCATGAAAAATTATAGAAAAATCCTTTTAATGTCAAACCACTTTCTTTCAACTAGATTCATGATCTTCTATCATAATCCAAGAGTTGGAAACCAAATGAGCTTCCTAGCTCAAATGGGCATTAAGAGCTGAACCCTTCATGATTGAGTGGATGGGGTTTTGGTTCAAGTTTTGGTGTAATAAGCTTTGATTTAGCCTTAGCACACTTAGTAAGGATAGAATCCAAGAAATAGGAATTTTTGGACATCCCTAGTTATTTTTCCTAGCTATGGCTGAACCCTAGGTGAAAAGGATTAGGGAAAATTTTGTCATTTAAAGTTGATATCTTGATTGATTGTATGTGTGTAGTTGTCGACGAGTAATAGGATGAGAAACCGAGCGACTCTCGAATCGGTCGGGCGACTTTCCGCTAATCGGGAAACTTCAAGAGGTAAGGGGGGACTGCTTGAAGGATCTCCCGATAACTACGTGTTATCGTATTTGGTTTGTAAATATGTGATTAAGCTATGTGGTGGTTGATTGATTTGCTTTCCGCAATTATTTTATCTGTTGATAATTCCTTGCTGATATGTGTTATGGTGATTTAATATGTGTTTTAACTGTATTATCTGCTATGACTATGTTGCGATGTTGATTGTTGAATGGGAAACCTAATAGTGGCCAGTGCTCAAATAATTAACGGGGATAAAGCCTTTAAAGCTTTGTACGAAACGCCAAATATTTATTTGGGAAACGTGGGAGATTTTCAATGACGCTAGTTTTTCTAAAGAAAAAGAGGATTCTAAAGTAAATTATAAAGTTAGTAGAAAAAGTTAGATTTTCAAGGATAAATTAATCATTTTGTGGAATAAATGAATATTAGAGGAAAAAGTCAAGATTTTGAACTTCGGACGTTTTTAACGCTAAAACGACGTTTTAATTCCGAAAAGATTTACGGAAAGCGTTTTCGAAAAAAAATAATACTGTTCTGGGACGATGTTTTTGGTCCCAGCTGTTTCCTTTCAAAAACGGATTTTTGGGAAGGGACTTTCAACAAAGGATAAGTTTTATCAGTAATTTGAGGGTTTTCAATCCATTTTCAAACAGAAAAGTTTTCTGTAAATGAGTTTTTCCCAACGGTGTAAAATTCGACAACTTGGATGAGTTACGGAGATTTCGTTTTGGATTTGTATCTCACAGAAAGAAAAACGGTGAAAACGTTGCAACGTGAACCTGGTATACGAGATGTTGGGATACTAGTGTTATGTAAAAACATTACGAGAAGCCGTGCAACGGTGTTATGGACTATGTGTCCTATGGACTGTGTGTCCTCCTCTTGTTATGAGGAAACATAATTAAAGGTGAATGATGTTTTCTATTACCACGGACCTTGGGCTAGTGCATCAGTCTACGGTTCCGTGATTGAGCACTTGGACGTTTTGTCCAGTATTAAAGGTGAAAAGTTTTAAAACGATGTAAATTACGAATAGTCGGGAGTCTTTGAGCTACGACAACGAAAGAACGAACACAAAGAAAAGTGGCAAGACTTGAAATGTTTTTCCATGCATTATTATTCTGGATATCTTGGTGGTCAGGATATTCAAACGGTGTATATAAATCATTGTGCCTTGATGGACAATGAAAAACCATAAATGGTGATCACATGTACCTTATGTAGGACAGTGTGCAATGGTTTTAACATCGGTGTGCTTTTTTGGCAATCGAGCTTGATCAGCTCATTTTTATAACGGTTTTGGGATCTCCGGAGATTAAGTAAATAAATAGATGTTGAACATTGAAGTGTCATGCATTTTTATAAATGACGATGACTGTCGGGTATGAAACCATGTGATAAACTACTTGTTTATTTAGTAGAATATTATGCATCATGATTATATATGCTTATGTGCTGTTGGTGAGTGGTGCATGTAGTTATCGTGCTTGAATCCATATATTGGTATCTCACCCTTGCACCATCAGATGGGTTCCAAGATGCCACGGAAACATTCGGGGATCCGCTCCATGACGTGTGAGTGTACGGAGAAGGGTTACGTACGAGGAGTCATTGTTACTTTAGAGGCGGACCAGCTATAGGATAAGTCCTGTTAATTTGAATAACAATTTCATCAGTTTGCTCTGGCTACTGAAAGCCATGACTTTTTTGAATGGCCGTTTGTATAAAGGTCGTATGTATGAATTTAAGATATCCTAATATGTATGCACGGTTTGATGTCTATATAAAGGCGTGTTTAATTTACGTTGATGTATGGTAAGTTAAGTTAGAAGAAAAATTTTATCACGGATTTTCAATATAATTTAAATACATAGAAAATCTTATTTTCCGAAAGTAACCAGCAAGGTTTAATAAAATTTTATTTTCCGCAACGGGTTACCATGTGATGTCCTAGAAGGGGGTGTCATAGTAAGCTCGTGGACGGGTTGTGTGCTCTAGAGCCCAAACTCAAGACTGGTGCATCAGTTGATGGTTTTTGGGTTCGAGATGTTTCGGGTTATGTGTCCCTTTCTGGATTTTGGACTGTGTGCCCACCTTTTGAGAAATGTTATAAAGACTTGAGAGTCAAAAAGTTGTGATGGTTGATAGCTTTGAGCTTCAACGAGGAAATAATGATATGACAAAGATAAACAGACGAAACAAAGGTTTTCTCATGCATATGTTTTTGGCAGACGTGCCATGGAAAATGAGGGGACCTTGATGGCAAGGAAACCTGGGGATGACTTATGTCATTGTGTAATATTGTGCCTTGATGAACAATGGTATCATGCGTGTTCTGAGAACTTATTGTGCCTTGAGTTGGACAATATAGTATGACCTGATTACAATTGTAAAGTACCTTTGATTGCGCCCCCATGTGAGAACTGCATAGTGTCATGGGATTCATGTACTTGTTTAGCAAGTTGGTGCTAGTCATTGTTGTCTGAGGGCCAATGAAATGCGATCCTGATCAGCTCTTTGAAAGGTGATGGGATTTCCAGAAATTAAAGAACTAAGTGTTAGATGATATATGTGGAAGTGCCATGCATACGCTTTGAAATCAACGATGATTGTTGGGTACGAGACCCTTGTGTTTTATTCATTATCATGATATTCTGTGATGTGTTTATCATACTCAATAACTATGTTTGATGTATGAATCTATTGGTCGTGTTTTAAGCTTGTAGTTGTTGTACTTTGAATTCATATGTTGATTTCTTACCCTTGCCTGTACATGTTGGACACCCCGTTGTGTTTTTGAATACATGTACAGATGTTTATCAACAGTCCTCTGGGTCGTTTAGGGACTCGATAGCTTGAGCTGCTCGATGTTGATGACGAAGAGGTATGAACGGTTGAAGACGAGACCCAGTCTCATTGGTATGATTTATGTTAGGTACTAGTTTTGTCGAACCGGCTTAGGGTTTCTTTTGAGGTAGTGTATTTTGGGTAGTCTATTAGCGGCTACTGATAGCCAGGGTTTTGGAGATACAGTTTCCAGACTATTGCAACCTAGTTTTTTGTAGGCTTGCGGCGTTTATTTCTATTAGTTTATCTTTTGAAGACGGACGTGTTGTCCAAGGTCTCCTATGTATGTTGTTAACTAGTGATACACATATGTGTATATGAGTAGTATTAATAATTATCTCAAGTATGTGTTCTTCAGTGTTGTATGAAGAAAAAATTTTATCACGATTTTCAGAGTAAATACGAGCTAAGTAAAGAAAGTCTGTTTTTCGAAAGTATTCTTTTTTTATACTTTATGTTGTTTGGGGTTACGAAAGTGACACCCAAAGGAAGGGTGTTATAGTAGCGGCCACTATAGGCCGCAATCGGTACGGTTCCAGTGCGATTTGCGATCGCGTCAGCCACACCTAAAAATCGCTCCGCCTTAGATTTAATAGTAGCAACGACCCTCATATCTGCTCCGTAAAAACCACAATTCGGCACGATAGCGGCGCGCTTGACTACCTAGGGGTAAATTGCACTAACCCTCTTGAGTTTCAATGAAATGACAATTAACCCCATTTGCTTTAGTAAAAATAACACTCCACCCCATTTGACTCATCGACAAATAGAGGAGTTAAATTATGTTAACACAATATTCCTTAAATTAACTATAATTAGCTTAAAAAATAGTAAATTACACTCCATAATCTTTAAGTTTGTTAAAATAACGGCAAACCCCAAACTTCATCATAGTTATACTTCACCCCATTTTTTAATGTTGACGTGCTATTAACTTAACATCGTTAAGTTACTTAAAAAATAAAAAATAAAAATATTTTTAGTAAGTTATTTGATATTTATATACTAAAAAAATTTATAAAGATTAATCTTATGCTTTGTTATTTAAACAATAAGCTTGATTTTTTAATTTGACAATAAAATATACAATTTGAAAATATTTTATAAAGGAATATAAAAAAAGAAATATAATTCTTTTAAGTATTTAATTTTTCATTCCATTATATATTTATTTTACTCAAACAAATATTATTTAGTACCAACATGTGGTTAGTCCGAGTGATAACGGGTTCGGTCCCCTTAAGCAAGTGGTTAAGAGTTCGATACTTGGCTCTTGTGAACAGAGATAACTTGGTTAGGAGAGGTCAACCCTTTAATGTCGTCTCCACTACTTCGTTGAATTAATCTCCGCAGTTACGCGTGGAGGATACCTTGGGAAACCAAAAACACAAATATTATTTAGTATACACTCTAAAAAATAGTAGATATAAAACGTGTATCAGTTACGAGAAAAACAATTTTTTTCATTGTATTCTTGGTATTTTTAGTCATTTAGCTCGTCAACTTCTAAATAAATATTATATTTTCAATTATTTTATCTATAGAAGATATGGAATATTATAATAATTATTGTTGAAAAATATGACAAAAATGTTGAGTTATTGAAAAAATGACAAAAATGTTGTTTAAACAAGTATATTTCAATATAAGACTGAATATAAATTTGTCTAATTATGATATACAAATTAAATAAGTATAATTTGACAAATGTTATGAATAATTTTATGATTTTTATGTATTTAATTTAATCTGAAAAGTAATTAATATATCTTATGTTGATTATGATAACAAAAAATATATAATACTCTTGTTTGTTCTATTTATTTATTTATTTATTTTTCCTATCACTTAGTTGATTCTTAGCAAAGTTCCTACTTCATATTATTTTGTCTATGCTTAATATTGAACATTTATACATGATCAATATGAAGTTTATCTTGTCACAAGTTAACGTAAGATATAGTAAAAATTGAAAACTAAAATACACATTAAAGGGACAACAAAACACCAATAAAATAGATAACATAATCGTAAAATTCGTCATTAAAAAAGAAGCAAATCAGAGCAAATAAACTCAACATTCATAAAATATGTGTAAATTACAAATTAAAAAGAAATGGAGATGGTGGAGCTGCCACGAGAGAAAGAAGACGGCAGCCTTGACTCCAATATTTGTGGAAGAAGAAAGGCTCAAAAGAGACGCAAATGTTTTCTATCAAAATGACTAATTATTTATGTTTTCTTAACTATGTATTGCGATATATTAATCATCATATTCATAATATCATGATGTCGATGATTTGAGTGGTAAGAAAATTGGACACCTTAAACAAGTGGTCAGGTGTTCAAATCCCGACTCTTGTGTATGGAGAAAACCTGATTGGAGGAGAGAATTCACCTTGTGTACCCAACAAGTTCTCTGACGAAGATTAGTCGCTGTTAACGGTGATAAATAATTCGTACCTATAACATGATTACAAGAAGAAAAAATCATTATATTCTTAATTATGAATGGCTTAGGTTATTAAGAATTCTAATTAATTTAGTTACACTAAAAATTCCCTAAACAACTCTTTACTAAAAATACACATGGCTAAATTACTTTTTTGGTCCCTCATTTATTTTAATTTATTCAACTTGGTCCTTCGATTATAAAAATGTTCAAGTTGATCCCTTATTTGCTAAATATTAAGCAATTTGTCCGTTAAGTTTCACCATTAAGTTGAATAAATTAAAACAAATGATAGACCAAAATAGTAAGTTAGCCAGAACTTAACGGTGAAATTTAACGGAAAGGACCAAATTGCTTAACGTTTGATAAGTAAGGGATCAACTTGAATATTTTTAAAATAGAGGGATCAACTTGAATAAATTAAAATAAATGAGGGACCAAAAGAATAATTTAGCCGATACACATTTATTACGTTTAGCCTCTAATATTTTCTATTTAAGTTTTCAAGTATACACAATTATTTGACCCGAAAAGATTTAAATACCAAAGACACTTGACATATGCAAGTTGCTGAGTTTATTTAATTCAAATAACTTTGAAAAGCAAATGTACAAAGCAGTTCATGAATCTGTAATGATGGTTCCCCCGACGATAATTTTCCTTTCAATTAGACCCACAATCTTTTATGCCCAACTTGGGAAGCAGCCAACCACGTTTCATGCGTTATCTCAAGACAAAGCGACAAACCCAACCTATTAGAAATTATACAATGCAAGTAACGCACTGAAGTAATTTACAAATTGTTGACCCAAGTTCATGACATTAATCCTTAATTAATTTGAATTGCCGTGTCTGCGAAGTTGCTGACTCACCGGCCAAACTTGAAGCGTGTTTAGGCAAAACGAAGAGTATTGTTAATTTTACAAATAACGTTTTAGTTAAATAACTCTTGATTTTTATAGTTTTACTAAATTTTTAAATAGTTTTTTACAATTTAAAATTTTAATTACATGTCTACACTTCAAAAAAATTTAAATAAGTTTCTACTAGTATGAATTTTTACCAACACATTTACTCTCAAGCATTCAATTCATTATTCTCATTCTTTCATTCATTATTCTTTGAAAAGCTATTACGCAATCTTTCTAAATTTCATATTTATTTCACTCTCTGAGTATTATTAGTGAAAGATATGAAGTTTGCATTAAACACTTTCTACTTCTTTACTTCTAAAAGCTGTTGAGCTTTGACACATTATGCGTCAAAACAATGCTTGTAATAGATCAATCTTGAGACACTGTGTGAAAAGAATATTTTGTAACACTATCTGTCTTAGTGAAAAAATTTGGTATTAGCCAATGATTGGACGTAGCCCAAGTTGTATAGGGTGAATTAGAATAACTTCAGTGTGTGATCTCTTATCCCTTAACTCATTAGTTATTGCTTTACTTGTTATCTTAAGCATCTAACACGGGGCTAAACTTGTGCATACTAAATTATTTTTAAGTCTGTCTCTGTGGTTTTGAACTTAAAGCGATAGACCACTCGTCTAGTTAATTATTAGACAAGTCTTTAAAATCCCAAACAGTTCATTTGTCTGATAGCTTTTCAATCGTTTACTACTTGCTTTATGAAAAGCTTTTCTGTTTGCGAAAATAGTTTGGAAAACACAATTCAACCCCATTTCTCGTGTTTATCTTATTCTTTTCAATCACATCACAAAGAATGATAATGGACGCAATGAGCATTACAAAGTCTAAGCATTTCATATTATACATCCATATGAGATGATAACAGTCAATCCATAAATATAATTCAATGGATATAGAATGGACATTGGATGCATAGGTATATTCATTATTTAGTGTTTGTTTATGTGCTCGATTTCAATATGTTCCTAGAGAGTCACATTTATCAACAGTTAAGAGAATCATTAGATATTTAAGAGGTACTACTGATCTGGGTTTGCTTTTTAAGAAATCTGATGAGTATAGATTAGTTGGTTTTTGATGCGGACTATGCTAGAGACAGAATCGAAAGAAAAAGCACCAGTAGTGGATGTCACTACGTTGGAGCTAACCTAGTCTCATAGTCCAACACGAGACAAAGTACGACAACATTATCAATTGCTGAAGCTGAGTATATCTTTGTTGCAAGTTGCTGCTCCAACTGTTATGGATCAAGCATCAATTGGAGGACTATAATATATTTGAAAGTATGATTCCAGTACTGTGCAATAACACATCTCCCATTAATTTATCAAAGAATCCAATTTTGCGTTCTAGAGCTAAGCATATAGAAGTAAACATCATTTCATTAGAGATAATGTGCAAAAAGGTGTGTTTGATATACAATTTGTTGATACCAACCATCAATGGGTAAATATCTTTACCTAACCTCTTCTAGAGGACAAATTCTCATCCATTAGAAAACATTTGAGCATATGCCTTTTATTAATTGATCATGCGTCTATATTGCTTGTGCCCAATATGTTTGATATGTTTGCATCCAATATTTGTTTGATGTATGACTTTTTGTGAGTCCAAGGTTTGTTGAGTCCATTCCTTACATGCATTTAATTGGACTAAATCTTTGTCATATGAAGTATTAAATTCACACTCCCTATTCTGAGTCAGTTATTTCTTTTCATTAAAAACTTCTCTTCCCAGTTTTCAAAAGCTGTCTACGTGTGTCAGTTATTATTGAACATGTCATTTGATGTTTATTTATAGCCTTTGATCGATGATCTAAAAAAGTTGTGGAGCGGCATGTTGATATACGATATCTCGAGGAAGCAAAATTTTATGATGAATCCAACTTTGATGTGGACCATTGACGACTTCCCTACTTATGGTATGTTGTATGGTTGGGGGGACTCATGGTAAATTGGCATGTCCGCATTGCATGGAGTACACGAAGGTCTTTACCTTGAAATACGGGGGGAAAGTTCCTGATTTGACTTGCATTGTAGGTTCTTACCAAGCGATCATGCATTTAGGAGGAACACGAGCGCCTTCACAAAGTGGGAAGTTGAAAAAGATAATTCGTCGCCTAGATTCACACCAGAATAGGTTTTGAGTAGAGTAAGGGAACTGCCCAAAGTCACTGGCCATGGTGGTGTGTTCAGATTAAAGGATATGAGGGTGTGGCATAATTGGAGAAAAAGTAGTATTTTTCAGGATCTCCCGTACTGGAAAGATAATATGTTGGGACATAATCTTGCTGTCATACTCATAGAGAAAAAAATTGACAACATATTCAACACGGTCATGAACGTGAGTGGCAAGACCAAAGACAATGAGAAGGCAAGAATCGACTTAGCTCTGTACTATAGGTGACCAGACATGCAGCTAAAGCTGCGGGCTAATGGGAAGATGTTAAAACCAAAAGCACTTTAAGTGCTGAGGAAGCAAAGGCAATTTGTCGGTGGATAAAAGAACTCAGGATGCCTGGTGGATATTCTTCCAACTTGGCAAGATGTGCCGATGTTAACTAAGGAAGATTGCATGGGATGAAAAGCCATGATTGTCATGTATTCATGGAATGTTCACTTCCAATTGCATTCAGTTCATTGCAAGTGCATGTTTTGAATCCTTTTACTGAAGTGAGTCAATTCATTAAGAATTCGTGCTATGCTACTTTGAGGAAAGATGACTTGATTAGGATGGTGCAAAACATTCCAATCATTTTGTACAAGTTGAAGAGAATATTTCCCCCAGTTTCTTCGATTCCCTGGAGTTTCTCCTATTTCATCTCGCATATGAAGCAAGGCGTGGTGGACCGGTTCAATATAGGTGGATGTATTTATTTGAAAGGTAATATAACTATCCTAGAAGTTGAGTTAGATTTTTTTTTTTTTTTTCCATTTGAAGTGGTAATATAACTATCCAGTTCATCAAATTGTTATTTTGTAGATTTATGGGTGATTTAAAATGATCGGGTAAAAATAAGGTTAAGGTTGAAGGATCGATCTGTGCGTCTTACTTACATTGCGAGACAACCCATTTTTATTCCCATTATTTCAACAACTTCATGTTGTCACCAAGAAATAGTAGGAATGAAATGGAAACTGAATGTGAAAGACATCCGTTAACCTTATTAGTCTTTGGCCAGCTCGATTGTCATTCTAGGAAGGAGTTGATTCACTGGTTAATAGATGAAGAGTTGAAGCCAGCCCATGTTTATGTGTTGATCAATTGTGATGAAGTTAAACCATACCTTGAGTATGTATTTCATATCCTTTTATTTCAATTGACTAATAATATATTTTTCCTGCTAAAAATATGAATCAGCGCATTCTTGTTATCTAAACACATAAGCGAACAAGAAGCTTCTTACTCGTACACATGCACATTTTCCAACATGGTTTAAGCAACAAGTATCTTAAAAATATTGAATTATCCACTATCTATAAATCAAGCATAACCTTTTTACATCTCACATACGTAGGTTTACCGTGAGGCACCAACTCCCATCAACCAATACTTAAGGAACTTATCCGATGATCCTCCTTCATGTGTCAAATAATGGCACACTTTTTTCATGAACGGGTACAAATTTCATACCCAATCATGGTTGGAAGAAAAAAATACAATGAACAACGTGGTTTACGTAAAGAGTGTTATAGGAGGAGGTGAAGATGATTTCTATGGCGTGATCCAACACATATATGAACTGGCGTACAAAACTTTAGAATATACTAAGAGAATAGTGTTATTTTATTGTAACGGGTTTGATCCATCAATTAGAAGCACAAAATTTAAAATGTTTGATATGTTTATCATGGCACGGAATGTGAGACAAGTGTGTTATGTCCCTTATCCAACAACTCGAACAAACAAACGAGGTTGGTGTGTCACAATCAAGATGAAACCAAAAGGACGGATCGAAGCAGATTATCCAGAGGAAGAGGTGCCTAGAGTAAAAATGGATACCAGAAACTTTTTATCCATCCAGGACCATTTGGATGAAGAAGAAAAAGTCAATGATTCAATAAAAGAAAGTTAAGAGATGGGACATGAAGATGATGAAGATAGTGACGAGGCAGGAGCTGAAGACGATCCCTCAAGTTCTGAATAAAACTTAGATCATTTATTCAACTTTTATTTTTATTAGTTAGTTATATTGGATAATGAATTTATTTATGTTATTGTTATGTTTAAATTTTATATTTTATGAGTTTTATCTTCTCAACATTAAATTGCTCTATAGACATGGCATCGGGAGGACGTGACCCACCTCCACCCAGACCACCCACTGGTGGTAACGGTAAGGTTGTCGACACTAACCCTCGTTCGAATTGTCGTCGGACCCGGGCGATTCATATCGTGACTCATGATGTTGTAAAAGGTTGCGTGCCTTTGCCTTCTACATCTATCCCTACAATGTCTATACTCGCATCGCGCCCACCTGCACCTACATTGCAGCCCCACCACCGATTGTACCTACACCGCGCCCACCATCGTTTGTAGCTACACCGCCTCGACCACAGGTTGCACCTACACTGACTCCACGTATTGCACCTAGTATCAATATGATACCTACGCCGAGGTCCTAGATACATGCACACCAGGGCGCTTCTATTTCAGCAGGTGTGGCTGAGACGTCACCCGATCATTGTCAGCCTGAGCAGGATTATAATCCTGGATATGCACCCTCACCTTCAGAGGCAAAGGAGGAGGAGGAGGTTGAGATGATGGTCGATGGTCGATGGTTGACTTATTATCTGCCCGATTGGTAAAGGGTAAAAATTAATAAAATAAATAAAATAAATTTATTCAATTTTATTATAATTTTATTATGATTTAGTGACATGTTTTTACTGTTAAGGTTCCTTCCTTCGAAGGTTGCATCGAAGAACATCACGACTACTATTGAGCACGGGTATCGCTACCTTTGGACCACATGGGGACGACTCAATAAAGATGAACGAGACATGTTCTTTGAGAGTTTTTGAGTAAGTTACAAATTTCAATTTATTGAATATGTTATTTTAGTTTTTTATTCCATAAACTCTTATTATAAAAAACATTATTTTTTTCTCATAATACAAGATAAAGTCGCGTGGAGAGCTAAGGATGAGGACACGATTAGGGGGAACTTTCGCATGAGAGCCTCCCACCGCCTATCAAATATGCTTGGGGACGTCCACCTGAAGGGAAAACGACCCTCATTGATAGGAGATGGAGTTTGGCAGGCCTTGTGTAGACACTGGGTTTGGATTCGTAAAGAGGTTTGGTTGGGGTTTAGGGTTGAGTTGTGGTCTTTTAATTTTTACATACAATCGCAATTTGGAAATTTTTTTAAATTATTACCTTATTCAGGGCTTGAACTTTATTTTGGAGGTTCAATACATTTAGTAAAAAATATTTTTTAAAACTTGCATATTTTTACTATTTTAATAAAAAAAGAGAAACTAAGGATGATATTCTTATATTATTAATTATCTTTTAGTCCACATTAAAAATTGGTATATTCTTTTCGGATTTGGATTATTTAAAGTAAGAAGTGCATTTTATATAATAAAATGCGGATAGTTAATGTTGATAAGAAAAATCAAGATTTAGGATTTTATAAGAAACATATATATTGCGTTCAAAACATACTTAAGAGAAAGTGTACCCTATCACCATAGTAATAAAGTATTTGAGTCCTAGATATCGTACCCCCAAGGATTAATTAATAATTACCAAATTAGGGAGATCTTTATGTTATCTAGACAAATCGAAATGATGAATTAGAGGAAAAAAAAAGGCAATTGAATATTATCAAGAACGAAAGTAAACACACAGAAAAGAGCATTCAAGAGTGAGAAAGCCTAGGTCAAGGTTTCACTTGCACTTTTAGTTCCCTATTCCCAATTCTTTATGATTTATGAATTCAGCCACATATATCAATCCTTCAACTAATTCTATTAACAATCAATAGGTCATGACTTGCTAACATTCTTTCCCCCAAATTAATTCCTTATTTGGTCATGTAAGAAATTCAAATTTAAAGAAAACATAAAGCACATAGAAGTTGATTAACCCTATGTGATTAACCTAATTGGACGATTAAGATTAAAGTTTGGCCGTGCATTAATCCTAATCCCAATTATACTATATGTCTATCAATTAATTGTGTACAACCGTCGATCAATCAATCAACCCAAACATGCCAAGAGTGATAAAATCTTAACTATAATCAAAGTAATAGAATAGTCTATATGAAAGTATAATTATAAAATCATATTTAATTAGGAAAACAGGTTTTCAAGTAACAAGATCCACTATAACCCTAGTTATGGTATTTAGCAATAAATTGAAGAAAATAAAACCAAATTCATTAAAAGGTACATAAAGAATAGAGAAAAAGAACCCCCTTTACAAAAGCAATCTGCACTCTGTCTCTTCACATGCCTTCCTAGATCTTAAATCCTACCAATGGCGTCAACGAACTGTAAGCAATGTCAAAGCTCTCAAAACAGTGTCAAAATATTTAAAAATAATGTCAAAGATGTATTTCAAGAGGTTTCTAAACCTATTTATACTTAATGAGGGGTAAAATTGACTTTTTCAATAAAAATATAATAGACATGGTTGTGTCTAAATGAGACATAGTTGCGTCTCTTGATTAATCAGAATGAACGATGGGAGACACAGTTATGTGTCTAGGAGACACAGTTGTGTCGAGCTTCAATTAGCGTCAACGTATAGAAGATACAACTGTGTCAAACTTCAGTGGAGAGTTCAACAGAATTGGTGAGACGTGGCTGTGTCTCTTGCCAGCATTCCTAATTCAACCCAATTTAGGCCCAAAATGTGTCATTCTTGCTTGATTTCACTCCAACTGGGTCCGATCCGTAAGATCTGCGAAAAAATTAATAAATAACCATGATGAAGATATGGTTTTAGGCTATATAAAATTGTGTTATAAAAATACATGCATAACTATACATGCGCAATAACCTACATTCTTGATTTTTTCATAGGTTATGACCTCACACGTTATATACTTTATAAAGTGTGTTAGAAAAATAATATGAAATAAAAGCAAATGTAGAAAAAGCAAGAATACATATCAATTGTTTATCTTGGTTATGAAAACCGGACCGGTCCGATCAATTCAATCGGTAAACCAACAAGGTGATTGATCCGGATGACACCTAAAATCAGCCTTATAAAAAACCGACCTACAACCAGATGAATCGTACAAAACCTGTAAAATCGGTCAAAATCGAAAATTCAATGGTTGGACCAGTTAAGGAAATTGACCCAGTCCAAGTAAGTATGTGGCTCAATCTCACACATTTTATATTTATAGCCCTCCTTTCACACTGATCCCCCTAGTCTAACTGATATGGGACTCTTGGAAAGCAAGAAAGTAAGTGTAGCAAGTGGCTTTTCTTTCTGAGATGTTGCTTCCCCCCCTAGCCCTGTGTTGTTGTTAATGAGAATTGAGAAGGGCCTTCTACCTCAAGTTTTTAAGTGAGAAAGGCGTGGCGGGTACAACCCCAAAATGAGTCCACGGGATAAGCTTTCCCAATGGAGGAAGGGCTCCCAATGATGTCAAATTGACCCTGAACCCGCTGTTGAAATAGTCTCCATCAGCGATATTTCCTAGTTCTGAATTTTACACTCAAGTGTTAGGTGGAAAGCAGTTTATATAGCAAGGGATTTCAAATGGTGCTTGATGTTAATTCAATTTTTTATACATTATTCCATTCTTTTGAATGGGATAATTCCTTTAATACATTGTTCCATTCTTCTCCATTTTGGGCTTTGATCCTTCCATATCTATTAGAACAATGGCTTCTAATGTGTGAAGTTGCTAGTACAAACTCCTAAAACGTTTTGATGAAGACATATCTATGTGACATGATCACTCATTGTAACAAGTTGTTGATAACGGAATATCTGTGTAATAATTCTCTAAAGAATGTAAGCAAAAGCTCATAAGTGTTTGTGTAATCAATTGCCAAATGGTTTAGACAAGTTATTCCTTAAGATTTAATGGTATTACAATACAGTTCTGGATTTCATATTTTTGGCATAAGTAATCGACTACTTCAATGAAGTAATCGACTACTTGGTGATTCCAGAAGACAGAACCTTGTTGTTAAGTGAAGTAATCGATTACTTACAAAATATGTAATCGATTACTCATAGTATTCTTGAATCTTGCTGGATCTTGACAAAAGTAATCGATTACTATGACAAAGTAATCGACTACTTTAAGGTTGTTAAAGACAGTTAGAGGATCTTGATAAAAGTAATTGATTGCCATCTTTAAAGTAATCAATTACTTGAGGTTTTCAGAAGCAGAATTTTCGAATTCAAAAGCTTCCTTTTCTAAACCATTTTATCTATAAATTGGGCATTGTGCAAACACGAAAATAACTTTTGAAATATTATTGTTACTCTGCCAATTTGATAAACACTCTTGAGCTTAGTAAACTACTTTCATTCTCGGAGAATCTCGGTTTCAATTGTATTGTTTCTACACTAGTTAGAGTGTAAGCTTCAAACTTGAGGAAGAAGATTCAAGGTATGGAATCCTTGAAGAAGAAGATTCAAGGTGAGGAATCCTTGAACATTGAGAAGACTTTGGTGAGCCATCCAAAGCATATCAATTTGGTGAGGCATCCAAATTGGTTCTAAGATGGGGAAACCTTAGTCAGGTAAGGATTGATATTTGAGAGAGGTAAATCAAAATCAATCAAGGGTAAAGGATTGCATCTTTTTATTTTGACATTGCTAATTTGTAACATACTTTTTACAAAGTTAGTGGAGAATACCCAAGGCTTCTTGGGGACTGGATGTAGGTCACTCAGGTTGTGGCCAAACCAATATAAATCTTGGTTGTGAATCTTTTTATCCCTTACTCTACTTTTAATTCTCGTAAATTTGTAGTGTTTAAATTCAAATTTGTTATTTGTGTTTCAAGAAAATTAAAAAGTAAACGATAATTCCGCGCACTCAATTCACCCCCATCTTGAGTAACAACCATATAAACTAACAATGTGTTGAGAGGTTACTGGGGACAATGGCTTCTTTGGGAAGTTGGTGGTTATGTTGTAGTTTATCCCCCTACAGTTCATAGATATGACAGGGTTAAGGCTTATTCATTTACAGAGGAAAAAGGTCTTCATTTGAGTGTTAGTCATTTATTGAAGTACTTGTTTTATGGAGATCAAGTAAGCATGGATTGTTTGAAAAGATTTTGGAGTCAACCTACACAATGGCAGATGAGGGTTTTTGGAGACACATGACTATTGGAGAGGCTAAGGCACATAAGAACAACGAGTGGACTTCATCCATCAAGGTATATAACAACAGTCGTGACTATTGATTTTTTGGAGAGGCTAAGGCATGGAAGCAAACATGATTACAATGGACAGACCATCAATATTTGTCATTTGTTTGCAAAAAAGTTCACGCCTCATGCTTTGGATGTTAGTTTTAGTATGCTAAGTTTAATTTTTTATTATTGAATATATTATATAAAATCCAAAATATATATTTAAATCGATTCTACCACGATAGGACTGCGGTTGGACCAATGAACCATGAACTAGTGTCTTGACCGATTTAATGACCGGTCCGATTTTTAAAAAATTGTTGTTTATAACTTGAGACATGTGCAAGACACCATTCTTCAGAATTATTTCGCAATAATAATAATAATAATAATAATAATAATAATAATAATAATAATAATAATGATATCTCATGGATTTAAAAGACAACAATAATAACATCAACTTACATATACTTAAAAACAGTGATAGGCGAATGCTATGGTGGGAGACCATGTCATGTCTCTCACTGTGAGAATGCTCTTTTATGCAAAAAAATTATTATTTTAAAATTCCTAAACTTTTAAAGTTTAAAAAAATTGACCTCATATCCTTCTCTCTCACTCCCCTCTCTCTCTCCTCCTCCTTCAAGCTCCGCTGCCCCCACCTCCTCACTCCCTTCTAACTCTTCCACCGTAGCATTCACCATGGAATAATATGCTTAATGGAATATTTAACCAACTATGATTTCTTTTGCTTCTTGAAGCAAAAATATATTCTCGGATCATGTCAAGATATTCTACATTTGGAGGAATGTGATAAAAAAAATCACTAACCATGGACTTATAAGAAAGAGTGGATGTAGGAGAGAAAAATTTAATAAAATGATCGGGTCTGAGGGGAAGCAGAGTTAGGGTTATGACCAGCTCTTAGTACTATTATTGACAAGGATCCTTTTGACTAATCCATTTTTCAAAAAATTTAGAAGAAGAAAAAATAACCCATATCCAAGAGCAGCCAGTTAGCAAACTCTGTTACATAAAAGAGGCGTCATAAATAGTGGGGCACCTATTCTTTCTCTCTCACCTCCTTCATCGAGCCCCGCTCTCTCTGCCTCCCTCTTTGTTATCTGCGTATCTAGGTCGATTCTTGAAATTGGTTGGAATGGACTATGCCAATGGAAGCGCTGAGGTGCTCATGGATCTATAGTTTTCAGGTCCGGTTGGTGGAGATGGTTGTGGGTTATGCTCAATAAGGGCTGGTGTGGTTCTGGCAACAACAACAGAGAGATTGGTTCGCAGTGGAGGAAAAGGTGGAGTGTGGTTGTGCGAATGACACGAAGGAGGCCAAATCTGGTGGGTAACACGATGGTTTGCAAAAGTTGGAAAACAAAAGAGACAAATGTTTACAATCAACAATAACTAAACCAAAATAAGAGGGACCATGGAGGCTATTCTTCAATGCTTGAACCACATGTAGAGAATCAGATTTAGCTTCTAAATTGAAGAAGCCTAAATATTTTGAACAAGACAGAGAAAGGCACATAACTAGAGCTTCACCTATGTCAACATCAGGTAGAGCATTAAATCTCCCAGTTGCAGTTGCAAGCAAATCTCCATTTGCGTCACGAACTAAGGCACCGGCCACCAGCACCCCATAGATCATTGACAGGACCAGCTGCATCTACATTAAGCTTGTATCATCTTGTAGGAGGGGGTTTCCACTATGGATGCTCGGAAAAGAGAAGAACAGTCGTTGCAACATCTGATTCATTAGAGGACCAAGCAAGATGCATCAACCTAAAATCTTCAACACTTCTCACGCATACTAGATAGATTGGAGGGGCTCAATGATTTTCCCTTCAAAGCAGGCTTTGTTCTGGCCCACTAAATGGCATGGCACAAAAATAAAACAAGTTGCACCACATCCGGATTTGCCTCTTTGATAATCTCCCCCAACCAGTTTCAAAAGGTATACCTAGGAGTTCCAAATCTAATTCCCAACGAAGACCCAAACCAAATTTGTGTCCCCCAGAGCATCTACAAAATCGGTGATCAATATCTTCTAATTCCTCACCTCACCTTGGATATAAAGGTGTGCATAACCTAGTTCCTTAGCAATCATATTTTTCCTGACTGCTAAAACATTATTCAGTATCCTCCAAGCTAAGTGGATGTGTTTAGGCAGATTTTTCATGGCCCACAATTTATTCCAAAGTTCACTATCAACATTCTGCATCAAACTTTGCGTACTAGTATCACTTTCCCATTTTTAACACAGTGATATGTAGATTTAACTGAGAGATATCCTCTCCTATCTGGTCCCCAAGAAATCTGATAAGCACCAACATAAGAAGGAAGAGGAATTCGTAAAATCTGAGATGCTTCAAAAGGGAGGAGAAGAGAACTGACTAGTTGAGCGTTTCAGCAATCAAAATCATGCAAAATCAATTCATGAGATATTAGCGAAATATTGCTGTCATCTGGCTTGGGATACCACATTTTATAACCATTTTGCATAGGAAGCCAGTTATCATTCCAGATGTCCACAAAGTGCCTATTACCCACTGTCCAGAGCATTCCCCTTTTAATAATCCATAGCGCACTATGAATACTTCGCCAAGTATAACTAGAAATATGTCCTACCTTAGCCTTCAGGATTCTCCCTCTTGGGAAATATCTAGCTCTTAAACAACAAGATACCATGGAATCTGGATTTGAGAGGATTCGCCACCCTTGCTTAGCAAGAAGAGCTAGTTTAAATGCATTGAAACTTCTCATGAACCCCATACCTCCTTTTTTCTTTGGCTGGTAACAATGATTCCAAGAGGAGTGCTAGTAACACTTTCTTTCTAATACACACTCTCCTATTATTTGAAATTAGGGAGTCCCATTAATTCATGTGGGTCCCACTTGAGCCAAGAGCTAGTTTAAATGCATTGGAAACTTCTTAGCATAGAACCTTCCATGAACCTCCTTTTTTCTTTGGCTGGTAACAATGATTCCAAGAGGAGTGCTAGTAACATACTTTCTTTCTAATACACACTCTCCTATTATTTGAAATTAGGGAGTCCCATTAATTCATGTGGGTCCCACTTGAATTTTGTAGGATCCATATGAATTTCAACCAATAGGAGAGTATGTGTTAGAAAAAAGTGTTAAAGAGTGTGTTGCTAGAATTTTTCATGATTCCAATTAATCCAATGAATTTTCTTCTCTCCATTCCCGCTACCCCCCCCCAAAACCTCCTAATCATACTTGTTGGGAAAAATGGAGATAATCACCAATCTCCTTTTCCCCAACTGTGCAAATAAATAGGTGCAACAAATATATTCTTTTCACTGCACAATATATCAATGGCAAAAAAAAAATAAATATCAATGACATCTTAATTTTTAACATGGAAAACTTCCTAGAGTAAGGATAAAAACCATGGGACCAAGTCCAGCAAAAACTTCCACTCGAAATATTAATGGGTACACAGAGTCTTCCTAGCAACACAAAGGAACACCAAATCAGCAACACGTCACCCAAGGGTGGATACAACCAAGTAACAAGAGAGAAACTTCACAAAAGTGGGTATTACAAACCAACTCAAAGAGAAGGCAAAACAACAAACTAGCAGTACTAAAATGTAGCTCTCAACACCAGGAACAACATACTAAAATTTCACAAATAATGGAAGCAATTTACTCATCTGATAAAGAGCAAAAAGTCCCTACCTTTTTCCTTTCTTCTCTGGCCGCCGTTCTTCTATACTTTTTTGCTACTGTTACTATTTTTTCTCTTTACTCACTCAACAAGCGCACACATGCACCTGACCCTTTCTTTCTTTTTTCAAATCCCTTTCCTTTCCTTTTTCTTTTTTTTTTTCGTTTTACTTTTTCTTTTTTACTTTCTCCATGTGGGTCCCACTTAGGAGGGAACCGACCCAACAAATCTACCCCTTCCGACTCAAGTGGGAAGATACTGCTCAACCATGTCTGCCGTCTTTCTGCAACAGATCAACTTTGTCGTAGGCAAAGTCTTTCTCATCATATCTAAACCATTTTCATTCGTATGGATCTTTTCAAGTGTAAATTTCTTCATCTCTAGCACCCCTCGTATACAATGATACTGCATCTCAATGTGTTTTGACCTCGAATGAAAAGTCAGGTTCTTGCTGAGATGGATTGAACTCTGACTGTCACAAAATAACACAAACTTCTCTTCCTTAAGGCCCAACTCTTGTAGGAATTTATGCATCCACAAAATTTCTTTAGAAGCTTCAGTAATGGCAATATATTCAGCCTCAGTGGTGGATAAAGCAACACATTTTTGTAATTTTGATTGCCAAGACACTGCTCCCCCTACAAAGGTCATCAAGTATCCTGAAGTAGATTTTCTAGAATCAAAATCACTAGCGATATCTGAATCTGTGTACCCATCTAACACAGGTTGACCACCCCAAAAGCATAAACATACTCTGAAAGTGCCTCTGAGATACCTGAAGATCCACTTCACTGCTTGCCAGTGGTCTTTACCAGGATTAGAGAGAAAAAGGCCGACAACTCCAACAGCATAAGCAATATCCGGCCTTGTCCATACACAGCATAAATCAAACTACCAACTGCGGATGCATAAGATACCTTCTTCATCTCTTATTTGTCTTACTCACTTGTAAGGCATTGTTGAGAACTCAACTTGAAATGACTTGCAAGTGGAGCGCTAACAGGTTTGGAATTGCTCATGTTAAACCTCTCTAACTCCTTCTCATCGTACATTTGTTGAGACAACCATAATTTATCATTCTTCCTGTCACGAGTAATTCTCACGCCATAGATTTGTTTTACAGACCCCAAGTCCTTCATAGCAAAGGACTTGCTCAAATCCTTCTTTAGACTTTCAATCTTTTAACACCCCGTTTTCTTGATTAGTATATGGGACATTAATTAAGAATGTTTAAGGGCTTAATTACGGTCCTTATGTGTTGAGGAAGCCATGGTTCAAATTTTGGATAATTTGGCCGTGGAACGAGTCCAGAAAGTAGAAAAACGTGAAGAAAAGAGTAAATCAGCGTCCAACATTTAGATGTGGAGAAACATCACGCTCAAATGTTGACCGTTGACGTCAGAGCGTGGGTAGTTGCACGTCAGAGCGTGGAAGGGGGGACGCATGGAGGTGCACGTGTCAGCGCACACATGACGCATGGCAGAGACGTGGCAATCAGCATGACACGCTTAAGCATGGAGTTTTCCCACGACAGAGCGTGCCCACGCTGAAGCGTGGAGTTTTCCCACGCTCAAGTGTGGACAGCTTGACACCATTACTTACCTTTTCTCTTCTCTTTTCTCTAGGCACGAAACTTATTAGTTTCAGCTGCAAGAGAACTTAGAGGCAGAGGGTTTGAGATTCCTAGAGAGAGAAACTCGAGTTGGACACAACTACACCATTGAGATCGGGGTTTCGACTACTACGAGTTCCATGGATTGGTTTCTCGATTTCTCGAAGGTACTAGCACGTTGACCTTAGTGTTCTTCGTGATCTTTGAGATTCTCCCTTGAATCTTTTTGGTTTTGGTATTGCCCTAGGGTTAAAATGTTGTTTATACTTTGTTTCCGTGATTAGGGCAAAGTTCAACGTCTTGTTAGTGCTAGCTTTGGAAAAAAAAAGCTTGCGTTTGGAGGTTAGTGGTGGTGGCAGCTGCGTGGTGGTGGAAAGAATCACACTCATTGTGGAGGCAATAGTAGAGTAGAATACATTGATATGCGTAGGGGATCCTAAACCCTACTGGTGGTTGAGTAACCAACAACACCTAAGTCCACATTGGCAACTACCAGAAAATGGTACCAATGTAGGCTTAGGCATTGTAGGTTTATCACAGTAGGTTGATATTTTACAAGCTCGAGGTCGTATGCTTAACATGCTTATATGTCTGCTACGATGTATTTGTGAATACTTGTTTTTCTATGCTCATGACAACATGCTTTACTGTCTTAAATGGTGATATGTTGATAATATGCTTTACAGTCTTATTGATGGTTGATGATAACATGCAGCGTGATAATATGACGATGCATATGTGATTAGTATGCTTAGAGTTAAGCGATGGTCATTGTGAATTGGGTGATGTGTGAGATAAGATCATTTGGTGGTAATAAGCTACTGCACTCAACCTAATGAAATGATTGAGCACTATGGATAGTCGTGAACACTCTGCTTGGTAGGGAGTGTTAGTGTTCAGTGTGTCAGGTGATGAGGTTGAGTTGCTAAGCGATTGATCGGAATGAGTCATGAGGATTCATGCTAGATTGCATCGTGTGATGATGTTATAGCCGTGTAGACCTGGGATTACGCGAGGTCAAACCAGAACTATAGATAGATGCTTTGTAGGTCTACTCTAAGATCTCTGATGCGCCTTCCGACACTGGAACAGCTATTTCTATCGGGAATGGGGAATAGTGTCACCCTGCTTGTTAGGGGGTGAGCATCCTGCTTTGTAGGGGATGTAATGCACCCATGGGTATAACGGAACTTGCTGCTCGAACGACTTTTGACTTTCATCCTGCTTGGTAGGGGATGAGTATTTGCTTGGTAGGGGATACGTTGTAACATAGGAATGTGGTCGCGTCTTCATGTAAGGTCTAGGTCCATGAAATTGTGAGATGAGTAGTTAAGTCCAAATGAACCCTGAGGATGGTCGTTTTAATGATTGTGTGTGGTTATGCTATCAATGCTATATGCTTTACCTTTATCCCTATTTATGGTGAGATGTAGTTCTTATCCCCTGTTTTCTCTATACTGTATGTTTTCCTAAAATGGTAAGAAGAACCAGTAGCAGAGCCAGATGACGAAGATCTGGATGGAACCCCATACGAGCCCAATGCTGGTGGAAGAACCACAGACCCCAATCCTGGAAGGTTCTAAGTGGCTGTACAATGGGAACAAGCATGGAGTATCCATCATCCAGGCTGAAGCAGAGTGTATTACCGTACTAAGAATGTATGGCCAGTGAGTCTGCCTTTAAATGTATTCTGGGCGAGGAGAGGAAGTCGTCTGTACTTCTTTATACCATGCTTTCTTCTTGAAGTTTGTGCACTCTGATAATGACATATATATATATATATATAGTATGTGTGTATGTTTAAAGTTTTAAATACCTCATATGTGTAATAAGCGTGCTAACGGTTATAACGCAATCAGGATTAATTAACTAGGTTCTTTAATGAGGCAAGGGGACGTCTCATTTGGTGGTATCAGAGTAGTTTGGTTCTAACAAAGACGGTGGAGTCTGGAATCATAACTGTGAGTCTTGGAAGTTGTTACTGGCTGTGTCTAGTTGCACCCACAGCGGGCGTTGACTATGCTTAGAGGTTGGGCAGGGTGTCCGATGTGCAAGTTATCGTGCATGGTAATTGTTTTACTCATAAGGCATATAGTAAGTTTACTTGTCCAGTAATATTATATGTCTTATGAATCTGAGCTAATAATTTCTTTTACAGGACATTAAATGGCTCAAGGATGCGATAGAGGAGCCCAAGGTAGAGGACGTGGCGGAAGGGCCACAGAGAGAACAGCTGAACCAAGGAATGGACATAGAGAGACATCCCACATGGGTGGTGGGGAGGAATCCATTGAGACCTTAAGGGCAGTCAGGGAGTTGGCAACCGCTATGCTGCAGCAGACGCACCAGAACGCTGAATTTTTGTAGATGACTATGCACAGCAACAAAGGCAGAATCAGAGGCATGATGTGGATGCGGAAGATGCCAGACTGATAGCTTTTCTGAAAGGGAAGCCGCCGCAGTTTAATCGTGATTTCGATCCGGAGGGTGCAAAGCTTTGGATACAAGAGCTAGAGAAAATCTTTGCTGCTATGATGCATTGTTTCGAGGATCGTAAGGTGCCATATGCGTCGTTCATGCTAACAGGAAGTTCTGAACTATGGTGGAAGGGAAAACGAAGGATGTTAGAAGGAGAAGAAAGAATAATCAACTGGGAGTTATTCCGAGAGTGCTTTTGGAAAAATACTTTCCTTGACTGATGAGGAGAGAGAAAGAGAAAGAATTTATGGGGTTGAGGCAAGGAAGCATGTCCATGGGAGAGTACACGGCAAGGTCTGAGGTATTGCTCAAGTTTTCCGAGCTCTACCAGAGATACCTGGAAGAGGAATGGGTATGCCGTTAGTTTGAGGATGGGTTGAAGTTTGAACTGCAAAAGATGATAGTACTGCTGAACATCTCAAGGTTTCCAGAGATGTTAGAAAGGTGCCCTGTGATCGAGAACAGAGACCGAAAGAGCGAATCACAACAACAACAAAGGAGTGGAGGACCAATCGGAAGAAACAATCATCAGAAAGGCAAGGGCAGAGGGGGTAGGCCCCAATCTGGCCATAGGAGGAGCGGGAACTGGAGGATCTGGAGCGGTGCAATTAAGACAACTGGAGGCAAGGGCAGAGGGGACAGGCAGTGTTTTCACTGTGGCAAGCTGGGCCTTTTTGCCAGAGACTGCTGACAGCAAACTCAACAGAAACAGTCCGTTGTTGGTAATCGGGGAGCAGGAGCAAGAACGCAAGCAGTAGGAGCACAAGGGGCTAGACCACAAGCTACGGGAAGAGTGTTTACCGTGAGAGGAGTTGAGTCCCCTCGATCCCCTGATCTCATTCAAGGTATGTGCTTAGTGTCGGGTAAACTGTTGTCCTTGTTGTTTGACTCGGGAGCCACTCATTCATTCGTGTCTCTTGAATGTGTGAAACACTTGAAATTGTCTATGTCTTTGCTTCCATATAATCTGACTGTTTCTACTCCTACGAATGATTCCTTGACTACAATGTCTGTTTGCTTAAAATGTCCAATTGTTGTAGAAAATAGGTATTTTCTTGTTGATCTAGTTTGTTTGCCTATGCAACAATTAGATATTATCCTAGGTATGGATTGGCTCTCAGCCAACCATATACTGTTAAACTGTGCTAGAAAAACCTTAGTATTCCCGAGCAACCTAGTTTGATGCCTGCTAATAATGAAGATCGTCAAGGAGGTAATGGATCTCAAAAATATATGATGTTGTTCTCCATGGAAGTTAAAGAGGCTCCTGAAACAAGTTCTTTGTCTGTGGTGAGAGAGTTTCCGGAGGTATTTCCAGATGATGTTCTGGGGTTGCCACCTTAGAGGGAAATCGAATTTGCAATAGACCTAGTAACTGGAACCGGACCAATCTCAATAGCACCATACAGAATGTCACCGACAGAGTTAGCGGAATTGAAAAAACAACTAGATGATATGATGGAAAAAGAATTCATTAGGCCAAGTGTTTCGCCATAGGGAGCACTCGTTCTATTTGTTAAGAAGAAGGATGGAAGTTCAAGATTGTATGTTGATTACCGACAGCTGAACAAGGTGACCATCAAGAACAAGTATCATTTGCCAAGGATAGACGACCTGATGGATCAATTGAATGGGGCAGCCATATTTTCAAAGATTGACTTGAGATCTGGCTACCATAAGATCAGAGTCAAGAAGGAGGATATACCAAAGATGGCGTTTAGGACTTGGTATCGACATTACGAGTACCTAGTTATGCCTTTCGGCGTAACCAACGCTCAAGCAGTGTTTATGGACTACATGATGTAATTACTTACTTATATATATTTTGATGAATGACAAACACTAATAAAAGCCAAAAGGATATGTTATAGTACACAGGTACTAAGTGCATAAAGTCAAATTATTATGATGTACCAGAATCTCAAATATCAAGGTCAAAGGATCAAATGGGTAAAGTATTAGGTCTTAGATATTATTGTAAGAGATTGATTTTATTTAGTAATAATGTGGCTCAAGGTATTAATGATGAAACGCAAAATCTTTTCTCAATCAAGTATGATTATTTTCAAAATACATTTCAAATCTACATCTCATTACTCCTTAGTAATATTTTGAAATAGCCTTTTGATATTAAATCCAAAATATAATTTTTAGTTTAAAGTCTGTATCCGTTACTTAAATGGGGATATCAAAAGGCGAAACCTTCTTTGATGCTGTTGGATATGGAATTTATTTAACTCTCAAATCGATTTAAATTGTTTTACAAATCGATTTACAACAGCGATTTTGGAGATATTCTAATCGATTTTCAAAACAGATTTGACATGTTTCATCACTCTATTTTAGAAGTAAAATCGATTCACACAATTGCATCAATCGATTTCTAAAATTGATTTTAAACTACTAGAGAATCGATTTTCACTGACTAGTAAGACTTTATTCTTTTAATTCAATCGATTTCCTTCAACCACAATCGATTTAGTAAATGGATTTTCACCAGCCTCAAATCGATTTTCAGTTGTGCTTCTCACGTCTTATTCTTTATGAAAATCGATTGGCCATATGTAAAAATCGATTTTGATGTGCCTTTAATGAAAAGAATCAAAATCATTACACATTACTTCGTTACCATTCTTGGAATCAAACGGTCAGTTTTTCTTAAGCTTTATAAAAGTTCTCTTGCTCTTTTTCAAAGGACAACACCGAGTATTATTATTATTATTATACGAGACCACTTTTTCATAACACGAGTTCAAATAAAGCCTCTGCAAACAGTTTCTGAAATCACCTTGAGCCATTTATTATTCTTATTATTATCAATCTCATAGGACTTCAATTTGTATCCATCTACACTAGTGGAGTGTGTCATCTTATTCTTATTGCCGAAACCTTGTGAAAGGGTGAGGTATCCCTAGGTTGAGGGTAAGGTATCCCTCAGTTTTGTGAAAGGGTGAGGTATCCCTTATTTATTTGATTGAGGCTTCTATACAAGGGTGGGGTATCCCGAGTAAGGAGAGCTCTGGTTGTAACGGTTTTTCAAGCGCCGTGGAAGCTTGACTATAGTGGACAAAACTCGGAAACGTATTCTGGGGACTGGTTGTAGGTCACCAACGGTGGTGAACTGAACCAGGATAAATCTTTGATTTGCACGCTCTTCTTCCCTTACACTCTTTATTTATTCATACTATTATAATTTTTTGTGTTAGGTTCTGCAATTGAATTTGAGAAAATTAATTTTCGAAAATTAAAGAAGAATTTTTAAGACTCAATTCACCCCTCCCCTCTTGAGTCGAAGCCACCTATTCCAACACATGAATGGGATTATCCGACCATTCCTGGATAAATTCGTGGTAGTGTTCATCGACGACATCCTCATCTACTCAACAAACTGAGAGGAACATGAGGAACATCTCCAAGTTGTGCTACAAGTGTTGAAGGACAGACAGTTGTACGCAAAGCTATCCAGGTGTGAATTTGGGGCATGTGATCAATAGAGAAGGTATAGCAGTGAATCCGGCGAAGGTAGAGGCAGTAGTCCAGTGGGAAAGTCTAAAGACGATCAATGAAGTAAGAAGTTTCCTTGGATTGGCTAGATACTATAGAAGATTTATAGAAGGCTTCTCAAAGATTGTGCCACTAATGACGCAATTGACGAGGAAAGGCAAGTCATTCGAGTGTATAACGGAATGTGAAGCCAGTTTCCAGGAGTTGAAGAAGAGGTTGACTACGTCACCATTGTTGGTGTTGCCAGACCCTCTGGGGCAGTTCGAAGTGTATTGTGACACATCATATCAAGGTCTGGGATGTGTGCTCATGCAAGAGGGGAGAGTTGTAGCTTACACTTCAAGACAGCTGAGGATTCATGAAAGGAATTATCCGACTCACGACTTGGAGTTAGCAGCTATAGTATTCGCTCTGAAGATATGGAGGCACTACCTCTACGGGGCCAAGTTTAGTGTTTACAGTGACCATAAGAGCCTGAGATATCTGTTCGACCAGAAAGAGTTGAACATGAGGCAGAGGAGATGGATGGAATTCATCAAGGACTACCAATTCGAGCTGTATTACCATTCAGGAAAGGCTAATGTGGTAGCAGATGCCCTGAGAGGGAATTCGTTGCATGTATCTGCCATGATGGTCAAAGAGATATAGTTGGTGGAGCATTCCTGACATTTGAATCTGGGGGGAGAATGTTTCGAAGGTAAGATGTGTCTGGGAAGACTCACTATCTCCAGTGACTTTCTCAAAACAGTTAAAGGGAAGCAAGAGACAGACCAGTTTCTTCAGAAAATGAAGGACTTAATTCTCAATCAGCAAACCTCAGAGTTTAAGGTGGATGCAGATGGAATCATCAGGTTCAAAGGCAGAATCTATATACCAAACGATGATAAAATTCAGCAGATGATCTTAGAGGAAGCGCATAAAAGTATGTTAAGTTTTCATTTGGATGCCGTAAAGATGTACCAAGATCTAAAGAAGATGTTCTGGTGTCCTGGGATGAAGAAAAGAGTTGCAAAATATGTACTTCATGCTTGATATGTCAGAAGGCGGAGATGATCATCAGAAGCCTGGAGGATTACTACTGTCGTTGGATATCCCTGAGTGGAAATGGGATGGAATTGCAATGAATTTTGTGATAGGAGTACTAAGAACTCAGAAGAGGCATGACGCAATATGGGTAATCATTAATAGGCTAACTAAATGTGCCTATTTCTAGCCTATTGGTGAGAGTTACACACTGGAGAAGCAGACACAGATGTACATCAGAGAGATAGTAAGGTTACACGGAGTCCCTACAAGCATCATGTCCAACAGAGACCCGAGGTTCACATCAAGATTCTGAAAACAGCTGCACAGTGCATTGGGAACCAAACTGAGGTTAAGTTCAACCTACCATCCCCAGACAGATGGTCAATCTGAGCGGACAATCCAAGCATTGGAAGATTTGTTCAGAGCCTATGTACTCGAACACATAGGGAGTTGGGGTGATGTCTTACCTCTGATTGAGTTTACATACAACAATAGTTCCACACGAGTATCGGTATGGCACCGTTTGGATCTTTTTACAGAAGAAGAGTCGAACACCATTGTGCTGGTATGAAACGGGGGAAATTCAAGTACTAGTGTCAGACATGATTCAGCAGACAACAGAATAAGTGAAGATGATCCGGGAAAAGATGAAGGCAGCTCAGGACAGGCCGAAGAGTTATAGTGACAAGTGGAGAAGGCCTCTAAAGTTCCAAGAGGGAGACCACGTCTTTCTGAGAGTTACACCCAGAACAAGTATTGGCAGAGTTATCAAGTCTAGGAAGCTTACTCTAAGGTTTATTGGGCCATTTCAAATTCTTCATCGAATTGATCCAGTAGCCTATAATTTACCTTACCACCAAATATGTCCAACCTTCACGACATTTTCCATGTGTCACAACTCCGAAAGTACTATCTCGATTCTTCCCATGTCATCAAACCTGAGTCTATACAGTTAAGGGAAAACCTAGAGTATGAAGCCTTACTAGTGAGAATCGTGGATCGAAGAGTTAAGGAACTCCGTGATAAACACATTCCCTTAGTGAAGGTAGTTTGGGATGAAGTTACCGGAGATGCAACTTGGGAAAGAGAAGCTGATGTGCAAGAGCAATACCCTCATCTATTATAAGGTATGCTAAATTTTGGGGACGAAATTTCTTCTAAGGGAGGTGGTAATGTAACACCCCATTTTCTTGATTAGTGTATGGGACATTAATTAAGCATGTTTAATGGCTTAATTATGTTCCTTATATATTGAGGAATCCATGGTTTAAATTTTGGACAATTTGGCCTTGAAACGAGTCCAGAAAGTGGAAAAACATGAAAGAACAAAGTAAATCAGTGTCCAACATTTAGACGTTGAGAAAGCCCACGCCCAAAGGTTGACCATTGACGTCAGAGCGTGGGTAGTTGCACGTCATAGCGTGGAAGGGGGGACAAGTGGATGTGCATGTGTCAGCACGCACGCGACACGTGGCAGAGACGTGGCAATCAGCATGCCACGCTTAAGCATGGAGTTTTCCCACGTCAAAGCGTGCCCACATTGAAGGGTTGAGTTTTCCCACGCTCAAGCATAGACAGCATGACAGCATTATTTAATTTTTCTCTTGGCACGAAACTCATTAGTTTTAGCTGTAAGAGAACTTAGAGAGCAAGGGTCTAAGATTCCTAGAGAGAGAAACGTGAGTTTGAGGTCGATCGAGGCATCGGATCTTGATTCCGACTACACCATTGAGATTGGGGCTTCGAGTACTACAAGTTCCATGGATTGGTTTCTCGATTTCTCGAAGGTAAGCTGAAATCTCTTGCTCGTTGACCTTAGTGTTCTTCGTGTTCTTTGAGCTTCTACCTTGAATCTTCTTGGTTTTGGTATTGCCCTAGGGTTAACAATGTTGTTTATACGTTGTTTCCATGATTAGGGTAAAGTTATAAGTCATGTTGGTGCTAGATTTGGAAAAGGAGGTTGCGGTTGGAGGTTGGTGGTGGTGGCAGTTGTGGGTGGTGGCTGCAGTGTTGGTGTGATCGTGGTTGAGTTCGTGATCGTTACATCAACTGCTCTAAGGTGGGGGAAAGAATCACACTCGTCGGGGAGGGAAGAATAGAGTAGAATACATTGATATGCATAGGGGATCCTAAACCCAACTAGTGGTTGAGTAACCGACAACACCTAAGCCCACATTGGCAACTACTGGAAAATGGTACCAATGTAGGCTTAGGCATTGTAGGTTTATCACCGTATGTTGATATTATACTAGCACGAGGTCGTATGCTTAACATTCTTATATGTCTGCTATGATGTATTTGTGAATACGTGTTTTGCTATGCTCGTGACAACATGTTTTACTGTCTTAAATGGTGATATGATGATAATATGCTTTACGGTCTTATTGATGGTTGATGATAACATGCAACGTGATAATATGACGATGCATATGTGATTGTTAGTATTTTTAGAGCTAAGTGATGATCATTGTGAATTAGGTGATATGTCAGATTAGATCATTTGGTGGTAATAAGCTACTGCACTCAACCTGGTGAAATGATTGAGGACTATGGATAGTCGTGAACACTCTGCTTGGTAGGGAGTGTTAGTGTTCAGTGTGTCAGGTGATGAGGTTGAGTTGCTAAGCGATTGATCGGAATGAGTCGTGAGGATTCATGCTAGATTGCATAGTATGGTGATGTCACAGCCGCGTAGATCTGCGATTACGCGAGGTCAAACCAGAACTACAAATAGATGCTTTGTAGGTCTACTGTGAGCTTCTGAGATCTCTGATGCGCCTTCTAACACCGGAACATCTATTCCTATCGGGAATGGGGAATAGTGTCACCCTGCTTGGTAGGGGGTGAGCATCCTGCTTGGTAGGGGATGTAATATACTCGTGGGTGTAATGGGACTTGCTGCTTGGATGACGTTTGACTTTCATCCTGCTTGGTAGGGGATGAGTATTTCTGCTTGGTAGGGGATACGTTGTGACATAGGAATGTGGTCGCGTCTTCATGTAAGTTCTAGGTGCATGAGAGTGTGAGATGAGTAGTTAAGTCCAAATGAACCCTGAGGATGGTTGTTGTAATGATTGTGTGTGGTTATGCTATTAATGCTATCTGCTTTACCTTTATCCCTATTTATGGTGAGATGTAGTTCTTATCCCCTGCTTTCTCTATACTGTATGTTTTCTTAAAATGGTAAGAAGAACCGGTAGTAGAGCCAGACGACGAAGAGCTGGATGGAACCTCATACGAGCTCAATGCTGGTGGAAGAGCCACAGACCCCAATCTTGAAAGGTTCTAAGTGGCTGTATAATGAGAACAATCGAGGAGTATCCGTCATCCAGGCTGAAGCAAAGTATATTAGCGTACTAAGAACTTATGGCCAGTGAGTCTGTCTTTAAATGTATTCTGGGCGAGGAGAGGAAGTCGTCTGTACTTCTTTACACCATGCTTTCCTCTTGAAGTTTGTGCACTCTATGTATGTTTAAAGTTTTAAATACCTCGTATGTGTAATAAGCACGCTAACGGCTATAACGCAATCAAGATTAGTTAACTAGGTTCTTTAATGAGGCAAGGGGACGTCTCAAATCTTCTTAGTGTCATGACCATCAATTAACATGTCGTCCACATATAGGAAGAGAATAATAATATCATCATCAGGGAATTTCTTGGCAAACACACAATGATCAGGAGAAGTTTTACCATACCATGTTTCTCCATGAAAGAATCAAATTTCTTGTACCATTGCCTTGGTGCCTGTTTGAGTCCATGCAAGCTATTCTTCAATTTTCACACAAGCTGCTCTTTCCCGTTGACCTTGAAGCCCTCAGACTGATCCATGTAAATTTCCTCCTCTAAATCACCATGAAGGAATGTTGTCTTCATATCACGTTATTCAACCAACTAGCTGCTAATCCAAGCACAACTCGAATAGAGGACATCTTCACCACAGGTTAGAAAATTTCGTCAAAGTCAATGCCCTTCTTCTGACTAAAGCCTTTCACAACCAATTGTGCTTTGTATCTTGGCGGGGAGCTATTCTCTTCTGCTTTCAGCTTGAATACCCATTTGTTCTTGAGTGCTTTCCTGCCCTTAGGCAACTTCACCAACTCAAATGTGTGATTCTCATGCAAGGAATTCATTTCTTCTTGCATGGCCTTCAACCATTCTTCCTTGTGCACATTTACAATGACCTCTTGGTAATCTTTTGGTTCTCCACCATTAGTGATCATCACATACTCATACAGAGGATATCTATGGGAAGCATGACATTCTCTAGTAGATCTTCTCAGCTGAGATTCAATTGGCTCATCATGGTGAGGTGCAGGGTCATCAGTTGCATTCTCATCATCTAGCTGTATATCTCTCCCATCAACAAAAGTTTTAGTCGGAGGTTCAGGCACAACATCAATGAAACTTCTAGCAATTGGTTTATGTTTCTCAAAATTTTCAAAATCTTCAATGGTTTGGTCTTCAAGAAATATCACATCTCGGCTTCTGATAATTTTCTTGTTAACAGGATCCTAGAGTCTATAACCAAACTCTTCATGACCATAACCCAAGAAGACACACTATTTTGATTTCCCATCAAGCTTGGGCCTCTCATCTCTTGGAATGTGAACAAAAGCCTGCAGCCAAACACTCTCAAATGACTATAAGAGGCATCTTTCCCTGTCCATACTCCGTCTGGAACATCACCAATACTAGTGGCACAGAAGGAGAACGATTGATCAAATCCACTGCAGTTCTCATTGCTTCACCGCAAAAAGCTTTGGATAATTTCACATGAGAGACCATACACCTGATTCTGTCATTAATGGTACGGTTCATTCTCTCTGCAACACCATTATGTTGAGGCACCATCGGAACTGTCTTCTCAAGTCTGATCCCATGCTTTTTACAATACTCTTCAAATGGACCCCTGTATTCATCACCATTAGCTGATCGGATACATTTCAACTGCCTTCCTTTTTCTCTTTCAACACTTGCATGAAAGTGCTTGAAGACATCGAGTACCTGGTCTTTAGATTTCAAAGCAAAAGCCCACACTTTTCTGGAGTGATCATCAATAAAATTAAAAAAATATGTAGCACCACCAAGAGATTTACAATCCATAGTGCAAACATCAGTGTGAACTAAATCTAGAACATTTGGCCCCCTATGAGACCCAGAACTATGAAATGAAACTCTATGTTGTTTTCCAGAAAAATAATGAGTGCAACTATTTAAAGGTGTACCTTTCATAGGAAGAGATTTTTTCTTGGCAAGGATGTTAAGTCCTTTCTCACTAGAGTGGCCAAGGCGCATATGCCATAAATCAATAGATGCATCTTCAACTGCATTCACCTCCTCCTTGCATAACTTTCCAGGCATCCTATAGAGAATAGTAAAGCTTTCTTCCTTTGCCACCATTGGTGACCCTTTGGTGAGCTTCTATATGCCACCACCAAAGTAAGTGTGATAGCCCTCAATGTCCAAGGATTTAACCGAAATGAAGTTGAGATGGATATCAAAAACATGTCTAACATTGTTCAACTCTAGCTTGCACCCAATGCTAGTTTCAAGCCAAACATCTCTCATACCAACAATTTCACATACCCCTTCATTTCCCATCTTCACTGTGCCAAAATCACCAACAATATAAGATGAAAAGAAAGCACGACGAGGAGTGACATGGTACGAGGCTCCAAAATCAATAATTCAACTGGAATCATGGCAGTCAAAATTGATAGAATTATCATCAAAGACAATGTAAACATCACTATCAGATGCAACTGCAGCGGTGTCTTTATCAATTTTCTTGTCTTTGTCTTCACCTCTTTCCCTTGACTTCTCTCTCTTGAGGAACCTGCAATGTCTTTTGATGTGTCCCACCTTGCCATAATGGTAGCATGTGTCACTTCTTTTCTAGTTCTGGACTTGCTTCTTGACTTGTTACGGCTGTAAGATTTTTCATGCTTCTGAAAACTTCTGCTTTGGCTTCTCCCCCGTGACTCTGCAACTAGTGCTTCTGACTGAGTGGAGGTACCAATCAAACCAGGCTCCTTTCTTCTGCCTTCTTCATTTGACATGCTCTCTTTTACAATTGATATCGTCAATTTCCCATTTGGAGCTGAATTAGTCAGTGTCACAACTAGGGCTTCTCAGCTATCCAGTAAGGAATTGAGCAACAACAAAGCTTGCAACTCATCATCTAATTTAATATCTGCGGCTGTCAGCTGACTTACGGTGTTCTGAAAAATACTCATATGTTCTGCCACTGAATCCCCTTCTTTGTATTTCATATTCACTAGCTTGCGGATCAAACATGTTTTATTTTTCACATTCTTCCGCTCATATAGCTCAGCCAATGTCTCCCACATTTTTTGAGCATTTGTTTCTGTGTCTGCAGGAGGATATACACTCAGGTCCAACCACTGCCTAATCAATGCAACTGCTTTTCTGTTCATCTTCTTCCATTCACTTTCATATTTATCATTGGGTCGAGCAGTGTCCCCCTCAACAGGATCATACAAGTCTTTGCTGTATAATATGTCTTCCGTGAGAGTCTTCCAAAGTGTATAATTTGTAGAGTTCAACTTAACCATATTTGGCCGTTGATTTTCCTCCATTTAAATGCACAAGTCAAAACAACCTTTGCTCTAAATATCACTTTGTTGGGAAAAAATAGAGATAATCACCAATCTCCTTTTCCCCACCTGTGCAAATAAATATGTGCAACAAATATATTCTTCCCACAGCATAATATATTAATGGCAGAAAAAATAAATATCAGTGACACTAGAATTTTGAACGTGGAAAAATCCCAGAGTAGGGATAAAAACCACGGGGCCAAGTCCAGTAAAAACTTCCACTAGAAATATTAATGAGTACAAAGAGTCTTCCTGGCAACACTAGGGAACACCAAATCAACAACACATCACCCAATGGATAGATACAACCAAGCAACAAGAGATAAACTCAACAAAAGTAGGTATCACAAAACCAACCCAAAGAGAAGGCAAAACAACAAACTAGCAATACCAAAGTATAGCTCTCAACACCAGGAACAACATACTAAAATTTCACAAAAAATGGAAGCAATTTACTCATCTATGAAGAACACAAAGTCCGTGCCTTCTTTCTTCTCTGGCCGCCGTTCTTCAATACTCTCTCGCTACTGTGGCTATTGTTTTTTCTTTACTCACTCAAGAAGCACACGGCACACACGCACACTTTTTTTTTTTTTTTTCGGTCCCTGAAATTTTTTTAGGATCCACTTTTAGTCCCTGAAAAATATAAATTGACTAAATAGTCCCTGAAATTTACAAAGGTGGGACAAGTTAGTCCCTCCGTCGATCTTCGTCCACTTAGCTCCGTTAACTCAAATTAGTGATCCAAATTAGTTCCTCAAATTTAGCTCATGATCCAAATAAGTCCCTACGTGTAATGCATGCACTATAATGCAACATGCACTAGAATTTAGCAGTATGCACCAAAGTTTTCAATCTTTGTATGCAAATTGATTTTGGTTTTCAAGAGGGAGGATAGGAAGCGTTTGTGGGGTTTGGTTTTCTTGCAAACTTTGACACAATCATAATTACTTGATTTTTTGCCTTGCGTTTCGCATTAAATCTTTTGAACATTATTTGGATATTTGTTGAGGTTAGAATATTGAATCTCAGGTCTTCATTTCGTTTGTCTTGATATGTTACGATATTTCATAAGCTAATAGACCATGGTTTGTATGGAATCAAACTCGTTTAAGAAAATGAAGTTTGATGCATAATTCATAAAGTTCTGCAATAATACTTTTCTTATATCATGAATTTGTTTAGTCTCAGATGGTAAACACATCAATTGATACTTTGTCTAGTTGCTCTGTTTTGGTTTCTGTGGCATGCCGAGGTGAATGATCAAATAGGTTAATTTTTTCTGACTGGGTGTATGCTGCTGAGTCTCATTTGAATAGGCGTGGCTTGTCCTCTTTTTTGGGGCCTGAAGTCGTGTTCCCATTTTTTCCGGTAGCAGTAATAGACCAACATCCAAAAGGAGAAAATGGGAATGCAAAACAAGTCTCTATTTTCTATTCATTGTTCCCTTTCTCGACCATGAAATATCGTACATATCAAGACCCACAAAATGAAGACATGAAATTCATTATTTCAACCTTAACAAATATCCAAATAATGTTCGGAAGAATTGATTTGAAACACAAGGCAAAACATCAAGTCATTATGACTGCGTCAAAGTTAGCAAGAAAACCAAACCCCATGAACACCAATTCACCCACTTGAAAACCAAAATCAATTTGCATACTGATTGAAAATTTTGGTGCACACTGCTGAATTTTGGTGCACTTTGCATTCTGGTGCATGCATTACATGAAGGGACTTATTTGAATCACAAGCTAAATTTGAGGGATTAATTTTGGTCAATAATTTGAGTTAACGGAACAAAGTGGACGGAGATGGACGGAAAGACTAATTTGTCTCGCATTTGTAAATTTCAAGGAATATTGAGTTAATTTATTTTTTTCAGTAACTAAAAGTGGATGCTTAAAAAATTTTAGAAACCAGTTTGAGTCTTTACTCTTCTTTTTTCAAATCCTTTTTCCTTTTTTTTCTTTTTTTTTTTGTGTGCTTTCTCCATTACCTTCAATAATTTTGGGGTAGAAGTTTCCAACCAGAATGCGCCAATTCAATTAATTGTTTATATTAGTGAGTCAAGTCAAATGGTTCTCACCATCTGATTGGGCCACCTAAACAGGATAAAGTTACCATTGAGATACCATAGAATTCACATTTTTCTTTTTACTTTACCCACCAACAATATTTTCAACTGTACTCTGCTCCATTAAACTTTTCTTTATTAATTTTCCTACTTAATTAATAAGAGGCCGACAAATAGTTTAATAATTTTATATTAATAAAACTTTATCTATAAATGTTACTAGAGCGATATTAGATCGATTTGAAAATAAATTACAATATATTTTTTAAAAGGTAAAATTATTCACTTTTTAATATTACAAATTTTGTATTTTTTATTTTAATTTTATTATAGAAATACTTCTATATTTTTTGGGTAGACATAATTTGTTAAATTTATACAAATGAAAATGTAAAAAGTGTTGAAAATGTGGAGAAGGTTCTACAACGAGGAAGAAAGAACAAAAACGAAGGCATGTTTTCAAAGCGTATGCAAATACTAAGCTTTAGGTTCGATTAGCCCCACCAATTTATGTCTTTACTGGATGCAAGAGGTTGTACTAGCAAATCTCCTTCAGGATGCAATGGCGATCCCTTGATTAAGTTTGCACACCCAGATTCAAGGTTAACACCAACGATATTTCAGAGAAAAAGTTTCCTCTCAACTCTCCGCACACAAGAGAAGAAAGGAAGTGACTTGGAATGCAAAGAACATAGCCAATTTTCGGATGCTCAAACTGCATGCAGAGTGGTTCTATTTATAAACCAACTCATGTCTATTGATGAGGAGAAACAACCTTTTAAAGAATTCAAATAATGGATGCAACCTTTCATCCATATACCATTTGATGAATTGATACATATATTCATGACAGAAGACACTCAAATGGAAAGATATCATTGTCCAAAAGGACGCAACTTTTGGAACAAGTCAAAAGGCAAATTATGCAGAATTCTGCATCGCAAGCGTCAAGCGCCCATGCCCCTGCGTCGTCTCCGATGAGAATTGATGTCTTGGGTTGCAGGCATCAGGCGCCCATGAACCAGCGTTGGGTGCCCTAGTCCAGCGTCGGGTGCCCAAACTTGCCCATAATATTTTTCTTGTTGGATACCTGAGTGTCGGGCATCCGAGTTCCAACGTCAGACGCTCATCCTTTTTCCAATTTTAGGTGTTCTTAGAATTTCATATTTTGGAAATCCCTCACAAAAAAGTTAAATCCAATATTTTAAAAGTTCTCATAAGGTGTACATACAAACTAATAAAACTATTTGATTTATTTCACCTATTTTCCCTCTGTAAGTTAATCATTTTTAGAAAATATATTTGTCTATCATATTATTTTTTTCTTCTATCCTCAAAAGAAGATTCTATGGTACCCCTTGGGTACTATACCCTTACCTATGTGGAACAATCAGATGGTGAGAACTTAGCCCCGTGTGACATTGACATGACTCAATTAATTAAGGTGGCACATTCTAGTTGGACATAGGGTACCAAACCCTCTACTTTCTAAGGTACCATAGCAACGCTCATCTTCAAAATCTATTTAATTTATATCTCCTCTTTTCCCGTGCAAGTTAATCATTTTTAGAAAATAAATTTATCTATCACATTATTTTTCTACTTTCTTGAAAATCTATTTTATTTATTTGTAATCTTTTCCTCTGCAGGTTAATCATTTATAGAAAATATATTTATCTATCATATTATTTTTCTTCTACTTCAAAAGATATTTGATTTATTTTTCTTCTTTTCCATGCAAGTTAACCATTTTAAGAAAATATATTTATACATCATGTTATTTTTTCTTCTCTCTTCAAAATCTATTTGATTTATTTCTCCTCTTTTTCAGAGCAAGTTATCCATTTGTTAGAAAATACATTTATCTATCATATTATTTTTCTTCTGTCTTGAAAATTTATTTGATTTGTTTTTCTTATTTTCCAATGCAAGTTCACAATTTTTAGAAAATATATCTATCTATCATATTATTTTTCTTCTCTATTGAAAATATATTTGATTTATTTATACTCTTTTTATGTGCAAATTAATCATTTTTAGAAAATATATTTATCTATCATATTATATTTTCTTCTCTCTTAAAAATGTATTTGATTTAGTACTCCTATTTTATCTTGAGAGTGATTTATTTTTTGGAAAATATATTTATCTGTCATATTATTTTTTCTTCTCTCTTGAAAATCTATTGGATTTATTTTCATTTTTTTTTGTGCAAGTTAACCATTTTTATAGTATATATTTATCTATCATATTATATTTTTATTCTCTCATGAAAATATATTTAATTTAATTCTCCTATTTTCCCATGCAATTGAACCATTTTGAGTAAATATATTTATCTATCAAATCATTCTTATTCTTCTCTTGAAAATTTATTGGATTTATTTCTTCGTCCAATGCAACTTAACCATTTTCAGAAAATATATTTATCTATAATATTATTTTTTATTTTATCATTAAAAACTATTTGATTTATTTCTCCTCTTTTCCTAGTGAAAGTTAACAATTTTTAGAAAATATATTTATCTATCATATGATTTTTCCTTCTCTCTTTAAAAAAATATTTGATTTATTTCCCCTCTTTTCCCAATGTAAATTAATAATTTTTATAAAATTTATTTATCTATGATATTATTTTTTTCTTCTATCTTCAAAATCTATTTGATTTATATCTCATTTTTTCCGTACAAGTTAACCATTTTTAGAAAATAAATTTATTTATCATATTATTTTTCTACTCTCTTGAAAAAATATTTGAATTATTTCTACTATTTTCTTGTGCAAGTTAACAATTTTTATAAAATATATTTATCTATCATATTATTTTTCTACTCTCTTGAAAAACTATTTGATTTATTTATACTGTTTTCATGTGTATGTTAACCATTTTTAGAAAATATATTTATCTATCATATTATTTTTTATTCTATCTTCAAAATATATTTGATTTATTTTACCTCTTTTCCGGTGCATATTAACTATTTTAAAAAAATTTATTTATACATCATATTATTATTTTTTTCTCTTTTCAAAATCTATTTGATTTATTTCTCCTATTTTTCGAAGCAAGTTAACCATTTTTAGAAAATACATTTATCTATAATATTATTTTTACTTCGGACTTGAAAATTTATTTGATTCCTATTTTTCCATGCAAGTTAACAATTTTTAGAAAATATATTTATCTATCTTATTATTTTTATTCTCTCTTGAAAATATTTTTGATTTATTTGTACTGTTTTTATGTGCAATTAACCATTTTTAGAAGAAAAAAAATTATCTATCATATTATGTTTTCTTCTATCTTAAAAATGTATTTGATTTATTTTTGAAAATTATATTTATCTATCATATTGCTTTTTCTTCTCTCTTGAAAATCTATTTGATTTTTTTCCACATTTTTTTCGTGCAAATTAACTATTTTTGGAATATACTTATCTATCAGTTTATGTTTTTCTTCTCTCTTGAAAATATATTTTATTTAATTCTCCTTTTTTCCCGTGCAATTGAACCATTTTGAGTAAATATATTTATGAGTAACCATCATTTTGATCCCTGAAAGTGTGAGGCGCTGTCAATTCAGTCCCTGAAATCAGTTAAATTACGAAAAAGTTTCTGAATGTTAATCTCCTTAGTAAAATTAGTCTTTGGTCCCTGACAGGGACTAACTTGACTAGCGAAATTAATATTAAGGGACTCATTTGACTGACAAAATTAAAATTGTGGGACTTTTTCATAATTTAACTGCTTTCAGGGACTGAATTGACAGCGACTCATACTTTCAGGGACCAAAATGATGATTTACTCTATATTTATCTATCATACCATTCTTATTCTTCTCTTGAAAATATATTTGATTTATTTCTTTGCCCGATGCAACTTAACCATTTGCAAAAAATATATTTATCTATCGTATTATTATTTTTCTTCTGTCTCTCAAAATTATTTGATTTATTTCTCCTATTTTCTCCTTGCAATTTAACGATTTTAGAAAATATATTTATCTATCATATTATTTTTTCTTCTCTCTTAAAAAATTATTTGATTTATTTATCCTTTTTTCCTGTGTAAGTTAATCATTTTAAAAAAATATATTTATCTATCATATTATTTTTTCTTCTATCTTCAAAATATATTTGATTTGTATCTCCTCTTTTCCCACGCAAGCTCACCATTTTTAGAAAATAAATTTTTCTATCATATTGTTTTTTTACTCTCTTGAAAAACTATTTGATTTATTTCAACTCTTTTCCTGTGTAGGTTAACCATTTTTGAAAAATATATTTATCTATGATATTATTTTTTCTTCTATCTTCAAAATATATTTGATTTACTTCTCCTTTTTTCCTTTTAAGTTAACCATTTTAAGAAAATATATTTAAATATCATATTATTTTTTATTCTCTCTTCAAAATTCATTTGATTTATTTCTCCTCTTTTTTGGAGTAAGTTAACCATTTTTGGAAAATACATTTATCTATCATATTATTTTTTCTTCTGTCTTGAAAATTTATTTGATTTGTTTCTTTATTTTTCCATGCAAGTTAACAATTTTTAGAAAATATATTTATCTGTCATATTATTTTTCTTCTCTCTTGAAAATATATTTGATTTGTTTCTACTCTTTTTATGTGCAAGTTAACCATTTTTAGAAAATATATTTATCTATCATATTATGTTTTGTACTTTCTTAAAAATGTATTTGATTTAATAATCCTCTTTTATCGTGAGTGTGATATATTTTTGGAAACTATATTTATCTATTTGATTTATTTTCACTTTTTTCTGTGCAAGTTAACCATTTTTGAATATATTTATCTATCATATTATGTTTTTCTTCTCTCTTGAAAATATATTTTATTTAACTATCCTCTTTTTCCTTGCAATTGAATCTTTTTTAGTAAATATATTTATCTATCTTACCGTTCTTAATCTTCTCTTGAAAATCTATTTAATTTATTTTTTGGCCCAATGCAACTGTACCATTTTCAAAAAATATATTTATCTATCATATTATTTTTTTATTCTCTCTTGAAAATCTATTTAATTTATTTATTTATTTTTTTCATACAACTTAACCATTCTATGTGTAGGATGAACAAATGCAAGCAATTAGTTTGTTAATCTATTTACAGCAATAATTAAGGTCTTTTCTTGTTAGGTTGGATCCGCAAGACATCAAATCATGTCTTAAAAGAACTATTTAGTTTTAAATAATTTTTAATGACTTTTTGGTATAATTGTTTTAGGTATTTCTCTACATATAATTATTGAATTTAATTGCTATACATTGACAGTGTAAAGTATTTTTATACAGACATTCAATTATAAGTTGTCACATCAGTAAAAAAAAATTAACTCTTATCATAACTGCCTTAAAAGTCATCTATACCGTGATTAGTGATTGATTGTCTGCGTAAAAATATTTTATACTGTCAGTGCATAACAATTAAACTCTTAATTATTTGGGCAATTGAATATTTACTCTTCTACTGAAACTTTTAACATTCCTCTCCCGGCATGGCAATATTTTCTGAAATAATTTTTGAACATCAAAATAGGTATATTATACGGTGTTCTTTTTGATTTGGTGATATATATTTTATATGCGTGTATAGAAAGAAAATAACAAATAAGTGAGAGATAGAAATAAATACATACAGTGTCAGATACATTGTTAAAATCTTGATGTTCAAATAAGAGAACTCTTCTATTATTGTTTCCATACAGATATCCTCACTGACCTCACATTCTTTCTGATGCATTCAATTATTATTTTTTTTGTGATGAATGTTTTCAATTTTAATACTCCCTTGTTTTAGGTTAAAATATTTGATAAAAAAAAAATTTAAAATGCCAAATTAATTAATACCTTTTTATTAATCAAATATGCAGGCCTTGCTTAATTTAGATACCCGCAAATTTTCTCTTGCATTTTTTTTTGTTTGGAACCCATCATAATTAGGGTCTTTGACTCCCCAGTGGATCCATCGGGATGTCCCCACTTCTCTTACCTGTTATTAAGGGCAAGTATGTATGAGAAACATGGGATTGGGTCCCTTAGTTAGTGGAGAGGGTGTAATAAGTATTGATGGTTCTTTCATAGATTCAACTTATTATTAAGCAATATGTGTTGGTTCAAGTGGAAGGACTTGGGTCTCATTAGTGTGTGGTTCTGGGTTCAATTCATGCATTTGTGTTTATGAAAAAATCAAGTTTATGAAAACCATATTGGACCGGTCGGTCGGACCGGTTGAATCGTGAACAGGCCTCTTATTCGGTCTTAGTCATGAATCAAAACCGTTTCTAGGGTCATAACGCTTTGAAGCGATCAAAACCGGTAAAAAATTCAGTTGGTCCAGGTTGGGTCGTCTTAAACGGATCTAACTGGTTTTCTAGAAAGATAAAAATTAAAAATTAAAAATTAAAAATTAAGAAACAAAACAAAAAAGTGAAAAAAAAGGATAAAACCTAATCAGCTAGCTAATCCTCTATTCAGATCAATTAATCTGTTCTTCGTACTACAGCAATGCACAACAACAAAAGCTTTTGGTCCGTCCGGTCATTTGTCCGTCTGATAGTGTAGAACAACAGAAGACTTTGATCTTATGTGTTTTGAATATTTTCTTTACACTTTTTATTAGTATTGCATGTTATAACTTATGATTATATATATATATATATATATATATATATATATATATATATATATATATATATATATATATGACATCATCAAGTCAAACCATACGGTTGAATTAAACCAGAAAAAATTAAACCGGAACTTTTTGCGGTTTGATATTGAAGGAACCTGTTTGAAACACAAGAAGAGGGATTGAATTGTGTTTCTTACATTGTTAAAACTTTTCGTAAGAAGATATATATTTACGCAAAGGTTGGACATTAAAACGACAATGGACGGGGAGAGCTTTTCCAAACATCAGTTGGACGCTTACTTAGAAGAATTAAGATAAAAGAACAAGCGCGTTAAGAAATCAATTCAATCCCAAGGAGTTAGTTAGAAGATAAACTAAAGTAATAGTAAAGGAAAGAAAAGAACACAAAGATGTTATCCTGGTTCACTTTTCATCAAAGAGCTACGTCCAGTCCTCTTTACTTGAGAGCTTTCTCCACTATAACAAAAAACATTTTATTACAAGTATTTAACACCTCTTCAAGCAAGTATTCTATACCTCTTCAGGCACACTAAGTATTCTTTTTACACAAGCCTCTTCACGCTCAACCAACTAAGGTTTAGAAAAGATTTGTTGTTCTACTAACTCACTAAGAGTGAGAGTATGAAACTTAAGCTTGGAACTCTAAAGCAAAACTCTTCGTAGACAGTGATATGAAAGGTAAAGATCAGAGTAAGCTTGTAAGCTTAGATTTCTCTCTTGATAGCTTGTTTTCTTGTATGTTTGTATATTCCCAAGTTCAGTTGTGCATCACTGGTTTGCATATTCAATAGAATGGGTATTTATAGCCATCTTGTTTTAATCAACTTCAGTCTTCAACGGTTGGAAAAGAATTCGTTCTGATTGATCATTAAATGCGTCAGTCCATTGAGTCTGATAGCTTGTTGAGGCTTCTGATTAGCAAAGTAGACTATCAGGTTCGATAGCTTGAAATAGGACTGACATCTTTTCCTTGTACTCAAAAGTTGCCTTTTGTCTTTCCTTTTGGAGATAGTCAAATCCTTTTGTGATAGGGATAGACTGGCTTCCGTTTTCGATGGTACGAAGATTACAAAGAATGTTTGTCCATAGGATACAAGCATTTGCACATTGAATAATAAATTCAAATACTTTACATATACGTTCGCGCTAAAACATTTTAAAGCATACGTCACTGGACTTTTACTAAAAAGAGCGTCTAATAGAAAGAGTCTTTGGACACAGATATAATGTTAAGTGTTTATAGACCATTCATAGCGAGAATTACTTATTAGACAGGCTGTAAATCTTTGGACTTGTAATGTCTTTGGACTTATATTTTCCTGCACACTTAAGATAAAGCATTAGTCCACAATATAATCTTTGTTCTCTTAAATTAGACTTTTGTTAACATCAAAACTTAAGGGATTAATGAACCATAACCACTTTGGTTCCAACAATCTCCCCCTTTTTGATGATGACAAAGCATACTAATTTGATAGAACAAAGTCTTTTAGAGAGCTAAGAAGCTCCCTCTAAGACGAAGACTATATAACAGATAAAGCACAAAGATAAGATATAGTCCAATGAACACTATTGTAAGACTTAGAAATATGTAAATGCAAGCAATGAATCACATAAGCATAGACAAAAAGTATAAACCAAATATTCAAAAGAACTTAATCAAATTAATATTCCCTTTCTCCCCCCTTTTGTCATCAGACAAAAGAGAGAGACAACCATCATTGTCAAGAAAAAAAATTTAAGAAGGTGGAAGAGGAGGAGGTTTTGGAATAAAATTTTGAAACATGGTCGCAATTTGTCATAGCAGAACTGCATTATTTGCCTCAATAGTCTGTTGGACGAACTCTTGAAACTCTGGAGGAATAGCACAGATAGAGCTTTCAATAGTGGCCTTAGTTACCTCATGGTTCTGTTGATCAGAGATCACACTTAGGGCATTAGACGGTGATGGATCAGCAGGATGCATTATTGACAGAGGCAATGGCTGAGACTTAGAAGTTTCTAATTCTGCAACATGGTCAGCTTGCTCTTCAGGATAAGGGTCCTCATAGGTAATCTTTGTGTCTCCAGTCTCTTCAGGGATCACAGGAACAATTACCATAGGAATAGAGTTCTCTTGCACAACAGGCTTAGGTGGAGGAGGAAGTACTTCAAGGATGATCTCAGCATCGTCATATCTACATTCTTGACTCCATCCAGGCTTTGGTCCAGGAAGAACATCTGTTGGATACAGAGGGATGCCAAAGATATTGTCCAAAATCATAAAATCCGCCTCAAAGAGTTTGACCTGTCTTCTGAATATGTGAATTTGACTCTTTTCTTCGTCTGATAGACCAGACGTAGAAGCTTCCTTGGTACATCTCTAGATGTAGTTTTCCCAGTAAGTCTGAGCATCTAGATCAAATCTTTCCGAGGGATCCTTTTGCCATATAAGAGCTAGCTCTTGAGAGTCATCTCTTGGCTTAGTCCAGAAGAGAGAATCAAAAGCAGTTTTATAGGACAACGTCCATGTTTCAAGCCTTTTTCGCCCATCTTTGTTTTTGTTTGGGTTCAGAATAGGAATTCTTGGACAAGCTCGAGGAGGAACAACTCCTATTCTTGTTTTAGAAATTCTGCCCCAAAATTTATTTGGCAGATGGTGATGGATCTTGGCTTCTCGTGACATATCACACTCCTTTCTGACCACGTAATATTGTAGGAAGTCCCTAACATCAGAGTATTCTTTCCAGGCTGAGGGATAGCTTGGAATGAATTTGATGTCTCGATTAAGAAAGATGTTGGTCAAACCATAAGTCCTTGATCTTTTTTCATCAGTGGTTTTGCAACCTTCATTTTCTTCATTGAGGAGTACCATATGTCTGCCAACATTGTCGTGACACCATTGGAACGCCTTGTCCTTAATGACATTAGGATAGATCTTCTTTGGAGGGAAATTTTTCTGCTCAAGACGGACTAGCAAGGGTCCATGAGCATTGAAGAGTTGACTTGGCAGAGGACCGGTGGGTGTGTAAGGGATAGGATAGTAACCATGTTCAGGAGGTGGATCAGAGGGGTTTTTAGGTGGAGGGGAATGTGTTTCATACTGGTATTCTGGTGGAGGAATAGGACTTTTAGGATGTTGAGAGGTGGAGGGAGGTGAGTGTTTATGAAAATGAACAAGGAATCTTCTTTTAACGTCAGCCCAGTTAGAGCTTTCATTTTCAAAAGTGATTCTGGGTATGGGTCTATATTTTCTTTTTGGGTAGAGTATCCTGGGATAACGTGCTCCACATGGTTTGAAGGGTCTAGGGGAAAGAGGGTTTGAGGATTCTCTTTGTGGTGAAGGTATGGTTTGTGTTTGAGGAGAGGTGGGGGTGAATGACATATAGACGGTTGAGAGTCTAATGTCAAGTCTTCAACTATAGATGGTTGCTCAATAACAGGAACTGAACTAGATTGAGGTTCAGCATTACCTTGAGTCTTGGACCTTGTAAATCTAGGCCTTGTTGCAGCAGGCTTAGATCGAGAGACAGTGGAAGAGGATGCTTTTCTTGGACCTTTGATCACCTTTGAGATAGGTTGATCATCCTCATCTTCTTCATCAATAGAAGCTAGAAACAACTTCCTTTTCTTGTTGGTTGGACGGGGACAGTTGGTGGACGACTTATAGGTGATCTAGCCTTTGGACGAGCAGGCTCTATCAACCGTTCCGCAGGGATTGGTTGATTAGACGCTTCATCAATTGCTTGCATCTGAATACCTTTTAACTTCCCTTCTTTCTTGGACTTTTTGAGACAGTCCAGTTGCATAATCACCAAACTTTGCTTACTGAACTCTGGTTGATGCACACGATCAATGCCATGAACACCAAAGTATTTAAGTTTCTGTTCTGGAGTTAGGGACAAAAGATCATTGTAGACCAAATGCTTCTCAAAGATTCTTAAAAGCAGAGCAGCATAAAGATGGAAGTATTCTTCCCAGAACCTCCAATGGCGTACTTAAAGCGGGTGAAGAGAAGGTGTGGAAGGTTGATTTGCCTTTCCAAAATCAGGTACACTAGGAAAAATTGATGTGCCTTTGAGACGTTGTCCTTCGAACCAGCTTTATGAAGGATGGATTTGTTCACAATCTGATGAAGAACCCTAGCCTTGTCAGTCATTCTTGAGGCTATAAGCTTGTCAGATAAGTTCTTCAAAAGACATTCTTTGATGGTGTCAAAACCACCAAGTTCTTCTTCCCATTTATCTTCACAAGTGATTCCAGATTGGGCGCAACCGATGGCGTTAGAGATAGTTGCTTCAGAGACAATAACTTCGATGTTGAGAACCTTGTTTCTGATTTCCCTTGCAAAGATTGCAGGGTTTGTCCAGAAATCCCTTACAAGAACTGGGTAGATGATTGGAGAACCTTCAAAAAAGCTTGACCAACCAGTAGCTTGAATATTTTGGGAAATGTCTATCCCGTTATCAGCAAAGAATTTCAAATTAAACTTGAACTCAACCGGTACATCAGCAGTCTGAACATCAAGGTTCTTTCCTTTACCCTTAGTGGTCATTAAGGAGGATGAGGCCATTGTTTCAGAGAGAGAAGCATTTTCAAGAGAGGGTTTTTCAGAGAGTTAAGAGGTTGAAGATTAAGAGATTGAAAAGATTCAATCTTTAACGAGTACGGTTTTATAGACTAAAAACCGTTTGTATTTTCAAAAACAAATTTAAAAGAAAAGAAGAAAGAAGGTGGTGAGGCAACGTGCATTAAATGACTGACACACGTTCCAGACTTTGAAACTGTAAACAACAGTTTTATAATTATTGAAAACGAACTGACTCAGTTAGGGAATAGAAGATAAATACGTTTTCGACAAAGATTTTGTTCAATTAATGCATTGGACGAGCAATTCAGCATATATAGAACTCACATGCATTGGACTGAAACATGATATTGGACGTATGCATTAGACTATTAATCAATCAATGAAATGCATGTATAAATATTTTCTTATGAATGTGAACCTATATTCAATCAAAGGTTTGGTGAAGATATCTACCCATTGATGGTCAGTATCAACAAATTGAATATCAATTATTCCTTTTTGCACATAATCTCTAATGAAATGATGCTTAATTTCTATATGCTTTGCTCTAGAGTGTAGTATGGGATTTTTAGACAAATTAATGGCAGCAATATTATCACACATTATTGGAATATTACTTACAAACACGTTGTAGTTTTCCAACCGATGTTTAATCCAAAGAAGTTGTGAACAGCAACTTGTAGCAGCAATGTCCTCAGCTTCAGCAGTTGATAGGGCAACTGTGCTTTGCCTTTTGCTTGACCGTGAGACTAGATTGGCTCCAATGAAGTGACAACCTCCACTGGTACTTTTTCTTTCTATTCTATCTCCAGCATAGTCAGCATCACAAAAACCAACTAATCTGTATTCATCAAATTTCTTAGACAATAGACCCAAATTAGTAGAACCTTTAAGATATTGAAAGATTCTTTTAACTGCTGAGAGACAAGACTCTCTTGGATTGGATTGAAATCGAGCAAATAAGCAAACACTAAACATGATGTCAGGTCTGGAAGCTGTTAGATATAAGAGGGAATCAATCATACCTTTATATACCTTCTGGTCTACCTTTTTATTTTTCTCATCCTTGTTTAGTATGGACGTTGGATGCATGGGAGTATTCATTGGTTTGCAATCATCCAATTTGAAGCGTTTCAGAAGCACCTTGGTGTATTCCGTCTGATGAATATAAACTCCGTCCAAAGAAGAATTTTAGTTCTCCCATCATACTCATTTCAAATTCATTCTGCATGAGCTTAGAAAACTCTTGACAAATAGATACATCAGTTGCACCAATATTATATCATCAACGTAAATTTGAGCAACAATAAAATCCTTTTTGCTTGATTTTCCAAAGAGAGTTGTATCTGCTTTTCCTCTTGAGAAACCATTTTCTATTAGGAATGAACTAAGTCGCTCATACCAAGCTCTAGGAGCTTGTTTGAGTCCGGATAAAGCCTTCTTAAGCTTATATACATGCTCAGGGTGATTTTGATCTTCAAAGCCAGATGGTTGTACAACGTAGACTTCTTCATTAATAAAACTATTTAAGAAAGCACTTTTTACGTCCATTTGATAAAGCATAATGTTATGATGTGCAGCATATTAAAGTAATATATGTATGGCTTCTAGTGTACCTACAGGAGCGAAAGTTTCAATCTAATCAATACCTTCCTCTTGAGAGTAGCCTTATGCAACTAACCTTGCTTTATTCCTTACAACTTTGCCATCTTCATCAGCTTGTTTCTATAGACCCACTTGCTTCCAATCACAGACTTATCCTTTGCCAAGGAAACCAGCGTCCAAACGTCACTTCGTTGGAACTGGTTAAGCTCTTCTTGTATAGCGAGGATCCAACATTCATCCAACAGAGCTTCATCTACTGACTTTGGTTCCAATTCGGAGATGACGGCTGAGTCATCTTGTTCTTTGAAGGTTGACATTGTTCTTACTGTATCATTTGGTTTACCAATGATTTGATCCTCAGAATGGTAAGTCCTAAATTGCCACGAATGATGGGTGTTAGCTACTTGTTGAGACGTTGATGCGTCTAGAGTTATGTCTGATTTTCCATCTTCTTTAATCGTTGGACAATCTTCTATATCGTTCAGATTCATATCTGTAAAAGATTTGTCTAGTTCTGATAATCTCTTATCAGGCTGTTTGTCATCAAACTTAACATGGATGGATTCTTCAAGAACTAAAGTTCTAGAGTTGTACACCCTAAAAGCTTTGGACGTTTCAGAGTATCCTAATAATATTCCATTATCTACTTTGGCATCAAACTTACAAAGTTGTTCCTTAGTATTTAAAATAAAACATTGACATCCGAAAAGGTGGAAATAAGAAATGTTGGGTTTGCGTCCTTTCCACAGTTTATAAGGTGTCTTTTTCAAGATAGTTCTGATGTATATTCTGTTTTGAATGTAGCAGGCAGTATTTACAGCTTCAGCCCATAAGTGTTTGGAAACAGAATTATCACTGTCCATTGCCCTAGCCATCTCCTGAAGAGATTGATTCTTTCTCTCAAAAATACCATTTTGTTGTGGTGTTCTAGGGGCAGAGAAATTATGATGGATACCACTTTCATCACAGAACCTTTGGAAAAGCTTATTTTCAAATTCGCCTCGATGATCACTTCTGATTAAGCTTATACATATGCTTTTTCATTCTGAACACACTTATAGAATATAGTGAAGACCTTGATAGACTCATCCTTATGAGCAAGGAACTTAACCCATGTCCATCTAGTATAGTCATCTACTATGACAAGCCCATATTTCTTACCACTAACAGAAGCAGTCCTTGTTGGACCAAACAAATCAAGATGCAACAGCTCTAGTGGCCTTGAAGTGCTAACAATATTCTTGGACTCAAACGAGTTCTTAACTTGTTTTCCTTTTTGGCACGCATAACAGAGAGCGTCCGATCTATACATAATTTTTGGTAGACCTCTTACGAGGTTATGCTTGTTTAGTCTTGAGATTAATCTCAGACTCGCATGACCAAGTCTTTTGTGCCATATTCATCACTCATCTTCAACAGACACTAGTCATGATACACTTTGATTTGAGAGTTCCCCCAAGTTAATCTTATAAAGATTATTTTGCCTCTTGGTAGTGAATAAGATGGACCCATCAGGGTTCTTGACCATATGCTCACCTTTATTGAAGGAAAAACATCAGACCCACTATCACATAATTGACTTATGCTAAGCAAGTTGTGTTTCAATCCTTCAACCAGCGGAACATTATCAATAGAGGGAAAAGAATGCTTACCAATCTTACCTGTTCCAACTATTTTTCCTTTCTAGTTGCCTCCAAAGGTGACCCATCCACCAGTCTTTTCACTTAGTTCTTGGAACATAGACTTTTCTCCCGTCATGTGAGCATCCACTGTCCAAATACCAGGACTGAGGTCTTCTTTGTGTTGCTAAGCAGATCTGCAACAGGGATTATCATATTTTTAGATACCCAGATACATTTGGGTTCTTTTTGGTTAGTTTGTGGTTTTCGTCCATGCACAATATTTTTCTTTTTCTGTATACATTTTGAGAAGAAATGGCCATTTTTTCCACATAGGTTGAAATAAGCATTAGACGCATGTTGTTTGATTTCATTTTGCTTCCTATGAGATTGAAAAACCTTATGATATTGATTGGTCTTTGACACTTTGTGAGAAGCTTCTTGTTTCTCAGAGTCATAGCCTAAGCCAGACTTATCATGAGGTGATCTAAAATACCTCAGTATCAAGTTTAGCTTTTCTGATCCTCCAACAAGCTTTGATACGCTTTTGGTTAGATCAGATACCTCTTGTTTAAGTCTGGTTACCTCGTGAGGTTCGCGAGACTCAAAGGTGATTTTATCAGTTAGACTGATATTCTTAGCTTTCAACTTATTGTTTTCAACAATGAGTTGCTCATTTTGCTTACTGGTATCTTCCAGTTCTTTGTTTACTTTTAAAAACTTTCTTTTAAGCAAGATATATTGATGATGTAGTAGGGAGGAATGATTAAGCAGTTCATCATATGCTTTTTGAAGAGAGTCAGAATTAGATACCTCATCTTCATCTGATCCAGCGTCTGATGAAGTATTTGCCATTAGACAAAGATTTGATGAGGGAGTGTTCCTTGATCTGAATACACGGTCTAGAGTTGCTAGCTTCTCCTTTGCAGTTAGAGACTGCAGCACTAACTCCAATCTTAGTTGATCTAGAGCGTTAATTAGACACCAGTTAGCATAGGCATTTAGCAAGTACAGTCTGATACCTTCATTCGTCCAGTCAGCTTCAGGTTTGTACACTGTTGAGCCGTCCTCAAGAGTGATTATTGGACAATGATCTCCATCAGTAAACACATTCCATAACTCAAAGTCTTAAGCTTGGACGTATATTTGAAAAATGGATTTCCAATAAGGATAGTCTGTTCCATTGAAAATGGGTGGAACATTCCATTCTCTTTAAGAGGTAACTTCATGAGTTCTTTCTTCGGGAATAAAAAGTTGCTCATCATCTGAAGAGTCTTCATTTTGAGCATTGGACCAAAGACAGAGATTAGCTTCCTCATTTGTTTCTTCTTCTTCTTCTTCAGAAGATTCGAGATCTTCCCAGGTGGCCATGAAGTTCTTTTTCTTCTTTTTGAAAAACTTCTTCTTGTCTTTTAACATGGGACAGTAAGCCTTGGAGTGGCCTGGCTTGTCGTACTCGAAGCAGACCAGCTGACTTTTGTCTTTGGACTCAGCATGGTCCTTGAAGTTTTTCTTTTGAAATGTCCTTTTTTTCATCCCATTTTGCTTTCTCTACATGTTTTGAATTTTTATGGAGATAAAAAATAACTCATCATCATCTGATACTTCATTTTCAGATTGGTCAGCATCATCACTAGATTCATCAGCTTTTAGAGCTTTTGAGCTGTTGGACTTTTGAGCTTTCAAGGCAATCCCTTTATTTTTCTATCCAAGATTATCAAGATCAAGCTTCTGTTCATGAACTTGAAGAGATCCTACCAGATCATCCAGCATCAAAGTAGAGAGATCTTTGGCCTGGATGATTGCAGTAACAAGTGGTCTTCATTTCTTAGGCAAACTTCTAAGAATTTTAGTGACATTCTCCTTGGTAGTGTAAACTTTCCCAAGGGATTTTAGGTTTTTGATGATCGTCTGAAACCGATCCATCATGTCCAAGATGGACTCTCCTTCGGCCATGGTGAACAATTCATACTGGCCAACCGGCATGATAATTTTTGAATCTTTTACCTCGATGGTCCCCTCATAGAGATTTGACAAGGTGTCCCAGAACTGCTTTGCTGATTCACATGCATGAATCTTTTGAAATTCATCAAGACTAAGAGCACACATTTAGGCATATCTGGCTTTATGATTTTGTTCCATCCTGGCTCGTTCAACATCAGTCCAGTCATCTTCAGCTTTTTCTGTGCCATCAAAGTTGAGATACACATTTGGACCATTCGTGATTCTAGCCTAGAGAACTGAGTTTGTACTTAAGATAAAGCCTTTGAATCTCTCCTTCCAGTACAAGTAATGGGTTCCGTTAAAGAACGAAGGTCAGATCATGGAAGTGCCTTCCATAACAGGCTGAGTCCCGCTTGGCATACCTTGTCCTGCCATATCTGATGTAGGATCTTTTCCTCTACATGGTAAGTGCTCAATCCAGAGGCTGAGCTTCGATACAATTGAAGGAACCTGTTTGAAACACAAGAAGGGGATTGAATTGTGGTTCTTACGTTTTTAAAATTTTTCGTAAGCAGATATATATTTATGCAAAGGTTGGACGTTAAAACGACAATGGATGGGGAGAGCGTTTCCAAACACCAGTTGGACACTTACTTAGAAGGATTAAGATAAAAGAACAAATGCGTTAAGAAAGCAATTCAATCCCAAGGAGTTAGTTAGAAGATAAACTAAAGCAATAGTAAGGGAAAGAAAAGAACACAAAGATGTTATTCTGGTTCACTCTTCACCAAAGAGCTACGTCCAGTTCTCTCTACTTGAGAGCTTTCTCCACTATAACAAAAAATATTTTGTTACAAGTATTCAACACCTCTTCAAGCAAGTATTCTACACCTCTTCAGGCACACTAAGTATTCTTTTTACACAAGCCTCTTCAAACTCAACCAACTAAGGTTAGAAAAGATTTGTTGTTCAACTAACTCACTAAGAGTGAGAGTATGAAACTTAAGCTTAGAACTCTAAAGAAAAACTCTTCACAGAGAGTGATACGAAAGTTAGAAGTCAGAGTAAGCTTGTAAGCTTAGATTTCTCTCTTGATAGATTGTTTTCTTGTATGTCTGTATATTTCTAGAGTTCAGTTGTGCATCATTGGTTTGCATATTCAAGAGAAAGGGTATTTATATCCTTCTTGTTTTTATCAACTTTTGTCTTCAACGATTGGAAAAGAATCTGTTCTGATTGATCATTAAATGCGTTAGTCCGTTGAGTCTGATAGCTTGTTGAGGCTTCTGATCAGCAAAGTAGACTATCAGGTTTGATAGCTTGAAATAGGACTGACATCTTTTCCTCGTACTCGAAAGTTGCATTTTGTCTTTCCTTTTGGAGATAGTCAAATCCTTTTGTGACAGGGACAAACTGGCTTCAGTTTTTGATGGTACAAAGATTACAAAGAATGTTTGTCCATAGGATACAAGCATTTACACATTGAATAATAAATTCAAATACTTTACATATACGTTCACGCTAAAACATTTTAACGCATATGTCACTGGACTTTTACTAAAGAGAGCGTCTAATAGAAAGAGTCTTTGGACTCAGATATAATGTTGAGAGTCCATAGACCATTCATAGCGAGAATTACTTATTAGACGGCCTGTAAGTCTTTGGACTTAGATTTTCCTGCACACTTAAGATAAAACATTAGGCCACAATATAATCTTTGTTATCTTAAATTAGACTTTTGTTAACATCAAAACTTAAGGGATTAATGAACTATAACTATTTTGGTTCCAACAGATGTCTGGTCCACGCTTAGACTCCTTAGTCTCTCACCTGTTGGGTGGGAGGCTACTTCGGGATACCAAAAAAAGATGTATTGTTATTATTATCAACACACTCTCCAATACACTCTTATTTATTTGGTGAATTTCATGTGGAATTCAAAAAAAACCCTCACTCTTTATATAATGGGTCCCACATGAAATCACCCAATAACAAAGAATGTATTTGAGAGAGTGTTGAAAAGAGTGTGATACTAGCATTCCTATTAGTATTAGAGAATCTCTACAGCACCCTAACAAAATAAAGAGTTTTGGTACCGTTAAATTTTTACCAATATTTGTATGGGTTTATATTTAATGAAGTAACGTCATACGCTAACTATTTAATATGAAAACTTTCACTTATTGTAGCTTAGCCCTTGACTAATTAAATATATTTTTTATTTTTACATTTTAAATAATCATTAATTTAATATAGTTTAATTAATAATGATCTTAGACTACATCACAATGAGCAAAAAGTATCCAGAGAGAAGAAGATAATGCTAGTAGGGTTTATAGTTTTCTAAAGAATAAATAGTCAATTTGATCCCTGAAAGTGTAAGGCGATATCAACTTAGTCTTTGAATTTAACTAAATGGCAAAAACGTCCCTGAAGTTGTAAAACGTTAATCAACTTGGTCCCTCCGTCAACCCCAGTTAGCTGACGCCGTTAACGGCACTGATGTGGCATGTTAATTGCCCTGTTGGCACCATTGTCACTGGTTAGGTGGTGTCCACGTGATCAGGGACCAATTTGAAACTTTAAACCAGTGACTAAATTGATACTTGCAACAATCTTCTTCTTCTTTATCTTTCCCCTTTCTCTCTCTGCTCTCTCTCTCTTTGCTTTCTCTGTCTCGCGCTCTCTCTCTAACCACCCTCTATCTCTTTGCTTCCTCTGTCTCGCGCTTTCTCTAACCACCCATCTATAGAATCACCCGTCTATAACCACTCGTCTATAGACGGGTGGTTCTATAGATGTGTGGTTAGAGAGAGAGCGCGAGACAGAGGAAGCAAAGAGAGAGAAAGAGAGCAGAGAAAGAAAGGGGAAATATAAAAAAGCAGAAGAAGAAGACTATTGCGAGTATCAATTTAGCCCCTGGTTCAGAGTTTCAAATTGGTCCCTGACCAAGTAGACACCACCTAATCAATGACAACGGTATCAGCGCTGTTTACGGCGTCCGCTAATTGGGGTTGACGGAGGGACCAAGTTGATTAATGTTTTACAACTTCAGGGACGTTTTTGCTATTTAGTTAAATTCAGGGACTAAGTTGATACCGTCTTACACTTTCAGGGACCCAATTGACTATTTACTCGTTTTCTAAAACAAGTTTTTGGTTCAAAATGTTTCCAATTTATTTTGATATTTGATATTATAATATTATTTAAATTTTTTATGATTCATATTTTTTAATTTCGGATAATCATTACTTAAAATTATCAGCACTAAAAAAAAAATATTATCAAGGACTAAATTGCAAAAGGTAAAAATTGAAGCACTAAATAATAAATCTGATGACATGATTTCATTAAAAACAAATTATTCAGCTATTAAACCAAAAAATAATAGTATCAAAACCCTTAGAATTGTCACATTATCATAGCAGCCCCATTATTATTAATATTTTATTATTATTATTATTATTATTATTATTATTATTATCCAGGTTCTTTCTAAAGCTAAAGATCAGCAGCAGTAGCAGCACCACCACCACTTGTTTTTTATGGAATGCTTTTCCATCCATCTACTTTTGACTCTGACCGAGACATTTTAATTATCAATCATGCGTCCTCTCACCCTAAAACATGCATTGTAATTTGGATTATTGATAATATATAGAGAGAAAAGGATATTCCCTTCTCCTTGAAGCATGTGGTCCACTTAGGTTAATTATAACTTACGAAAAAATGTAGATGTAATTCTATTGATGTTTTAGATGTTATTTTTCAACAGCAACATAACATATATAATAGCTCATTAATGAAAATTTTTCATGACAAATAACAACCGTTGAATATGTCATTTTTTTATCAAAAAAAAAAAATGTTATATTTTTATTAAAAATCAATACCTATAATACATAGGAAAGTGGAGCCAAGTTTTCTCTTATAATTATATACACTCATAGCCGGTTTCTCCTGTTCTTGAAGTTGTAACCTTAGAACTAGGAATTAGGACTCTATATATCCTTTTGTGATGCTCCCAACTCATCCAAATGTTATAAGTGTTTAGAGTCTTTAGACTGCTATTTTGGACTATTTTCTAACGTATCATCACCATGCTTCTCCGCATTAAATTTTATTCCCCATTTCTCGGTCATATTATTCAAATCATTGTCTTATTCACTGCTTTTTGGGTTAATAAGAATCATCAAAACCGCCAACTTGCAGAAATACTATATATGGCGTTCACGCATGATGGTTGCATGGAGATTCAAGCATCTTGCTCATCACCATCCACGTACACGTGCTCAACAATCGAATATACAGTACAATCACTGCTTGCCAGTTTGATTCGATATAGTTCAACAAGACTTGCCTAATTTAATAACTTGAATTATTCGCTTATGAACAATCATTTATTTACATACTTGTTTTATTTTATTTTAGCTTTTTCATATTTAAATTGTGTTTAATTAGAGGTATTTGACTAAGTTTTATGATATTGTATCTAATTTGGCTTTAATGATAATTAATGCTTAAATAAGAGGGGATATAAGGTTGGCTTCGTGGTTGAGATGAGAGTGTTAAGGAGTGGAATGATAAGGAAGGAGATTGTTTAACTCCCACCCACTAGCATTTTTAACAAATACTAACATTTGTCTATAAAAAAAATGTTTAGATGAAGATTTTAGATAGTTCTGCCCTTATTTCAATTTGCAGGGTATAAATGGGCTACAACTTATTGGAAAGCTAAGATAGAGGGCTACAACTTTCATGAAGAGACAAAGACCTAATTCGGACATCTTAATGATCAAATTGAGAAGAGACACAAATGCTGAAATTTGTTCTTGACAGCTTGACCCGAGCCCACTATTTCAATCATATCCAGTGTTTCAGGGACCCCAAATGATATGAAACCAGTGTCATTCAGTAGTTAACATCTTGAGCTACAAATTCTACGCAGACCATTTGGTCCAGTTAGGTCTCCTTGGCAGATCAAATTGGTCGGAAACTCGATCACAAATTCACCACAAAAGGAGGCATATACACTACGTCAGAATCGACCTTTAATAGCACAAACTTAATAGCGATTTCGGGAGGAAATACTTGAAGGATGTGTTTAATAGTGCTTCCCCAAGTGTAACACCCCTCCTTCTCGGGTGTCACTTTCGTAACCCCAAACACACTTAAATTATATAAAAAAAGATTTGCTGGTTTACTTTGGGAAAACAGATTCCTTTACTCAGGTCTTACCACTACAACAAAATACATTTTTAGCGGCAATTATTATAGTGTTTAGCGGCAATAATAATAGCCGCCAAAACCTTTACCGGCAATTATTAATTAGCCAGCGTATCCAGTGTCGCCAAAAGCTTTCTCGACAATTGTAGGAAAAGCTGGTAAAGACCTAAATAATTGCCGCTAAAAGTCAAAAGTTATAGCGGCAATTATCATGGCATTTAGCGACGATTTTAATGGCCACTAAATATAATTTTAGAATTGTCTTCTAAGCTCATTTACCAACTATTTTTATTGCCGCTAAAAGTTCCAACTGACTTTTTCCAGCAATTACTATTGCCACATAATATTAACATTATTTGCCACGTACTCAAAGCGGGTATGATTTGATTAACAAAAGTTTTAATGGTAATAATATTTGCTCATATAACACTTAAATAATATACAACCATTTCAAATAAACCATACTAAAATTCATTCTATAAAAACAAAATATATTTCATTAAATTCACAACAAAAAGTAACAACGATCAAGTGTTAATTAACTAGAGAAGTGTCATCAACAAAAGATAAAAAGTACACTATTTGAATCTAATAACTACTGTCGTTTTAAGTCTAATAACTAATATAATCACATCGCCAAGGTACAAAACAATTCCACTGTCCTTATCCAGACTGTCCCCGCCATTTCCACTGCAAAATAACATGTAATTCATAAGAAATGGTTCCCACTGAATCCCACCCCCACCCTCAACAAATCTAAAAGTAAGAAACTAAACCTTTCAATAACAAATCGTGCAATGATGCCATTTCCATCTTCCAAATTTTCAAAGTTGCACCTACAAAGATAGTGCTCCAGAATTAAAACATCTTCTGAACCATAATCTTAGTTCAATAAGCTACAACACAGGACTTAAGGGTGCACAAATTTAAACAAAAAAGCCAAGCATCCTAAAAGAAAGTTTACTATAAGACAGTACACAAGAAAAGAAGGGCAATGGCAAAAAGAAACCAAGAAATTATTTGATGAGGTTATCCCACTGCTGGTGTAATTTAAGTTATTCCCAGAACTCAACTTTAAGTTGTTGTCCTTATTAAATCTTCAATCACGGGTCAAAACAAATTCTATTTCTTTTGTACCCAAGATCAAATTGAGTTTCTGAATTCCTGCCCAAAACAGAGGTAAGCACCCTATCATGAATTTACTAAATGCACCATCATATTAAGATTAGGCAAATTTGAACACGTTTTAAATATGCCACCAAATTTGTAGAAAATATGGTGTATACTAAAGGGCAATCATGAAGTAGAGAAAATAAATTTACCTGAAAATTACAAAAGGTGGGTGCCTTTGTACAACTAGAATAAACTCAACAAGCATTGTAAGTACCACAATGGTTGTCCTAAGAGTGGTGTACATTGGATCATCTATTCCACAAACAGAATTCATGGTGACTAGCTATGGAGAAGTACATGGGTGAGTAAAAATATAATAATTAAAAAAATAATTAAGAATTTGTCCTTTAAAAAAAGGGAAAAAGGCATACCATGTAAAGTTAATAAATTGTTGGCAGAGTAAAAGTGTGCTTTAAAGTCTTCAATGATAAAAAATTTGTTGAGTTATCTGATATAATTAAAGATTCACCTGCTGTGAAAGAAATTATCCTCTAGTGCCTCAATACATAGAGAAAAAAACACCGACATACCATCTGCGGTGAAAAGAAGCACATAAGCATGTTTTTTTTAGGTAGAAAGCATAGTGAGTGGTATTCATTTTTCACTTACATAGAAAGCTGTAACGGTTCCAGCAGAGTCACCTTCCACAAGCTTAAGCTGGATAGTCACTTTCCCAAATATATACTTGCTTTTGGATCCAAATCCAACACCTGATAATGTCCATCCAAGCCATTATTGATTGAAGGCCGTAAATAACAATAAGAAAAACAAATTTATAATAGCAGAAGCACCCTTATATTATACAAAAAATTATAGTTGAACTTGGATGTAAAGAGAAAAAAAAATAAAAAAAGTAAAGATGGATTCATCATTAATTAATTAAAGTGGATTGAGATTTAAATACATTTTAACTAATCACGAATAGATACACTATAATACTTACTCACTTTACAATCAAACTTTAAAATCAAATACAGATTGATGGAAAGAAAATCATATTTAAAGAAACTTAGATTTGCTTGTTCTCATATCAAATTACCTGCTTTTTTATTTCAAAAGAAAGCAAATTCAAAAGACAAGTCAAGAGGTTGTGGATGTTTTGTCTTCTGAGATTTATCTTTCGAACTTTCCTTTAATGATGCAACTTGAAACTTGAGAATCTCTCGAGTCGAACGATACCACCCAGCAACACGCTCCTCAATCCTAAAAATTATAAACATAATAAGGTAAATCTCACCTAATCACAAGACAGAAGGTTAACATAGTAGCTTGCACAAATTGTATAACTTAGCCCATCAAAGATGAAAATTTTCTATAGAGTCAATTAATATATGGCATAAACCACACCTTTCTGTGTTCTCATATTTCCCTAGTACACACAGAATTGCCTTAAAATAGACTCCTTCGCTAGGATCCAATCGAAGTTGATAGTGCACTAAATTGAATTGAGATCTAATATCCGGTCTCTCTATACATTCAAGTAAAACAGAAATTTAATCATCCCAAACTTCTCAAGGATCATGTTTCATTATACAACACAAGTTTGTTAAAAACACTAACAATCTAAAGCTCTAGCTCTCAATATTATACAGCACAACCTGACAAGAGAAACTCTAGCAAAATCCACAAGCCTTATTTCTTACTAAGGAAACAAGTAGTTAGAGCAGAAAAACTCAGCTATTAAGCATGCAAACATTTTTAAAATATTTAATTCTAGGTGAAAGGTAGTTTTAGAACCCTCACTTTCTGCAGCATGATACCTCCGCTATTGGTAATACTCTCCAAACTATTTTTATTCTTTCAAGAAGCTAAAAAGGAATCCTTTCAAAACTAAATTATTTTAGAAGTTTGGAATAAACATGATGGAAGAGACCAATTTGCTAACAGAGACCATACAGTACTCAACCAAACAAATATTTACTAGAGTTATCACCTTTGTGTGTGTGTGTGTGTGTTAATGTTAGTATTATTACAAGTTGCAAAATATATAAATATATTCTAAAAACCGGAAGGTCACTTCTTTAGTAGATATGAAATAGGTTGAGCTCACCATAGTTGCATCACAGGCTTGGTTACATTAACACCTCCCACTTGGTGTTTTCCCAATTTATAAGATTAAACCTGCTGCAAAGTTAACAAAAGGATAATGAACCCTAACAACAATCATCAAATTCAAATTCAGACATTTTATCAAACATGTAGCATGCATCATATATCTGAATTGTGTTTGAGCACCCAAATTGAACCAAAGCATCCAAAATTAATTCAATTTGTATCGGTAACATCCAAAACATATTCTAGCATTGAAATTCAAGCAAGACTAAACAAATTCACGTATCAAAATCATACAAAAAAGTAGTATTATAGCTAAAAAACGAGTGAAAACTGAAATAAAATCAGAGAAACCAACCTTCTCTGACCTAAAATTGAACCTTCTTCTCTGAGAATCAGTTTGGATCTCTTTCCATCAGAGCTCTTAGCGGTGAAACTGAGGTCAAAAGCGAGAATGAGAAATGGACTACACGAACAGGAATTGGTGAGAAAATAAGTGATATTTGTATGAAAATTGAAGGAAAGAAGAAAATGTAAGGATTGAGAATTTGAGAATATTTCGACCTAGATTCCAGACCAAATAGAGAATTTGAGAATGAAAATACAAACTCACTGAATTTGAGGCTGACGAAACTCGGCGAAGAAAAGAGTGCGAACAAATAGATTGTGAAACGGTGATGTAGGTTGGGACTTGAGAAGTAGTGAGGGTGTTCAGCAGACAAGAATTGTGCCTTTATCAGCAATTTTCATGAATTGTCATTATACATTATTTTTTTAATGGCTAATATTTATTGGCCACAAAAAATTAAAGTTAGATGATAAAATACTGACAATTAATTTATTGCCACCGAATAATTGTCATTAAAAGTGAATTTTGATGTAGTGTACTTATTATGATGATAGTGATAAAAAAATTTCTTCATACAACACTGAAGAACATATACTCAAGATAATTATTAACACTACTTATATACACATATACGTATCACCAGTTTAACAACACACATAGGAGACCCTGGACGACACGTCTGTTTCCAAAATGTATCAATAGAAGCAAAACGCTATAAGTCCCAAAAACTAGGTAGCGATGGGTCTGAGAATCATATCTCCAAAACCCTGGCCATCAATAGCCATTCACAGGCTACGCAAAAGACTCTACCTCAAAGGAAAACCCTAAGTTGATCTAACACTAACAAAAGACATACTACCTAACATACGCCATATCCCTGAGACTGGGTGTCGTCTTCAACCATCCATACCTTTGCGTCGTCATCGAGCAGATCAAGCTACTGAGTCCCTAAACGACCCAGAGGACTATTGACAAACAGCTGTACATGTATCCAAAAACACAACAGGGTGTCCAACATGTACAGGCAAAGGTGAGAAACCAATATATGAATCCAAAAACAACAACTATATGCCCAAACATAGACAGCAGATTCATATAAGCATGCCTCACAAATCATCATCATGCATAGTATAATACAATATATCAGGGTACTAACAGTAAACCACAAGGGCCTCGTGCCCAACAGTCAACGTTATTTGCAAAACGTATGCATGAGCACTTCCACATATATCAATTAACGTTCAGTTCTTAATTTCTGGAAATCCTATCACCATTCAAAATGAGCTGATCAGGCTTCACAATCATTGACCCGCAGGCAACAATGACTAACACCAAAATTTGGTGAAACATAATGACTTGACTCCCAGGAAATAGCACATGGGCGCACATGTCAGTGGTAATTGTGAAGTATCAGCAATACTATATTGTCCACTCAGGGCACAATACGAACACACAACACGTATGACATCACTGTCCATCAAGGCACAATGTTACATGATGACAAAAGTCATTCCCCCGGTTTCCTTGCCATCAAGGTCCCCTCATTTCACGGCACGTCTGCCAAAAACATGAATGCATGAGAAAACTATTTTGTTTTCGTCAGTTTATCTTTGTCGTATCAATGTTTCCTTGTTGAATCATCAGCGCTATCAACCACCATAAATACCTTTTAAGCCTTTACAACATTTTTCTCAAAACAAGACACTCAGTCCAAAACAGCTGGAACCCGAAAATCCCTAACTGATGCACCAGTCTCGGATTTTGGACTCAAAAGCGTAGAAACGTCCGCAAGCTTACAGGGCCACAAAGATTGTCCACAAGCTTACAGGACCAACACACTAACACGGATCCTTGATCCACGTGTTTTACAGAACCCTAGAACCCCGACGTCTCGGTTTCTAGGTTCCAAACCAAACCACATTTTTCTTTTAAAACTCAAAAACCAAAACCCAAATCTCCGAAGCTTACACAAAGCCTTCGATAAAACAAAACTCATGGTTGAAAATCACTTTTTTTCTCTTTCATTGTATTTCGGTAAAATACAGTTCATAAGACAAAACTCTTTCTCTTGGATGAAACCAAATATTTTGAAAACCACGTTTCAAAAAAAAAAAAAACACTTTTGCTCAAAGGATACCCTTTAATACTTTAAAAACTATTAAAGTCTCCAAAAACACTTTTCACCTCAAAACTTTGTTTTTCTCCACTATAGTCAAAATTTCCCCATTTTACCCTTTTAAGTCAACTTATCCTTAATAAAATAAATGTACATTTTTATTTACTCACAAAAGCTAATTTATTTCTTTTTCTCTCAAAGTTCCTTGAAAAACACTTTAATAATATTATTTTTCCTTATTCCACGTCTCAAGCTTTTTGAAGTTTTTATCTTTTATCGGATCCTAACCGGGGTCAGGTCCTTTAATGCAGTAATCATCACAACAAGCATACAATGCATCCATACATAATTTTTGATGCCATACCACATAATCAAATATAATCAGATATTTCAGGCATAAACAGATATAATCAATTATCAGCAGATAAATGAAATCATTCCACAAATAACCAAACACAGATAAATAATTACAACTCAAGCACACAATTACAGCACATAGCTGTCGAAATTTGAATTCCCGCTCGATCTGAACTTCGTCTGTTTTCTCGCCCGATTATCCGATAATCACTACACACATACAATCAAGCAATGCATTAACACAAAACACAAAAATTCTCTCTAATCCTCTACTTCCTAGGTTCGGCCTCATGCGACTAAAAATAGCTAGGGAGCTCCAAATTTATCATCTCTTGAATTCTACCCTAACTAAGTGAGATAAACCTAGATACAAGCTTAAAACACCAAAAACCAACAAAATCCTACCCTCCCACAAAAGGGTAGATTCGGTTCCTATATACCTATAAGGGTTAGAGGAATTTCTTGATTCTAAGATCTTGGATTATGAAAGGTTACCATGAATCTAGATCAAAGAAATTCGTCTGGGATTAAAAGGATTTTTCTATAATTTTTCATGGATTTTTGAAGATTATGGGTCAAAAACCCTAACCTCCATGGATCTTGAAAATAAAGAGATTAAAAGAGAGATTGAGAGAGCTAGAGGAGAGTTAATACCTCCTTGATGAACTTCCTTAAGAGAATCTAGCTTGAATCACCAAAAATTCTAAGTTTCTAAGGTTCAAAGTTGAAGAACACTATGAAGTTTTAAGATGAAAGTGAAGAGAAGTGTGTTAGGGGGGTGAGGGAGGTCTTGGCCGAGAGGCCAATGTGGGTGAGTGAGGGAGACATTTATTTTCCACATAGGACAAACTTGTAATTAAGTAGAAGGGTAATTTGGTAATTTTGCTAAAAGACCAAGGGCATTTTGATCATTTCGCGTCTAGATATTTTGGAAGTCATCATGACACTGGCATGAGTCCCTAGGTGACTTGACATCATGTGACATCGAGATTATCCATTAGCGGTTTCGTTAAATCCTTCTACAGCTCCAATCGTCTCCTAGTTCGAGTATTCGTCCGAATATTTTATATTATTTTCACTTTTTAACTTCAGGACTGATTTTAGCAAATTTGTAGAGGATCGAATTCTAAGACTAATGGTTCTGACCGTTAGTCAAAATTAGGTCTTTATAGTAGTAAAACATTATTATCCGTAAAAACATAGACTGGGCTCCGTTTGAGTTTTCGGCCCAAAATTTAACTGTAGGTTCCTACAATCGCATGGACCATGAATATGATTTTAGTTTTCCCAAAATCATTTTCTAAAACACAGATAAAAATATAAACTCATTTATATAGTTTACTGATCTTAGAAAGCATGAAAATCGGGATGTTACATTACTACCCCAGTTAAAAAATTTTCGTCCTCAAAATTTCGCGACTCGAGGCTTGACAGGATTTCTTAATCCTTACAATAATTCTATGGAAGGATTTCAAAGCTTAGAAACAGAATGTAGGAATATTCAGTATGCAAAAAGATTCTTTAGTAGGTTCGTGAGTGTAAAAATGTATAGCTAATACAGGTTTACAATCATGACTCTAATAAAGTTCCTCCTTTCATAAGAACCTTCCAATAAATCAAGGAATCGAACGATGGACACTCTAGCCAAAAAAATCAGACTAGATCATAGTTATTAAGAGTAAAAGCGATTAGATTAAGTTTCATCAAGAAACTTCTAGTATCAAGAATTTCCTTGTGTTATGACTGAAGAAATAATCATAAGAAATCTTTTGATGGGATGATCTATTAATCCAATCCACTCAAACGTCTAATACACTGGGGATTGTGTTGGAATACGAGTACCACTCACTAACCATGTGTTCTCACCAGGTCTCATCCTGATTAGAACTCAAGAAAATGCACGCCCTTGTGTGTCTACACACATTCTCTCATCAAGGAAACAATCCCAACAAGGTCTTACTCTCTTGGAGCAATAAAACTAGCTGCTGAAACTATCATCAGTCTTTTGCTCATCCTTCAACTATCAGGAAAAGTCATTCCCTCTTCCATTGACCTGTGAGTCCGTCATTCGCTACTACCAATCCTTTACGAAAGACTTACTTCCATTCTTGCTCCTAAGAATTAATTTAGTGATCAAGCACTCAAGTTAACTCCTATGGCCTAATTCGAACACTTAAATTAATTCTCATCCAGTTACTACACGTCTCAATCTCAACAACAACTCTAACGCAATCCAAATCCCAATAAGCTCACTTAAGAGTCCTAATATCTAAGTGAAAATCCAAACTTAATATCGAACTAAATCCAAGTACTCAAAATTGGAAAGTATCGAAACAATAAGTCAGCCATATCCTCGGGTAGTGGTCGTTGTAACGAGTCCAAACCTATCTGTCTTACTTGTATTTGCCGGTCACTGTCTTAAGTTCTACTACTAAGACCATACTCCCATCCATATGGGATTCCTTGTGATTCCTTCCTTACTGATACCAGACCCAAGGACACTCATCCTATAGCCAACATTCATGCCTTAATTCTGGTTTGCTCAGTCTCTGATCATTCACAACCTTCGAAAGATTATATTTAGGCACTACACGAATTCTTCACTATCCCCAGCATGGATCATAAGTCCATCCATAATACGTAGCCTTTAATCTACTCTAACGGGGCAGACATCCTATCTATTAAATCCATAAACAGCGGAGGCTCCAATCATTTCTTAAACATATCAAAAGAAACCCCACAGATTACTACATTTCTACTTTTCTACCGGGATTCTCGTTCCAGTCTCTCAACTCTATTAGAGTGCATAACGTTATCTTTCCATTCCTTTGGTCGCTCAATAGCTACCTATATATTTATTCCAAACCGTTTTTGGTATTCTCCTACCTGCTTAAGGCATACTCGCCCCTTCGGCAAATTTATTTTTCCCACATTCAAACTTCCTCCATATACCAAGGAGTCTTCACTCATTTGGTAACTAAGAGTCTAACATCCTTGATTTATAAAGTAAAGGTCATACTCAAGCCTATTTGCTCGACTTGACCAAGGATTTGCCTCAAAGCTTACCTTAGAGGTTACCTCTTAATAATCTTGATTGGTTGCATTCCAAAATAAGCAAATCATAACAACCCCTTCAATGAAACATTAGGAAGGTGTCCAGACTAATTGGGTATTATTAAACCAATCCCCCAGATGCCTTATAAACTGGGGATCATACAAGAACATGAGTACAGCAGTTCATACGGCAAAGGAAGAATAGGTAATCATAAACCTTGCACACAATACATCGAAAGAAATGGATAAATTGCACTTCAAACAAAAGGTACGATTGAGAGATTACTGTCTATGCCGTAACTACCTTGCACAAGAGTATCGGAATTTGAAGTCTCAGCATCACTCATGGTGTAAACTCTTCCCCTTGCCATCGACCTTTTGGTCCCGATGTCCTTATTGGCAGCTGGGACAGTTTCCCTTGTCGTACAGTCCTTTGCTTTATGCCCCCTTTGTTGGCAAATAAAACATTCACCGCTCCGCACAAGGCAACGGTTGGCCAAGTGTGATGGATCTCCAGACTTAAAGCATCTCCTCTCTCGGCCTTGGTTCTGATTCCTCTGGCCTCTACTGCCTTATGCATAAGCAACAGGATGATACTGTTATTGGTTTTGATCATTCCTTGGTCGGGAATAAGGCTTCCTCTGACTCCATTCTCCTCTCTGATCATGGTACTGATCTTTGAAACGGGAAGGTCATCCAACGTTCCATCTGTCGGCCCTTTGATGCTTTATCAGCTCCACTTGTCTGCTCTTCTCTACTAATGCCTGGAAATTTCGATTTTCTTGTGGCAACACTGATTCCTGGATTTCATACTTCAAACGCCTCTCGAAACATTCACACTTCCAGTCTTCGTCGAGGTTGATCTGGAAGAATCAGAAATACTTGGCCAGTGATTCAAACTTGGCCGAATATTCTCCAACGGACATCTCCCTCTGTTGCAACCGTAAAAATTCTCGTTCTTTCTCATCTCTAGCACTTTGTGGGAAATACTTCTCCAGGAATCGGCACTTAAACAAATCCCAAGTGATTTCCTGTTGATGTGCCTCCAACAATTGTCTGGTTTCCTCCCACCAGTACTCAGCATCTCCTAGCAGTAGGAAAGTTGCGCACGGTACTTTCACTCCTTCAGGGCTGTGGATTAGCTCGAATATCCTTTACATTTATCTGATCCACCAGTCAACCTTCTCAAAATCCACATTGCCATGAAAATGCAATGGATTTTGGCGTCTAAAAGAGGTCAGATTTTGACCCACAGCGACCTGTGCAGCATGAGCCTACTCTTGTGCATTTTGAGCAGCCACTGTAGCAGTCTGTACAGTGATAGCAGCGACCATATTCGCCACTGCTTGTGCAGCAAAGTCCAATCCATTAGCACAACTCCCTTTCCACGACCACGTCCACGGCCACGTCCACATCCAGCTCTAGCCTCGGTTCCTGGTTCCATAACTGACCTACAAGAATGAAGTCAGTCAAGCTGCAACCAGAAACCAAAACATACAGCAGTTATCTACTCACATCACTTCCAAGAAGTACAGGAAAATGAAGAAAACAAGGAAAAAGGGAAAAACAAGGTACTCGCCTGGCAACCCTATGCTCGCCTCGCGAGCCAGAAGGTTAGCCTGAGCAGCAAAGTACAGCCTTTCGGCCTTGCGACGCGAGAGTGATGTTCGCCTCACGAGAATCAGAGATCACACAACATCAACACAACAGAACTATTCCCCAAAGGTTCCAAAAAGACTCGATCAGCTCTGATACCACTTGTAACACCCCTCCTTCTCGGGTGTCACTTTCGTAACCCCAAACACACTTAAATTATATAAAAAAAAAAAAAGATTTGCTGGTTTGCTTTTGGAAAACAGATTCCTTTACTTAAGTCTTACTTATTGTGAAAATAGTGATAAAATTTTTTCTTCATACAACACTGAAGGACATATACTCAAGATAATTATTAATACTACTCATATACACATATACGTATCACCAGTTTAACAACACACATAGGAGACCCTGGACGACATGTCCGTTTGCAAAATGTATCAAGAGAAGCAAAACACTATAAGTCCCAAAAACTAGGTAGTGATGGGTCTGAGAATCATATCTCCAAAACCCTGGCCATCAGTGGCCATTCACAGACTACGCAAAAGACTCTACATCAAAGGAAAACCCTAAGCTGATCTAACACTAACAAAAGACATCACTACAACAAAATAGGGAAAAATTGACGCAACATCACCAGCGTTTTCCCGTAAAACGCTAGAAAATATGAGGCGGAGAAGTATTACTAGCGCTTTCTTTGGTAAGTGCTAGCAAATTATTGGGATTTACCAGCGCTTTTTTAACTAAGCGCAAGCAAAGCTCTGACATTGAGTATTGCCAGTGCTTTTCCAAATAAACGCTGGTAAAGGACAAGACAGCGCTTTCCTAAGTAAACGCTGGCAAATGTCTTGTCCTTTACCAGCGTTTATTTGGAAAAGCGCTGGCAATTGTCCATTTCTATATAAGTATAATTTTTTGATTTATATTACTGATCAGTACTCGATCTTCACTTCGCGCGCGCGCTTTCAGTAATAGTCTTCACATGCACAGTACTCTCACCGCGAACTCAAACCTCCTCATCTTCTTCACAATCGCGAATTGAACCCTCCTCATCTCCTCCACAACCGCGAACTCAACCCCTCTCCTCCACCACAGCGACCCTCAATCCGCTCCCCACAACCGCGCGTCCACAACCCTCTCCTCCACGGTGAGAACGAAGGTTGCCACGTGAGCTGAACTACACCTCGTGCTTTCCCAACAAATTATCCAAGCTTTTCAGATTTTTTATTTATTTTGTTTTTTAATTTTCAGTCTTCCAGCTAGCGTGGTTTACAGAGAACAACAAAGTAACAAAACAACCACAAAATTGATGCAGCTTTAGATCAATCTCTCTCTTCGCTCAGCACTCACGACCTAAGCACTCACGCTCAGCACCTTCGCGAAACCTCATGGTTCTCTCCTCAAACCCTCTTCTCAACAGCGCGAGGAGCTTGAGGTATTTTTTTCTTTTTTCTTCTTTTTCCTCTCTACCCTCTCTCCCCACTGTCACTGCCACCACCAGATTGGGAAAGAAAAAAATGTGTCACAATTGTGTAGATAAGCTCTGTTGCATATGTATTGTACATTTGTGGTTCTGCTTTACTGAGAAAATGTCTGTGTGATGATAAGATAGAAAATTTATAGTTATCTTCAATTTTATTGCAACAAGTGGCCTTCTACTTAATTCGGCAAGTAATCCACAAGTGTATGGACTTGTTTATGTACATTAAGTAGCTCTTAGTATTGCAGATTAAAGCCCTTCAGATTTGGCAATGGAACCTCTATCATTGTTTATAGACTAGCTCCATCAAGATTAGCATGTGGTTTTGACCTTAGCAACTAATAAAATGCATATAACCCAGGAGAATTCCATTTCTATAATGATTAAATGAATATCTAAATTGACATTAGCTACTTGTGGCTACTCTTTTAGGATCTTTTTATTTGTTAAAATGTTCACCACTCACCAGAAATTATTACATGAACATGAACCATGCCTGAAATGATGGAATCTGGTTTTATCCCTAACTATTAGTTCCCTACTGTAAGCCTCTGAAACCAGCTTTGCCATATGGTGACAATCCACACACATTCTAAGGTTCTTCACTATTCTTATGGTTACTCCAGGTACTGTACTAATAAGGGCATAGGCAATAGCCAATTTCTCACTATGCCTATAGAGTGCAGTCTCCTTATCCTCTTCCCCTATATCAAGGAAAAAAATATACCTCAAGGAAAAAAACCTCACGGTTTCTCTTTTATTTTCCTTGAGGTATATTCTTGCTATGAGAATGTGTTGTAGAAAGTATATTTGTGTTTCTGTGTTTTGTACTTTAATTGACATGTCTTCCAGATTTCGAATTTGCTTTTCTAATTTTGTATACACTTAGCAGTGGATCCCTGAACTCCAACATTTTGCTCCTGGTGTCCCAGTGGTACTAGTTGGAACCAAATTGGGTAAGTCATCAAGCACTGTTCTTAAATTCTTAAATTGGGTAACTAAAATATTCTTGAGTTTAATGATTATTATTATAGTCAAACTGATTTAATAATAATGTGACATGTGATATAATGAAAATTAAACTCATTTATTTTCTGTTTCTCATTTATATATTCTAACATGTGATAATTGAAGCAGCACATTACCAAGCGGGAATCACTTAGAAGAAATTCGTTCATGGAGTGATAGGGACATCCCATTTCTCACATATCGAAATAGGTTAGTTTTCTTCTCTTTCATGCTGTCCGTGGTTCTGCTTTTGGTCTCACCTTCTTTGTCTAATTTTACCTTTACTTTATCTTTGTCACTTGATAATCTGCAGTTTTGGTCATGTCTTGATTTTCTTATTGTCTACCACAGATTTCTTACTCCTACCAGGTATTTATCTTTTTTTAATCTCTTATAAGCAGTATAATCATTAGACATATTTATTTTTATCGGTGTACACATGCATTAACCTTAGTTTCTTGTTCAATAATGATTTGTATATTATTTTTGACACAATATACAAGTTGTTCTTGAATTGTCCAAAGTGGACAGTCTAAGAATGTAAAATCGCATTCAATCCATATTATTGTATGTCTTAATCATTAGCTTCTTGATCTAAGAATGTCATTGGTTTGTATTTTCTCATTGTTCTCTGTGTACATACCTAATTTGGGTCGTAATACCACCTGAATTAAGTTGTGTGCTTGGAGAACTAAGAGGAAATGCTGCCGAAATTTTCTTAGAACAAGAAGTAATTAAGACATATATACAATAATATAATGCGAAGTTTACAATCTTGGATAGGATAGGACCCCACCCTTTAGTATGAAGTAGACATGCATCATGCATGCATGTAGTACTATTGAATGTAGATGTCAACCTCTTTAAACTCAAAATAATTGCTGTAGATCGGGAAAATATGGATCGAAAGTGGATGTCTGCCAATCGTTTGTCGAAGGAATATAAGTACGGAGTGCAAGATTTTATTAGGTTTGCAGTTGGACACGCAGAAAACCCTAGTAGAATCATATGTCCATGTTTAGGTTGTTGTTATACAAGACGAGTTAGTGTACCTGACTTGGAAGGACATTTAATATGCAATGGAATTGATCAAAGTTATACTTGTTGGACAAAGCATGGTGAGACCAGAGGTGAATCTAGTGATATGGGGAATAGTGGGAAATATGCGTCAAATGATGCCAATACAAATACATATGAGGGCGATCGTTTTGAAGAGATGGCAAACGTGGTTGAAGAAAATCTTCGTGATTGTCCTCAAATGTTTGAGAAGTTGATAAGTGATGCAGAGAAACCGTTGTATGAGGGTTGTACTAAATTCACAAGATTGTCGGCGATGTTAAAGTTGTTTAACTTGAAATTGGGCAATGGATGGACTGATAAGAGCTTTAATGACTTACTCACACTATTGAAATCTATGTTGCCGGAGGATAATGTGCTTCCTAGTCGGACATATGAGGCTAAACAAATGTTGCGCTCTATTGGCATGAGCTATGAGAGGATACATGCTTGTCCTAACGATTGCATTTTATTTCGGAATGAACATGCATCGTTAAATACATGTCCTAAATGTAATGCCTCACGATATAAGAAGAAAGAATCAGCTCCAGAGAAGGTTTTGTGGTATTTCCCAATAATACCTAGATTTAGGCGCATGTACAGTAGTTCAGAAGAATCAAAGCACTTTACATGGCATAAGGATGAAAGGATTAAAGATGGCAAGCTACGGCACCCGGCAGATTCTCCTCAATGGAAAAGAATTGACCATGATTATCCCGATTTCGGGCAAGAACCAAGAAACCTCCGACTTGCATTGTCTACTGATGGATTTAACCCGCATGGTATTCAGAGTAGCTCTCACAGTACATGGCCTGTGATTTTGGTGATTTATAACCTACCGCCATGGCTATGCATGAAGCGCAAATATATGATGCTGTCTCTGTTAATTTCTGGGCCCAAACAACCAGGAAATGATATCGACATATACTTGGCTCCTTTAATTGAAGACTTGAAGCAAATGTGGGAGACAGGTGTAGAGGTGTACGATGGGTATAAAGAAGAAAGTTTCACCTTGAGGTCTATGATCTTCGGCACAATTAATGATTTTCCAGCATACGGTAATCTGTCAGGATACAGTACCAAAGGTCAATGTGCATGCCCTATATGTGAAGATAATACAGATTGGATGCGGTTGGAACATGGTAAGAAGAATGTCTTCCTTGGACATCGTAGATTTTTGCATTCAAGTCATCATTATCGGTTATGGAGAAAGGCATTCAATGGGAATATAGAAGAACGTAGAGCTCCTTTGCCGTTGACGGGTGTGCAACTGTTTGAAAAGGTAAAAAATTTGAGTATCGAATTTGGGAAGCCTTTTGCCGGAGAGCTTGTGACACGAGGGTGGAAGAAAAAGTCGATTTTCTTTGAGCTGCCGTATTGGAAGTCATTATATGTAAGACATTTCATTGATGTGATGCATGTTGAAAAAAATATCTTTGATAGTGTCATTGGTACCTTACTCAATGTGCCAGGGAAGACTAAAGATGGCATCAATGCAAGGTTGGACTTGGTTAGTATGGGATTGAGACGAGAATTGGGACCGATGAAGAAAGGGAAACGTACATATCTACCACCAGCAGCTCATACTCTATCTAGAAAAGAGAAAATTTCTTTTTGTAAGTTTCTTCATGGAGTGAAGGTTCCAGAAGGGTACTCTTCAAACATTGCTAGCCTCGTGTTGATGAAAGATCTCAAGTTGAAGGGTCTAAAGTCCCACGATTGCCATGTTCTTATGGAAAGTTTGCTACCCATCGGTATATGGTCCATTTTGCCCAACAAAGTGCGGGAGACCTTAACTAAACTTTGCTTCTTCTTCAAGGCAATTTGCAGCAGAGTGATTGACCCTGAAAAGTTGCCAGCATTGCAAAGAGAAATAGTTGTGACTTTGTGTGAGCTTGAGATGTATTTCCCACCTTTATTCTTTGACATAATGGTTTATCTAACCGTTCATCTGGTTAGAGAGACACAATTGTGTGGGCCAGCTTATATGAGATGGATGTACCCGTTTGAGCGTTACATGAAAATATTAAAAGGGTATGTGAAAAACCGATCACGACCAGAGGGTTGTATTGTTGAACGGTATATAGTTGAAGAAGCTGTTGAATTCTGTACCGAATACTTATCCAATGTCAAACATTCCACAGGGATGCCAAAGTCTCATCACACAGGAAGAACCATAGGGCAAGGGATTTCTGGAATTGAAATATTGACTATACCAAGAACAGAATGGGAGCAAGCACACTTGTATGTTCTACACAACGCCGATGAAGTTGAGTCATATGTTGTAAAACACAAGGACATACTTAAGAATTTGTACCCAAATAAGAATCAAAATTGGTTACAAAGAGAACATATTCGGTGTTTTATAACGTGGCTAAAAGATCACATTTCTGTTGAGTATGCTCTAAATCCTACCTCAGTTTCAGAAAGATTGAGATGGTTAGCGAAAGGTCCAAGTCTACATGTTTTATCTTACACCAGTTATTTGATGAACGGGTACACATTCTATACAAAAGAACAAGATGATCGAAGTACAGTGCAAAATAATGGGGTGACTCTTATAGCTCAATCTATGCATATCTCAAGTGCCAAAGACAGAAACCCCATATATGCGAATATGTCATACTTCGGGGTCATCGAAGGTATATGGGAGTTGGATTACACAATGTTTCGGGTGCCTGTGTTCCGGTGTAAGTGGGTTGACAATAATAACGGTGTACAGATGGATGAGTTGGGGTTCATGCGCGTTGATTTCAATAAGGTAGGGTATAAAGATGAGCCTTTTATTTTAGCATCACAAGCTCAACAAGTGTTCTATGTCACCGATCCAGCTGATACAAATTGGTCCATTGTTCTATTGTCTAACAAAATGGTTGTTAATGATATTGATGATCATCAAACACATGAAGATGCCAATATGGAGGACGATCCTTTCTTTGGGACATCACATTCACTTGAGGGTAATCCAACTAGAGAGGAAGATATGTATATTAGAAATGATCATGATGAGGGAATTTGGGTCAATCCATTATTTCGTACCAATAAGGGACACACAAGTCTCAATCCAACGAGAAAAAGGAAAAGATTGTCTTAAATATGTAAGTATAGCTAGTGATTGTGTTTTTTTAAGTTCCAGGCTAATTAAATTTATATTCATCGACTTTTGCATATATGATTATGAAATAATGTTTTTACTTGTGTCTAATTTTTTTTTTTGCAGGTAAATGGCATCTCCATCTCACGATAGTCCTGCGGAGGCGAAGAAAAATGTGAGGCGTCGCGGACCGACAGTTAAGAAAAATGTCATTCGACAAAGGAGTAAAGGAGTGAGACCTTTGGTAAGATATATATATATATATATATATATATATATATATATATATATATATATATATATATATAATATAATATAATTAACTGTTTCATTTTATTGTTTGTTATATAAATTTATACACTTACTCAATTTTTTCAGGTTCAATGGAATGTTAAAGGCCAGCCCGTTGGTAAAGTTAGCAGAGACATGAAGAGTTACATTGGGACCTTAGTGCGGCAGTCGGTCCCAATTACCTGCAATGATTGGAGGGATTCTTCTTTGCACCGTGTCAAAGAAGACATCTGGCATAATATAGAGGTAAATTAATTAACATTGATTAGTTATAATGTTTCTTAATTATGTAAACATACTTATACTATGACATTAATTTTGCAGACGACCTTTGATGTTGATAAATGTCGGCAAAAAATGTTAATTCAGATGGCCAGAAATATGCACCGATCATTCCGGTCTGAATTGACGACGAAGTACCTGAGAGATGAGGAAGGGAATGTCAGACCTGAGCCTCCAGCTCAATATGCAGAGTACATTTCACTGGATGCTTGGAGAGCTTTTGTAGCAAGACGCACAACAGATGAAGAATTTTTGGTATGTACAATAAATATCCTTATGACTTGTATATATGACATTAATTAACCATGCATGCATTGATATATATATATATATATATATATATATATATATATATATATATATATATATATATATATATATATATATATATATATATATATATATATTTCTGTGTCTATGTAGAGGCTTAGCAATGAAAATCGGCAGAGAGCGTCAAATCCTGAATACCCTTATAGAGGTGGAAGTCAGGGGTATTCCGGCATTGAGGAAAAGTTGGTATGTACAATATCCTTATAATTGGGTTATAATTTGCTAATGTTTACTAATATTTGATTGTTCAAATGTATAGTTGTTGGCGGCAGGGGACGATGTTACAAACAAAATGGTTCAATGCCATATTTTGTGGATGGAAAGTCGTCGAGATGAGAACGGAGAAATTATTGATCCCACCACTAGGCAAGTGGTTGAACAAATTGTAAGTATGAAAGCATTAGTTAACAAGCGTTTTCATTTTTAACTTTCTTATGATAATATTTAACATTTTCATTTGTGTCTCAAGATAGCATATCACAGTCTGTATCACAAGGGGATATAACAGATTGTGATGGTCGTCAAGACATCCTTGCCCGAGCCTTATCAAGGAAAGAGTACCCTGGTCACCTAAGGGGTACGGGATTTGGTGTCACTTCGAGCCTTCTCTTCGGACCACAAACGCGTGCTACTAATGATAGAATGGAAGAGATGATGCGTGAGATACGTTGTCTATGGAAAGAAGCAGATGAATTGCGAAGCACCATGCAAGACAGGCATCCAGTGGAGGCGCATGAGCCTGCTTTCCCTACCCCTACCCCATATAGCGCCAGAGATGGTTGCACTATGCTGTCACCCGAGGTAATTAATAATTCATACGTTGTTTTTACTTAAACGTATTTAATCCATTTAAATTTAAATATTAATATTTTGTTTATCATTTTTTCAGGACACCTCTGCATGCAACCTATATTTGTCAAGCCCAACTCGTCGAATGGTTGGTAAGGGGATAATGTTTAACGAAACGGTTCAAACACTATTGCACAACCGACCATTACCTCCCGGTCATGTGAAAGTTAGAGTTGACCATGCGGTTGAAGGGAATGCATCATTGCCTGTACCACTTGAGGAGGCAGATGTGTTGACTGTGGAAGATGCAATAGGCACCTATGTGGCATGGCCAATCAGCCTCGTAGTTGTAAGTAACATGATATAAGTTAATAAACATGCATGATTTATTATCATAAAATCATTCACTAACTAATTAATGTATTTGCAATGCAAAATATCCAGGTACCCTCAAAATCCAAAGCCAAGGACAATGGTAAGGGCAAAGTGTCGGAGCACACAACTGACAAATCCCGACCTTCCCTTCCTATAGTTAGCAAGGGGCAAACAAAAGGGTCAATAACATCCCTAGTGAAGAACGGGAGCAAATCTCAGCCCCAGAGCAATTCTCAGGTCTCCCGTTCTCCTACGGCTCATGGTGCAGATTATATGGCTTATCTTGAAGCCTATATGTTAGGGAATATGAATGCACCAGATGTTACAGTGCCATTGGAGCCAGAACTGCTGGGTTATGAGACCACTTTGTTTCTCGGCCTTCATTTCGAAATCAAGGAAGTTCTTCGTCATGAGATACTATCTCAGACTGTTATTACAGTATATCTCAGGTATTACATCGAACTTATATTTTCTATCTCAAGTACGGTTATAGTTTATCCATTAATTTGTTTACATGTTTTAATTTAAGGTACTTGTATCATGAGATATTGATCCCAGAAGAACGGACTCGGAGGTTCGTGTTTTTGTGCCCACATAAAACAGCTTTGCACAAGTCAATAACTGGGCAAAAACAATATATAGCCGATCGCTTAGCATTAGCTGAACCTGGTATTGAGTCATTGTTTTTGTCACCTTGCAACGTAGGGTGAGTCATTTTAATTAACTTTTATAAATTTTGTGAAATGTGATTATCTAGGCTTAGGATTTGCCAACTCTGTTCATTTTTGTAGGGGACATTGGGTATTATTAGCAATCAATCCCCATGAAGACATTGTGTACTATTTTGACCCGTTGCATGTCTCTTATACCTATCGCAAACCAATGATGGATCAATACAATAAGTAAGTATACACATTTATTTTTATCTTAATATATATGATGATTCAAATTATATACTTTGATGAATTGTTTGATTTTGCACTTAGGGGTTTGCAAATTCATCATGCCCAGAGCAGAGGAGGCAAGTCCCGATTTTCTTCATCATCCAAGACTAACTGGATATTTATGGATGTACGTATTTACAAATTAAAAGTTCTATCTTATATATGCAGTTATTTAAATTAAAAACTGAAAACAATTAATTTATTATTTGAGCTTTTATAGTGCCCCCGTCAACCCAACGACATCGACTGTGGCTACTATGTAATGAAGTTTTTGAAGGATATCATCGTTGAGAACCAAACTTAAATCCCATCATTGGTATGTACTTTTCGTTCTAGTTTATCTTGAAAGAGTATTTCAAAGTCAGTTAGTGGTTAGTAGTTATGAACTGTTGATGACAGTTATAATAGTAAATATTAGCTCTTTGAGCTAGTTAGATGATTTATTTAGACCTTTTGTTAAAGGTCTGGCTACATCTATAAATCTGTGAAGTGTAAGTGCTCAGTAATGGCTAGTTGCTTGAAAAGGGATTCACGATGCACATGCAGCATGAACACATGGAGATTCTTGATGCTCACAATAGAAGAATTCTGAAGCCTTCTCTTGCTCAGAACAGAACCTTTCAAGTTCAAATCCATGCTGCTGATGCTACAATGGTACCATTCTAAAATACAATTTTGCAACTGAACTTAATTCATAATGCATAAAAGGATGACAAGGAGTTTGAACACCCTAGTCCTTCGTATATCATTCTTCTACATGCATTTGAACACCAACACAACTAAGAATGTATACACTAGCCCTAACATGATGAATTTCATCAACTCATCTGCTTTTGAAGAAAAAAAAAACACAAATATCAACTCTATGAACTCCCTACTGTCCTAGCAGAACAGCAGGCAAAGATTTGTGCATATCTCGGGGTAGGGACCTCCTGTAGGTATAAGGTTAGTGTCATTTGAAAGATAAGATCTAAGGCCACATTTGGTGAAAATTTCAAGAATTATGAATCATTGTATGATTCTCAATAGTTCTTTGAAAACGGTTCTATTTCTGCAGAATCTTGCAGAAATAAGATTCTGAACAGTGTACAGTTATAAATGCATAACTCTATGTATAATAATTGAAATTGCGTGCCGTCTGAGAAATTAGAAACCTAAGACAAATACCTTCACTCCATGGAAATTTCTGAATTTTTAGTCTTATGGATAGATACAGTTTAAACTTCAAAGTTGACTCATGTGCTGCAGAATCCATTCCCGACAGCCTGAATTTCAAGATGCATATCTCGGGCTACCGAAATCCTTTTAACCTAATTCTGGTGGCTATTTAAAGCTAAGACGCAAACATTAATGATGGAGAAAATTCATATTTTTTGGTCAACAAATGAATTCCCAGTAGGCCATTATGCAGAAAAGTTTTTTCTGCTGTGCTAGTTCTGGACAGCCTAGGTTGCAATGCGCATAACTCGGGTTGTAGGAACCCAAATGGCGTGATTCTGGTGACATTCAAAATCTAACAACCAATAATATTTATATCTAAAATTTTATAATTTTATAGCATATATATTGGTACCGTTGTTTAGCCAAAGTTTCACTACGGTTTAAGAAAAAAATCAAGTTTCTTTGCTCAACAAAGTAAATCTCAGATTTTGAAGTGTGCCCTTGGATGTGCTTTTCTTGACTAAAGAGTATAGACCAGTGGCCATCGCAAAGATTCATATATAAAATAACCCTACAAAACCAAACAAAAGCTGCTCAACACAAATGTGCTAAAGTGTACATATTGTTGTCAATGTAAAATGATTTGTTACCTCTTCTGCAAACAAATTGCTCATGATCTTTCTTTCCTTGTGACCTAGTAACAAATCTGCAGGAAATCCAGTGATAACAAATCTGCAATCAGTTTGGCAAGAAATCCAATGGCTCATTGGAGGAGTAAACATATTGAGACCAAATTTCACTTCTTGCGTGAGTGAATAAAGGGAAACTGCAATTGTGCTTTTGCAGGTGATTTGAATTTCATAAAGTAGATATCATGACCAAGCCTATGAAAATTGAGAGATTCAAAGAGCTAAGGAGTTTTTTGAAAGTTGTATCAATAAGAGAATTGATTCAAACTTGATGTGCAGCAAATGATAGATGGAGTCTAGGTGCCAACCTAGTTGGAATGTTAGACTCCATAGTGATGCTAAATTAGCATATCTTGTGTGTTGAGTGAACTTCGAATTAGGTGGTTGTGTTGACAGAGTATTTCAAAGTCAGTTAGTGGTTAGTAGTTATGAACTGTTGATGATTATAACAGTAAAAATGGTTAGCTCTGAGTTAGATGAGTTAGTTAGACTTATTAGTTAGAGGTCTAGCAGATCTATAAATGTGTGCATGAAAGTACTGTAAGTGCAGTGGTATATGAATTCAATAAAGAGTTAATTTTGAGTATTATTCAGCATATATATTTTCTCTCTAAATACTCTGTTTTTAGTAGTGTGTGTGGATTTCTTCTTCCCTTTTCCCCACAGTTTATATATTTAATTACTCTCATATTTGACCATATTGAAATGTACAAACTTGATTTAATTTTCGTTTCGCAGTACTATCCAGAACGTAAATGTCCGGTATACTCTAATGATCAACTTACCGCACTCAAGCAAGAGTGGTGCCGTTATATTGTTGATTTTATCGAATGAAGGTATATGTAAGTGTGATCTATTGTAGTCATTTCGAGTTTATATATCATTTTGAACTTAACAATGTTTATTTGGATATTATTGAAGGGGAGCAAGGATTTTGTTGAAGGGAAAGCAAAGGATTAATTGATCAAGGGCTTCTTCAATCAAGCTAGTACTAGCTAGGATTATTTTTTGGTTTTTGCTCTTGTATATATAACATATTGTTGGTTTTCCTAACTGTATGCATATGTACATGAATATACTGTGCTAAGATTGATCGAGGGCTTCTTCTTTCTTCAATCAATTAAGCTACTGTGATAGTACAAGATTTTTTTGCTCTTGTATATATATATAAACATATTAATTGTTGAGGTTTTGCTATTTTATATATATATATAACCTGTTTGGTTTTGAATATTGCTGGTTTTGCTTGTGTTGATTTCCAAATTGTAATGGAAAACAGGGGGAATAGTAAAAGTAATTATATATATAAAAAAAAATAGGGTATTGCCAGCGTTTACTTGAAGAAGCGCTGGTAAAGGTTATACAATTGCCAGCGTTTCCTTTAATAAGCGCTGGTAAAGGTTAAACAATTGCCAGCGCTTTCTAACCTTTACCAGCGCTTCTTAAAGAAAGCGCTGGCAATTGTTTAACCTTTACCAGCGCTTATTAAAGGAAACGCTGGCAATTGTATAACCTTTACCAGCGCTTCAATAAGCGCTGGCGAAATTTTCCCCTTTTGCTAGCGGATAAATAGTCAGCGCCCGAAAGCGCTGCTGAAGGCCTAAAATAAATGCTGGTAAATCCCTTTTCTGTAGTAGTGCATACTACCTAACATACGCCGTATCCCTGAGACTGGGTGTCGTCTTCAACCATCCATACCTTTGCGTCGTCAGCATCGAGTAGATCAAGCTACTGAGTCCCTAAACGACCCAGAGGATTATTGACAAAGATCTGTACATGTATCCAAAGACACAACAGGGTGTCCAACATGTACAGACAAGGGTGAGAAACCAATATATGAATCCAAAAACAACAACTATATACCCAAACACAGACATCAGATTCATATAAGCATGCCTCACAAATCATCATCATGCATAATATAATACAATATATCAGGGTACTAACAGTAAACCACAAGGGCCTCGTGCCCAACAGTCAACGTTATTTTCAAAACGTATGCATGAGCACTTCCACATATATCAATTAACGTTCAGTTCTTAATTTTCGAAAATCCTATCACTATTCAAAACGAGCGGATCAGGCTCCACAATCATTGACCAGCAGGCAACAATGACTAACACCAAAAATTGGTGAAACATAAGCACTTGACTCCCAGGAAATAGCACATGGGCGTTCATGTCCATGGTGCTACCATGTATCAGTCATAATATATTGTCCACTCAGGCCACAATACGAACACGCAACACGTATATCATCATTGTCCATTAAGGCACAATGTTACATGATGACAAAAGTCATTCCCCAGGTTTCCTTGCCATCAAGGTCCCCTCATTTCACGGCACGTCTGCCAAAAACATAAATGCATGAGAAAACTATTTTGTTTTCGTCAGTTTATCTTTGTCGTATCAATGTTTCCTTGTTGAAACATCAACGCTATCAACCACCATAATGTCTTAGACCCTTTAAGCCTTTACAACATTTTTATCAAAACAGACTCAATCTAAACATGTATGTAAGCCAAAATCTTGAGCTATAGAGAAAACACACATATAAACATTACAAAGCACAAGGTTTATGATCAACTTCATCTCCAAGAACCCAAATCTAAACCCTATGGAAAGAAATCTAAATCCCCAAAATCAACAATCAAACAAATAATGCACACCAAAATTCCCTCACCTTAAGGCATGATTAAATCGAACGCTATTAAAGGTTGAACAAACAGTGGCGTTTAAAAAAGCGCTATGGAAAGTAGAAAAGATAGCGCTTCCTTGAGGAAGCGCTATCTAAAACCCAGGATTAGATAATGCTTTCTTGAGGAAGCGCTTAAACCCAGGAATAGAAGCGCTTCCTCAAGAAAGTGCTGTCTATTCTTGGGTTTTAGATAGTGCTGCCTCAAGGAAGCGCTATCTATTATGCTTTAGATATCTATTACCATATTTTTTTTTTTAATAATGTGCTCTATTTTCTCCTACTCTTCCCTTCACTAAGCAAAACCCAGACAACAGTATAGTATATATAATTGGCACAATATAAATAAATTTATTTCATTCATTAAAAATGTTACCATATACACCTAGAGTACAGTATACACAATTCAAACTAATTCAAACATATTACAATATACAATCCCAGACAATATACACTACACTAGCTAGCTACTAACCAAAACTTCCAGCAAAGCATCAACCTGCAAAGTTGGAGACAAATCAAGCTATTTAATGAACTTGAAGTATAATTCAAACTAATCATCACAACTAACAACTTAAATATAACACAAAAAAGAGAAACTTAATTACCTTAATTCATAATAATATAGTTACACCACTCACCCAAAATTTCAAATACTTGATCATCGGTGTATGTGTCATATTTACTATCGGGAAAGTACTGCATGCAATAGAAAAAGTAAATTAAGCTAGAATCAAAGCATATTCAAATGGCCCAATGTAACTGTCATTAAACCGAAATTACGTACCGACAATGGGATTTGAATTTGGTTATGAGCGATGATATCCTTAATGAACCTTAGAACGTAGTATCCACAGTCTATGTTGTTGTATTGATAGACGAACTGTAAAACAAAAATAATAAGTTAATTGGTTTTAAATTTAAATAATTGCATAATTATAATGTGAACTAATACCTCTACAAAGATCCATTTAGTCTTTGATGATTTTCAAGATCAGGACTTGGCTCCCCATCTACATCCACTATGAATTATCAAAGCACTGAAATACAAAACCAAACAAATTCATTAAGGTACACGTACAATTTGAATCATCACATATATGAGATAAAAATAAATCATTTTTCTTACTCGTTAAAGGTAGTCATAAGCATTTTTCGTTGTGTAAAAGGTACATGCAATGGATCCATGTAGTAAATTGTGTCTTCATTGGAATTGATCGCTAACGATACCCAATGTCCCCTACAAAACAAGAGTGAGTTACCAAATCATAAGAAGGTAATTAATCAAAATAAAATATAGTATCATTAACTAAATAACTCACCCTATGTTCACAGTTGTTAGAAACAGGGAACTAACATGTGAACTTGCTAGCTCAAGGCGATCAGCTATGTACTGCTTTTGCCCACATATATATGTGGATATAAAGCTATTTTATCTGGGCATAAGAATACAAACCTCCTGGTGTTATTCGCGGGGATCAACATCTCTCGGTATTAGTACCTTGAATTAAAACATGTATAAAAGGTATTAATATTTAACTTATGAAGAATAAAAGAAATTATATAATTTAAAGTTTGATATATTACCCGAGATATACGCTAATACCAGTCTGACTGATTTCATAACGAGTGATAACCTCCTCAATTTCGTCTTTACCCTCTGATAGCATACGTTGATAACCCATAATTTCTGCATCCATCTCCAATTCAATTATAGCGCTCAAGCCTTTTTATATATACAATCATATGAGCTTGATGCTATAGGAGGCCGGGAAGACTGCTACTTGTTAGGGGATGTAATGGACCCCTTTGTATGCTCCTTGTTAATTATAGGAGGTCGGGACTCCACAATCTTCATGCCCTTGTCCGTGGTTGGAATTTCTGGAGATAACCTACATGTTGCAATACAGTAGTTAGTGACCACCCAGTTTAGTAAATATATACAACATATCATAATGAATAATAATTATTAACATACCTGAACGAGGTTGATTGGCCATGCGACGAATGTACCTATTGCATGATCCACTACCATGATATCAGCATGCTTAATTAGTACAGGCAATGGTGCATGCCCCTCCAGTGCAACTTCAATCTTCACTTTCACATGGCCAGAAGGTAATGGTAGGTTATGCAATGTGGCACCCTCCTCATTAAAGACCATCGCCCTAGCGACAATGCGATGAGTTGGGTGTCATAGATACAAATTGCACAGTTTTATGCCCTAAACCAATGATAAACGAAATATTAATTAATATGAATTAAACTATGAATGCAATACATAAAATTAAGGTAAAACTACTCTTTTGGTTCCTTATCTTAATTGTTTTTTTCATTTTGGTCCCTTTACTTTTTTTTGAGACAAGTAAGTCCCCTATGTATACAAACATTAACAACGTTGGCCTAAACATTAGTAAACACTACCTCAAACGGTCTTACGTGTACGTTAAGAATCCAACATGACGCTGAGGTTCTGCTGGCTTAGTGGCTTGCCCAAAACGACGTCGTTTTGGTGACTTTAGATCGGTGTCTCAGTAAGGTAGATGTAAACCAAGCTTTGTATCCATGGTTGTAGAGAAAAAGATTGGGAACCATGAACTCTAGGTCACCATTTAAGGGGGAGGAAGATAACTCATACATCCCCAATGGTAATAGTCAGGTCACCATGCACTTAATAGGTTCAGTTGTGGACTTAATGGACATGTTTAATGGAGTTGAATGGAGAGTAACACTTAGGCAATGTAAACATAAGGGACGAGTTAGCTTCAAAAAAATTTAAGGGACCAAATTGAACAAAACAATTGACTTAAGGGACAAAAAATATAATTTTGCCTAGAATTAAAAAATTATCGTTGATAAGTATTACCTCGGGAAGAGGTATACGCGGTGGCACAATGGTGGAACTATCTCTGATACTATGCGGGGTAGGGGTAGGAGGATCATCAGCTGGCTGATAATCAGCACGTCCCTGCTTATCCTGCTTGCTAGCCTTTAACTCCTCTACTTCACGAGTTAGCTCGGCTAGCCTCCTTTGCGTCTCCAATTGAGTCAACATATCTTGATGTTTTGCACGTTGTTGTGCGCCAAAAACAATCCTTGGGAGACGGCAAAACCCACACCCCTTAGGCGACCAGGGTCTTCTTCGAGATTCAATGCTCATGCACGTATGTCTTGACGGTCAACATAGTTTGTTATCTCCCCCTGTGATACAGACTTTGATAAAGACATCTATGACATATATATTAACGAACAAATTAAGATGTTAAACATAATTATAATAAGAAAATTACAAATGAACTAGGTTAATTAATGAGGGCGTATACTTACAATTTTGTTAGCCATTTCCTTAGTGGCGGGGTGCAAAATCTAGCCATCATGGCCCATGCGGGTTGTCATCCATAAAGTACCTCGCTCAACCGCCTCGGTGGTAGAATCCCCTCCCGCACTCTTCAGCTATACATTTGAATACCCAAATTAAATAAAATTCATCAATGCTAAGGAATAAATCATAAGTGGGTTAATCAACAAGTTATAAAGATATATTGTACTTACAATTTGTTCCTCGAGGCCATCATAACCCATACGCCCTGCCAAGTAAGGGTACGGAGGATTTGACGCTTGTCGCGACCGGAATCGCGAAGGAAACGGCGAGAAAAAGATTTTATGAAAAATCATGTAGAGTCGCCACCAATTTTATTTAACTTGGAAAAAATTGGAAAACCTTTAAAGAATGATCTTTGGAACTAAAAGAAAGAGCTCGGGAGTCGTTTGCGCAGAGGGAAGGGTGATGACTTAATCCCACAGCACCCCTAGTGCACCCGTCAAAAAACGGTTACCCACATTAATTGTACAAATAATTAATGAATTTTAATGTATTTATTTTACCCCAAAAAAAAATTTACAAGAATATAAAAAACAACTATGAATCAATATTTGCAAAAAAAAAAAAAAAAAAGGTTTAATAAAAAACTTATTTTTTTGTTTAGTGATTGTTGATTTTTGAATTTTAATATTTTAATATTAGCCCTAAATGAGATTGAACATGACACATGGGTTAATAGAGCAACCTCAAATCTAAGGGATTAAGCATGACACTTTTCATAGAGCAATCCCAAGATAGCACAAATTCAAATATTTTAATTATTTATACAATAAAATAAAGTTAATAAAATGATGAATATGTCCTCAGTGAGGTTAAACACGACACATGAATTCATAGGACAACCTCAATTCTAAGGGATTGAACATGACACTCAATTTCATAGAGCATCCCTAAATGATAGAAGCATAATTATTTACTTAACTAATTAAATCTTATTTTTATAACTGGTCAAGCTAAAAAGATGAAAGGCTAGTTAATTCACAATTAATTTAATGGACAATCAATTAGAATACACTAACAGGGTTACATTGCAAGGATACCATTTCAAATTAAAGGCTTAATTTGGGCATTTTGTGGCACCTTTGCGTTTACCATTGGGGGATAGCTAACAAGAAGCAAAACCTAAATCCCATTTGGTCCTCTACGTCCAACAACAGCGGTAATCATGCAACCAAGGCTTAGTGAGCTTCAAAAAAAAAAATTGTAGCATGCACCACACAAGAATTCATTCACTTGACAACTCACGAATTCGCCAAAGGATGTGATAGAAAGAACAGGGCAAACATTAGATTAAATAGCAGAAAAATGAAGCTTCTTGCAAAATTTCTTATTCATCAATCATGAGTTGCAAGGAAGGAATGAGAATAACATATGATTCAAAACAAGATTAAACTTGAAAGGCTGACACAAGCATTTCAAAATCAAACGAAATGATTCTGAATTCACAGCAATAATAACAAATTCCTCTCAGATGCTAACCATAGAAATTTCATATCAGTAAAAAAAAAAACATTAACATAATAGCAACAAAGCAAAACCACAAAACTGATGCTACGATTCAACAAAAAAACATTGATACTATTCACTTGGCTGCCTTCTCCATCATAACAATAGGAACCCAAAGCTAATCAGAAGTAGGAAATAGGTTGAAATAGCTGCATAAAAACAGCATAGGAAAATTGAAGTGGGTAATGACTCACGCATTTTATCAAACAGAAAACAAGCTATCGAGACTAGTATCAAGAAGCAGTATACCATACCACAAATGAATTAAAAATTAACAAATTCAAGGTGCAAAACACAGAGAATAGAAAAAGGAAAATTATGGGACATCATATTAAAACTCAAAGAAAGAGATGATTTTCATTCCCTCTTATTGCAGCATTACAAAGTCAGAGAAACAAAAGAGAATAAAAATGGAGGTTGCAAAATGGAGACCTTCAATTATAATGAATATCCTCTCCCCCAAGATACGAGAACCCACTCAGAAAAGAAAAAGATACAAGCAGATTTCTCTCAAAACATAACAGTGCCCAAGAACATCCTTTTGTGTTTCCCTCTCTAGTTCGCACTCTCTGTGTGCGTCCTTTTTTCAGTTCGCCCCCTTTCTCTCTATTTATAGAATTCGAACCTTTATTCCTTGCAAATCAAAATAAACGCAATCAGTTCTTAATTTGAAATGAAAAAAGAAAAGAATGATGCATACCTCGGTGATTGAGCGCGGATGGAAAAGGAAGGGAGAGATCGAGATTGAACGCGATTTGATCAATGCGAGCGAAAATCTCATCTTGGATCGAGCGCGAGATTGGCGCTGGGGAGAGTTGCTTGTGCGGCTAGGGTTCCAATGGGGTGAGGGAGAGAGTCTGATAGAGAGGGAGATGGGTTTGGGATAAAAAATGGGTATGGGTCATGGGTAGGAAGAATGGATATGGGTTTGGAGGTATGGCACTAATTTTTGGCCCAATGTATCTTTTTTCTTCTTCTTTTTTCTTTATTGATAAGACCTAACTAAAAAAGTGTGTCTATTTTTATTTTTTAAGACAAGGTGTAAAGTTATTTTTGTGATTTTCATTTTTTCAGGATAAAAACGCAAACAATTTTTTTATTTTTATAAAACTAAAAAAAACTCCACTCTTTTATTTTATTTTTTTTTCAAAAAAGACATTTTTATGATTTTGACTCTTTTTTCATTTTTTTTTGGATTTTTTGTAAATTTAAGTGAAAATCAAAAGGGATTCGGTCAAAATGGGGTGTTCACAGTTGCCCCTCTTTACTTGTTGCTTACTAGACGACATGAAGAGTCATGACTGTTCATGTGATGATAGGAAGGAACAAGTAAAGAAAAGAACGCACATTTTGTTTGAGAATGCATGCGGCTATACATAGAGATTAAATGCAAATGATGCACCAAACGACAGAAACATAAAAAAGTAATGGAACTTTGATCCCAAAAAATTAAAGGACGGTGGGCTTCTGAGCTCGAAAATTAAATGATAGTTAGCCTTTGATCCCAAAAATGAAAGCGAGCCTCTGAGCTCGAAAATTAAATGACAGTGGGCCTCTGATCCCAAAAATGAAAGCGAGCCTCTGAGCTCGAAAATTAAATGACAGTGGGCCTCTGATCCCAAAAACATAACAATGAGCCTCTGAGTTCGGAAATTAAATGGTAATGGGCTTCTGATCCCAAAAATTAAATGGCAATGAGCCTTTGAGCTCAAAATTAAATGACAGTGGGCCTCTGTTCCCAAAAAAATAAATGACAATGAGCCTCTGAGCTCGAAAAAATAAATGATAGTGGGCCTCTGATCCCAAAGATACTAAATTGCGATGAGCCTCTGAGCTCAAAAATTGAATAACAATGGGCCTCTGATCCCAAAAAATAAAAGACAGAGAGCCTCTGAGCTCGAAAAAGTAAATGACATTGGGCCTCTGATCCCAAAAAGATAACAATGAGCCTCTGAGCTCGAAAATTAAATGGTAATGGGCCTCTGATCCTGAAAATTAAATTGCAATGAGCCTTTTGAGCTCAAAATCAAACTTTCTCTTTATTTCTATTTTACCTTTTCTTTAGACAAACGGGAACCAAACGCTTCCCAGGAAAACTTCGACCAATCATAACCTTGTTCACTAACACCTTTGAGTTGAAGCACCATTTATTCCCTTTGATGACATGGTTTCTTTTGCAAGAGGCGCAGTCATGAAGAGATTTATTCTGGACTGTGACCTGTGGAGACTTTCCTTATTCTTTTAAGTCCCCCACTCGGCGTGCACTGTCATCTTACTTATTGACTTTGAAGTGCTGAGTCTTTGTTGGTCCAAACCATTCATTAAAGTCACCATTAAAATTATCAAATCATACTATCAAACTCATATTTACTTTGATTGAGACATAATTTTGATGCATAAAACATGATTTGAGCACAAAGGGGTCATGAATAAACTTTTGCATTCACATGTGACTTTGGATTATACATAAGGGAATCGGAAAGAATAACATGGGGAGGGGAAGTACAATGGGAACACAAAGGTTAAAAGCGGATAAGAGGAAAAGAATAGAATATGATAACCACATAAAAATTTGCCCCAGTATCGGTTCCTTGATCCTCATTCAGATGATTCCCATCGGCCACTGACGTCGCGAGCCCTGGCCTTAGTCTCAACTTCTCTTGATGTGCATTCCTCCTCCAACAATTTTCTTCGCACCCATGTACCCAATCACAAGCAAAATTGCCTCAGTGTGGTGGCCTTTGTGCTATTTTCTTCACTTACACTGCCCTTGCAGGTTTTCAGCCCAAGATTTATTTTCTTTGCCCTAATTTTTGCTTAGGTTGCCCTTTACGGGTTTTCAACCTAACGGACATTTTTCTGCCCTAACTTTTGCCTAAGCCGCCCTTATGGGTTTTCGACCTAGCGAGCAATTTTTTTTTTTTTTTATCAGGCATAAAACTTTTTCACAGCATCAGAGTATATGGGCCTTGGTAACTCTTGCCCGTCTTCATCTGTTAAGATCAATGCTCCACCTGAGTATGCCTGCTTTACAATATATGGCCCTTCATAATTGGGCGCCCATTTTCCTCGAGCGTCTTCTTGATTGGGGAGTATCTTCTTTAGTACCAAATAGCCTGGTTGAAACTCCCTAGGACGAACTTTCTTATTAAAGGCTTTAGCCATTCTTCTTTGATATAATTGTCTGTGACAAAGGGCCACCAATCTTTTTTCTTCAATCATGTTCAATTGATCATACCGAGCCTTCATCCACTCGGATTCTTCCAAGTCTGCTTCCATCAACACTCTTAATGAAGGGATTTCGACTTCTATGGGAGAAACAGCCTCCATTCCATACACCAATGAGAAGGGTGTTGCCCCGGTACTTGAACGTATATTGGTGCGATACGCATGCAAAGCATAGGGTAACATTTCATGCCAATCTTTGTAGTTCACGACCATTTTAGCGACAATCTTCTTGATATTCTTGTTGGCCGCTTCGACCGCACCATTCATTTGGGGCCTATAAGGAGCAGAATTATGGTGTTTGATTTTGAAGGTCTCGAGCAACTTCTGTAACACTGCCCCATTAAGATTGGAAGCATTGTCCGTAATGATCCTTTCAGGTATTCCATACCGACAAATGACATCTCTTTTGAGGAACTTTGTGAACACCTTTTGAGAGATACTGGCATATGATGCCGCTTCTACCTACTTTGTGAAGTAATCTATTGCCACCAAGATGAAACGGTGCCCGTTTGAAGCCTTAGGATTGATTGGCCCGATTACATCTATTCCCCACATAGAGAAGGGCCAAGGGGACACCAAATTGTGCAGTTGGAATGGAGGAGCTTTGATTCGATCTGCATATATCTGGCATTTATGGCATCTCCGGACATACTCCAAGCAATCCGTTTCCATGGTTGACCAGTAGTAACCACTCCGTAAAATCTTGCGTGCCATCATATGACCATTGGCATGCGTTCCACATATCCCTTCATGTACTTCTGTCATGACAGTTCGGGCTTCACAAGCATCAACACATCTTAAGAGGACCCCATCATGGTTTCTTTTATATAGAACTTCTCCGTCCAGAAAAAAGGCCATGGATAACCTGCGAATAGTCTTCTTGGTCCCTTCATTTGCTTCAGCTGGGTGTGCCCTACTCTGCATATACTGTTTGATGTCATGATACCAAGGTTTACCATCGGGCTCTTCCTCCACATGGGCACAATATGCCGGTTCACGTTGGACCTTCACTCGGATAGGCTGGACAGTGGTACAAATGTCCAGCTTGGTCATAGCAGCTAACGTGGCTAAAGCATCTGCGAACTGATTCTTGTCTCGAGTTAAATGCGAAAAGGTAATATCATCAAATTTCGCAATCAACTGAGTCAAGTACTTCTGATATGGAATCAACTTGGAATCTTTGGTTTGCCATTCGCCATTGACCTGATAAATAATTAGAGCTGCATCCCCAAAGACCTTCAATTTTTTTATTCCAAGGTCAACTGCTGCTTGTAATCCACTTGCACATGCTTCGTATTCCGCGATGTTATTGGTGCATTCAAATTCAACCTTAACGGCCACTGGGTACTGCTTGCCATTTAGCGAAACCACTACTGCTCCTACACCTCTCCCGTGCATATTAACTGCTCCATCGAAATACATCTTCCACACGTTCTCATTTTCGGCTTCATATTCCTCTAATGACAATATCTCTCCATCTGGGAACTCGTACGTAACTGGTTGTCCACCCTCGAGAGGGTTTTCGGCTAAATGGTCAGCAATCGCACTCCCCTTGATGGACTTTCGAGTCATGTATTTAATATCAAACTCTGATAATATCACTTGCCACTTTGAAACCCTTAAGGAGATGTGAGGACTTTCAAAGATATACTTCAAAGGGTCCATTCGAGAGATTAACCAGGTCGTGTGATACAACATGTACTGCCTGAGCCTCTTGGACGTCCCTACCAATGCACAACCAGTCTTCTCAATTGCCATATATCGGACTTCGCAGTCATTAAACTTTTGCTCAGATAATAAATCGCCTGTTCTTTCTTGCCAGATTCATCATATTGCCCTAGCATTGCCCCCATTGAAGTCGGTAATATAGTGAGATACAATATCAGTGGACGTCCTCGAATCGGTGGCAACAACACCGGAGGACTAAGCAGATATGCTTTTATCTTGTCGAAGGCTTCTTGGCACTCCTCATTCCAACTTCCAGGATTATTCTTCTTCAGGAGCTTGAAGATCGGCTCACACGTGCTAGTCAGGTTAGCAATAAATCATGCAATGTAATTCAACCTTCCCAAAAAACCTCTTACCTCCATCTCATTCTTGGGAGCGGGCATGTCCCTTATTGCCTGTACCTTGTCCGGGTCCACTTTTATTCCTTCTCTGCTAACAATAAAACCAAGCAACTTCCCAGTTGATGCCCCAAACACACACATTGTAGGGTTGAGTCTCAACTTGTACTTCCTCAGTCTCTCGAATAGCCTCCGCAAAACTGCTACATGACTTTCTCCTTCCTTGGATTTGGCCACTATGTCATCCACATACACCTCTATTTCTTTATGCATCATATCGTGGAACAATGCTACCATAGCACGTTGGTAGGTGGCCCCGGCATTCTTCAAACCAAAAGGCATTACTTTGTAACAAAAAGTTCCCCAAGGAGTGGTAAAAGTTGTCTTCTCCTTGTCATCGACGTCCATGAGGATCTGATTGTATCCAGAATACCCATCCATGAAAGAGAACCTGTGATTCCTTGCTGTACTGTCTACGAGGATATCGATATGAGGGAGCGGGAAATCATCTTTTGGACTGGCTTTATTCAGATCTCTGTAATCCACACACATCCTGACCTTCCCATCCTTCTTTGGTACCGGCACAATATTAGCTACCCACTCCGGGTGTCTTGACACTTCCAGAAAACCAGCTTCCAGTTGTTTAGTTACCTCTTCTTTGATCTTAAGCGACATTTCTGGATGCATCCTCCTCAATTTTTGTTTCTTGGCCACCATATCTGGGTACAATGGGATTTTATGTGATGCTATCTCTGGATCTAAACCTGGCATATCTCTGTAGGACCATGCAAACACATCCAAATACTCTTTGAATAGTGCGATCATTTCTGCATGCTCTGGGTTATCCACTACCTTCAACTCCTTCTTGTCTTCCTCGGTCCCTATATTAACCACTTCTATGACCTCATCATTCAAAGTGAACCCTTTTTCAGAGTGTTCCATCAACTTGGAGAACTCCTCAATTGCTTCTTCTTCATCATTAGACCTAGGATCACCTTTGTTCACAGCCGCAAGGGAATCAATAAATGAGGCTTCAGGGTTCCTTCTATGAAGCAAACTTTCAGTGGGAGGGAGATTCTTTATGGAAATAACATCAACAAATGGTTCAGACCGCCAATTGCTAAGAACTTCATTGTCACCAGAGAGATAGATAACATGGTTTCCTTCTTGCTCTTCTTCAAGTGCACTGATGGTGAAATGAGGGGAGGTCAATTTTTCTGGCTTGATCACTTCAGCTGGTGTTGGGAACTGTGAACACCCCATTTTGACCGAATCCCTTTCGATTTTCACTTAAATTTACAAAAAATCCAAAAAAAAAATGAAAAAAGAGTCAAAATCATAAAAATGTCTTTTTTGAAAAAAAATAAAATAAAAGAGTGGAGTTTTTTTTAGTTTTATAAAAATAAAAAAATTGTTTTCGTTTTTATCCTGAAAAAATGAAAATCACAAAAATAACTTTACACCTTGTCTTAAAAAATAAAAATAGACACACTTTTTTAGTTAGGTCTTATCAATAAAGAAAAAAGAAGAAGAAAAAAGATACATTGGGCCAAAAATTAGTGCCATACCTCCAAACCCATATCCATTCTTCCTACCCATGACCCATACCCATTTTTTATCCCAAACCCATCTCCCTCTCTATCAGACTCTCTCCCTCACCCCATTGGAACCCTAGCCGCACAAGCAACTCTCCCCAGCGCCAATCTCGCGCTCGATCCAAGATGAGATTTTCGCTCGCATTCATCAAATCGCGTTCAATCTCGATCTCTCCCTTCCTTTTCCATCCGCGCTCAATCACGCGAGGTATGCATCATTCTTTTCTTTTTTTCATTTCAAATTAAGAACTGATTGCGTTTATTTTGATTTGCAAGGAATAAAGGTTCGAATTCTATAAATAGAGAGAAAGGGGGCGAACTGAAAAAAGGACGCACACAGAGAGTGCGAACTAGAGAGGGAAACACAAAAGGATGTTCTTGGGCACTGTTATGTTTTGAGAGAAATCTGCTTGTATCTTTTTCTTTTCTGAGTGGGTTCTCGTATCTTGGGGGAGAGGATATTCATTATAATTGAAGGTCTCCATTTTGCAACCTCCATTTTTATTCTCTTTTGTTTCTCTGACTTTGTAATGCTGCAATAAGAGGGAATGAAAATCATCTCTTTCTTTGAGTTTTAATATGATGTCCCATAATTTTCCTTTTTGTATTCTCTGTGTTTTGCACCTTGAATTTGTTAATTTTTAATTCATTTGTGGTATGGTATACTGCTTCTTGATACTAGTCTCGATAGCTTGTTTTCTGTTTGATAAAATGCGTGACTCATTACCCACTTCAATTTTCCTATGCTGTTTTTATGCAGCTATTTCAACCTATTTCCTACTTCTGATTAGCTTTGGGTTCCTATTGTTATGATGGAGAAGGCAGCCAAGTGAATAGTATCAATGTTTTTTTGTTGAATCGTAGCATCAGTTTTGTGGTTTTGCTTTGTTGCTATTATGTTAATGTTTTTTTTTTTTACTGATATGAAATTTCTATGGTTAGCATCTGAGAGGAATTTGTTATTATTGCTGTGAATTCAGAATCATTTCGTTTGATTTTGAAATGCTTGTGTCAGCCTTTCAAGTTTAATCTTGTTTTGAATCATATGTTATTCTCATTCCTTCCTTGCAACTCATGATTGATGAATAAGAAATTTTGCAAGAAGCTTCATTTTTCTGCTATTTAATCTAATGTTTGCCCTGTTCTTTCTATCACATCCTTTGGCGAATTCGTGAGTTGTCAAGTGAATGAATTCTTGTGTGGTGCATGCTACAAATTTTTTTTTTTTTTGAAGCTCACTAAGCCTTGGTTTCATGATTACCGCTGTTGTTGGACGTAGAGGACCAAATGGGATTTAGGTTTTGCTTCTTGTTAGCTATCCCCCAATGGTAAACGCAAAGGTGCCACAAAATGCCCAAATTAAGCCTTTAATTTGAAATGGTATCCTTGCAATGTAACCCTGTTAGTGTATTCTAATTGATTGTCCATTAAATTAATTGTGAATTAACTAGCCTTTCATCTTTTTAGCTTGACCAGTTATAAAAATAAGATTTAATTAGTTAAGTAAATAATTATGCTTCTATCATTTAGGGATGCTCTATGAAATTGAGTGTCATGTTCAATCCCTTAGAATTGAGGTTGTCCTATGAATTCATGTGTCGTGTTTAACCTCACTGAGGACATATTCATCATTTTATTAACTTTATTTTATTGTATAAATAATTAAAATATTTGAATTTGTGCTATCTTGGGATTGCTCTATGAAAAGTGTCATGCTTAATCCCTTAGATTTGAGGTTGCTCTATTAACCCATGTGTCATGTTCAATCTCATTTAGGGCTAATATTAAAATATTAAAATTCAAAAATCAACAATCACTAAACAAAAAAATAAGTTTTTTATTAAACCTTTTTTTTTTTTTTTTGCAAATATTGATTCATAGTGCGTGTGGTTACAAAAGCTCTCCAGTCGTCCACCTTTATCATGTCTACATACTTTGCTGGAGGCTCATGTCTAATATTCCCACCCTCATCTTTTACATACTTGTTCGTCAAATTTGTTCGGAATGTCCGGTGACATCTTCCGACAATCTGGAGTACTATTTTCCTCCGAGACTCATCAATGTCAAAAATAGTCTGCAGAAACAATAAAGGTGTAAGTTATACATGTTAATTAAGAAACTAATGTTAATTAATTATTATTTGTTTACCTTTATATTTTTTGCCAGATGTGTGATTTGATCTCGTTTAATGTTTTATCCTTCCACGTCTTGCATGTAATTGGGACCGTTTGCCGGACTACGGCCCCAATGTAACTCTTTAGCTCCTTCCCATTATCACCAATGGGTTGGCCTTTTGTAATCCAGTCAACCTGATAAAATGAAACACTTGATTAATAAAATAACAAAACACTTAATTAATAAAACGAAACACTTAATTAATAATGATCTTATATACCTGTAATCTCACGTCTCTACTCCTCTTAAGGATCAGATTCTTCTCGAACGTCGGTCCACGACGCCTCATTTGTGTTTCGGGCGCCTCTAGGTTAGAATCCGAACTACTATCATGATCACTAGATGAAGTCATGATCTGCAACACAAGTAAAAATATCAGATCACAATATAAATTAGAAAAACATGTTTAAGTAAATTTAATTGATGAAGAAAATAAAAGAAAAAAAACAAAATCACGATGCTACATGTTTAAGTAAAAACGATGAATATAAATTTAACTTATGAAGAAATTAAAAAAACAAAATTTGCTTACATGTTTAAGTAAATCTTTTCCTCTTCCTCGTTGGATTTAGACTTGTGTGTTCCTTATTGGTAAGAAACAATGGATTGACCCAAAGACTCTCGACATGATCATTTCTAATGTGCAAACCCTCATCTATAGTTGGATTGGACTGAAGTGATTGCGATGTCCCGAAGAAATGATCATCCTCAATATTAGCATCTTCATGTGCTTGATCATCAATCCCATTAACAATCGTTTTGTTAGTCAATAGAACGATGGCCCACTTTGTATCAGCTGGATCGATGACATAGTACACTAGTTGAGTTTGCGATGCCAAAATAAAGGGCTCATCTTTATACCCCACCTTATTGAAATCCACACGCAAGAACCCCAACTCATCCATCTGTACACCGTTATTATTGTCAACCCACTTACATTGGAACACAGGCACCCAAAACATCGTGTAATCCAACTCCCATATACGTTCAATTACCTCGAAATATAACATATTCGCGTATATGGGGTTTCTGTCTTTGGAACTTGAGATATGCATGGCTTGAGCTACAACAGTGACCCCACTATTTTCCATTTTATTCTGATCATCTTGTTTTTTTGTATAAAATGTGAACTCGTTCATTAGATAACCAGTGTAAGAGAAGACATGTATTATTGGACCTCTTTCTAACCATCTCAACCTTTCTAAAACCGATGTAGGATTTACAGCAAACTCTGCAGAAATGTGTTCTTTTAGCCACGGTATGAAACACCGATTGTGTTCTCTTTTCAACCAATTCTGACTTTTATTGGGATACAAACCCTAAATTATGTGCTTGTGTTTTTCAACGTATGACTCAGCCTCATCGCATTGTGCAGAACATACAAGTGTGCTTGCTCCCATTCTGTTCGTTGTATAGTCATTAGTTCAGTTCCAGTAATACCTTGACCCATCGTTCTCCTTGTGTGACGAGACTTTATCAACCCTATGGAATCAATATCAGTGAGGTATCATCCGCCCTCATATGTATATGTATCGGTATCATCCGCCGCATATCTGTCACTAATAGTCCCCATATCATTAGATTCACCTCTTGTCTCACCATGCTTTGTCCAACAGGTATAACTTTTGATCAATTCCATAGCACACTAAATGTCCCTCCAACTAAGCAACACTAACTCGTCTTGTATAACAACTTAAACAGGGACATATGATTCTATTAGAGTCTTCGGCATGTCAAACCGCAAATCTAATAAAATCTTGCACTTCGTCTCTATATTCATTCGATAAACAATTGGTAGACATCCACTTTCGATCCATATTTTCTCGATCTACGACAATTATTTTGAGTTTAAAGAGGTTGACGTCTACATTCAATAAGTACTACATGCATGCATGATGCATGTCTACTTTATACTATAGGGTGAGGTCCTATCCTATCCAAGATTGTAAACTTCACATTATATTATTGTATATATGTTTTAATTACTTCTTGTTCTAAGAAAATTTTGGAAGCATTTCCTCTTAGTTCTCCAAGCACACAACTTAATTCAAGTGGTATTATGACCCAAATTAGGTATGAACACAGAACAATGAGAAAATACAAACTAATGACTTTTTTAGATCAAGAAGCAATTAAGACATACAATAATATGGATTGAATGTGAATTCACAATCTTAGATTGTCTAATTTGGACAATTCTAGAACAACTTGTATATTGTGCCAAAAACAATATACAAATCATTCTTGAACAGTAAACTAAGGTTAATGCATGTGTACACCGATAAAAATAAACATGTCTCACGAATGATATAACTAAAAGATTAAATAGGGAATAAAAAGTGGGAAAACGTACCAGAGTGAAGCCGAGCAGCTCGAACAGTAAAGTGATGATTGACAAATGTGCCTGAGAGAATCCAAAATTGTTAGTCAAGTAAGTTAAAATGAAATACATAATGAAATACCAAAATTCTTTCTTTCTTAATTCCTAAATGAAATACCAAAATGAAAAATTAACCAACGAAAAACTCGATTAAGTAACTCAACATGTTTCAACTAGTATCACCAAGCATATTCATTAACTATTGGCAAGTAATACAAGAACAAGGATAAGATCAACATTCTAATTCAGAAGAATAAAGTCATTCAGCAAACAAAAATGGGTAACCACATTGCCTAATTCAGAGTGAGAAAGAGAACTTGAGGGTGAGAAGAGAGTTCACAATAGTTGGTGGTTTGTTGTGGTTTGTTTATAGAGCAATGAGTTGAACCTGAGAGTGAGAAGAAACAAAGTTTTAAAAAATAATTAAAAATAAAAATTAAAAACAAAAATTGCAAAGGAAATGCAAAATGCAAGGTGGTGGGAGATAACTTCTGGTTTTCTGAAAAAGAGACTTAGAGTGGGAGAGGTGGTAAGGTGGTGGCGCTCTCATAGTGGTGGTGGCCAATGAACCAAAATTTTGGTGGTTACCGTAACTGAGAGTGGGAGAGGTGGTGGTGTTCGCAGTGTGGGAGAAGAAGCGAGGTGGCAAGGTGGTGTCACTCGCATACTGAGGTTACAGTAACTGAGAGTCGAAGAGGTGGTGGCGTTCGCGTAGTGGTGCTGGTGGTGTTCGCGGAGGAGCCAAGTGTTCGCGGGAGGCAGGGAGCTAAGGGTTCGTGAGGGGGGAAGTGTACGTTGAGGAAGAATTAGTAACTAATAATTTAAAAAAATTTGAAAAAAGGAAGCGCTATCTAAAGTGCACCTATTAATAGCGCTTCCTTGAGGAAGCGCTATCTATTCCACATCCCAGGAATAGTTAGTGCATGCGCTTCATCAAGGAAACGTTATCTAAAGTCCTCCGTCTCTTTTTTAATAGCGTTGTACTTCAAAATGCTATTAAAGGTGCATCACTTAATGTATAATCTGGCATAGTGACAATTTGGATTCAAGCTTCCCAACTTATATACATTAAAATTGAATTTATTTTGTCCTATGTGGGACTTTATTCTCCAACAAGATTTTCTCCATACAAAAGAGTCAAAGATCGAATGAAACAACCCCTTCCTCAGAGGTTCCATTAGTAACCCCACTTATAATTATTAGCGTTACAGCGTAGCGTGATAGTACAAAATTGCGGAAATATTAAAACATTAAGTATTCTGATACCATAATAATATATACAGACATAAGAGTATTGGCTCCATCAGTAGAGCCTACAACAACTGAGGTAAACAAAGTCTCAGAGTAGGCAACTGATAAATAACATGAAAGCATAGCAGCAGAATAAAATAAAAATACATGCAACTTCTTCTTCTGGCCCCAAAAATACATGTCACTCAACCCATATACTGGCCAGAACAACTACAACTACTAACCCCTAATGTCTAAAGTCCTCCAGCACCGAGATCCCGGGCTCTCCCGCCAGCATCTAGTTCTACGGGTATGCTGTCAATTTCCTCCGACAGTTCCTCGACAGGATCTTCTCGTGCGGTAGAGAATAATAAAATATGACATAGGAAATAGAGGGGATAAGAAACAGTAATATGTCATAAATGGGAAAACAGCTATATAAAATAATTTATATAGATAGCAGCACTCAGAATCACAACAATGTTGACCAAACAACTCCTAGATAATTTCCTCTTAACTACTGTCTCTCATACTCATGCAACTAACGACTATATTGACGCGATCGCGACGCGACATCCCCAACAGATCAAGGTGTCTCAGTCGTCACTATGCCACCCCTATAAGGCAGGATTCAGTCAAAAGCCCGTAGGCTCAACTTGTCTCATGGGTACGACATATTCCCCCGCCCGCAGACCAGGTCGGAATATTCGCCCGTCAACAACACAACTTACAGTAACGACATATTCCCCCGCCCGCATGCTAGGTTGGAACATTCGTCCGTCCGTTAACAACTCGACTTTCGGTAACGACATATCCCCCCGCCCGCAGTCTAGGTCGAGACATTCGCTCGTCTGTCTACAATTCGACTAATGGGTACGATCATCTCCCCGCAGGCAAGATCGGAATCGCCTTTACACCAAACTAATCGGTACGATCATCTCCCCGCAGGCAAGATCGGAATTGCCCGTATGCCAACACAGTGATGAACAATAACTATGCAACATGAATCTCACCGACTCATCTCAGGATCAACACTTAGTGCCTCAACCACGAATTATAAACAATCACAACCAACTTTCCTCCGGCTTAACCGAGTATCGAATTTATATCACAACACCAATAGATCAACTGTATCTCTAGGTTGAGCACTACGACATATATATATCCTCGACTTTCTTACCACACAATCATCTCCCAACTTATCAAAAATCACTGCCAAGCTCTACTCAGACATTAGGAGTCACAACAGTACATAAATAACAACCAGCAACAACCAGCAACAGATTCAACAGTAAAATCAACTTACAGATAATTCATATTTAATCAATCATAAGCATATAATAAGCATAACATATATCACATATATAATATTAAATATCCAATCACAGAGCATACATCCTCAATATACAGTAAAATCAACCTAACGGTCAAACGACCTCTAGTAGGGTTTGGGTCGCCCTACGCATATCAATATATATTATTTAAAGCTTGCCTCCCCGACGATATTGTGGTTCTTTCCCCCATCTTAGTGATGTTCTCGTGAGACTCCAGATGCGGCTCCGCAATCGTCAATCGAGTTCGCGGTCGATAGTTTGAACACCGTCGGATCTCTACAACAAACCATAACCAGAGATCAATACAGTTAGATCAAAAAACCCTTTAGTCCAAATGACCAAGGTTCTGCCCCTATTTAATTAAATAGGCTAGGGATGTTGAAATTCTACCAACTCTTGGATCAATGATCCTTAAGCATACCTAAGACATAATCCATGATCAATTATCAAAGATTTAAACCAAAACCCTTAAACTAACAAAATAGGGTTTCGGCCATCACCTCTAAAAATAGGTGAGAGTTTGATTTGACTTTCTAATCACTTGGATTACATGATTAAGGAATGAAATAGGTGAAATCAAGAATCATTTCACAATTGAACAAAAAAACTCATTCCCCCAATTTTGGACCTAGGTTCGGTTCCTCCTAAAAAATAGGCTAGGAAGATTATTTGATTTCATGCTCTTAGATAGTGATAGTAGAGGATGAAACTAGATCATAGAAATTGGTTTGGCATTAAAAGGATTTCTCTACAATTTTCTAGAGATTTTTGAAGTTTGGATCTTAAAACTTGAACTCATGAATTTTAATGGAGAAAATGAAGATTGAGAGCTCAAGAGTGAAATCTATACCTCTTATGTTATAGAGGAGGATGAGAGGATCAACTTTGCTTCACAAATCTCCTTGAAAATCCTTGTGGAAGTTGAGTAAAAATGGAGGTGAAACTTTGAAGAAAAATGGAGAAATAGTGAAATGGAGAGAAAGAAAGGAAGAAGAAGTTGGAGGTGAGAGGGAGAGACAAAGCTTGAATATTAAGAGAGAGAAAGGGTGGGTGAAGTTGCTTTTTTAGATATTTTAGGGATATGGATGTCCTTTAGGAAAAAAAACCAGGGACATTTTGATCTTTTTGCGTCCAGATATTTTCGTTTGTCATTATGACAGTGTCGAGTCATGGCACGCTTCCTGAGGTGATGTGACTTGATGTGACATCAATTTTATCCATTAGCGGGTCCTGATAAATCCCTTTACAGCTCCTAACGTCTCCCGGTTCGAGTTATCGTCTAAATATTTTATTATTATTTTCATTTTTGAAGGTTAGGACCCATTTTTTCGAAAATGTAGGAAACGTGATTCTAAAACTAACTGTCTCGTTCACGAGTCCAAATTAGGTCTCGATAATAGTGAAATATTATTGTAAATGAAAAACGCAGACCGGGCTCCGTCTGCGTTTTCGACCCAAAACTTAACCATAGCTTCCTACGATATCGTAGAGCTTGACTATGGTCTTAGTTTATTTTATTTCACTTTCTAGACCCTCCAATAAAATACAATTACATAAATACTGATTAATTAGAAATAATAAGAAAATCGGGGTGTTACATCGAACCCTTGACCACTTGTTCCGAACTCGTTATCACTCGGACCAACCACATGTTGGTATCACACATCTCTTTTATGAATAAGGCTTCAATTAAGTTTCATCATATATGCCAAATTCATACTCCTAGAATGCTCAAGCATGCTAATTACTATAACTAAAACCATAACACAAAGTACTAGAACTAAAAGGCTGCTCATGCTCCTTAAATATTAGCCATTGATTAACAAGAATATTTGATCAATTATTAGAATTAATTTTTTTCAAGAAGGTCCTTCAGGTTACTTTTTTTCTATGTCACCCCTCATTGTCCCCTATCAATTCTCCCTCTGCAGCCACCACCACCAGATTTAACCACTGTCAGCGGCCTCAATGTTGCCAGAGTAACACGCAAACCACCCTCACTTCCGTTGCATCTCCGTCACCACCCACGCGCTGACACCAACATCAACTCGCGAGCAACTTGCTTCCCTTCAACCTTCATTGTCCAATCATGTGGTTCTCCACAAGCCACCTTCCATGACCTAACCGCGCCACCTAGCCTCTCATCACAACCTCCAAAAATAACCTTAGGCCCCACTTCAGGTGATATAGGTGCCACTGCGAGGACCACTCAACCGCCATGAACCATTGCCCGAGAAAGAGGAATCCGAGAGAGAGTGAGATGGACAAAAAAGGCATAAGGAGTGACTTCAATCATGATTTGTTGAAAAAAAAAAATCATCACATTCTAATTTGGTTTTTGATTCATAAATGCTTGAACCATTCTACGAAATGTGTTTTCCTTTGGTTTATGGTTCAAATCTTGGATACTCTTAATCGCTGGTGGGTTCGAATTCTGGCTGTGGCACCAGTTGTCAGTTATCGATACTTGAGATGGTGAACTCAGATCCACGCGGTATAAGTCGATACAGACGAGGTGTGATAAGGTTCAAGAGCGGCAAGTCATGAGGTGGGGGAGGCGTCTGGAAGCAATGGTTTCTGGTTGCGTGGTGAAGAGATTCTAGTGCAGTTACGGTGCAACTTAAGCTCGTCAGGGAGAAGTTTATGATTTGCAATTGTTGGGCCTTGGACGAAGGAGATTGAGCTCAACCGAGAATGGTTTGTGGTGGCTGAGATGGAGAATGGCGGTGGCTCTGGTATTCCTGGTGGTACCTTTGTTACTACGTCAAAGGGGTTGATTTCAGGTGGATAAGGGTGATGGTGGTGGCGGAAGTGTTCGCAATGGCAGGTGGCACTAAACAAAATTAGCAATTTGTAGTTGGGGTAATTTTTAAGAAAATAAAGAAACTATTCTTTTAAGTAATAAAAAACCCTTGAATTCTTCATGGAGCACCATACATCCTAACTTTAAACTCAAATAGCTAATTAGGGCGGTTGAAATGTGTTTACCTAAAGCTTTTGCTAAAATAGAAATTCTTTTCGTAAAAACGAAAGAGTAAATGCTTAAAACAACTTACAGACACTTGAGATGCGTTGGAAGATTTTTCACAACTTGTGCATGACAAGTATTCATAATACAGAAATTAAAAACAACTTTGAATAAAATAAAGACTTGTTTAGTAAATAGATTAACCCATAGTTAGATAACAATTAAGCAAATAATGCAATATTAAAAACCTTAGGGAAGAGATAGTCACACAAAGCAATTATACTGGTTCACCATTAACCTTAGGCTACGTCCAATCCTTAGCCTAACCAAGAGTTTCACTATAATTGATCATGTTACAAACTCTAGTATTTTTTGCACACCTAGTATCTCCGGACTCAAAACGATAAATACAAGTATTGTTTGCACACCTAGCTTCTCCAAGCTCAACAAGTATTCTTTTCTCACCTAGCATCTCCAGGCATAATAAGTAATCTTTTCTCACCTAACCTCTGCAGGCTCAACAAGTATTGTTTTCTCACCTGCCTCTCCAGGCTCTAACACTCACTAAGAGTAAAGTATAAATATGTTTAGATTACAAACTGCAAGTCTTTCAAGATAACACTCGAAAAGTGAATAACTATGAAGATAAATGAGAGTATGAGAGCACAAAGAGAGTAGTCAGAAAAAGGTGAAAAGTTTTCACAAAAGAGAAGTTAGTTTTAAAGAGAGAAAACTCATGATGACAAACGACCCACGTTTTTTTAGGAACATGAAGAGATTTGTGAGCATTATTGTGCCCACTAAAGACAAGATAGTTTGAAATTAAAATTAATTTTTGAAAACTTCAATGTACACGTTGTCTCAATTATCAGAAGATACTTAGCCACATCATCATACGCTTGTCTGACTAGACACTGCAATCAAACATACTCATAAAAAAAAAATATAAGACACTTGCATCATATGCTTCATTCAACAATGCTATTCATGTTGAGAGTATCTCTAATGAAGTTAATTAAATCTATCTTCTGCTAAAGCCTGTTGCTATAATCCTAGTGGCCAATCTTTTATTCTTTTATTAGATTATTTGTATTATGACATTGGTTTATATTATTTATAATATGAGGCATTTCTATTTATTATGCTATTTCTTTTAAACATAATAAAGTCCTTAGAATAGTAGATTCAGTTCAATAGAACATCAAGTGTGACTTGATCGTGAGACCCTATTATACATTAGAACACTATTCTTAAAAATATTCGTAGTCAAGTATTATTATTAATTAGGACAACAATAATACATCGAGATTATTATATGAGTAGACTGATAACCACATCTCACGGGTTATGGGTATGAGATATCAAGTCTTCACATAGGTATAGATATTAGAGTAATGTTTATACTGGATAGACCCACTATGAGAACGCTAAATAATAAGTTATATAAGTGTCCTAAGCGCTTTTCATGGCAACCATAGTAAAGTGATCCTTCGACTTGAAATCACTATGATTCCTACATGTGGAGTTGTAGGCTTTGCTACTATCAAACGTTATTTGTAACAGGATAATCATAAAGGTAGTTATTGAGTTTGCAATGAATCATGTTGAGGAATGTGAGTGATGTAGATAGGATTCATCCCTGCTACATAATAGGAGCAATGTAATGGGCCTCTCGATAGAGTGAGATGTGAAAATGCATGGCCATGCTCAAATAGGGCAATATGAGATATAGGGCCCCGTTTGTGATTACACATCTACTCGAACATCGAGTAACATAATTGAACTTAACAAAGATGACACATTTATGCCTTGTGTTCAATTATAACATATGGATGAAGGGCATTTACTACATGATAAATTGGTTACAGTAAGGTTAAAATCAAATCGTCGATTTTCTCATAAATTGGGTAGCAATGATATATTGCTAGATGCTGCTCATTGTTTATAATATTTGATATTCGAATTAATGTGTGATATTGTTATAATATTTAATAATATTGCCAATTTAGTGGAAACCTACAGGATCACACGCATAGAGCAAATAGTTGGAAATGAATTAATTAAATAAATATGATTTAATTAATTAATTCCACTTTGGGCTTGTAGTGGACAAGTCCATCAGGATTATGGCAGCTAGGGTGAAGGAGCATTACACTATATATAGATAGTGTGCCTCCCTCACCAAAAAGTAAGCGATACACTCTTGTCAGTAGACTCATTAGTGAGACATACTTCATTTTTGATGTCGTGCCAAACCCTGTAGCCGTCAGCTAGCACAAGACGCATTCTCCATCAGATTTTTGCTCGCATGGACTGAGTAGAGGTGCTGCCCCTATCGTGGCACTAATGATTCGAAGCAAGCTTTAAGGATTGTTTTGAAAGCACGCTTCAAGAGGTAAACTTAATAGCCTTATGTGATTCCTGTTTCGTAATGCGCGACCCATGTGGTATGGTTTTCTTCCGCCTTGAAACATGATTTTAAAAGATGATTGTCTCCCAAAAACCCAACAGTGGTATCAGAGCGTATGGTCGCTATTACCTTGAATCCTAAGTGCTCGTTTGCCTTGGTTGATAACATGTTTTATGCGATTCAATTTTTATGCATGTTATCATTGTTTGAACATATGTATGTTCTTGATGTTGTTTGGACGTGCTTTGATTCAATCGCATGATATACCATGAAAGTATGTTTTATATGTATATAATATGCTTATGAATCTGTTGTATGCATCTTTGAATGTTTGGGAACGTTTAGTTGATTTCTTGGGATTCAATTTCGAACCCAGAGTCTTGATGCGACGTTGAGCACGACCATACACCCATGCAGCATGGTCGTACACCTTTTGCACGACGGTGCACCATTGCAGTACGATCGTGCACCTTTGTATGAATGAGTTTATACTATTTTTCGTGCTCTTTTATGAGTATATGGTTATGTCGTTAGTTTATGGTGTTTATTTATTTATTTATTTAAATACGGCCTGCTGATGCGTCAATTCCGCAAGTATACGGTTTTGCCGTCTAGTAGTAAAAATATATCGAACCCACAAAGACAGTGTTTATGAACACCAATTAATTAATAAATGATTTTTACCAAACAAGAAAGATTGATTATGTGAATGGAACCAATAATAAAATAAAATAAGATAATAATTGAAATAATGAAAAGGTTTTCGCAAAATCAGGATTCGGGTTTTGAAAATAGGAAAGGGAATTTCCAGGAATTGGGTTACCACAAAATTGCATATGCTTCTAAATCGACTACCCCTTTGTTAATTTATCTAAATGCTTTGAAGGTGAATTTATTCTAATATAGTTAATTTTCCCTCTCGAGATACAAGAATCATGCCCAAATAAACCAAATACTACTCTCGTGGTAATTGTATTTAATTTGGACCCATTAAGGTTTGTGACAATTCAATTAACCCTCGAAGGACTGCTTCTAACTCTCGTGATCTAAGTCCTAAGTTTAACTCCTATAGATCCAACACCTAGGTTTACCTCTCAAATTATCCCCAAATATCTAACACATGCAAATAAGCGGCCACCAAATTCAAAAATAATTAAAGAGATAGGAATCAAATCGAAAGCAAATTAAAAATTAGCAAAAAGGAAAACTTAATTTATAACATAACACAAGTCTTGGGCATAGCCCCAATTCCTAGAAATAAGAAAAACTACTCAAGCATTGCCATAAACATAGCAAGCTTGATTAAGGAAAACATAAAATATCCAAAGAAAGAAAAAGAAGATGAAGAATTCCTAATTCTAAACCAAAACTCTCAACTCAACTTCCCAAGATCCTCAGTTTCGAGCCTAAGCACATTATTTATAGATTGGGGCATCATTGAGTCCTAGTCAAATACAAACTGATCAAAAAAACAAAACAGAAATCCCAAAATTATCGCGTCACGGCCGTGAAGTGTATCACAGCTAGGCCGTGACAGGTTCTGTCTTCAGGGTCTTGATCTTCACTTATGGATCACGGCCATGATAGCCTTCACGGCCAAGCCATGATCTCTTCTGTCTTGTGAGGTTATTTGTGGAAAAACTGCAAAAACACACCACAACAAAGCATTACCCGTTCCAAGGAAAAACTAACAAAATATCAAACTACAATGCCTAAACTACCATGAAAATGCATGGTAAACAACCTAGAAATATGAGGTGAAATCACACTCATCAAACTATCTCAAGCTTAAGATTTTGCTTGTCCTCAAGCAATCACTAAGGCCGGATAACAAATCAATGATAGGGAATAAAGAACCCAAAAAACCACAAATCCAAGCAAGATAATTCATTTCAAGTCCAAGTAGAAGCTTAAGTTGCTTATTTTCATGTCTCTCAACAATTTGGGGTCACTCTCCTTACCTCACTCAAGTGTTTCAAGGGTATATGACAATTCGCTAAGTTCCTCAAAGAAAGTACCCTACCATAAGCTTGACTATCAACCAAAATCTCTACTTTTTTTTTTTTTCAAAGTAAAAGTAAATGGAGCCTCGTTAAAACCTTTTGATGCAAAACCTCATTAGGGAAAAAAACATCAAAAAGGAAAAAGAGTACTTCAGATACCTATTTTATTAAAAAAAGAAGAAGAAAAGAATTACAAAAGAGCATGGGGGGCATAAAACCAAACCCATAGAAAGAATTACAGAAATCTATAGCTAGGCATTCCTAGTCTATTTCCAAAAAAATCCTCTAAAACAAAATTGGGAACTGAATCCCACCAAGTCAAACCATGAGATTGAATTCCAAAATTAGCAAGTTTGTCAGCACAAGAATTGCCCTCTCTGTATATATGAGAAACCAAAAATCTCATTTGCTTAGTAAGGCAAATGCAATTTGACCATTTGTTTCTTAGCCGCCAAGGAACCAAGCTGAGATCTTAAAAGGCAGAAATCACCAACTTTGAGTCACACTCCAACCAAATACTATGCCAACCTCGGTGATAAGCAATCTCAATAGCATACATAGCACCAAAAAGTTCAGCTTCAAAGGCATTATGCAGCCCCAAATGTATCGAGAAACAACCTAAAGCAGCATCACTTTTCTCTCTAAAAATACCACCAAAAGCAGCTGGACCAGGACAACCTTTAGCTGCTCCATCAGTATTACATTTGATCCAATTCACCGAAGGAGGAGACCAATTCACTTGAATATTGCAAGGAGCTCGAGTAAGATGAGAAGCAACTGAGAATTTGGTTAATAACCTGTCATTGGAAGAAGAGTAAGGAGCAGCAGCTTTGCTAGAATTGCCTTAAAGAAACATTAGCAACAACCAAGTTTATAGCAACCTGAATAGAGATCAATTTCCCTTCAAACTTGAGTTGATTCCTACAATACCAAACAGTGCAGAGAATATTTATAATACTAGCAATAACCACATCCAAAACTTATTTGCTCCATCCTTTAGAACAGAAGGAAAGAACATAATCAAAGGAGCTGCAGTCTACACTGCAATTTAGCATGGATCCAAGCCAATCCCAAATAGAGGCTGCAAAGTCACAATCCAAAAATAAGTGCTTGGTGGATTCTACAGCTTTACCACACAAAGAGCATATACAACCTCTAGATCTTAAATTTTCTTCAGTAGGCATCTTGTTGTGAAGAATTCTCCAAAGAATAAAAGATTTGGATGGAGGAATACATTGGTTCCAAATTATCTTAGACCAAGAAGCAATTTCACCCATAGGTTTAACAAAATTATAAGCATCTTTAAAGCTCAACTCTCCCGAGGTTGAAGAGGTCCAAACTCTGTCACAGCAAGGCACAACAGGAATAGCAACCTTTAAAATTTTTGTCCTCAATACAGGGCAGTTCTGCAGAAGTAAAGAAGGGAGAGTCCATCTACCATTAACTATGAAATCACTTACTTTGGATTCCAACATGTGATGAGAATGTTGAGGAAAACCAATGAGCTCAACAACTGGTCTAGACAGCCATTGATCAGACCAGAAATTGATGGAATTGCCATCACCAAGCTGCCAAGAGGAATTCATCATAAGCAAAGATAAGTTTTCTTTAATACCATACCATATAGAAGAAGAGATGTGATAAGAGACAGGATAGGAGTTCCTAAATGCTCTAGCCTTCAAGAGAGCAGCCCAAGGACTAGAAGAAGTAATCAACTGCCAGGCTAATTTCAGCATACCAGCCTTGTTTACTGTTTTCAAAGACCTGATCCCAAGACCTCCTTCCGCAATAGACCTACAAACTTTTAGTATCACCTGACCAAACAAAGTTCCTCACACAAGCATCCACGGATTTCAACAAAGAAGCAGGCCAGCAGTAACTGTGAAAGCTGTATAATAGCATCCCAGTAATCACATATTTGACAAGTTGAATTCATCCAATTATTGAGAGAAGAGTACCTTACCAAGAGGCAAGTTTCACCTTAATCTTATCAGTAATCGAAAGCAAATGAGATTTTCTAGGTTTCCCTTTGAACAAAGGAACACCTAGATAGCAAAAAGGCAGGCTGCCAACATTAAAACCAAGCAAACCAGATATGAATTCAGTCCTTCTATGAGAAACAGTTCCACTGTAAAACTTTGACTTATCCCTACTAATAACTTGGCCTGAGACAAGTTCATATTCTTTAAATAGTTTCATTAAACTAGTTAAACTTTTGGTAGAAGCTCTACAAAAAATCATCACATCATCTGCATATAAGACATGACTAATCATTCTTAAACCTCTTGGCCCAGACATAAGTTGTAGATTTCCATCCTCCACCAATTTAGAAATCCCTCTGCTCAAGACTTCCTCTGCCAGACAGAAAAGGAGAGGAGACAAAGGATCTCCTTGTCTTAACCCTCTCTTGCAACCAAAATAGCCAACAGACTTACCATTGATAGAAAAGGATAACTTTGCTGAGTGAAGAATAAGATTTATCCATTGACAAAATTTAGCATCAAATCCAAAAGCTTTTAGCACATTAAGCAAAAATCCCCAATCAATAGTATCAAAAGCTTTTTTAATGTCAATTTTCAAAGCTAGCTGCCCTCCATATGCCTTTTTATCAAGCAAATTTATAGATTCAGAAGCAATGCCAATACAATCAGAAATATGTCTACCTTTGAAATATGGCTAATCTATCCGCCAAGACTTTGGATATAATCTTGAATTGAAAATTGGCCAAAGCAATAGGCCTAAATTGGTCAATCCTATCAGCACCATTAACTTTAGGAATGAGAACTACAAGATTAGAATTCAAGTTAGGAAGTAACCAACCTTCTGAAAAAAATTGCAGAACTGAATTGAAGACATCATGAGCAATGACATCCCAGTAAGTATGAAAGAAGTGACCTCCAAATCCATCGGGACCAAGTGCACTATCTGCATTTAAAGAGAATACTGCGTTCTTGACTTCTTCCATAGATGGCAAATTAGTGAGCATAGCATTATCTTGTGTAGAAACCGAAGCTGGAATGACTCGATTAATTAACCCACTCTACTGACATGAGTTTTCAGTTGCAAAAATACCTTTAAAGAACTCAATGATGTGAGATTCAATATCTTCTGTATTATTAATAATCTGCTCACCGGACTTCAGAACAGAAATCTTTTTTGTTACAGATCGAATTTTGGTCATTCTGTTGAAAAAACCTGTGTTTCTATCCCCCTGAGCATGCCAAGACACCCTGGACTTCTCCCTCCAGAAGGCTTCTTCATAAGACAAAGCCTGCTGCAATTCAAGCAAAGCATCCTTTTCCTGCTCAAACAACTGAGTGCTACCTCCATCAGTGTTGATTTGCATTTGAATCTCATCAACTATAGCCATTGAATTTTTAACTTTTAGGTGCACATCTCCAAAAACATCCTTATTCCAAGTTTTCAGCTTTAACTTCAGATTTTTTAACTTCTGGAAAAGAATATGCATTGAACATCCCACAATAGGATCTTTCCAAGCATCAGAAATAAGTCTCAAGCAACCCGGATGCTCAAACCACATTTTAATAAACTTGAAACTAGTACTATGCTCCTTATTACTCTTCTGCAAATTCAACAAGATAGGGAAATGGTCAGATTTACTCTTTGTAAGAGTACAACAATCCACAGACTTCCAAAAATTAATCCAGGCTTCATTACAAACTGTTCTGTCCAATCTTTTTTCAGTATATCTGCCTCTAGATCTTCCATTCGACCAAGTGAATTGAGCCCCTCTAGTCATACATGAACCAACTGATTTGCATCAGACCAAGACCTAAACTCCTCACAGGATAATCTGCTAGGAGTGTTCCTTCCCCTATATTCATGAGCCCCTAGCACAGCATTAAAATCGCCAATGAAACACCATGGAGAAGGATAATCAACCTATAATTGAATCAACTCTGTCCATAACTGCCTTCTGACAATATAATTTGTTGAAGCATACACAGCAGAGAAGTATATTTGTTGTCTGTCTATCTCCACAGAAAAAGAGACATGTTGCTCAGAATTCATGACAATGACTGGATTATATGAATCTCTACACAAACACCAAATATTTGGATTCAAAAAACCTCTATCATTCTCAGCAAAGAGTTTTAAGTTTAAACTCTTAATATAATTTCTAGGAAGTTTGGATAATGGAATCCAAGGTTCTGAAATAAAAAGGAAATCAGGCTTATGCATTAAGCAAAGCTGTTTAAGAACCAACCTGGAATCTAAATTACCAATTCCTCTTAGATTCCAATATAGGATCTTCATTAATTCTTAAGAGTTTGAAAACCACCCTTAGATCGGGTTTGGTATCCTGCATTATTGTCACTAACATGCTTATTTTTTCTAGCATTTTGCCTTTGCAAATTTCTTTTCTGAGACTTTGTTAAAACATTTGTGAACTCTGAGTTTCTTCCTTGTTCTTCAGAATTATGATCAGCCATATATTTAGAGGCATTTGATGTTGAATCAACCAAAGTATCCTCTGCAATCTCAGCTTCTTCTTCACTATCATCTAAGACTTCTTGACCAGAATGTGCCCAAAGTTTACCACTTATAACTTTCAAATCTCTTTCAACAACCTGATTAACTTGATGACCAGGAGTTTGGAAAAGATCACCATTAATAGCTATCTCGGGAGACTTAAACTGAATGCCTTTGTCAGCTGGAGATTGAGTTGCACCATTCAAAATAGAATTTGCAACAAAAGAATCAGAATTCGAACTTCCACTGCAGTTATTATCAACATCAACATCATGCACTGCTTCCACCACATAGGGCACAGAATTTGGTAAAAAAGGGCCTACACTTGCCACCTTCACAGGGATCTCTTCAATAACTGGTTGAGAATCTGCTTTTTGGTCTTGACTTACAGATTTATCAACAACTTTGCTTGAGTTAATAGGATTAACCTCATCCACAACCTTCCCTTTTTCCTTCAAGTTAATAACTGCGGGCTCATTAATGCTTTTAGGGACATATTTAGAAACCAATTTCTTGGGCTGCACGAAATCCTGTTTCCTGAAGTCCTTATTCTGACTTCTGTTACACTCTGAAAGAGTATGACAAATAACACCACATGAAGAACAAAACGGAGGGAGGTACTCATATTGGATATCCACCAAGAACGCAAACTCATCTCTTTCAACTAATACCTTTTTCTTGAAGCTGTGCTGTTAATTCAACATCTATTAACACTCTAGCAAAATGTCCTAAAGATTTATTTTTCTGAGCATCATCCAGGGCTAAAGGAGAACCAATGCCTCTTGCAATAGAGAAGATTATTTTTTGTCTCCAATATTCCTGAGGCAAGCCATAAATTCTGATCCAACACTGGCAATTCGTATGCCTCATTCTATTTGGATTAAAATCCCGAGTCCATGCAAATAATCTTAGCATTCCCGGATGCAGAGCCCATGAACCCACTGCTAAAACCTTCAGTAATTCTTCAATAGAGCCAAACGAGAATTCAAAATATCCTTTGCCAATAGGAGTGATCTGCCACTGCCCTAAAGGCTTCCATAACTTCCTTAGTTTCTTTCTCAGATCATTTAACTTAATTAGGGTATCCCCTTTAGTTAATATTAATCTGTCGTGCAAGTTGTTTTTACAACTATCAAGCCCTACAACATATTCATCTTGCGGAACCTTAATGGCAACCACATCTCCTTTCATGCATGGTGTAGGCAATTGGCTTAAAGGGATGTCACATGCATTGTTCTAAGCCTGTGCAAATGTTTTTGTGATTGCTGGAGAAGAAGGCTGAGTAGAGGAGGGTGGAGAAGAAGAAACAAGAGGCAGAGGGCCATGAGGAGGGGGTGGAAGAGAGATATCAGGGAATAACATCTCCCATGGACAATCCGATAAAGAATTCATGGTGCAATCACCATGCAAACCCTAGCAGAGACGGCTAGTACGAACTCTAATTGGTATCTTGATAGTGGTTTCGAGGACAAAATTTCTTTTTGGAGGGTATTGAAAACACACAAGAATCACTATTGAAAACACAAAATTTCTACTTCACTATTGAAAACACACAATAATCATGAGGTCATTCATTGGTTGTAATGGGGCCATGGGAATCAATCATTTAGGTGATAAAGACAAGAAAGGGAAATTCCAAATGGCTAAACAATATATCAATAATGAATGGCACCTTTTAGAATACCCCTTCGGCTTTTTAGACTTTACTTTCCACCTTCCGTTCCTCTTTTTCTCTATTTTCTCTCTTCTCCATTTTTCTTTACTTTTTTTTCTTTATATAATTTTTTTCTTTTTGAACATCTAGGAGAAGACTACTTTTTAGCTCAAGAGAAAAATTTCTTTTCTTCCCATCTATTTTTTTCATTTTCAACCTACCACATTGCCCTTTCCTATATTCTAAAAGGTACCATACCATGCATCATTCATCAAAAATCAAACAAGGCACCAAGGAAAGCATTTAATTTTTATCAGGCTCAAAATTGGGCAACTAAGGGGTAGCTTATAATCATTCAGAAGGCCAGAAAAATACCTAATGCCTCGATCATTTTCAAATGTGTTTCCAAAAATTTCAAGTTTCAAAATGGTTTCAATTCAAATTCTAGAATGCACAAACAATGAGGAATAATCACTCAAAACAAAGAATGGGGCACATCATAACAAACACCCCTCTAGGCTCAAAATCTCACATTTATAAGTTCAAAATTGATGAGACACACAAAATCAATGAACCATATGCTAATTATTAACTATCATGAAATATCTCTATCACTTTTATGCTTATCAAAAAATTATATCAATTGGCTTCAAAATTCAGCCTCACACTTAGTGAGCTAGTAGAACAAACCTACTTCAAAAACCTTAGTTAGTTGAGCCTGAAGAGGCTTGTCTAGAAAGAATACTTGAGCCCGAAGAGGCTTGCCTGTAAAAGTATACCTAGTGTGTTTGAAGAGGTGTAGAATACTTGCCTGAAGAGGTGTTGAATACTTGTAACAAAGGGTTTTTGTTATAGTGGAGAAAGCTCTCAAGTAGAGAGGAATGGACATAGCTTTTTGGTGAAGAGTGAACCAGGATAACATCTCTGTGTTCTGACTAACTCCTTGGGATTGAATTGCCTTCTTATCGGACTCGTTTCTTTTATCTTAATCCTTCTAAGTAAGCGTCCAACTAGTGTTTGGAAATGCTCCGTGCGCCCGTTATCGCTTTAACATCCAACCTTTGTGAAAACTTATATATCTGCTTGCGAAAAGTTTTAAAAACGTAAGAAACACAATTCAACCCTTCTTATTGTGTTTCAAACAGGTTCCTTCATTTAGTATCAGAGGTCAGTATTTGGGTTGAATACTTAGCAGTGTAAAGGAAAAGATCCTACAGCATATATGGCAAGACAAGGCATGCCAAGCGGGAGTCAACCTGTTATGGAAGGCACTTCCATAACTAGACCTCCGTTCTTCAACGGAACCCACTATTTGTACTAGAAGGAGAAATTCAAAGGCTTTATCTTAAGTACAAACTCTGCTCTTTGGGCCAAAATCATAAATGGTCCAAATGTGTGTCTCAATTCTGATGGGACAGAAAAAGCTGAAGAAGACTGGACTAATGCCGAAAGAGCCTGAATGGAACAAAATCATAAAGCAAGATATGCTCTAATGTGTGCTCTTAGTCCTGATGAACTTCAGAAGATTCACGCATGTGAATCAGCAAAGCAAATCTGGGATACCTTGTCAAATCTCCACGAGGGGACTACCAAGGTAAAAGAATCGGAAATTATCATGCTGGTTCGCCAGTATGAATGGGTTGGTTTCAGACGATCACCAACAACTTAAAATCCCTTGGGAAAGCTTATACTACCAAGGAAAATGTCACTAAAATCCTTTGGAGTTTACCTAAGGAATGGAGGCCACTTGTTACTGCAATCACCCAGGCCAAAGTCTCTCTACTTTGACCCTGGATGATCTGGTAGGACATTGCAAGCCCATGAACAAGAGCTTCATCTTGATAATCCTGGAAAGAAAAACAAAAGGATTGCCTTAAAAGCTCAAAAGTCCAACAGATCAAAAGCTCTAAAAGCTGATGAGTTAAGTGATGATGCTGATCAATTTGATAATGAAATCTCAGATGATGACGAGTTATCTTTCATCTCCAGAAAAATCCAAAATATGCAGAGAAAGAAAAATGGGTTGAAAACAAGGCCTTTTCAAAAGAAAAACTTCAAGGACAATGCTGAGTCCAAGGACAAAAGTCAGCTGGTCTGTTTCGAGTGCAATAGCCGTGCCACTTCAAGACTGACTGTCCTATGTTAAAGGACAAGAAGAAGTTGTTCAAAAAGAAGAAAAAGAACTTCATGGCAACTTGGGAAGACCTTGAGTCTTTTGAGGAAGAAGAAGAAGAAGCAAATGAGGAAGCTAACCTCTGTTTATGGACCAATGCTCAAAATGAAGACTCTTCGGATGATGAACAAATTGTTGTTCCCGAAGAAAAAACTCAGGAAGCCACCTTTGAAAGAGGGTGGAATGTTCCACCCATTTTCAATGGAATGGACTTTCCTTACTGGAGATATGTATTTCAAATATGTGTCCAAGCTTAAGACCTTGAGTTGTGGAACGTATTCACTGATGGAGATCATCATCCAACAATCACTCTTGAGGACAGCTCAACAACATCCAAGCCTGAAGCTGACTGGACGAATGAAGATATCAGACGGTACTCGCTAAATGCTCGTGCCAATAGGTGTATCATTAATGCTCTAGATCGACCAAGATTAGAAATGGTCTTACAGTTCCAAATCGGTAAGGAGAAGCTGGACACCTTAGAGCAGTTATTCAAACCAAGGAGTCCTCCCTCCTGAAACCTCTGCCAGATGGCAAATACTTAACAAAGAACTGGAAGATACCAGCAAGCAAAATAAGCAGCTCGTTGAAGAAAACAATAAGCTGAAAGCTGAGAACATCAGTCTAACTGATAAACTCACCTCTGAGTCCAGTGAACCACATGAGGTAACCAGACTCAAACAAGAGATATCTGACCTAACCAAAAGCATATCAAAGCTTGTTGGAGGATCAGAGAAGCTAAACTTGATATTGAGGTACTCAAGATCACCTCAGGATAAGTCTGACTTAGGCTATGACTCTGAGAAATAAGAAGCTTCTCACAAAATATCAAGATCCAATCATTATCATAAGGTTTCCAAATTTCATAAAAACCAAAAAGAAACCAAACAACATGCATATCATGTTTGTTGCAATCTATGTGGAAAAAATGGTCATACCTTATCAAAATGGATACATAAAAAGAAAAACGTTATGCATGGACGAAGACCATAGACTAACCAAAAAGGAACCCAAGTCTATCTGGGTACTTAAAAACATGATAATCCCTATTGCAGACTTGCTTAGCAACACAAAGAAGACCTCAATCCTGGTACTTGGACAGTGGATGCTCACGTCACATGACGGGAGAAAAGTCTATGTTCCAAGACCTACGTGAAAAGACTGGGGGACTGGTCACCTTTGGAGGCAACCAAAAAGGAAAGATAGTTCGAATTGGTAAGATTGGTAAGCATCATTTTCCTTCTATTGATAATGTTCTGTTGGTTGAACGATTAAAACACAACTTGCTTAACATAAGTCAATTATGTGATAGTGGGTGGGTCCATCTTATTCACTGCCAAGAGGCAAAACAATCTTTATAAGATTAACTTGGGAGAACTCTCAAATCAAAGTGTATCATGCCTAGTGTCTGTTGAAGATGAGCGATGTATCTAGCACAAAAGACTTGGTTATGCAAGTCAGAGATTAATTTCAAGATTGAATAGGCATAACCTCGTAAGAGGTCTACCAAAGATTGTGGATAGATCATACGCTCTCTGTGATGCATGCCAAAAAGGAAAACAAGTTAAGAACTCTTTTGAGTCCAAGAACGTTGTTAGTACTTCAAGGCCACTATAGCTGTTGCATCTTGATTTGTTTGGTCCAACAAGGACTGCTTCAGTTAGTGGTAATAAATATGGGCTTGTAATAGTCGATGACTACACAAGATGGACATGGTTTAAGTTCCTTGCTCACAAGAATGAGTCTATCAAGATCTTTACTATATTCTGTAAGCGAGTCCAGAATGAAAAAGGCATATGTATAAGCTCAATTAGAAGTGACCATGAAGGCGAATTTGAAAATGAGCTATTCCAAAGGTTCTGTGATGAAAGTGGTATTCATTACAATTTCTCTACCCCTAGACCACCAAAACAGAAAGGCGTTGTTGAGAGAAAGAACTGATCTCTTCAAGAGATGGCTTAGGCAATGCTCAGTTATAATTATGTTTCCAAACACTTCTGGGTTGAAGCTGTAAATATTGCCTTCTACATTCAAAACAGAATATGCATAAGACCTATCTTGAATAAGACTCCTTATGAACTGTGGAAAGGACGCAAACCCAACATTTCTTACTTCCACCCTTTCGGATGTCAATGTTTTATTTTAAATACTAAGGATCAATTTGGTAAGTTTGATGCCAAAGTAGATAATGGAATATTGTTAGGATACTTTAAAACGTCTAAAGCTTTTAGAGTCTATAACTCTAGGACTTTAGTTGTTGAAGAATCCATCCATGTTAAGTTTGATGACAAACAGCTTGATAAGAGATTATCAGAGCTAGATGAATCTTTTGTAGATATGAATCTGAACAATATAGAAGATCGTCTAACGCTTAAAGAAGATGGAGCATCAGACGCAACTCAAGACGCATCAACGTCTCAGCAAGTAGCTAACACCCCTCATTCGTGGCAATTTAGGACTTACCACCCTGAGGATCAAATCATTAGCAAACCAAATGATAGAGTCCGGACAAGGTCAACCTTCAGAGAACAAGCTGATTCAGCCTTCATCTCTGAATTGGAACCAAAGTCGGTGGACGAAGCCCTAATGGATGAATGTTGGATCCTCGCTATGCAAGATTAGCTTAACCAGTTTCAACGTAGTGACGTTTGGACGCCGGTCTCCTTGCCAAAAGATAAAAAGGATTTTATTGTTGCACAAATTTACGTTGATGATATAATATTTGGTGCAACTGATGAATCTCTTTGTCAAGAGTTTTCTGAGCTTATGCAGAAAGAATTTGAAATGAGTATGATGGGAGAATTAAATTCTTCTTGGACTTCAAGTCAAACAAACATCGGACGAAGTGTATATCCATCAAACAAAATACACAAAGGAGCTTCTGAAACACTTCAAGTTGGATGACTGCAAACCAATGAATACCCCAATGCATCCAACATCCGTACTAAACAAGGATGACAAAGATAAAAAGGTAGACCAAAAGGTTTATAGAGGTATGATTGGTTCCCTCTTATATCTAACTGCGTCCAGACCTGATATCATGTTTAGTGTTTGTTTTATACTCGATTTCAATATGATTCAAGGGAGTCTCACCTCTCAGCAATTAAAAGAATCTTTAGATATCTCAAAGGTTCTACTAATCTGGGTCCGTTGTATAAGAAATTTGATGATAGATTAGTTAGATTCTGTGATGCTGACTATGCTAGAACCAGAATAGAAAGAAAAAGTACCAGTGGAGGTTGTCACTTCATTGGAGCCAATTTAGTCTCATGGTCCAGCAAAAGGCAAAGCACAATTGCCTTATTAACTGCTGAAGTTGAGTACATCGCTGCTTCAAGCTGCTGCTCACAACTTCTATGGATTAAACATCAGTTGGAAGACTATAATGTATTTGTAATTAATATTCCAATAATGTGTGATAATACAGCTGCTATTAATTTATCTAAAAATCTCATATTGCATTCTAGAGCAAAGCATATAGAAATCAAGCATCATTTCAGTAGAGATTATGTGCAAAAAGGAATAATTGACATTCAATTTATTGATACAGACCATCAATGGGCAGATATCTTCACCAAACCTTTAGCTGAAGATAGGTTCACATTCATAAGAAAATATCTGAACATGCATTTCATTGATTAATTATGAGTCCAATGCATGCATCCAATATTTGCTGTCCATTGCATTAATTGAACTAAATCTTTATCGAAGGCAAATTTATTTCTCATTCCCTAACTGAGTCAGTTCCGTTTTCCATAGTTGCAAAATTGCTTTTTACGATTTCAAAGTCTGGAACGTGAGTCTGACATTTAATGCACGTCCTTTCACTCCTCTCTTTTCTTTAATTTTTTTTTAAATATGAACCGTTTTCTGTTCTATAAAGCCGTATTAGATAAAGGTGGAACATTTACAAACTCTTCATCTTCATCTTTCTCTCTTTGAAAAACTCTCTTGCGAAAAAACTTCTTTCTCTGAAACAATGGCTTCTTCATCCTCTACTACTGTTGTTGCTAAGGGCAAAGGAAAAGCTCTTGATGTTAAAACTGCTGAAGTTCTGGTTGAGTTCAAGTTTAGTTTGAAGTTCTTCGCTGACCATGGGATAGATGTTTCCCCAAACATTCAAGCTGCTGGCTGGTCAAGCTTCTTTGATGGTACTCCTGTCATCTACCCAGCACTCACAAGGGAGTTATGGACTAACCCTACCATCTTGGCAAGGGAAATCAGAAACAAGGTCCTGAAGACCGAAGTGATCGTATCTGAAGTAACCATTTCCAATGCCATTGGGTGTGCCCAATCTGGAATCACTTGTGAAGATAAATAGGAAGAAGAATTGGGTGGTAGTGACACCTGTAACACCCTGTTTTTTTACACTATGCTTATATGTGTTAATATTTGCTTGTATATGCTGTATATATGTTGTTTATGATTGTTCTTGATGTCCAAGTTCATAGTTGGGGTAGTTTAGCCTTAAGGAATGGTCAATGCATTCAAGTCCAAGAAACATGTTTTACGGTTTTGTTCATATCTTGAGTTCTAGACATCCGATTGAGGTGATCTTGGATGCGTTGGAAAGCTTAGAGAATTATCTACAAGTCTTATTTCATGTGTTAAGGCCAAATTCGGGTTCTAAAGTTTCGCATCGCGGGGATACATTCGCCTCGCGAACCTGACAGCCAGATTATTGCAGCTCTCTGGTTCGCCTCGCGAAAGGCTACTCGCCTCGCGAATCTGCGCGCACCAGAATCGTGTTTTTGGGCTTCTAATCAGCCCATAATGACCCTCACTCATATTTATACCATAAGACTCGACCTAAACCTATTTTCTAAGTCGAATTACTCTTAGAAACTGCCTCTTCCTCTACAAACAAGGATTTCTAAACCCTTTCCAAGGATCCTTGAAGGAGATTGCACCATTGTTCATCATTCTTCGTCTCCTTCGCTTGAAGAGCATCACTGCCATCACAAGCCCTCTTCCTAATTGCTACTCTTGAACCTTTTGGGGCTGTGATCGTGAAGTCAAGCGTCGTAAGATCGAGCATTCGTGTAGACGCAACCTTTTCCGAACCTTTTTCCTTCCTTTGTGCATTGTGATCGTCGTACCAGGTATGGGAGGAAGAAATAGATCATGAGTATGTGGGTTTTGGGATAGGTTAAGATGAAGGGGTTAACCCATGACCCCTATATGTTTGTCTATATGCATTGTAAATGCCTATGTATATGCTATGAGTGTAATTATGTGTATGCTATGTATATGCCATGTATATGCCTATGTGAATATTGTATAAATATACATGTTTATGGTTCTATGATTATGATTATGGGTGTTTGTCTTGATGATATGATTCAAATAGTATTGATGGGACCACAGCAAGTGTACCGGATCGTTGCAAGTAATAAAAACGGTGAAACCGGATATCGTTCTCAGGGATCGAATGCCAAATATCAGTTCTCGAATTCAACTACTACTTAAACGAATATTTTGGTTCAAAGGGAGCTCAGGCAGATTCACAAAGCACAAAAGATAAACACAAGAACAGAATTTTGATAATTTTCGCTTTGACAACTTAACAAACACTTAGAACGCAAAAAGGGTTGAAATTCAATTAGAGGAAAGAGTTGGGATTAAGTTTCATTTGACTTCATTTGCTGCACTTTAATTGGGGTTAATACAAAAATACTTCACCTATTTTGTTATCGGATTCTCCTAATTTTCCAAGACCCAATTCCTTAGGCCAAAGAACTTTAATTCCTAATTCAAATCCCTAATTCCTTAGGTATTTCAAAAAGGGAAAAAGCATGAAGTTCAAGAATCCAAAAGATAACAAGCATTCAAAGACTATTCCTAGTTCAAGAATCTCAAGGTTCATAATCTTAAAGAAATTCATACTTCAAACTCTCCTTCAAAGCATAAACCATATAAATCATTCCAAGGATGATCAAACCCTGGAAAGCTTTAAGAACAAAGATGATAAACTCAAAATAGAAGAAGTCATGCATAACACCCAAGTCAAATACAAGCAAAATCCATCAAAATCCACTTAACCCCAACAAGGGGAAGTTTAGCTAAACATAGAACTAAAGAGAGAAACTAAAACAAAAGAGAAAAGAGTAAACTTCATGATGAACTATGAAGATGATCCAAGCTTCCACCCTTCTCCACTCCAAGCCACCACAATCTTTCCAAATTAGGGTCCAGCCACCTCTAATCTCGTCTCCCCTCTTTAAAACCCCCCAAAATTAGAATAGATAGATTTTTCTGATGTGCAAATGGGCCAACTGATAAATGGGCCTGCGACCCTATCACCGCCCAGCGGTAAACTCACCGCCCAGCGGTATGAAGTCAGTGAGCAGCATTGTGAAAACTGGGGATCACCGCTCAGCGGTCATATGGCCGCCCAGCGGTACGAAGTCAGTGAGCAGCAGTGTGAAAGCTGGGGCCAACCACTCAGCGGCCATATGGCCGCCCAGCGGTACGAAGTCAGTGACTTCTCCTTTATGTAGATGCTTCTTCGAACTTTTACCGGTCTAACAGCTATGCTAGCTCGTTCATTGATTATATTCTGAAGCTTATTAGGTCCCAATCTTCATTAATCACTGCAAAACAAAATACTATGAATGAGATCCCAAAAAAACTTAGAAATGTAATCAAACACAAGGAAATTATGTCAATTGAAACAAAGCATGCTACAACCATCAAATCCAAGTTAATTGAGGCAAAGCAATGTTATAAGTTGGACATAGATGGCTAAATCCTCATCAAAAGGTACAAGAAAAACAGATAAACCACAGGATTATCACCACTCCAAACTTAAAACTTTGCTTGTCCTCAAGCAAAAATAGAATTAATGAAATGAGAACACAACTTTGTCAACTCAATGAAAACCGGTGGAAGAAAACACAAATGTGACCCACAATCTCAGAAACATCAGTGAAAAAGAACTTGGGGTCATACCAATAATGCACTCAACCATCACAACTTGGCAGTTCATACATGTGGCATCTAAGTTGTGCAAAGTGATTTTCTTCTTTAACCTCTCATTTAGGAAGATGCTCTCTGATTCACTCATGTGGTGAGTTTGTGTTTCACTCGGTCAACACAATTTGAGCCCATCTTCCATGAATTTGATTTCTTCTCAAGCACACACTCATGATTCACACAATGCACAAATCAAAAGGACTTAACTCTAGGATGTAATGGGGCCAAGGTACAAGGTAGATGAAATAAGACATTTAAGCTGCTACCTTTCGAGACTAAGTGAGCATTGTACAATTAGCACCCTTTCAAACTCACACCTTGAACCCTTCAGTCATTATTTTTTTTTTGTTTTTTTTTTTGTTTTTTTTTTGTTTTTTTTTTGTTTTTTTTGTTTTTGTTTTTTTTTGATATTTCCCCAGTAACCTACATGGTTTCAAAGGGGTACTTGATCATCAAGTCAAGTATTTCCCCAGTAACCCATCAGTCTCAAAGGGGCACCTGATTCAATCAAACTCTTTTTCTCCATTTCTTTTCTTTTCTTTTCTTTTCTTTTCTTTTCTACCCCAAACTTAGTTTCTTCTTCACCCTTCATTCATGATTTTCAATGCTCACCTAGCCTCCTCAGGTGGATAAGACATCAATTATGTGGCTAGGCTCAGTATTGAGGGTTTAATCAAGAAAAAGGGATCATTAGGCTCAATGGGGCGAAACAAAGGATATCACAACCTGGTTGGCTATTTGGCTATTGGCTCAATCAACAAAAACTGCCTTTATCAAACTTCGAACATTGTGCAAACCATGACATGCATACAAGAATCAAGCAAATTCGGGAAGATAAGGCATCAAAAGTGTCCTCTCAGCAATAAGATCATAAGGTTCAACAGTACTACCCAGGACAAGGGAAACCACTCACAAAACCATGCCAACACGTTTTAACAATTTAAGCCACAAGATTCATGCATAAGAGATATGACACCACTTTTTTTTTTTTTACTCCAAGTCGGAAATAAATTGAGATGTGGGCTCCCATTGCATTTATCTCCAACAACTCCACGTAGAGCTCACAAACAGCAAACCAATTATACCCTCTCTTTTTTTCTTTTTTTTTTTCTTTTTTTTTTCATATATATACATGATTCTTAACTACTCCTAGCTATGATGCATCTATGATTAGCAGTAAAAGAAATTAACAAAGTGAAGATAAAAATAAAAAAAAACAAAGAAAAATCGCATGCAAGAAGGCAAATAAAAGTGGAAGGGGAGAAAAGGAAAAGTTATCTGCTGGGTTCTGAGTAGAACCCAGAATAAAGCTGCTCAAGATCCCTTCTCCCCTGAAAATGGGTGGATTAATCCTCTTCCGACTCTTTCTCCTCAGAGTCGGTCTCTTCCGCTTCTTCTTCTATCTCTTCTTCTTCTTCTTCCGTCTCTTCTTCTTCTTCCACCTCCATAGGGGCTGCAGAGCTCTCCCCAAAAGGTCTCCAATCTACAAAGTGATCCAGCTCTGATGGACTTCTTCTTGCTGCAGGAACAAAGTTCGGATCGGGATTCTGCCCTTGTATCAACAAATCCTCCACCCTCAAGACATCCTCTCGGGTGACTTGTAAATATCTGAAGAGGGCCCCCATATTATGCCGCATCTCAGCCCTTTCTTGGTCAACTGAATATGGATCCCCTGAAGCTGAGCCTTCATTTTGAGCCCGTAGTTCCCGTCTAGTTGGTGTGACTCTAAGGGGTCTTCCTCTACCCTCTGCAGGCTCTAAGTCTTCCACTAGGCAAAATTTGGTAACAAAGGTTAGGTCAATCTTTGAGGGATCCTTTGTTGGTGTTAGACCTGCCTTTGATACCCTGGCCTTCTCACAGAGAATAGTGATTAAGTAAGGAAAGGCTAGGGTTGCTGTCTCTGAGTTAGCGATGCTCTGAATGGTATCAGCAATAATCTTCCCGATGTTTATGCTCTGACCACTCATGATCATCTGGATCATCTTTGCCCGATCAAACTTGACATCAGACTTGTTTGCATTGGGGAGGAGATTTGTCACAATATATGCTGCCCAAACTTTAGGAACTGATTTTAAATCCACCCCTTCCAACTTTCTTGGAATTGGGGGGTTCCCCTTTGTAAATGCCCAAGCAGCACCTGGCCGGCATAATAGCCTCAACATCTCATCCAGCTCACTCTTCTTGATGAACTTGAGATAGTACTTCTCTTGTTTAAATAGTTGCCAGTCATCTTTTGCTCCCCAATCCTTTCTCACATTTAATGTCTCATTTATGGTGTCAGGATCAAAGAGGATGGTTTTTCCTCTGAAGAAGCTAGTGTATGGTGGAAATTCCCCAGTTGGATTGTAGGCATTGGCATAGAACTCATTTATCATCTCTACATACCCTCCTGTGGGGTATGCCACAAGTGTATCCCATCCTCTTCTCCGGATCTCTTCTGTCATAGGGGGAACAGCAGTGAATGCAGACGAAACTATTTTCCTCTCCCAAACTGTCCCCCTTTTATGCATGGTTTTGTGCATTGTCCAGCATTCGGCGGATCGGAATAATTTTTTATCAAATGTGGATCTGCTAGAAGATGATGCCTCAACTTTCCTCTTTTTGGGGTCTTTCTTCACAGGTGCTTTAGAGGCCATGGCACTTAACCTGCAATAAACCTCAAACTATGATCAGTCCACGATAACAATCATAACCAAAATTTAAGTGACCTCAAGAATTCTCAAAAATTAATGGCAGTATCATGAGATAACAACATAGTGCAGTCACAACAAAATTTATCACTCATTTAACAACCACTTCCTTTTTAAACCCACCAATAACATAGAGGTCGATGTTTAAGAGAAATCAATCCCAACCAAAAGCTTTCACAAAATGCTAGGGACACATTACAAATAACTTTAATTACAAGTCAAGAGTCTCAATTTGATGATCAAAACATTCCAGATTGCAAACCCTCAAATTTGGGATTATTCATACACTTATCAAGTAGTTTTCTAAATTGATGCTCCTCAAGGGTTAAATTCAAAGAATTGAAAGTGGAATCATATTAGTTAGGAACCTATTTACACATTCCAACAATCAATTTGAATAAAAATTTGTGCCACAAGAAAATCCCCAAATCTGTCATAGTTTAAAACCCTAGAATGCTATTTTCTCAATTCCACAACATTCTCACTCAATTTCCATAACTCAACAGTGGAATCATGTTAACAATGCACCCAATTGCAAGATTAAACCATCAATTTAGCACAAAATTCATTCCCCTCAAAATCCCCAAATTGAGATTTTTGAACCCTAAACCCCAAATTGTTCATAACTGAAGAACATTCTCATCTTCCACAGTAGCAAGGAAATCACCATTCATTTCACCATAATCAACAAATCAACATGAATAATTAAAATTGCAACACGGTACTTACTGTAAAAGAAAGGGAGAACAAGAGAGATGAGCTCGAGGGGGAGAGAGAGACAGTGCCAGGAGAGAGAGATGAGCGCGAGGAGAGAGAGATGAAGGTGCAGTGTGCGGCGCTGCAGTGTGAGCGGCGGTGCTGTGCCGTGGTGGGTATTGCTGGTGTGTGAGAGTGAAGCGTCTGGGTGAGAAAGAAAGAAAGAGTGGAAGAGTGGAAGAGTGTGTGCGTGTGGGTGCTGAGTATAGTGAGGGAAAAGAGAAGTTTAAAATCTTTTTTTTTTTTTTTTTTGTTTACCACCGCCCAGCGGTATTATTACCGCTTAGCGGTATCAACACAGAGGCTACAGATGGTGTGAATCCCTACCAACGCCCAGCGGTATAATTACCGCCCAGCGTTGGGATATCTGCATAATTATGCAGCAACCGCTTTTAAAGTCCACCGCCCAGCGGTAATATTTACCGCCCAGCGATATGCACACAGTGGCTCGAAACACATACACCGCCCAGCGGTATGTGTTACCGCTCAGCGGTGAAGAGACAGAAAATTCCCAGTAAATTTGGCAGAAAATGGAACCGCCCAGCGGCCATATCACAGCCCAGCGGTGGTATTTCTGCATACCTATGCATCATTTTAGCTATTTTTGGCTCACAGATATGAAGTGTTCAATCCCTCTTTTAACATCAACCCCAAACATGAATATATACATAAACTAATCATGAAAACCATGCATGAAAATGAACTAACACACTCCAAACTTATATAAAACTATCACACACTAAATCCTAGAAACAATTATAACACTAAAGTTGCAATAAGACTAATGATGCAAAAGAAAAACTAAAAAAAAGTAAAAGGAAAGTGTAGAAAAAGCCTGAGCATGGGTTGCCTCCCATGAAGCGCTTGTTTAACGTCCCGAGCTTGACGATGTGCTTCTCAAGTAGAGATTAGATTGATGGATTCCCTTTTCCGCTCAACATCCCCACCGAGGTAGAGCTTGAGTCGTTGACCGTTCACTTTGAATCTTCTATCCGAGTTCGGATCCTTCACTTCAACTGCACCATAAGGGAATACTTGCTTGACTTCAAAAGGTCCCGACCATCGAGACTTGAGTTTTCCCGGAAACAACTTGAGTCTTGAGTTGAATAAGAGTACTAATTGACCTTCCCGGAACTCTTTTTTCACAATCTTCTTATCATGCCACTTCTTTGTATTCTCCTTGTAGATTTTGGCATTTTCATAGGCAAGATTCCGGAACTCCTCAAGTTCATGAAGCTGCAAGATTCTTGACTCACCCGCTTTAGACAAATCAAAATTCAAATACTTTGTTGCCCATAGTGCCTTATGCTCCAATTCAAGAGGTAAGTGGCAAGCTTTGCCATAAACCAATTGGAATGGAGACATACCAATCGGAGTCTTGAAGGCTGTCCTATATGCCCAAAGAGCATCATCAAGCTTCAATGCCCAGTCCTTCCTAGAAGAGTTCACTGTTTTCTCCAAATTTTGCTTTAATTGGCGATTGGACACCTTCACTTGCCCGCTTGTTTGTGGGTGATAGGGAGTGGCAACTCTATGATGAACATTGTACTTTTTAAGCAAAGTCTCCAACTTCCTATTGCAAAAATGGGTCCCCTCATCACTTATCAAGGCTCTAGGCACCCCAAACCTTGAGAATATGTTCTTTTTCAAGAAACTAATCACCACTTGTGCATCATTGGTTTGGACCGCTGCAGCTTCTACCCACTTTGAAACATAATCCACAGCTACCAAGATGTACAACTTAGAGTAGGAAGAGGGGAATGGACCCATGAAGTCAATTCCCCAAACATCGAACACTTCAACTTCTTGTATCGGGTTTTGAGGCATTTCATTTCTCTTTGATATGTTTCCGGTTCTTTGACATCTATCACATCTTTTAACATATGCAAAGGCATCCTTGAAGAGTGATGGCCAAAATAAACCGGATTGGAGAACCTTGGCTGCTGTCCGATCTCCACTAAAATGACCACCATACCCGGAATCATGACAATGCCACAAAATCTGCTCTTGTTCTTCTTCGGGCACACACCTTCTCAATAACCCATCAACACCTCTCTTGTACAGAAATGGTTCATCCCACACATAGAACTTGGCTTCATGGAAGAACCTCTTCCGTTTTTGTGGGTTAAAATCCGTGGGAACCACTTGTCCAACCTTATAGTTCGCTATATCCGCATACCATGGCAAACTCACCACCGCTAAAAGCTTTTCATCACAAAATTGGTCATTGATCGGTCTTTTTTCTTCGCTTTCTTCTGCACTTTCTAATCGAGACAAGTGGTCCGCCACTGAATTTTCGCTTCCTTTCTTATCCCTTATCTCCAAATCAAACTCTTGAAGCAATAAAATCCACCGGATGAGCCTTGGTTTCGAGTCTTGCTTGGCAAATAGATACCGGACAGCTGCATGGTCCGTGTATACGATCACCTTGGAGCCTACTAAGTAAGATCGAAACTTGTCAAATGCATAAACAACAACCAACAATTCCTTTTCAGTGGTAGCATAGTTAAGTTGTGCAGTATTTAAAACATGACTCGCATAGTAAATCACATGCAACAACTTATCTTTTCTTTGGCCTAAAACAGCACCTACAGCAGTGTCACTCGCATCACACATAATCTCAAATGGCAAAGTCCAATCAGGTGCAGTGACAATCGGTGCAGTGATCAATTTATGCTTCAAAGTGTTAAAGGCTAACATGCATGCATCATCAAAAATAAAGGGGGCATCTTTTACAAGGAGATCACTAAGAGGTTTGGCAATTTTCGAAAAGTCTTTTATGAATCTCCTGTAAAAGCCAGCATGCCCCAAAAAACTACGAATGCCTTTTACATTGGTGGGAGGGGGAAGTTTTTCAATGACTACCACTTTGGCACGATCAACTGCTATCCCTTGGTTAGAGACGCGGTGCCCTAAAACGATTCCCTCTCTCACCATGAAATGACATTTTTCCCAATTTAAGACCAAGTTTGTTTCTTCACATCTTTTTAACACTAATGACAAGTTATGCAAACATATATCAAATGAAGAACCAAACACAGAGAAATCGTCCATGAAAACTTCGATATGTTTTTCAATCATATCGGAGAAGATGGACATCATACACCTTTGGAATGTGGCCGGTGCATTGCAAAGTCCGAAGGGCATCCTTCTATATGCAAATACTCCATAAGGGCATGTAAAGGCTGTTTTCTCCTGATCCTCTGGAGCCACAGCAATTTGGTTGTAGTCGGAATATCCATCCAAAAAGCAATAATATTCATGGCCGGCCAACCGCTCCAACATCTGGTCAATGAACGGAAGTGGGAAGTGATCCTTCCTTGTAGCATCATTTAGCTTCCGATAATCAATGCATACTCTCCATCCCGTAACAATCCGAGTGGGTATCAATTCATTGTTTTCATTTTTAACCACTGTTGTCCCGCCCTTCTTAGGCACAACTTGGACGGGACTAACCCACGGACTATCCGAGATAGGATAAATAAGACCGGCATCAAGAAGCTTGAAAACCTCCTTTCGAACCACCTCCTTCATAACCGGATTAAGTCTCCTTTGTGACTGCACTACTGTTTTATGGCTCTCCTCCATGAGTATTTTGTGCATACACAAAGAAGGACTTATTCCTTTCAAGTCCCCAATTGACCATCCAATGGCCTCCTTATGATCCCGAAGAACACTCAGCAGTTTTTCTTCCTCCACTTGGCTTAACTCAGAACTCATGATGATAGGGTAAAAATCACGCTCACCAAGGAAGGAATATTTCAAGTGTGTAGGCAATGGTTTGAGCTCAACCTTCGGTGCTTCATCTCTTTTTGGTTTGATTTCATCTTCTCCTCTAACCAATTCCTCCCATTCCGGTTGTGCATTTTTAGGATAGGAAGGTGACTCTTCCAACAAGCTAAGTACTTCTTTCACCGCCGGATCATCCTCCTCTTCAATTTCCACCTTGGATTCAACAAGTATTCTTTCAAGAGGCAAAGTGGGGTTGTCTTCCCTATATGAGTTGGAGACCATAGAATCAATCATATCAATGCTAAAACACCCTTCTCTATCTCCCGGATGCTTCATAGCTTCAAACACATTAAAAGTAATAGCTTCATCTTGGACCTTCAATGTCAGAGTGCCATCTGCTACATCAATGAGAGCTCTACCGGTTGCAAGGAATGGCTTTCCCAAATATTCTATCACCAATGGTGCAAGGAATTGCAAAACTCCCGGGATCCTTAAGCTTTGGAGGAAGTTTCTTTTGTAAAATTGCACTGCACTCCTCCGTAAGCATAATGGTCTCTTCATTCCCAATCCTTCTCTTCTTGGACAACAACTCTTTCAGGAATTTCACATAGGAGGGCATTTGCTCTAGAGCTTCGGCAAACGGAATGTTGATTTGAAGCTTGTTAAACACCTCTAGAAACTTCCCAAACTGTTTTTTGTCTTGTTCCTTTTTGAGTCGTTGAGGGAAAGGTAACTTGATAGTTGGCGGTGGCATTTTCCCTTCTTGTTCCGTTGGCGCCTCTTTCTCATTAGAGTCATTGGGTGGAACTTTTTCAGATTTTTCAGCTTCTTCATGAGGCACTTCTTCACTAGGCTTCTCTCCTTTTTCTTCACTCTTCTTCTCCTTCCGTGGTGGAGGCTCAACCACCTTCCCACTCCTAGTTGTTATAGCTTTAACATGCTCATTACCTCTAGGATTTGGGACGGTGTCACTTGGTAAAGATCCAGGAGGTCTTTCCGAAAGTTGCCTTGCTAGTTGGCCAACTTGAGACTCCAAATTCCGGATTGACGCTTCTTGATTTCTAAACCCACCTCTTGTCTCATCCATGAAATCGGTAGTCTTCTGAACAAAAGAGAAAGTCTGCATAGTTAATTTCTCCATTGCTATCTCCAAAGTGGACTTCTTCTCATTGGGTGGTGGTTGTGATGAGGAGCTACCCTGATACCCCCCTTGCTGTCTTTGAGGGACTTGATTACCTTGATCTCTCCATGAGAAGTTCTGATGATTCCTCGGCCCCTGATTATATGTGTTGGAATAAGGATTGTATTGTTGCCTCTGAGCATTGTTAACATAATTCACTTGCTCCGGGTTGTCTTGAGTGTTCAAAGAGGCTTCACAATCAACATTAGCATGGCATCCTCCACAAAAATCACATGTTGGAGGACTGGAATCAACTGTATTAACCTTCATATTTCCCATTTGTTGAGTCAAAGATGTCAACTGTTGAGTCATAATCTTGTTCTGGGCTAAAATAGCATCTAAGGTCCCCACTTCTAGCACTCCTTTTCTGGGTTGTCTATCAAAATGTGTGTTGATACTATTTTCAGCCATTGCCTCCATTATCTCAAACCCTTCTTCAGGTGTCTTCAGATCAAAAGAACCCCCACAAGCGGCATCTATCATCACCTTAGTGTTGGGAACTAGGCCATTATAGAAAGTTTGAGCTTTGAGCCACTCCGGTAATGAATGATGGGGACATCGTCTAAGCAAATCCTTGAATCTATCCCAAGCATCATAAAGAGATTCTCCCTCATGTTGAACAAATGCAGTGATCTCACTTCTCAACTTTGAAGACTTAGATGTTGGAAAGTACTTGCTCACAAACTTATTGGCTAGATCATCCCATGATGCTATGCTACCTTGCGCTTGCGCTCGGAGCCAACTTCTAGCTCTATCCCTTAAAGAAAAAGGGAAAAGCCTTAGGCGAATGGCATCATCACTGGCTCCCTGGGACTTCATTGTATCACAAAGTTGGATAAAAAGCTCCAAATGTTGATTTGGGTCTTCCGATGAGGAACCGGAGAATTGGTTCTGCTGCACAACTTGTACAAGACCGGTGGTATTACAAGGGTTGGACCATCAATTGGAGGTCTCACAATACTCCCATAATATGCATTTGCAGTGGGCATAGAGTAGTCTCTCAAGGTCCTTCTCGGATTGTTGTTATCACCCATTATCACTTCTGGTGTGTCACAAACTGGTTCAGCTAATGAAGATTGACCTTCTCGTTGTCTTTGTCTTTCTTCTCTTTTTCTTTGCTTAGCTCTTTTTCTATTGTTGCGGGCTGTTTTCTCTATCTCCGGATCAAACAATAGGTGATCAAGATGAATTGTACCTCGCATACAATGAAGAAAGTAAAGTAGAACAAAAAAAAACTAAATACTAAAATAAACTAAAGAAAACAACACAAAGTTTAAACTAATAGCTGCCATCGATACTACCGATATTGGTAGAATCGATCCCCGGCAACGGCGCCAAAAACTTGATGGGACCACGGCAAGTGTACCGGATCGTTGCAAGTAATAAAAACGGTGAAACCGGATATCGTTCTCAGGGATCGAATGCCAAATATCAGTTCTCGAATTCAACTACTACTTAAACGAATATTTTGGTTCAAAGGGAGCTCAGGCAGATTCACAAAGCACAAAAGATAAACACAAGAACAGAATTTTGATAATTTTCGCTTTGACAACTTAACAAACACTTAGAACGCAAAAAGGGTTGAAATTCAATTAGAGGAAAGAGTTGGGATTAAGTTTCATTTGACTTCATTTGCTGCACTTTAATTGGGGTTAATACAAAAATACTTCACCTATTTTTATCGGATTCTACTAATTTTCCAAGACCCAATTCCTTAGGCCAAAGAACTTTAATTCCTAATTCAAATCCCTAATTCCTTAGGTATTTCAAAAAGGGAAAAAGCATGAAGTTCAAGAATCCAAAAGATAACAAGCATTCAAAGACTATTCCTAGTTCAAGAATCTCAAGGTTCATAATCTTAAAGAAATTCATACTTCAAACTCTCCTTCAAAGCATAAACCATATAAATCATTCCAAGGATGATCAAACCCTGGAAAGCTTTAAGAACAAAGATGATAAACTCAAAATAGAAGAAGTCATGCATAACACCCAAGTCAAATACAAGCAAAATCCATCAAAATCCACTTAACCCCAACAAGGGGAAGTTTAGCTAAACATAGAACTAAAGAGAGAAACTAAAACAAAAGAGAAAAGAGTAAACTTCATGATGAACTATGAAGATGATCCAAGCTTCCACCCTACTCCACTCCAAGCCACCACAATCTTTCCAAATTAGGGTCCAGCCCCCTCTAATCTCGTCTCCCCTCTTTAAAACCCCCCAAAATTAGAATAGATAGATTTTTCTGATGTGCAAATGGGCCAACTGATAAATGGGCCTGCGACCCTATCACCGCCCAGCGGTAAACTCACCGCCCAGCGGTATGAAGTCAGTGAGCAGCATTGTGAAAACTGGGGATCACCTCTCAGCGGTCATATGGCCGCCCAGCGGTACGAAGTCAGTGAGCAGCAGTGTGAAAGCTGGGGCCAACCGCTCAGCGGCCATATGGCCGCCCAGCGGTACGAAGTCAGTGACTTCTCCTTTATGTAGATGCTTCTTCGAACTTTTACCGGTCTAACAGCTATGCTAGCTCGTTCATTGATTATATTCTGAAGCTTATCAGGTCCCAATCTTCATTAATCACTGCAAAACAAAATACTGTGAATGAGATCCCAAAAAAACTTAGAAATGTAATCAAACACAAAGAAATTATGTCAATTGAAACAAAGCATGCTACAACCATCAAATCCAAGTTAATTGAGGCAAAGCAATGTTATAAGTTGGACATAGATGGCTAAATCCTCATCAAAAGGTACAAGAAAAACAGATAAACCACAGGATTATCAAGTATGATGTGCAATGAATAGTATGAATATAGATACGATATGCATTGATGAGATTTTATGATGTGCAATGATAATGATGACTTGATGATGATGTGCGTTACGATGAAGAAAATAGGATTAGTGAAAGAACATAGCTTAGGGACGTTTGGCACCCCATAATGAATGAGTTGTTATGAGAGGTGAGATTGATAATATTGGATTAGTTTTGGAAACCCATAGGGATGATTCTTGAGAGATGGGATGATAGGCATAGGGATAACTTAGAGAAATTCTTAAGATTCCCACATCTGTCATGATTCGCCTGGCGAATATCCATTCGCGAAGCGAGACAGAGAGACCATTCGTGGTCTGACGTGATTCGCCTAGCGGATTGTAATCCGCGAGGCGAATGAGAGAACCAAATATTGGGGCTCTCGGGCTCGCCTCGCGAGCCAGGATTCGCCTAGCGAATCTAGGAACCTGTTTAGGAGCTCTCGGGCTCGCCTCGCGAGCCATGATTCGCCTAGCGAATCTGAGAACCTGTTTAGGAGCTCTCGGGCTCGCCTCGCGGGCCACGATTCGCCTAGCGAATCTGGGTTTCTCACCCAGATTCTGTTGTGAAGAAGAAATAAATAGGGTAATGGAAAAATGACTGTGAGATCACAATTCAAGGTTGATAGTATAGAAAAGAACGTTAATATTAATAATGATTATGATGATAATATTGGCAATGTTGATAAAGGCAATAACGATGGTTAGCGCCTAGTTGATTGATGATCATCGTTGATGGTCATTGTTGATAATCAATGTGATTGATTATGATGGTGGATGGTTGGACACGTGTTTGCATGTTATTGAGCATAGCATGCATCATACGTTGACGTTGATATGTTAGGTGGAAAGCAAACGATGAATCGCGATAGTGGAGGCCACGATGGGTGTTATCCCGGCCTTGCGGGTACGTTGGGTATGGAAGTTCCAGGTGACATGGGCTAGCTACCTATTGTCGGAGTGACCTAAAGAATAAGCTTGAGTACCCTGACTAGCCACTATACGTTATCAGGATTAGTGAGAGTGTTCGGGGATGGCCCATGGTCTGGCATATCATCCACGTTGATAACCGGACATGTACTCCTAATCGTCTTTCCAGAGTTAGAGTTGTTGACCACATGCATGCGGAGTAGTGATGTTGCATTCGCATTGACATGCATCCTTGATATATATTGATTATATCTGTGTTGATTGATGTATGTTGTATGCCATCTTAATTACTATTCCATTCCGTTTACATATATTCATGATTGTGTTTCTTACCCCTCTCTTTGTTATTCTTGTGCATATGTTGTGGTATATGCAGAGGAGGGTGAGCATGCTGACGAGGAGTGATCCCGAGGAGATCTCTCTCAGTAGTTAGGATTTATGATTTATGTTATTCAGTTTTATTCAGATGTATTATTGGTATATGTATACCAGCTCTGATATGTGACATCGGGACTTGGGTTATGTTTATTATTTATGTTTTCCGCAGTTTGTTTTTAAAGGATTTTGATTATTTCAGATTCCTATGTTTTATATTATAGATGATGTGATGCACATTACCCTTGAGGATTTGTTTTTATTTTAATTGTTATATTTTTTAAAGACATGTATGATTTTATTTATGTTTTATTATATGCGGGGTAGTGGGTGTCACATTTAGTGGTATCAGAGCCGGTCTGTCCTACAGGCCGGGGTATGTGTCTGTTGTGTTCTCTTCTGTGTACTCTTATATGATTGTCTGTGACGATGATATAGAGTATTAAGTGTTTAGTTTTGTTTTACTTAACTTTCGATATTAAGCAGTTTGCTTGAACGATGCAGGGAGTTATGGCAGGTAGAAACGATCGTGTGATTGCTGATGCCCTGGAAGCATTAGCTAATGCCATAGGGCAGAATCAGAATCACAACGGAGGTGGACCTGCTGAATTCCAGGGTTTGGATAAGTTCCAGAGGAATAATCCACCATCCTTCAAGGGAGCTTATGACCCTGAAGGTGCTCAGACATGGATCCGGGAACTTGAAAAGATCTTTTGGGCCATGGCATGCACCGATGCACAGAAGGTTACCTTTGCTACCTTCATGTTAGTAGAAGAAGCTGAACATTGGTGGGAGAATTGCCGCCAACGTTTGGAAGCTGAGGGCGCCGCTGTTACTTGGGATGCTTTCAAGGAGAGATTCTTGGGGAAGTATTTTCCTGCTGATATACACGACAAGAAGGAGATGGAGTTTCTAGCTTTGACTCAGGGAAGCATGTCCGTTGGGGAGTATGCCGCTCAGTTCGAGGAGCTGTCACGTTACTATCCACTCTACTAGTATTGTAATGATGATCGCTCCAAGTGTGTGAAGTTTGAGAATGGTTTGCGTCCAGAGATTAAGCAAGCCATTAGTTACCAGGAAATCCGTGTTTTCCCCACCTTGGTGAACAAATGCAGAATCTTTGAGGAAGACTACAAGTCCAGAGTTGCCCAGTTTAAGAATTCTGGTCCTCAAGGGAGTAAGAGGATGACCCAGCAGGATAAAGGTAAGCAGCAGTTGGCACCAGTTAGCCGTGGGTTCAAGCACACCGGCAAGAAACCGCATATACGTCGGTACCAGCTAGTGGCGGAGGATTTGCCTCTTCTAGGCCGATCAGGTGTGGCAAGTGTGGTAAGGAGCACTTTACTCGGGACTGCAAGGAGACAGACATCATCTGCTTCAAGTGTGGGAAGCCTGGTCATATCAGTAAGGATTGTAGTGGGGAAAAGATGGAGCCGCAGAGTGTCAGCAAGAGTTCTCAAGCCAATCGACTGAGGACAAGTGGGAGAGTCTTCACTCTCAGTGGAGCTGAAGCCTCAGAATCCGAAGACCTGATTCAAGGTAAGTGCCTCGTCAAAGGGACTCCTTTAATAGTGTTGTTTGATTCGGGTGCGTCGCATTCTTTCATATCACATGATTGTGTTGAGTACCTTAGATTACCTGTTGCCCAACTTGAATATGATTTAGTTATTGCTACCCCTACCAATAAGCCTGTTGTTACCTCACATATTTGTAAAGGTTATTCCATTGTCATTGATGATAGAAACTTCATAGTTGATCTTATATGCTTACCCCTTAAACAACTTGATGTTATTCTTGGTATGGACTGGTTATCCGCCAATCATGTCCTTTTAAATTGCTTTGATAAAACTGTTGTTTTTGGAACTGCTGTCAATCCTAAGGATCCGAGTTTTCTGACTGCCAACCAAGTCAAGGCTTCTATTAGAGAGGAAGCCCAAGTATACATGATCTTATCTTCCCTGGAAGTAGAGAGAAAGGCTGAGGTTAAGGATGTGCCAGTTGTGAGAGAGTTCCCAGAAGTTTTTCCAGAGGACATTTATAGTTTGCCACCTGAGAGAGAGGTTGAGTTTAGCATAGACTTAGTGCCAGGTACAGGACCTATATCCATAGCACCTTATAGGATGTCCCCTCTAGAGCTAGCTGAGTTGAAGAAACAGTTAGAGGAATTGCTCCAGAAGCAGTTTGTTAGGCCTAGTGTGTCTTCGTGGGGAGCGCCGATGTTGTTAGTGAAGAAGAAAGATGGCAGCATGAGGTTGTGTGTCGATTATCGACAACTCAACAAGGTGACCGTTAAGAATAGGTACCCTCTTCCTAGGATAAATGACCTTATGGACCAGCTGATAGGAGCCTGTGTGTTTTCTAAGATAGATTTGAGATCAGGTGACCATCAAATTCGGGTCAAGTCTGAGGACATTCCGAAGACTGCGTTCAGAACACGCTATGGCCATTATGAGTACCTAGTCATGCCTTTTGGTGTGACTAATGCCCCTGCTGTGTTCATGGACTACATGAACAAGATCTTTCATCCATACTTGGATAGGTTTGTAGTTGTTTTCATAGATGATATCCTAGTATACTCTAAAACTAGGGAAGAACATGAGGAACACTTGAGGATAGTCTTGAAGACCCTTAAGGAAAAACAGTTGTATGCCAAGTTGTCTAAGTGTGCGTTCTGGTTAGAGGAGGTGAGTTTCTTAGGACACATCATCTTTAAAGGAGGAATAGTCGTAGACCCATCTAAGGTAGAAACCGTGCTCCAATGGGAAGCACCTAAGTCAATGACTGAGGTTAGGAGTTTCTTGGGTTTAGCCGGGTACTATAGGAGGTTTATAGAAGGATTCTCTAAGATAGCTTTGCCTATGACCCGCCTTACTAAGAAAGGTCAGATCTTTGTGTGGGATTCTAAGTGTGAGGAAAGTTTTCAGGAGTTGAAGAATAGGTTGACCTCTGCACCTGTGTTAGTGTTGCCCAATCCTAGTGAACCTTTTGTGGTGTACTGTGATGCTTCAAAGCAAGGTTTTAGGTGGTGTGTTGATGCAGAATGGTCAGGTAGTAGCTTACGCTTCTAGGCAGCTTAAGACCCATGAGAAGAATTACCCTACCCATGACTTGGAGCTAGGAGCCGTAGTGTTTGCATTAAAGATTTGGAGGCATTATCTTTATGGAGCTAGATTTGAGGTCTTTAGTGATCATAAGAGTTTGAAATACCTATCTGACCAAAAGGAGCTGAATATGAGACAACGTAGGTGGATGGAATTTCTTAAAGATTATGAGTTTGAGTTGAGTTACCACCCAGGTAAGGCCAACTTAGTGGCTGATGTGTTGAGTAGAAAAACCTTACATATTTCAGCCTTGATGGTTAAAGAGATGGATTTGATAGAGGAGTTTAGGGATTTGAGTTTAGCTTGGGAAGTTACCCCTAAGAGCATTAGACTAGGAACGTTGAAAATTACTAGCAGTTTGATGGATCAGATTAGAGAAGGGCAAAAGATAGATGTATACCTTTTCGACCAGAGAGAGTTGATTGCTCAGGGTAGAAACCTTAGTTTTAAGGAAGCGACTGATGGAATTTTGAGGTTCCAAGATAGGGTTTGTATACCTGATGTTCCAGAGCTCAGGAAGTTGATCCTTGAGGAAGGACATAGGAGTGGTTTGAGTGTTCACCCAGGAGCCACAAAGATGTATCAGGATCTGAAACGGATGTTTTGGTGGCCTAAGATGAAAAAGGATGTGGCTGAGTTTGTGTATGCTTGCTTAGTGTGTCAGAAGGCTAAGATAGAGCACCAGAAACCTTCGGGTAAGTTGCAACCTTTGAGTATTCCTGAGTGGAAGTGGGATAGTATCTCTATGGATTTTGTGTCTGGACTCCCTAAGACTCCAGCTGGTTGTGATGCCATATAGGTTGTTGTGGACAGGTTAACCAAATCTGCCCATTTCATCCCTATGAACATGGAATATCCATTAGAGAAGTTGACTGGGTTGTATATCAGAGAAATAGTTAGATTGCATGGGGTACCGTCTAGCATAGTTTCAGACAGAGATCCTAGATTTACCTCTAGATTTTGGAATAGTTTGCATGAGGCCTTAGGAACTAAGCTTAGATTGAGTTGAGCTTATCACCCACAGACCGATGGTCAGTCTGAGAGAACAATCCAATCCTTAGAGGACTTGTTGAGGGCGTGTGTGCTAGAGCAGTCTGGTAGTTGGGATAAGTTTTTACCCCTTATAGAGTTACAAAAATAGCTTCCATTCCAGTATTGGGATGGCACCTTATGAGGCTTTGTATGGTAGGAGGTGTAGGACACCTTTGTGTTGGAATGAGCCTGGAGAGAATGTTGTGTTAGGACCTGAGATAGTGCAAGAAACTACAGAGAAAGTGAGGATGATACAAGAAAAGATGAGAGTGGCACAGAGTAGGCAAAAGAGTTCCCATGATAAAAGAAGAAAAACTCTCGAATTCCAGGAGGGGGATCATGTGTTCTTGCGAGTTACTCCAACAACTAGGGTTGGCAGAGTAATGAAAGCGAGGAAACTTACTCCTAGATTCATTGGCCCTTACCAAATTCTAAAAAGAGTCGGTGAAGTCGCCTATCAGATAGCTTTACCCCCGTTCTTGTCAAATCTTCATAATGTGTTGTCTCAACTTCGAAAGTATGTTCATGATCCAAGCCATGTGATAGTACCCGATATCATTCCACTAAAGGATAACTTGACTTTCGAGGTGTTACCGCTTCGGGTTGAAGATCGAAGGGTCAAGCAACTGAGAGGGAAGGAAATCCCCTTGGTCAAGGTCGTTTGGAGTGGAGCTACAGAAGAAAATGTTACTTGGGAGTTGGAGAGCAAGATGAAGGAGTCATATCCGCATATGTTTACTCAAGGTGAGTAGAAATTTCGAGGACGAAATTTTTATAAGGGGGTGGAATTGTAACACCCTGTTTTTTTACACTATGCTTATATGTGTTAATATTTGCTTGTATATGTTGTATATATGTTATTTATGATTGTTCTTGATGTCCAAGTTCATAGTTGGGGTAGTTTAGCCTTAAGGAATGGTCAATGCATTCAAGTCCAAGAAACATGTTTTACGGTTTTGTTCATATCTTGAGTTCTAGACATCTGATTGAGGTGATCTTGGATGCGTTGGAAATCTTAGAGAATTATCTACAAGTCTAATTTCAGGTGTTAAGGCCAAATTCGGCTTCTAAAGTTTCGCGTCGCGAGGATACATTCGCCTCGCGAACCTGACAGCCAGATTATTGTAACTCTCTGGTTCGCCTCGCAAAAGGCTACTCGCCTCGCGAATCTGCGTGCACCAGAATCGTGTTTTTGGGCTTCTAATCAGCCCATAATGACCCTAACTCATATTTATACCATAAGACTCGACCTAAACCTATTTTCTAAGTCGAATTACTCTTAGAAACTGCCTCTTCCTCTCCAAACAAGGATTTCTAAACCCTTTCCAAGGATCCTTGAAGGAGATTGCACCATTGTTCATCATTCTTCGTCTCCTTCGCTTGAAGAGCATCACTGCCATCACAAGCCCTCTTCCTAGTTGCTGCTCTTGAACCTTTTGGGGCTGTGATCGTGAAGTCAAGCGTCGTAAGATCGAGCATTCGTGTAGACGCAACCTTTTCCGAACCTTTTTCCTTCCTTTGTGCATTGTGATCGTCATACCAGGTATGGGGGGAAGAAATAGATCATGAGTATGTGGGTTTTGGGATAGGTTAAGATGAAGGGGTTAACCCATGACCCCTATATGTTTGTCTATATGCATTGTAAATGCCTATGTATATGCTATGAGTGTAATTATGTGTATGCTATGTATATGCCATGTATATGCCTATGTGAATATTGTATAAATATACATGTTTATGGTTCTATGATTATGATTATGGGTGTTTGTCTTGATGATATGATTCAAATAGTATGATGTGCAATGAATAGTATGAATATAGACACGATATGCATTGATGAGATTTTATGATGTGCAATGATAATGATGACTTGATGATGATGTGCGTTACAATGAAGAAAATAGGATTAGTGAAAGAACATAGCTTAGGGACGTTTGGCACCCCATAATGAATGAGTTGTTATGAGAGGTGAGATTGATAATATTGGATTAGTTTTGGAAACCCATAGGGATGATTCTTGAGAGATGGGATGATAGGCATAGGGATAACTTAGAGAAATTCTTAAGATTCCCACATCTGTCATGATTCGCCTGGCGAATATCCATTCGCGAGGCGAGACAGAGAGACCATTCGTGGTCTGACGTGATTTGCCTAGCAGATTGTAATCCGCGAGGCGAATGAGAGAACCAAATATTGGGGCTCTCGGGCTCGCCTCGCGAGCCAGGATTCGCCTAGCGAATCTAGGAACCTGTTTAGGAGCTCTCGGGCTCGCCTCGTGAGCCATGATTCGCCTAGCGAATCTGAGAACCTGTTTAGGAGCTCTCGGGCTCGCCTCGCGAGCCACGATTCGCCTAGCGAATCTGGGTTTCTCACCCAGATTCTGTTGTGAAGAAGAAATAAATAGGGTAATGGAAAAATGACTGTGAGATCACAATTCAAGGTTGATAGTATAGAAAAGAACGTTAATATTAATAATGATTATGATAATAATATTGGCAATGTTGATAAAGGCAATAACGATGGTTAGCGCCTAGTTGATTGATGATCATCGTTGATGGTCATTGTTGATAATCAATGTGATTGATTATGATGGTGGATGGTTGGACATGTGTTTGCATGTTATTGAACATAGCATGCATCATACGTTGACGTTGATATGTTGGGTGGAAAGCAAACGATGAATCGCGATAGTGGAGGCCACGATGGGTGTTATCTCGGCCTTGCGGGTACGTTGGGTATGGAAGTTCCAGGTGACATGGGCTAGCTACCTATTGTCGGAGTGACCTAAAGAATAAGCTTGAGTACCCTGACTAGCCACTATACGTTATCAGGATTAGTGAGAGTGTTCGGGGATGGCCCATGGTCTGGCATATCATCCACGTTGATAACCGGACATGTACTCCTAATCGTCTTTCCATAGTTAGAGTTGTTGGCCACATGCATGCGGAGTAGTGATGTTGCATTCGCATTGACATGCATCCTTGATATATATTGATTATATCTGTGTTGATTGATGTATGTTGTATGCCATCTTAATTACTATTCCATTCCGTTTACATATATTCATGATTGTGTTTCTTACCCCTCTCTTTGTTATTCTTGTGCATATGTTGTGGTATATGCAGAGGAGGGTGAGCATGCTGACGAGGAGTGATCCCGAGGAGATCTCTCTCAGTAGTTAGGATTTATGATTTATGTTATTCAGTTTTATTCCGATGTATTATCGGTATATGTATACCAGCTCTGATATGTGACATCGGGACTTGGGTTATATTTATTATTTATGTTTTCCGCAGTTTGTTTTTAAAGGATTTTGATTATTTCAGATTCCTATGTTTTACGTTATAGATGATGTGATGCACATTATTTTAATTGTTATATTTTTTAAAGACATGTATGATTTTATTTATGTTTTATTATATGCAGGGTAGTGGGTGTACCATCAAGGAATGTCTTCTGAAGAATTTGTCTGATAAACTGATAGCCTCGAGAATGACTGACAAGGCTAGGGTTCTTCATCAGATTCTGAACAAATCCATCCTTCATAAAGCTGGCTCGAAGGACTCTATTTCAAAGGCTCATCAGTTCTGCCTAGTGTATCTGATTCTGGAGAGGCAAATAAATCTCCCACACCTTCTCTTCACTTGCTTTAAGTACGCCATTGAAGGGTCTAGGAAGAATAACGCCATCATCTATGCTACTCTCCTTTCAAGAATCTTTGAGAAGCATCTAGTGTACAATGATCTCATGTCCCTGACCCCAGAACAAAAACTTCAATATATTAGAGTTCATGGCATTGATCGTGTGCTTCAACCAAAGTTCAGCAAGCAAAGCTTGATGATGATGAGGCTGGACTGTATTGAAAAGTCCAAGAAGAAAGGAAAACAAAAAGGTGTTCAAATTGATTAGACTCAAGATGCTACTGAAGCGTCTGAACAAGAAGACCCTGCTGGATGCTCGACAGAGCCTATGCGTCCAAAAGCAAAGCTATCTTCAAGTCGTCCAACGAAAGCCTCTGCTTCCGTCCAACCTGCAAGAAAAAGAAAGCTAATTCTTGCATCTGTGTAAGAAGATGATGATGATGATGATCAGCCTATCTCTAAGGTGATCAAAGGTCCAAGAAAGGAATTTGCTCCAGAAGCTGCTTGGTCAAAAACCTCTGCATGAGGGCAAAGGACCACTCGGTCCAAAACTCAAGGTAATACTGAACCTCAATCTCGTTCAGTTATTACACCCATTGTAGAGCAACCCGAAGTGGTTGAGGATTTACCAATGGACTCACAACCATCCATAGGTCTTTCACCCACCCCCACCTCACCTCAAACACAAACCATCATAACCTTAACCCCACCTACCCCTGAACCTTTCGAACCTTGTGGAGCACCCTTTCCCAAAATCCTTTACCCCAAAAGAAAATATAAACGCATATCTAGGATAACCTTTGAAAACGAAAGCTCAAACTGGGCTAATGTTAGAAGAAGATTTCCTGCTCTCTTCCTCAAACACACACCTCCCTCCACCTCCAAACATCCAAAAGGTCCAATCCCTCCACAAGAATATCAATACGAAACACCTTCTCCACCACCACATAACCCCTCTGGTCCACCTCCTGAACATGGATATTATCCCATCCCTTACAATCCCTCTGGACCACTATCAAGCCAACTCCACAATGCTCATGGACCTCTTCTAGTCCGCCTTGAGCGCTAGCAAAAGAAGTTCCCTCCAAAAAGCTTTATCTTAATCTTATTAAGGACAAAGCATTCCAGTGGTGTCACTATAATGTGGGAACGCATGTGATTCCACTCAATGAAGAAAAGGAAGGCTGCAAAACGACTGAAGAGAAAGATCAAGGTCCTTAGGCTTCATAAGGTTTCTATTTGATCGTGACATAACGTTCATTCTAAGCTATCCCTCAGACTGGAAGGAATACTCCGATGTAAGGGACTTCTTACCTTTCTATGCTGTCAGAAAGGAGTGTGATTTGTCAAGGGAAGCCAAGATTCATCACAATCTGCCAAAGAAATTTTGGAGCAGAACCTCTGACACAAGAGTAAGAGTTGTTCCTCCTCGAGCTTGTCCAAGGATTCTGATGTTGGATCCTAACAAGAATAAAGATGGAAGAAAAAGGCTTGAAACATGGACGTTGCCTTATAGAATAGCCTTTGACCCTTTTGTTTTGGACTAGACCCAGAGACGACTCAAGTGACCTAGCCTTTGTCTTACACAAAGATACCTCTGAGAGGAATGACAAGGATGCTTGCATCTACTGGGAAAACGTCATTTGGAGATGTGCTAGGGAAACTTCAACGTCTAGTCTATCAGACGAAGAAAAGAGTAAAACTCACACATTCAGAAGGCAGTACAAAATCACCGAGGCTGATTTTATGATTGTGGACGATATATTCGGAATTCCTCTGTATCCGATGGACATACTTCCTGCTCCTAAACCCAGATGGAGGAAGATATGATGATGTTGAGGTCATTCTTGACGTACTTCCACCTCCACTAAAACAGTTATTCAAGAATATCCTAACTCTGAGGCACATCCGGCTGCTCCAGTCCAAGTTATTCCTGAAGAATCATGGGACACGGAGATCGTCTATGAGGATCCCTATCCTAAAGAACATGTTGAGCATGCTGCGAACTCAGAGAAAGCACCCTCTAAGTCTCAACCTATCCCTCTCTCAGTGGCACATCCTGCTGACCCTTCATCGTCCAATGCCCTAAGTGTGATTCCTGGACAACAGAACCCTGAAGCAAATAAGGCCACAGCCGAGAGTTCTGTCTCTATTGTTCCTCCAGAGTTTCAAGAGTTCGTCCAACGGTCCATTGAGGCAAACAATGCAGTTCTTTTGCAGCAGATTGAGGCCATGTTTCAGAATTTCCTTCCCAAACCTCCTCTTTCTCCACCTTCATAAAATTTCCTCTCTTTATTTTTTTATATACATATATAGTGGAAATGATTACTTTTGTGATCTGATGACAAAAAGGGGGAGAAAGGGAAATTTGATTGATCTGCTTAAGAATGCTTGTCTAATTGCTTATATATTTGCATTCCCTTTATATGATGATTGACTAAGCCTTATATCGGTGTTTATTGGACTATAGTTTTATGCCTTGTTTTAGTCTTTTTTCTTAGGGGTAGCTTCTCAGCTCTCTAGGAAACTTTGTTCAATCAAATTAGTATGTTTTGTCATCATCAAAAAGGGGGAGATTGTTGGAACCAAAGCGGTTATGATTCATTAATCCTTTAAGTTTTGATGTTAACAAAAGACTAATTTAAGAGAACAAAGATTAGCTATGGACTAATGCTTTATCTTAAGTGTGCAGGAAAATCTAAGTCCAAAGACTTACAACACGTCCAAACAAAGTCTTAAGTTCTCGCTCCGTCTGAACCATATATCTTTTATCTGAGTCCAAAGACTCTCACGTATATATGCTCTCTAGCGCGAATACATATGTAAACTATTTGGATTTATTATTCTATGTGTAAAAGCTAGTATCTTTTGGACAAACATTCTTTGTAATCTTCGTACCATCAAAAACTGAAGTCTGTCTGTCCCTGATACAAAAGGATTTGACTATCTCCAAAAAAAGACAAAAGGTAACTTTCGAGTACAAGGAAAAGGTGTCAACCCTGCTTTTAGCTATCAAGCCTGATAGTCTCTTCTGCTGATCAGCAGCCTCAACAAGTTATCAGACTCAACGGTCCAACGCATTTAATGCATGATTAGAACGGATCCTTTTTCAACCGTTGTAGACTGAAGTATGATCAAGGCCAGAAGGCTATTTATACCCTCTCTTCTAAAGATACAATCATACAAGGTGACGAAAACTGGAGAAAAACACAAGCATACAAGAAAATAAGCTATCAAGAGAAAAATCAAAGCATACAAGCTTACCCTGCCCTTAAACTTTCATATCACTCTCTGCGAAGAGTTCTGTTTAGAGTTATAAGCTTTATTATTTCAAACCCTCACACTTAGTGAGCTAGTAGAACAAACCTTCTTCAAAAACCTTAGTTGGTTGAGCCTGAAGAGGCTTGTCTAGAAAGAATACTTGAGCCTGAAGAGGTTTGTCTGTAAAATAATACTTAGTGTGCCTAAAGAGGTGTAGAATACTTGCCTGAAGAGGTGTTGAATAATTGTAACAAAGGATTTTTTTTATAATGGAGAAAGCTCTCAAGTAGAGAGGACTGGACGTAGCTCTTTGGTGAAGAGTGAACTAGGATAACATCTCTGTGTTCTTTTTCTTTCCCTTGCTTTTGCTTTAGTTTATTTTCTGACTAACTCCTTGGGATTGAATTGCCTTCTTATCGGGCTCGTTTCTTTTATCTTAATTCTTCTAAGTAAGTGTCCAACTGGTGTTTGGAAACACTCCTTGCGTCCGTTATCGCTTTAACGTCCAACCTTTGTGAAAACTTATATATCTGCTTGCGAAAAATTTTAAAAACGTAAGAAACACAATTAAACCCCCTTCTTCTGTTTCAAACATGTTCCTTCAGAAGTTGCTTTTAAGGAGAGAGGACTTAATGATGACTCAATAAGTTTGCACGACGCAATTTTTTAGGGGATGTGAAGAGTTTTCTGAGCATTACTGCCCATTAAAGACAAAAATGGTTTGAAAAGAAAACATTTTGAAAACCACAATATGCACATGTCTCAATATAATAGAAACCATCACAAGTATCAGATGATACTTAGCTTGGTCATCAGACGCCAGGCTCATTAGACACCTTAACTAATAAACACATATACATATAAAGCAAGAATCAGACACAAGCATTAGTTGCTTTACTCAACCATGTTATGTATGTTCAGATTTGCATGAATGAACTTGAACCTATCTTCTGTTAAAAGGTTTAGCAAAGATGTCAACCCATTGATTATCAGTATTAATAAATTTGATATTAAGAACACCTTTTTGTACATAAGCTTTAATGAAATGATTTTGATTTCTATATGCTTTTCCTTAGAATGTTGTATGGGATTCTTAGACAGATTGATTACACTATTATTATCACATCATATGGGAATGTTATGCTCAAATATAACATAGTCTTCAAGTTGATACTTTACTCATACACTATTATTATCACATCATACAGGAATGAGTAGTAGCTTGCAGTAAAGATTTATTCTACTTCTGCAGTGGATAAATGTATTGTGCTTTGCCTCTTGCTGGACCAAGATATCTATTAGCTCCAACGAAGTGACAACCTCCAATGATGCTTTTTCTTTCAATTCTATCTCCAGCAAAACCAGCGTCGTAGAATCTAGCTAACCCGAAATCTTCATATTTCTTATACAATAGACTGAGGTTAGTGGTTCCAATGAGGCATCTAAAAATCCTATTTACAACTTTAAGATGGAACTCTTGGGGATCATATTGAAATCTAGAACTTAAGTAGATACTAAATTGAATGTCTGGTCTACTATCAGTTAAGTACAATAAAGATCCAATCATACCTCTATAGACTGTCTGGTTTACCATTTTACCTTCCTCATCTGCTGAGTACAACTGATGGATGCATAAGGGCGCCTATAGGATTTGAATTGTCCATCTTGTACTTTTTAAGAAGCACCTTGGGCTCTGTTTGGTAAAAACTAGCTGATAGCAGATAAGCTAGATTATAGCGGATGAGCTTATCGATGATAGCGGATAAGATAGTTGATAGCAGATAGAGGATAAGCTAGCTTATTGGATTAGAAGTGTTTGGTAAAATTAGTGGTTGAACTAGCTGATAAATATAAAATGACATAAAAAGACATGTATATAGCATGATTGTATTTAATTTGTGCCAATCATGGCTAAGAAATCCAGGGCATGATAGCATGATTGTATTTAATTTGGCCAGCTAACATATAATGAGTTTAATTGTTATGCACTAACAGTGTGAAGTTTTTTTTACATAGACAATCAATCAGAAATTGCCACATAAGCTAAAAAGTTTGACCCTTATCCTAACTACCTTAAAATTCACTCATGCCATGATTTCTGATTGGTTGTCTGTGTAAAAAACTTTACACTAACAGTACATAACAATTAAACGCATATATAATATGTAATATGTTTTAAAAATCTAGATGGGATGTAAATGTGTAAGATACTTGTTCAAACATGTTTTTAAATAGGATTAAAGGAATAAGGCTTCTTGTTTGGCTTGGTTTATTCCTGGGTTTTACGATGAAAGTATAGTTAGAGGATTGCATGACCCCCGTAATATTTGTTTAATCAACCACTTAGGCTTCTTAGTTGAGGATTTCATATTTTAATCAAGGCTTCTTGGTTGAATTTGTGCCAATCGCTTATTTTGAAAATCTGCTTGAATAGATTCTTAAAGATGAATGATAGATTAAATCAGAGAAATGTTGATTCCCTAAGATTGATTGTTTTTATCATTTGAACTTCCCATACGTTTCACAACTTATAATTCTGTTACATTATAAATATGCAAAAAAAGAACCTTAACTGATTGAATACATGTTGGACGAATCCTTACGAGACGATTCAGGTTGATGCCCTTTATTGCAAATTTTAGCAATTCTTGCATTTGTATTTGGAAACATCATTTCTTTTATTTGGCAGGTGTAGATGATAGTTCTGGTCTGGTGGTGATTCTACTCGATCCCATCCACTCTTTTCATTGTCTGTCTCTTGGCTTGTTGAGTTTCAGATCAAACGGCTAGTGAAGACATTAGACGGTAGGAAAACTCATCAGACAGTTGGAGAACAGATCAGACGACTCAAGAGAGATCAGACGATTAGCTAGACCTGACATGTGGGAGATCAGACGATTCGAGGAACTTGATTAGACGACCAAACTATAAGACGACTAACTTAAGACTATTAGTCTAAACATGAGACGACTGACTAACTTAAGATGATTAACCTAACTGAATCATAAATAAATTATTTTCAGATTTTTAAGAGTTGATATTAACTCGATAATTTAATTAAGAGCCTCGATAACTCCATCAGTTTGGTCTATTTATTTCGTGATTTCCCTACATAACAATACAAAAGCATAAGTTTACAATACATATAGATATAAACTATTTGAAGTATGCAAGGCCCTATACCTGAGATGTGGCAATGGTTTGTTGGGAAGATGGTACGGGAACAGATCCAGAAAACTTGAGTAGAATACTCATTAATAGCATCAAATGCAGAGTCACATGCTGCATCAATAACAACTTCTTCATCACATGGCTCATCAGTAGCAGTTTCTTCAGTTGTGCTTTTATACTTGGGACGTCCATTTGCATTATGACCTTTCTCACCTCACCTTGAGCAGTGAATATATTCATCTCTCTTCATCTTATATTAAGCACTGATTTGTTGTGTGGTCTCATCATTGCTTATATTCCTCTTTGTTTTTTTTTTTTTGGCCTCTCCTTTTAATCAGCCACAGTGACATTTTTGGTAAGCCAATTTTAGTCTAGCTCTCGAGTCGAGTTACAGCTTGAATATAGGGCTCATATGTCCTCCTACATGTCCTCGGCAGACCTCATATTATTTATTCTAACGTTTCTCTTTGGGGACCAATTTGTGCAGACTCATACTTTCAAAGACCACATAAAGGACCAAATTATATGCCATCTGGAGTCCACATTGACACTTCACTTGACACTTAATGTTACACTTGTGTACTTAACCTTACACGTTAGCATCTCCATTATGTCTCACTAACACTGATTCACGGAAGGATCGACTTATTATGAAGTTGTCACTTTTGAAAGACCAATTTGTATACCGCTATATACTTTTAGGGACCAAAGCAATACAAATGGTCACTTTCAGAAACCAAATTGTACATTAATTCGACTCTTTTTGGTAAAGACATCAATCTCTTTATAGTTTCATGGGACATCATCCCAAAGGAGAAAAAGATTCTCTAGGCAGGGAAACTCTTCCACTAACGAACATAATTCAAAGTATTGATGACCTGGTCCATCATGGAAACAGAATAATTTTGTGAAAATGCCTCAATCAGCAAATGTACAGTTCGGGAGTGCTCTTATTGCAGCAGTATACGGATCATATCTTAATTAGGGTGGTAATATACATCAGTCCAACATCGTAAACCAAGTGTCCTCCCAGTGATGAAATTTCTTGTATCACTACTTCCGGTGACAAGAAACATCAGTTCTCAAATATCGGCGCTTAGGCCAGAAACTTGGAGCAGCAGAAAGAAAGAAAGAATTATACACCATTCACAAATATCCAGTAGAAAAATAAACGTAGTCCACCTCACTTCCCCTGCAAAATCCATGAAAAAAATAAAATGCATATTTTGCTTGATCAGTCATACAGACCCTCTTGCTCCCAAATATCAACAAGAAAGTCAATCATTTCCTGTCACGAAAAATATTATAATCAATTAGTGATATGTTACAAAAAAAGAAAAAAAACAAGGTGGGAGGGAGCATTGTGCACTAAGCTGCCCCTTTTATTTTAATGTGTGATATGTTACAAAAATATTAATAGATCAAGAACCTAGTTCAGAAAAAACTTACTTCAAGAGGAATGGGTTGGGGAAAGGGCTTGTTGTTCCCAAGTAGATTGTCGTAGCTGGCATTTGTACTGTGGACCATAAACTCAGAATTAGAGATTGACATACACCATAAAAAAGTAACTTTGGAGTGAATGCTCATGTATCAAGAATGCTCATGCATGTGATCGACAGTGTAGTTTTATGATTAGCCCCAAAAAGAAGGAAAAAAAGAAATTGTACTCATTGAAAATATTAAGGAAGAAAGATGGAGGTTCTCTTTGATTGAGAGTTGAGACTTGTATCATGTAGAATGTAAAAGCTTGGCCAATGTGAAAATAAGCACAGGCAATACGGCTAAAATATGCTTCAGATTAGTATTGCCAGCATGGATGGGTGCTTCTTCCAGGTAGGGTAAAACTTGCCCATGTAAACTAGCATAAAAATGGACAATGATCTAATACTAGTTAATATAAAGCAGCAGATAATATATTGAAAGTAATCAGCCACAGCAAGCTTAATTCCTCAACAGATTGGATGTGCATGAAAGGAAAAGTGAATACAATTTTTTCCGTTGTACGATGTTCATATTACAATTCAACACTCAAGGATTCACTGCAGAAAGGTTATATATTTATTTACCTTATTCTTGGTTCTCGAACTTCTGTATGACTCTCAGACTTTTTATTTCCAACCCATTGTTGCCTTGTCTGGTTCCAGAGAAGAAGACCTGCATACATCAAACTTAAGAACTAGTTTGATAGATATGCAAGAAAATGTCAAAAATACAATAGAAAAATAGCCTATGAAATGAATATAAAAAATCATAAATTCAGATCAAATACAATCCTGATAACTAGTTTTTAACTGCAAGTTCCAGAAATAGCAATTACACGTAATTAAATTGACTACAATACTACATCAAGATGGAAGAAATTACAGTTTACCAAAAAAAATCAAGAGAGAAGGGTATAAATATAATATTATAAGACATGCAGTGGCTTTATAACCAATTAACTTTCCATGCATATATCCTCCAGTGATGCTGCACCATAGGGGAGAAGGACGTTTTCTCCTCTTTTTTCAAATGAAATAATGAAATAAAAATGAAAAATATAAAGGGGAGCTGCATTTTGGGACGACAATAAAAGGATGGCATTCATGCTATTCCAAGGAAATTGAATTGTAACTATTTCTCCCGGGTAAAGAAGAGTGACTCTAAAATTCCATGAAAATATCAAGATACCTGATATTTAGCAAAGCACATATAAGTCCTACATGAATCTATTAACAACTTAAGTAAGGTAGTTTCCCACCAGAGAAAATGGATTACACCCTTTGATAAAGTATGAGACTAACAGATAATAAACATATAACAGCAAACTTGCCATGATTGACAAATTCAGGACCAGTTTGGCTGCCTGTACTACTTTGAGGATCGGAAGGATTATTTGATATTCCAATTGATGATATGCTTCTCTGGGACTGAGCTGCACTATGATCCATTTCAAGAGTGCTGGTGCTCCAGAAATCTTCTGATCTATTGTCTTTATTCACTGTTTGACTTTGAGCTCGTAGTACTTTAGATGGCTGGTCCATTGAAATAATCACTGGGGGTTTTGTGCAGCATCCAAGACAACCTCTGCTCTGTTTCAAAGCAGGTTCAACCACGAGCATGATTAACACCATCTATTAACTGTATTCAATCTACCAGCTTGAATTAAAAGAATATGAGGTTAATGATAAAGAAGTGCAGGTACCAATTAAAACTCAAGTTGAACAACACAACATAGCAGGAGGGCTTAACCCTGTTTATACTTTATAGTACTTCTCACAGACCAAAACAATATGTATGCCTTACGTTAAAAGGAAAGTAAAACAGAGAGAGATATAATATCCTACTTTCTTGGTTTGTTCACCTATTAATTATTTTGATGTTCTTTGATATTTGTGTTGGAGGCTTTCTCAGATCAATTAGCACATTGAACAAATTAGAACTTCCTCATATAATAACCAAGTTTTATGTCTTTCTCCATCACATGATACAAGAACAGGTTATTAATTTATTTATTTGTTTTGTTATAGTCAATGTCTAAAATGTCGCATATTAAGTTATCAGTCCCCAATTGTAACTTCTGGGTATTAATTAACTTCTTTGATTGAAACAGTTAGTTAATCTCAAATTTATTGAAGAGAATTATAAATTTCTGATAAAGTTTAAAGCAGTATATGTGTTAATTTGTACTAACTATGCCATGACGTAAGATAAATTATTTTAAACAAACATGCATATAAATCATTGAGTTAATCTAAATACTGTAAGTTTATTGTTAGACACAATAAAGTTCTTAAAAATCCAATTGTTATATGATGAAAAATATTGTGCTACACAAATACATGATCATTTGTAATTAAAAACTCTAGAGAAATATCCTCAAAATTTACATTATAGTTATCAAGTTAAAACCAGTATTCTACTCATGCAAATTTCCTGTCATTTGAATTTTTCAATTGACTAAATTTACATTTAAGCAAAAATAAATTGAAACAACCTCATGCATAGCAGAGGTACAAGATTCACTATTATACATATATTAAACCAGCCAACCACTGTAGTAAACCCCGCACCCCCTCAACTCTTTTTTAGCTGAAAAAATTTAAACCAAATCTAGAATAAGATTGCTATGAAGCACTTTTATTGATGTAGCAACTGTTTTAACATGGTAACAACTGCAACAAAAAGATATAAGTATTAATGTTGCATGAGCATGATGTGTTTAGATTGAAATCAACAAAAACTGAAAGCCAGATAGAAGCAATAGAGGATGTAGCCTTAAGGGGCCAGAATTACACAATCAGGTTCACAATTAAACCCTTCTTCTCTTATAAAATGGACAAAAGATGTCTTCCATTAGAGTAACAATAAGTTTCCTGAAATTAAAATTAGTACAAAATAAGTCTCACTTACACCGAAAAGCCCCTTGCATTTGAGCTTTAACTTTTCCATGGCAGAAAGTACTAGAGTGTGAAAACAGACCCCATAAAACAGTAAAAATGAGCAGCAGGGTTTCTTCCCAGAGCATTTACCCAACTGTGCTAACAAGCAACACCTAGAATACATACCTCCTATGAAACCCTATGAGGGAATCAAATTCTATGTATCTTTCACCATCTTCCAAAGAATCCAATAAAAAAATGACAAACAATAAAGCCCCGTCAGATAAACCTGTTCACCAGATCTTATGCTTGCTTAGAAACCAAGCAAGTCCAAACAAAGATTCCCAAACATGATTAAAAAAAGTACTACAAACTACAGAGAATGACCTTAACTTATCCCGAAAGGTGGAAAGATGCAAAGCAATAAAAATTTCGAATTTCTTAGTTCCTTGAAAATCCAGAACTACAAAAATCAGTAACATCACTTCAACTAAGGCAACTGGTTATTTTGGATCTCCCATATTCTAGGTTCATTTTCTACCATTATCTTCTTGCTGGATAAAATCTGAAAACTCACTTGGCTCATTTTTCACTTGCACAAGAATCAAAGTGAACTAAAATTAAACAAAATTAAATTACAAATCTATAAATTTATTTCCTTTCAGATTAAGTGGAACTGTATAACTGATATTCAAATGGGAAATTCTGTCTTTTTTCTTTCTCAGGAACCAAATAAAACAAAGACAAGGAACAAAGAAAGCAAAGAACTCACCCCATGCACTCCAGAACTTGACAGACCCAAGGTGGAACGTATCTACAGAATTGCATTTACACAAGTCAAAGAAGACATTTGTCACCCCAAATTCTTAATCCTTGAAGGAGAGAATTTAACACCCTGCATGTACAATAATTATAATTATAATAATAATAAAATAAAAGGAGAGAACTTCTCAGACTTTAATGAAGAAAAGAAAGTGGGGGGACAAAAAGATAGGAAATATTCGAGTTGTTAGGTTCTCTGAGAAAAATAAAACAAAAAAAACAAAAAAAGAAGAAAGAAAGAAAGAGTGGCCTGTAACGCCTGTTTGGTTGCCGAGAATTTTAAAAAGAAACCTGAAAGATGACATTTTTTAAATCTGCAAAGGTGCCCCTTCGGCTGGAAATTAAAACCGAAAGAGTTATGCTCTCTTGTTTTCCGATATTTTCAGATTTTGGAGAATGAAAAGGGTGAAGAGTAAAGACACAGACAAATGGTTGGGTTGGTGCGTTTGGTTGGACACTACACGCCAATTGCCACACTCACTCACTCACTCAAGTAACAACACCATCCTTATATGTTTACCGAGTAATTACTAATTATTATCAATAATGTAATTTGAACATGTGAAATCCCACATCAAGTAAAATATGATTAATGACGTTCAAAATCGTGGTTAATGACATGTTGGACTCGGTTATTGGGAACACCAAGATGAGTTACAGACCAAGTTGTCGGTTAACGAGTTATCCATCTACTATAAATGTACCTATTAATCAAGTTTAACACGATATTAACCACGATTTTAAATGTCATTAACTAAATGTCACTAGGTGTCAAATTTCAGATATTCAAATAATATTATTGAATTATGATATTTTTTAGGTTTTTTAAAGTTTTTTAATCCTTAAAAGATTTAAAATAATATTAAATTAAAAGTTTTTTTTTGTCATTAATTAAGTTTATAGAAGGAGGGAATATGACATTTTAACTTTTTTAAGGACTTAATTAATGAAAAAAATTATTAAAAACCTATTTGAGGATACATAATCTTTTGAGGATTTATGCTATTTTTATTAGTTGAAGGGAAATTAGCCGGAAATGTTTGATGGGAAATTTAATAATTTTTTTTTTAGGGTCCAATATCTACGATGAGTTGTAGTTAAGAATAAATTTATTTATTATTTTTAAATATTTATTATGAAATTAGTATGTAATGAATATTTGTCGATTCATCTTAGGTGTTATAAAAATTTGGCTCAATGCTACCAATATGGACACTTTTGGTTTTGGTTCCAATAACTCTTAGAAATAAGAGTTATTTATACCTTTCTTAGGCTTGAATTATTGGATGTAAACGTTATGTTTTGTGTTTACCTTAGGTTTAGTAGTTGTTTTAGGAAATTAATAGCTTAAGCTTATGAGTTCTTGATATTTTGATTATTTTTTAGTTTAATTCTGGAATCCTGATTAAATGTTTTATTTTGCAGAATTGTTGAAGTTCTGGTGAAGGAAAATGCGGGTGAATGTTGCAGCATCTTATGCTGATCAGAAGTCAACAAACGTCAAACTGGACAACTTATCTTGTTGCTGTGTGGGACCTCTCTGTCATTTATGCGTTTGAAAATTTTGTCATTTAGTGGTCTTAAATATTTTGTAATTAAGGATAGTGGATCAAGCATTTATTATTGTAAAAATTCCCTTTTTAGGCCCATTAGGGGACAAGTTCTCTAGCACATGTTTTTGGAAGGGTCCATGCCCTATTAGGTCAGGAATTTGGTGCAGAGGCTATATACAGAATATTCACGTTCGTTGGTTATAGTGGGGGAGAAGTTTTCTGGGAACCAGTGCAAGCGATTTGTGAGCTAAGGGAGAAAAGGTGGAACTGAGCTTCTTGAGGAATTAGAGAGTCACTCTTGGAAAAGCAATTGGCATCCTCTTCTTTTGTAGGCCTATTTTCTGCTTATATCATTTACTGCATATATTAAGCTTGTAATATATATATATATATATATATATATATATATATATATATATATATATATATATATGTTCTTAAGCTCAACATGAGCTAATTCTCTTTAACTAAGAGTGTGATGAACTTGCAATGAATGTGTGTGGAAAGGAATGTTAAGTGTATCTCAGTGTTTTTAACCAAGTGCTTTATATGTTTGTGTTCTAGACTATGTTTGATCATCTTACCTTGAAACAATAGTTCGTTAATATTGGAAAATGTTAATGAATGAACCTACTTGGAAGATATGGATTAAGTTGGTAATTGAAAAATTAATCAATGTTGGTTAGGACAAGAATATTCAACCAAGTCTATAGGCTAGCTAAGACATTTAAAATGAAAGCAAGAGTAACTAATGTGGGCTTAGGAATAAAGGACACTTAGAGAATCTTGCTACAAATGTGCTGGAAAGCACAGTAGCGTATATTCTCTAAGCCAAATGTTATAGCATGCTAAAGCATTCTTAACCTATCATAGTAGTTGCAAGGGATTCACATCCTAGCTGTTTCCTCCTCTAGTTAAATCAATATCTCATCCTTTTAGTTCCTTGCTAATTGCTTCTTTTCGACATTTTATTATACGCTTAAATATTGACTCAAAACTTTAGTTACTTGAATCTTTTTACATTGATTTTTATTAGTTGCTTTTCAAACTGAAACCTTGGTCCTTTTCATCACAATATCTATGGGACGATCTTTTACTTACACTTTATTACTTGTTTGATGGTGTACACTTACACATTTATGTCTATATCTTTAGAAATCGACAAGTTCCTATCAATTTTTTTTGTCAAGTTTCAGTATTTTTAACTTTTAAAATTTTGGTACCAATCCCGGTTGTTAGGATACACCATTAACTGATGACATGTCTAAGTCTAACAGATTGGCACCCAGCACCGCCATGTGGCATAAACTTTATTTTTTTAATGCCTTGTGGCATTTACCAAATTAAACAATTATTAGGTAAATTTTTTGGTACCCCAAGGGTAACTTTACCCTGCCTAGGTGGTCCAATCAAATGGTGATAATCATTTGACTTGACTCATTAACATGACCTATTTAATTGAGGTGGCGCATTCTGATTGTGCAAGATAACTTTTATCCTAAAATAATTGGGGGTACCGAAAAAAACACCTAATTATTATGTATTATTTATTTTATCACAATATTATATTTAAGTACTATAATACTCTGAGGTTTATATATCGGTGAATTCTCTAGTACCTCAAGTGTAACTTATCCTGTCTATATGATCCAATCAAATGGTAATAATTATTTCACTTGATCCATGCTCCATTTAATTGAGGTGACGCATTTTGATTAGATAAAATAATTTTTATCCTAAAATTATTAGGGTACCCAGGAGAAAACCTAATATATTTGTAAATCCTGCAAAGGTCATCTTCTCCGGCTTCTCTACTTCCCTTCCAATAGAGTTCTTCTTCTTTTATATATATATATATATATATATATATATATATATATTCTTCCCTTCACTTGACATCCTCTTCTTCTTTAACTACAGTTCTTCTTCTTCTTCTTTAACTCTGGTCTGTTCTTCCATTTCCAAAGTAGCCCCTAAATTCTGCTCTTTGAGGCTCTCCTTCCCTGCTGCACCAGGTCCTTCGGCTGGCCACCGGAGTCAATATAGGCCATCGAGTCACTGGCGGAAAGCGTGGATATCGCGGGCACAAGGGCCTCGTGGCAAGAGTTGAGCATGAATGGCGAGATTTCACCAACGAACTTGCCTTGTTGGTCAACAATGGCAATGGAGCTCTGGTGTAGACTGACACAGTGAGGAACTCCAAAGCAGACGAGGCAGGGTCGTCATAGTAGATAGCCAAGAGGTTTTGGGTATCAATGACTCCCAATATGTTGATAGGGCTGGCGAGTGTAGCGGAGAACACCCCAATTGATTTCAGGAGGTATTAGAATACGTCCTCTTCGGTGAGCCAGCAGTAGGTGTGGTTGTTGGAGTCCAAATATATGGTGCCTTTTCAAAGACCTTTTTCCTTGAGCTTGAGTGTAGGCTACTCTCATTTTTTATTGGTATCAATTCCGGAAGATGAAGGAGGTGCAAAACAGAGGTCAAATGCAGAAGAGAAATGCATCGTTGATATCTAAAAATAATTATTTGGGTAAATACCAAATTGATTCTCGATAAAAAACTATGGTAACATTTTGATCCTTGATAAATAAAAAATATCAATTTGATTCTCAAGAATATAAAATACGGATCAAAATAGTCTCTGATAGGGACTAAAATGACCCAAAAATGATCCTAAAAAATGACTAATTTGATACGCATTTTACATTCTTGATGATCAAATTAGTATTTTTCATTTCGCAGCGACCAAAATATCACCATATTTTTTTGTCAATGACCAATTTGGGCACTCTAATTATTTAATAGTGTGTTATGCCACGTGACATTGAAAAATATATTTTTATGCGACAATCTGTTAGTCACCTCAACACTTAATGATGCATCCTAACGACAATGACTAGTACCAAATTTAAAAGTTTAAAACACCTATTTCTAACCAAAAAAAGATAGGGACAAAAACCAAACGTTTCTACATTTATAGAGACTAAAAAGTTCATTAAGCCTAAAAACTCCCAACTTTTGGTGTCATTGTTATTTTCTGAAAGGTTAACACATGTGAAGTTTCGCTTAATTTTTTTTTTTTTTGCTTACATAATTTTTGTCCTTGATAATATTCCACTTTGTGGGTATGATTTATAATTTTATCAAACACTTCAAATCCAATCAGTTAACTCATCTACTATCAGCTATAAGCTCATCTTCTATCAACTAGTTTATCTGTTATTCGCTAATTTTTATCAAACAAAGCTTTAATCTATTAAGTACCGACATGATAAATGGAAGTGATGAAAGGCCGCATTGAGGAGTTGAAGTTAAGTCAACCATATCACTATTTAAAATAACTTAATTGTGGGTAAGGACCAAAATAAAGAAACTTTGACAAAATTGGGCTAAAAAAAAAAACAGCCACCAACACCAAGGAGTGTTATATTTGGCTTTTACTTTTTCCATCCTCATCTCTCAATTTTTTTAATTTATTTTCCAAAATACCCTTTTCCTTCTCCCCACCCATCCCTCCCTCACTTTCTTCTTCTCCCACCTCCCATCACACTCTTCCCCTTCCCTTTCCTCTTCCCCTTCCCCTTCTTCTTCTTCCACCTCCCATCACACCCCACCCCCCAAATATAGGCCACCCCTTTGTCACCATCGACGAGGCGCAACTGTGAGGACAACGACGGCGAGGCAGCAGCGGCCAGATCAATTTTTTTTTATGTTATGGACGTTACATATTAACACCTTATGAAAACTAAATACCTTACAGAAACTTAATACCTTACGGAAGCTAAATACATTACAGAAACTAAATATCTTACGGAAACATAATAATTCCTTATGAAAACTTAATATCTTACGGAAGCTAAGGTATTTAAAAACTTAATACCTTACTGAAACTAAAATTTCCGAAACATATTAATACCTCATGGAAACTAAATACCTTACGAAAACATATTAATACCTTATAGAAACTTAATAACTACGGAAACTAAGTTTCCGTGAGGTGGGGAGAGGGGGTGAAAGGGAAGGTTATTTTTGTGAAGAAGGTAAATAAATTAGGGGAGGGGTGAGAATAGTAATTAAGGTGGTGGGAAAAGTAAATCCCATTATATTTTTAAGAACTAGAATCGGCTTAACAATAAAGTCAAGCAAGGGCTTTAGGCCCCCAAAAGATTTATTATTACTCCTACCCATCTCTCATAAAATTAAAGCCTCATCAGAAAGTACCACCACAAGCATCTATAGAATAATATTGTCCAATTTAAAACCATCTGAATAATAACTAAGTTGATTTTTATTAATCTTCTTTATTCTGATTATTACAATAATTATCTATAAAAAAAAAGTTCAGATTTCCGTTAATGATGAGTTTATAATTGAGTAAATAGCCAATTTGGTCCCTAAAACTGTAAGGCGGTATCAACTTAGTCCCTGGATTGAACAAAATAGCAAAAATGTCCCTGAAGTTGTAAAACATTAATCAACTTGGTCCCTCCATCAATCTCAATTAACTGACGCCGTTAACGGCGCTGATATGGCACGTTAAGTGCCATGTTGGCTTCCATGTCACTGTACACGTGTGTTCCACGTCAACGGAGTCAATTGAGACGTTAATTTGAGGGACTAATTGATATAGAGACTAAATTGATACTGGTTCTAATTAAATTACCGAACGACCTTCTTCTTTCTATTTCCCCACTTTCTCTGCTTTCTTTCTCTCTCTCTCTCTCTCTCTCTCTCTTGCTTCCTTCGTCTCCCGCACTCTCTCTGCAACCCTAACCTTTAATCTACCAAAAACGTGCTGATGATGGGGGGTGGTTTGCCATTTCTGCACTCAAGACAGGCTAAGAAAACCAATGAGACAACCCCTTCCTCGAAGGTCCCATTAGTAACCTGAACTCGTATTCTCAACATTACAGCGTAACGTAGCGATATAAATAGCGGAAATATTAAGAACAAACAACACATATTGATATCATAATAATTTATGCAGACATAAGAGTATTGGCTCCATCAGTAGAGCCTACAACAGCTGACATCGAATAAGCAAGTCTCAAAGTGCAAATTAGTAAATGAAACGAAAGCACAGCAGCAGAAATAAAAGTACATACGACTTCGTCTCTTGGCCCCAAAAATACATGTCACTCAACCCATATACTAGCCATAACAACTACAACTACTAACCCCCAATATCTAAAGTCCTCTAGCACCAGGATCCGGGCTCTCCCGCCAGCATCTGGTTCCACGAGTATGCCATCGATCTCCTCTGGCAACTCCTCAACAGGATCTTCTCGTGCGATCCAGAAATAATAAAATACGACATAGAAGAATATAGGGGATAAGAAACAACAATTCATCATATATGGGAAAACAACTATATAAAATAATTTATATAGATAGCAATACTCAATAGCACAACAGTGATAACCAAACAACTCCCAGATAATTCTCCCTTAACTATTGCCTCTCACACTCATGCAACTATTAACTATAAGGACGCGTTCACGACGCGACATCCCCAACATATCAAGATGTCCCATTGATCACTATGCCACCCCCCGTAATGCAGGGTTCGGTCAAAATCCCTCAGGCTTAACTCGCGGCTACGATATTACCCCGCCCGCAAGCTAGGTCTGAATCATCGCCCGCCCACAACTTAACTTAAGGCAACGACATATTCCACCGCCTACAGGCTAGGGCAGGACATTTGCCCATCGGTGTACAATTCGACTAATGGGTACGATCATCTCCCCGCAGGCAAGATCGATCACCCGTATGCCAACACAGTGATGAACAACAACTATGCAACATGAATCTCACTGACTCATCTCAGGATCAACACTTAGTGCCTCAACCACAACTTATAAACAACCACGACCAATTTTCCTCCGGCTTAACCGGGTATCGACTTTATATCACAACATCAACAGATCAACTGTATCTTTAGGTTGAGCACTACAACATATATATATATATCCTTGGCTTTCTCACCACACATTCATCTCCCAACTCATCAGAATTTACTGCCTATCTCTACTCAGGCATCAGCAGTCACAACAACACATCAATAACAACCAGAAACAGATTCGACAATAAAATCAACTCACAGATAAATAATATTTAAGTAATCATAAACATATAATAGGCATAACATAAATATCACACATATCATATTAAACATCCAATCACAGATCATACAACCTCGATATACAGTAAAATCAACTTAACGGTCAAACGACCTCTAGTAGGGTTTGGGTCGCCCTACGCATATCAATATATATTATTTTAAATCTTGCCTCCCCGACGATATTGTGGTTCCTTCCCCCACCTTAGTGATGTTCCCATGCGACTCCGGCTGCGGCTCCGCAACTGTCAATCGGGTGCGCTGTCGAACGCTCAAACACCGACGGATCCTTTATAACAAAACACAACCAGAAATTAATACATTTAAATCACAAACCCCCTAATCCTTAGGATTACGCTACTGCCCCTATTTAATTAAATAGGCTAGGGATGTTGAAATTTCACCAACTCTTGGATGAATGATCCTTAAGCATACCTAAGACATAATCCATAATCAATTGTCAAAGATTTGAACCAAAACCCCTTCATCCAAAGATGTAGGGTTTCAACCATCACCTCTAAAAATAGGTGAGAGTTTGATTTGGCTTCCTAATTACTTGGATTACATGATTAGGGAATGAAATAGGTGAAATCAAGAATCATTTCACACAAATTGAACAAAATCCAATTTCCCCCCAAAATGCATAGGTTCAGTTCCTCTTAGTTAAATAAGCTAGGAAGATTATTTGATTTCATGCTCTTGGATTATGATAGTATATGATGAAACTAGATTATAGAAAGTGGTTTGGCATTAAAAGGATTTCTCTACAATTTTCTAGAGATTTTTGAAGTTTGAAGAACAACCTTGGAACCATGAACTTTCAATGGAGAAAAATGAAGATTGAGAGCTCAAGAGTGAAGTCTATACCTCTTAGATGATAGAGGAGGATGAGGTGATCAACTTTTCCTCACAAAGTTTCTTGAAAATCCTTGTGGAAGCTTGAGAAAAATGGAGGAAAAGTAAGGAAGAAGATGGAGAATGGAGGAAGAATAAGAAAAAGAAAGGAAGAAGAAGAAGATGTAGGAGGAGAGAAAGAGAGAGCTGGTAGAGTGAAAAAGAGAGAGAGAGAGAGAGAGAGAGAGTGAGGTCATGCAACCTTTTTAGATATTTCAGGGACACAAATGTCCTTTAAGAAAAAGATCAAGGGCATTTTGGTCTTTTTGTAGTGTGAACGCGTTCAGATATTTTATAACGTCATTATGACACTAGCACGCATCCCAATGTGATGTGACTTGACGTGACATCAAGTTTATCCGTTAGCGGGTCCCGAGAAGTCCATATTCGGCTCCGTTTGGCTCCCGGTTCGAGTTTTCGCCCGAATAGTTCATATTATTTTCATTTTTGAAGGTCAAGACCCATTTTAGAAAAAATGTAGGAACGTGATTCTAAGATTAACTATCTCGTGCACGGGTCCAAATTAGGTCTTTATAGTAGTAAAACACTACTGTCAATGAAAAACGCAGACCAGGCTCCGTCTGAGTTTTCGACCCAAAATTTAACCATAGCTTCCTACGATATCGTAGAGCTTAACTATGGTCTTAGTTTATTTTAATTCACTTTCTAGACCCTCCAATAAAATTCAAATACATAAATACTGTTTAATAAGAAAAACTTGAAAATCGGGGTGTTATAGCCACAAGTTCCTCTTGGTCTGGTAGCTCTAGGGTCAATGGGGTAGAAATCAACAACCCATTTGCTTTGGTTTGCAATTATGAGATGAGAGCTGTGTTACGAGTTTCTAGGACTCTTAGGAACCTAGGTAGGGCCTTCTATGGATGTCCCTTGCTAAAGGTACCACTAAATCCCAAATGCCCTTCACCTTGTAGAACCTAGTGGGGATGGAATTTGAACCAATATAGGCAGTGGAGCTGGTGGAATTTGGTTGATGGTAGGCTGTGAAGGTGGTTGGCTTGGAACTAGTTCAAGTGTTAGGGGTTTGATTGGCCTTGCCTTGGGTAATGGTATTAGAGGACCTCTTATGCCATATCTCTTTCCCTGCACAAGTTGGAAATTGTAATATTAGTATGAAAATTGTCCCTGAGACTAGCAACTTAATATCAAACTAGTCCCTTAAGTATAAAACTTAATATCAAACTAATCCCTGCAACTATACCCTTTGTGGTGGAGCCTGCACTTGTGTTTGTGTGTTCCCTTGGCTTGATTGTGATTGTGGTTGTGGTTGCTAATCAAACACAACATGAACACAGAAATTAAATCAATCAGCAGCAGGGTCAGCAAACATTATGTAAAGAGAGCACTATACAAAAAAACCCTAACTAGATAGTGCGTAACTAAGTGAATGCGAAAGAAGGTGTGAAACAAAACTCAGGGAATGGGGGTTATCAACAAAGGGAAGACGAACAAAAATGGGTATGAAAAAAACCCTATAGCATGCAAATGGAAGTGAAGATGATGAAAAAAATGAGCAACCAAAGAAACAATGGGAAAACGAGAAACAAACCTTTGATGACGAGCTCCGGGGAGGTCGATTCGTTGCTGAGCCACCATTTCTGGTTGAAGAGGACGATGAAGTATAGACGAGGGAAGAGGAGAAGAGCGGGAAAAGGGGAAGGAGGTAATAGTGAAAAATATGGATGAAAACTAAAAAGGTGGAGTTAACATAAAAAATTGAAATTGAATTTTTTTTTCCTATACGAGTATCAAATTAGTCCCTAGTTCAGAGTTTTAAATTGGTCTTTGACTACGTGGACGTCACCTAACCAGGTAACGATGCCAACAGGGCACTTAACATGCCACATCAGCGCTATTAACGACGTCAACTAAATGGGGTTGACGGAGGGATCAAGTTGATTAACGTTTTACAACTTCGGGGACGTTTTTGCTATTTCGTTCAATTCAGGGACTAAGTTGATACCGCCTTACAGTTTCAGGGACCAAATTGGCTATTTACTCAAATGAGGCTTAAGACTCTATATTTGTTGAGCCACCCTTGTTAAGGACAAAAATATATCGAAGTCTTACTTTTATACATGAACCTGTATCGCATACTTTTTTTTTAACATAATAAAAAGTATAAACATGTGTTTTCGGTCAATTTTAGAGTAAATACCCAATCTGGTTCTTAAAATTGGAGAGTCGTATCAACTTAATCCCCCACATTATCAATATTCCAAAATGATTCTTGGAATTGCAAAATGTGAATCAGGTTCGTCCCTCCATTTGGATCCGTTAGCAAATGCATCCCTGACATTATTCACTTAGTTTCAAATGCACCCCTGACATTACCAACTTAATCTCATTATAGTCCAAGCAAATACCAACGGTGGGACGAATCTGATTAACTTTCTGCAATTTCAGGGATCATTTTGGAATATTGATAATGTGGAGGACTAAGTTGATACGACCCTATAATTTTAGGGACCAAATTTGGTATTTACTCGTCAATTTTAATAGCGAGAGTCTGCACATAAAAAGCACAGAGACACTATGTGACAAGACAAACCACTGACTTATAGCAGATAGCTTATAAGTTTGTCATTCCAATTGGTAAACATTTTTCTCAATAGCTTATAGTGTTTTTTCACTAACTTATAGCATTTTTTCCGGATGCTACCTGAAATAGTGTTTGAACTTATAGTGTATAGCTTATTATTATTTTTTCTTATTTTTATCCTTACTGTTTTAGTTAAATTTCTCATTTATCTTCCTTAAATAAAATAAAATACCGTACTCTTAATTTCTCAGGTCTCAAATATCCTTTTATGTCATTTTATATTTGTCAACTAGTTCAATCACTAATTTTACCAAACACTGCATGATAATTTTACCAAACGCTAATCAATATTTATCTCTTTCACCTTAATTGTCAAATACTCAAGTCCCAACTCCCAAATAAGTACAAATTGCAATGGTTAAATTTAGTGGAAAAAAAATAAGACTAAAGGTCCATTTTAGTTCCTAACAATGTTTGAGGTACCACTTTTCGTTCCTGAGAAAAAAAAACTCACCGAATAGTCCTTGACTATGATAAAAGAGGAACACGTCAGTTCCCCCTTTATCTCTATCTTAAACATAGCATTAGAGTGCTGATATATATCGTTAGTGTGTCCATGTGTTTATTAAACTCGTCCATATGATCTGTGTTGATGCATCCGGTTCATCTGGTATATTGCTTGTAAAATTTAGGGACTAATGTGTCCCATGATAGAAGTTGTGAGAAACTAAATTGGGTTGCTTAAATAATAGTTGGGGACTTTATTAGGCCAATGTATAATTATTCCCATGGTCTATTATGCATATAGAGACTATTGCCTGGACATCTGGCATACTAAAGATACACATCCGCACTCTAATGGGATGGGACAAATGGAAGGACTAAAATTTCCCTCTTTTGTCATTTTCGGTGATTATTCGGTGAATTTTTTTTCTCAGGGATTAAAAGTGATACTTCAAAAATTGTCAGGGACTTAAATGTGTCTTTAGTCAAAAAATAAAGGTTTACAATTTTTTTACCACAATTAAGAGGATTGCATTCTATCAAATAAAATTTATATATAAAAAGTGAAAATGAGTTGGAGGTGTATTCAATTATAGGTTTCTAAAAGAGTATTTGGAAATTTCATGACTTATAAGATTTTTTTTTTTTTTGAAGATTTTTATAATCAAAATTTTCATGTTTAGAATTTTAAGTTTATATTATAAGAATTTATAAGATTTGAAAGAACTACATGGATTTATAAGATTAGAAAGGATTACATGGATTTTTAGCAAACACTCAAAGTTACAAGAGTCAACAATGAAGATATCATGAAAATGATAATTTTTTAATAAAGAAAGTACAATTTGAAAATCTTATAAAAAGTAATATAATTCATATAAGTATTTATTTTTAATCTATTATATATATATTTACTTTGCTCAAATAAATGAATTTTTTAGTATAAATTCTTACAAATTATGGATAATAAGCATATATGTCTAATGTGAAAAATCATTTTTGTTTCTTTTTTTTTCCGAGTCTCTTTTTTTTTTAGTACGGTGACAAGTCACCATAAATTTATTAATAAAAGAAAAAAGAAAACAAAAACATGGGGGAACAACATCTAAACCCTGCAAAATAAACGAGAATCAAGCAAACCTAGAATTAGTTTTTCTATTCAGTCTCAGGTTATACTTCTTCTGAGATTTGGACATAACCACCATGAAACCATCCTCAGTAGCATTATCATTATTTTGCCCTTCTTCCTTAGAAGTACTTTCATCCTTTTGTTTTGCCCACAAAGCAGATAAAACATTAAAATCATTCTGAACAACAACTGGAAAAAAGCTAAGTCTAGAACATAAACTGGACTAATGTTAAGGGGACTAGGCCTAGCAGCTAAAACTGTACTTAGTCTAATTTCTTTCTGAACTTGAGGAGACACAATTTTTGGAGAAATAATCTTTGCACCAGAGCCACTTGGAGAGGCAGGAGTTTCAGAAACATGATCAACAAAGTCATCTTCGTTATCTTTCATGTCAACAGTTGTTACATCATATACAGATTGTATAGAATCAGGATTATCATGTTGAACACCCTAATGATGATTCTGAAAATTCATAGCAGTATCCTCAAAGTCATTGACAACATTAACCACAGGATCTGAAAGTTTTTCCTAAACACTATTAGTGACGTTTGCATCCTTATGATCACTAATAGGTTCCTCATAAGAAGCATCTTTCTCATTTGCATTATTATGATTGGCTGCATCTTGCTGAACAAGTTTTAAACAAATATCACGCTATCAATTGTTTTGTCTATGGACCATTTTCAGGTCGGGCCGAGTTGGGCCAAAATTAGGTCGGGTTGCTAATTTGCTAAGTCATTCCAGTACTCTATAGGATACGGGCCAAACGGACTGCCCCATGGGCCAAATTTTTTTTTTTTTTTTGTTTAAAAATGAGAGTTCAAACTGCAGAATATAAACAACCTATTCATTATGTATCAACAATTCAGCTGAAATTTCTAATTAAAAGGAAAAAAAATAAATATAAATGGATTTACAACCACTATCGTTCACAATCTCCATTATAAAATAGTGATCATAAAGCACAAAAATAACAACCCATTTCAAAATAACATTATAAAATAGTTTGCCATAATCAGAAATTGATAACAGCCAATTAGTTGTACAATTACTCATATTCAAACTAGGGGTGTTCATATCTGTTCTGTCCAAATGTCTCAACTCTGAGATATATGATTAGAAGTAATATCTCTCACCTAACTTCAACTATTCTCCCTCAAATATGTTTGAAAAGTATTTGTATAGCTTGACAGAATGAGAATCCTGCTCCTACGTATCCTAGTTAGGGAATCACAGCTACGTAGTTCTAAGTTGTGATTGTAAGGCTCTATTTATAGAGTTTTACTGATAACTTCCTCCAAAGATAGAGGGATTGATCTTATCCATTATTGGATTTCAAGGGGGCTCCAATCTGTTATGGAGTTCCAAGATTTTAGTATATCTAATCTTTTCAATTTGATTAGATATTCAAGTTCTTATCTAATCTCAAGGTAGTTCCGAACATTAAGGGCTTAAATCCTTGATTTATGACTGGAGTCATAAATATTCAAATGAAGGATAAGGTCTTAATCCTTTCAACTTAAGCTAGATCACCGAGCTATTTTATCCTAGACTGGCTAAGTCATGAGGTTCTGAGTAACATAGTAAGAAATAAAGAGATACTCTGTCTTCTACCATGAATACTCGGTTTTTCGAGGATCCAAGTTTCATTTGCTGAGTATTTAAGCCTCGGCCAGTACAATATCCAAACCGATCCAAAGAAAACCGTAAATCGATCCACAAATACCGAAAATCAAACAAAACTGATGTCTATTGGATTTTTTTGAATCTTGTTTTATGAAAACCGATCGAATCGGATCGGATTTTATATTTCTTTTATTAAACCGAACCAAACCAAACCAAACCGCACATATAAAATTTAATATATGTTTATTTTATTTTTTGCATTATTGATTTTTTATTTGTTGGTTTTTTCTTAATAATACTTACTAGTTTGATTTGACGTAATTTTTTACTATTTTTAATGTTCCAAACATAAAAAAAAGATTTTCTGAAACTAGATGATGATATTTATTTATTTTAGACATATTTTATTTTATGAATGTATCAACAAGTACATACATGTTTAAGATTTTGTTCAATTTAGCTTGTAGTCTTGATTGTTTGATTAATATAAATATGTAATGATGTCTCGGTAATAACCAAATCAACCAATCCAATCCAAACTGCATTTAATTAGATCGGATCAGATCGGATTTTTTTAAGGAAACAATTCAAATAGAACCGAAAACTGCATGTTGTTTTAATCTTTGGATAAGATGACTTTATGCCTCAATACCGATCCAAACCAATCCGCAAACACCCAATTCAAACATTGCATCATAAGAAAACAAATATTACTTTATCATAACAAGAAATTGATAAACACAGCAAACTTAATTGATAAACACAACAATCAAAAATTGAGAACACAGTGTAACATGTGACGCTCCCAAAACTTAACCTTCCAAGATCTCATACCATAAACACACAGATAAGGCTTAATTGAAACTTAAGCAGGTAAACAAATATTACACATAAGAGTTCCGCCTGGAAGCCATGGCGTAAAAACAACAACAATAAAAACAGACGACCCACTGGCCGTGACACAACTCACATGAGACTCAACGATACCTCTGAGGTCTCTCTCTCTACTCGAGAAGCATTGACGTCAAACTTGTTGTTCACGATGGGGTCCACCCCGACTCAGCTTCACCCGTTGTAGCACTTCCGACAACCAACCAGCACTTCCACCTTCGGATCACGACCCAAATAACGACATACATGTAAACATGGGGAAGCATGCACAGAAGGTAAGAAACGCTACAATATCATGCAAAAGGAGATCATATAGCATATAACGCATCAACATACACAATAGCAAGCACCACCATCTCTCGAGTTCACCACAATAGTCAACCTTCAGGTTATCACCACTAGGGATCATCACTTACTCTGCATGCACAACTGAGTCTATATAATTGGTCAATTCTACAACGCACACTCTTACCATGGGAATACAACAGTCAACCTTCAACTGCAAGGAATGACAATCCAATCTCCAACTGCGAGGGTGGATGTTCACCAGATAAGAATGGCTCCTCCAACTGCGAGGACATTGAGTCGAACGTTCAGGTAATCGCCTCCTGAGTTTCCATGACAGTGCAACAGTGGTTCCTCTAACTGCGAGGAGCACTGCCTCCCCAAGCCCCTCCAATTGTGAGAAGACCTGATGCACCGGTAGTATGTGAGTTAGGTATTAGCGGTTACTCAAACACTAGTAGGGTTTGAGGAGCCCTACACATTTTGACAATTATATACTACACCTACGATTCCCAGATATTTGAGGTTTCTTCCTCCTTACCTGGTAATCCGTTCCCGTGAACTCTCATATCCACGGACAGCCTTGACCCTCAATCTCACGAGCACAACGAACAGGCCAACGACCACCACGAGTGCACTGCCACTAACACGCGGCTGCCACAATCACCAAGGACTCAACCGCAGCCCCTTTTTACTGACAAGCACTACCACGTCTTCGAACTTTGCCCCTCGACAAATCAAAGAAGTAAACCGGTAGAATTGGAGTAGACGAAGAGCTGATCACGGAAATACCAATGAAATCGAAATCGGATAAAAGATGCATAGGTGACCTTCCGATCTTCCCTACAAAACATGGCCAGAAAGATCTTCTCCATCTCTTGGATCCACAGCTCTGCTCCTTCTGGATTTTATTCTCCGTGAAACAGAGGTGGCTTTCCTTTCATGAATGCAACGAATTCTGCATCTACTACTCCTTCTTCTCTTCCCTGATTCTGCACCCACAGCAGAAATTCTTGTTGTAGTTGCATTAGCTGCGTATTCTGTTTCGACTGCTGCAATATAGCTGCCGCCATGTCCCTCAAAGTGTTCATAACTTCAGAATCTCCTCCTTCAGTCCTAGGAGGTCCATTGATCTCGACACCCGCATCCTCATCTCTGTCACTTCCTTCATTGCGAGTCCTTCGAACTATCGCTTCCTGGAACAAGCAGCCGTTAACTCATATTCATAGGACGTATAACATAGCCAACATGTAAATACAGATCTTACGAATAGTCGAGACAGTTATCGTTGCTTCTCAACCAAGAAACAATAGACAACTCGTACATCAGACACTTTACCCAACTTCTAAACATAGTCAATACCCTATGCGGGTTCAACTAGACACGGCCAATCCCAACAACATTACCTCACAGTCCGGATAGAACCGAACTGCTCTGATACCACCTAATGTGACGCTCCTAAAACTTAACCTTCCTAGATCTGACACCATAAACACACAGATAAGGCTTAATTGAAACTTAAGCAGGTAAACAAATATTACACATCAGAGTTCCGCCTGGAAGCCATAGCGTAAAAAAACAACAATAAAAACGGACGCCCCACTGGCCGTGGTACAACTCATAAGAGACTCAACAATACCTCTGAGGTCTCTCTCTCTACTCGAGAAGCGTTGACGCCAAACTTGTTGTTCACGATGGGGTCCACCTCAACTCAACTTCACCCGCTGTAGCACTTCCGGCAAACAACCAGCACCTCCGCCTTCGGATCAGGACCTAAACAACGACATACATGTAAACACAGGGAAGCATGCACAGGAGGTAAGAAACGCTACAATATCATGCAAAGGGAGATCATGTAGCATATAACGCATCAACATACACAACAACAAGCACAACCATCTCTCGAGTTCACCACAACAGTCAACCTTCAGGTTATCACAACTAGGGATCACCACTTATTCTACATGCACAACTGAGTCTATATGATTGGCTAATTCTACAACACGCACTCTTACCATGGGAATACAACAGTCAACCTTCAACTACAAGGAATGAGAATCCAATCTCCAACTGCGAGGGTGGATGTTCACCAGATAAGAATGGCTCCTCCAACTGCAAGGGCATCGAGTCGGACGTTCAGGTAATCGCCTCCTGAGTTTCCATGACAGTGCAACAGTGGTTCCTCCAACTGCGAGGAGCACTGCCTCCTTGAGCCCCTCCAACTGTGAGAAGACTCGAGAAGTTCTCCAACTGCGAGAAAGCACCTGCATCCCTCCAACTGTGAGTTCAGCCAACTTGGTCAGCCCGGAGTGTCCACCTCCAACACCAACCTCGTGACACAACCACTCAAACTGCTGTTGCAGTTGTACACACAGCTTTTCACCACAATAATGCAAATGCTATGATTATGCACTCATCATCTCAACGACGTCTTAACAACAACTTAACCAACGTCTCAAGGTTCACATCCACCAATTGTGAGAACGTCACTCTCCAACTATTAAAGCTATCTTCAACTGTGATATCAACTTCCTTATTCTACTCGTCCGACACCATCCATCATTCTATTATTCTAATAATATACCAATCATCTCCAAATTCAACCAAGATCACATCAATCACAATCGTGTCAACAGGTCATAGCATTACATATCATCATTGCAGGCGTATCAAGGTAGCAACTAAACATATTATCACAATCAGCATCTCATCTAGCAGGTTATCATGTACGACATCATTTCAGCATGTTGTCAATTACTGCATATAAGCACACGTCCTCAATCAACATATATCACAGATCGATCCTAACGGCGATAAACCCACAATGCCCAAAACTGCATTGGTACCACGCACTGATAGTCCCCAATATGAGTTAGGTATTGGCGGTTACTCAACCACTAGTAGGGTTTAAGGAGCCCTACACATTTTAACAATTATATACTACGTCTACGATTCCCAGATATTTGAGGTTTCCTCATCCTCACCTGGTAATCCGTTCTCGTGCACTCTCGTATCCACGGACAACCTTGACCCTCGATCTCATGAGAACCACGAACACGCCAACGACCACCACAAGTGCACCACCACTGCCACCAACACGCGGCTGCCACAATCACCAAGGACTCAACCGCAGCTCATCTTTCACTAACGAGCACTACCGCGTCTTCGAACTTTGCCCCTCGACAAACCAAAGAAGTAAGCCGGTATAATTGGAGTAGACGAAGAGCTGATCATGAAAACACCACTGGAATCGAAATCAGATCAACGAACGGATCATAACTTGGGCCACCACCTTCAACCTCACCTCTGTCTCTCTATCTCGAGTTCTCTGTTTGCAGGTGAAGAGTAAAAACTCTTCCCTCGGTGAAAATGAAGAGGTATATATAGGGAAAGATCCTACTGTCCACGCTTTAGCGTTGGGATTCTCCATGCTTTAGCGATCTAGCGCTTGAGCGTTGCCCTTCTCAACGCGTAAGCGTTGACGTTTCCTCACCGCCAAGGCACTGCCCCTCACATGCCAGCTGCAACGCATAACTGACACATGTCACTTTATGTTCTATCACTGCCAGTCGACTAATCAGAGTGGCCACGCTTGAGGGTCTAAGCTCTCCACGCTAGAGCGTTAGCACACTTAAGCGTTCTCATGGTCCACGCTTGAGGGGTTCTGCTCTGGATCACTTGTCCTTCATGCTTCTCTTAGCCAATTCAAACCTATCTCTTAACACACCTTCTAAGCATACTTCCAAGCATATAATACTTTTCCAACAAAGCACATATACATCCATACATTAATTGAGGTGATGAAAATTGAGGATGTTACATAACACACAACACTGAAGATTATTAAAAAAAAATCGTTTCTCTTAGTTTTTCTTTGTCCTGAAGATTACTCACAACACTGGCAATTACAAGGACAAAATAAAGAGGGAGTTGAGACGGAGAAGATTATTCAAACATAGCACTAACAATCTTACCAAGTTGTTGACTCCTGGAGTTGAGACGCAGCAAATCGAAGAGGGAAATTCAGAGACGCAGGCACAGTGGCAGGTGGTGGCATGACTGTGATGGTGGTGGTAGCAACTGGTACAGTGGAGTGATTGTGCGATGAGGAGCAGTGGAGTTGCTAGGTGAGCGCGGCCAGGCGGTGGTTCAAATTGTGCGGAGGTGAGGGGAGGACGACGTTGTGTGGTTGTGCCCCTAGAGTTTCATGTTTCTTAGTTTCAGAATGAGTAAATAGCCAATTTGGTCCCTAAAACTGTAAGACAGTATCAACTTAGTCCCTAAAACTATCGAAATAGCAAAAGCATCCCTGAAATTGCAAAACACTAACCAACTTGGTCCCTCCGTCAACCCCAGTTAGCTGATGCCGTTAACGGTGCTGATGTGGCACGTTAAATGCCCTGTTGGCTTCCATGTCACTGTACACGTGTGTTCCACGTCAGCTGAGTCACTTGAGACGCTCATTACAATGACTAAATTGATATAGAGACTAAATTGATACGGGTTCTAATTAAATTACCCAACAGTCTTCATCTTTCTATTTCCCCACTCTCTCTCTGCTTCCTCTGTCTCGCTCTCTCCCTGCAAACGCTCTCTCTTTACAACTGCGCTCTCTCTCTGCGACCCAATCCTAACCTTCAATCTTCCAAAAACGTGATGATGATGGGTGGTGGTTCGCCATTTCCGCACTGAAGACAAGCTAAGAAAGCCATAAGTTGCTCTTGGTCTGGTAGCTCTAGGGTTAATGGGGCACAAATCAACAACCCATTTGCTTTGGTTTGCAATTGTGAGAAGAGACCTATGTTACGAGTTTCTAGGACTCTTAGGAACTCAGGGAGGGCCTTCTATGGATGTCCCTTGCCAAAGGTACCACTAAATCCCAAATGCCCTTTTCTTGCGTTTTTTATTTCATTTGTAGGGACATTCAACATTCTGTCCCTTACTAATTTTGTCAAATTGTTGATGCAGGATGAGGGAAATTATGGCTATTTATTATGGGTTGATGAGCTTCCTGAAATATGTGTAGCTAATGTCAATGGAAGTGAAGAAATATGGAAGATAAAGTTGATGGAGCTGATGGGCAAGGTTGATACTTTGGTGACAGATGTTAGAATGCTAAAATTTGGGTAGTAAGGTGGCAATGACCTAATGGGCTCTGGGTTGTAATCATGATAGATCTCAACCTCATGATAGATTTCTTCCTCATCAACATCCACAATTTCAGCATCCAAATTTTTTGTAATAGGTGGCAATGACCTAATGGGATCTGGGTTGTAATCATGATAGATCTCAACCTCATTGTCATTGCCCAATGCATCCCTCACCATCTCCATGAAACTACTGTCAGTGCTCAGTTCTCTCAAGCCAAAATCCAAGTCCAAATTCGGTGCCTTCCACAGCAACTTCTCAACCTTTTCATAACCTTTACACACTTTCACGATGGAATGCAGATCAAATAGGTTCAGTGTGTCGGAGTCTAAATCCTCCCACATATCCATCTACCACCCACATACTCTAGAGCTCTAGTATCATTCCTCATTAAGATGCCTCAATGGTGCACTATTACAGTTATATAAATACTTAATCTACATAAACAATGAAAAATCAACCCCTCTGTTACGAAACAAAAAAATAAAGCACTGTGCCATAAACCCTACAAATTCTGTGTAGCTGAGTAAATGCGAAATAAAAAGTGAAATAAAACTCGGGGAATGAGGGTTATTAACGAATGGAAGAAGACAAGAAAAAATGGGTATGGAAATGCAAATGGAAGGGAAGATGACGAAATAAACAACTGAGCAAACAATGAAATAATAGGAAAATGAAATACAAACCTCTGATGACGAGCTCCGCGCAGGTCGATTCGTTGTTGAGCCACTATTTTCGGTTGAAGAGGACGATGAAGGGTGGACAATGATAGAGGAAAGAGGAGAAGAGCGAGAAGAAGGGGAAGGAGGGTAACAGTGAAAAATGGGAGTGAAACTGAAAGGGCAGAGTTGAAATTGAAAACTAATTAAAAAATTGAATTTGAAAAAAATTTCTATATGAGTATCAAATTGGTCCCTGGTTCAAAGTTTCAAATTGGTCCCTGGTTCAGAGTTTCAAATTGGTCCCTGACTACGTGGGCACCACCTAACCAGGTAGTAAATAAATCACTCCATCAATAATCAGATACAAACATTTATTTACAACACAAACACACCACAACAGCATATAGCTGTCAGAATTGGAATTCCTTAGGTTTATCCCCTTACCTCTTGGAGTTCCAAAGGTAAGCAATAATCGCTTGATTGTTTCGAAACCTCGTCCGACTATCTGCCGATCAGTACACATACACACAATCAATCAAGGTATTAACTCAAAAATACAAAGATTTCTCTTATTTCACTACCCCTAGGGTTCGGCCCTATGGTATGAAAAATAGCTAGGGAGCTCCAAAAATTCTCATCTCTTGGATACCACCCTAACTAAGTGAGATAACCCTAGATATCAACTCAAAACATCAAAACCAACCAAAAACCCTACCCTTCACTCAAGGGGGTCTCGACCTCTCTATAAGAAAAAGGCTAGAGAGATTTCTTGGCTCTAAGCTCTTGGATATGGAAGTATGTCATTAACCTAGGCCAAAGAAATTGGTTTGGTATTAAAAGGATTTTTCTACAATTTTTCATGGATTTTTGAAGTTTAGGGGCAAAAACCCTAACCTCCATGAAAATAGATTTCTAGAGGAGAGAAAGGAGAGATTGAGAGAGATGGAGAAGGATAGCTACCTCCTAAGAGATTCTCCTTCAAAGATCAATGAATTTGCTTTAAGAAAATCAAGCTCCTAAGCTCCAAAAATGGAGTTTCCTATGAAAAGAAAAGAGAGAAAATGTGAACTTGAGTTGATGATGATGATGGTCAAAATTTTGGGTGAGGATAAGAGTGAAAATGTTAGATATTTTCACTTAAGTAGACTTAAGAGTTAAGAAAGGTAAAACGGTAATTTGGTAAAAAGAAAGACCAAGGGCAATTTGGTCAATTCGCGTCCCAATATTTTGAAATCCTCGCGACACTGGTATGAGTCCCTAGATGACTTGACTTAGTCTTGACATGAAGATTATCGGCTCATGGGTCTCGAAAAACCCTTACACGGCTCCAATCGTCTCCCAGATCGATTATCGGCCCGAATATAATATATTATTTTTATTTTTGGACATCAGGACGCATTTTAGCAAAGAGGTAGAGGATTGAATTCTAAGACTAATGGTCTCGTCCATTAGTCAAGATTAGGTCTTTATAGTAGTAAAACACTACCATCCGTGAAACATAGACCGGGCTCCGTCTGAGTTTTCGACCCAAACTTTAACCGTAGGCTCCTATGATTATATGGAGCATGAATATGATCTTAGTTTTCCTAAAATCATTTTCTAAAGCATAGATAAAAAAATAAACTCATTAATCGAGTTTATTGTTCTTAGAAAACACGAAAAATCAGGGTGTTACACTCACACACCAGGGATATAACCTCCTCCACTAACAAACCCTCAATCAAGCTTAACAGGTGTTGGCAACCTTCCGAGCACTCCTCACATACCATGGATATAACCTCCCCCAATGATAGAGCCTCAACCAACCTTAACAGGTGCTGGTAAGCCTCAAGAATGGTTTGAGTCGTTTGACCCTTACCTAGATAATGCACTCACAATAGTGCGGATAAACAACTTGAAGATCAAAGCACAACTATGTGCAACAAATACACTCAAGAACTTATGATAATCAAAGTATAATAATGGCTCGAGTGATTTTCAAAAAGAAGAGAAAATAGTAGAAAATGATTTAATCAAAATAATAGCACGTTCTCTCTTAACCTCTCTTCCTCTCTCTCTCCACTTTCTCAAAGGCCCTCAAGATATATTTATAAGCTTTTGAAATATGGCCGTTGGGAATTTAAAAGATATTTTATTAATTAAAAACAAATTCCTTTTCTGAAAATCAATTTGAAAAACTAGCCGTTGGAGCCATTAAATGTAGCAGATAAAGAAATAGAATATTCTCATTTAAGCACATCATAATCGATTATCATATGTCCATAATCGATTATGGCTTTTCTGCCATAACTGGGCTTTTCTATAAAACAGGCATAATCGATTATAACTTTGCTGTCAGTCAAAAACATTTTTCACGTTGAAACACAGACTGACCATAATCGAATCGATTATTGTTTCCCAAAAACATTTTTCAAAGATAAAACCTTTTTCAACCAAAAGGGAAATCAAAGATATTTTTCAAAAACATTTTTGATAAAACAATTTTGAAAACTGGAGCCACTATCACCTTCTCATACCTTACATAATTAAATTCTAAGACCTTTCTATATAACTATCTTTTAAGCTCATATCTCTTAGTCTTGAATTCTTGATCTTCTTGAGATTTGTCTTGGATGTCCTTCAAATATTTGTTTTTCAATTCCGAACATTCCATTTATGTCTTTAATAAATTACCTCTTCAAGCTCTTGATATTTCTTCTATCAATCTTGGTGATTCTAATTGATCTTGAATATTTGCTCTTGATTCTCTTAGCTTTATAGCTTTGCTTTCACCTGAAACTTTTCTATGATAATTCTCATGAAACATATTAGTTCAAGATATAATATATATCACATTTAATTCCATGCATAAAGCCATTTATCATATAAAAACTTATTTTAAGATAATATTCCAGTTAATATTTCTTATGTCTTTATTTAAATGTGATCAAAATATATTTCTCATTTATGCTCAATTGATCATCACATTACTTCTCAACATTCAATGTTCCTTAGACATTTAATAATAATATCAAATATATTTTCTATGCCCTTTAATCAAATACATATATCAAGTATATCAATTATTTGTCACATGTGTATTTTCTAATAAATCAAATTAATCATGTAACACATGTATATAATACATTTAAGCTTAATATAATGATATATCATTAAAACATGTTCTCCCCTTAATTCTCTATTTGTCAACATCAAAACCTATATGGCAATATGGTTCACACCGCTGGCCAACCATCATTCGGAGGTCTGTGGTGTGCTCTTCGCGAGTAGTTGACTCTAGGGTTGTTCGCGGATCGGTTGGGTTCGGTTTTGAGCATAAAAACCATCCGATCAAAGAGTAAAACATCATGCAGTTCGGTTCGGTTTACTTCTTTAAAAAAATCCGAACCAATCCGATCCAATTAAATGCGGTTTGGATCGGTTCGGTTTGTTGGGTTTGGTAAAAATAAACATGGGTAATTAAATGTTGTTTGCCCTCTTTCCACTCTTCTAATTTATTTCATACTACTAAGGTACAAAGCCACATATCAAGCAAATAATGTATCTTTTGTTGAAGACCATAATCTTACTACTTAGACAAATATTTGTACATACAAACACATTCTATGTCAAGCAATAAATATTCCGGAAAAACTGAATTCTATATATTTGATTCTTTTGAAAATGAAAAGTTACTAAGTTAAGCCTAAAGAGTAAAGATGGTCCAAAAAGAAAGTTCCAGACTACAATGAGTGACCAGTGGTGTGTCGTGTGCATGGGTAGTAAAACGCAAAACTCAACGTTATATTACATGAATCGGTTCGGTTGCGGTTCGGTTTCAGGAAAGCAAATCGCAAACCGAACCGAACCGATCGGTTTTTATCAAATGTCATCCAAAAAAATCCAAACTGAGTCGGTTTTTGTCGGTTGTCGATTAATTTGGATCGGTTTGCGATTTTTTAGCGATCCGGTTTGGATCTGAACACCCCTAGTTGACTCCTTCCTCAGTCAGGGAGGCATAATTCATCGTTGCTAGATTGTGAGGGAGAAAGAAATATGAAAGGGTTGGTACTTGATTGGAAAGGGAGGAGAGGGAGGAATCAGGAATGTGAAGGGTTGAAAAGGTGAAAGGGGGCAGAGGCAAGTGTTTTGGTTGGAAACATTTTATTTTCTACTATGAAAAAATGGAACTTTTAGGTGCATGTTTGGTTAAACTTTTTGCCAATGCAAACGGTAAAATTACATGTCCCAATGCACTTATATTGAAAGCTTCAAATTGAAGCTTTCTTCAAACGTGGGTTGAAACGGAGCTTTGCGGTGAAAATAAGGTTAAAGTAATAATTTAGTTCCTATAGATGTTACCTATTCTTTATTTAGTTCCTATACGTAAAAAATTATTAAAAAGGTCCTCATATATGCAATCGTTACCCATTTGGTCCCTCTCGTTACCCTATCGTCTCTAATGACCTGTTAACAATAATTTAGGTTAAAGTAATAATCTGGTTTCTACATGTGACATGAATTTTTCATTTAGTCCTTATATGTAGAAGTTAATGGATTATTAGAGACAGTAAGATAACGGAAGGGACCAAATAGGTAACAATTACACATATGAGAACCTTTTTAATAATTTTTTACACATAGAAACTAAATAAAGAATCAGTATCACCTATAAAGATCAAATTATTACTTTTAACTCCAAAAAAATTTAAAACAAACACACTCTAAATCATTTGAAATTGGTGAGATATTGGGAAGTGGACTGGAACTTTAATTGCTTTGGCAACCTGTTTTTGGTTCCATGTTTTGGCATTTGCAGTGCGCCTATATCTAAGTTTCTGTGTATTGGCACGGGAGACATGAGAAACTTCATACATTGATCATTATTTAATTTATATTTATTATATAATTATAATTAATTAATTACTAGTCAATCAGTTCCGTAAATCAATTAAATCATAATTCGAAGGTGTTATCAATTCGATCTTTAGTTTGGTTGTTACAACATTGTCGCAGACCACTTGATTAGATGTTCAAATTTCTTAACATTCAAATCAACCCAACTAATGGTGATAAAAATTGACAATATATGATTAAATGATAATGTAAAAAACTTTAAAAATTTATTCTAGATAGATAAAGAGAATGTATACATAGACGCATTTTCCGTTACAACTTACAACTAATATGGACAGGGGAGATGAAACCTATAAAAATGCGGTGTCAGAACAAGAAGTATATTCCAAAATTCCACATTCTCTGTCGACGAATATTCTAAATGCGGAACCCAAACACCCTTAATTTAGTTTTTAAAATCCGCTCTTCAAGTTTCATTTTTTCCTCTTCTATTTTTCGCTATCTCTCTCATCCATCCATCAATCATTCAATCTATCCTCGTCCCGTAGCAGGAACACACGACCTCCGAATCCAAACGTTGTCATAAAATTGAAGTTTTAGATCATGAAGTTCTGGAAGATTCTCAGCAACCAGATCGAACAAACCCTACCTGATTGGCGCGACAAGTTCTTGTCCTACAAAGATTTGAAGAAACAGTTGAAGCTCATAGCCCCAAAAGATGTCGACAACCCTCCCGGTAAACGGCCCCGGTTGGACCCCTCCGGCGACGGCGACGGCGACGGCGAGGTGACCAAAGAGGTCAACGACTTCCTTAAGCTGTTGGAGGTCGAGATAGATAAGTTCAACGGATTTTTTGTTGAGAAGGAAGAAGAATATATCATCAAATGGAAGGTAACTATCATCTATATGCAAAAGAATCATTTTTTACAATCTTTAAATTTCATTTTACAAAAATTATCATCTCACTATTTTTTTATACCATAAATTCGCGGTTAATCCCATGGATTGGAACACGGATGTATCCATTAAACCATTAAATATCCCGTTAGATTAACCACAAATTTATCCATCATTAACATGTGTAGTACCATAGTTACCGGGTACGCTGTACGCGGTACAGCGAATTCAGAATGCAATACGCAAGGATAATGAAAGAACGAACCCCGTAACTATACTGTGTACAAAAGTAGTATGAGAATATAGGGCTTGCTAATTATCTGGAAAATTTGGTATTTTAGTTTTTAGAATTGTGGCGCATTTGCAATTTAGTCCTTGATTTAAATTGTGTATACAATACTTGAATTATTCAAACTTAGTCCGTGATTTAAGTTGTGTATACGATACTTGAATTTTTCAAACTCGTTTCACATTAGTCTTTATGGGAGAGTTTTGACACTAACTTTTTAGGACTGAATTGTGATATGATTTAGTTTAAATCAAGGATTAAGGGTATATTTTCAGGACCAAAATGCTAGTTTATTCCAATTTTTTCTGTCTCGGAAATGCATTAATAATTTACATTTCAAGGCCAGTGAAATTTAAGATGGGTTGTTATTGTTGGTGATTTTGGAATTTCTTTGTTATTCATCATATGGTAATTCTTGGAGGACGTGGGTTATAGTTTTTAATTCAGCATTCTTTTTGCTGTTTAGCAAGTGAATCTAAATGCTTACATTCAGTTTAGCTTGTCTTCAGTTGTGAACCAACTCTCCCAGAAAGCATAAGCTGTTAAGTTGAAGGCTCGTTAATGATTTTGTATCTGACACGTCCCTTCACGCAACAGCTGTGTTTGAAGTGTGGACAATGCACAGGACCATGGTACCTTTTGCTTAAATTCAACATTTTATTTATAATAGAAGAATGAGAGCAGCTAGGATTCAACTCTTGGCCTCTTGGTCATAGAGGCTAGGATATCTTGTCAAGATCCATCTCTCACAAAAACTTAAGTTGTTAGGTAAAGACTCGTGAGTAGTTTTATATCTAACATATTAAGTTTCATATGCAAATTTATATTTCATGTTTCCTGTAATTCCTTGCACAAGAGGCATGTTATCAGGTGGGCAGAAAACTTTTATGATAGAAAGAAAAGGTTCTGAGCTTCAGTTGCCATATGTTTCTAAGATCCGTTGTCTATATTTGTGATGCAGGAGTTGCAAGACAGGGTTGCCAGGGCCAAAGATTCAGCTCTAGAGTTGATGTCGATAGGGAGGGAAATCGTGGATTTTCATGGAGAGATGGTTTTGCTTGAGAACTATAGTGCACTTAACTATACAGGTAATTTTTTTAGCCTGGGAATGAGTCTTAAGTGACAGATTCCGTTTTCATCATAGGATGGTCAATTGTAGTATAGTAGTATATATAACATATGATGACTTTCAAGAATCCTAAGCATTATTAAGATGGAGTAAAATGGTATTTTGGTCTTTGGAAATATATACCTCACTCGAAATTTAGTCCCTCATTTAAAATGTGTGTATGATTTAGTTGTTGAATTATTCAAATCGTTTTATTTCAGTTTCTACCAGAGATAATAAAAAGGCCAATGAGAAACGAAGTTGAATAATTTCAGGACTACATCATTGTATAATTTCAATTAAGAACTGATTTGCGAATGAGGTCCATCTTTAGGGACTAAAATGCTAGTTTAACTAACCACAACCCCAGCCTGAAATTGTGTAAGCAATTGGTCAAAAACAAAAAAAAAAAAAAAAAAAAAATGCTTGTGTACTCTATTAAGATCTATAGCCAGATAATTTCTCAAGGAATTATACTCTTAGTTCGTGGATAATTCTATTGGGCAACTGTTGGCAACCATATATTCCCAAGCCATGAGTAATTAAAAGCTGTGGAGTCTATTGCATAATTGATTTCATGTCAACCTATTTTTTGTTTACCTATTTTTTTTATATTCTGCTTCATGTGTAACATGTTTCTGGCTAATCCTGGCATATAAGTACTGAGCTTTTTCGTTTAAAAAATGAATATGATACTTTGTTCTGAAATATATGCTTTTTCAAACTGTTCTACTAATACACTTACGAAGATTGAATATATCACGGAGTTATACTTGTGAATAGATGGGTGCATGAATGGAAGTGAATGATTAAACCCAAAATAATATCAGATATGAAGAATGGAGCACAGTTTGACTACATGGCAGAAAGGTAGTTACAATTGGCTTGAGGACTTGTTGACTCTTGTCAGGCAACATAAAACTGTGCCGAATTTTTTATGACATGGATCAATGGTAAAAGAGAATTTGTTGGATTAGGAGGAGCTTTTAATGATGAATGTTTAGAATGATTTCTTTTTCTTCTATCTCATCTCCCATTCTTTGTGCAGGTCTAGTGAAGATAATAAAGAAATATGACAAGCGAACTGGTGCACTAATTCGCTTACCTTTTATCCAAGATGTCTTGAACCAGCCCTTCTTCAAAATTGATGTGCTTAACAAGCTTGTAAAGGAGTGTGAGGTGATGCTAAGTATTCTTTTCCCCAAAAATGGTCCTCTAGGCCCATCCTTATCAATTAGTGAGGATTATGAGGAAGATGGGTGTGGCTCCACTACTGCAAATGAAAATAAAGAGAGACTGGTGCAGGTTCCCAAAGAACTTTCTGAAATTGAAAATATGGAGAACATGTTCATCAGACTAACTGAATCAGCACTGCATACCTTGGAACAAATTAGGGGTGGAAGCTCAACTGTAAGCATATACTCATTGCCTCCTATGCATAATAAGGCTCTGGAAGAGGATTGAAAGAAAATAACTGCTCTAGAGCAAGCATCCAAATAGATACTGGGAGTAATGCGTCTTGGCAAGTTTCCTGATTATCTGCTCTAGAGCAAGCAAGCAAATAGATCATAGCAATAACATGTGATAGCTGCTGATTTTCCATCTCCTTATCTTTCATGTTCGACAATGTCCTTTTCTATGTTGAGAACCTACTCAAAATGAATTTGGATGGAAATATATAGCCTCCTTTGTGGAACAGTGTCGGATGGTAGATGGATGCGGCTAGATTATTTTAACCACTTTTCTATTTTTAATGAGCAAAATTTTACTTCAGGCTTTTAGATTTCATGGACTGCTCAACTGTTTGAAGTGTTAGGCCATGAAAATGGCGTGTAGCTAGTACCATTATGTTAACAATTTGTCCGCTTATTGTAGATATTCTTGTGAAACTGTAGAAGGAAAGTGATGATGTAGAATTTTGTAATGCATACATATTTATGGTGTTGTTTTACGGAGAAAACCATTTTCTGAATTACTGCGCATGGATTGCTACTTCTTATTGTACTGGCAAGGTCTTAGGATATTACCAATTGTTTGGATGCAATATAAAACAATTTCCAGTGTCTATTTGCTGACATAATAATAAAAAGTTTAGGTAAATTAGGTATGTAAATTGGTTTGGATCGTTTCGATAAAATTGAATTGAACCAATTTTGATTCGGGATCATTGAGCCGGTTTTGAGTGCTTTGATTTTCAGATTTCATGATTTAGAATCCGAATATAGCGACTTGATTTGTTGCTTGAGTAACTTTTTTATTTGACAAAATTTAGATACTATTTTATAAATGTTTGCAATGTTATTTTTTAATAAGAATAAAATATGTGTAATAACGATTTTACTTGAGATTGATCTCCCTTAGCATTGACCTAGACACTATAGTGACTGTTAAATGTTATGAAACAAAGGATGTATTAAGTTGGTAAAAAGTGTTGTTGTTGGACCTCTTCCTCATCCCCAACTAGATTTAGGGATTCTTACCTTTGGGTTTGTTTTGTTCAAGTTTGTTTATCAAAAAATGACAAACTTGAACTAAAATGAATCAAATCATTTTGATTAGTTTGAATGCTTTTTTTCTCCCGAACCTGATCTAACCCAATACAATTGCATCCCAAGGTGAAAGGAAAGTTTTCTTCGTTCCAAAATAACCAAATAGGGTATGCCACAACAAGCTGATAGTGGTAGACCTATGATGTACAAATTAGTTCATTGTAATTGAACCCAAGGCTTTTTTTGTCTGATATTGATTAATCCTACAAGTTAAGACCTTGAATGACAAACAAATTATCAGAATTGAACCCCACGACTTTTTTTGTTTATATTGTTTAATCTTACCAAATAAGCTAGGGCTTTTATGTCAAAACTGTTTAATTTTACTATTTGAACCAAATCTCATATTAGATTCTGCCTACATCTTCAAAATTCTGAAGTAATTTCACTTCTTCTTTTTATGTGCCGATTATCACTTCTTTGAAGGTAACATTTTTTTTGTAAAAGAAAAATAAAATACGGATTGTCTCGTATTTGAGTGTCAATGGCCATTCATGGCTACGGCAAGTACTTGTTAAATGGCAATTGAATATTGTGCATTTATATGATTCATATTATCTACGACCTTTATATGTCAATCAGCGCCTGTAGCTCAGTGGATAGAGCGTCTGTTTCCTAAGCAGAAAGTCGTAGGTTCGACCCCTACCTGGCGCGTCTTCTTTTTGTAGTTTTTTTTTTTTTACTTAATTGCACTTTTAATCCCCTATTATTGATTATGTATAATTTTGGTTCCTAATATTTTTTTGGTATACATTTGGTCCCTCTATTTTTTCAATGTTGCAAATTAATTTCTTCCATCCAATATCCATCAATTTTTCAATGATTAACATACAAGAACAATTGCTCAACATGCATAGAACCTCTGGTTGAGTTTTTATAGTAAAGGATCTGTGGTGAAACTATAAAAAAATCCCAAAAATGAGGGATAAAACCAGTAAATAACATAGAAGAATCATTAAATCATATTAAATTGGAGAGTTAGATGAAGGAGAACTTTAACCAAAGGTTTTGTGAGCTTAGAAGAGTGTTCCTTTATATTGATCATTGAAAAAATTGACAGACATTAAATGGAAGGATCAAATTTGCAACATTTAAAAAACAGGGGGACCAAATATGCATAAAAAAAACTATAGGAATCAAAATCACACATAATCAATAATAGGGGACCAAAAATGCAATTAAGCATTTTTTCTCTTCCATTTTCTTTTATCATAAGCTACTAAGCAAGCGTAACCTTTTAAAAATTAATACCACAATGCAATTTACATGACCAACCAAACAAGATCTACTATATGTTGGCCAACCATAAGATAAACACCAAGTATGTTTCATGTATAAAAACCAGATACACATTTTTAATTCTTTTCAGCTTATATATAAACCCCCCAATTAAGACATAGAACCTGAACCTTAATTGTTGTTAAATTCCTTCCTAAGTTAAAAATGTCCTTAATAGCAGAAGCACCAGACTTTCTTCAAGTCTACTCTGATGGTTCTGTGAAACGCTTTGAACCTAAAACTACCCCAGCCTCATTAGAATCATTCAATGGTTACAAGTCCAAGGATGTAATCATTGACCCATCAAAACCCATCACAGGAAGGCTTTTCCTTCCTGATTCTCCTTCCTCCTTAGAGAAACTTCCCATCTTGGTTTATTTCCATGGTGGTGGCTTTTGCATTGGTTCCACCACATGGCTTGGCTATCATAGTTTTCTTGGTGACTTCTCTGTCACTTCCAAATCCATTGTTCTTTCTATTGATTATCGGTTGGCCCCAGAACATCGCCTTCCTATAGCTTATGAAGATTGTTACACCTCACTTGAATGGCTTGGTGAACAAGTAAGATATGAACCATGGCTTCAACAAGCTGACCTATCAAAAGTGTTTCTCTCTGGGGACAGTGCTGGAGGTAACATTGCACATTATGTTACTGTTAAAGCAATTCAGAATAATGAATGTCCTGTGAAAATCAAAGGGTTATTGCCTATACATCCTTACTTTGGTAGTGAGAAGAGGACCGAAAAGGAGATGGATGATGTGGCGGCGGGGGACGTGGCGATGAATGACATGTTTTGGAGGTTAAGTATACCTGAAGGTTTGAACCGTGATTATTTTGGTTGTAATTTTGAGAAAGCAGACTTGTCTGAAAGTATATGGTATAAATTCCCGGCGATTGAGGTTTATGTGGCTGGGATGGATTTTTTGAAGGAAAGGGGAGTCATGTATGCAGAGTTTATGCAGAAGAAAGGGGTAAAAGAAGTGAAGCTTGTGGAAGCTAAGGAAGAGAAGCATGTGTTTCATATATTCTATACTGAATCTGATGCTACTCGCTTACTCCAGAGCCAGATGAGCCAGTTCATAAAGAGATATTAGAATCAACTATGGCTATCACCCAAATATGTTTAGTTGTTACTTGTTAAATGATATCAATAAGAAATTCATTAAGAATAGAAAAGATTAATAATTACGTTGTTTTTTCATTGTATTAAGTGCGTAATGGAATATTTGATAAATGAATTGGGCTTCAAGCTACACATTATAATGCCTATAATGGTGCTACTGCTACCTAAAGCAAACTACTTAGCTTTCCACAATCACTAGAATGATTGTATTTGTGCCTTACATCTTTCTGTATTCATTTTTAAGCAAATTCTATGTGTACAAGTGAAAGTTTAGAGAAAGAATTACCAAATATGAAATTTAGAGAGTGAAAGTTTTTGAAGCACCAGTCCGCTATAAAGTGCTTGCAGCTTGTATGTCTAGGTAAGTTTCTGTTGAACAAAAAATAATAAAATAGAATATTGAGAAGAAGAGAAAGTCTGAGATGTGTACAAGTACACTGTCCTTAAGGATTATTTCGCCCACAAAAATAATATCTCAACTTGCGAAACTCCTCCAGGATATAAGAGACTCTTCTGAATACAAAGTCCAGACACACAGAACAGCAAAGTCTAAAATTTATAGCACTTAGAATTTTGTATCACACATCCTAATGGATTTTTCCATTGCATATATATAAAACCACGTGATACTTCTCGTTGATGAAGACAACAGCACAATGAAAATAAATCATTTAGTGGTTTACAAAATTGTAACGTAAAGAACCTCTTGAAGGCAATATAATGGCCATAAATTTTCATTCAAAAACCAAAACTTGAAAAGCCATTCTAACTAATAAATGGTAATGAGACCAATTAGTCAAGGCGTTAATCCAATACCAATTCCCATCGGCAATAACACCAAAATCAATTTGCACCATTTGTTTGTTTTCCACGTGAACTATAGAAGGTGATCAAACCAAATAATTAATGTCATAACCAAAATAATTGAAAAGGAATTAATGCATTAAAGTTAACGTTGAAATAAAATTGTAATAGAGAAAAAATAAAATAAAATAAAACATTTAATTACATTTAAAATCAATTTCAAATTTAAATTTTTGAAATAAAAAAATATACAACAATCCTCCACATATTTCAAAAATTTGAAAATAAAATTCTGAGTTAGGAAACATCATGTGTGTAAATGCTTCGGACTTGGTGTCTCTTAGATTATGCACCATACCTAGACTGATAGGCCGATTACCTACAATGTATGGGTGAAGTTTTAAACTTCTATGAACCAATACACCTTGTGTAAGCAGAAATCCTACCAATCACTTTACACCCCCACAGATCTTGTTGTTACGTTGTTCTGCGCCAAATAGGCCATGCGCGTGCCTGGTAATTCATGGGTGCTCTAGAAATTATGCAACAGTTTCATAGGAGTGGCCCCAATCCACACTCGTATACGTGATTTCAGCAAGTGTATACTGCACTTTATACACCATCCATAAGGGATATGAAATTCATTAAAAGCTTCCTACTAGCTTATTCTCTCAATAAATGCAGTCTAGCACTTCTAACACCATAAGAAGGAACAAAATTAATGGTGCTAACAGAACTAACAAGTGACTTGTTATGAACCATCTTCATGGGATCTCCAATCACAAAGGTTGGGCTACCATCACCGTTAATTTCACATTGGCTTAAGTCTCATTCCCTTCGATGTTTCATTTATTAATTTCCTTCCCAAAGGCTTTGTCACAAGATCGGCCAAATTCACTTCTGACTTCACATATTTAATGGACATAATTCCATCTTTTAGCAGCTGCTTAACCACATCATGTCTCAATCGAATATGTTTATTTTTGCCATTGTAAGTCTTAGTCTTTGCAATGGCTATTGCCGCTTGACAATCACAATGCATAGATACTGGAGGAGTTGGTTTAACTCCTAATGGAATATCTGCTAAGAGGTTTCTCAACCACTCAGCCTCATTACCAGCTAACTCTAGAGCAATAAACTCTGATTTCATGGCAGATTTAGCAATAATAGTTTGTTTGGTTGATTTCCAAGTAATTGCATCACCACCAAGGGTGAACTCATAACCACTAGTGGATTTTGTCTCATCTTAATATGAGATCCAATTGGTATCACTGTATCCTTCTAATATAGTGGGAAATTCACTATATAGGATACCATAACTCATGGTACCTCTCAAATATTTCATTAGTTTGACTAAAGCATCCCAATGTTCATTATTGGGATTATGTATGTATCTGCTCAATCTGCCCACAGCATACGCTATGTCAGGTCTAGAAAATTTCATTAAATGCAACAGACTTTCAATAATCTGTGCATACTCGGATTGAGCAACGAGGTTGCCTCTATTTTTCTTAAGTTGGGTGTTAGCATCATAAGGGGTGTTTACCGGTTTAACTTCAAAGTACCCAAACTTCTTTAGAAGTTTCTCAACATAATGTTCTTGTGATAATATTATACTATCACCCTTCCTTATAATTTTAACGCCCAATATTACATTTGCTTCACCCATATCTTTCATGTCAAACTTTGAAGCAAGAAATTCTTTAGTTTTATTTACTATATCATGACAAGTACCAAAAATAAGCATGTCATCCACATATAAGCAAATAATTACACATTCACCATTTACCATTTTTGTCTACACACACTTATCAACTTCTAGAGATAAAAATCCATCATCAATCAAAACTTGGTCAAATTTTTCATGCCATTGTTTTGGTGCTTCTTTCAAATCATACAAGGATTTAAGAAGTTTGCAAACTTTGTTTTTTTGTCCAGAAACAACACAGCCCTTAGGTTGTGTCATATATATTTCTTCGTTCAAATCATCATTTAGAAAAGCTGTTTTCACATCCATTTGATTAATAACAAGTTTATAAATTGATGCTAAAGCAATTAAAACTCGAATGGATGAAATTCTAGTTACAGGAGCAAAAGTGTCAGAGTAATCGACATTTTCTTTTTGAATAAAACCTTTTGCAACCAGTTTAGCTTTATATTTATCAATAGAACCATCAGGATTATATTTCCTTTTAAAAATCCATTTGCACCCTATAGGTTTAGCTCCTGGTGGTAAATCTACTAAAACCCACGTATTACAATTTGTAATAGAATCAATTTCAAATTTAATAGCTTCTTTCCAAAGAGGTGCATCGAAAGAATTAATTGCATCATAAAAACTCAAAGGGTCATTTTCCACAAGATATGCTTAAAAATCATATCCAAATAAAGTCTCTTTTCTTTGTCTTTTACTTCTTCTCAAATCCTCATGCATGTTTTCAAAATTATTTTGAGAAAATTCATTTGAAACACTAATTTTTTGAGAAGGTGGAAGAGGTAACCTTTCAAATTTTAAAGGAAAAACATGTTCTAAAAATTCAGCATTTTTAGTTTCTATAATAGTAATGCAATCAAGCACATCACTTTTCAAAACAAGAAATCTATAAGCAACACTATGCTCTGCATACCCAGTGAACATACAATCAGAAGTTTTAGAACCAATTTTTCTTTTCTTAGGGTCAAGTAGCATTACCTTAGCTAAACACCCCCACACTTTTAAATATTTTATGTTAGGCTTATAACCTTTCCATAACTCATATGGTGTTATACCAGTTTTATTGTAAGGAATTCTATTTTGTAAATGACATGCAGTTAATAAAGTTTCACCTCAAAGATTATCAAGTGCAGAAGAACTAACAAGTAAAGCATTCATCATTTCTTTTAATGTCCTGTTTTTTCTTTTTGCAACTCCATTAGAATCAGGTGAATAAGGGGAAGTGGTTTCATGAATTATACCTTTCTTTTCACAAAAATCATTAAATAAAATATATTCACCACCCCTATCTGATCTAACTCTTTTAATCCTTTTATTCAATTGATTTTCTACTTCTGCTTTATAAATAAGAAACACGTCGAATGCCTCATCCTTAGTTTTAAGTAAATATATCTTGGTGAATCGAGAAAAATCATCTATAAAAGTAACATAATATTTTTTACCACCTCTAGTCATAGTTTGCTTTAAATCACCTAGATCAGTATGAATTAAATTAAGTAAATCAGTTTCCCTTTGAATAGAATGACAAGATTTTTTAGTTAATTTAGATTCAATACAAATTTCACATTTATTCATACATGTATTACTAAAACCAGAAATTAAACCAAGATCATGCATCTTTTTAATATAAGAAATACTAATATGTCCTAATCTTGCATGCCACATATCAACCGAATCAATCAAGTAAGCAGAAGAAGATGCATTTTCATTGACAATTTCATCAACATTGAGTACAAAAAGTCTCTGATCACAATATCCTTTGCCCACAAACATATTATTTTTTATCATTACAATTTTGTCAAATTCAAATGACACTTTAACCCCAACTTTACTTAAAAGTGCTACAGAAATTAAATTTGCCCTAAGACTAGGCACATGAAGCAGTTCATTAGATGTGAGCTTTAAAAGAACTTTTCCCTTCCAAGAACTGCAGCAGTTCGGGAATCTCCAAGATACACAAGTTCTTCTCCATCTCCCACAAAAGTGTAGGAGGTAAATGCATTTTTATTTGCAAAAATGTGCCTGGTAGGCCCAGAGTCTACCACCCATTGCTTCACATTGGCCACTAGATAGGCTTGAGAAATGATCGTAGCAATTATGCCATCTCCTTCGGTCAAATTTGCTTTTGGCTTAGGAGGATTGTCATGCCTCTTCCTATATCTGCAATGATTTGCAAAATGACTTGTCTTTCCACAAACAAAACAATTTCTGTTTTTCTTGAAAGTAGGGTTAGAAGCAACTTTAGGCACATAGGAAACGTGATCAGGTTTTTTATTTTCGTACCTCTTTTTGTTTTGCACAAAATTTGCCCTTGCATCTTTGATTTCCTTCTTGTTGGTATCTTCAATGATTATGTGTGTAATCAATTCTCCAAGTGATAACTGCTTATGCTTGTGTTTAAGTTTTTGTTTATAGTCCTTCCACGATTCTGACAGCTTCTCAATCAACAAACCTGTAATGAACTCATCTGCCAATGTGTGATGTTTTCAGCCTTGAGGTCTTCTAGTAATTTATGGTACTCGTTGATCTGTGATTTGATTTCCTTCTCTTCTGTCATCTCCCAGTTGTAATAGTTTCCAATTACAAACTTCTACTTCCCAACGTCTCCAACGGTGTACTTTAAATTCATGGAATCCCAAATCTCCTTGGCTTCCTTGTAAGAACAATAGACATCGAACAAATCATTAGTTTATGTACTAATAATCGTATATATACATACCTTGTTAGCATATGTCCAAGTTTCGATTTGTTGGAGATCAGCAGATGGTGGAGGTTTAGGATCCGTCAGTGCTGCAGCAACATCATGCATATCGAGGATGGAGAGGATGCGCTCTTGCCATCTTCTATAGTTTTGGCCTCCAAACATCTCAATTTTCGATATATCTGGAAACGGTTTGGCATAAGCGACAGCAGGAGTAACTGGCTGAGGGACGACATGGACAACATCATGAGATGTGTTGGAATTATCTGCAATCACACCATTGTTTGTGGCTTCAGAGTTGTTCTCCATACTAATCCTTAAGAATGTTGAACAAAAAAAATAACAAAATAGAATATTGAGAAGAAGAGAAAGTCTGAGACATGTACAAGTACACTGTCCTTAAGGATTATTTCGCCCACAAAAATAATATCTCAACTTGCGAAACTCCTCCAAGATATAACAGACTCTGGATACAAAGTCCAGGCACACAGAACAACAAAGTCCAAATTTTATAGCACTCAGAATTTTGTATCACACACCCCAATGGATTTTTCCATTGCATATATATAAAACCACGTGATACTTCCCATTGATGAAGACAATGGCACAATGAAAATAAATCATTTAGTGGTTTATAAAATTGTAACGTAAAGATTGCCTCTTGAAGGCAATATAATGGCCATTAATTTTCATTCAAAAACCAAAACTTGAAAAGCCATTCTAACTAATAAATGGTAATGAGACAAATTAGTCAAGGCGTTAATCCAATACCAATTCCCATTTAAAATACGTTCAGAATAAAAGAGGAATTGAAAGGCAATAGCACCAAAATCAATTTGCACCATTTGTTTGTTTTCCACGTGAACTATAGAAGGTAATCAAACCAAATAATTAATGTCATAATCAAAACAATTGAAAAGGAATTAATGCATTAAAGTTAACATTGAAACAAAATTGTAATAAAGAAAAAATAAAATAAAATAAAACATTTAATTACATTTAAAAACAATTTCAAATTTAAATTTTTGAAATAAAATAATATACAACAGTTTCATTGTGCTAACTCATGCAATCATAGTACAAACTTTCTTGTGGCAACGTGGCTACAAGGGAAATACTATTTGGTACGAATGGGCTTTCGTACCATTTGCATGAACGAAGCAAAATATGCCCATTTTATTCTCATATGTTCCCTCCACTCTCGTGATTTCCGTCGATCATGTTTTTTTCATTAGTTAAATATGTTCGTGAACATTGCAGTTGCTATTCGTATTGAATGCCATTGCTCAGCTACAAGTTCTAAATTCATTCAAGGAGTAATTGGGTTTCTATTGATCATATTTGCTCAAAAAGTCAAGCTACCAAACCAATAAAGCCAGTTCTTTCACAATTCCCACATAACATCTTCCTGCCTCTGCAAAGAAAAATATATATAATTATCTCATAACTTTGGACACTGATTTTACCAAACTTCGAGTTCAGTATAATGGAAGGGGATATCAAGAAACTAGATATAGCTTAATTGTACTATATATTATTATCATTATCACAAATCACACTTTTATAGAAGTGTTACAGAATAGGATCCTAACATAATGCCTACAATTAAGTACATACATATAAAAATAGGCAACACTATCAATTACAATAATTAACAAATTATTTGGCATGATTCTTTCCTTTAACATTCCCCTCAAGTTAGAGTGCATGTTAATGACACCGAATGAGTAGCATTTCAAACTGTGTTGAACTCAACAATTTGGTGAATAAATCATATAGTTGGCTTGTAATCCAAATATAAGCCGCATGCACAAACCCTCTTTGAATCTTCTCACGTATCAAATGACAATCAATCTCTATGTTATTCGTTCGTTTATGAAACACCGGATTTGAAGCAATATGTATGGCAGCCTGGTTGGCACAAAACAATGTAACTGGTTGTGTGTTAGTCACCTCCAAGTCTTTCAATATATTTCTCAGCCAATTAATCTCACAACAAGTCGTGGTTATGGAACGGTATTTTGCCTCTGCGCTTGAACGTGACACGGTATTTTGCTTCTTAGTTTTCCAAGAGATTGGTGCTTGACCAAGCAAAATACAATAACCAGTTACCGACCTTCTTGTATCCTTGCACTAAGCCCAATTGGCATCACAAAATATACGTAGTTCTAGTGAACCTAGAGATGGTAACAAAATTCCCTGACCGGGTGCTTGTTTGATATACCTAAGAACCTTGTATGCAGCTTCAAGATGAGGTTGGCTAGGCTTATCCATTAACTAACTCGATACATGAACAACAAAAACAAGATCAGACCTTATGATGGTGAGGTAAATTAATCGACCCATAAGATGCCTGTATGGAGTTGGATCAGCTTGCAACTCCCCACTCGTTTGTGTGATTGAAAGATTATGCTCAACCAGAAACCGCGAGGTCTTGACACCTAGAGTTCTGCATCTTCGAGGATATCCAGGGCACGTTTTCTTTGACACAATATAATTCCTTGTCTTGATCGTGCAACTTCTACCCCAAAGAAATATTTAAGTGGCCACATGTCTTTCAACTTGAAATGGTTTAAGAGGAAACGTTTGGTGTTTGCAATGTTTTGGAGGTTATTATCTGCTAATATCACATCATCAACATAGACTAATAATGCAATAAAGCTACCTGATTTTGAATGAACAGGGAATAGTCCAACCATGACTTCTGAAATCCGGCCATCTTGAGGGCACTAGACAGTTTTAAGAACCATTGTCATGATGCTTGTTTAAATCCATAAATTGACATGTGTAGCTTGAAAACAGAATTCTCCCCCTTTCATTCGAAACCGAGCGGGATGGACATGTAGACTTCTTCACAGAGGTCTCCATTTAAGAAGGCATTATCAACATCAAGTTGGTGCATGTAACACCCCATTTTCTTGTTTAAGGTGTGGGACATTAATTAAGCATGTTTAAGGGCTTAATTGTGTTCCTTATGTGTTGAGGAAACCATGTTCAAATTTGAGATAATTTGGCCTTGGAACGAGCTCAGAACGTACAAAAAGTGTAAGAACAGTTCAGATCAACATCCAAAGCTTAGACATGGAGAAATCCCACGCTCAAATGTTGATCGTTGACATCAGAGCGTGGGTAGTTGCACGTCAAAACGTGGAGAGTGGACGCGTGGGGGTGCACGTGTCAGCACGCACACGACACGTGGCAAAGATGTGGCAATCAGCGCTCCACGCTCAAGCGTGGACTGCCTGACAGCATCACTTAAGTTTTTCTCTTTTCACTTTCATAGGCAGAAAATTTAAGCATTTCTCCCAAGTCCAGAATGTGAAGAGAGAGAAAGCTGAGGTCTAGAGAGAGAAAGTGAGGTTTGAGGTAGATTGAGATATCGGATCGTGACTCCGACTACACCACTGCGATAAGGGCTTCGAGTACTTCAAGATTCACCGATTGATTTCTTGATTTCTCGAAGGTAAGCTCGAATCCCTAACACGTCAACTTTACATTCTTCGTGTTCTTCAAGCTTTTCCCCTTGAATCTATTTGGTTTTGGTATTGCACTGGGGTTAACGATGATTGTTTACACGTTGTTCCCGTGATTAGGGCAAAAGTTCGTGATCGTAGTCGTGCGAGCTCTCGAAGGAGGTTGCAGCTGCGAGCTTGGGCTGAGGAACCATGTGGTGGTGGTTGACTTGAGGTGATTTTCGTGGTGGTTGTGGTGGTGGTGTTCTGCTCGTGATCGTGTTCGTAGTCGCGATCGCGTAATCCTTTAAGTGGGGGGAAAGGAACTGTTATCGTCGGGAAGGTAAGCGAAATATAGAATGTATACATATGTAGCGGAACCTTAAACCCTACTAAAGGTTAAGCCCTGGACAAAGTACTTAGACCCTAGGTGTAGGTATCTTTGGGCTATCACCGCTAAGTTAATACCCTAGGCTAGACGATGTTGTTGTTGAGATTGATGTGGTATGCATGCTGCTTTGCCTATGCGATTATTTGTTTATCTGCCTAGATGATGGTATGTGTATTAGCATGCTTATTGCTATGATGATGTTATTGTGGTTGATTGTTTGATGTTGATGTTGACGAGAGTATAGTGAGGTTGATGTGTTGAACGGGTTGATATCGTCGTGGTTCTAACTATGGAGCAGTGGCTCCTGGACGCGAGGCGTCGTAATGATGTTGATGTGGATGCAATGCATCGTGGCTATGGCCGAGTGCTTGGGTGTGAGGTTCTGGTATCAACCTGTGATGGATGTTTGTTGCATATCATAGCATATTTGATCCCAATGGGGGATGCCCAAATGGGGGCGGGATGTGTACCACCGATCCCGAGGCGGGATGTCCAATTGGGGACGTTGTTGATCCTTACGGGGATGTCCAAGTGGGGATTGATTTATTGATCCTTACGAGGATGTTCAAGTGGGAACGTTATTGATCCCGACGGGGATGTCCAACTGGGAACGTGATGAAATCGGCCAACAAGCATATAGGGATTAATATCCCTCGTAAAGGTTTGATTTGAGAGAATAATCTTGGAGATGGATATGACATGTGACTCGAGAGATGTCTGTCAGAATGTTGAATGTTCTTCTGTTGCTGTGTGCTACATGTGTATAGACTACGCTATTGGCCCTCTCCCATGTTTGATGATGCATATTTCTTATCTCCCTGTCTTTTCTCTGTGTGTTTCTTTTATTTTGCTGGAAGACCCTGTGGAGGAACCAGTCGCTGAGGAATTGGATGGCACTCCTTACGAGCCTGATGCCGGTGGGCGAGCCACGAACCCCAACCTCGAGAGGTTTGGAATTTCTGTACCAGAGGAGTATGCGAGTTCCTTTATAGGTGCATTTATGGTGAAAAACAGGGTAGTTCAGGATATCGCCGCCGTCGGTGACAAGATTTTCGTCAGTGCGTTAGCATGTCTGTGCTAGTAGTGTGCTGTGAGGATTTTGATGTATTTTGAGTGGGGGTGATGAGTGCTGCCAGTCTAATAGTTTTCTCTTTGTCTTTGATGTTTTTTTTTTTTTTTTTTTTTTTTGCTTATAGTTAGTATTGAGGTACTTTGTGTGTATATGTTACTACCGCAACCCTACTGATGGGGTAGCTGATGCATGTATATATATCTCTTTATGTTTCTTAGCTACGAAACTCTGTTGTATGCGCGCTTTAATTTAGCTTCGTTTCCGCGTTTAATCTTTCCATTTTAGCTTCGCTTGTGTATAAAACGTGCTAACGTTTATATACGGTTAAGGTTAGTTAATATCTTAAGTTCTTTAATGGGACATCGGGTCGTCTCAATGCAAGTATCATCCTTGTATGGCTTTGACACTAAGGAGTATTTGGACTATATATTGTGAGTTTAGCAACGGGAGCAAAAGTCCCTCAATAACCAACAGTCCAACACCTTCAATTTGACTATAGCCTTTTGCAACCAAGTGAGCTTTGTAACGCTCAACAGTTCCGTCGGGATTGAGCTTGAATTTTTAAACCCATTTCCAGCCGATAGGCTTCTTGTGAGATGGCAGAGGGACTGTTGGTTGTGGCTTCACACGCAAGATTGGGTGAATTGAGTGATAAAAACTTTTCCACGACTTTTTGATAAAAACAGGTTTTTCTTAGAAAAAGATCTTTGAACCAAATTTTCAAAAACGTTTTCAATGAATACAAACACCTTGAATATATGAATGAAGAATTTAATAAACTCAACTTCAAATACTTCAAAAACAGTTCAAGATCATATAACTAGTATATGAATGAAGAATTTACTAAACTCAATTTCAGTCACTAAACCACACGGTGACCTACATCCAATCCTCACCACCACTTTGAGTTTTTCCACTATAATCCAAGCTTTCAATAGGTGCTTGATCAACCTTCACAATATTCATACACTTTTCACCTATGGGATGCCTCGCCCTTGTTTAGCTAAAAAGAAAGGTTGAGATATTTGGTTATTATTATTCCCTATGCTTTAGGAATTTTACAGCTGTAAATTAGTTAGACAAATAAATTAGATTAATTTAGGATATAGCTTGATTATAGGTCATTAGCTTAATCATAGGGATGCTTTTTTGTTCCTTTAGTCCATATATGTATTTGTATGATTCTTTTATCGATAAGTGAATGACATACACTTTTCAAACTTGGTATCAAAGCTGAAACTTGTACTACCATGGGCAAGTCAGACTCTAAAACTAATGAAGAGGTTGGGACCAAGTATGTTGGTCCAATTATTATTCAATCTGAAGGTTTATCGTTCAATGCGGGAACTGTACTCAATGAGACAAATTATGATACTTGGTCTCAAATCATGGAGATGCACATTGCTGAGAAGGACAAACTCTCACTAATCCGTAGAAATTCACCACTACCTACAGAAAAGGACGATGGGTATGAGAAGTGATATGCAGACAATCAGAAAGTCAAGAGATGGCTGTTGATGTCCATGTCCCCCGAAATTATGAAGCGATACATTCGCATAGCTACTGCTCAAGATAATTGGAAAGCTCTTTCTAAAGCTTTTTACGATGGAGCAGATGAAATGCAAGTTTTTGCCTTGAACCAGAGAGCTTTCTCTACCAAGCAGAATGGCAAAATACTCTCTGTATATTATGGAGAATTAATCAAATTTTTTGGTGAATTCGATAATTGTGATAAGGTGATCATGGAGTGTGCTAAAGATATTAAATCTCACCGAAAATCAGTTCAGCTACAAAGGGTACATATTTTTCTTATAGAATTAGATGGTGAATTCGAACAAATCCGTGGTGAAATTTTGAGAAAAGATCCTACTCCTGAATTAGAAGAATGCTATGCACTGGTCCGCAGAGAATTTGTTTGACACACAACAATGAAAGGAGATCCTGAAAATTTTGAAGCTTCCGCCATGGCAACTTGATGACCCAATCAGAACTGGTCTTCTCAGAAACGACAAGACCAAACTAAGACCAACTATTCTAAGCCTACTGATTGTGTCGATAAATCTACCTACAAATGTATTCAATGCAATCAAACTGGTCATACCAAGAATCGTTGTTTTGAAATTGTTGGGTATCCAGACTGGTGGGATCATAGCCGAGACCCATAGAAGAGCAATTCCAAGAAGACCCCTACTGCTGCAGTTGTTGAAACAAACAAAGTGGATGATTCCGCTGGACAAACTTCAGCAATGGTAGCAGCTGCAGGTAATGGTGGTAAGGCTTTTAATATGTCTTCACCAGTTTCTAATAGTGCATGGATAATTGATTTTGGTGCTACCGATCAAATGACATTTGATTCTAGGCAGGTCTTATCCCTTAAACCATCTTCACAAAAATTTGTTTCCACTGCCAATGGTGCCTCAGCCCCTGTTATTGGGGAAGGATCCTTTCCACTCATTGATACTTTGAATTTAGATTTTTTTTAGTTGTTCCACCCTTGGACTATAATCTTTTATCTGTTTCCCAAATTACTATTGCCTTATCTTGTGTTGTAATTTTTTGGCCTGAATTTTGTGTTTTTAAGGACATCCAAACAAGGAAAGTTGTGGTACTAGGCGTGGAAAGTTGTATTACTTGGACTTAGATTCAAAGAGCTCGGACAAGTTGTGTCAAACATTGACAGTGAATAGTCATGAGAGTGAGAAGAAGAAATCTGACATTTGGTTGTGGCATCGACGCCTAGGACATGCCTCTTTTGGTTACCTTAAGAAATTATTTCCTAGTTTATTAGAAAAAATTGATGTTTGTAGTTTCCGATGTGATGTTTGTGAACTTGCAAAAAGCCATCGTACATCGTTCCCATTAATTTTGAATAAAAGCCCTCTTCCCTTTATGGTTATACATTCTGATGTTTAGGGTCCATCTAAGATCATAACCTTGGGTGGATCACGTTGTTTTGTTACTTTTATTGATGATTGTACTAGGATGACTTGGGTGTGCTTGATGAAATCCAAAAGTGAAGTGAATTTTTTTATTTCAAAATTTCATAAAATGGTTTGTACTCAGTACAATGCAAAGGTTCGGGTTCTTCGGAATGATAATGGAGGTGAATATTTGAGTTCTGAATTTCAACAATATTTGGAAGCACATGGAATTGTCCATCAAACTACTTGTTCAAACACACCTCAACAGAATGGGGTGGCTGAACGAAAAAATCGTCATTTATTGGAGGTTGTCCGTGCTTTATTGATAGAAGCCCATATGCTGTTATCCTATTGGGGAGAAGCACTTACCTCTGCAGCATACTTGATTAACTGGGTACCCTCTAGCACTATTGATTTTCAAACATCATCCCAAGCTCTTGCTGAAGCAATTGTCGCCCTTGTCGTTCCAAACTTATCCCCTCATGTCTTTGGTTGTGTAGCTTTTGTACATCTCCATAAGCATCAAAGTAACAAGTTGTCACCTCGAGCATTGCGATGTGTCTTTGTAGGGTATGCTGCTTATCAAAAGGGATATCGATGCTGTCATCCTCCAACTCAAAGAATGTTTGTTACATTGGATGTAACTTTTCATGAAGACTCGATGTATTTTTCCTCTGAGCCTGAACTTCAGGGGGAGTATCAGGAAGAAGTTCTAACTCTAAACTATGGTGTTCATGTATCCAAAGAAAGGAAAGTCACTGAAGAAGGAGAACTCTTTGAGTTTGGAGGAGAGCTCCCTGAACCTGGTACTGAACCTGGTAATCAAGATCTGAGTGAATCGGATATAAGTGGTGCAACTGTGGATGAAAGTGGTGATGAACACTCAGAAACTGAAATCTTGGCTCCACCTTCATCCGAATTCCTAGTACCACATGTAACTGATATGCAAACCAATCACCTGCTGAGGATGTTCTTGATTTGGAGTATGAACCACCTAGAAAACAATTACCACTGTGTTGCACTAGAGATATCCCTAAACCCACATATGGACCTGAACTTTCTAGTAAGATTAAATATCCCATGAGTTGTTATGTGTCTAACCATCACTTGTCAGAATCAAATCAGTCTTTTGTAAATCAATTATCTATTGTATCTATTCCTAACAGTGTGCGTAAAGCCTTAGCTGACCCAGGGTGGAAAGCTGTTATGAATGAGGAGATGAAATCCTTGCTGAAAAATGAGACTTGGGAACTTGTTAATCGTCCACCAGGAAATAAACAGTTGGATGTCAGTGGATTTATGCTGTGAAGTACCAAGCAGATAGTACAATCGAACGCTTTAAAGCAAGATTGGTGGCGAAAGGGTATACTCAGATCTATGGGATTGATTATACAGAGACATTTGCACCTGTAGCTAAAATCAACACAGTCCGAGTCTTATTATCTCTGGCAGCCAACTTGGACTGGCCACTGCAACAGTTTGATGTGAATAATGCCTTTCTACATGGCGATTTGTCTGAAGAAGTCTACATGGATCTCCCACTAGGATGCATGATACCAGAAAACCATAGTCAAAAAAGTGTGAAAATTAAAGAAATCGTTGTATGGGTTGAAACAATCTCTGAGAGCATGGTTTGGAAGGTTTACAAAATCTATGAAAGCCTTTGGGTATTGTCAGAGCAATGCAGACCACACTTTATTCTTGAAAAAACAGCATGGTAAAATCACTGCACTTATTGTATATGTTGATGATATGGTGGTTATAGGAAATGATCCTGTAGAAAGGATGGCCGTACAAAGTTACTTGTCTAGAGAATTTGAAATGAAAGACCTTGGTCTTTTGAAATTTTTCCTTGGAATTGAAGTGTCTCGGTCTAATAAAGGAATCTTTCTCTCTCAAAGAAAATATACCTTAGACTTATTACAAGAAACCGGTATGTCAGCATGTCAACCAGCTGATACACCAATCGAAGAAGGATTGAAGTTATGTATTGAGCCTAATCAAGTACCAGTTGATAAAGGGAGATACTAGAGACTAGTAGGGAGATTGATGTACTTAACCCACACTAGGCCGAACCTTGCCTATGCATTGAGTATTGTTAGCCAATTTATGCATAGTCCTAGAGAGCAACATATGAAGTCAGTTATGCACATTTTGAGGTATTTGAAGTCACCTTCTGGGAAAGGAATATTATTCACTAAAAATGTAGATCATCAAAGCGTGGATGCATACACGGATGCTGATTAGGTTGGAGCGATAGATGACAGACGATCTACTTAAGGTTATTTCACCTTTGTAGGTGGTAATCTCGTTATATGAAGAAGCAAAAAACAGAATGTTGTTGCACGTTCAATTGCAGAGGCTGAATTTAGAGGTATGGCACTTGGAGTATGTGAAACCTTGTGGCTACAACTTCTTATGATGGATATGGGCTACCCACCTATGCAACCAATTCGACTATATTGTGACAATAAAGTAGCGTGTGACATAGCTCATAATCCGGCTCAACATGATCGTACAAAGCATGTAGAGGTAGACGGATTTTTCATGAAGGAGAAGCTGGATGAGAAAATTGTGGAGCTTCCTAAAATTCGATCAGAAGATCAGTTGGCCGACATCCTTACTAAAGCAGTTGGCCGACAAATCCCTAAAGCAGTGTTCTCAAAGTTTTTAGACAAGTTGGGCATGTATGACATCTATGCACCAACTTGAGGGGGAGTGTTGAGATATTTGGTTATTATTATTCCCTATGCTTTAGGGATTTTACAGCTGTAAATTAGTTAGACAAATAAATTAGATTGACTTGGGATATAGCTTGATTATAGGTCAATAGTGTAATCATAGGGATTCTTTTTTGTTCCTTTAGTCTATGTATGTATCTGTACTATTCTTTACTAGAAATGCCTATTTTCTTCTAGAAAATTGAATACATAATTTCAAAGTAAAACTCTCAATAATTGGATTACACAAATTGAAGCACGATGAGTCAAACTTCACTTTTTCACAAAGATAACTCTCAAGTTGACTCTCAATTTTTTTTTGATTTCAGTATATTGTGATTACGAAAAATATGTCCTTATATAATAGATTAAAAAATATAACGTTGGGCACAATAGATAAGTCGGTTAGGATCAAAAAAATTTGAATTTTTGACTTTCAGACATCAATAAATCGATTAAGCACACAGGTTAATCGATGTATTAAACAAAATTTGGTGTTTTAACACATATGTACATCAATTCAATTATTGTGTAAATGGGTTATGTTCTTGAGTAAATAGATTCAATTCTTGAGCTCATTGATTAGTGTAAACCACAAGTATACTTACCCCAGAAGCATGATAAATCGATTAGATTTTTGATGAATCGATTTAGTCATTGAAAGTTCAAATTACATAGCTTCTCCCTTGACTTATACACAAATGTAGAAAAGGATAAATTGATTTAAGACTGTTTTCTCATAACATATGTTTAGTCTTAACTCAAGATACATAGATGTATATTTTTATACACAAATGTATAATAAGATTTTCACAAAATGACTTAGGTAATTAACTGAATATACACAAATGTGCTAAATAGATATATAAATTCAATTAATTCATTTCTCACTTCTTAATTCATTTGAAAAACCTTTTATGAAAAACTTTAATTGTATAAACTTTTTAAAACTTGTCTTTCATATATTTTGAGAGCTATTTATGTGTAAAAGTAAATTGACACTTACATAAGCATCTAATACCTAATATCTCCTTAACTTGGTCTTGATGTTATCCTTTTTTAACTTTGTACTTCAAGAGTCACTTTGATCTTCATAGAATCTCTTTCCCAAACAATTGAGTTTCTGTGATTCATGAATCACACTAACTTGTACAATTGATTAGTCTTTTCTTATCAATAATATCATGTTAGATTGTCATATATCAAAACATCAAATATGAAATATACTGATACGGACAAGACTCCAAGTATTGTTGGCTTGGAGGGATTGGATTTCTTGACGCATGGCGTCATGCCACCTTGGATCTTGAATTGCCTGGTGGAAATTCTTGGGTTCTTGGTGAAGAGTAAGATGAGTATATATATATATATATATATACCCTATTTTCAGTATATGTTTTTAATCACTTTGATAATGTGATTTCTTTTTATGAGTAATGTATGACTTCATGATGTTGAATGAATGATTCTCTGTTTGGTATGAAACCTATTTTGATCGTTTTAAAAAGTTTTCTTTCGTCGTTTTGAGAGGGAACTAGTAAAAGTTTTATTTTAACCGGTAACGGATAAAATTCTTGTTTCCCGTGCCTGGGGCCGAGAACCAGGAAATAGTATAAAATATAATATTAAATTACATTTCTCCATTACATTCTTAATTGTTTCTATTGAAGAGAAATAGTTTCTATATATTCAAAAAAAATTACCAAAAGTAGTAAAAACCAATTACCTATTTTTGATTAAAACTTCAAGTACATAGTTCCTAACCAAATGACAAGTGTAACTAGTTCAATTCCCTTTGTGTAATTCGGCCACGCATAGGGAAAAGGCCAAAATCTTGCTTTTTGATGATTCATGGAATTGTGTTTGAAATGTTGTCATTAGTAGAAAAAGCACTTTTACCATTTTTGGTAAATCTTGTCCTTGCTTTGTACAAACTTGACAACACATGTACTTGATTCATCTTGGCCCTCCATTTGTATGCCAATTTCCCATCACATTTTTATTGATTTTTGGCTCCCAAAAGTTTAGGAAATTCAGCCATATCGTGCTTCATGCACTAAAAATCCTTCGTTTCTATCATTTTACTCTTAGCACCAAAAACCTAAACTCCCAAGTTTCTCTTTTCTCTGTTGCTACAAATAGTGAACTCGAACAAGATCAAAAGGTTGAGTCGCAGACTAGGTTGCTCTTTTTAAGATATTTCTCTGATCTGGCTGGTATATGCAGCAGTGTACCGTCTCGTCGTCCCCAGGATAAAACAGCCTCATCAGAAATATGGCCTTCCCTGCACAGAGATAAACCACCAACAAGCACTCACACACACTTTGCTGCTCGGAAAACAAAAGGGGAACTCTCAAGAGGTTTTGGGAAAACTCAAAATAACATATTCAGAATGTTCTCTCATCCAAAACCTAGTCCATACTCATTTTTATAGCCTAAAAAAACCAAAACGTGTTATAAAAACCATTAAACATGATTTATGAGCCAAAAACGGCTCAAAAAACGGGTAGAAAACCAACGTTCGCAAGTGTACATCAATGTACTATTTAAGTACATCGATGTATTCAATATTTTCTTCAGAAACGCGTTTTGGGACATGTACATCGATGTATTTTAAACATACATCGATGTACAAACCAAATACATTAACGTACGAATTAAATACATCTATGTACAAAAAATGTACATCAATGTATGAATTAAATGCATCTATGTACAAAAAATGTACATCAATGTATCTTTATTTTTTTTTCATAAAACATACAACAATCCCCACTTGTTTTATTAAAAAAAATTCCATCGAGCAGTAAAGCATGATAAAATAAGATTGAGAATAAATACCGGTGTCCGTAGACTTGTGATAAATCTCAATTCTATGCATTTTATATGGGGTATTTGAGTTTAATTTTGATGCATTTCATGATTATTGTTGTATTAAACCATTTTACTTAAGTTTTGACAAAATTGATGTTTAGAGGCAATTTGATGAACATATGATGAAAGATGAAAGTTTTTGAGCTAAAATGAAGAAGATAATCAAGTTCTGAGTTCGAGCACAATCGTGCCACACATGAGCACGCCCATGCAAGCCTTCCAGCTTAGCCATCGCAACAAAACCTTACAAAAATGATTTAAAGCTGACCTCTAAAGATGAAGCACGACCGTACTAGACACCAGCACGCCCGTGCCAAAGTGAAGCAAGGCACATGCCAAAGAGAAGCAAGGCCTGATTTGTTCAAGCACGACCTTACACAGAGGAAGCATGGACGTAAAGAAGATTGAGTACGCCCGTGCACTATGACGCTGATTCCTTGAAGTTGGTACGCCCGTGCAAAACTGAGTACGATCATGCTGATTAAAGAGCACGCTCGTGCTGGCGGCTCTAAAGACCTAATTTTGGGCCCTTTCTCATATTTTCCTAATATAGAGGCCCTCTGTACCATTCTTAAACACCTCTTGACATCTATTATAATTTCTACATTATTTCTTATAGTTTATAGTTTTTAGTAGTTTAGAATTCTAGAGTAGGATTTGCACCTGAAGATTAAGTTGGAGACACTTCTTCTCTTAACTCTTCAAAATGTGTTTCCCTTTGTTGACTATAGTTTTATATCTTATTATGGGTAGCTAAATTCACCACTAGAGTTGTGGTAGATCTTGCATTAGTAGAAACCCTTTTTGCTATGTCTTATCTTTAATTCGAATTCTATTTTGCTTCAAGGTTGTGATTTGAATAGTATTATTCTATGTTCTTCATCCCATGCTAGGATTACGCACCATTTGCATGCTCTTAATCAATTGGTTGACCAGCAATCATACTGCAATTAATTGGTAGATCTATAAGATAACTGGGGTTTAAATTATAACATGATCAAACGTGATTTACTCCTTTCAGTCATTCAACCCCTTTGCTCTTTATGCTTTCTAATCATTTAAACTTTTTGCCTGACAAACATTGGGTTGATGTGGGGAAAAGAATATTGATTGCCTGACAAATAATTAATAGTATTCGTAGAGTGATTGATATTCAAAAAACAACTGAGAAATTGAATAGAACTAGGATTTGGGGGTATCGGAAGTACAAGTGAAACCACGACTCTAGACTCTTTTACTCTTGATTTCTTAAACTCTTGATTTCTCTTTTGCCATAACTTTTTATTGCTTACATTATTATTATTATTATTATTATTATTATTATTATTATTACTTTAGTCTAAAAAGCATAAGAATTTCTCTATTCTAACACTTATTTTGCCACTTGCATATTACACAATTAATCTCTTGGATACGATATCTGGACTTCCGTCCTATACTACTTTTGCGACAGGATACACTCTCCTTAAGTGTGTTCACAACGCAACAAGTTTTTGCGCCGTTGGCGGGAAATAATTTGTGATATTGGAAGAAAGAAATTCTAGTTACTTTAAACATTTTTTTTTATTTCCTTTTTTTTTAATTATCTCTCTTTGAATACTAATGCCTTACAAAAAGTATGCTGGTTTACAATCAAAGTGATTATATTTCTTTAAAACCTTCTCCATATAATGAGAATGATCTAAAGAAATTCCTTTTTCAGTTATAGTAATTTTTATTTCAAGAATTACATTTACTTCACCAAGGTCCTTCATGTCAAAATTTTCACAAAACATATTTTTGACATTTTTCATAACATGAAAATTAGAACCAAAGATAAGCATGTCATCCACATAAACAAATAATAGTGCAAATATTATTATCTGATTTATAATATATACACTTATCACTTTTTTTAATTTTAAATCCATGTGAGATAATCAGATTATCAAATTTCTCATGTCACTACTTAGGTGCTTGTTTCAAGCCATATATTTAATTTTCATAGCCAGAAACAACAAAATCACCATGTTGATCCATATAAATTTCTTCTTCTATATCATCAATTAGAAAAGTAATTTTTACATCCATTTGATGTTGTGAACGCCACATTTTGACTGGGTCCCTTTTGTTTTTCACTAAAATTTACCAAAAATACAAAAGATTTGAAAAAAAATCAAAATCATAAAAAATATGTTGAATTTTGTGAAAGATCCAAAAAGAATGGAGTTTTATTTCTTCATAAAATTAAAATAAAAGAAAGAATCACAAAAATATTTTGATTTTTATTTATTTATTTATGTTTGTCCGTAAAATATAGAAAAAAGTTGAAAAATAAAAATCATAAAAAATCTTGAATTTTGAAAAAAAAAAAACAAATCAAAAAAGAGAGGAGAAAAGCATTAAAAAAATTTATTTTTTTGAAAGGAAAATAAATAAAGAAGGTTAGGGTATGCATCTAATGATAATAAAAATGATTTATTTCCCTTTAGTAATTGAAAATAAATTGTGAAGAAAGTTGACTAATTTGATTTAATCACCAGGATTTATTTCCTTTTTTTTGGCTTCTACAAAAAGCATCATCGCCTAACCTTCATCCATCTTCATCATCCATCAGCCATCATTCCCTACCATTTAAGCTTTCACTCCTCCTCATCACAAAAACAACAACAACCTTCACCTCCCACCATTATACTGATCAGACCAGAACACTAAGCAGTGCCACCACTCCATTCCACCTCGCATCGTTGTTCCGTTGAGCCACCGTGACGCTGCTCCGTGCGCCGCCGCACCAACCTGTGTCACCATCGCGAACCAGAGTCGCCGCGGACCCGACCCTTCACGCAAAAGAATCCTCCAACGCGTCACGAGCCCGGACCACCGCTGCTCTTCTTCCCCGTTTGCGCGGCACAGGTGAAGGACTTTGGGTCCTTTGGTTTCCTTCTTCATTGCTCTGTTTGCAACATGATCCCTTTAATTCTTTAATGTCCTGATGCTCTTTAAATTAATTTTTTCATTTCAGATTTATCTTATTTTATTTTACTTCTACTTCTTATTTTTATTTCTTTGGATTTGTTTATTTCCACAAAAATTTAAATTTAGTTGGTTGTTGGTGTTCTGGGTTAGATGACTGACCCAAATCAAATGGGCTCCATCTAAAATGTAAAAGGGAAATTGCTGCTAACTAATTTTGAGATTGCTTTGTGAAAGATATCACACTCAATTCATTAGATTCGGGTTGCTCTTTGGATATAAGTGTCATGTTCAAAAAAAATAAAAAACTCTTTTAAAATCTTTTCATAAAAATTAAAATCCTACAACAAATCAAGCATTTTGTATAAAATCTACGTGACTTTGAATTTCCTATCATAGCGGGAACGTGTAGGAGCGAATTAATCATCCCGTCAAGTCAAAATTAATTTCGAATGGTTAATTAAAATAATTGAACTTGTGTTATTTGGGATGCTCTGTGGACTTAGTGTCACGTTCAATCTCTTAGAATTAAGGTTACCCTATGGACTTATCTGCCATCTTTAACCTTGTTTCAGACCTTTTAACATTTAGCAGTTAAAAGTAAAATACATTAAAAATAGAAAAATATAAAACAAAATCTCATTTTTGAATTCATGCATTTTTTTCTTTGTAAATAATTAATTAAAATGTTACTTAGGGATGCTCTATGAACTGGAGTGTCATGTTCAATCCTTTAGGTATGAGGTTGCTCTATGGACTTATTTTTCGTGTTCAACTTCATTAGCATTTATCAATGTCTAAAATTAGAAATAAAATATTTTAAGAATTAAAAAAGGCTATAAAGCAAAAATTTATTTTTATTATCCTTTTTTTTTTCTTTCCCTCTTTTTTTAAATGTTAATTTCTGCTATTTTAATTTAAATAATTTTTGGGGTAAAATAAATATTATAAAATTTGTTAATTATTTGTATAATTAATTTAGGTAACCGTTTTTCAACGGGTGTTTTAGGAGTGTTGTGGGGTTAAGTCTCCATCCTTTCCTATGCTCAATTGGCTTCCGAACTCGATTTTGGTTCCAAAGACCATTTTTTAAAGGTTGTCCAATTTTTTCCAAGTTAAATATAATTGGTGGCAACTCCCATGTTTTTTTAAATAAAATCTCTTTTTTTCGTCGTTTCCTTCGCGATTCCGGTCGCGACAAATGTACAACCATATCATGCACAACAACAAGATACAACAACACACGAATAGACGAAAGTCTAGATACAGGTGAAAACATGTCAAAGAAATCTATGTTTTCTCTTTGCATATATCCTTTGGCTACTAATCTAGCCTTAAACTTATCTATCATTTCATCAAGTTTTAATTTCTTTTTAAGAAACCATGTACATACTATACCCTTACATCCAGGAGGTAAATCTACTAACTCCCAAGTGCCATTAGACTCAAGAGAGTCCATTTCGTCATTTACGGCTTCTTGACAAAAATTGACATCAATAGAGGACATAGCCTCCTGGATCCTCCCCAACGTTATAAACATGAAAATTAGGACCAAAGTCTTTAGCCACATGTTCCATTTTACTTCTTCTAGGTTTATCTAGAAATTCATTATTAGAATCACTTGTTTTAATTGGTACATCATTAGAAGTTGAGCCCTCACTATTTTTCAATTTAAACGGAAAACGATCTCCATAGAAATCTGCATCATTTGATTCAATCACAATTTTTCAATTTATAACAAAAAATCTATAACCTTTGCTATTAACTGCATAGCCTACGAAAACACATTTATATGCCCAACTTGCTAATTTTTTTTCTCTTAGGATCAAGAATCCTACCATAAGCCAAACAACCCCATGTTCTACGATAGAAGAAATTTGGT